>OZ007598.1:93469960-95869960 GCA_963931845.1 Maratus michaelseni | reverse complement strand
ATGAGTCCGTTGCAAATTTTGTTAAAATATCTTTACTACTATTAAAGTTACGAACGAAAACGTGACATCGGATTGCAGTCCTGTAATTTTGACTAAATAAATGAATTTTTGACGCAGGTTTCCTATATAATAAATGTTTTTTACAGTACTACTATAAAAATTATCAGATGTACATTATAGAAATATAGAATAATAGAAATATAGAATCTATAGCAGTACGTTATGGAAAATCAGAATTATTCATAATAGGTGGAAAAACCTTACATTTTAAATTATGTACCTCAATTAAGTTAATAAATTAAGAAAATTAATATATTGGGTTGTTCAGAAAGTTCTTTCCGTGTAGGAAAATTGGTTCGTACCGGAAAATTCTATCATTTAATTATTAAACATTAATTCTGATATCTAATGTCTAATAATAATTGACGGACAGAATTTTCCAGTACGAACTGGTTTTCCCAAACGGAAGGAACTTTCCGAACAACCCAAATATATAATGAATGAAGAATACATATACATACACACACACACACACACACACACACACACACACACACACACACACACACACACACATGTACATATATATATATATATATGTGTGTGTGTGTGTGTGTGTGTGTGTTCAACTTGCGGGGTCGCATGAAATGAACTCCAGTGCCGCGTAGTGAGAGCACTACTGGTTTATTGATTTACAGTAATTTTCAAGCGCTTTATTGTATCTATTCCCCACTAAAATAAAAGATATTGATTATGCATGAAAGGAATCGCTTCTGGTATTGCTTGATGTTTGAATTAATTAGGATTGTTTTTAATTTCATTCACTTAATATTGAGTATTGTGCGTAAGGGAAAATAAGACACAATTTCAATTTTAATTTAAATTGTTTATTATTAATAAATTTTAATTATCTTTTGTATCGAAATACGATTTGAGTTGTAAAATGTAACATGAGATTAAACTAAAAAGTATAACCAATTAAAATAATAATTAAATAAGATATCCTAGAGTGGTAATCTAAACTAATAAAAGAAAGTTTCGCTCTGTGTGTGTGTGTGTGTGTGTGTGTGTTTGTTTGGTTGTCTGTCAGGCTAGCAAATCCAATCCACCTAGAAGCCTGAAAATTTAGATTTATCATAGATAGCCCAAACCCTCTCCTAGTGCACCTGGGCCTCAGAACTTTAATATTTTGAAAATTAGAGCAATTATTAATTAAAATCTGATCAAAGATCATAAATAAAAAATCATTCATCAGAAATCCGCGCTCGCATGCTCAGAAACCTTTTATCCGTTCCTCCGTAAATAGAAGAAACAAAGCACGAGTCAATCCGTTTCTTTTTAAGTTTTTCTAAATTCGCCATGGGCGAATGGCTGGAAATACGGAAAAACTGTCTACATATTCTCGGAGAACGTACTTTTACGTCTCGAACGATCCGATTGGTTAAAAAAATTTCACATTTAACCCTTTCAAAAACAAGTTGGAACTTTGTTTTTACAAATGTTTCTTTAAATCTCGAAAATGTCTTAGTTTCTGATGTTTCTTAAGATAACAAGTTGGAAATTGTACGTTAAACGTGACAAATGAGGTACGTTCGTTTCGTGCTATAACTAGTTTTACAATGTAAAAAATCATCGTTATTATTTCAGTGAAATTAATTATATTGTCCGCTATGAACGAAATGAGGATGCCTTTTTTATCCTTATTACGTATTGCCATGTTTACGGATGCGAATTTTTTTTTTTTTCGACACTAGACAGATCTGTAAATTTACCATGGAGATCTTGCTTTGCGAATAATTGCCTCCATGGTTAATATTTCTATGTCTCATGATGAAAAAGTATTTTGCTTATTTACTTTAATAGATTGAGATATTCGGTTGTTAACCTAATTTTCACTGAAGTTATCTCAGAATCTATGCATTTTTTAATGTAAACTCATCTCTCAAGCAAACAATTTTATTGAACGATCTTTTTAAAAATGTAGCTTTTACGCAATTTTATTCGAAAAATTAATTTCGAATAAAAATGGCCGTTTGCTATATGGAAAAAGATGTGGTTAGCCTTTACTTGTTTTCCTCAGTCACATGACTTGCACTTTTATCATATAGATTACGTATGATAAGATTTAATAGAATAAAGAAAACTTTTATTAATATCTTTTTAAGTTTTGATTCGATTTTCATAAAATTGGAAATGACTCGACAAAATTCTGGAACGACTATACATATTAAATTTCAAACCATTCGGTTGGGTAGTTTTTGCGCTGTTATATGCGGACAGACGAGCAGACAGACAGACAGGCGGACGGACTAGACGACTACTATAGGTGCTACGTACTTATATAATTACGAACGCACCTAAAAATAATCAAAAAGCAACGAATTCATGTTTTTTATTTCCCCCCGTTTTCCGAGCCTTGCATCCAGCTACAAGAGATACTGAAAAACGAAGGTCACCAAATTAACCCTTTAGCGGGCGGTGTCCACAAAAAAGGACACCTAATTTTAATTCCAAAGCAGACAAACGGCACCAATAATATTTAATTAATTTTTTTCTTTTATAAACTACGGGAAAATAAGCAAGTTTTTATTTTCTAATAAATTCTTTTGTAAATTTTGGTGTCAGTCGAGAATTTCAACATTTTAAAAACAGACTTACTCCGCGCCGGAAAGGGTTAAAGAGCTGACTTTGCCCTTTTCAAAGCCACCTTTAGTTTTAAAAAATACGAAAGTCAACCTTTCAAAAAACTATATTTTCTGTAATGCAGTTTCGCGACTTTTGCGATTTTGGCAATATTTAAAAATTTGCATCTGCGGTTCAGAGCAAGGTACAAAAAACTAAAAATACCAGATAATATCAACATGTATTCCTTTTTTGACATCTGTATTTGTTTTTGAAAAATACGAATCCTCTTCGAATTAACCCTTCGAAAAAATTTCGCGCGCAGGACTCACTTTTGCGAATCCCGATTTTCTGCGATATATATTTAAAATCTGGCATCGGCTGTCTAAAATAGCCAAACAAAAAACAAACACACCTTAACACATCTACGTTCTATCGGGTTCAGGCAAAATCCTTTAGTTTAAAAAAAAATCATTTTAACCCTTTCGAAAACGTTTTTTACCGTAAATCAATTTCGCTTTTTTAAGTATTTCTCCTACCTTTAAAAATTCTAATCGGCGTTTATAAACAAGATTCGAAAAACTAAAAATACCACGCCTAATTCATATCCCTTTGCTTTTTAAAATCTGGTACTATCAGTTTTGAAAATTTTTAATTTTAACCAGCCGAAAAAAATTCTTTCCAAAACTCAGTCACGCGATTTTCGTTTTTTGGACAGGTTTAAAAATCGGCATCGACTCGGGAAATGCGAATACGAGCAAACAGTAGACTCCAGATCAGCCATACTCAACCTTTTTTTCTCGCGGGCCGCAACACACTTAAAAAGGGTATAAAAAAGGGGGGGGGGGGGGATAATTCAAATGATAACGAAAGTCATATAACTCAGCGATATAACAAAGTAATTATTATTAGCGAAGTTGAATGTTTGTCGCGGAAGAAATGTTACCCAAAAACATTACTATTTCCAAACAATAAACTTCCGTGCTAGATTTCTTATGCAAATGTTGTAGAAATAGGCCTCGAAGTTTGTTGTTTGAAAATAGAATTTTATATACATACAATACAATATTATACATACAATATTTGCGCGACAAATGTTCAACCCTAAAAAGTAGTATTAGCTATATAAGTGTAAAACGTAATAGTATATGTAAAAAAAGCATAATTTCCAAGTTCTTAAACTAAAGATTTTCTGTAATAAATCAGTCATTTGCTTAATACAAAAACTTGTTGCTGTTTTATTTTGTAGAAATATATAGTGCAAATTTAATTCTTTTGGAATAATGATTGATTTGTGTTGAATATTAAGAAATGTATAAACCACTGTAGCAAAAGTAGGATTATATGTAAAAAGAACTTTCGACCAAGAAAACGACATTTAGCATGCTTTAACATAATTTTAATGAATAACAAGAAGGGTTTTGTCTTCCCATTAAAAAATATAAAACAATAGTAAAAGGTTTTAAATAATTTTATACATATCGCAATTAAATTTATAAACATGGATTAATGATTATGTGTATCGGGCCGCACATAAAACGCCGCCGGGCCACATGCGGCCTGGGGGCTGCAGGTTGAGTATGGCTGCTCCAGATCATAGACACGTTTATTTTCTTCAAAACGCACCGTTGGGTTTTAAAAAATATCTACATTAACCCTTTCGAAAGCAATCGTTTATGTAACCCACTTTCGCGATTTCCGCTATTTTGTCAATGTTTACCCGTGGTTAAATTTCAATTCTACCAGGAAATTTGATTGTGTCGAGTGTTCTGAAAAGGCCTTTTCCAGAACAGATTGCGCCCCCTGGCGGTGGAAAGTGGAACTACAGGAGTATATCTGGTTCTATGGGCCCGATTATGACGGGGTTTGCCTCATTCTACTTGATTTCGATAGCTTTACAGAATTAAGTCATATTCGTATAGAACAGATTACTATTATATCGGGCCCGGGCAACGCCAGGCGGGTTAGCTAATTAAATAATAAAATCAATTATAAAATGCTATCAAATTTAATGTCAAATGTAGAAGTTTCTTCAAAACATTTTTTAAAGATAAAATGGAGACCATATTACACCTTTGTTTCACACTGAGATGAGTTCGCAAAAAAACAACAAAACTCATCTAGATAAAAACATGAAGATGTATGTTACGATATGAACAATCCTGTCGAACTTTTTTATTGTGTTACGACACGAAGCATACTGTAGCACTTTTTAATCGATTAGGAATTTATGTTGTTGGAACTCAATCTCGAAAAATTTATTCAGATCACCAACATAATCATGCAGTCGTAAGTATGAATCCATCTGGCTTTTGGTCAATAGTTTTCCCACAAAATAATAGACGAAGCTTTGAAAGAACAGAAGTTTTATTTATTCTCCATACGATGACATAGAAGTAAGCATTCACCATGACTCTCTCTTATCAAAGTATACTTACACAATTAAAAACTTTAGCCATCTAGCCAGTGCTTTAAACTTAAGACGTTCGATGTTAAATAGTAATCACATTTTCGAAATTATTCTATTTCTCACTCCCGGCAACAACATTTTATCTTAACAGCCAATATCACAGAAATCTGAACTCCGAGACTCATGCATTACGTTTTATACTCCAATGCACAGATTTTTCTACGCTAATGCGGCGATAGGAAACCAATCCAAGCGCTTGGTTATGTCGGAACTCTTTTACGTAAGACACTTATTTTATAAATTAAGAAACTGAAAAAGCATATGCGGCAAAAATTATTTTTTTCTGTTTATTACCAGCTTATATATATATATATGTACAACAAAAAATTTGTTATATATATATATATATATATATATAATTATAATATCTATGAATTTCAAAAAACATATCAAGTTCTATTCTACTTAAATCTCCAAAGAGATAATCAATGATACTGTGTATACAGAATACCACATAGCTAATAATTAACATGTGCAAACATAATATTACCATAGCTGATGCTTCAATGGTAATTGGCCAAATTTTACTCATACCAAAAGAATATTGAAAAAAGAAATAGAGAGAAAGGGGGAAAAAAAAAAATTATAAATTGGAGTTGCAATTAAGTAAACACAAATGGATTAACAAATTAAATATGAACCATACACAATGGAAAATTGGACCACATGAGAATTAAATATGAATTGGACATGGAAAAACACATGCACATGTACTCATCAGCCTGGATGCACCCACATGTGTTTTAAATAATAATTCAGTGTTTCATAATTCTACTGGCATAATGCTAAGATCAGTAGAATCATCCAGGTACACTGAATTATTACCAGACAACAATTGGAAATATTAAAATTTGGAAATATTTAAATAGGAAATAAAAAACCATTAAGAAAATACAATATATTTCACTCACATCGATTATCCAAAAAACTGTAATTAACACCTCACTAAATTACCACGAGATAACAGTTTTGAAATAATAAAATTGGAAATATGAACGCGTAAAGTGTAGATAAAATATTTATATATATATATATATATATATATATATATATATATATATATATATATATATATATATATATATATATATAATTGTAATACCTTTGAATTTCAAAATACATTAAACAAGTTCTTGCATCAGATCTAACTAAATCTCCTATTTAAAGAAATATATAATTTTAATTAGGAATAATACTGTCGATTAGTAAATTAAAATTATTAATTATATAACTGCACTTTCAAAAATACTTACTCTAATAAGGAAATCAGAAAACATCATAAATATAGAAATAAGAAGATGTTAATCAATTTCTTACCTGCAAAAAGAAAAATAATGATATTAAAAATAATTGAATTATGCTTTTCATAATACATGTTATACAAACAAAAGTTCAAACACATTTTTAATTTTTGAATGAAAAATAATTATATTTCCTTTTATTATTTGCAATTTGAAGAAATTAAAATTAAAAATATAGCTAATTTTCATCCTTCTTAAAATTGCTCTTGAAAGAAATCACTAATGAAATATTTTTCTTTAAAGCAACGAAAAATGAGAAGTTAAAAAATTAAAGCTGTTGTTTTTAATAGAAGTTCATTTTTTTTTTTTATTTAAGCTCTCTTTTCTTATATTTTAATGATCTATTTTTCGAAATCTTGATTAGACGATTATATTTAACTTAGAGAAAAGTGCATTTTTTATATTTATTATAAATAAAAAGTGTATTTTCTGTATTTATTATATTTATTATTTATTATATCATTATTATAAATTTTCACTACATTATAAAAATATAATCTACTCCTTAAAAGAAATATATACACTTCTAATTAATCTTTTAAATAAATTAAGTAAAATATCGTGAATATACACCTTATTTAGAGATAACCAGTAATTAAGAATTTTAGCTTCTTATTTTTCCGTATGCTTTTCGGTCCATTTCAGGAAAAAAATATTTTGGATAATTTTCACGTATTCATAAAAAAGATTCTACTTCTGCACAGTTAGTGCGATAGTGTCCAAACACACTATATTTTTTTTAATTTTAAAATTTTAGAGAAACTGACGAGATGTAAGGTAAGATTTTAACACTTTAATTAAGGTATATATTTCAAAAATAGAATTACGAATTAAACAGCAAAGAAACACACACACACACACACGTATATATATATATATATATATATATATATATATATATATATATTTAAAGCGAAAGGCACATTCTGTCAAATTCACATTCTCTTTTCCACACGAAAATCGTCTCTTTGCGCATGCATCCACTTCTTTTTTTTTTTTTTTTTTTTTTTGGAAGAAGAAGAAGAAGAAGAAGAATTATTTTCTCAGAAACGGGAAACGTGTTTAGCCCTCACCTGTTTAGCCTAAGGCTCCCAAAACTATTTAGCCCAGCGGGACTGAAAAAGATTGATTGAAAACGAATGGCGTAATATGGCCATTGCGTTGAAAGCCTCTTTTCTTTTTAAAGAACCAACATAATCATGCTATGTTGAACATAATCTCTATGTTTTCACTACTAAATATGCATATTTTTTTCGTAAAATTTTAAAGAAAGCTTGGATACAGTTATATTTATAACCGATTGAAATTTCAAAGAGGTCGGCAGATGCGAACTATTTTTTTTATTGATATGTTAAAGGACCCGACGCGAAAACAAACAAACAAACAAAAAAGCAAGAAGAAAACATTTCTTTTACAAATAGATAACAATATTTTTTCACAAAATTTTTACACGGGCTGTAAAACCGTTTTATTTATAACCATTAAAGATTTCAAAGAGTTCGGGCAAAAAGAACAAGAAAATGAGCGCTTTTATCACTAAACATCAATATTTTTTCGCAAATTTTTTCATTTTAAAATATAATTTCATACAAAATGGGGTTAAAGATATAAATAGTAAAAACTTGATTTTTTTATTATTATTATTTTCACAGGCCCGGACAGCGCCGGGAGGGTCAGCTAGTTTAAAATAAAATTTCAACATAAGTTAAAGCATAATTCACTTGCGTATAATAGTCTATTTGCATTCCGATATCATTAAACACAATATTGATATTTAATAAAATGGGAAATGAAAGAATCTTTAATTTTAAAATGAAATTCTTTTAATCCTTTAAATTATATTAATTATAAAATATATTTAAAAAAATCATTTTTTTTTTTTTTTTTTTTTTTTTTTTTTTTAAGGGGAAAACGGATTTTAAAGAAAGTTTGAACTATGTGCGTGGAAAATGTGAAAAAACTGATATAACCGAGGGAATTAAAAAATGAAGAAAAGTTTTAAATATTTACACGTAAAATAAATACACGTAAATATTTTATATTTGTGTCCAAAACATTAATTTATACGCATATTACGATTTTCTTGGTAAATAAAATAACTATAATTATAATTAATTATTGTAATTTATACGTGCATTTATTGTCAAACTGCAGTTAATGTGGAGCTTTTTATGTATTAATTTTCATCTCGACAAAAGAGACGTTAAAAAGCGATATATCCGAATGAGCGGTAAGACAACGTGCGATATAACGAGGGCCATTGTGTAATAAGACAAATATTTCTATTCACGTTAGATTTTATTTCGAATTATTACAATTTCTGTTTATCAAACTCCGAATTGTAAATTAAAATAAATACAGTAAAATTCCAATTGTCCAAACTCCCAGTCATAAAGATTGTCATACATCCGGATCGATAAAAGGATAAAATAAAATAATGTAAAAACCTTATTGAAATGTGAAGTTTTTGCATTTCTTAGTAAAAATATCATTTATTTTATATTCCTGTTTAAACATGTGTTAAAATTTATGTTTAGCTGGAATTTTCGATGTCTGTATTTGGTATTTTTAAATCGGTATTTCTCAACTAATAACACAGATTTGAACCTGGCAGCATGCAAATTGATGTCTACACAGAAACAATAACTAGATTTATTCGATATGTAGAACCAACACCTCAAAACATATTAAAATATTGTACTGTAATTTCTTTTATTGATTTTACTGTTTTATTTTTAATTTATTTAAAATTAAGAAAATTATGTTATTTCCAACATATATTAAGCCTACCTTTTTGTTAAACAAAAATAATTTTAAAGAAATTTTTAATTCACAACATAATCTTTCTTTTCTTTTAATGATTACCCCCCAATTATCTGAATTTCTGCATATCGGAATTGCGTCCAGACACATTAGTCCGGATAATAGGAGTATCACGCTATACAGATTTAATTTTTTTAGAAATTGACAATATTTTAAAAAATTATTTTTTAACTGTACATAATTTGATAATAATATTGTTTAATTTCTTTCTTTTGGTAAATAATAAAAAATCTGACCTTCTATTTAATATATATATATATATACGCATTTCTTAATATACTTTCTTGAATTTTAAATATATAAAATTAAAAAAGAAACTACGAAAAAAAAAACATTTGCTTCATTAAAAAAATCTACTATACTTTTAATAAAACTCTTTTTCAGTCATTAAATTAATGCGGGATAATTTTTTAGCTTTCATTAGATCCACAATAAAAAATGTAATTTTTTTTTTTCACTGGCGATATCATAATTTCCAAAAATAAAATACCCAGAATAAGTATAAGAAAAAAATATATCGATCAAAACCGACAAGAGTAAGTGAGCCGATTATCGTCTGCCAAAATAGTAGATGTACAAAAAGATAATTACAGTGTCTCACAAAAGTGATGGGACACTTGTGCTTTATAAAAAGAAACTGCAATAAAATAAATAAACAAACATGTGCAAAAATTTTTTGGGTGTGTTTCATATTTAAAGTTAGTAACAATTATTACATAACATACATTTTGTCAAAATATTAAAATATTAATTTAGTAAAAATACAATTGTTCAGAACGGAGCAAAAAATGGCTCACATAAGTGATGGGACACTTACTTTTCCATCAAATATTTATCCAAAAATTTTACTTTTTAAAAGGTTTTAATATTTTGTTGGATTTCCTTTTACTTTTAAAACATGATTTAATCTTTTTGGGATGGATTCGACTAATTTTTTTGTGATTTCTGGAGTGATTTTACTCCATTCTTCTTGAAGCACCGATTTTAGTTGTTGTTTTGAAGAAATGGTGTGTTTGCGAATTCTTGATTCCAATTCTTGTCAAATATTCTCTATGGGATTTAAGTCTGCAGATTGTGGTGGTGTTTTTATTATTTCAGGACAGTTATATAGCAGCCAGAGTCTAACGTTCAGAGCAGTGCGCTTGGGGGTCATTGTCCTGGTAGAATTTAAAATCGTTATGAAGGTTCAATTTTCGTGCTGAAGATTTCAAATTTTGCTTTAAAATATTAATATACTTGTACTGATCCATTATACTGTCAATAAAAACAAGATTACCAACTCCAGCGGACGACATACACCCCCATACCATAACTCCTCCTCCACCATGTTTTACTGTTGGTACCAAGTTCTGTTTGCGAAATTCTTCCCTGGGTTTTCTCCACACCAAGATTCTACCGTCAGAACCAAATATATTAAATTTACTCTCATCAGCAAATATAACTTTATTCCAGTAATCAGAATTCTTATTTATGTTGGATTTTGCGAAAGCTAGTCTGAGTTTTCTATTCTTTTCACTTACGAAGAATTTTTTCCTGGCTACTCTACCGTGATATCCAGCAGATCGAATTACCCTTCTAATAGTCTCAGGATTAACAATTATTCCATATAATGCTTGTAAATCAGCAGCAACTTTTGAAGCACTAATTCTTGGATTTTTTTTAATATTTCGAACGATAATTCGCTTTATTCTATTGGATAGCTTTGATGGTCGGCCAAGTCTTCTTTTATCCTGAATCATATGATTCTTTTTATATCGTTTAATGATATTGAAAACTGTTGAACGACTCAAGTTAACTGTTTCAGCAGTTTTTCTAATAGATTTTACACGTTCAATATGCAAATTAATAACTAATTTTCGAATTTCAAGCGAAGTTTCTTTTCGTTTAGCATTCATGGCTACACAGAGTTAAAAAACACAAAAATTCCAAAACAAACTGGAGAGAAATACTGCAGACGATTTTATAAATTATTGCCAATTGCTTTTAAGTAAAAATAAAACCCCAAAAAATTGTTTTATTGCTTATTTCAGACGATTTTTGTTGCATATATAATGGTGTCCCATCACTTATGTGAGCTATTTTTTGCTCCGTTCTAAACATTTGTATTTTTATTAAATTAATATTTTAATATTTTGACAAAATGTAAGTTATGTAATAATCTTTACTAAATTTAAGTATGAAACACACCCACAAAAAAATGTGTACATGTTTTTTTAATTTATTTGATTAGTTTCCTTTTGTAAAGCACAAGTGTCCCATCACTTATGTGAGACACTGTACGTTCTTTTTTCTTTCTCTTCATCTTACTTTATACAAAAAAAATAAATAAATAAATAAATAAAATAAATAAAAGTTGTAGTAATTATACTTAGATTAAAAAGAAGTTGTGAAATCGTTTTCAAAAAATATTATTTCATCATTTGAAACTTTGTTTCTATTAGGAATTCTAGAACAAAATTGGCTTTTAATAAATATATAAATGTAATGTTAAAAGAAAAATAAAATACCTCTCCTAAGGGAATAAAAAATCCTTTTATTAAGTAATAAAAATTTTGAATCTTCTATTTTAAAAATGTTCGCATTACTTGATGAATTTTTGAAAATTAATTGTTTTAAATTAAAAAGAAAACTACAGAAAAACTATTCGCTTTAGAAAACAATCCATTGTCTTTAATTGAACATTTTTTTTTCTATCTCTTAAATTAATGTCGAATACTTTTTTAGTTTTCATTATATCCAGGGAAACGTAATTTTTCTTTATTTGCGATATCATAATTTCCAAAAATAAAATGTTTGGAATACTATAAGAGAAGATCTATAGATCATAACATACAAGAATAAAATAAGAGAGTCATTATCGTCTGCCAAAATGGTAGATGTACAAAAGCGTATAGTTAAAAGAATTTTCCCTTCTCTCTCTGTTACTTTTCTAGAAAAAAAATGGTAGTAATTAGACTTCGATTAAAAAGAATTTGGAAAATCGAACTTCAAAAAATGTAATTTTATCATTTAAAAATATTGTTTCTATTCGGAGTTATTGAATAAAAGTTAATGAAAGTTATAAATTTTATATTAGAAAGGGGGGAAAATGTTTCAATGCTTTTTCTAAGAAAAAACATTTTTTTTTCGTTTAATAAATAATAAAAATTTTGGACTTTCTATTTTAAAAATGTACGCATTACTACAGATTGAATTTAAAACGTTTTTAATTTCGAAAGAAACTACGAAGAAAAAAAACATTCGCTTAAAAAATTGCTTTTAATGGAACCCATTTTTTTAGCGATTAAATTAATACGGAATACTTTTTTGACTTCCATTACATCTAAGAAAAAATGCATTTTTTTTTTTATATCTTTGCTGGCAATATGATAATTTTCAAAAATAAAATTCCCGGAATATGTATAAGAAAAGATATATCGATCATAACAGACAAGAATAAAGTAATTGAGCCGACTATAGTCTGCCAAAACAGTAGATGTACAAAAACGTAATTCTTTCCTTTTCTTTTTTCTTCTTTTTTACTTTAATGGAAATAAATTATAGTAATTAGAATTATATTAAAAGTCATTCGAAAAATCATTTTTAAAAAATACTATTTTATCATTTCAAATATTATTTCCATTTGGAATTCTTGAATAAAATTGTGCTTTTAATGAAAGATATAAATTTCATGTTAACAGGAAAATAAAATGCTCAAACAATTTTCCAAAAAAAAAAAAAAAAAACTTCGCAGCACTCCAAAATATTAATTATTCTAATGGAAGAAATTTAAATTTAAAAAATGTAAAGGCTAATGGGATTTCAAAAGAAGAAAATAATAGATAATAATCCTAATAATATTATAAATCTCATTGTGTGCAAATGTTAGGCTGAAGCCAGCGTCAAAATGGAGCATTTAATGATCCTGTATTTTTGCATGTAGGTTGATTATAATACTCAAATTAACATAGGCTGGTTTTTGTTTATTTTATTCAAATATTTTCTTTAATAATTAAAAATTTAATTATTTTCATAGAGAATAAATGGACATTTTCCCATACAATTTAACCATTTTACTTTATCGTTGCTAGGGCTTTGATCGTTGCCACAAAAATAAAAACACGGAAAAATAATTTTTCCCCAACAGCTAATTTTCAATTGAACGATTTTCACGTGAAAACTGAAAATTAAAAAAATTCAAAAGAAGGTGAATTTCCGTGATATTTGAAACAAAAATATGGAGTATTTGTTATTATACATGAAGTATGAATATCGGTTAAAATAAAAAGATATTTTTCTGTCAAAAACTGCGTTATAATTAGAAGGAAAAGTGCAACAATAATTATATTATTAAAAAATAGATTTCGCTTGGACCATGGAACTATGAAAAGGATCCAATGGGCTTGGACAAATATGACGTCATAAAAAAAACATGTATTTTCATATATTCGTAATAATACAAGGAGCATGAATATCAATGTATAATGAAAGTAAATAGATAATGGACGTAATATTTAAGATGAAAAACTGAAATATATTTTATCGATACTGATTAATAATTAGCTTGAATACCAGTTACACACAAATGTGAGTTTTCCGCTAAAATTTACGTCCTGATTGCCAGTAAAAGAAAATTAACAAGAATTTTCCCATTTAAAAGAGATTTCTCTGAGGAAAAAGTGACGTCATACTTGAAATAAAATGGGAATTTTCAAATGTGTTTTAGAAGGAGCGTGAATCAATTCATTACATTAATAATACAAGAATCGGTAAGTTTAGAAAGTAGATGAGTTTCACGTCATATTTAAAACGAAAAATTTAAATATATTTTTTTAGCTTTTTTTTTTAGCTAGCGATTATTATGCATGAATATCAGTTACATACAGATGAGAGTTTTTGCCAAAAATTACACCATGATTATTAGGAAAATAAAAATAATTACGAATCTATTATATTAAAATCTGACCGCCTGTTTGTATTTCGCAGAGGATGTCATAAACTCTCAGAATTAAAAACTAGTCGTTGGGGGCTGCCGTAATACTTACCCATCATGGATATGCATAATGTAAAATATTAAAACAAAAATGTGTAAACTATATAAATGCATAGCAATTCAAATAAAATCGTGGCTTGATGACGTCATAACTTTATAGGCTCGATTACTGAATTGCTTGAAAGAGGTTTTTCCTTATAACTCCAAAAATAATAATTCTATTAACTAGCGGTTTATTGCATCTGATTAAGCGTCAAATTTCCAATTAAAATATATCTTTGAAGTGAAATTTGGATGAAATACAGGGTCATGAAAAATCGAAGAGTGTGGAAAATAGGATTACAAATATCTCAGCAATTAATTATCCGATCGACTTCATGCTTTATGCAAAATTTATGTTTTTTTATTGTCTTTTATATTCATTTCTTAAAATAAACAATTTCGAAAATTTTTATATACCTTTTATCAGAACGAATATTTCGAGAGTCCGAAAAAAATAGTTCCGGTTAATCGAGGTTATTGAAATGAAATAGGCTTCTTCCCATTATTACATACTAAGTACATACCAAATTGCAAGTGTCTATCTCAATTTTTTAGGGAGATAGAGCGTTTACAGACACACAGACGGACGGCAAATTTTTTTTTTCTAAAAATATGTCTTTTGGAATCTCCAGTGTCTGAAACGTGTAAATCCGTCAAAAAAAATTTTCAATTTTCAAAACGATTACAAGACTTACCCTATACTACGTATGATGGGTAAGTAAAAAATGATTTAAACTCCGAGATATGATTATTATTATTTTTTTTTTATAAATTTAACGAAGTTGCTCTAAAAATGGCAACTAAATTATTCCAATTTTGTGGATAAAAAAGAAGAAATGAAACCGAATAATATATTTTTTCTCATTAAAACTGAAAAAAAGAATTATTTTCAATTTGAATAGATGCTGAAAGAAAAAAAAAATCTTGATTACAGTAAATTTTTTTAAAAATAAAAACGTATTTTCACATATTCAAACTTCATGAGTCAATTTATTCTGGAGAACAAATATCGTCTGTCAACATATTTTCATTTAGAAATAAAGATTTTTTTTTCAGTTGTAGTACAGCCCCTAGAATATAGGCGCTGTAGTTATAGATTAAATCAAGGAGGCAAATTTAAGCTCCATGCATTTAGGTCTACAATTATTGCTCCCTATTCACAAGAATTGAATTTAATGAAAAAGAATATACTATTTCCATTATCTTTGAAGGATGGCTATTAAAACGTTTCACAAAGGCGTTAAAAGTAAAATGGTTTGCCAGGTAAACTTGACATATGTTTTTACACAATTCACCGATTTCCACGATTTTGTTTGGCCCGCCTTTTTTCATTGGTTGCAGTTTCTTTTTCGTGATTATTTGTCACAAAATTTCACTTTTTTAAAACTTAGTTATGTCAAGGCCTCTATAACATAGAAATACTGTATTGTCTCCTATGGAATGTGATCAAGAGTTAGTTAATTATTTACGTTTCTAATTATCGGGAATGAAATATTTTGCTTAATTAATGAATTTATTCTTATTTTAATGATACGTGAACGAAGTCACGGGTAACAGCTAGTAGATAATAAAACTACTTTAGAATTTAACATTTTGAGGGTTGAGAATCCACTCAGCAGAAAACAAAATTGGACTATGATTGTTTGCATTGGATATAGTATCTTGGCCAATATTAGCGTGATAAAAATAGCAGTAAATCTTCTTTTATATTCTGATAATATACCTCCTTTCTTTCTAATTCTCTATTCTTTTCTCTGTGATTAATTATCATGTTCCTTTTTAAATTTTCAATTTTTTAACAATATTTTAACGCGTTTGTCTCTGTCTTGATGTTTCAATTTCAATCTAGGTCAGTGTTCTAGACCAGCGGTTCTTAATCTGTACTCCACATAAATTATCCAGGGGCTCCGTGGCCACTCTTGGAAAATAAACACAAAATCAGTTAAGTTAAAGATTAAACACATAAATATATCAAAAGGAGAAAACTGGAAATTAGATTCTGAACGAGAATTTAGCAAGTTAAATGGCCTTGTTCTAATAATTTTAAGTTTATGGCAAATATATATTTATTTGGTCAATTTTTGATGAATTCATTAGTAATAAATTGAGTATTCCGGAAAATTTCAAAGTTTTAAAATATAATTTTAGCACATGAATATTGCACAACTGTTCAGGCACATCTTTATTTTAGTTTTCCTGTTTAACACCCCCCCCCCCCCCACACACACACACACATACACACACCTTCTTCATCAGGGGTTACCATAGGTCGAGAGTGCTCCGCTATAGAAGGTGATACTAAAAAGGGCTCCGTATGGGAAAAAGGTTGGGAACCACTGTTCTAAACATTTCCATATCTCGTTTACGCTCCCTTGTTTATGTGTGTGTGGTCTTCTCCCCACAAATTCCTTGAAATTTTCAATCATTTTGATAGATTTGTTGTTGTGAACGTTCACTGTCTTTCTTTTCAATTTCATATTTACGTCAAAGAATTAAGACCTTGCAGATTATGTTTTAACCTTGTTGGATTAAAACTCTCTGCTTCTAATCACCTGATGAAGAGAGTTGCTAATTAATTGCTGTCGAAACTATAGCAGTGTGTTTCATCAGGAGAGGGAAAATATATATATTTCTATGTATTTTTTATCTCCAGTTATTTTATTATCACTAATTAACATTCTATTTTGTCCCAACATGGAGATGTTTACATTTTGAAAATATGCATGCAATATTGGCAGGAAACATTTAGACAATTCATTTTTAATATTTTTAAAATGCAGAGTCAATATTTTTGCAATATTGGCGTTTATATATTAATATAAAATACAGTAAAACCTGTAAAAACGGACTCGTGCCTTAATCCTTAGAATACATTTTCCCACACCGGTTGGTACACCCGTGTACCATCGGTACTCTAAAGGGTTAACGGGAAAACTCTATGGTGCCATCGAAGGGAATACTATACAATTATACCTGTTAAGACGAAAACCTATATAAAAAGAAATTTTTGCCGGTTTCTCGCGATTCAGTCGTAGCAGATTTTACTGCATAATAAATATTTTGTACACACTAACTACAACAGTGAAAACCTCCGTCTACGCAAAAATTATGTTTAAGCTAATTTTATTCTTTGTAAATAGCCCACTTGATACAGCTCGTTTACGTTGCGAAGAATTGAAATAGCTCGGAAGATACGAAGATGCAGATTTAATGAGCCAGACATAGAGAAAATGATATTTTTTCAGATTAAATAATCTCTTTCTGTTGGATCTAGAAAAAGATAGACTAACGCATGTATAAAACTTCATAGAAAAAAAAGTCTCAAAACTCAGATAAGCTGGGAGAACGCCAGGCGTTTGCATAGACCCGGGACGGCGGACCTATGATACACGCGCGACGCGACAGAATATTTTAGGCATGATGTTGATTAAGTTCTAAATCAAAATGCCGTGCAATTACACAAAATACATGAAGTTAGACTACACTGAAAAAAAATTGTTGATTTTACGGTATAATACTGGTATAATACGGTATTATACTGCGCGGCAGTGTATTAATGCTTAATTTACTGTTTATTACTGTTGATTTTACAGTAATACTGGCAGCTGGGATGCCAATATTATACCGTAAAATCAACAATTTTTTTTATTTGTTTTTGCAGTGTAGTTGCGTTTATCTGAATTTTATCGGTTGGAAAATTGAAATGTAACTTATTGAGTTCCAATCTAGTTCAGCACGAATTCAACAAATTATCAAATTAAGAGAAAATCTGATTCAAAGATTATCAGGAATTATAAGAAAAAATGCCGATGGTAAAATTATGAAATTTCAAATTTCAGATACGTAGAGCTGTTTAAAAGTCTTATCATTTCCAAATATTTTCCCTCTACCTATGTTCGCAGGTTGGAAATCTTTGGAAATGAATAATAAATAACATGAAACACTGAAGCAGAAACCGCGTGTAACTCCACTCGATCTGTTATAACTTATAAGTAACTGAATATGAATGAACCTGATATCAATTATTTAGCATCCACGATGCAACAACAGAAATTGCATTAATTTATTTCTTGTACACCGGATATTTAAGATAGCTCAGACCACAATATTGGAATAGGTATGCCACGGAATTAGAGTCTGTTCACATTGCAAAACTCATCTAAGATAATTCATTGAACGTTACTGTGTCTGAGATCTGAACAATGGAACATTAAATGGCAGAAAACCAACATTAAAAATGAAGAGAAAAGCACAGCGTGTTTTGCTCTTTGCCGCACTGAAGAAGAATCTCGCTTGTGGATTCGAAACAGTTGTTTGCTGCTTTTTTGTGCATTTTTAACGTTGGTTTTCTGCCTTTTAATATTCTTGCACAAATGTTTTATTTGCTATTTTTCTCAAGGAAACATTTTTTTTTAAAATTTGTTTTAAACAAAAGCATTAGAATAAATTATTCAATAATATACTCTCCGTTGTTGTTTTAAGACTTCCTCCTATCGTTCAATACGTTTTTTGTTGCCTAGGTGACAGAAATCTTTCGGTTTTGACTAGTGCTTGCGAATATACGTTTATATACGTTTAAACGTATACGTAGTTAAGCCTTTTTCCATATGTTTCCAATCCAAAATCGTTACCGGTTACAATACGTTTTATACGTATTATACGTATAATCGCGAATACTAGTTTTGACTCAAAGAATTCGTTACAACCAAGCCACCGGCCCCTGAATACTAGGCCTGGGCACTGACAAGAATGGCGGCGGTCGCAGGAAGATTTTTTTTTTTTTTTTTTTATCGTTTGAACGGTCCCTCAAACTTTAACAGCAATAATATCTAAAAGTTTTCTTTGACTTATTTGATCTAAGAAAAAACTAGGCGAAGAAAACTTTTAGAAATTATTGGTGTTAATGTTGCAGGGACCGTTCAAATGCTGAAACAAAAATCCGCCTGCGACAGCCGCCATTTTTATCAGCACGCAGACCTAGTACTCAGGGGGCGGTCACCAAGAGCTCAAGTGTGTGTGCATACGCGCACAAGTTAAGATGAGCCTCGCCAGCCAATTAGTTAAAGCGAAACTCTATAGAGAATCAGTGTGAGTCTAGCCATAGATTGTTTCTACTCACTTAGTGAATTTGTGGAACTCTGTCAGTGAGCTTCGAGATATCTTATGCTGTGCTTACATTATGGCGTAACAGTCTCCTCCGGTTTACGAGGTCTGCGAGGCACAGGTTTCTCAATCAATCAGCCTATTCATTGGTCGTTAACGTCGTCGCTGATTAGTTGGGTGTTAGGACGATAACGCCATAATGTAAATGGACCTTTCAATATACGATGTGAATATAGTTTAACTCTCTAAAATATAACACCTGACATGCATGTATGTTACACTAACTTATTTAAACATAATAACAAAATTTCAAATATAATTATTTGATACACAATTTTTGTTGTTGTTGTTGGCACGTTATGGTCACGTTAGGGCTACTATAATACAGGCTGAATCATCAAGCATTTTGTTGCCCACTTAGACCAATCAGCGATTGTTGCTCACGTGGGGTGACCAATCTTTGTTCTCCTACGGGCATTTAAATGGCGGCGTCAGTCAACCCGGATTGTAGGAGCCTCGTATTTTATTGGAAACATTCGATAAGTGGATATGAAAAGGTTCGCCATCCTTGGCATAAACAATCATCAGGATGATGCAGCAAAAATAATCCAAAATAATTTTATTCGACAGAACGGATTCTATTGAAATAACAAACTTGTAAACTTTTATGAGAACAGGTTGCTGAAAAGTTAGAATACCTTTTAATTTGTCAGAGTCATTTTATCAAGTTAATTAATAGGCAATGAAATTGTTTCGGTCGAGAGGACTAAGGTAGGGGTATAAAAACAAACTTGGCGAGACTGTCATTATCGCCAAGTTAGTTTTTGTTTTCTAGTCTAACTAAATTCGTCCAGGCAAATACTGCCAAATTCTGTAATGTGGGTTTCCCTAATTTCGACAAAAACTTTTATTCTGCAATGTCGTTACTCTGATAAATGAAGCACTCTAGAAAAAGCTTACTACCATAGCTGCCAACTTTTACGAATTTTTCCTACCACTAAAATTTTATAGTACATTTAAACTTATTAAATCGCCGAAATCATGTAATTCAATAATGCAAAAATTTCTATTAATTTTTAGTGGTTGCAAAAAAGCGTAAAAGTTGGCAGCTGTGTTACTACTAATATCATAAAAGATTCCTGTCCATGATTTATTGTCAATTTAAAATTTTTTTGGTTGTATAGCAAAACAAATCACGAAGAAGATATTTTAACCCTTAACTGCATAGTGATGTAAATTTCCATCACTGTTTATTTAACTTTTAATAAATAAATAAACTTCTTCGCCACCACTATATTTATATAGAAACATTAATGGAGTAAATTTCCCGTGAACTATGTTGCTGAACAAAGTTAAAAATCTATCTTAAAATTTCTGGTGTCTAATATTTAATATATGTATAAAAAAAACACAATTGTAAATGAAACACTCATGCAAAGAAGGGTTAAAGTATCTTATACACCAAACTAGAATGATGAAATACTTAACTTCCGCCTTCTAAAAATTTAGTCCTTTCAAATTTATTTTATTCGTTGTAAATAGCTCACTTGATACAGCTCGTTTGAGCTACAAAGAATCGGAGCAGCTTGGAAGATGCGTAGATGCAAGTTTAATGATCTAGACATAGAGAAAAATATCTTTTTTCAAATAAATATTATTTTTCTTTTAGATCTAGAAAAAGATAACCTAACGAATGTTTAAAAATCCATGAAAAAATACTCAAAATTTATATAAGCTGAGAAAGCGCAAAGCGTTCGGTCGAACAGTCATTAAGATGATGAAGCATGACTCCATAATATTAGAATGAGGAAAAATTCATTTTTTTTTTCAGATTTGTTTTAAACAAAAACATTACTACAACAAATTATTCAATAATAAACTCTCAGTTGTTGTTTAAGATTTCCTCCCATCGTTCAATAAATTTTTCGATGAAAGTTTCGAAATAAATTATTCGAGATAATTCGAGATAAAAATTCGAGATAAATTTTTCGATGTGTCGGTGGTAGAAATCTCCCGGTTTTGACCTAAAAGAATTCATCCCTCGATTCCACGCCATTATTGAACGATACATCACGCAAGGCGTTCGAAAGCGGACGAAACTGATGAAAATCTGACGGCGCCAAGTCTGGAGAGTATGGTGAATGCAAAAAGCAAATGGTGTCGAAAATGCTCAGTTTTTTGTGCACTTGACATTCTGTTTTAAAGATCCAAGAGTATACAGAAATCAATAAAATTGAAAATCAAAATACACTTACTTGTAAAACAAAAAATGCTCTTTCAAGTATAATAAGACTTTTTGCGAATGCATTTTATGTCTGCGTGCATTTTTAAAATTGAAAAGAAAAAAAACACTCATGTACCCCAACCCAATAATTCTATTCGACAAAGTTGATTCTATTGATATAATGTATTTCTAAACTTATATGTGTGTGTGTGTGTGTGTGTGTGTGTGTGTGTGTGTGTGTGTGTGTGTGTGTGTGTGTGAAAAACAGCGATTTTTAAGTTAATCTGATTAAACGCTAAAGATACCGAGAATTTTACTCAAGTTTTATAAAAAAAAAATTTCACACCAGAATTTCTAATAAAACTATTAAACTTTTTTCTTAATTTATTTCAATGTGATTTATATTTTATTTATTATATGAAAAATTTTTTGATTTGAATCGACATATTTTCGTTTGGTACCGGTCAAATGACCAGTTGTTGGTATATCAAGTGTTGTGAATTAAATAAACTTTATTATTGAAAACGTCTCTCCTACCGAGTCTCCTAATAACAGCCTTAAAAAGAAATTGATTACATTATCGTATTAATTGCATTGCTAATACAGTAAAACCTGGTAAGACACACACACATATATATATATTCCGTTTTATATAAGACCGTTATTTATATATATATATATTTTTCCCCCTTCTGCCGGGGTCATGAAATTTTCCGTTTAAGGCTGGTTTTTGTTATAAACATGTTCCGATTTTATGGGTATTTTAGATGTTATACATAAAAGATATAATACAAAAAAATAAAACAATGAAAACTTAAATTTAATATTTTTTAACTTATTTTATTCATTTTAAATATCCCACTTGACATAGCCCGTTTGCGTTGCAAAGAATTATGGAACAGCTCGGAAGGTAGTTGAAAGCAGATTTAATGAGCCATACCTCGGAAAAATGATCTTTTTTCAAATAAATATTATTTTTCTTTTGGATTTAGAAAAAGACAAATTAAAGAATAGACAAATTAAAGAATTTTTTTTTAATCCATGAAAAAAATAATAAAACTTAGATAATCTGGAAGAATTCCAGGGCTTGCGTATACAGTCATCGGGATGAAAAAACAAAAGTAAAAAAAATTCTGCAGTCTATCATTAAAAAATGCATGCTAAAATTTAATTTTGCATTTAGCCTTACTTACTTAAAATTGGAGATAAGAAATGCAACAAAGTCAATATGTCCTAAATTCAACTAACCATGCGCAGAAAGCAACTATATCATAAGAGATTGTTTGGAAATGTACGCACATTTACGTTAGTTTAGCACATATTGAGAAGCCATCCATAAAACGTTATTAGCAACCGAGATTAACACAATTCGAAGATTATTGTGATATTTTATTAATACAAATTACTTTTTACGTTTTTCCGGTGACAATATATTTTTTTTTTTCTTTGGCAACAATGACAGTGGTAAAATAAATATCGATATAATGGAATTATCAACATTTCTCCCTAAAGAGAACATAGGTATTTTAGTGGGAATATTAAATGATATATCGATATTTACGATTCAATATACTAGTACTTTTAATATTTCAATCTGAAGTGCATCTTTACGAGTTGAAAATCTTCCATAACTACAGAACACTGATAAAATGTCCAAAAATGAAAATAGTAGCTATTTTGTTTATTTTTAAAAAGCATTACTAAATATGCTAATATCAGCTGCTTTTGTTTAATTTTAATGTCTTAATACTAACATATGGAACCTTTAACAAAATCACTACGAAACAGCGTGCAAACTTTTTCAATGAATTATTTCCATTCCATTTTCCAATTAGTCCTTATGATCTATCAAAATAAACAAACAATTTGAAAATACATATTTGATGTTTTTCGTAAACAAATCGAAAATTCGTAACCAAGGAAACACTAAGCCACTAACAGCTAAAGGGTTTATTCGATTTGAAAAGGTGAAAGGAAGGACAACATCACTTTTTCCCGGCCCAAGCCGAAAACAGAAAACTGACAAGCAGCACACCGCCTTTGCCCTCGTATCGACTGCTGTGGCATCGGTTGCTATGGCATCCAACCCCTACATACGGTTTTGGTTAATCGCCAAATTTACTGAATGAAATGGGTGCACTAGTATTTTTCAAAGTGAGTGCACGCAAACTTAGGCATATATCTTTACCTTGGCGTGTATTTTTGTTTCTGTTTTATCTTCATTGGTGAAAATTTTAAACTAAAGTGTGTCATTTGTATCTGATGTCACGTGCAGAGTTGTTAGAGATTTATTTTTGTCTGGTGGTTACGGGAGAGATAAAGAAGGCGGGAATCGCGGAGATTAGTGTGGGATTATAAAAGAAAGTTTCGAAGGAACATAAAATATTAATTGGTACAATTATTTATCAAATATTGTACTACATACCCTGCAATATATTTCGTGGATCTAATAATTATTACTTATTATTATTATTATTATTATCGATTTCTTTATAATATTCAAAAAGTAAAATACGCCCTATCAAACATGACTACAATAATACTAAATGTAGCAAAATTTTATTTTGATTGTTAGAAATTAGGGTTATCAAACTCTCGATTGCAAATAAATATAAATATTTGTAAATTGAGATAAATACAGAAAATTAAATTTTGTTCAAACAGACAAATTTTAAAAATGTAAATTTAAGAAATTTAACTGTAGCAATGTTTTATTATTATTATTATTATTATTATTATTTTCATTGGGTAGGTACTGAAATCTTTTGCATATAGACGCAAGCTCAAACTAGAAGTGTTTGTCCAAATTATGGCAACCTATTACAGAATTTGGCAATACACGCCTGAAGGTGTCCATTTAGAGTAGTTGAACAAGTAAACAAACATTAGCTTGGCAGACTCTCCAAGTGCAATTTATTCGCAATCACCCCAAATCCGCAAGTTTTTTCCAAAATCCTCTCGGCCAGTCAAATTTTATTGCCCTTGTGCTGCTACATTCTTATATAGGCACTCTAGTTTTGGTTATTACCAAATTTACTGAATGAATGAGTGCACTAATTTTTTGCAACGTGAGTGCACGAAAACTTGTAAAGTAAAAATAAATAAATAGGTGTGGCATTTCTCATTTGTATCTGATGTCATGTGCAGAGTTGTTAGAGATTTATTTTTATCTGGTTGGTTACAAGAGAGATAAAGAAATGGCGGGAATGGTATTCAGAAAATCTGGAGATTAGTGTGAGAATTAAATTTAAAGTTTTGAAGAAACTATAAAATATTATTTTGCACAATTATTTATTAAAGTTTGTGTTATATACCATGCAATATATTTCATGGTTAAAATGATTATTACTCATTACCATTATATCAATTTATTTATAATATTTGAAAGGTAAAATACAGTCTATGAAATATAACTAGATTAAACATCATATTAATATTGCATGTAGCAAAAAATTATTTTGAATTGTTACAATTTCGGGTTATTAAACTCTCGATTGTAAATGAAGATGGATAATTGTAAATCGATTAAGATAAATATAAAAATTTAAAGTTTATTCAAACAGACAATTTTTTAAAATATAAATTTAAGAGGCCATAATTAATATGTAGCAATGTTTAAGATTTTTCTTATGGTAGACCTTACATTTAAAAAAATGTATACGCATTTCTTTACAGTTTTTTTTTTTTTTTAATTTTTAAATATTATAAATACAAGCGATTGGCATGGTATCTAGATCCAGCATACGATTTTGGTTAGAATCAATGTGTCTATAAAAGAATGATGGCGTACGTATAGAACGCATGATCAGTATGGTGTGAAGTCCCGATATATCGTAATGAACATTTCTTCTTAAACATTGCCGTGGTATAGTAGCACATTGGATGCACCGTAATTCAGTCCGTTTCCTGAAAAATTAATCCGCACAAGAGGCATTACATGAAAACAAGTCTTGTAATCCATGGAAATCTTTTTATTTATACCAGCACAACATCGACACAAGAAAACAGAGAGGGTGGCCTTCGCTTATTCTACCAAAAATTACATGTTTATCTGACAAAAGCAAGAGAAGATCTGATCTAATTTTTCAGATTCATTATCGCCAACACATTAGATGTAACATGCCAATCGTTACATTTCTAGCCAGGCATGAACCGTCAAACTTTTTGACAGTTAGCAATAATCCAATATTGAGATTTTAAATAAGAAATGAAAGGATGCGCCATAATTTGGCGGAACATCAATTTTTGTGATTTTTAATTTACACCAGAGCGTTGTTTTGGGAAAGTTAGGAATGTGTTATTATAATCTAACGAAAAGAGTTTATAGTGCATATTTTTGCAGCAGTCAAATTATGAAAACGGTGCCTGCATTTAACACAAGATACGAAGAAAGACAAAACAACATATGTTACGGTCATCTGCTGTACATTAATATTCGAATCGAAACCGCATGAGAGTAACGTACATTTAATGTTACGAAGAAATATCTGGGAACATTTTTAGCTAGGAAGAAATGATTGTTTTTCGGATTAAAGAATAAAAGATTTGAATACAGAAATTAATTCACATAGAGAAACTTTAAGATAGGAAAGTTAAATTTTAGAATAAAACACAAAATATATATGATTCTATATCATAATCAGATTCAAAGATTTTGTCCAAACTATGGCGACCCATATTACACAACTCGTCAAACTCGTTGTCTGGACGAGTTCGCTTAAGCTGTTATCACACGTACTCTCATATCATAGTCAATATCAGATATTGCCTCCGAAACACGTTTTTCAAGAGGAAAAATCTCGAAAACGGTCCGTGTGATTGATTGCCTCTCGTAACTTCGTCAAGCGCTAACTTATGGCTGTTTGTATCTCCTACGATAGATATCAGCTTGAAATCCACCAATCAGAGCCTTCTAAAAATTGTATTTCTCAGTTCTATCCAAGATGGCTACCGGCAGTGAGTGAACATTTTATGTTTAGCGTAGTCCGAAGATATTAAAACCGAACATACAGAAGAATTAAGAAAAAAACAATATCTTTGATAACTCAGGGACCAATTATACACGAAAAGATCTTTAAAAATGTGTAGTTATTTTGAAATTAAAGAATTACGTTTGCGCCGATTGTCCCTTCGGAGTTCGTTATTTACCACTACCGATAAGAACTTTATTTACTAATTTAAAGTTGTTTATTGCGTTTATTTTATTTCAATTCCTTATATTATTTGCTATATGTTATAATTGCACTGTCGTAGCCGCTTATTTACTTCTCAAACGGTACTCGTTTAACTACTTTCTGCAGCTGTATTTGGCGTTATTTCGTACTTGTTGCCAAGTTATGTCGCCAAAGATAAAAAAATCCCTGACGGCTCGGCCTACAGGCACAGGTAGATTTCGAAGATGCAGACCGTGGGGCGCCTGTTTGTCGGGAATTGCGGAAGAAATGACCTTTTCGTGATGATGCGGCAGTTGGAACCGCCTACTTCGAAACCTAACTTGTTTGCAAGCGGAGCCAGCAGGGATTTTTTTTTTTTTTTTTTTTTTTTTTTTTTTTAATTTATAAGAGTTGGTCTTATAAAAAACTTGTCAATATAAAAGTTTTAGATAATATTAAGAGAATTTATAATAAATTTAAGCGGATTTGAAATCTTGGGAATTGACGAAGTTATGAATTTTTTTCTTCTAAAACCCCCCTTCCCCCCCCCCCCCAAGTCAATTTTTAATTATATCAAAAATCTGTCATACATAAATTTTCGTCCCTTCTCCTAGAAGTAATAATAACTTCAAACGGATTCGATGCGTATCATAATTAAGAAATTATGGGGGTTTTTTCTGTTTTCACAAAAAGCCCCCCTCCATCCCCCCCCCTGGTTCAATTTTGCCCATTAACGAACTTGACCGAGATTTTATGCCCTTGATTTTATGTATCAGTTTCGAAAAGATGCGGGAGTTGGAACCGCCTACTTCGAAAAATACCTTGTTTGCAGGCGGAGCCGGCAGGGATTTTTTTGTTTTTAATTTTTTTTTTTTTTTGCTGTAACGGTTGTTCCTATAAAAAACTTGTCAATATAAAAGTTTTAGATAATATTAAGAGGATTTATAATAAATTTAAGCGGATTTGAAATCTTGGGAATTGCCGAAGTTATGAATTTTTTTTCTTCTAAAACCTCCCTCCCCCCCCCCCTTAAGGCAATTTTTAATTATATCAAAAATCTGTCATACATAAATTTTCGGCCCTTCTCCTAGAAGTAATGATAACTTCAAACGGATTCGATACGTATCATAATTAAGAAATTATGGGTTTTTTTCTGTTTTCACAAAAAGCCCCCCCCCCCTGGTTCGATTTTGCCCATTAACGAACTTGACCGAGATTTTATGCCCCTTGATTTTATGTATCAGTTTCGAAAAGATGTGGGAGTTGGAGCCGCCTACTTCGAAAAAAAACTTGTTTGCAGGCGGAGCCGGCAGGGATTTTTTTTGTTTTTAATTTTTTTTTTGCTATAACGGTTGGTCCTATAAAAAACTTGTCAATATAAAAGTTTTAGATAATATTAAGAGGATTAATGATAAATTTACGCGGATTTGATATCTTGTGAATTGACGAAGCTATGATTTTTTTTCTTCTAAAAACCCCCCTTTTCCCCCCCTTGGGGCCATTTTTAATTATATCAAAAATCTGTCATACATAAATTTTCGGCCCTTTTCCTAGAAGTAATAATAACTTTAAACGGATTCGATACGTATAATAATTAAGAAATTATGCGGTTTTTTTCTGTTTTCACAAAATGCCCCCCCCCCCCCATTTCCCCCTCCTAGGTTCGATTTTGCCCATTAACGAACTTGACCGAGATTTTATGTCCCTTGATTTTATGTATCAGTTTGGAAGAGATTTATGTAGAATTTTTCCAGTTATCGTGGTCAGAAAAAAGTGACATAGATAGATAGATAGATAGATAGATAGATAGATAAAGTTTCGAACTGGGGGTGTTTTTGGGTTCTGGGAGTCATGATCGGCGCAGATCTGCAAAAATTTTTCAAAATTTCCAACTTAGGTGAGAATGTAATAGGTAGTATTTCTTACGAAATCTACCTAAAATGGAAGAAAACAAGCAACAAGGTATTTTATGACAATACAAATTATTCTAGCCTCCTTTTAGCATGCAGCGTTCAAAGTCTAAATTTTGTAGTGGAGGGGGGGGGGGGGACTTTTCTTATACTTTTAGAAAAATAAAATTTAATAAATTTAATCTAGCAGCTATTTATAGTTAATTATATTTTCCCTTTTAATAATTTTATTTTAAAACAATCTTGATAATCCATTATAAATTTTAAAAAGATACTTAATATGCATATACTTTTTGTAATTGTAAGCTTTTGTAGAAAAAATAATAATATCCGGTGTATTGTGGCCCGTGCTTAGTATATTAAAGGGGGTGGGGGAAAGATTCTTTGTTTTAGGCAATGTTTCTCGAACTTTTTAATTCAGACGCCAATTAAAGCCATATAATTAAACCTGTGCATCACACTTGAATCTAGAAATAAAATTCCTCAGCATATTTAAATTAAGATGATGGAAAACCGAATGAAAGGTAGATACATCCAATAGATCTCATCTTACAAAAATTTCTTGAGAAACATTTTTACACTAGTTCAAGTATTTCTATTCAGTTTTTAATAACTACTGTGTCCAAGAAACTGTTGTATAACTACTGCGAGCGGTCTCTGAAACAGCTTAATTGAAACATGAATAAAAGGCAAAATTAACTCTGAAGATACTATTTTTGTACTAAACATTATGCACAAGATATATTTATAATCAAAATTCACCTATTCAGAAGTTTGTTGCGATAGTGCATGGGTTCCAAATGAAACAAAAATTCACTAGTGTCTGTAATTAAACTTAAAATTATAAGTTAAACTGCGAAAATTGAAAATAGCAGTGGTCTGAGAGACCGTTAACATAGCAGTTAAAGGTTGAACATAATTTATTAACCTTCCAAAAAAACAACTATTCACTAAAAATTTCCAGTTTAACTATAGATACTAGTGACACTTTGTTTCGTTTGGAGCTTTCGAACTATAACTAGAATCGGTTTAATGGTAAAATTTAATTATAATAGTCCTGTATAAAAAGTTTAGTACATTAACACTACCCTACGATTTAATCGAGACTTTCATTCATATTTCAGTAAAGCGCATAGGCCACTCACAGTAATTAAGCGATAATTTTTATCACAGCAGTTGAGGGTTAAGAGCTCTCAGACCCACAGGGGTGAGAATCCGTTTTTCAGTCTATTTTTCCTTTTTAATTATTGAATTTCAACCACCCTAAAATTTTGTCTCCCCTCCTCCCATCAGCGGTGTATAAACTTAAAACGTTTATATGTTTTTTAAATTTGTTAAACAATTTGTATTGTGCGCTTTTTTTTACTTTGTATTATAACGCATATAACCCCCCTCCCCCTCCCCGTCCAGTTAAATATTTTGCTTCCCTTAAAAAAGTTGGAAATTGTACGTCAAACGTGACAAATGAGGTGCGTTCGTAATATAAATAATTATATAAATATTCAGATCTAGAGGATTTTTAATTCTGTAAAATGAATTATATCGTCTGCAGATTAATTTCTGTAATAAAATAAGTATCTCGGTCGCTTGACGTTTAAACCTCGGAAGCTTCTATAACAAGAAAGCACCGATTTCTTTTTAAAAAATTCAATTTTTTTTTATAAATATTTTTATTAATATCTCCTAAAGTTTTGATTCGATTTTCATAAAATTTGAAATGTCTCGACAAAATTCTGCAAAGATAATATATCTTAAATTTTAAACCATTCGATTGGGTAGTTTTTGCGTTGTTATATGCGGACGGACGGACGGACCAGACGACGACAATAGGTGCTACGTATTTATATAATTACGAACGCACCTGAAAAAAACATACTTGAACATAAAGGGTTCATATATGTATGTATTTTTTTTTTTTTGACAGTTTCGTCTACATCCGAGTATTTAAGCTTTGAACTTTCACCGAAAATCTTATTTTTATGGTTTAACATTTTAATATATATTATTTTCTTTTCTCGCTTTAAAATTAAATGCAAATATTTTTATCACTGTACAAAGAAAAGGGAAGTTTCTTATGTATTACTTTTAATGTTGTAAATTAACAGGGAAAGCTTATACATTTGAAATATTTGAAACTAGAAATCTCAATCCTTCTCAAAAAATATTTTTAATTTATGTATAATAAAAATATTTATTAAAAAAATATTATTTGAAAAAAAAAATGATTTGTAAGTTAAAACTTTCCTAACAGAACTAGATTTCTAGAATTTTCAAATACGCGAACCCAAAAAGTAAAGCTTATTCCGCCAAATAGTTTTTAAGTTATGCTTAAAAAAGCTCCTGTCTTGTAGTCTCTTTTGCGACGATCGAACATTAATTTAACATAAGGAGGTGCAAACATAAAACCTGCATAATTTCTAAACTACTTTACCGAGTGACTTTCAGTTTGATACATGAAGATAAAATTTACCGAAAAATCTAAATCTGATGTCAAAATTAGGGGTTAGTACTAAAAGTTTTAGAATATGTTACAATTACTATACGTAACTCCCCCCCTCCCCCCCCCAGAAAACTTTATGTACAGCATTATTATTAGATGTTATTACTAATCGATTGGTACTTGTGACATTTTTATACAATGATTTGCGACAGAGTTGTAGAGGGTGTTACTTGCCCCCCCCCCCCCCCAGGACTGTACACAATATGTATAAAAATCAGCGGTAATGAAAGTGTTAACAAACAAGTTAAAATAAATTGGAATTTCGTAATTTGCATTTTAATATATTGAACAAATTTATCTGTTTTAAAGGACTACGCAGAAATTATATGTAAATGTGGCCCCATCGGAATTGGCTGAAATGGCAATATCTTGTAGTCCATGCAATGCTGATCAAATGTCTCACCGGACACAATCTCAGGAAAAATAGCGAGTTTAGATGCTATGACCGTCGAAAGATCTTAGTTCATACTACATAGCTGCCAACCTTCCAGTTTTTTTTTTTTTTTTTTTTTTTTTTTTTTTTTTCCGAGTTAAAGAAACATAATTTGAATCAGAAAAATTATTTAACGAAATGTTTTCTGGTACCACGTGCTTCTTAAATAGCTTTTAATATTCAATAAAATTGCTGTTTTGTTTTGCTTTTTTTCACTTGGGAAAAAAAACTGAAGGTTGCAACTGTAATACAATGATGCAACTATGTTTTTTTTTTGTTTGTTTTTTCCAAATCCATTTAAACCAGAAATGTTATTAAATAATAAAAGATAATTAAAAACATATGGAGACACAAAATATTCAGTTAAATAAATCTTCTAGTACGAATTATGTTTGTTTGAATTGGGAAAAAAAAAACGTAAAGTTGGCAACTCTTTAATACGAAATAAGATCTTCCGATGGCTATAACATCAAAACTAACCATTTTTCAGGATTGTGCAAATTGAGACATTTGATCACCATTCCATAAACTACAACATATCAAAATTTAAAGCCAATTCCACAGGGACAGCATTTCCATATAATTTGTACGTGGACCTTTATTATTTAAAAATAATATTTGTATTGAAATAATTTTAGTGTAACAATTCCAGTGGTCAAGCAGTTAAGTCCTGTAGTCAGCTTTGCAAAAACCGAACTTAAATGGCTTGATTACGAGTTTATAAAAATATCCATGATTCTTTGTTGATGGCTCATGACTTATGAAATTTATCTGAAACATTGTGAAATTATAATATTTCATTTAAACTAAAAATAAACTTTTTATAAAAGCATATCCTCTAACTGAGGCTGACTACTAACGGATAGTTGAATATGGGAGCACTTACCCTTTATTAGAGTGCTGCGCGGGGCGGGTATGTGTTATACTCGACCCGAAAATTCTATTTAAAGTTAACTCGAAACCCGACCAGAACCCGATACACTTAAACTTGAACCGAACCCGAAATGAAACAAGATTAATCCATATTTTATTACAATTATGGAAAAAATAGCCTCCAATTATACCTCTAAAATCAATTTCGTCTTTAAAGTTGAAAAATACACATGAAAATATATATTTCAGTTCCGCTAAAAATTAATTAGTATATAAATATTCACCGATACTGGGTTCGGTATGTTTCATGTATGCCACTAGGAGTTGTGTTCATGATTGACGTTCCATCTTCTGCTGCAATGTTGTAGCCTAGCCATATAAGAGTGAGAAAATGCTAGACCGGATGTCGTCCGGATGGCTTAATTGGTAAAGCATTTGGTGCACTATACCAAGGGATCCGAGATTGAACCCCGGTCTGGACATTTTTTCACTCTGTTGGTTGTACGCTATAATTCACATCCTTTGTATTTTGAAAATGTATATTTTTTTATCTGAAAAAGTACTAGATATTTTTGAAAAACCGGTTCACCCGAACTCGACTAGCAAGACTCAGATCCCAAACACTAACCCGAAACCATTAAAGTCAATCCGAACCAAACCCGATCCACAACGAAAAAAATTAGCGCCAACCCGAACCTACACGAACCGCGAGTTCCGTCAGGTTCGAGCAAAATCGGGTTACGCAGCCCTATGCAAGACTCTACCCTAATAATGCTTTGATAATTTTGGTTATCGCTAAAATGGCCTGATAATGTTATTTTGGATAGTCTTGCATCTTGCTTAGAAGAATAATTTATCTTATCAATTACGCAGCCCTATGCAAGACTCTACCCTAATAATAATGCTTTGATAATTTTGGTTATCACTAAAATGGCCTGATAATGTTATTTTGGATAGTCTTACATCTTGCTTAGAAGAATAATTTATCTTATCAATTACGCAGCCCTATGCAAGACTCTACCCTAATAATAATGCTTTGATAATTTTGGTTATCACTAAAATGGCCTGATAATGTTATTTTGGATAGTCTTGCATCTTGCTTAGAAGAATAATTTATCTTATCAATTACGCAGCCCTATGCAAGACTCTACCCTAATAATAATGCTTTGATAATTTTGGTTATCACTAAAATGGCCTGATAATGTTATTTTGGATAGTCTTGCATCTTGCTTAGAAGAATAATTTATCTTATCAAAATGGCAATTCCAATAAACGGACTTGGCGATATTTGTGGAGATTTATTATGTACAGAGGGGACTAAAAAAACGTCAATCATTTTAAAATTCAATAAAATATCAACTAATTAGTCTACTAGAGTAGTTTGAATGAAAATAGTACTTCTTACGATCGAAAGTTTTGTTTAAGCAAATTAAAAATTTAGTTACAAAAATTTTCATTTCACGGTGCTTCAGAAAAGCATGAACAATTTTTTAAACAAAGGTTCTTTTTATTTAATTAAACAAACCATTCGATATGGGAGGCATATTTGTTCAAACCGCGCTCTCGTATGTCAAGTGTGATATTTTATTGAATTTTAAAAGGTATCAAGGAATTTTGGCTGACCCTCTATTTTCTTATAATCTCATAAATCTTAAATCATTAATAATTTATGCATTCAGCTTTAAACATGGAGTTGTCTTAAGCTTACACAAGAGTTGATCGCTGTTTTTATACACGAACACGACTGTCACCTGCTGTTTCAAAAACTTTTAAGCAATGCGCTTGTCACATGCCCTTCTGTTTTAATGCTTAGACACGAAACAATGTGCTCGAAATCGTTTGCTTTTCTGTTTTTACATGGATATTTATTTATTCTTTTTTTTTTGTCTTTCATTTCGAATCTTTCATTTGTAACACAGCTGTGGCAACTCGGCATATCATCGATTACGCCATCTGTCATCTCGTCATCGTTATCGTATACCGTTGTCGCTTTCTCCAATAGGTTAATGACTTCTAAGGCAGATGCATTTTGTGTTGGTTCTTTTAGGTCGTTGTTCTTAAATAAAAGACAATGATGCTCATAAAGATAGCAATGGGGTTTCTTCATGTTGAGTATAAATTTGTGCAAATACATTAAGTAAATTTTATTTGGAAAGAGTTCAAAGTTTTTTTTTTTTTTTTTTTTTTTTTCAATATTATATTCGCAGATAGATAAAACAGAAATTCCATAGAGAAATCAGTACAAAATTTTGAAAATCAATTATATGTTTAATGAATTTTTAATTAATTTAAAAGGGTGGTAAACTTTATTTTGTTTTTTTATTATTTATATTATTCTGACAATATATACTTCAAAGAAATGTTCTGTGCTTTGAATTCAATACATATTTAAAAATAACTTTCTTTAATGAAAAATTACACATTTTTCAACCAAAATTTCATAACAGATGGCCACATTTGTTGTAGTACATATCAAGATTGTTTGTACACTCAGAAAAAGGAATTGATTAAAACTACAAAACATTTTTGTTGAGTACAGTTTGGTTGTTTTAGCAAAATTGGAGTAAAATTGAACCATTTTACTTCAATTAACAAAACATTTTTGCTGACGATACAAAAAATTTTTTTTGGAATTGCAAAAGAAGTGGTTTTCAACAAAAAAAATTTTTGTTGATTCAAACAAAATTTCCATTGACCTATATTTAAACAAAATTTTTGTTTAAATATGGGTCAATAAAAATTTTGTTTGAATCAACAAAAAAAATTTTTTTTTGCAATTCCAAAAAAAAATTTTGTATCGTCAGCAAAAATGTTTTGTTAATTGAAGTAAAATGGTTCAATTTTACTCCAATTTTGCTAAAACAACAAAATGTACTCAAAAAATATGTTTTGTAGTTTTAATCAGTTTCTTTTTCTGAGTGTAAGCAGAGCTCCGAAATGGTCCGTTTTTTGAATACTAATTTTTTTCAAACAAAAATCTTCTTTTTTAAATTTTCCTTACAAACTTTTTTGTAGAAACGTACCTCGAATGTTATTTCTATTTCAAATGCTGTAGAAACCTTCCATGAAAAATTTTCTTTGGAAATATATTGGTATTCAAAAAACGAATCATTTGGGAGCCCAGCCTTAGCAATATTAAATATTTTGCACAAAAATTAAAACTCATTGTTGTATTACGTTTTCTGCACGTATTAAAAAATTGACGTTGTTAAGGCTTTATTCAAATCCAAGCTTGGTTGCTAGTTTCTGATACATTTCTGAATTTATTTTTGTTCGAAAACACATGCAACAGGCAAATGATCTTATTCAGAAACTATGTAATCGAATAGCTCTTTGCTTTTTCCGATAGCTGTAGACTTTTCTGAAAATGCTCTCAAAGTTGGCATTTTAAGCCGAATTTCTGGACTTGGATGCGCTGGAAAGAAAATATAACTGCCGTTATAAGACACATTCGCTTATAACTATAAATGTAATTCATTTGTCAAAAAAAAAAAAAAAAAAAAAAAAAAAAAAAAAACTATTTGATTTTAAATCATTTTAATAATTATACCTGCAAATGCCATGCTGTTTAAAAATGGGTCTGTCTGCAAATGTGTCAGAAAGTTTCGCATTGTTACGCGAAAAAAAAAAATATATTTATTTTTTATTGAAAACCTCCTTAACAGAGATGTTAATATTAATTCAATCAAATTTCAGAAAGTCAGCACTATATTATGTTTTCACAAGAGAAATAGCTAATAATTAAGCAAATGCAAAAACACGAAAGTGCCAAATTTACAATATATTAATGAAAACAGAAACAAAAATATTTCTATCTTGGGGGCCGCTATAACACGAAAGTACCAAATTTCTACTTTATTTTTCATATCTGATAATTTGCATCTATCCTTTTTGTAACTTTAACATTTTTGTAACGATTTTATGCATTTCTATTGCTTATTAAAAGAAAAATTCTTCTAAAGTTACAGAATGTCGTTAAAAACGCTTAAAATAGTAAAATGCGAACATCATTTGGTCCATTTTCGACCAAAAGCAGCAACCATTTTCCCAATGGTTAAGCATTTTACCATAAGTATTTGATACTACCAATAATCAGGTTTAGTAATTCAAGTAACACTGCTAAAACAAAACCTACTTTTAACATGAATGACAGACCACTAAAACACTATGAAGTTCATTGTTTCCTATTCACATTTCAACATATTACTAACAGCTAAAAATTAAATAGGCTAAATTTTATATGTTTTGTTTGGTGTAAATGATACAATGCAAAAAAAAAAAAAAAAAAAAAAATGTTGATTTTACAGTGTAATACTGGCACCCCAGCTGCCAGTATTATACCGTAAAATTAACAGTAATAAACAGTAAAATAAGCAGTAATACACTGTCGCGCATGCGCGGCAATGTACTGTAAAATCAACAATTTTTCTTTTTTTTCTTTTTTTTCTTTTTTCTTTTTTTTTTTTAATTAGAGTTTTAAAAAAAGTTTTAAAAGTTTTGAAAAGAGCATGCGCGGCAATGTATTACTGCGTATTATACTGTTAATTTTACGGTATAATACTGGCAGCTGGGATGCCAGTATTATACTGTAAAATCAACATTTTTTTTTTTTTTTTTTTTTTCAGTGTAACTTATAAAAGTGACTGTGAGAAACGAAACTTTTCAGGGAAAATTTAATTGAACACTATTACAAGAACGAAAAATGATGCATCAGGCCATACATTATGAAACACCTTCTAAACGCTATCCGAATATTGTTAAGAAATTCCATTTTTGTTTATACAATGAAATAACATATCTAACACTGAAAGAAAACTTATACCGCCTTCATCTAGAACGAATAAGTAGTCATTTTCTAAATCTCTAAACTAGAAACATCGATTTCCGAGTTATGCGAATAAGGTAAACAAATAAACTGAAACATGAAATGATTGAGATAGGTGATGAAACGATACATTATATTATGAATCGTTTGAATTGCGAGAATGTATTACTTGATTTCTAGAATAAATTTATAAACTAGAATTATAGTTACTAAAACTAACCTCTTGTGTTCACATTTATCTACGGAGATTTTTAAATAAGTTTGACCTCGATAATAGAGGAAAAGTGCTCTTAAATTTTAATAGGGGAGACTAGAACTCTCCAGCAAAGGGAACTAAAATTTATAAGGATGACATGGAACTATTATTTCTAGAGCCACAATTTAGATTCTAGATGCCAGTGGCAGGATTTTTTTTCAGTGAAATAAATATAAAAAAAACAGCAATTGCTTTCCGTAGCTGATAATGTGTGGGAATTGTTTCTTGCCGCCCTGTATATGATCTACACACCTCCTAATATATACTAAAAATTAAATGATTTAAAGTGCATATCACAGCTGAAAACGCACATCAAGCAGTTATGACTCATAGTACTATATTATGTTTTACTATGTCATCTAGTCATGTAACCAAATTCTTTTGTGTGTTTGTGTAAATAAACGATACTCACTACGCACTGAATAATCTGTAGAAATGCTGTAGCGCACCTCAGTAATGTATATAAATTTCATTGAAATAGTGTAACATAACTAAAATACAATGCAAACGATTTTTCAATTCCTACTATTAGTTCACACTCGCCCTGTATATATTTATATACGATCAAAATTTCAATAGTTATTAAAATACTTTTTATTCATCCACTCAAGTTCAAATACATTTTTTTAAACTTGTAGTGGATGACACTTAATGTTAATACAGTTTTTTCAAATATTAATTCATTAATTTGATTTAATTAATTAATTTTAGTTTTTGTATCATAAAAAGCTACTAAAATAAGTAGCAGCGCTTAAGAGAGCGGAATATCTAGTCATGGCGTAGTGGTCGGGACCTCCAGTTTAGTATACGGAAGATTGCGGGTTCGACTCTCATCGTGGCAAGGTTTTGTTACTTACAGAAAACTCACTCAGAAATGCTGAAAAAGCAGAAATATATCTAGGTTGTTCTTAAGAAGTAACCTTTTTTTTTTTTTTTTTTTTTTTTTTTTTGTCCTATAATGTTTATTTTAACATTATAAAAAATTTCTAATAAATTTAATTAATTAATTTTAGTTTTATATGGGAGAAAAAAATGTCTCTTATATAAGATATTTAGCAGGATATAAATTTAGAAATAAATACCGTCAGTGGCGATGCGTGTAGATAGCTGGAAAAAAAAATTGACCTAAGTAGGAATTGACCTAATTTTTTTTTTTTTTACTTGTTCTCCATAGTTTCGTAATATAATGGAATTTACTAACAAATGATGTGAATTTTCACTTTGCTACACAGTGTACAACCAACTGAGCAAAAAATAACCATCCCGAGGATCGAACCCGGATACCTTGGTATAGAGCACCAAGTGCTTTACCATTTAAGCCACCAGCACGACATCCAGTCTGGCATTTCTCACTCATGTAAGTTGGCAAGGCTGCAACTTCGCACCACAAGATGGAACTGTTGAAGGGGCGAGGCCAACGAGGTAAGCGCGTAACATCAGAATATTAAATTCTTCAAATTAAAATTAACTCTGGTCTTCAACATGCAGAAAGAAAAGGAATTGCTTACCTTTTCTAAGGTTTATCCAATTTTAGTAGTATCCACTGGTTTATATATTTCCAATAATTGATAACTTATTATAATCACTTCTTGAATAATTCTATTTAAATGCACCACCGCTGAAATAAAACTTGTAAAAAATAATATTAATGCACAATTCACACTGAATAAATAGGTTCACGTTTGGATTGATTTTAAAAATTATATTTTACATTACTTAAAATTTTAAAAGGTTTACATTTAGATTAATTTTAACATCAGGAAACATTTTTTCCTGTGACTTTACAGAATGAAGGATAGTAATACACTGACTCATTTTCACAAAGTTTGGAAAGTTACGAGTAAAGTTGCATCATTTCTTTGAAACAAATTGACGTTGAATAATTGTCCTTTTAAATGTTTTAGTTCTGTAATAAGTTTATAATGGCATAATCACAAATAACAAATTATAAACATATTTCACATTATTAGAAGAGAACGATTATAACGAGGTAATAAATCTCTATTGCTTGATAAACTTGAAACTTAAGAGTCATAAATTAGGTCACTTGTTTTAAGAGATGAGAGAAAAATTATCGTTGGGTTTTTATCTGCGTGCTTCATCATTTTCTTTATTTATTTATTTTACTTTGAGTGGAAAATATTAAGTGATTGAAATGAATGGATTAGTTTTTTACAATTTCCCCCTTAATCCGTTCATGGGGATTAACTAATATTTTCATTGAATTTCTGTGTTCGATGAATCGAGGCTTGGGTAAAGGTTTGGTAAGTGCATCAACTATCATTTTTTCTGTTGGAAGATATCTTAACTCAATTATGCCTTCTTCGCTATATTGTTTAATGGCATTAAATTTGACGTCGATGTGCTTTGATCTTTTCGTGAATTTTTCTGATTCAACCATTTTTATGGTACTTTGATTGTCTTCATATAAAGTGATTGGTTTTGCTGTGGAAAGCCTAGATCGTCAAGTAACTTCAATAACCAAATTATTTCTTGGCTAGCATGTGCTGCGGACACATATTCAGCCTCTGCTGAAGATAAGGCAATGCAACTTTGCCTTTTCGTCGTCCACTGAATTGGGTTGTTGCCCAACATATATAATATTCCCGATGTTGATCTGCGGGTTTTGGTATCACCTGCCCAATCGGCATCAGCGAATACCTTTAATATTGGTTCTTCATTAGTGTTAATTATTAATTTTAGTTCTTTAGTATGATATAGATATCTTATTATTCTTTTTACGGCTTGCCAGTCTTTTTCGCGAGGATTCTCATTTCTTCTGCTTAAAATGTTTACTGCTGCTGAAATGTCAGGTCTAGTTATGGTTGTTATATAAAGCAATGAACCAAGTGCCTGGCGATATTTAATATTATTTGGCATTAAATTATCATCATCATTTAATTTGTTATATCCTGGTTCCATTGGAGTTTTGCACGGTTTGGAGTTTTCAAGATTGAACTTTTTCGCTAAATTTTCAATCTTAATTTTTTGATGGTACAATGTTGTGCTACTGGTGAAAATGTTTCTTGATAATCTTCCCCATAATTTTGACTGAAACCTTTGGCAACAAAACGTGCTTTATATTTTTGTGTATTTCCTGAACTATCAATTTTTCGTTTGAAAATCCATCTACTTCCTATGATTCTTTTATTAAGAGGAGGATCGACTAGATCCCATGTATTATTTTTCATTAACGATTGTATTTCGTTTTCAGTGGCTTTAAGCCAGTTTTTCTTTTCTAGTGGATTGTTTATTTTGATAAGCTGTTTCCAGTTTTCAGGTTCTGTTGTATCGCAATCATTTGCTAAAGCAATAAAATTGTCGGAAGTATATCTTTGAGGTGGTACTCCTCTGTTTTGTCTTTCAGATCTACGAGGTTGATGTGTTTCTGATTGTTTGGGCGCGTCAGGTGTACAGGGTGTGTCACCTATTTCTATTTCAATGTATTTTTTATCTTCAATTAATTGTTCGTGATCATTAATTTTCTCGTTTAAATTGTTCAGTTTTTCTTCCAGAAATTTTACAGATCTGGAAATTATTATTTCACCATTTTTAGTGAAAACGCGGTATCCCTTTGTATTATTATCATAGCCCATGAAGATACCCTCTTCTGCTGTGTCATCTAGTTTAGATCTTTTGTGTTTGTTTATGTAAGTGTATACTTTACAGCCAAATACACGTAAATAATAGAGATTTGGTTTTCTTTTGAACCAAATTTCATATGGCGTTTTATTTGTCAATTTAGTGGGGAGCCTATTTTGGAGGTGATTAGCAGTATTTATCGCTTCACCCCAGAACCTATGAGGTAAATTTGCTTGGGATAATAGGCTTCGTGTCATTTCAATTAAACTTCTGTTTTTTCTCTCAGCAATGCCATTCTGGCTGGGACAAAATGGAACTGTGTATTCATGTTTTATACCATGTTCCCTTAGAAAGGCTTCTGTTTTATTTCCTATGTATTCCCCACCGTTATCCGATCTAATCGCCGTCGGATATTTTCCTTGTCTGGTTTTGACCATTTGTACATAGTCTTTTATTTTTTCATAAACTTCATCTTTACTTTTTAATAAGTAAATAACTGTGAATCTAGAACTGTCATCTATGAATGTAAGGAAGTAATTTTTTCCTCCTATTGTGGGTGTTTTAAAAGGCCCACATAAATCAGTATGTACTAAATCTAATACTTTTGTTGTTTTATTTTCGATAGATTTAGAGTACGGTGCATTTGTTGACTTTGTTTTTATACAGGTTTCACAGTTTGTTTTATGATTACAGTTATTTATTTTTATCCCACTGGCCAAGTCATTTTTGACTAATTCTTTTATACTTTCATTATTTCTGTGGCCAAGGCGTTTATGCCAAATTTCGAGGCAATCTTTATTTCTGCAATCATGTGCAATGTTTATTTTATTTTGAGAACTTTCTTCTAGTGTTTCAACTTGATATAAGTTATGTTTCTTTAATGCTTCTAAGTATATTTTTCCATTGCACGATAGTATGCATTTTTCATTTTCGAAAAATACTTTATAGCCATGTTCTGTGGCTTTACTTACGGAAATTAAATTTGATTCCAATTGTGGAACAAATAACACATTTTTAAGTGTAATTCTATTTATACATCCATCAGATGTCTTTGTCATTATTTGTGTTTCGCCGGTTCCGTAAGAATTTAATGTATTCCCATTAGCAATTGTTACTGTAGTTTTTTCAGTATCGTTGAATTTTGTAAATATATCCCTATCGTTCGCTATATGCGAAGACGCTCCTGAGTCAATTAACCAGGTTTTATTAGCGGGATTGACAATTATGAATGCTGCATCTTTATGTTCACTTTTATTTATTTGTACCTGTTCATCTGTTTTTGATTCATTCATTTTATTTTTACTATCACCTTTTGTATTTTCAAAACACAACGATGTGTACTTTTTGTATTTGTATTGTGTTTTAGGTGTAGTGGTCTGTGTGTTTCTGTTCTTGAGATGCCAGCATTGTTTGTAAGTGTGATTTGATTGTTTACAGTAGGTACAATATTTGTTTTGCCCTTTATAATCTTGAGTGTATTTCTTTTGTGTTTTAAACACCTTTTGTGAGTTTTCAACTTGCTCACTATTTTCTACCCGTTTATTAAATTCATCAGTAAGTTTGCTCTTGATGAATTCGGGAGTTAATTCAATTTCATTTCGGGCTTCGAGAGCTGTTATTAGAGTATTATAACTCGCAGGTAACGAGCACAATAGAAGTGCAGATAAATGCGAGTCGGTTATGTTCTCTCCTATTGCGGAGAGCTTATCTTTTATTTCCAGTATATTAGTAATGTGTTTGTGCATGTTCCCATTTTCGGGAAGTTTTGCACTATACAATTTTCGTAACAAATACAATTTACTGGACAAATTGGCTCTCTCATGAATATTTTTTAAACTATCCCATGTCTGTTTTGCTGTTTCTAAATGTTTTACATGAACTATTTGCGTATCGTCTATACTCAGGTTTATTAAAGCGCGAGCTTTTGCATCCTTTTTTCTCCAATCTTCGTTAATTGGTGTAGGGGGTTCCTGAGTTACGAGTTCGTACAAATCTTCCTTAATTAACAACATATTAATTTTAAACTTCCATATAGAATAATTATTATTGTTTAATTTATCTACTATTTGCATTTCCTTTATTGTCGCCATCTCGGAGAACTTGTTTATACAGTTTTTAAAGTTTTATTAGTTTAAATAGTTTATTAAATTCAATTATGTTTTCTTGAATTTTTAATCTAGCATAAGAGCTGAGTATTATTTTTATCAATTAGAGTCAATTATTAATCCTTAAGAATAAATTCTGAGTTCATATATTCATCAGTCTCATAATCACTGTTGAAGGGGCGAGGCCAACGAGGTAAGCGCGTAACATCAGAATATTAAATTCTTCAAATTAAAATTAACTCTGGTCTTCAACATGCAGAAAGAAAAGGAATTGCTTACCTTTTCTAAGGTTTATCCAATTTTAGTAGTATCCACTGGTTTATATATTTCCAATAATTGATAACTTATTATAATCACTTCTTGAATAATTCTATTTAAATGCACCACCGCTGAAATAAAACTTGTAAAAAATAATATTAATGCACAATTCACACTGAATAAATAGGTTCACGTTTGGATTGATTTTAAAAATTATATTTTACATTACTTAAAATTTTAAAAGGTTTACATTTAGATTAATTTTAACATCAGGAAACATTTTTTCCTGTGACTTTACAGAATGAAGGATAGTAATACACTGACTCATTTTCACAAAGTTTGGAAAGTTACGAGTAAAGTTGCATCATTTCTTTGAAACAAATTGACGTTGAATAATTGTCCTTTTAAATGTTTTAGTTCTGTAATAAGTTTATAATGGCATAATCACAAATAACAAATTATAAACATATTTCACATTATTAGAAGAGAACGATTATAACGAGGTAATAAATCTCTATTGCTTGATAAACTTGAAACTTAAGAGTCATAAATTAGGTCACTTGTTTTAAGAGATGAGAGAAAAATTATCGTTGGGTTTTTATCTGCGTGCTTCATCATTTTCTTTATTTATTTATTTTACTTTGAGTGGAAAATATTAAGTGATTGAAATGAATGGATTAGTTTTTTACAAGTCATACATGAGCACACAACTTTAGTGGCAAACATGAGACGAACAAGTTCCCAGCATCAGAGAATATATTTATATCTAATTAAGTTTTCAGCAGGGCTGAAATTCCAGGGTATTGCAGTGTATAACGTATAACAATAGTGTGTAGCGTATAACATTGAATTAATTTCCAGCGTAGTTTCAGCCCTGCGAAAAATTCAATTAGATAAAATTAATGGAACTTTTGAGCGTCACTGTAAACGAACTATAATTGATACTTACTTTATATTCGATGTATATCATGTTGCTATCCACCTCAGTGATGCATACCAATTTCATTATGTTTGAAACAGTGTAAAATCATTGAAATGCACTGAAAACGATATTTCCCCTTTCCCCGAAATGTTACAGAATAATTTTGAATGTCCCTGTACAAGAACTATAATTGTACTTATTTTATGCTTTATACCGCGGTAGCGTATTACTGCTTATTTTACTGTTTATTACTGTTAATTTTACGGTATAATACTGGTGGCTGGGATGCCAGTATTATACTGTAAAATCAACACTTTTTTTTTTTCAGTGTAAAAAACATGTTGCCGTCCACCTCAGTGATGCATATGTATTTCATTATCTTTGAAACTTTATTACATCATTAAAATGCACTGAAAACGAATTTCCCCAATTGACTGTAATGTAACGAACGGAATAATTGTAAATGTCGCTGTAAACTAGCCATAAATGATCATTTTTATATCATTTTATAATCATTTTTTCATCTTCATTTTTGTAATTGAACAAGGCCATGGTCAACCTCAACAACATTCGTCAGTACCTTGTCAAACTATCTAATATGAAAAACTGCATTTTACATTACTTTTAAAAATAAGCTGATTGCCACCACTAAATTTTATTAAAAATTCTTCGCCTAGTAAAAATACTAATAAAATTTCTGTGAAGCAGGGTTGCCAATTTGGCTTTGTACTTTCTTGAGAGATGCCGAATGAATACGGATATTTGGAGGATTTAAAAATAATAATAATCACGAAATGTCTGTCATTAAATAAAGCAAAAATTTCTATTTGAAATTTCTGGTATGGATTCGAAATTTTTGAAATAAAAAAGAGGCCAAACTGACAACTCTGGTGAAGAATACTATTAAAATTTAGTAGTGACAATCGGCCAATTTTTAAAAGTAATGAATCATTTTTTCACATTCAATAGTTTGACATGGTAGTGACGATATATGAATTACATGGCAATCCGAGTATATTTACGCAAGTTAGAGCACGGGCAGACAGACAAGTCGAATTCGTGAACACTTTTCAATAACTATGTGAAACGAGTTAAAAAAGGTTTCGATATCTTAGTCCATTAAAAAAAAATAACTTAAACATTTTTGAGAAATATTAAAAACCCTTCTCCTTTTTCATTTTTTAATATTTTCACACAATTTTTTTTCTGAAATCACAGAAGTATTTTTAGTAACTTAGGAATTGATTTTTCAATAAACGCATCAGGGGAAAAAAATGAAACATTCATATATTGAATAAAATGAAATAAAAAACACGAATTCTGTCATATTTATATATTTGTAAAAATGTATTCATTTTATTGCAAAATCTATTTCTAATTTTCTTGGATGTGGCTTTTGGAATATGGTATAAAAAAATTATACAAGGTGACCAAAGATTATTGCCAGGGTTTCATATTCGTTAAAATACAACTCAAAAAGGTTTTTTTTTTTTTTTTTTTTTTTTTTTAATAACAGAAACAAAATTACATATGCGTAAAGTTCAAACTCAAAACGTTATTAATCAAATAACGACTATAATCAACTAATTAATATTTAAATTTTATAAAAATTTATGAAAAAGTTATTAAAGAGTCAAGACACAAAAATCTTCACATTTTTGAAAAATATTTCATCGTGTTAAAACTTACTCTGTGTTTTTACGCTTAAAATGACATTTAACTCATGTTTTTATCTTAATTAGAACAAGATATATTAAGTTTTTTTTTTCAAAATCTAGCTTTTAAGTAGTTGTTGTCATGGAAACGTTTTTGCGTTTTTCTACATGACGGCATTTTCCACCAATTATTTTCTTTAGATTGTTATAAGTCAAGAACCGTAAAAAAGATAAATGATTGAAACTTAGAACATGTATTTTTCAAATACTTTACTTAAATTTTAATTCAGCAAATTAAAAAAATATATTTACTTTTAAAAATATGATTTTTTAAAAATAAGTTACATAATTTTTTTCTTTTACTTTAAATATATTTTTTTTTCAAAATTAATATTTAAAAAAATGCTGAATCATAATTAAAGCTTACATATTTCTCTTTAATTAAAAGAAAAAAAATTAATTTGGCGAATAATATTTCGAGTTATAACGTTTTTAAATTTAATTCCTTTAAACCCGGTTCGGGCAAAAAAAAAAGTTTGCTTGTTTCGTTACTAAAAGCTTTTGGGCACCACTAATTTTTAATTGCAATCTTTGCTTTATTATTTGGCAGACATTTTTTGATTATATAAAACAAAAATTTTAGTACGGAAAAAGTGGTGTATCGTTCCTATTTTTAGTTTATGGTGTCGAAAAAGCACAGCAGTTAAGGGGTTAAAAATAGCATTCTGGTGCTAAAATGGTTCTGTCAATACCAGACATTGAAAAAATATAGACCTGCACTGATCACAAGTTTCACGGAAACTCCCCATTTGTCGTCAAAGGGACATTATTAGATTTACCACCAGAAAAAAACCCCCATAAATTTTTCGACTGACACTAAAATCGATACGGAGATGTCAAAACTGTTAGTTAAAAATGAACTCCACTAAACGTATCATTGATTTTACCAGATTTACTAAAATGTTACTACATCCAGTGACAACTTTTTTCAACATTTTTTTGTTAGCACGGAAAAGCTCTACTATTTTCTATAAAATTACAAGTTTTACGTTTTTATTTTTTCTACCACTATTTTTGAAAAGAAAAATGTGTCTTATTTAATCGAGAAATGTTCGGATTAAATAAGCCAAAATTTTCTGTTTAAATATGGCGGTTGGAAAAGAGCGTAAATGTTGGCATAGCTACACCCCAAAAAAAATTGTTGATTTTACGGTATAATACTGGCATCCCAGCTGCCAGTATTATACCGTAAAATTGAAAGTAATAAACAGTAAAATAAGCAGTAATACGCTACCGCGCATAATCAACAATTTTTTTTTTTTTTTTTTTTTTTTTTGTAGTGTATGAAATATTCCAATTTTTATTTAGAATTCTAGATTGGATACGTCAATATAAAATCTTTGTAAAGCTCGTAATTTTCTTTAACCTGTGGATACTACAGTTTGGTTCAGCAGCCACGCACTCCACACTCCACAATAAAACAAGAACTAAAAGTTATACGTCAAGCATAGCATAGATTATGAAATACTTTCCAACACGTTCAGAATACTTTAACAAAACTTTATCTACTATATGTATAAAAAAAATCCCTGACGGCTCGGCCTACAGGCACAGGTAGATTTCGAAGACGCAGACCGTGGGGTGCCTGTTTATTGAGAATTGCAGAAGAAATTACCTTTTTTGCCATGATGTGGCAGTTGGGACCGCCCATTTCGAAATCTACTTGTGTAGCCGGCAAGGATTATTATTTTTTTTTCTGCAAGTTCTCCTATAAAAAAACTTGTCAATATAAAAGTTGTAGATAATATTAAGAGGATTTATAATAAATTTAAGCGGATTCGATATCTTGTGAATTGACGAAGTTATGAATTTTTTTCTTCTTAAATCCCTACCCCCCCCCCCTTGAAGCCATTTTTAATGATATCAAAACTCTGTCATAAATAAATTTTCGGCCTTTTTCCTAGAAGTAATAATAACTTTAAACGGATTCGATACGTATCATAATTAAGAAGTTATGAGGTTTTTTTTCTGTTTTCACAAAAAGCCCCCCCCCCCCCTCCCTGGTTCAATTTTGCCCATTAACGAAGTTGACAGAGATTTTATGCCCCTTGATTTTATATATCAGTTTCGAAGAGATTTGTGCAGAATTATTGAAGTTATCGTGTCCATAAAGACGTGATATAGATAGATAGATAGATAGATAGATAGATAGATAGATAGATAGATAGATAGATAGATAGATCTATACATATATATATTTATATATATATAAAGTTTTGAACTGGGGGATGATTTTGGGTTCTGGGAGTCGGCGTTGATCTGCAAAATTTTTTCAGAAATTCCAACATAGGGAAGAATGTAATAGGTAGTATTTCTTACATTATTATTTTTTAAGATATGGCAACAGGAAAGCAATACAGAGTATTATTTAAACTACTTTCGGGAATTGTATTTTTTTCCTCAATATATAGTCATAATTTAATTTCTATTAAACTGTTACTTCATAAAAGTATGTTTATTTAAATATTGCACTGTTTATTTATTTTTTATTTAATTGTGCACTTTTTAGTATTTAAAATATAGCAATGTTGCAGTTTCACAGCAAGTTGGTCTTTTTTGGCAAACGTGTTTGAATCCATTTTGGTTGAAACTCGTATACAATTGTAACCATAAAGAATATTTGGCGATTTATCACCTATGGCGGACTAACGGAGAAATGCCTTAAAATTATCTTATTAATTTATAATTAAGTTTTAAAAATCTATATTCCCGGTTGAGAAATTTTCCGCTGCATAGTTAAATTTACACATCCAAGAGTATCAATCGGATAGAGGTTTATACTATTTGATGTGCAAATTAAAGGATTATCCGGTGCGTGTGTAGCACGACGGGTATACGGTGCCGAAGGCAGCGGGGACCCGGGTCGGAGGTTCGTTCGGTTTGAGGGTGACGCGAGCCGGAGGTTCGTTCGTTTCGAGGTTTTATACAAATGGAGAATTCAGTTAGATTCGAAACCCCGATGTTAAATTAGGGGCCCGCTAGCGGGCGAAGCCAGATAGTTTCAACATTAATGTTAATGCTGCTAATTTATCATGTTTGTACACTGCAAAAAAAAGTTGCTGATTTTACAGTATAATACTGGCACCCCAGCTGCTAGTATTATACCGTAAAATTAACAGTAATAAACAGTAAAATAGGAGTAAAACACTACCGCGCATGCACGGCAGTGTATTACTGCTTATTTTACTGTTTTTTACTGTTAATTTTACGGTATAATACTGGCAGCTGTGATGCCGGTATTATACTGTAAAATCAACATTTTTTTTTTTTTTTCAGTGTATGTAAAATTTGTTTGTTTAAATGAAAATAATTACTTGAAAATGAGTATCATCAAAAAAAAAAAAAAGAAAGAAAAGAAAAGAAAAAAAAGAAAAAAAAAGAAAGAAACAAAAAACCAAAAAAATCACACACTTCCTTACGACTTTGACCTCGTATTGGGTTATCGGTAATTTAGCGGGAATGCAAACAATGTATAATCTCCGCGAGAGCGGTATATTTACATCTGGGATATAAACACAATTATCATAATGCGCTTTCTTGAACATTATTATTATCTACTAGATTAACACATTCACAGAATTAATTTTATCATTTCATCGAAAAAAATATTGATATACGATGCGATGATACGTTTGATTCGCTGATGGGAAGTGACTCTTTTGACCTACTATTGAATTGTTTTGCAGCGTATTTCTTTTTATTTCCGTAAAAAGGAAATTTGCGAATGAGATCAAAATTAATAAATCAATAAATCAGTAATCAATTAAATAAGTTTTAGTTAGGGGGGGGGGGGGGGGGGGAGAAGGCTTGAATCGAACACAAACGCAGATTTTTATACATTTCGTTTCATAGTCATTTTAAGAGGTTAATATACACTGCAAAAAAAAAAAAAAAAAAAAAAAAAATGTTGATTTTACAATATAATACTGCCATCCCAGCTGCCAGTATTATACCGCAAAACTAACAGTAATAAACAGTAAAATAAGTAGTAATACGCTGCCGCGCATAACTAAAACAAAACTTAAGATTTTCAAAAAGAAATTGTTCTTAAGATTTATTTAGTTAGTAGATAAATAGATTAACCGCGTGTAGTGATATTTTGCAGATATTCCAAAAATGAAGTGAGTTACACCTGAAAATATGTGAAGTGGTCCGAATTCGGCTGCTCTCCCCTAATCTTTTATTGGCCGATTTCAGATTCAAGTGTAGATTTTTTGTAGTATTTGTTTATTTATTTATTTATTTGCTCATTCTACATTTGGCTTTGCAACGTTTTAATTTAAAAATATCAATCACTTAAAGGGTTAAAAAGGATTTTCCGTATAATTTTATAGTGTCCTCGATTGGGGACATTGGCCACGCCTATTATTCTTTCTACACTAGATTTAAAAATGGAATACAATGATGATCAGACTAAATAATAAGCAAAGTAGCAAAATTTTGGAAAGATTTATTTTTAAATAAGTGTACTTAAAAGCCAATGAACGAGGTCAAGGGTTTGTCGATAGTTACCTAGACCCATAAATTCATCTACAATAGTACATGATAATCGATTTAGTTCAAATGGCTACAATTCCTTTCCGAAGGCGAAAATGACAATAAATTTTCATCTCCAGATGGCTGCTGATGGCTACAAATTATTTCACAAGCACTTGTTTAATTCTTTACTGACCAATTTAAAATTCAAGTGTAAATTCTTTTGTATTTTTGTATTTATTTATTTATTTATTTACTCATTCCATGTTTGTCTTCGAAACGTTTTAATTAAAAAATATCAATCATTTAAAGGGTTAAAAAGGATTTTCCGTATAATTTTATAGTGTCCTCGATTGGGGACATTGGCCACGCCTATTATTCTTTCTACACTAGATTTAAAAATGGAATACAATGATGATCAGACTAAATAATAAGCAAAGTAGAAAAATTTTGGAAAGATTTATTTTTAAATAAGCGTACTTAACAGCCAATGAACGAGGTCAAGGGTTAATCGATAGTTACCTAGACCCATAAATTCATCAACGATAGTACATGATAATCGATTTAGTTCAAATGGCTACAACTCCTTTCCGAAGGCGAAAATGGACAATAAATTTTCATCTCCAGATGGCTGCAGATGGCTACAAATTATTTCACAAGCGCTTGTTTAATTCTTTACTGACCAATTTAAGATTTAAGCGTAGATTTTTTTGGATTTATTTATTTACTCATTCTATATTTGTCTTCGAAACGTTTTAGTTTAAAAATATCAATCAGTTAAAGGGTTGAAAAGGATTTTCCGTATAATTTTATAGTATCCTCGATTGGGGATATTGGCCACGTCCATAGGCGTAGCGTCGGGGGGGGGGGGGGGGGGGCCCCCCCCCAACTTTCTGAACAAAAAATTTTTGAAAAATGATACAGTCAATTAAAAGTTGTTTTGTGTTGATCTGAAATCGAAATGACAATGAATTATTTTTATTTTCATTTTACATTTTTTCATTTTCTTTGGATTTACTCAACTTTAGTAGATAACATTTGGTATTTGGTACCTAAGTTTGTTGGTTGAAATCTGAGCTGGACAGAACGGAATGATTGTCAAAGATTTCCGAATTTATTTTCATGTTAACGACAAATTACGATATTTTTCATCAAGAATTTCTCTCTAAATGAATTCCACTTTTGGAAGTACAGTCAAAACATGTTTTGTGCATAACAGTGATGGAATAGCATGGACATCATTTTGGAGCAGCTAAAAAAAAAAAAAAAAAAAAAAAATGGAGCAGAAAAGAGGCATTTTAGAGCAGCTAAAATGCTTCTTTGGAGCAGAAAATAACTATTTTAGAGCAGCAAAATTGCTTTTATTTTTAAAGGAAAAGAAGCGTTATGGAAAACAAACAAACTAAAAAAAAAAAAACGCCACTAGGGAAAAAAAGAGGGAGTTAATAAGTATTTTAGGGAGAGAGATAAACTGTTAAGATATAGTGCAAAATAAAGTAAATTTTTTAAACAGCCCGATAAAACAAAGACATTTTTTTTATCGGGCTAAACCGATTTAAAAAAAAAAAAAAGAATAAACAGGCCAGTTGGGCTCATAAAAAATTAAACGAATAAGAAATTTAATAGGGTTAGACTAAGCCAACAAAACATGAACATTTTTCTTTGAGGTCGAAAATAAGTAAATGTGCAGCTCGTGCCGATCCTAGTTTGACGCAGAAAATTGCCATATTAATTATCCAGCATGTGAGTGTCTGTATCGGACTGGGTCCGCTCCAGTCTCGAAACAAATTTTGTTTTTTATTTCGACACAGATTAAATTAAAATTTTCACCATCGTCGTTCACGTTGCTTTAGAAACCGATTCGGCATTTTCTCAGCTTTAATTTAATAACAGCGGTACTATAATTAACCTGAGAGTTATTTTGGTTATAGTAAACAAAATATCCAAAAATCGCCGTGAAATGCAAAAAAGATACCAAAAACCTCATACGAAATTCAGTAAATATTAAAAAAAAATAGAGAAAACAAAATTTATTATATTGGGTTAAAATATTGAAATCGGATTCCTAACGAATGTCAAACAATCATCGCAAAACGCGAAAACATGCTAAAAAAACATAAAAATTTCGCGAACAGTTCAAAACTTACAGTTGATAAAATTTCCGATATTGGGCTGAAAAATTCTAACGATTCTTTTTACGCCCGGAATGTCAAAACATCGCATAATAACTTCCAAAAAATTTAAAAATCCGGAAATCGAATTTACTGAAATAACAGAAACCAGATTCATTTTACGAATATAAAAAAATCGCCGCAAAATGCGAAAAAACACATGAAAAATTCAAACATCGTTGAGCGAATTCCGCATAAACGTTATTGAAAAGAGAACAAAATATATCATAATGGGCAAAAACTTCGAAACCGGAATCTTTTTACTAATGTACAAAGATCGCCTCGAAATGAGAAAAAAATGCTAAAAATGGCATAAAGAAAATCTTGTCAAAAATCGGGTTTCGAGGTGCATAACTTTAGACATACAGGCAACTTCTTGCTAAATCTTGTAACTCTGTACACAGCGATCTCGTCAGAAAATTCTGGGCAGACACATAAGCATCTTATATTTGTTATTATAGAGTTGCTGACCCGTACGGCGTTATCCGGGCCAGTGACGTGATAACTTTAAATATAACTATGGCAACTATATTAACTATATTAACTAAAATTAGTGAAACGAAAATGTTTCCAAACGAATCTAACGTTGGGGACAACGCTGCCTTTGACAGTGTATAACCTCTAATTTGTATGATTTTATGTTTTTAAATGAAAACATATCCAAACAAACTACAGTTTATCCAAACAAAACTACAGTTGGGGACCTGAAGACATTCGGCAGCGTACACCAGGCGTGCCACGCGCGCTATGGTCTGTTTTGATTTCAAATTTTTAAACGAAATTTTTTCTAAATGACCTTGTTTTTGGGGCCCCGCAGCCACTGAATCTCTGATAAAGCAGTGTCGTTGGGAGGGGGGGGGGGAGGGGTCGCTCACAAACCAACCTGGAACATAGTAACACACGAAAGCTAAACTAAAAGTATTACAATTTCATTGCGATTATATCGAATTAAGTTTCATTGTTAATCACAAAGTTAAAGTCAAATATGGTGTCAAAAAAATGTGTTCGTATTGAAAATTTCAGAGTGTAGCACAATTTCAGTATAAAGATGACTCCCCTAAACCTATTTTTGTTACATACATTTAAAGAAAGATAATTTTCAATAAAATGGCTATTTCCGGTTTTTTTTTTTTTTTTTTTTTTTTAGTCGTTAGGAGGTTAAAGGACCTTTTTCCCCGTATTGAAAATGAAGACTTATACAAAACACTTTGTCAAATAAGTGTACTTAGCAACCAATGAACCCAGGAACCCCAATAAACCCCATAAATTCCAGGTCAAGGGTTAATCGATAGTTGCCTAGACCCATAAATTCATCGAAAATAGCACATGACAATCGATTTAGTTTAAATGGCTTACCAAGGACTTTCCGAAGCCGAACATGGACAATAAATTTTCAACTGCAAGCAAGTGGCCATTCATTATTCTACAAACATTTGTTTAATCCTTTACAAATATCTTTTAAGGCGTAAAAAAGATTGCAAAATTTAGTTTATGTATTACACTGTAAAAAAAAAAGACAAATGTTTGTTACTATATGAAAATACAATATAACCAAAATCTTGAGATTGGACTTCACACTATAAGTAATTTACAAGTAGAAGATTATGGCTCTAAAATTTGCAAAATATGCTAAAAACAGTGTATAATGGGGAAATGACAATATAAAAACATTTAAAAAGATTTTAAAATTCCCAATGGTTTCGGCACAACTCAATTGGCCATCATCAGGGGATTTGAAACGTCGAACTGGCTAAGACTCAAAATACCAAGACACTGGAATGGAAGGGAGAAACACAGTAGGGGGGGGGGAACTTTTCAGGGGTTAAAATTAATGCAAAAGCTTATCAGTAAATAATCTCAAACATCGCAGTGCTTACCTCGCACAAATCCACTCACTGTTTAAAAAAAGAAATTAGAAAAAAGGGTTAAACTAACGGGGAAAAAACTGTAAAAACTTTCATTGTTTTGTACAGCTCTTTAGAAGTGCAAAACCCTTTATTTTTCAGAAAATAGTAACAGTAAATTTTTAACGAACTTTTTGATTTTTAACAGTTAAATACCGTTACATTTAAAAAGATAAACTGTTATTTTAACAGAAAGATTTTTTTAATTTTTACAGATAAAACCTGTAAATTTTATCAGAAAAATCAGTAATTTTTTTAACGAACTTTCTAGCAGTTTAATACCGTTACATTTACAGAAATAAACTGTTATTTTAACAGAAATTTCAAAATGCATATTCACAAAATCATAATTTTTATCCGTTGAACTTCAAACGAATGCATTTTGCATATACGTACAAACAATACACAGGTTGAAGAGTTATCTGGAACCTATCCATAAATTCATCTATTACAGCAACATAACAATCGATTAAGTTCAAATGGCTACAACACCTTTCCGAAATCGAAAAGGGAAAATAAATTTTCATCTGCAGATAAATCCCGGACAAATGGTCATAAATTATTCCCATGGCAATTGTTTAACTTTAGTAACACAGAAAAGTTCTTACGGTATCTGTCAAATTTCAGAGAAGGGTCATTCCATGGTAACTTACGTTACATTTAGAATAATTGACTTCCGTAATTTTAGTAATATAACACTAAAAAATATTCAAAATGTAATGTTTATATGATTTCTTAATAAAACGTATCCAAAGCTAAATTTGGATAAAAATTACTTATATTTAGTACTATTTCTTGAACGCTAAAAATTATATTTACTATGGTAACTTACGTTTCTGACAAAAAAAAAACGTAAGTTACCATAATAAATATAATGACCAGTGTTCAAAAAATAGCACTAAAGGTAAGTAATTTTCATCCAAATTTCGCTTTGGTTAGGTTTAATTAACAAATCATTCCTGAAAATTCCATTAATTCATTTTATTTTTTGTTACAGAATCATAAAACATGAGAACATTACAAAAATAAAACATTTGTCAAACTAGCCCCTTTATAATCACTAAATGGGTCAAGGGTTAATCGATAGATATTTAAACACACAAAAAAAAAAAAAACTTGACCTCCTTTTTTTTCTCGAAAAAAAAAAAGTAAAATAGAACATTATTTTACATAAATTTTCGTATACTTAAAATATCAAAGCTTCATTTTTCACAAAATTTTCTACGTTAGCAAGATTAAAAAGGATTCTCTCGCACGACTTGATAAATTGAGCAAAGAAGCATGAATAATTTGTTTCGTAGATTGAATTTTGAAAGAAGAGAATTAACATTTTGCAGTTTAAATCCCGGACTATTAGTGTTTGGATAATGAGCATTGATCCATTAAATATTTTCAAGCAATTCTGTTGGTCATAATATATTTCAACTTTAAATTGCCCTGTAATATATCCCTCTATATACAGGGTGTCTCAACAATATAGCGACAAACTTTTAGGGGAGGTACAGGACACTGTAAAATTCATTTATTGTATAGGAAACCAGGCTTAGAAATCCATTTATTTAATAAAAATTACAGGACGTCTAACACCAATCGAAAAGTCACGTTTTTGTTCATAACTTGAATAGTATTGAAGATACTTGAATGAAACCCTTACAATATCCTTACAATTCATACAAAGATGAGTCTGTTACGAATTTTGTTAAAATATCTTCACTACTGTTAAAGTTATGAATGAAAAAACGACTTCAGATTGGAGTGAGACGCCCTGTAATTTTGACTAAATAAATGGATTTCAAACCTCGGTTTTCTATGGGGATGTACATATATGATGCACATGGATGGATGTGCATATATGATATTATGAAAATTACTAAAGAAAATTATTCGAAATGTAACATAAGTTACTATGGAATGACCCAGAAGATTTTACTTAAGGATTACCCATACCTCATTTCCCACAAAATATCTCTTTTTTTTTTCTTCTAAGAAAGTGATATTAGGTTAATTTGGGAAAAACGGAAAAGGCCATTCGACTGCAAATTATGTCTTCTTAAAATGTATGTTATAAAAATAGGTTTAGGGGTCGTCTTTATACTGATATTGTACCAAACACTTAATTTTGCATCATATTATGGCTTTTTCGGTAAATTTTACCTTAGGATAATGGGAAGTCATTCGGTCAAGTAGTTTTGGAATTATGAATGTTTAAAGTTTGGAACGCCTAATGTTAAAATCATTTGTAATCATTGCAAATAGATTATAATACGGGTAGTTTTTTAAGCATAACTATTGGGCGGAATAAGCTTTAATTTTGTAATTCTAGTTCGTTTATAAGAAACAAATGAAAGAATTCCGTTATTATGGCCTACGGAGAAAAATCGTTTTCGATTAATTGGAATGATGTTAAAATACTTCAAACATAATCCAATTAAAAAGGATAACTTAGGCGCACTACAACATGTTTTCTATAGATTATGGAGTGCGTAGCGTTTATCGTACATTTACAGAGCCGCACAAAAGAATTCGGTGACTATGATCGGTTTCATCGTATGAAATAAAAATTAAATTTCTTAACAGTATTCTGTTAGTGTTGGAAAGTGTTTCATAATCTATGCATGATGAAAGATTTTCCGTTCTTGTTCTTTTAACTTCATGTTGCCCAAAAACGTTTCCTGAAAATTCCATTAATTATTTTTTTTATAGAAACATAAAACATAAGAACATTAGAAAAATAAAACATTTGTCAAACTAGCCCCTCTGTAACCACTAGGTGGGTCAAGGGTTAATCGATAAACGTTTAGGTAGAAAAAACTTGACCTTATTTTTTTCTTGAAAAAAAATTGTGAAATAGAACATTATTTTACATAACTTTTCGTATATTTAAAATATCAAAGCTTCATTTTTCACGAAATTCTGTAAGTATGTAAGATTAAAAAGGATTCTCTAGTAAGACTTGATAAATTGAGCAAAGAAGCATGAATAATGAAAAAAAAAATTAAATTTCTTAATAATATACTGTTAGTGCTGGAAAGTGTTTCATAATCTATGCACCTGGTGCATGATTTTTCGTTTTTGTTCTTTTAACTTCATGTTGCCCAAAAACGTTTCCTGAAAATTCCATTAATTCATTTTATTTTTTGTTACAGAATCATAAAACATGAGAACATTACAAAAATAAAACATTTGTCAAACTAGCCCCTTTATAATCACTAAGTGGGTCAAGGGTTAATCGATAGATATTTAAACACAAAAAAAAAAAAACTTGACCTCCTTTTTTTTCTCGAAAAAAAAAAAAAAGTAAAATAGAACATTATTTTACATAAATTTTCGTATACTTAAAATATCAAAGCTTCATTTTCCACAAAATTTTCTACGTTAGCAAGATTAAAAAGGATTCTCTCGCACGACTTGATAAATTGAGCAAAGAAGCATGAATAATTTGTTTCGTAGATTGAATTTTGAAAGAAGAGAATTAACATTTTGCAGTTTAAATCCCGGACTATTAGTGTTTGGATAATGAGCATTGATCCATTAAATATTTTCAAGCAATTCTGTTGGTCATAATATATTTCAACTTTAAATTGCCCTGTAATATATCCCTCTATATACAGGGTGTCTCAACAATATAGCGACAAACTTTTAGGGGAGGTACAGGACACTGTAAAATTCATTTATTGTATAGGAAACCAGGCTTAGAAATCCATTTATTTAATAAAAATTACAGGACGTCTAACACCAATCGAAAAATCACGTTTTTGTTCATAACTTGAATAGTACTGAAGATACTTGAATGAAATCCTTACAATATCCTTACAATTCATACAAAGATGAGTCTGTTACGAATTTTGTTAAAATATCTTCACTACTGTTAAAGTTATGAATGAAAAAACGACTTCAGATTGGAGTGAGACGCCCTGTAATTTTGACTAAATAAATGGATTTCAGACCTCGGTTTTCTATGGGGATGTGCATATATAACGTTATCACTTTACTGGGGAGGGGCGGGGGGGGGGGGTCAGGCACTTGATATCATAAGATATCTCTATCGTTATCATTCTTTTTTTTATGAAAATACAGTTGTTAGTAAAACCGTTAAATGATTATAATATTATTTCATTCCAAAATATGGAATACCCCAACATTTGACATTCTTATTCATCTGCCATATGCGCATATAATCCGCTGTTTGAGAAACCAGGTGCGAAGTATGTTTGGAATTATACGTCTTGTGTTTACTAGAAAGAAAAGTGAAAGAATGTTGTTCACCTGTTTTGTTTATAAAAAATTTTGTTTATAAAAAAATCTACTTTCCCTCCGCGTGCAGGGGCAAGTGAAAGACAATATTACCGCTGAATGCATTATGCAACAAAAAGCTATTAACAAATATTTTTAAATAGTAATTATTTATAATAAAGTTATTTCATATATAACAGAGATATTTTATTGACTTCTTCTCTTCATTTGAATCCGTAAAGTATGCGAATAATAAATGTGAAACCGTATCTGCATATCACTGTAAATATATAAAAAGAATAACAAAGAAAAAAATTGTAAAAATGAAACAGTTTTTAGACATTGATAACGATATCATTGGCGGGGGGGGGGGGGGGGAGGGGGGGGGTCGCTGAATGATAACGTATGATATCGTAAGGGGGAGGGGGAGTCCAAAATTACTAAAAAGTTGATATCGTTATATATGTACTGTCCCTATATAGTAAATGATTGTTAGGTTATTCAAACACCCAAACTGATAGAATTCATCAATAAAACATAGAACATAAAATGTAATGCATACAAAATAACACGGATACAATTTTGGGGATAGCTTAATTTTAACTTATTATACAAAGTTTTTTTTAATAATAATTAACTTTACAATTTAATAATTAACTTTACAAGGAGTACTGTACCTCTCCTAAACGTTTGTCGCTATATTTTTGAGACACCCTGCATATGTTAGAAATGTTGCAGATATGCAATGCGGTGATACAAAGGGTTAATTTATCAACTAAACAAAAAAATACGATATACAAAAATAATAATTCAATTTTAATACATGCATAATAAATTAGCGTAAATACATTTTTATAAACACTCTGCACTTCTTTAAAAAATAATCCCCTCAAAAAAAACTTAAATTTCAGGTCGCCAAAATTTTGTTTACCTCTTAAATAACAACAACACAAAAAATAACATTCTTTTTTTCTCTTGTACAAAAAATACCAAAGTAGAACATTATTCTTCATAAATTTTCATAATGATTAGAATATCGAAAATAATTTTTCAGGAATTTTTCTGCGTTTGCAAAATTAAAAAGGATTCTCGCGCAAGACTTGATAAATTGAGCAAGGAAGCATGAACAATTTGTTTCGTAGATTTAATTCCGAAAGCAAGAAAATTAACTGTTTTGATTTTATATTTGACCGGGCAATTATGCTGGTTTGAATAATGAGCCTTGATCCCTTAAACAGAATTGAATTTTATTAAGCTAATGAGTTTTCCGTACTAAGGTGCATCCGCAGGGATGCAAGGGTAATCCGCATAAGGTGGTCGAACAATTTAAAAAGACAAAAATTGGTGGTTTTTATTATACTACGGTCGAGTTCGATTAAAAGTGTATCCCTCTTAACCTTTTGACTACGGGTTGGGACATATACGCCCCAATGGACTTTTTTTTTTCTATTTGTATCACTTTTGGAAAAAAAAAATTATAAAATACTGTCTTTTGACGGATTAGTTCCTTTATATTTCTTCACAATTTTTTTTCTTTAAAGATGTAACATATCGTGTTTCTTATATTTTTTACAACAAATAATATTGATAGCATTCCTTCAGATTATTCCGTAACCCATCAAAACATCGCGCCCGATCCGCTAGCGGATCGGATCCATGATTTGGTAACCGATGTTCTATATGTATTTACTTCTATATATTAGCTTCTAATATCTGCGAATTAGAAATATATATATATTTATAATGAATTTACTATTTTCAGAAGCCAAAGAGATCAGAAATTTAATTTAAGAAAATAAGCCAATACGAAACTTTATCCAACTCTTTAAACATTCAGGTTCATTATCCCTTGTTTTAGAAAACCTTGGTTTGTCCTTGGTCTTATCATTTGAATATCTCTGCTGGTGTGGGGAGAAAAGTGCTAAAATGAATATAAATGATGTAATTTTTGCTATTATGCCAATCTACATAAAGTAGCACTATTAAAGAAAAAATACTCCGTGCTGGGAAATTAATCCGTAATGTGTTACGTTAAAAGACATCATTAACAATATTTATTCATAAGACCGCTTTCCATTACTTTTGTTTGTACACACAGTCAATAAAATGTTCGATAAAGGTGTGAGCACGGGAAATTCAATTTAGCCGAGCGGGTAATTGCAGTACTTTAAATAAGCTAAAAAAGAATTTCATAATAATTGACTAATGAAGTTCACTAACAAAATAAATTAATAGTATGCATATACGTGTACGGTTAACTGAATTGAATAAATATTTGATTGGTCTTCCTTCTTCTTTTCTTTTTACAGATGGGGACAACTTCGAAATTCACTTGCAGTCATTTTTATGGTTGTCATAGCAATGAGTATAGAGGTAAACGCAAAATCTAATTTACCTAAGAGCTGCAGGTGCGGAGTTTGAAGATAAAAAAGATTTTTTTTTCAATGCACATAAAATTGAATTTCGGGTTCAATTTTAGTTCAGAAAATGTTTTCGATTCCCGTGTTTTATCGTCTGCCTTGATCTTTTTATAACGAATTTCTTTTCGGAAAAAGTCATCCGGAAGAACATTTTTTCCGACGGGATTTTATTATCGTCATTGAAATCACGAATGTTTTACACTGTTTGGTTGCCTCAAAAATTTATTCCGTGCCCTACGTTTTCGTGAAACTCACTTAAAACGACGCTGTGATAGAAAATTGAGAGATCCTGAACTGAAGCGAAGGCAGTAAAGAATGATAAAAAAGAAGGAGACGGATAGAATTCAGCAATAAAACATAGAACATAAAATGTAATGCATACAAAATAACACGGATAAAATTTTGGGGATAGCTTAATTTTAACTTATTATACAAAGTTTTTTTTAATAATAATTAACTTTACAATTCCATTTGGCAAATTTCTCGTTAATGTAACTTTTTGACCGATAATTCACAAAAAATAATTAAAAAAAAATTTATTGGCAGATTTAATTTACGTGCTGGCGGGATTAAGATTCATAAATACTTTTTAATTTTAAAATTACCTACTCGCTTAATATTTCAGACTTAATACATTATCTCCATACTCACGTAAACATTTACTTACTTGCATGCTTACATACATACCTCTTATCTTACATACTTACAACTATCTCACATGCCTATAGATACAGGATGATAAGCAATAAGCCCTCAATTTGAAAATTCAATAATTCATTAACTACAATAAATATGAAGATGAAACAAGTGGGTAAGTGTGATCAAAGATCGCACAAAGGGTTTCGTTTAATATTCCTTTCAAAATACTTTATCCTTTCTTTAATGAATCCAAATAAATTTTATTAAAAAAGAAAAAATTATATATTTTTCTCGCTGTTTCGAATATCTGAACCGGCCCGATAGCGGGCGAAGTCCGCTATTATACTCTGTCATAATAATATCCGTCATGTGGACTAAATACGATATTAAAATTAATCAATTTCAAAATTAAACATGTTGTAGAGAGACCTTCAAAATGTTAAAATATGATAATATTTCCATAATCAGGTTTTTATCATGATTCAATACGTTCCTCAAATTTATATATTTATTATATATTTATATTTCATGTAATATATTATCTATTACTCATACTGATACTCTCTTTGTATTATTATGAAACATTTGAAAAATCCGTTGTGACGTCAGATTAGTTTTCTTTTTAATTCTTTAATGACTTCATATTAAGCTGTTTTCTGTATTTTAACATACTCATACTCCTTGTATTATTGAGAAATGTTTGAAAATTTCGAGTTTTATTACCAATGTAACGTCATAATAATCTTTTTTTTTTTTTCAATTGGTGAAAGTTTTTATTTCATTTTCGTTTTTCACATGGAAATCTTTCAACAGAAAATTAATTATAGTAGAAAGAAGTTTATTGTGGATTTTTAATTTTTGGCAACTGCTATAACGAAAAATGCTTAAATTTAATAGGAAAAGGCTGTTAGATTTTTGGTTTTTTATCTGTATACATTAACATAATACGATTTTTTCAAATTTTAATATTTTGAGTTTATAGTAGGTATTTAGCGATAATTACACAAATTTTCATGCCTGTAAGTTATATAGTTTCTGAGAACGGCTCTGTGACGGACAGACAACGGAGCGGGAGTAATAGGGTTTCGTGAGATGAACGAAACCCTAAAAAAAGTGACTTTTATATCTGGTAGCTCTTAAATTTCATGTACTGTAATTTTAACAAACAGTTCAAATTTTCGTCAATAGAGGGTCTGCACTGACTCAAAGTGTAAGAAGGCTCAAACTAAATGTAAAATTGTATTAAAAATCTCTCAAGTTTCATTCTTTGCTCTATTTAGCGTTTAAAACTCGAAAAAAGGCTTGCATTTTTTAATTTATTTGAGCATTTTTAATGTGTCAGACACAGCAGCGTCATCTACTGACGAAAATTCGAGCTGTTTTTAAAATTACAGCATATAAAATTTAAGAGGTACCAGATATAAATGTCACATATTTCATCTTCATATTTATGGTAGTTAATTACTTATTGAATTTTCAAAATGAGGCGTTTATTTCTAGTCATCCTGTACGTACATTCATTTTATTACATACATATAACTGCGAAGTTTGAGGAAAAGAAAACAATTCTGCGTATAACATTGAGTTTTGGATTTAATTTCAGTTCAGAAAATGTTTCGATTGCCATGTTCTTTTATTCTGCCTTGATCTTTTTACATTGAATTCCTTTTAGGAGAAAATAGAGTTAAAGAATACTTTTCTACTGGGTTTTATTAACGTCAGTGAAAATACGAGTGATTTGCACTATTTCAGAGCAGCCACTGGCGACTATTTTTTAATTGTATCCCGCACCACTTTCTCAAAACAAATTTTTTTCACATATACTTTGACAACAGTGAGACAATTAAACAGTCGGATGTTTCGAGGGGATACTCAGTTGCAAGCAACTCCACTCCCTATCTATGAGTAATTGTATATCACATCTTAAAGAAGCCATGTGAAAAAAAGTAGAAAAAATAGCAAAAAATGCACTTCAAGAGAAAATATAGTATATATTTTTTTAATAGTTGTTCGAATAGAATATAAAAATAGTCAGCCCTGCATTTGGTATCAAAGATTTCTTCGGTGATCGGAGTTCTCATGAAATACGCTTGAAATAGTGTTATTTTTATAGCAAATCACAAAACTTTTATAGAAAGATGATATTACGTAGCATACGGTGAGCTAATATAAGATAATAAAGTGCGAGGGCGGATCAAGTATAAAGGATATTATTTTAATAGTTTATTTTTGAAATATTATTTACCAAAATTACACCAACGTTATTTTTCTAGAAAGCTTTATTTAACATCTACAAACTTTCTTCAACATATTGGGAGTTTATTATTATTATTGCGTACAAACTTAGTGAAGGACATTCACCAACTCTCCAATCGACGAGTATAAATCTAGGTATGACTGGTAAAATTTCAGTGATCAATTTGTACACCAATTCTTAAAATATCCGAGAGTTGTGAAATAAAAAACTTTTGAGCCACCAGTGAGTAAGGAAGCAGCAAGTAAATCTTATTGTTCTTTCTTACTCTGAACAAAATTCTAAAAATGCGGGAGTAATATTTCGGAAATGTAAATTATCTTATAGTGAATTTTTAAATGATTATTTTCTACAATAACTACGAAATAAGATTCAGAATACTTCCTGTATAACCATTGCCGAAAATAAGGGGGTATCAGAGGGGGCATGTGCCCGGGCGCCACAACAGAAGGCAAAGTGGGCGCCACATGAAGATTTGGCTTGTCGTTTCGTACAATATATATATATATATATATATATATATATATATATATACATATGAAATTTCAGTAAAAATATCTTGTAAGCCGGAAAGTATCTAAACATATCAGTCTATAAATAAGAAGAGCGGTATAAGAGATATTTTTCACGAAACTGCTGCAGATAGTACACGGAGGATATTTTACGGTATTGGAATTCATTGTTATGCCTGTAGTAAATCCTGGTTTTCGAAAGACAATGTGACTCATATCACTATGACTTTAAAACGCCTCAATTGTAATCATCTGTAATTGTACTATTACAGTAAAATTTGGGAAAATGAAATTTTTCTATAACGGAATCATGTCTTAATTAAAAAAATTACATAGTCCCAACAGAAAGAGTACTAACAATTATACCTGCTAAGACAGAAACCTGTGTAAAGCTGAATTTTTTCCGGCTCCTTTTGATTCCATTTTTTCACAGGTTTTAATGAATAAATATTTGACAGAGCTGATTACGTATTTCGATATTACGTATTTTATGATTACATATTTTAAATTTTAAAATAAGTCGGCTAATAGCAACTTAGTAAAATTCTCTTTGTAAATTTACTTTGCGTAGGAAAGGGGGTGGGGGCGGCAAAATCCATGTTTGCCCCGGGTGAAAATAAAGCTAGTTTCGGCCCTGCTGTATACTATGAAAGGATGGAGTTAATTTCTGCAATCCTATCAGCGCAGCTCTATGTGGACAAGAATTTTCATCCACCACACTTAGTTTCAAGAAGATGTACGGGGTGTCCGAAAAGTCTTTCCCTCCCTGTTTACAAAATTTATTCATATCCGCTATATATAAGATAGACATGTGAAATTGGTGCCAAAATGTTGGATAACTAACCAAGTTTTTTTGTTGCAAGTTTCTGTAACATAGCTGTAGTGTAGCAATGTCCAGGAAATCGGAAATGTTCACAAATCAGGAAAAAGCTCAGCGTGTCCTCTGGTATCACGAGAAATGAAAGTCTTTTGTGCCAAGTCCAATCAGTGCGCACGGCCTCCCAGAAATTACAGATGCCAAAAGGGTATCGGGATACTAGAAGGCACACTGAGCCTTTCCCTAATTTGCGAATATTTTCGGGCTCATATACATTGACGTTGCTACATTACAGCCACTTTACGGAAACCGGCAACAAAAAAAACTTGGTTAAATTTCCAACATTTTGGCACCAGTTTTACATGTCTATCTTATATATGAATAAATTTTGTAATCAGGAAAATACTTTTCGGACACCCTGAATTAGATCATCTTATGATAATCAAAACTACAATGGAAGCTCGATTCATATTGGTTCATACACTAAGAAACGTAATGAAAGAATCGTGCTGAAAAAAACTACTGATGCTAAAATCAGGCACTTTACCTATAAAAGATGATTTTATTCCGAATAGTTGCAAATAAAATTTGCATTGTACAATAAGTATGATTTCAACAGTTATTCATGAAAAATATTTTGTGAAACATCTTCTTCTCCTTTGGTTTATTGCTGGTAGGTTTTCGCAACAGGCTGTTCGAAAATCAGCTTTTCAAGCCAAATTGGCTTCTAGAATATTTTCACTTCCACTAAACCTGCTTTTGTAATAAAATGACTAGTACATGTACGAATCATACTGCACAAAAATCACTTTGACTTCTTTATCTGATGATAATCTTTCCCTCCTACTGCTTCTTTTTCAGGATACAAATAAATGTCTTAATTTAAAAAATACATGTCTTAATTTAAAAAAATTACATAGTCCCAACAGAAAGAATACCAACAATTATACCTGCTAAAACAGAAACCTGTGTAAAGCTGAATTTTTTACGGCTCCTTTTGATTCCATTTTTTCACAGGTTTTAATGAATAAATATTTAACAGAGCTGATTACCTATTTCGATATTACGTATTTTATGATTACATATTTTAAATTTTAAAATAAGTCGGCTAATAGCAACTTAGTAAAATTGTAAATTTACTTTGCGTAGGAAGTAGGGGGTAGGGGCGCCAAAATCCATTTTTGCCCCGGGTGAAAATAAAGCTAGTTTCGGCCCTGCTGTATACTATGAAAGGATGGAGTTAATTTCTGCAATCCTATCAGCGCAGCTCTATGTGGACAAGAATTTTAATCCACCACACTTAGTTTCAAGAAGATGTACGGGGTGTTCGAAAAGTCTTTCCCTCCCTGTTTACAAAATGTATTCATATGCGCTATATATAAGATAGACATGTGAAATTGGTGCTAAAATGTTGGAAAACTAACCAAGTTTTTTTGTTGCAGGTTTCCGTAACGTGACTGTAGTGTAGCAATGTCCAGGAAATCGGAAATGTTCACAAATCAGGAAAAAGCTCAGCGTGTCCTCTGGTATTACGAGAAATGAAATTGTCTTTTGCGCGAAATTTCAAGAAATCAGTGCGAACGGCCTCACAGAAATTACCGATGCCAAAAGGATCTCGTGATAGCAGTGGGCACACTGAGCCTTTCCCTGATTTGCGAACATTTTCGGGTTCCTGTACACTGACGTTGCTACATGACAGCCACTTTACGGAAACATGCAACAAAAAACTTGGTTAGTTTTCGAACATTTTGGTTTCGAACATTCAGTTTTACATGTCTATCTTATAAAGGAATAAATTTTGTAATCAGGAAAATACTTTTCGGACACCATGAATTAGATCATCTTATGATTTTCAACTATAATGGAAACTCGATTCACCTTGGTTCATACACTAAGAAACGTAATGAAATAATCGTGCTGAAAAAAAAAAAAAAAAAAAAAAAAAAAAAACTACTGATGCTAAAATCAGGCGCTTTACCAATAAAAGATTATTTTATTCCGAATAATTGCAAATAAAATTTTCATTGTACAATAAGTATGTTTTCAACAGTTCTTTTTAGAAAAATTGTATATCATGAAAATTATCTTGTGAAACATCTTCTTCTCCTTTGATTTATTGCTGGTAGGTTTTTGCAACAGGCTGGTCGAAAATCAGCTTTACAAGCCAAATTGGCTTGTAGAATATTTTCACTTTGAACATTCGGATTGCAATTGAACGTTTATAGAACTGATCTGAAACTTATCTTTAATCTTCTCCAAAAATTAACATTACTATACTTCATTATATGTACGCAGTTCATGAAAAAGAAATTGGCGTACAAAAATACCCCGTAAATCTCAAAGATTACTAGTGATAACTTTGTCAGTTTTTGCTTCTGTGGAACAGTTTTACTTTTCTTGTTTCAGTGTAGCAGTTTAACTTTTTGTGCGGTATTCTATACTGGATCGCTTTGTTTCACCTTTTTCACGGTCATTTTTAAACAACTTGGGCCATTTACATAATTCAAACCTCGATAAGGTGTCATTTCCGAATTGTACATTCTATCTGTATCAAATTTCAATAGTTTGACATTTTCATTTCTTGAAAGTTTTATAATTATACTTTGTGCAACCGCATTAAGTAGTACTTTGCGTTTATTCATAATGCTAGTGACAAAATAAATTAATGTATGAAGAATAAAACGATGTCAGACAAATTTTTAAATCATAATTGCCATGACAACAAGTATAACAAAATTTCTAACGATATTCAAAAAGTCTCCTTTATATTTGATCCTCCCCCCTTCGTATAATGGTGGGAAGGAGGACGTATATAATTCAGCAATGAAACATAACACATAAAATATAGGGCATGCATCGCACGTGTGAAATTTTTGGGACAGCCTAATGTTAGTTTATTAATCTATACATCTGAAGCGTGTCCTTTAAGACAACTCAAAAATCGCCAGTAGATTGAGTCTTTTATATTTTTACTAACTGTTCTATGAAGCATTTCTTCTATAATCTATACAATAACTTCATTAAATATTGTACTAGGATAATTTATTGAAGTAAATCTCGTTTCTTTCTTCTGATTGGTTAACATAAAAGATTAATTTTTATAGCTATAAAACTTTGGTTATAAAACTTAGGGAAAACATTTGTTTAATTTATGGCTCGTAATGAACTTTTTGTATTAATACTTGTTTTCAAAACTAAAATACAAATTTGAAGAAAAACACGCAGGAAATTCCCTAAACAATAATTGAATATATGTGTGTGTGGTTAGTTGGGAATAATTAAATATGGTATTAGTGTCCGTCTTTCGTTCTTCTATCAGAGGGTAAACAACTTCGCGATTAATTTGCAGCCAATTTTATATTTGTCTTCGAAATGAGTATATAAGTATAATTTACCTAAGAGCTGCAGATGCAAAGTTTGGTAATTAAAAAAATAATAATAATAATAGTACACATAAAATTGAATTTTAAGAACAATTTCAGTTCAAAAAATGTTTTCAATTCCCATATTTTATCGTCTGCCTTGATCTTTTTATAACGAATTTCTTTTCGGGAAAGTCATCCGAAAGAATTTTTTTTTACCATTGAGACTTGTTGGGGTTACTTTTAGGGGCAGCCTAATGTTACTTTATAAATCTATTATACATCTGAATACATCTTCCTTTAAAATTATTCAAAAATTACAAGTAGATTGGGTCTTTTAAATTTTTACTAAATGAACTATGAAGCATTTCTTCTATGCAATAATTTAATTAAATATTGTAGCATGTGGAGTATATTGTCGAAGTAAATCTCATTTCGCTCTTCTGATTGGTTGACGCAATAGAACAATTTTTATAGTTATAAAACTCTGGTTGAAAAAATTATGGAAAACAATATTGTTTAATTTATGGCTCGTAACGAACTTTTTAGGTGCGTTCGTAATTATATACAGTGTCTCACAAAAGTGATGGGACACTTGTGCTTTATAAAAAGAAACTGCAATAAAATAAATAAACAAACATGTGCAAAAATTTTTTGGGTGTGTTTCATATTTAAAGTTAGTAACAATTATTACATAACATACATTTTGTCAAAATATTAAAATATTAATTTAGTAAAAATACAATTGTTCAGAACGGAGCAAAAAATGGCTCACATAAGTGATGGGACACTTACTTTTCCATCAAATATTTATCCAAAAATTTTACTTTTTAAAAGGTTTTAATATTTTGTTGGATTTAGTTTTACTTTTAAAACATGATTTAATCTTTTTGGGATGGATTCGACTAATTTTTTTGTGATTTCTGGAGTGATTTTACCCCATTCTTCTTGAAGCACCGATTTTAGTTGTTGTTTTGAAGAAATGGTGTGTTTGCGAATTCTTGATTCCAATTCTTGCCAAATATTCTCTATGGGATTTAAGTCTGGAGATTGTGGTGGTGTTTTTATTATTTCAGGACAGTTATATAGCAGCCAGAGTCTAACGTTCAGAGCAGTGTGCTTGGGGTCATTGTCCTGGTAGAATTTAAAATCGTTATGAAGGTTCAATTTTCGTGCTGAAGATTTCAAATTTTGCTTTAAAATATCAATATACTTGTACTGATCCATTATACTGTCAATAAAAACAAGATTACCAACTCCAGCGGACGACATACACCCCCATACCATAACTCCTCCTCCACCATGTTTTACTGTTGGTACCAAGTTCTGTTTGCGAAATTCTTCCCTGGGTTTTCTCCAAACCAAGATTCTACCGTCAGAACCAAATATATTAAATTTACTCTCATCAGCAAATATAACTTTATTCCAGTAATCAGAATTCTTATTTATGTTGGATTTTGCGAAAGCTAGTCTGAGTTTTCTATTCTTTTCACTTACGAAGAATTTTTTCCTGGCTACTCTACCGTGATATCCAGCAGATCGAATTACCCTTCTAATAGTCTCAGGATTAACAATTATTCCATATAATGCTTGTAAATCAGCAGCAACTTTTGAAGCACTAATTCTTGGATTTTTTTTAATATTTCGAACGATAATTCGCTTTATTCCATTGGATAGCTTTGATGGTCGGCCAGGTCTTCTTTTATCCTGAATCATATGATTCTTTTTATATCGTTTAATGATATTGAAAACTGTTGAACGACTCAAGTTAACTGTTTCAGCAGTTTTTCTAATAGATTTTCCACGTTCAATATGCAAATTAATAACTAATTTTCGAATTTCAGGCGAAGTTTCTTTTCGTTTAGCATTCATGGCTACACAGAGCTAAAAAACACAAAAATTCCAAAACAAACTGGAGAGAAATACTGCAGACGATTTTATAAGTTATTGCCAATTGCTTTTAAGTAAAAATAAAACCCCCAAAAATATTTTTATTGCTTATTTCAGACGATTTTTGTTGCATATACAGTGTCTCACAAAAGTGATGGGACACTTGTGCTTTATAAAAAGAAACTGCAATAAAATAAATAAACAAACATGTGCAAAAATTTTTTGGATGTGTTTCATATTTAAAGTTAGTAACAATTATTACATAACATACATTTTGTCAAAATATTAAAATATTAATTTAGTAAAAATACAATTGTTCAGAACGGAGCAAAAAATGGCTCACATAAGTGATGGGACACTTACTTTTCCATCAAATATTTATCCAAAAATTTTACTTTTTAAAAGGTTTTAATATTTTGTTGGATTTCCTTTTACTTTTAAAACACGATTTAATCTTTTTGGGATGGATTCGACTATTTTTTTTGTGATTTCTGGAGTGATTTTACCCCATTCTTCTTGAAGCACCGATTTTAGTTGTTGTTTTGAAGAAATGGTGTGTTTGCGAATTCTTGATTCCAATTCTTGCCAAATATTCTCTATGGGATTTAAGTCTGGAGATTGTGGTGGTGTTTTTATTATTTCAGGACAGTTATATAGCAGCCAGAGTCTAACGTTCAGAGCAGTGTGCTTGGGGTCATTGTCCTGGTAGAATTTAAAATCGTTATGAAGGTTCAATTTTCGTGCTGAAGATTTCAAATTTTGCTTTAAAATATCAATATACTTGTACTGATCCATTATACTGTCAATAAAAACAAGATTACCAACTCCAGCGGACGACATACACCCCCATACCATAACTCCTCCTCCACCATGTTTTACTGTTGGTACCAAGTTCTGTTTGCGAAGTTCTTCCCTGGGTTTTCTCCACACCAAGATTCTACCGTCAGAACCAAATATATTAAATTTACTCTCATCAGCAAATATAACTTTATTCCAGTAATCAGAATTCTTATTTATGTTGGATTTTGCGAAAGCTAGTCTGAGTTTTCTATTCTTTTCACTTACGAAGAATTTTTTCATGGCTACTCTACCGTGATATCCAGCAGATCGAATTACCCTTCTAATAGTTTCAGGATTAACAATTATTCCATATAATGCTTGTAAATCAGCAGCAACTTTTGAAGCACTAATTCTTGGATTTTTTTTAATATTTCGAATGATAATTCGCTTTATTCCATTGGATAGCTTTGATGGTCAGCCAGGTCTTCTTTTATCCTGAATCATATGATTCTTTTTATATCGTTTAATGATATTGAAAACTGTTGAACGACTCAAGTTAACTGTTTCAGCAGTTTTTCTAATAGATTTTCCACGTTCAATATGCAAATTAATAACTAATTTTCGAATTTCAGGCGAAGTTTCTTTTCGTTTAGCATTCATGACTACACAGAGCTAAAAAACACAAAAATTCCAAAACAAACTGGAGAGAAATACTGCAGACGATTTTATAAATTATTGCCAATTGCTTTTAAGTAAAAATAAAACCCCAAAAAATATTTTTATTGCTTATTTCAGACGATTTTTGTTGCATATATAATGGTGTCCCATCACTTATGTGAGCTATTTTTTGCTCCGTTCTAAACATTTGTATTTTTATTAAATTAATATTTTAATATTTTGACAAAATGTATGTTATGTAATAATCTTTACTAAATTTAAGTATGAAACACACCCACAAAAAAAATGTGTACATGTTTTTTTAATTTATTTGATTAGTTTCCTTTTGTAAAGCACAAGTGTCCCATCACTTATGTGAGACACTGTATAATGGTGTCCCATCACTTATGTGAGCTATTTTTTGCTCCGTTCTAAACATTTGTATTTTTATTAAATTAATATTTTAATATTTTGACAAAATGTATGTTATGCAATAATCTTTACTAAATTTAAGTATGAAACACACCCACAAAAAAATGTGTACATGTTTTTTTAATTTATTTGATTAGTTTCCTTTTGTAAAGCACAAGTGTCCCATCACTTATGTGAGACACTGTAAATACGTAGCACCTACACTCGTCGTCTGATCCGTCCGTCCGTGTCCGCCCGTCTATACACATATAACAGCGCAAAAACTACCTAACCAAATGGTTTGAAATTTAAGATATATTATCTTTGCAGAATTTTGTCGAGACATTTCAAATGTTATGAAAATCGAATCAAAACTTTAGTAGATATTAATAAAAACATTTATTAAGAAATTAAAAAAAAAAAAAATCGGTGTTTTTTTTGTTATAGGAGCTTCCGAGGTTTAATCGTCAAGTGACCCAGATACTTATTTTATTACAGAAATTAATCTGCAGACGATAGAATTCATTTCACAGAATTAAAATTCATCAAGATGTGAATCTTTATATAACTAGCTATAGTACGAACGTACCTCGTTTGTTGCGTTTGACGTACAATTTCCAACTTGTTGTATTAATTCTTGTTTCCTAAACTAAAATACAAATTTGGAAAAAACACACAGGAAATTTCCTAAACAAAATAGTTGAATATATATGTGTGTGTGTGGTTAGTTGGGAATAAATAAATATGGTATTAGTGTTCGTCTTCCGTTCTTCTATCAGAGGAGAAACAACTTCTAGATTAATTGACAGCCATTTTTATATTTGCCTCATAAATGAGTATAGAGGTAAATCCGAAATTTACCTAAGAGCTGCAGCTGCAAAATTTGGTAAATTGGACACAAAATTGAATTTTGGGAAGAATATCAGTTCAGAAAATAGTTTTAATTCCCACATTTTATCGTCTGCCTTTATCTTTTCATAACGAATATCTTTTGGAAAAGTCATACGAAAGAATTTTTTTTATTATTATCGCCATAGAAATCACGAATGTTTTACAGTAATTGGTTACTTCAAAAACTTATTTCGTGAAATACATATGGAATAGCGTTTTTTGACAGCAAAGTATAAAACTTTTGGACAGATGACATTATGCAGCTCTCGGAGAGCTGAAACAAGGTAATAAAATGTAACGCGAAAGGCGATGTAATTTAGTAATAAAATATAAAATACGGGGTGGATATAAGATAGCTCTCCCTGTTTGAAATAATCAGTATCTAAAACTAATGCCTGGAATGAGGATGCATTTTATATTTAGTCGTTTGAGGAAATGGGGCGAGGAATTGGGTGTAAAAATATTTAGTACTGGTTAGTAGAAAAGTTGAGAAAATTTTGGTATTGTTGGAATTAAAAAAAGGTTTAAAAAGAGAACTTCATAGGCACACTGTAAGAAACAACGGAAAAATTACTCAAAATTTACTAGCACCCAAATTGCCAGTCATTGTTTTTAAGAGAAAAATTTATCATAATTACAACTATTTTTGCTAAAGTATCAAAACTAAATAATTTTAAGGCTTATTTTACTTTTAATTTACCGTTAGTGAATGCTGGAAATTCATATGCCAACAAATTTTGCTGTAATTTCTGTCATTTTTACTTACAGTGCATCCACATTCAAAACAATAATCAGCAACTACAAAATAATAATATTAACAATAATGATAAATAAAGTAAAATACTGAATATATCTTCTATTGTAATCGTCTTTTATGTTTCAACTATAATAATTTCAATTTTTTACATCAGCTAAGTGTCCTCGATGGCTTTCGAGTATATCTTATCACTATGGTTACAGGAAATATTTCTACAAAAAGTGCGATTATTAATCGATTCATAGGAAACGTTGATTAAATCGATGCAAATGAGGGTATTCATTTTCGCCCAGAATCCTGATAAAAGAGAAAAGTTATTGGAATTGTCATAGGAAATATTAACTGAATGAACGGCCCAAGTGGAGAGCTATTGATGTTGCTGTTAAATAATGGACTATTTTTATCTTTTACAACTAAGTATGAACTAGTTATAAACTCGTTAATTTTGATATTTTTATTGCTGGAGAAGAAAAGTGTAATAGCAAACTCACTCAATAATTAACAAGAACGAAAAATCATGCGTCAAGCATAGAGTATGTAACACTTTCCAACGCTTCCAAAATAATTTTACAAATCATACCGTTTAATAAGCTGAAAGATGACATCTAAGTAAACAATTTGGAAAACGCATAATATACTTAAAAACATAATTTCAGGAATTTCCAACATATACAATATTCAGAAAAATATACGAATACTTTTATTCAGCCCTGTATAGGATTTATAGACCTGTATATATACTACATAGGATGCTAAATTTTAGTTCAGTTAGGAAACGCGTAGCACAGTTTAAAATTCTCCGTCTGGAGTTTCTGTCACTAAACGGAAATGTGTCCGCGAACTTTTGTGCTTCCCTGTATAGGATCTACAGAATTTATACACATCACGAAATAGACAAAAAGCGATTTTAAATTAAAATCGTGTTCAGTAATTTAAAACGCACTTCCAGGAATTATTGTTAACAGACAGTTGAGAATTCTTTTGTGTGTCCCTGTAAATGAACGATGACTGCTATACACACAATATTCTGTTGTAAGCCTCTTGTAATGCACCTTAGTGATATTTATAAATTTCAATGCGTTTAAAATAGTGAAACATTATTTAAATAAACCGCAGACGATTTTTCTCCATAGATGTAATGTAACGGAATTCTTTTGACTATCCCTGTATAGTAACTATAAGTGGTATGCACACCCTATTCCATATTAAGCTTCTTCTAATGCACCTTAGTGATCTATATAAATTTCAATGCGTTTAAAATTATGAAACATTATTTAAATAAACCGCAAATGATTTTTCCCCATAGACCGCAATGTAACGGAATTATTTTGAGTGTCCCTGTAAAAAAACTATAAGTGCTACACACTTCCGTTTAAATAGGGAACATGCTATAGATAACGACAATAACATATAAAAATTGCAGAGCAATCCGAGCATATTTACGGGAGTTAGAGCACGGCCAGACGGCAGACGGCCAGACAAACCGAAGTCATAAACACTTTTCAACTAGGTTGGAAAGTGTTAAAAACTCTTGCGATGCCTTTTTTTTTTCTTTTTAAAATAACAGTTTAAAACATATCACAAAATTTTTTATAGCTTTAGATTACCTTATCTGTCTATTCTTCCGCAAGTCATTCTGTCTTTATATCCTTTTATTTTTCTGTCTTCGTTTGAATTTTTCTAAGTTGCGACTTAAACTTCATTATTTTATTTTTAAAAAATACATACTATGAATAATCATATCATACAAAAAGGTTTCCGGATCTCATGAATATGTTAATTTAGTAATCAAGGAATGTTAGCTAATAAAAAAAATGGAAACTGTACCATAAACGTGACAAATGAGCGTTCATACTATATCTAGTTTTATAAATATTCAGATCTTGGTGCAATAGCTGTTGCACTCTTATGCAAAAACGCATGAATACAAAATTTATTTTATGTCCAGATTTTTATATTATAGATATCAATTTTATTTTATGAAATTAAGTTTCAATACACTTTTACAAATAATTAATTACAATTCGGTTACATTAAAATTATACTACGCGCAGTTATCCAATACAAGACAATGTAAAAAAATCATCGTTATTATTTCAGTGAAATGAATTATATCGTCTGTTATTATGATATTATTAATTTCCGTAATATAATAAGTATATTTTAAGTTGGCAACATTTGTTTTGTTGACATTTACTGAAAATTCCAATGGGAAACTTAAGCCTAGTTATACTTTGAAAATTTCAGAACTTGAAATTTAGACTCATTTTCTATTTAATATGCATTTCTCCGGAAACATCTATCCAAAAAACTGTCGGTTCATTGTACGATTGCTACAGTTAAACAATTTTAGTATACAAATTCGGTTTTTAAATTCAGTAATACGGAAATAATATGACTCCATCTTAAATAGGACGCAACCACGGTGGCAACCTTGAATCATTACCTATCATGGGATATCATTAAATAAATTACGTATGATAGGATTTAATAGTATGAAGAAAACTTTTATTAATATCTTTTTAAGTTTTGAATTGATTTTCATAAAATTTGAAATGACTCGACAAAATTCTGCAACGATTATATATATGAAATTTCAAATCATTCGATTAAGTTGTTTTTTCATTGTTATATGCGGACTACTGAACAGACGGACGGACCAGATTAGGACTATAGGTGCTACGTATTTATTTAATTATCAACAAGCCTAAAAATAAAGAGTTCGAATTTCACTGCGATGTTTAAGATTTTGAATTAAGAAGCCAGTGTACTTTAACAACTTCTGCATCCAAATCTATAAAAATAAAAACAATTAACATTATTTAAAAAAAAATCCGCAATTTTTATTTCAGAGTTTAGCTATGAAGCAGGATTTTAGCATAATATGTAAAAGACGCCAAATTAAAAATATTTTGAAAGAAGATTCTCATAAGTATCTTGTAGATACAATAAGTATCTACAGCAACCACTCATCAAACTAAAAAATAATCACCATCTACAAAATAATAATAACAACAATGAAGATAAATAAAGTAAAAGACTGAACATCATCTGTTCTAATCATCTTTTGTGTTTCAATTGTATTTTCTTTTTGTTTCTTTTTTTTTTTTTTTTTTTTTTTTTTTTTTTTACATTAGCCAGTGTCTCCGATGGCTTCCGAGTGTATCTTATCACTATGGTTACAGAAAATATTTCTAGAGAGAGTGCGATTATTAATCGATTCATAGAGCAGGTTGATTAAATCGATGCAAATGAGGAGATTCATTTTTTCCGAGAAGTTATTGAGATTGTCATAGGAAATACTAACTGAATGAACGACCAAAGTAATGAACGATTGATATTTCTGTTGGATAATAAGGCTGTTTTTATCTTTTAAATTTAAGTATGAACTATTTATAAACTGGATAGTATTGATCTTTTTTATTGTTAGAAAAGAAAAAGAAAATGTATAGGAGTGCAAGGAATAAAGCAAAACTCTCTTTATAATTAAAAAAAAAATACTAATAATGACTTTTTTCAATTCCTTTTTTAAAAATAATCGTTTTAAACATTTCGCAAAAATCTTTATTGCTTTGATTTCTTTTTCTATCTTTTCTTTTCTTTTTCTTTTCCTTTATTTCTCCATAATTCATTTTTTATACAAATTTATTTTCCTGTCTTCATTTGAATTCTTCCAAGTTTCAGATTAAACTCCATTACTTAACTTTAATAACAATGCACACGAATGAAAAAATATTCTACACTGTGGATATTATATCATATACAATGTCTCGCGGATCTGATAAATATGTTGATTCAGTTATCAAGTAATGTTGTTTTTTAAGTAAAATAGTGTTGGAATTCTAGTGTAATGCTTAAAATATTGAAAAAGAGGTCAATGAATTTTAACTAATCCTACATTAAATCTATAAAAATAAAATAATTATAATTATAAGAAAAATCTAGATTTTTTTTTTCAAACTTTAGCTATGAAGGAGGTTTGTAGCATGATATAAAAATGAAGTTAAATAAAAAATATTTTCAAAAGAGCATTGTAATTGAGCATTTGTAATACATTCAGAACTACTCATCAAAATAAAAAGAAAAACAGCAAATAATAATAATAATAATAATAATAATAATAACGTTAAAAAAAATAGTATAAACTGAATATCGTCTGCTTTAATCGTCTTTTTATGTTTCAACTGTAATTTCAATTTTTTACATCAGCCGGTATTCCTGATGACTTCCCAGTGTATATTATCGCTATCGCTATGGTGACAGGAAATATTTCTACAGAAATTGTGATTATTAATCGATTCATAGGCAACACTGATTAAATCGATGCAAATGAGGGTATTCATTTTCCCCCAGCTTCCTGATAAGAGAGTGAAGTTATTGAAATTGTTCTAGGAAATATTAACTGAATGAGCGAGCAAAGTGACGAACGATTGATGTTTCTGTTGAATAATATAGAACGCTTTTATATTTTAAAAATAAAGTGTGAACTATTTATAAACTTGGTAATATTGATCGTTTTATTCAGATTGCTGATTTTTTTTTTTTTTTTAATCGATGCATTTCATTCAAATCAGATTTTTTTAATTTAAATACGATTTTTTTTTCGATTTTAATGATTTTCTTTAGCAAAACATATATATTACTAACACACTTGTCTTTAATCTACATTTTATTTAAATAAAATTAAACTAAGAAATTTTAACTGGCACAAATAACAACTATTTAAAAAATATTTGCAAACTAAAGATAAAGAATCATATACTAGTGAAATATACCACAACATTTACTAAAGAATTGAGAACAAAAAACTGACATTTCTTACAGCAGTATGGAACAATAGGATTGAATAATAAATTTTACCATCAATAATTGTTCATTTACTTCATTATGCACCAAATGTTGAAAAAATTCTGGTGTTTATGAATTTGGTTTGTCTGTCTGTCTGTCTGTCTGTCTTCCGTCTGTTTGTCGTCTGTCCGTGCTCTAACTCACGAAAATATACTCGGATTTGCATGCAATTGAACAATGAGACGAACAAGAGACATAAAGATAAGAAGGAAGCGATAAGATATATACAGAGAGAGAGAGAAAGAAGGGGGGGTGTAAAAAAGCGAAAAAAAAATCTTATATTTCTTTTAAATGCTAAAAGGTGTAAACTAAAAGCACAATATACAGCAAAATAACTTTTATTAGATTGTTGACATGTTGCGGCTCACTCCGAGCCATTATCAAGAACAAATGAGAATATTCTATAATTGCATGGTCTTTGAAGTTATTATTTGAAATGTTATCATTTAATTTTCATGTACTTTTTTAAATTACGCACGTTATATATATATATATATTTTTTTTTTACTTGGTTGTTTATTTCCATATTTGTAACCATGGAGTAACTCGAGCCACAATTTCGGTAAGTTAAAAGATGCTACATCGTAACCATAGAGATAGTAACACGCAAAAATACAATATGTAACGATACAGTATCTTTTAACATACCGAAATAGTGGCTCGAGTTACTCCATAGTTACAAATATGGAAATAAACAACCAAGTAAAAATTAAAAATAACGTGCGTAATTTTAAACAGTACATGAAAATTAAATCATAGCATATCAAATAATAATTATTATAATATATTATTAAATATTATAATACCGTGCAATTATAGAAAATTCTCATCTATTTTTTATAATGGCTCGGAGTGAGCAGAAACATGTCAATAATCTAATAAAAGTTATTTTACTGTATATTATGTTTTTAGTTTACACCTTTTAGCATTTAAAAGAAATATATTATTACAAGGTGTTATAATTTATTATAGAAAAAATCCTTTTTTTTTTTCCAGTAATGAGAAAAGCCACGTAAATCACTTAATTTTTGACCACCAGTTTTCCCGAATAATAATTTACGCCTTATTTAATCGTTAAAAATTTATGATTAAGTAACATGAAAATTTCTGTTAAGAAATACTATTACACTTTTGTTCGGATTCAAGATTTCGTGATACGTGTCCAACTCGACACAAAAAAGTGAAAAGTACTTTTTTTTAACCCTTTTATATTACCATTCTTTCCCCTAATCTATTTACTAGATGAGATCGTTAAATTAGAAAAATATTGCATATTATCTATTACTCCTTCATTTTCATTATAAATATACATGTAACATCTGTTAGTGCTACACAAAATAATTTTGAAGCATCTATCAAATTAAAAGCATAGCATATGTTGCTAGTTTAAATATTTTCCAAAGGTATTTATTCTAAAAGTGCTTTATTTTCCAAACCATCTAACCATTCCAAATCCAGACTTACTACAACATTGTATATCCGCATGGCTGCGGATGAGAAATTTCATAGAAAAATTAATATTAATCGATTTATTGGATGCTCTCATTAAGTTAATACGAGAGAATCTAATAATTTTAATAAGTTTACGGTTAAAACTATGCGGTTTCTGTTCACACTGTTTTCCGTAGATAAAAGCTATCGATTAACTTAAAAAGTGTAAGAATAATTTTGAAGAAAATATCTAGTATTAATAAAAATTGAATTTTAAACTCAGAATATAATTTCCTTCAAATATAATTTATTTTATGTTTTTGACTTTCATTATTGGTTTAATCTGCTTTATAGAATTCTGAAAAATTTTTATTTGCCCATTTAGTAAGCGCTCTCTTTAAATGAATTTTCTAGATGAGATAATTCGACAAGGGTTTGTTTTTGCTGATTGTTTGGGGGGGGGGGGGTTAGTAATATTTAGTTTTTTCACGAGTACTTTTTTTTCAGCTAAGTTTTGTTTTCAAAAAACTTAAAGAAAATCTAAAAGTTTTAAAAAATGTCAATATGCCAGATCACTATCTAGTTTGCATCATCGTCCTAACAACAATCTCGATACTTTCTCACGAGGAAAGATGACTTTTAAGATTTCTAGTCGCATCTAAATTTAAAAAAATAAGAAAAATCTAAAACAACTTTCAAATTTTAGAGAAGTTTTACTTTACACAGCTTAATTTCTGACTAACACTTTCCTTCTTTTTTTTTATAGAAACTTTTTTTATATTTTATTATTATCCATAATTTATTGAGGGAAAGGGTGAAAAAAACAGAACAAGAAAAATCCCAGACGTAATTAAAACTTTAATTCTAATATATTAACTTAAATAATGCCAAATATTTAGCCAACTAATATTAAATATCCCTATTCAACTACCAAATTAAAAGCAGACGGTAAAATGTCTTCACTTAAAAGATTTTTTCATAAGATTCATTTTCCAAGATAAGATTTTTCATAAGATTCACTCCGATTCCCGGCTTTGAAAACAATATTATTATATCGATGCGGATGGGGGTATGTATTTCAAAAGAAATTTAATATCTTCTTCACTAAACGAATTCTCACGAGGGCAATTATTAGAAGAAAGTTCAAACGGAAGTGATAATGGAACATATGATTATAATATTTCTGTTAACATCTGAAATTAAAAAAATTAAGAAAAATCTGTAAGTTCTTCCAAAATTTAGCCACTTTTTATTTTACATTGCTAAATTTTCGTACCATTATTATTATTATTAAAAAAAAAAAAAAAAAAAAAAAAAAAAGATTGCAATTTATATTAACATATTTAATTTACTAAAAGAAAGAAACCGACGAGTAACTTTCATTTTATTTTAAATTTTCCAAAATACACGGAGACTATCCTTATTTTTCAACTTAGTTTAATGCAAAACATTTTCTTAAGTAACGCATAGAATAATATTAAATACTATATCCATCCAGCCATCAAAATAAAAGCAGACGATAAAATGCCTTCACTTAAAAGACGCAAGACTCATTTTCCAAACCATTGAATCATTCCGATCCATGGCTTTGAACATCACCGTATCTCTATAGATATGAGAATGTATTTCAAAGGGAAATTAATATTCTCTAATTTATTGCGCCTCCTCAATAAACGAATTCTCCAGATAGCAATAATTCAAAGAGCGTTCAGAAGAAACTGATAATAGAACTTATGATTACAATATTTTTTATCACATCTAAAGTTTAAAAATTAAGAAAAATCTGAAAGATTTTTCAAATTTTAGCTAAGTTTTACTTTATATAGTTAAATTTTTGCACAATGTTTTTTTTTTGTTTGCTTATTAAAAAAAATAGTTTTTATTAATAACCATAATTTATTGGGAAAAGATTAAAAAGAATAGCTGACACCTAACTCCACTCTTATTTTTAATATATTAGGGTCAGTAACCAATTCTTTACAGCTAACTACTTCTGAAACTCAATAAAAAATAATAAATCTATTTTTAATTTATTAATTGTAGTTTTTATTTATTCGAAGAATAGCTAGACCTTTAACCTATGCTTTAAAAGTTCAAAATTTCTAAAATATTATTAGTATCTTTATTTTTTCATGGCAACATAAGAGACAAAACAAAAATTTCTGAGGATGGTAATATAGGAGACAAGAAGGTATAGATTTTATATTTATTGACTTTAAAGCGTAAAATGGAAGAAACAAAAAAGTGTAATGCTAATTAGCATATTTAAAACTTCATTTATTAATCTAATAAACATGTCAAATAAACTTTTGAATTAATAATATATATATTTTAAAATATAAATACTTTTAATTAGTTTTTGGTAATTTATGTATTTTTTATTTATTTATTTATTATTATTTTTATTTTTTGTTGTTGTTGTTATTACCTGACATAATGCTAAATATTACTCTAAATAATATTAAATATTTCTAAAATAATCTATAATAATAAGTATTAAATATACCCATCCAACCATTAAATTAAAAGCAGAGATAAAATGTCTTCGCTTAAACGATTTCTTTCTTTCTTTTTTTTTTTTTTTTTTTTTTTTTTTTTTGGTAGGAATAATTTTCCAAACCATTGAATCATTTCGATTCACGGCTTTAAATATCATTGTATCGCTGTAGATGGGGTATGTATTTCAAACGAAATTTAATATCTGCCTCCTCACTAAACGAATTCTCGCGATAGCAATAATTCGAAGAGAGTTCAGATGGAAGTGATAATCGAACGTATGGTTTTAATATTTCTGTTCACAACTAAAATTTAAAAAAATTAAGAAAAATCTAAAAATTCTTTCGAACTTTAGCCATGCTTTGCTTTACATAACATTTAAAAAAAAAAAAAAAAAAAAAAAAAAAAAGAGGTTTCAATTTTTTTTAACAATTTCAATTTGCTGAGAGGAAGAAACCGAGGCTTAATTTTAACCTAATTTTGAGTTTGTTGAACGATAGCGAGACTTAAATGTATCTTAATTTTACTTACCCATCATACGTAGTATAGGGTAAGTCTTGTAATCGTTTTGAAAATCGAAAAAAAAATTTTGACGGATTTACACGTTTCAGACTCTGGAGATTCCGAAAAACATATTTTTAGAAAAAAAAATTTGCCGTCCGTCTGTGTGTGTGTCTGTAAACGCTCTATCTCCCGAACAAATTGAGATAGAGACTTGCCATTTGGTATGTACTTAGTATGTAATAATGGAAAGAAGCCTATTTCATCTCAATAACCTCGATTAACCGGAACATTTTTTTCGGACTCTCGAAATATTCGTTCTGATGAAAGGTATATAAAAATTTTCGAAATTGTTTATTTTATGGAGTAAATATAAAAGACAATAAAAAAACATAAATTTTGCATAAAACGTGAAGTCGATCGGATAATTAGTTGTCGAGATATTTGTAATCCTATTTTCCACACTCTTCGATTTTTCATGACCCTGTATTTCATCCAAATTTCACTTCAAATATATATTTTAATTGGACATTTGACGCTTAATAAGATGCAATAAACCGCTAGTTAATAGGAGTATTATTTTTGGAGTTATAAGGAAAAATCTCTTTCAAGCAATTCAGTAATCGAATCAGTAATCTTTTTATGACGTCATCAAGCCACGATTTTATTTGAATATCAATGCATTTTATAAGTAGTTTACACATTTTTATTTTAATATTTTACATTATACATATACATGATGGGTAAGTATTAGTTCGGTGGCCCCCAACGACTAGTTTTAGTTTAAGCAGTGCAAAACATTTTCTTAAGTAATACTTAGAATAATAATAAATATTTCCATCCACCCATCAAATTAAAAGCAGGAGCTAAAGTATTTTCACTTAAAATCTTTGTACGTAATATTCATTTTTCACACCATTGAAGCATTTCGATCCATGGCTATGAACATCATCATATCTCTATAGATAAGGAGATGTATTTCAAAGGGAAGTTAATATCTGCCGATTTATAGGGCTTCTTTATTATACGAATTCGCGAGATAGCAATAAATCAAACAGAACTATAATAATAGAACTTACGGTTACAATATTTCTGATCACATATAAATTTTAAAAATTAAGAAATATCTAAGAGATCTTTCAAATTTCAGCCATGTTTTTACTTTCTTCAGTTAAATTTCAGCACAATGCTTTTTTGTTTGTTTACTTATAGAAAATATCATTTTCTGTTAATGTTGACAATTTTTATTGGGAAAAAAAGAGAAAATAAAATTAATTAATTAATAAACTAGGAAAGACCAAGACTAAACTCCAACCATATTTTAAACATATTACTTTAATGTATATTATTTCTCTAAATGGTATTAAATAGTTCTAAATATCTAAATTAATATGGATTCAGTGGACCCGTTCGAGGCTTATGCACTGCAGTATTTGAGATCATTTCTTATACTTTTTTTTTTCATTATTTTTTATTGCAGACAACGTGTTTTAAAGAAATGTAAGTGTACGCTGTCAAACACCGTTCGCAAACATATCGTTGTGTGTTTTGTACGTGCATAGAAAATAGGATGGTGACATCAAAAACAATGTATATAATTCCTATCCAACCATCGAATTGAAAGCAGACGATAAAATGTCTTCAGTTTTAAATTTAAAAAAAAAAAAAAAAAAAAAAAAAAAAAAACGTAAATTTGATTTTTTAAGTTATTGAATCATTCTGATTCACGGCCTTGAACATCCTTGTATCGCTGATGAGGATGTATTTCAAACGAAATTTAATAAATATCTGCTTCCTTACTAAACAAATTCTCCCCATAGTAACAATTCGAAGATATTCAGGTGGAAGTGATTGTGTAGTTAAATTTTACGCTATCAACTTATTACTGCGCATGCTTTCGTCTGTATTTTTTTCATGTAAATTGGCTTTTACATTTCCAATGACTACCTTTATATGCTTCCACCATGATGGCAAAACAACCAAAACTACCTTCCTTTGCTTTTGCAAATGTAGCTTATAGTGCGGGAAGGTGCGACATTTTAGTTAACCATTTTATACAAGCTGATCTTACTTAATCAAGCGCTAAAACAGCCGTCAGCTGTCGCGACAGCAACGGTTGCTGCTTCCGAAGCTGCAAAGTCAAAGCGAAATGAACGGTGTCCCAATCACTGATTTTTGCCACTTGTTGCAGTAATATTCCTAATCGGGACACCGTTCATTTTAATTTGACTGGGGAATGTTGTGACCTCCAACGTCGCATCCACTGCTATCGCGACAGCTGACGATTGTTTTCGTGATTAATTATGTAAGATAATATCACTTACATATTTGAATATCAACTTGTATAAAATGATTAACTAAAAATGTCCCGTCTTCCCTTATTTTAGTCTGAAAAACCAGAATCTGTTCCTACAGAACCGTCTAACTTTATGTAATTGTTCAAGATACTTTTAAGAAATTTGTATAATACAAATATATTTTGCAGCAATATTTACAACTTTAGCACACAAGTCTGGCTCAAATTTGCTTTTACCTCAAAAGTGCAAGCACGTTCAACTGGTTCTGACGGAGAGAACTACGACTTTATTCGATTTATAACTACAGTATTTTTAGGTGCGTTCGTAATTATATAAATACGTAGCACCTATAGTCGTCGTCTAGTCTGTCCGTCTGCCCGCATATAACAGCGCAAGAACTATCCAACCGAATGGTTTGAAATTTAATATATATAAACGTTGCAGAATTTTGTCGAGTCATTTCCAATTTTATGAAAATCGAATCAAAACTTACAAAGATATTAATAAAAGTTTTCTTTATTCTGTTAAATCTTATCATACGTAATCTATATGATAAAAGTGCAAGTAATGTGACTGAGGAAAACAAATACGGGCTAACCACATCTTTTTCCATATGCAAAGCGGCCATTTTTATTCAAAATTAATTTTTCGAATAAAATTGCGTAAAAGTTACATTTTTAGAAAGATCGTTCAAAAAAATTGTTTGCTTGAGAGATGAGTTACATTAAAAAATGTATAGATTCTGAGATAACTTCAGTGAAAATTAGGTTAACAGCTGAATATCTCAATCCATTAAAGTAAATAAACAAAATATTCATTCATCGTAAGTCATAGAAATATTAAACATGGAGGTAATCCTTCGCAAAGCAAGATCTCCATGGTGAATTTACAGTTCTGTCTGGTGTCGAAAAAAAAAAATCGCATCTGTAAACATGGCATACGTAATAAGAAAAAAAAACGCATCCTCATTTCGTTCATAGCAGACGATATAATTAATTTCACTGAAATAATAACGATGAACATTGTAAAACTAGTTATAGCACGAAACGAACGCACCTCATTTCTCACGTTTAACGTACAATTTCCAGCTTTTTTTTTTTTTTTTTTTTTCTGTTTACCTCAAATTTTAAGACGTCTTTACTGAATCATTCAACCTTTGAAAGTTCTTAAAAATATCAAAATTTTTATCTTACCTCTTATCAAAACAAAACATGCGAGAAAGTAACAGCTGTAAAACTAACTTCTGACACTTTCCCCTCGTAAAAATAAAACATGAAACATCGAGAGGAGAAATGAAAGAGAGAGTTTAGACTAATATAATCCGTCTCGGCACGATACATAAATAACTGCTACCCTCCTTTCGCTATGATACCGTGATGGGGAGTCGTCAAAACTATTTGTACAAGCTACCTCTTTATTTTAAACACTTACCAACACAATTGTAGAGTGTTTATGAACTTGGCCTTTCTCCCTACCCACACTGTCAAAAAGAGAATTTTCTTCTACGAAAATATAATTTAAAAAAATTATAATTTAACAAATTACAATAATCATTGGAAAAATGTTCCGAAAGCTTAAAAAAAAAAAAAAATCACCGTACTTTTGTGTTAGAGCGGCCCCCACAATTATGACTATACCAAGGTTGCAGTTATGATTTCGCCAAGATCATCGCAAAGCTTATATATGCATCCCATAATACGCATATATATATTCCAAACACTCCTATATGTGCCATATACGTCATTATACACATATTATTTACGTCTTATATGTCGTATATACAGGGTGATTATAAAAAAACTATTCCGATATATGAGCCCCTAACTATCAGAAACTGAATGAAACTTTTTTTTAAAGTATTTTGAGGTATGCGCTCAAGAATCATATGAAAGACAACAGTTAAATTCTAACAGTTACGGTTACAGTGACAAAATTTCGAAAATTTCAAATGGCAACACCTACTTTTTTTAAATTGTAATGTGATCTTTATAGTGAAAAACCATAAAAAGCGTTGGAACCTGTTAGCACGAAAATCGCCGGCGCTAGACAGACTAAGAAGAATAGTGAAAACAACCAATAAGGACAGAGAAGCAACAGAAAACAAAACATTTTATTGTGTTTCATACATTTTCCATTTTACACACGACGACACTTTACATGCGGCAGATGGTGGATAGCACTGAACAATAAAATGTTTTACTTTCTGTTGCTTCTCTGTCCTTTATTGGTTGTTTTCACTTTTCTTCTTAGTCTGTCTAGCGCCGGCGATTTTCGTGCTACAGGTACCGTTCCAACGCTTTTTATGGTTTTTCACTACGAAGATCACATTCCAATAAAAAAAAGTAGGTGTTGGCATTTGAAATTTTCGAAATTTTGTCACTGTAACCGTAACTGTTAGAATTTAACTGTTGTTTTTCACGTGATTCTTGAGCGCATACCTCAAAATACCTAAGGCCAGAATTTCATTCGGTATCTGTGAACGGTATGACAGTTATGGGCTCATATATCGGGATAGTTTTTTGATAATCACCCTGTACATCATATACACATGTCATATATATACATCATATATGCATCTTATATGACTATAACTTGGCCACATACGTCAAGAAATGTTATATATATATCATATATTATTATAATGTCACACATGCTTTATAATTTGGCGATAAATCTTGGTCGCTTGGCGATTCATCCTTGAGGCCGCTATAACACGAAAGTACTAAATTTACAATATATTAATGAAAACAGAAACAAAAATATTTTATCGGGTCCTTCCTACAGTAACTTGTTTAGTACAACTCTTGTTTAGATTGATGTCAGAGCTAAAGGTATTTTAAGGAAATTAAAGTTGAAGACCACGTTTTTTGCTTTATAAGACGATTTCTCATCCGACGTCAATTTTTGAATTCGGCTTTTTTTCATATCTGATAATTTGCATCTATCCTTTTTGTAACTTTAACATTTTTGTAACCATTTTATGCATTTCTATTGCCTATTCAAAGAAAAATTCTTCTAAAATTACAGAATTTCGTTAAAAACGCTTAAAAAATTCTTCTAACGGTAAAGAATTTCGTTAAAAATGGTTAAAATAATAAATTGCGATAACCAAGAGGTCCATTCTCGACCGAAAACAACAACCATTTTCCCAATGGTTAATAACCAAGAACAAAAATATATATTAGTAAATCCACATATCAAAGGCCTCAACGCCATTGTTTATTAATCTCACTAATATTTAATATAATCTACGTAATATTTAACATCCCACAATCCGAATTTGTTTTAAAGTTATATGTAAATTTATAAAAGTATATGATTTATCGAAGCTTCCATAAATTTTAGAAGTATCACATTAAACACGATTTTATGCAATAATATGATAAACTACTTATTCTTGAATTTTTCTTTTTCTTTCAGAATAAGAATACATTCCTTCAGGTGGGCTCTGCACCTTTGAACCTCTCATTGTCACTTTAATTCTATGTTCTCAATTTCCAGTAAATGTGTTATTATTCGAGTATATGTCTGAATGCATTTACTATTGTAATTTCATTAGATTAACCATCTCCTTGTACAGGAGATTCTATCCTATACTTAAAATAATACTTATTTTTCAACCACGAAACATCCTCTTCATATGTTGCTGAAATTGAATAAAATCTCGTGTAATAAATATATTTATGCAAATATAAATTCCTCTTATGACGCTTATATTCAATTCACACATCCAATGTTTGAAATTGTATAAAATTTCGTGTAATAAATATATTTATACAACTGTAAATCACTCTTATGACACTTATATTCAATTCACACATCCAATGTTTTATAATTTTCGTTTGGAAAACCGATTTGGTCATCTTTCTTTAGTAGTTAAAATAAATCCTCATCTGTTTCAATAGAAAAAGCATATTAAAAATTAAAATCACCCGAAAATCATCTATCTTGTTAAAAAAATTCTGCATCAAAATAATGAAATTTACTTGAATTTTCTTTATTTGATATCCTTTGAAATACAATTGCTTGGCACGATTTAATAAGAGAAAGATGAAAAATTTAAATGTTTTATATCTCTCGAATTAATGCATGCGATTTTCCAATAATTTATACAATTAAATTCTAATAAATATATTGGCAAATTTTAAAAACTATCGGATTAATTTAAGATCTCCATTTCGGAAATTTTCATCCATAATTTAAAGTTTAAATCAATTATTCAAATGTGCAATTTTCTTTTCAGCTGAATGATAAAATTTTAAAATCGTCTGACTTTCCATAGAAAATCATTATGACAAGAAAGGAAATGTTCTACATTTTTCGAACGAATGAACCAAATTTAACCAAAAACTATGCAGCTAGTTCCGGTATCTCACCAATTTTACCAAATATCAAGCTAATTAGATGCCTTTTGTGACAGCTATCGCGGGACATACAAACAGACAGACAGACACAAAAAACTTTTCGGGTCTCCACAGTAAGCGTCAACTGACGTTTTGGCACCGCTTCATCCATAATTCCGAAAAACGTTCTTTAGCTGTAGTAACCTTAGAAAACAATATATTTCGAAAAAAAAAACCATTTATAAAAACAGAGTTTCTTTTGCTGTTACTGGTTTTCGGAAACGTTTCCGAAAAGTTTTTCTAGTGCATTAATCCATTATCTTACACCGGAATATCGGTTTTTAGTATGCTACCCATTCTCAATTAACCATTTTCAGCTGCGTAACTGAGCAGCAACAAAATAATATTAATTTTAATGTTCATTTTAATTATGTTAAATTATCATGTTTGTCTGTAAAACATGTTTGTTGAACATGAAAACGTTTATTTGAGAATGAATGCATCCGAAAAACCAATATTCCGGGTTGGAAAAAACTGATTAATACACTACAAAAACTACTCGGAAACGTGTCTGAAAACCAGTGGCAGCAAAAAAAAAAATTTCCTTTTTATAAATGCTTCTTCAAATCTCGAAACTAAATTGGTTTCTGAGGTTTTTAAAGATAAATAACGCTTTTTGGAATCGTAGATGACTGGGAAGAGATTAATGTACAGTTTCGTTCATAGTTATATTACATTTTTTTTTTTTTTTTAGATTGAGATTTTTTTTTTTTCGGTGCATCAGCACTTAAACTTTTGTAAGATGCTGACGACATCCATAAAAAGGGTTCTAGTAACGAAATCGTAACAAAAGATGGCTTTAAGAATATATTAATGGCTTTTTAGTATGTAGATACGAATTTTGGTATGTAGTTTTCATCAAATAAAAACTTGAAATGTGTATTTTCAGTATGTCCAAAAAAAAAAAAAAATCTGAACTAAAAGTTTATTTTGTTGCTACTGTTTGTTAACATTGTTATTCATCGAGGCTGTAACATTCGCAAGAATAATTGGATTATTACACAATTTTTAATATTTTGTTGATGTAGATAGCAGCATATTTCTTTTCTTTTCTTTTTTTAATCAATTGCGAGTTTTAATAAAAACTGAACTTTTCTTGAAACAAAAAATAGCATTACGCACAAAATTATGTAAAGTATAACGTATGGCAAAAATTTCAAAGAACTCTTTTAATTTTTAGCACTTTCCAACCTAGTTGAAAAGTGCTTATGACTTCGGTTTGTCTGGCCGGATGGCCGTCTGGCCGTGCTCTAACTCCCGTAAATATGCTCGAATTGCTCTGCAATTTTTATATGTTCTTGTCGTTATCTATGGCACGTTCCCTATTTCAACTGAAGTGTGTAGCACTTATAGTTTTCTTACAGGGACACTCAAAAGAATTCCGTTACATTGCGGTCTATGGGGAAAAATCATTTGCGGTTTATTTTAAAAATGTTTCACTATTGTAAACGCATTGAAATTTATATAGATCACTAAGATGCATTAGAAGAAGCTTAATATGGAATAGTAGGTGTATAGCACTTAGAGTTACTTTACAGGGACAGTCAAAATAATTCCGTTACATTACGTCTATGGAGAAAAATCGTCTGCGGCTTATTTAAATAATGTCCCACTATTTTAAACGCATTGAAGTTTATATATATTACTAAGGTGCATTACAAGAGGCTTACTACAGAATAGTGTGTGTATAGCAGTCATCGTTCATTTACAGGGACACACAAAAGAATTCTCTGCTGTGTGTTAACAATAATTCCTGGAAGTGCGTTTTAAGTTACTGAAAGCGATTTTAATCTTAACTAGCTTTTTGTCTATTACGTGGTGTGTATAAATTCTGTAGATCCTATACAGGGCAGCACAAAAGTTCGCGAACACATTTCCGTTTATTGACAGAAACTCCAGAAGGAGAATTTAAACTGTGCTACGCGTTTCCTAACTAAACTAAAATTTAGCATCCTATGTATATATACAAATCTATAGATCATATACAGGGCTACATAAAAGTATTCGGATATTTTTCCGAATATTGTATATATTGAAAATTCCTGAAATTACGTTTTTAAATATGTTATGCGTTTTCCAAATTGTTTACTTAGATGTCATCTTTCAGCTTATTAAACGGTAATGATTTGTAAAATTATTTTAGAAGCGTTGGCTACATAATCTATGCTTGACGCATGATTTTTCGTTCTTGTTTTAATTTAGATGTGTGACAGAATTAAGTTTTATTATCAGAGCCAACTGAATTGTGTTTGAAGTATTGCTATCTCAAGAATTCGTTTAATGAGGAGGTGAAATAAAACGGCGGACATTAATTTTCCTTTGAAATACAACCCCCGTGTTCAAAAGAAGTGAATCCGATTGATTCAATGGCTTGGAAAATGAGTCTTATGTAAAAATGCTGAAGCGAAGACAGTTTATCGTCTGCTTTTAATTTTATAGGTACATGGAAATAATTAATAAAATTTTTAAGAATTACTTAAGAAAATGCGCATTACTTAAATTAAAAAATAAGGATAAAGTTACGCTTTGGTTTCTTTTCTTAAGTAAACTGAAAATATTAATAAAAATTTGTACTTTTCTTAAAAAGAAAAAAATAGTGCAAAAGTCTAGCTAGGATACCGGGGAAAGGACAGAGAAAATATCCCTAGAATAGAACTAAAAGACATGATTATAAACTGTTTATATTTTCAGTTTTTCTGTCCAACTGTTTATCAGCTGGGCTCTAACATTCGCAAGAATAATAAGAATAATACACAATTTTTTATATTTTGTTGATGTAGATAGCAACATGTTTCTTTTTTTCTTCTTCTTTTTCTTTTATAAGTCAGTTCAATAATACATATGACTAATTTACAGGGCCGCCTAAGGGAATGCGAAAACATTATCATTTAACTGGATTTAACTCATAATTAATTCCATCTAAATTCTCTTCGAACGATCAATATATCTCCAGAATTTGCTTTAATGAGGAGGCAAAATCAATCAGAAAATATTAATTTTCTTTCTAAATGTATTACCGTCTATACAGATTAGATGATGCTGAAAGCATGAAACCGGAATGATTCATTGGCTTGGAAAATGAGTCTTAAAGGAAAAAAATATTTTAAGGAAAGACATTTTTTCGTCTGCTTTTACTTTTATATATGGTTGACAATCTTTAATATTGCTTTAGAGAATTTAATGTTACTTACATAAATATTAGTCATTATTTAAGTTAATATTTCGTAAAACTTGTTTAAACGGAATTGCACAGGACCGGAATAAATCCGATTTAAACAGGATTTTTTTCTTAGAAGGTACATTATCTAATTGTATATTCTTTTCGACGTGACGATGAAATACTCCATTTAACGTTGGGTTATTTACATACATATTCCATTTGCACGTGTATTACTGAATTTAAAATAAAGTTGGAGTTATAAATCACGCTTCTTTTATTATTATTATTATTTAGTAAATTGAAAGTTTTAATAAAAACTGAACTTTTCTTTAAACAAAAAATAGCATTTTGCACAAAATTAGCTATGTAAAGTAAAGCATGGCTAACATTTGAGAAACTTCTAGATTTCTCTAAATTTTTAAAATTCAGATGCGTGACAGAATTAAGTTCCATTATCAGTTCCGACTGAATTGTGCTTGAATTATTGCTATCTCAAGAATTCGTTTAATGAGGAGGCCCAATAAATAAGGGGGATATTAATTTTCCTTTGAAATACATGCCTCGTGTTCAAAGAAGTGAATCCGAATGATTCAATGGTTTGGAAAATGAGTCTTCATGTAAAAATGCTTAAGCGAAGGTATTTTATCGTCTGCTTTTAATTTTATAGGTGCATGGAAATAATTAATAATATTTTTAAGAATTAATTAAGAAAATGCGCATTACTTAAATTAAAAATAAGGATAAAGTTACGCCTTGGTTTATTTCTTTTCAAAAATTGAAAACATTAATAAAAACTGGTACTTTTCTTAAAAAGGAAAAAAAAAATAGTGCAAATAGGTTTAACTAGGAGACCGGGGAAAAACATTCCTAGACAGGTTTCCGTCTTAACAGGTAGATTTATACGACATTCCTTTATGCGGTATTATACAAATTTTCCGTTATAATCAGGTTCTGTTTTCACAGATTTTACTCAATTTCCACTCGACTATTGAATAGCATAGTACTTAGTGAAATTTAAAAGAATTTGTAAGTCATGAAAAATCGGAACTTTTGCGTCATGCTCAGTGGTTCCGCGTGACGGGTTTTGGATCACCTGACAATCTCTAGACGTCCCGCGTAAGTATAGAAAACCTAGCAACACTAATTTAGAAGGGGAGGGGGGGATAGCGTAATGTTATTAGTATTATTTCATGATTTTAGCGCTATGCAAAGAAACAAAACAATCGTTTGCCGTTTGAAATTTATCGAAATTAAAGGGGAAAAATTACATGTCACTCAGTACTTATACTTCAGTTTGGCTATTTTATATATATCAGCTAATTTCTAATCGCCATTCTCTGTAACCTGCCATTTTTGTAAAAAAAAATATATATTATCATGATGGAAAGAACCTAAATTGTTCACATATGGTTAAATATTTGATGTTTTCGTGCGATTAAAATATATACAGTAAAATCTCGTTATAAAGAAATTCTGGAGACTATCGGTTAAATTCGTTATACTGAAAAATTCGTTAATGTGAAATTCCAATATGACGTTTTTTTAAAAAAGGAAATTTGCATGCATATCGAATAAAAATATATATTATTACTACACTTATATTAAATTTCGTTTAACATCCAAACATGGCAGTAAATAATAAATATACGGTATTAATAAATTGTGAACTTGCTAGTTAGAAATAGGATAATTAATTATGAAGTTCATAAAGTTTCAAGATTTTAATCGTAACTATTATAAAAGAATTGTTATTTATATTAGATACCTCACGGGTTAAAAAAACCCACTGACATCTGTCGTTAATATAACTTCCTCGGTGCATGTCTATGTCTAATACACAGCTGCTAACTTTAGCTCTTTTTTTTTTTTACCAATACAATTTAATAGTAAAATTTACCTTATAATCGCCAAATTAACGATAAATTGGCGCAAAACTTCCTATTACATTTCAATGGTTACATAAAAAGTGTAAAAGTGGCAGTTATGCAAATATAACAAGATCCAAGAAATTTTTTTAATCATCAAATATTTTGCTTCAGTTGGAATACTTAAAGCGGAGTGTCCTAAGTTTTTGTCAAAAGACATTTTTCCCCCACTATTTCCGAATAAAAATCTTCGGCTTATTATGTTGCAAAATTTCTGTCATTAAATAAGACAAATTATTCTATACACTGGAAAAAAAAAAAAATGTTGGTTTTACGGTACAATACTGGCATCCCAGCTGCCAGTATTCTACTGTAAAAATCAACTTTTTTTTTTTTTTTTTTTTTTTTTTGCAGTGTACGAAAATAGTGGTAGCTCCGAGGCCCCATGTTGGACATCCGTGGTTTAAAGTAAGATATGTAGAATAAATCTCTTTTAATTATCTTGGTTTAAGGTATGCTCCAAACGAACATACATTCTTATACATTTGTGCAATTGAATGGAACGCTTTTTAAACACTTTTGCAATTTTGAAAATATAACGTCATTTTCCCCAGAATTTGGTTATATTTCGGTGTATACCCAACATATCAGTGTCTGAGGAATTATTTTGATTATCATGTACTTTTACTGATTAACTTCTTTAACTACCTTCACTGTTTATTTCGTATATTTCAAGGATGTTCCGAACATTACGCAAAACATCAGTAACCTCACTGCACATATAAATATAAGTTTTTCTAGATGTAAACAAAACTTTAAATGAATGGTTAATTAAAAAAAAAGAAAAGAAAAGAAAAAAGAGATGAGAAAAGGAAAAAAAACTTTCATTTTTTATCCGATATATTTTGAAAAGATAACAGAATTTTCCAAAAGATTAGTTCATATTCTGATGTATCAGGATTTGAGAACTTGTGTCGATAAACAAACACTTTAAATGATTAATTAATTTAAAAAAAAAAAAAGGAAGAAGAAGAAGAAAGAAGGAAGAGATAAGAAAAAAAGCCTTCCATTTTTTATCCGATATACTTTGAAAGACAAAAAAAAAAAAATCCTAAAGGTTAGTTCAAATTCTGATGTATCAGGATTTGAGAACTTATGTCGATAAACAAGAACTTTAAATGATTGGTTAATAACAAAAAAGAAAGAAAGAAAGAAAAAGAAAAAAGAGATAAGAAAGAAAAGCCTTCCATTTTTTATCCGATATATTTTGGAAAGTTAACAAAATTTTCCAAAAGGTTAGTTCAAATTCTTTCAAATTCTGATGTATCAGGATTTGAAAACTTATGTCAATAAACAAACACTTTAAATAAATGGTTAATTAAAAAAAAAAAAGAAAGAAAAGAAAGAAAAAGAAAGAAAAAGAAAGAAAAAGAAAGAAAGAACAGATAAGAAAAAAAGTCTTCCATTTTTTTATCCAATATAAATTTGGACAGATAACAGAATTTTTCAAAACATTAGTTAAAATTCTGATGTATCCGGATTTGAAAACTTATGTCGATAAACAAACATTTTAAAAGTAAATTATAAAAAAAAAGAAAAAGAAAAAGAAAAAAAGAAAAAAAGAAAGAAAGAAAGAAGAGATAAGAAAACAAAAAGCCTTCAATTTTTTATCCAATATATTTTGGACAGATAAAAAAAATTTCCAAAAGATTTTTTCGACTTCTGATGTATCAGAATGAGAGAACTTATGTCGATAATCACAAAAATGTTTGTTCAGTTTGAACATTCCAAAAATGCTCCAAATATAATTTACAAAAATTCGATGATTATATTTTTGTACGTTTATGTGATTAAATAGAAAGTTAATTTATTTAATGCCATTTTTCGGGAAAATTTGGAAAAATAACGTTCATTTTATGCAAATTTCATGTATTTGTCATTCATCAGGTATTTTTTCTTATTAGCTTCTTCATTCGCACCCACTGTTTGTTTCGTATATTTTAAGGATACTCCGAACATATGAAAAGCATTGCGATACGGTCTAAGAATAATAGATGTAAACAAATACTTTAAATAAGTGGTTAATTTTAAAGTAAAGTCTTTGTTTTTGTATCTAATTTTGGAATGTTGACGGAGTCTTCCACAGAATTTGTTTCATATTTTGATGTATCAGGGTTTAAGAACTTATGCCGATCATCAGATATTTTGTTCGTTTCGAACATTTCAAGGATGCTCTGAGCATAAGCAAAGCATTAGCAACTCGGTCTACAGACAAACAACTTTTCTAGATGTAGACAAACATTTTAAATAGGTTGTTAACTTTAAAATAAAGTCAAATACTTTAAATAAGTGGTTTGGATGTGAATAAGTGGTAATTTTGGAAAAATAGCGGAGTCTTCCACCGAATTTGTTTCATATTTCGATATATAAGGTTTGAAAACTTATAAACTTGGTGTACAAACAGCTTTTCTAGATGTAAACAAGCGCTTTAAAAGGGTGGTTGATTTTAAAATAAGGTCTTTGATTTTTTTATCTGATTTTGGGAAATGTAACGTAGTTTTCCCACAGAATTTGTTTCATATTTCGATATATCAGGGTTTCATAATTTATGTCAATCATTAGATATTTTATTCATTTCGAAAATTTCAAAGATGCTCCGAATATAGGCAAAGCACCAGCAACTCGATGTGCAAACAAACAGCTTATGTAAACAAACACTTTAAAAAGGTGGTTAATTTTAAAATAGTTTTTGATTTTTATGTAATTTTGGAAAGATAACGGAGTCTTCCACAGAATTTGCTTCATATTTCAATGTATCAGGATTTGAGAACTTATGTCGATCATCAGATTATTTTGTTCGTTTAGAATATTTCAAGGATGTTCTGAACATAAGCAAAGTATCAGTTACTCGGTGTACAAACAAACAGTTTTTCTAGATGTAAACAAAAGTTTTAAATAGGTGGTTACTTTTAAAATAAAGTCTTTGATTTTTTTTATCTAATTTTGTAAAGATTACGGAGTTTTCCACAGCATTTGCTTCATATTTCGATGTACGAGGTTTTGAGAACTCATGTCGATCATCGGATAGTTTCGAACATTTCAAGGAAGTTCCGAACATAAGGTAGCATTGGCAACTCGGTGTACAAACAAAACAGCTTTTCTAAGATGTAAACAAACACTTTAAATAGGTGGTTAATTTAAAAATGAAGTCTGATTTTTTTAAATCTAATTTTGGAAAGATAGCGGAGTATTCCAAAGAATTTGTTTTATATTCCGATGTATCAGGGTTTGAGAGGTCGATCACCAGATATTTTGTTCATTTCGAACATTTCAAGGACGCTCCGAACATGGTGAAAGCAGCAACTCGGTGTACAAACAAACAGCTCTTCTAGATGTAAACAAACACTTTTAATTTAAAAAAAAACCTCTAATATTTATTTTCATTTTTGGACATATAATGGAATCTTCCACAGAATTTGCTTCACATTTTAATGTATCAGGGTTTGAGAATTTATGTCGATCATCAAATATTTTGTTCATTTCGAACATTTCAAGAACGCTCCGAACATAGTGAAAGCAGCAACTCGGTGTACAAACAAACAGCTCTTCTAGATGTAAACAAACACTTTTAATTTAAAACAAAAACTGTAATATTTATTTTCATTTTTGGACATATAATGAAATTTTCCACAGAATTTGCTTCATATTTTGATGTATCAGGGTTTGAGAATTTATGTCGATCATCAAATATTTTGTTCATTTCGAAAATTTCAAGAATGCTCCGGAGATGGAAAGTTCTGTACAAATTTGATAAATAAACAAAGGGATTAAATGCTATGCTACTTTTTAAGAAATGAAGTTTTTCATATAATTTTTGAAAAATAAATAAATTTTTCACAGAACGTGCGTACATCGCGGTCTATTTCTAACATATCAGGAGGCAGAGCATCAATAACTCAGTGCAGATAGAAACAGCTTTTCTAGATGTAAACAAATAATTTAAATGCGTGGTTAATTTTATACAATAAAAATAAAAACTCTAATATTTATATAAATGCTGGACGATTACACCATGAAACATTACAACATTAAAAACGTGAGTATAAAATATTGAGAAAATATTTCCTGAGGATGACCATAGAAGGTGTGGTCGAAACGTCGATATTTTTAATTTTAATGTATGTATAAAATTTTAAATTTGACATTTGTATACACCATTCAGTAAATTTGTGATGTTTTATACTCACGTCTTTAATGTTCTAATATTTATTTTTATTTTTGGCGATAACGGAATCTTCCACAGAATTTGTTCCTATTTCGATGTATCAGGATTTAAGAACTTATTTCGATTATCAGATATTTGGTTCATTTCAAACATTTCAAGGATGCTCCAAATATAATTTTACGATTAAATGGATGCTAATAAAAATAGAAAATAAATAAATAGAAAAAGGAGGAAAAAGAAAAATAAAATGTTTATTTTGCAATTTTCCGAGGGCTATTCCACACAATTTGCATATATCTCGAACTCGATATATTTAAAATATAACAGAAATTTAAGAATTTTTTTTAATCACCAGACATTTTGTTCATTTCAAACATTTAAAGGATGCTCCGACTTAGAGTCCTGCATCGGTGGATAATGCGATCCCAAAGCAACCCACGGTTCGGGTAGGGTGGGGCTGATGCTAATTTTTTTCATTGCGAGCCGGGTTTGGGTCGGGTTGACGTAAAAGATTTCGGATTCGGGTCGGTTTCGGGTTGAGTTTTGATTCTTTAAGTTTTGGGTTCGGATTAACCCGATTTTTCATAGAAATTCCGGAATATTTTTCATTTAGAAAATAATAACTATGTATTTGAACATTAATGAGTGTACGCACATCTCGGTGTACGGTGTATCAGGACTTGGGAATAATTTCGATCAACAGATAATTTTTCCTTCACTTGCATCCACTGTTAATTTCTATATTTCAAGGATGCTCCGAACATCCATATGTACTCATTTTTTTGATACAAAAACAGATTAAATCGATGCTAGAGACATATAATTGCAGAATATTTTTCCATAAATGTATTAAAATATGGATTAATTTTCTTCCACTTCGGGTTCTGGTTCGGGTCGGGTTTCTGGTTGACTTTAAGCAGCATTGTCGGGTGCGACCCGAGCTGTGCCGGACTCTACTCCAAATACAGGGAAAATTTCACAATTTCGATGAATATGAAAATATTTTTGTACTTTTTTCCGATGCGATTAAATGGGATACTATTTTATATATATTTTAAAAAAATCATGCAAAAACAGGAAAAAAAAAACAGAATTTGGTTTTTCAGTCTATGTATTTCTTACACATCAGGAATTAGGGAATTATTTCGAACATCGGGTAATTTTACTCATGAAATCCTTCTCTCGCATCCATTGTTTACTTCCTATATTTTAAGGAAATGTAAGAAATAAACAGCACATACAAACATCTATGTATTTCTTACACATCAGGAGCTGGGGAATTATTTCGAACATCAGGTCATTTTACTCATGGTATCCTTCTCTCGCATCCACTGTTTATTTCCTAGATTTTAAGGAAATGTAAGAAATAAACAGCAAATTCAAACATCTATGTATTTCTTACACATCAGGAGCTGGGGAATTATTTCGAACATCGGGTCATTTTACTCATGAAATCCTTTTCTCGCATCCACTGTTTATTTCCTATATTTTAAGGAAATGTAAGAAAAAAACAGCACATACAAACATCTATGTATTTCTTACACATTAGGAGCTGGGAAATTATTTCGAACATCAGGTAATTTTACTCATGAAATCCTTCTCTCGCATCCACTGTTTATTTCCTACATTTAAAAGGAATGTAAGAAATAAACAGCCCACACAAACATCTATATATTTCTTACACATCAGGAGCTGGGGAATTATTTCGAACATCAAGTCATTTTACTCATGAAATCCTTCTCTCGCATCGACTGTTTACTTCCTATATTTTAAGGAAATGTAAGAAATAAACAGCACATACAAACATCTATGTATTTCTTACACATCAGGAGCTGGGAAATTATTTCGAACATAAGATAATTTTACTCATGAAATCCTTCTCTCGCATCTACTGTTTATTTCCTATATTTTAAGAAAATGTAAGAATTAAACAGCACATACAAACAGCTTTTCTAGATTTTAAACAAACATATTAAATGGGTTATTGGATATTAACATTTTAATGGGTAATTGGAGGAAAAAAAAAAGTCTTCTATTTTTTATCCAATTCTGGATAGATAAAGAAATTTTCTACAGAATTTATTCATATTTCGATGTATTAAGATTTTTTAACTTATGTCGATCATCAGGTATTTTGTTCATTTTGAACATTTCTAAGGATGCTGCTCCGAATACAGGAGATATTTTTACCAATTCGGTGAGTACACTGACATTTGTGCGGTTAAATAGTACGCTTTTTTTTTTTTTTTTTTTTTTTTTTTTTTTTTTTTTTTTTTTTTAAATACAGAAAAAAGTAATTTATTTTGTAATTTTGAAAAAATAGCGATAACAACAAAATTTGCGTACATCGCAATGTATTTCTAACATATCAGGATAAGGTAAAATATTTCGATCGTCGGATACCTTTACTCATTAGTGTCATTAGCTTCTTCTCTCGCATCCACTGTTTACTTCGTATATCTCAAGGATGCTCCGAACATAGGCAGAGCATTAGCAACCGAACAGTTTTTCTAGATGTAAACAAACCCTTACCTTGGACAGCGCTATGAGTCGTTTTGGCATCACTGGTGGAGCTGGGTACCGCCCCCCCTCCTAGAGTCTCTTCCTCCTCCTGCCAGCCGGATGATGAACTGACGTCCGGCTCGCTGCCACCGCTGCTACTTCTGCTGCTACTGCCCCTGAAGCCCTCCATGGCTGCACCACATATCCCATGGACAGCAAGCACACACACAAAAGATTTTCACAAATACAAATATCCTGGATGCATCATGCCCTTCGCCGACACCATCCACTGTAACAGGGGCCTCTCCAAAAAAAAACTTCCTTAGCACTGAGATGGAAGTACTCCTTTCCTCTCTGAGATGCCGATCACAATAATAGGGGTTGCCGGAATAATCAGAGCTTAGCAGCCAGCGAATTCGAATCGCGGACAGCCAATCACAGTTTGCTAACGGTAACGCAACGCCAAAGTTTAGCCAACGTAGAATTTATAGTAAAAATTGATTCTGTAGTAAAAAGTAATCTCGGATTTAATAATTATTCATTCTTCCGCAGTTTTGTTTTTGAAAAATTAATTTAATCCATCCCAGTTTTTATAACGTATAACTATGTATACTTTTTCATCGTTACAGTTGATTTTGAAATTTTATTAACTAAATTTTCTTTTTTTCTCTGATCAGTTAAAATAGTAATCTCTTTTCTTCGTAGGCGACTTAAATAAAATACTTAAACACAAAGAGAAAGCAGAAACTAAGAATTTTGCACCGGGGAGGGAAGTGGGGGGCTGCCACCTGAACCTCCGTGAGAGTCAATTTTGAGGGGGGGGGGGAGGGTAGTTCTTACTTTCATGTATTTAACATCTACCTTAAACTGGCGATTCTGCCCCCTGATGGAAAAAAAAGTTACTGTTTTAACTCTTCTTTTTAAAAAATGCTGCTGTAGACCTTTTTTCTTTTTTTTTTTTTTAAGTATTTAATAATTTATATAATTGTTATTGTTATTATTAATTTTTTTTAATGTTGATATGTTTTGAAAAATTGTCTTTTACGGGCGTTTCTAACAAAAAATTTTAGTGCGCACTCACACAACAGAAAGCTCCATGTCGGAGCACTGAGCAGCTGGATTTTTGTTTTTTGGCGTGTTGGCGAACCCTTTCCGCTGTTTCACTGTGATTGGTTGCTCTTGAGCCGAGCTTCCTTACTATTAACGTCTAGTGCCGGAATATTGGAGGTTGAGGACTGCGATGCGGAGATTCGCCAAAAATCGCCAAAGGGGATATGCCGTTAGCTAAGAGAATATCATGCACAGGGTTGGGAAGGATTAAGTTTTTTTTCCCCTTCTTCGTGTAAACAGATATAGTCTGGATCGCGTTTTCTCCGTAGCAGTGAAACTCCATTAGTGTAATTGAGAAAGGCAGAAATGTCAATAAAAAAGTGGGAGATTACTAAGAATTTCTCAAAATCCCGAAAATAAATTGCAGTATAATTTCTTCTTCAAATTTCGATTGTTTTGTTAATTTTTGTGTTGAGTTATGTTTCTGTTAGAATAATGAGGTAATTAATTCTTAATGTTATCATCGATGCATTAATAAATGTAATGATTCTCAAATAAAGCAATGTAACCTAGATTGTGAATAATTATCGAGTAATTTAGCTTTTTGAAACTTCAAGATTTTAGAATAAGATATAAAATATGATTCTGTAACAGTGAAACTCCATTAGTGTAATTGACAAAGGCAGAAATGTCAATAAAAAGTGGAAGTGAGTGCATTAGGAATTCCTCAAAATGCCAAAAATAAATTGCTGTATATTTTTTCTTCAAATTCCGAGTGTTTTGTTAATTTTTGTGTTGAGGTTATAAATTCTTAATGCTATCATTGATGCATTAATAAACGTAATGATTCTCAAATAAAACAATGAAACCTATATTGTGAATAATTATCGAGTAATTCAGCTTTTTGAAACTTCAAGATTTTAGAAAAAGATGGAAAATATGATGGGTATTAAAATAAAGTAACATACTTTCCCCGTTTTGATCAATTTATACTTATTTATCGTGTTTAATTTCTAGATTTTTAGTTTCTTCACAAATAACCATAGGAATGTTTAAAATTTTGAAAACAAAGGGATGCTAAATTAGATTATCAGTACCAGTAAATTTATCCAATTAATTTATTAAATTAAACTTACAGAAAATAAAATAAAATTATGTTTATACATGTGATTCATTCCTTCTTAAATGTTCATTTTCAGTGTTAAATTTTACGAAAAAAGAATTGCAAAGTAACGAAATATGCCGTTAACGAGTACAATATGCACAGAGTTTCAAAAAGAGTTTTTTTTTTTTTTTTTTTTTTTTTTTTTTTTTTTTAACCTTTTTCGTGTAAACAGATATATTCTGGATCGCGCTTCCTCCGTAAGTGAAACTCCATTAGTGTAATAAAGAAAAGCAGAATAGTCCATAAAAATTTTTGAGTGTACTATGAATTTCTCAAAATCCGGAAAATAAATTGCAGCATAATTTATTCTTTAAATTCCGATGGTTTTTTTTTTTAATTTTTGTGTTGAGGTTATAAATTCTTAATGCTATCATTGATGCATTAATAAACGTAATGATTCGCAAATAAAACAATGAAATCTATATTGTGAATAATTATCGAGTAACTTAGCTTTGTGAAACTTCAAGATTTTAGAATAAAACGGAAAAAATGATGGAAAAGATTAAAATAAAGTAACATATTTTCCCCGTATTGATCAATTTATACTTATTTATTGCCATTAATTTCTAGATTTTTAGTTTTTTCAAAAATAACCAATATTAGGATTAAATTTTGGAAAAAAATGTATACTAAATTTAATTAGTATTACCAGTAAATTTATCCAATTAATTTATTAAATTAAACTTGCAGAAAATAAAATAAAATTATGTTTATACATGTGATTCGTTCCCCCATAAATGTACAATTTCAATGTTACATTTCCGAAAAAATTTGCAAAGTGACGAGATATGCCGTTAACTAGAACACAAGGTTGCAAAAAATTAAGTTTTTTTTTTTTTTTTTTTTTTTTTTTGTGTGTGTGTGTGTGTGTAAAAGGATATAATTTGGATCGCGCTTTCTCCGTAGCAGTGAAACTCCATTAGAGTAATTGATAAATGCAGAAATGTTAATAAAAAGTGGAAGTGTGCTAGGAATTTCTCAAAATGCCGAAAATAAATTGCAGTATAATTTTTTCTTCAAATTCCGATTGTTTTGTTAATTTTTGTGTTGACGTTATTAATTCTTAATGCTATCATTGATGCATTAATAAATATAATGATTCTCAAATAAAAAAATAAAACATATTTTGAATGATTATCGAGTAACTTAGCTTATCAAAACTTCAAGATTTTAGAATAAAAAAAAAAATGAAGGAAAAGATTAAAATATATTTTCCCCGTTTTGATTAATTTATAGTTATTTATTGCCATTAAATTCTACATTTTTAGTTTCTTCAAAAGTAATTAATATTTGGTTTAAATTTTGGAAAGAAAATTGGTACTAAATTTAATTACTCTTACCAGTAAATTTATCCAATTAATTTATTAAACTAAACTTGCAGAAAATAAAATAAAATTATGTTTATACAAATGGTTCATTCCCCCATAAATGTTCATTTTCAGTGTTAAATTTTCAGAAAAAAAATTTGCAAAGTAACGAGATATGACGTTAATTAGTACAATATGTACAGTGTTGCAAAGAATTATTATTATTTTTACCTTCTTCGTGTAAATTGATATAGTTTGGATCGCGCTTTCTCCGTAGCAGTGAAACTCCATCAGTGTAATTGACAAAAGCAGAAATGTTAATAAAAAGTGGAAGTGTACTAGGAATTTCTCAAAATGCTAAAAAAAAAATTGCAGTGTAATTTCTTCTTCGAAATTCGATTGTCTTGTTAATTTTTGTGTTGGTGTTATTAATTCTTAATGCTATCATTGATGCATTAATAAATACAATGATTCTCAAATAAAATAATGAAATTTATATTTTGAATGATTATCGAGTAACTTAGCTTATCAAAATTTCAAAATTTTAGAATAAAAAGGGTAAAAAATGAATGAAAAGATTTAAATTTATTTTTCCCGTTTTGATCAATTCATACTTATTAATCGTCTTTAATTTCTAGATTTTTAGTTTCTTCAAAAATAGCCAATATTAGGTTTAAATTTTGGAAAGAAAATGCATACTAAATTTAATTATAGTACCAGTAAATTTAATTAATTTATTAAATTAAACTTGCAGAAAATAAAATAAAATAATTTTTATACATGTGATTCATTCTCCCATAAATGTTCATTTTCAGTGTAAAATATTTCGAAAAAAATTGCAAAGTAACGAGATATGCAATAACGAGATATAGGACAATATCCACAGAGTTGCAAAGAATAAAGTTTTTTTTTTTTTTTTTTTTTTTTTTCTCTTCGTGTAAATGGATATAGTTTGAATCGCGCTTTCTCCATAGCAGTGAAACTCCATTAGTGTAATTGATAAAAGCAAAAATGTTAATAAAAAGTTTAAGTGCACTAGGGATTTCTCAAAATGCCGAAAACAAATTGCAGTGTAATTTCTTCTTCGAAATTCCGATTATTTTGTTAATTTTTGTGTTGCTGTTATTAATTCTTAATGCATTGCATTATGTTTATTAATGCAATATCATTGCATTAATAAACTTAATGATTCTCAAATAAAAGAATGAAACTTATATATTTTGAATGTTTATCTGGCAACTTAATGAAAATATTTAAATTTAGTTTTCCCGTTTTGATCAATTCATACTTATTAATCGTCTTTAATTTCTAGATTTTTAGTTTCTTCAAAAATAACCAACATTAGGTTTAAATTTTGGAAAGAAAATGTATACTAAATGTAATTATACTACCAGTAAATTTATACAATTAATTTATTGAATTAAACTTGCGGAAAATAAAATAAAATTATGTTTATACATGTGATTCATTCTCCCATAAATGTTCATTTTCAGTGTAAAATATTTCGAAAAAAATTGCAAAGTAACGAGATATAGGACAATGTCCACAGGGTTGCAAAAAATAAGGGTTTTTCCTTTTTTTTTTTTTTTTTTTTTTTTTTTTTTACCTTCTTCGTGTAAATGGATATAGTTTGGAACGCGCTTTCACCGTAGCAGTGAAACTCCATTAGTGTAATTGATAAAAGCATACATGTTAATAAATATGGAAGTGTACTTGGAATTTCTCAAAATGCCGAAACTAAATTGCAGTGTAATTTCTTCCTCAAAATTCGATTGTCTTGTTAATTTTGGTGTTGGTGTTATTAATCCTTAATGCTATCATTGATGCATTAATAAACATAATGATTCTTAAATAAAAGAATGAAACTTATATATTTTGAATTATTATCGAGTAACTTAGCTTATCAAAACTTCAAGATTTTAGAATAAAAAGAAAAAAAATGAAGGACACGTTTAAAATATATTTTCTCCGTTTCGATCAATTTATACTTATTTATTGCCATTAATTTCTAGAATTTTGGTTTCTTCAAAAATAACCAATATTAGGTTTAAAATTTTTAAAGAAAATAAATACTATATAGTACCAGTAAATTTGTACAGATAATTTATTAAATTAAACTTGGAGAGAAAAAAAAAAACTCTGTTGATATCATTTTCTCATAAATGTACAATTTCAATGTTAAATTTTCTGAAAAAAATGTGCAAAGTAACGAGATATGCTGTTAGCTAGGATAATATCGTGCACAGGATTGCGAAGGATTAAGTTTTTTTACCCTCTTCGTGTAAACAGATATACAGGGTGGTCATAAAAAAACTTTGCCGATATATGGAGCTCTAGTGGCCGGTCCGTTCAACCGATCAAGGTGAGATTTCAGATATAGTTATTTAGAGGTATGAGCTCGGGATTCTGTGAACGGCAACAAAGTGATGCTCACGGTTACGGTTATCGGTACAGAAACTCGAAATTTTCCAATGGCAACGCCCATTTTTTTTCCGTCGCAAAATGATCAGCGCATACGAAAACCCTAAAGAGCGTTGGAACCGTACGTGTATCGCAAGAAACGGACTCGTTATGCACGCACAAAGAACAGCTCTCTGCGAACGGCCAAAAAAAAAAAAAAAAAAAAAGATTGGGGCGCACGGAGGAAATTTGCATATGACACAGAGTCAATACACCAATCATTGATTACAACACAGATTGGAGAAGAGAAAACTTTTATTTTGATTACACATTTTCCACATGGGTGCCATTACAGGCAATTACACATTGCATGCGGGCGACTGTGGACAATACACCCGAACGTAACATCACATGAGGGATGTTTGCAATCTCACGTTTGATAGAATCTTTCAAATCCGGCAAAGTTTGCGGATTGCACATGCACACTCTAGATTTGAGATATCCCCAGAACCAGAAATCCATAGGAGTGAGCTTGGGGAATAGTGGAGGCTACGGAAATGGAAAATGGCGTGAGATGACACGGTCACCAAAATGCTGTTCCAGGACTCTGCGAACAGACTTCGCTATATGTGGAAGTGCACCATCTAACATCCAAACGAAATCATTCAGTGCATTTCGCTGCAGAAATTCTGGTATGACGTAATTTTGCAGCATTGCCGAATAGCTAGCCTGTTACAGAGCAAGTTACAAATCCCGTTGGTGTCGCTTCCTCAAAGAAGTACGACCCGAGAATAATTGTCCCTGCAATGCCGCACCACACATTAACTTTGACGTCGTATAAAGGTACTGGTGCAACAACGTGCGGATTCACGTCTGCCCAGTGCACACAATATTTGGTGTTGACGTTGCCAGTTAAGGTGAAATGTGCCTCGTCCGTCCATAATATGCGAAGAGGCCTGTCGCAGGCCCTGATTACCGACGGGGGCACACTTCCACCAGTAAAATTTAATAGACATTTTCGTCTTATTAAATGTAAAATTCGTCTTATTTTCATGCAAAATTACTGCTATGAATAAATGAAAAATTTCTGTTATTATTTACTGGTGTAAGTGTGCCCCGTTGGTAATCAGGCCCTGGCCTGTCGTTATCTCCATCATATCGGATAAGAAATTCATTAGCAAAGTCTATACGTTGTTGATGGTTCCAAACTTCCAACATCTGGACGCGCTGGTAAGCTTTAGGACCGTTGATTTCGGTATAACCAATACACGAGATGCACATCTTGCTGTTTCCATGTGTCCTGTTGTCACTATGTGATGCCCTTCCATAACAGTATCCTCAGGAACAGTTGGTCGTCCGGATCACGGTCTATCACAAGTGCAGCCAGTTTCTGCGAATTTCTTTACTAAATCACAAAGAGCTTGCGGGCTACATGGGCCACGTATTTGGCGATGGTTTCGACGGTAAACACGCAAGGTTTTCGTAGCATTCATCCCATTTTGATAATAGAGTTTTACCAATTCACCACAAAATTTCGCTGGAAGAGTCATTTCGTTGGCATGTGCGAGCTTCCGACTGAAGAACTAACATTCTCACTCCACTTTTTATCCGTTTTCTACGCTGACAATGTGGCGAACGGCGTTCCGTGATTGGTGTTTTGCCTCTGTCATATGCAAATTTCCTTCGTGCGCCCTGGTCGTGTTTTTTTTTTTTTTTTTTTTTTTTTTTGGCCGTTCGCAGAGCTGTTTTTGTGCGTGCATAACGCGTCCGTTTACTGCGATACACGTACCGTTCCAACGCTCTTCAGGGTTTTCGCATGCGCTGAGCATTTTGCGATGAAAAAAAATGGGCGTTGCTATTTCAAAATTTCGAGTTTCTGTAGCTATAACCGTAACCGTGAGCGCCAATTTGTTGCCGTTCACAGAATACCGAGCTCATACCTGTGAATAACTATATTTGAAATCTCATCTTGATCGGTTGAACGGACTGGCCGCTAGAGTTCGAAATATCTGCAAAGTTTTTTTTATGACCACCCTGTAGTCTGAATCACGTTTTCCTGTAGCAGTGAAACACCATTAATGTAATTGAGAAAGACAAGAAATATCAATTTTTTTTTTAAGTAAAAGTGCTAGAAATTTTTCAAATTTCCGAAAATAAGTTGCAGTATAAATTATTCTAAATTCGTTTATATTATTACGAGGGAAAGTCATTAAGTAAGTCACAAAACAGAATTAAATAATAACTTACAATGATATTCACTTCAAAACTATTTTTATTTCTCAACGATATTTATGCTAATATTTATGCAGTTATATCACCGTTTTATCAGTGCCCCAACACCAGCTGCATAACATTCTTTGGGTTGCTGTCTCAGCCACATTAGGACTTCAGTTTGAACCTTTTCATCATCTGTGAACAGCATCTTGCTTCCAAGATGGTTTTTTAGTGGACTAAACAGATTAAAATTGCTTGGGGCTAAGTCGAAACTGTATGGTGGATGTTGAAGAAGTTGCAAGATGATGTTCACAGATGATGAAAAGGTTCAACTTGAAGTCCTAATGTGACTGAGACAGCAACCCAAAGAATGTTATGCAGCTTGTGTTGGGGCACTGATAAAACGGTGATATAAGTGCATAAATATTGGTGGAGAATATGTTAAGAAATAAAAATTGTTTTGAAGTGAATGTCATTGTAAGTTATTATTTAATTATCTTTTATGACCTACTTACTGACTTTCCCTCGTATTATTATCTTTCTATCAAGATAATGAAGTAATTAATTTTTCAGTTTTAATTAGTATCAACTCACTTAGCTTATTAAAACTTCAAGATTTTAGAATAAAACAAACGGACGGACTACAGCAGAACGAACGCACTATTTTAGAACAGCGGACTTCAGATACATCTGTTCCTAAATATTGCTCCTCCCTGGAATTTGCTCTGCGGGTGCTCATGCTGCTGTAGTTTCTTCACAATTTGATTTTCTTTATTGTTATATTTATATTAGAGTAATGGGGGTAATTAATTCGTAATGTAATCAGCAAGGCATTAATAATCGTAATAATTCTCAAATAAATAATAACCATACCTGCCAACCTCCCACTAATCTTCCGTAAAATGTTGATTAATTTGACTTAGATTAAACACGTTTTGGTATAGCATTTTTTTAAAGAATTGAGATCAAATAAGTTCCACTTAGAAACATGAAATTAAATAAATAATGATACATTAAATAAATTTTCTGGTTCGAAAATTTTGTAACCTTACTCAAATTAACCTATATTTTACGGATGTACACTGTAAAAGAAAAAAAAAAAAAAAAGAGAAAGAAAGAAAAGAAAAGAAAAGAAAGAAAAAGAAATAAAGAAAAAAATGTTGATTTTACAGTATAATACTGCCATCCCATCTGTCAATATTATACCGTAAAATTAACAGTAATAAGCAGTAAAATAAGCAGTAATACCCTACCGCGCATGCGCGGCAGCGTATTACTGCTTATTTTACTGTTTATTACTGTTAATTTTACATGCGCGGTAGCATATGACTGCGACCTACATAACAGACTTAACATTAACATTATTTTAATATTTTTCTATGTATAAATTCAATTACGCAGATGAAAATGTTTAATTGAAAATAGATAACATCCTAAAAACCGACATTCCGGTTGAGAAAACTAATTAATACACATTCAAAACTATTCAGAAACGTTTCCGAAAATCAATGGCAGAAAAAGAATTTTGTTTATATGAATGCTTCTTTAAATCTCGGAATCTCGTTAAATGTAAGCAAACGCAACGCTGCGCATGCTGTTGGGAAAACTACGCCTCCTATTGCCCCCTGTGTAATGGAAAACTTGTTGTAATTTTCAAGATTATTTTATCTATAAGATAAGGTTTAAAATAGTTTTTAGTGAAAGTTTCACGAAGAAAAGTTTTTTTTTTTTTTTTTTTTTTTTTTTTTTTTTTTGGTGGGTGTTGTTTCAGTTGCATGAGAAGGAGAGTTACTGTGTTCAATCCCGAGTTTATGAAGTTCGATACTTATAGGATAACTACGATAGTTATTTCATAACATGCATTCTTACAATTATATAAATAATTGATTAACTTGGAATTTACAACTTTGATCTTCTACAAAATAAATATCACGTGTGTCTTTGATAGTGCAGATAAGACTTAAACTAATTTAAGAATGTTCCCGTTTACTTATCCGATGACTTACTACACTTGTGTATATTAATTACCATTATCAAATATTACAAGACATCTGAGCACAGAGACTCTCTACATCAGCCATACTCAACCTGCGGTCCGCGGGCCGTATGTGGCCCGGCGACCTTTTATGTGCAGCCCAAGACACATAATCATTAATCACTATTTATAAAATTAATTGAGATGTGTATAAAAAAATTTTAATATTTTCACTGCTCTTTTATATATTTTCATGGAAAGACAATTTCTTTTTATTTATAATTACTAATTTAAAATTACCTTAAATTATCTTAAATGTCGTTTCCTTAGTCAAATTTCTTTTAGTTTTACTTGTGCTACAGTCGTGTATACATTTCTTAATCCTGAACACTAAACAAACATTATTCCAAATTAATTTAATTTGCACTATATATTTCTACATTAAAAAAAATTTTTTGGAAAAAGTGCATTGAGAAATTGATTATTAGAAAAAATCCCTTATTTTTATTTATTTATTTATTTACTTATTTATTTATTTTTATTTATTTATTTATTTATTTATTTATTTATTTTTATTTTATTTTTTTTAATTTATTTTTTTTTTATTTTTTTTTATTTTTTTTGAGAATTTGGAATTTCTGCATTGTTATATTGTTACGTTTGATACTTATCATATTGCTAATAAGGTTTGTTGGTGTTAAATATTTATCGCAGAAAAAATTGGCAGCAAAAAGTTTTATACCACTATTTCAAACAACAATGTTCGCGGCATTTGCTATAGAAATCTATATTTTTGTACATTATTATACAAGTGTGTTGCGGGGCCCGCCTAACGTCACAAACTACATGAAAATGGCTACAAAGGAAAAACAACTTCACGTTAAAATAAGCCCGAATAAGTATCTTTGTAAAATTCTATATGGGAACTAGGGTTTTTTTCATTATTTTTCTAACAGCTATGCGATAAATTACAATACAATTAATTTTGTGTCAAACCAAATGCCTCATTACGTAATTGCCCAATTACATTACGTAACTTATAGATTAACGAATTATTAAAAAATATATATTCTATATTGATATACTTAAAATGCTATTCTAAATTGTGTAGAAAAGAAAAACAATTTGTTTTGCATAATCTTTAGCTTACAGATTAACCCTCTCGCTCACGAATTCTGAAAAAATAAAAGAAAAAAATCCTTCTATATATTGGTACTCTTAAAATTCTATTCTAAATTGTTTAAAAAAAAAAAGAATAATTTTTTAGTAAGATCCTTAACTTATAGATTAACCGTCTCGCTCACGAATTATGAAAAAAAATATCATTTATTGGTACACTTAAAATGCCTTTCTAAATTGTGTAGAAAAACAATAATTTGTTTAGCATAATCCTTAACTTATAGATTAACCCTCTCACTCACATATTACGAAGAAAAAAAAAAAGGATCATGCTGATACACTTAAAATGCTATTCTAAATTGTGTAGAAAAAAATAATTTGTTTAGATTAATCCTCAACTTATAGATTAACCCTCTCGCTCACGAATTACAAAAAAATTAAAGAAAAGAATCATTTTATATATTGGTACACTTAAAATGCTATTCTAAATTGTGTAGTAAAAGAATAATTTGTTTAGCGTAATCCGTAACTTATAGATTAACGCTCTCGTTCACGAATTATGAAAAAATAAAAGAAAAGAATCATTCTATATATTGGTACACTTAAAATGCTATTCTAAATTCTGTAAAGAAAAAAGAATAATTTGTTTAGTGTGATCCTTAACTTACAGCTTAACCCTCTCGCTCACGAATTATAACCCCCCCCCCCCCCCCACAAAAAAAAATGAAAAGAATCATTCTATATATTAATGCACTTAAAATGCTATTCTAAATTGTGTAGCAAAAGAATAATTTGTTTAGCGTAATCCTTAACTTATATATTAACCCTCTCGCTCACGAATTATGAAAAAAAAAATGAAAAGAATCATTCTTTATATTAATACACTTAAAATGCTATTCTAAATTGTGTAGTAAAAGAATAATTTGTTTAGCGTAATCCTTAACTTATAGATTAACGCTCTCGTTCACGAATTATGAAAAAATAAAATAAAAGAATCATTCTATATATTGGTACACTTAAAATGTTATTCTAAATTCTGTAAAGAAAAAAGAATAATTTGTTTAGTGTGATCCTTAACTTACAGATTAACCCTCTCGCTCACGAATTATGAAAAATAAAAGAAAAGAATCATTCTATTTATTGGTACACTTAAAATTCTATTTTAAATTGTGTAAAAAAATAATACTTTGTTTAGCGTGATTCTTAATTTACAGATTAACCCATTCGTTCACGAATTATGAACAAGTGGGTAAGTGTAATCGAAGATTGCACAAATGGTATCGTTTAATATTCCTTTGAACACACTTTATATTTTAATTAATAAATCCAAATCATTAATTTATAATTATTAAATCATTATCCTTTATAAATACAATTTATCAGTAAGAACATAGATGGCAGCACCATTAAGTTTAATATTAAAGTGATTAAAAGAGGAAGCTACTTTTTTAAACAAATTAAATATATTCAAGAACTGCTTTTCGGATAATTAGAAGAGCATATTATCAAGGTTTTCTAGTGTGGAAATCGACAAGTAAAAACGCATCTAAAACAATACATTATATAATTTAAATTTTGTATGATAAAGTGAAATTTACTTCAATAGAAGATAGTTTATTAATTTAAAAGGTAGATGGCGGCACTAGTCATTAACGAGAGTTAAGAGGCTACTTCACTCACGCAAAAACACACGCTCGCTAATGTTAATCCTATAGGAGAAAGTTTTACAATATCTTGTTTGCATTTTTTGTATGTTTGTATTTTTTTTTTCTCTCCTTGGCGTTGGATAGCTGAGATCGATCGATATCTGTGCAGGCCATTTTTTACTTTTTCGATTTTTTTAACAAGTTTTTCTTATTAAGATACTTTTACTTTCGGAACCGGTTTCGAAATTGAAAGTATCCTCATGAAAAAAAACCTGAAAACAAAATCAAAAAGGTAAAAAAGGGCCTGCTGCATAGAGATCGATCTCAGCTATCCAATGCAAAGAAATCATTTTAAAATATTGAAACGCAAAAGAGATATTGTAAAAGCTTTCTCTCATAGGATTAACATTAGATAGCGGGTGTTTTCACGCGAGTGAAGTAGCCTCTTAATGATTTAAAGAGGAAACTTAGTATTATAAAAAAATAAATAAAATACAATAATTTATGGACACTCTGTATCATTTTTTTTCACAACCAGTAAATAATTTTCATTTTTTTAAAATTTATTAATTTATTTATTTTTGAGCGGAAGAAGATGAAAAATTAATGGACAATTTTTAAAAATCCTTAAAATGTATACAATATTAATCAGTATAAATTACTTATGTAAAAAATATGCTGTATTATAAAGAACAGCTGCAACATTATTCGCTGAGTCCCAGATGCAAATACCGCAAGGTATACATTATCCGAAAATCGACAATTCAAATAGTCTGTCTAATGACGGATTGTTGATCTGCGTTCCATTTTCATAAGACTTCAAACAAACAAACAGCATGAAGATTTTATTATTGAAAGGTTTGTATTGTACAAAAGTACATTTTAAACATGACAAGTGATTTCTACAAATAAAGATGATGAGGATATATATATATTACTATATTATATATATATATATATATATATATATATAGATATAGATATAGATATTATAATTATATATATATATATATATATATATATATATATATTACTATATTATATATATACTAGCTGTTACCCGTGACTTCGTTCACGTAACATTAAAAGAAAAATAAATGTACTAATCAACCAAAATATTCCACTCCCCATAATTAAAAACGTAAATAATTAACTAACTCTTTATCACATTTCATAGAAGAAAATACGATATTTCTTTGTTATAGGAGCATTGACATAAATCAGTTTAAAAAGGTAAAATTTTGTGCCAAATAACCACGAAAAGGAAACTGCAACCAATGGAAAAAGGGCGGCCAAATAATAACGTGTAAATCGACGAATTGAGTAAAAAGAAATGTCAATTTTACCTGATAAACCATTTTACTTTTAACGACTTTGAGAAACGTTTTAACAGCCATCATTTAAAAATAATTCATTGGGAATAGTATATGCTTTTTCTTTAAATGCTTGTGAATGGGAGGAATAATTCTACACCTAAATGCAAGGAGCTTCAATTGCAAAGCTTTTAGTAACCCAAAATTACATGCAAACGTAACACTTAAATTACAAAGCTTTTTGCAACCCAAAATTATATGCAAACATTACTTTTGCATGTAATTTTCATTGCAAATTAACATTTATTACGGTTCAAATTAAAATTAATTTGGTTGCAAATTACATGTAAATGTTACGTTTGCATGTAATTTGGGGTTGCAAAAAGTTTTGAAATTGCAAGTGTTACGTTTGCATGTAACAGCAAATTTGTGTCCTTGGTTTAATCTATAGCTGAAACAAATCTTGATTTCTTGACAATATGCTGACGGGTAATTTTAGCTCTGCAGAATAAATTGATTCAAAAAGTTTGAATATGTGGAAATATGTTTTTATTTTTCGGAAATTTTACTGTAATCAAGATTTTTTTTTTCACCAACTATTCAAATTGAAAATAATTTTTTTTTTTCAGTTTTATCGAGAAAATTGCATAAAAATTTATTAATCCGTTTTATTTTTCCTTTTTTATCCACAAAAATGGACTAATTTAAGTACCATTTTTAGAGAAATTGCGTTAAAATTTACAAAAAAAAATATTAACATCTCGGAATCTAATTAAAAATTTTAAATTCTCAGAGTTTATATGACATCCTCGAATCAATGATAACCGGTGTTAAGTAAATCACGTTGCATTAAGAAGAGTAGTTGCGAAATACACACAGTCAGATTTTAACTTAATAGACTTGTGTTCAATTTTCTTTTCCTAATAATCTTACTGATGCTTGTATTATTAATGCTTGTATTATTAATCACAGAGTTCAGAGAATAAATAGAGATGAAATGTTCATGTTTGGCGTGATGCTGAAAATGCAACCCTGCAGTCGGCCCAAACAACTGGCGGCTTGCTTTGAAAACCTCTCCCCGTCCAATGAATCCAGTCATTGCTCCACGTGTGGCCTCTCTTCATCCAATGAAGTCAGCCCTTAGGCCTAATGATTTGAGCGATAACCTGCTTCATATTGCAAGCCGATTTTACGGTTCATTACCTCTCTATTCTTTCACTGTACTCAGTGATTATTTATGTATGAAATTGATACACGCTCCATTTGAAACATATTTAAAAAATCCCGTTTTATTATGACGTCACTTTGATCCCAGAAAATTATTATTATTACGGTGACGATGATTGATGTTTGATTCATGATTTTCAATGATATAATTCTTGTTAATTTTCTTTTCCAGGCAATAATGAAGTGAATTTTAGCAGAAAACTCACATCTGTTTGTAACTGATATTCAAGCTTATAATTAATCAATAATCAGTATAAATATTTCAGTTATTCATCTTAAATATGACGTCCATTATGTATATACTTTTATTATACACTGATAGTCATGTTCTTTGTAATATTACGAATATTTGAAAATACATGTTTTTTTTTTATTTATGACGTCATATTTGTTCACAGCCAAGAAGGACCCTTTTCATATTCCATGGTTCAAGCGAAATCTTTTTCTTAATAATGTAATTATTGTTAATTCTTCTTTCTGATTATAACGCAGTTTTTGACAGAAAAAGATCTTTTTAATGTAACCGATATTCATACTTCATCTATAATAACAAATACTCCATATTGTTGTTTTAAATATCACAAAAATTCATCTTCTTTTGAATTATTTTCATTTTTTTGTGAAAATCGCTCAATTGAAACTTAATTGTTGAGGAAAAATTATTTTTTCCGCATTTTTATTTATTGGCAACGAATAAAGCCCTAGCAACGATAAAGTAAAATGGTTAAATTTTATCTAAAAATGTCCATTGATTCTCTATGAAAATAATCAAATTTTGAATTATTAAGAAAAGTATTTGAATAAAATAAACAAAAACCGGTCTATGTTCATTTCCGGGTGATAATCCACCTATATGCAAAGATACAGGACCATTAATTTCTCCATTTTGACGCTGGCTTCAGCCTAACATTTGCACACAATCAGATTTATAATATTATTAGGATATATAGATAGATAGATAGATAGATATAGGTATTATAATTATATATATATATATATATACATACATATATATATATATATATATATATATATATATATATATATATTACTATATTATATATATATATTACTCAATATTAAATTTCTGAAGTAGTTCAACGATTGAACAAAACATTCAAATTAAATATTAAAAAATAATCCATGTGCGAAAGTTTTTGTAAAAAAGTGTTATCAATTAATTTCTAAACAGCTTGACTCACCACATAACTCATTGTTTTATTACATAAGCAAAATTAAATGCAAATTACGCTGTACTATGTATTCCTTATATTTTAATTATGTTTCGTAAGAAAAACCCATTTTATTTACAATGGAAGCAAAATTTCAAAATCCGCCGGTAGATGGCGCTAATATACTGGATCGATCACCGCAAAGCCTCCCTACGAAAGAAATCACCACTATTTCTGAAAAAAAAACAGTGTTTGCATGAAAAAATATTTACAGAAATGTTGATATACATGTTTTATATGAAATAGTTTTTGAAGGTTTTAAACAAAATTAAAGTGTTTAAAAGCTTTAATATGCTTTTACAAATATTTTACGAGCAGAATCGGATGTGAAGCTTTCAAAGAGTCGTTCAACAGAGTCGTGGCAACAGTATTCGTTTGCTTATATCTGGGATTCCGATGTTTAATCTGGATTTTTAATTAAGAACTTAAAACGTTATAATAGGATATGATATGCATGTTTTATAGAAAAATATACAGAACAGACATGATTTCAAGTAGAAGATATTATCATTTAGCTGTCATATGTTAGAATATGTTTTTCATTAAGCCTAACATGGCGTTTAACTACGGTCGATTCGCAGACCAGAGTGGTCGCGTCCAGAATGGCTAGCAACACTTTCTTGCCTTCGGATTTTATTATAAGTAGATAGATTCTGTCTCAAACGTTTGGGCATAACCAGCAAATGTCGTTTATTAAATATCTGTACAAAATTAAACAAAAACGTATTATTTACTTATTAGAGTCTATAAAACCATTCAAATAAATCGCATTAAAATGAATAAATCGGTATATTATTAGAACTTTAATAAAACAAACTCATAAAAAACTGTTACAGTACAGTGTCTCAAAAGTTTAGGCACAATAGAAAAAACACATAATTTAACACTTTTACATAATCATTGTATCTAGAATATTTTGTATTCTAGATACCGTGTACATAATGATGTGTATTATAGTAGTTCCCTAGTTTGGGATAACCTCAAACGGTGAGCCATTTGTCCCAGTATCACTTGTACTTTCAAGCCCAATCTATTCTGGCATGTTTATGGTGTGAATTTTGGCGCATTCTGCAAGACCATTTTTTAAACAAAGTCCTTGCATTCTCTTATGCATTTATGTATTGTGTCCTTTGAAACATTGACAATGGTATTATTTTTAATTTGTCTTGCGACCATATTTCGTTTTGACACCAATCTTCCAAATTTTCCACTCTGAACATTTGTTACAAAAGGCTGCCTGTTCTTCGTTTTCGGTCAAAATTGTTATTTCTAAGATGTACTTAATATATTCCTCGTTTTTAAAGTTCTAGAAATTTCCATTGCAAATTATCTATTTAATTATTTTTTCTAAAACTATAATCTTACAAATATTATGTTTAATTACAAGTTTTCTGTTTTCAACAAATTTTAACATAGTGCCATGCCGAATGAAGTACAACAGAAAGATTCAGATGATCTTTTATTCATAAATGCTTTAGTTTAGACACACAAATACTTTAATTCCCGGCTTCTATGTATGTTAAGTTTATATAGATACAGATCTTCACCATAAAGAGCTAAGTTTACAACATTTTTAAACTGAACACACTTTCTCTTAGACATTAAAAATTTTTACAACAATTTAAGGCTGTTGCCATTTGGCTGTTCTAAAAAGCTAAAAATGATAGTTAAAGTTTAAACATTGAGTCTTAGGTGACAGATTACAAATAGGTTTTAAATACTGGACTTCAGAGCTTTGATACGCCCATAAATATCTGTTTATCTTCCAGCAAGGTGATGCCACTGATATCAATGCAATTGTGTAAGTAATGTTGGAAAGTGAGCCACAATCCATTTATGATGGGTTTATTTTCTTGTTCCGTTTTAATAACGTTGTGTTTTAACTTAGACAGTTTCTAATTTACACTCATTAGTGAATTTTCGTTAACAAGGTGATGTTCTGTGGAGAGTGGAAATTAAACAAACGATAGGAAGTAATTAGCACTTAGTTCAAAAAATTCTGTCTGAACTGAAGATTTATTGCAGAGTTTATCTTATTAAGATTTGAAATGTTCATTTGTTACTCTTATTTGTTTACAAAATTATCATAATTGTTCTTTCAAGCAAAAATGTTAATTCGTGATAAACTACCGTTAATAAATAAATAAACTCTAAACATTGAATATCATGTGTACATGAAGTTCTTATTTGTCACCCTCATTTGTTTGCAAATGATTGTCATTGTCCTTTCAAGCAAACGTTTTATTTAATTTTAAACTGCCGTTACTAAAAGAATCAACGTTGAACTTGACTAACTTTTCTAAAAAAGATAATGGGAATTTTGCGTTTAATTGTATCCTTTTTATTTTCAAAGAATGAGCTTTTTTTTTTTCTTAGACATCAAGGCTCATATCCGCCTACAAGTCGTCTGGATGTGTTCCAGTAAAAAGTCCCCCAAAGATGTCAGTGGAACTATGTAAGTCAGATTGGAAAATGGGCCGTTATCCATCTATGATGCATTGTTTTCCTGTTTAATATTGTATTTTGACTTAAACAGTTTCTAATTTACAATTATTAGTCAATTTTAATTAAAATGGTGGCGTTCGGAGGAGGGTGGAAACTAAACCATCTATGGGCACTTGGTAAAAAAAAAATCTGTCTAAACGGAAGATTTGTTGCCAGTTTATCTCGTCAAGACTCGAAGTGTTTGTTTGTTACACTTATTTGTTTACAAAATTATTGTCATTGTTCTTTCAAGCAAACGTGTTAATTCATGATAAATTAGCGTTATTAAATAAATAAACTGTAAATATTGAATATGAAGTTGTTATTTGTTACCCTTATTTGTTTAGACAACAATGTCATTGTTCTTTCAAGCAAACGTGTTAATTAATGGTAAACTACTGTTATTAAATAAATAAACTCTAAATATCGAATATCATGTACACATGAAGTTCTTATTTGTCACCCTCATTTGTTTACAAATTATTGTCATTATTCTTTCAAGCGAACGTGTTATTTAATGTTAAACTACCGTTACTAAATAAATAAACATTGTAAACGTTGAATTTGAATAACTTTTCTAAATAGATAAATACAGGTTATATAATTGCATCTTTTTTATTTTCAAAAAATGAGCTTTCTTTCTTAGTTTCAAGGCTCTGATCCGTCTATAAATCGGCTGGATTTGTTCCAGTAAAAAGGTCTCAAAGATGCCAGTGGAACTGTGTAAGTCAGGTTGGAAAGTGAGCCGTAATCTATCTATGATGCGTTGTTTTAATAATATTGTATTTTGACATAAACAGTTTCTTATTTGCAATCATTGTCAATTTTCATATAAAGGGTGGCGTTCGGAAGAGGGTGGAGACTAAATCAATGATAGGACGTAATTAACACTTGGTTAAAAAATAAATAAATAAATAAATAACAATAATCTGTCCAAACTAGAAATTTATATCCAATTTATCTCATTAAGACTCGAAGTGTTTATTTGTTACACCTATTTGTTTACAAAATTATCGTCATTGTTCTTCTAAGCAACCGTGTTAATAACGTTATTAAATAAATAAACTGTAAATATTGAATGAGAAGTTGTTATTTGTTACCCATATTTGTTTAGACAATAATGTCATTGTTCGTTCAAGCAAACGTGTTAATTAATGGTAATCTACCGTTATTAAATAAATAAACTGTAAATACTGAATATCACTATACGCATGATGTTGTTATTTGTTACCCTCATTTGTTTACAAATTATTGTCATTGTTCTTTCAAATGAACGTGTTACTTAATGGCAAACTACCGTTACTAAATAAATAAACATTGCAAACTTTGAATTTGATAAACTTTTCTAAGAAGGTAAATATACGGAATTCCGCATTTAATTGCAATCTTTTTATTTTCAACGAATAAGCTTTCTTTCTTAGACATCAAGGCTTTTATCAGCCTACAAATCGTCTGGATGTGTTTCAGTAAAAAGTCCCCCAAAGATGTCAGTGGATCTGTGTAAGTCAGATTGGAAAGTGAACCGTAATCGATCTATGATGCATGTTTTCCTGTTTTGTTTTAATAATATTGTATTTTGACATAAACAGTTTCCAATTTACAATCATTTGTCAATTTTCATTAAAAGGGTGGCGTTCGGAGGAGGGTGGGAACTAAACACCCGATGAGAAATAATTAGCACTTGGTTAAAAAAAAAAAAAAAAAAAAAAGAAGAAGAAGAAGAAAGAAAAAAAAAAGAAATTGTCTAAACAAACGGAAGATTTATTGCCAATTTATCACGTCAAGACTCGAAGTGTTTATTTGTTACACTTATTTGTTTACAAAATTATTGCCATTGTTCTTTTAAGCAAACGTGTTAATTCATGATAAATTACCGTTATTAAATAAATAAACTATAAATATTGAATATGAAGTTGTTATTTATTACCCTCATTTGTTTAGACAACAATGTCACTGCTCTTTCAATCAAATGTGCTAATTAATGGTAAACTACCGTTATTAAATAAATAAACTCTAAATATTGAATATTATCTATACACATGAAGTTATTATTTGTCACCCTCATCCGTTTACAAATGATTGCCAATGTCCTTTCAAGCGAAGGTTTTGTTTAATGTTAAACTACCGTTACTAAATAAATAAACATTGTAAACATTGAATTTGACTAACTTTTCTAAATAGATAAATACAGGGCATATAATGGCATTTTTTTTATTCTGCATATAATTGCAACTTTTTTATTTTCAAAAAATGAGCTTTCTTTCTTAGACTTCAATGCTCTGATCCGCCTATAAATCAGCTGGATGTGTTCCAGTAAAAAGGTCTCAAAGATGCCAGTACAACTATGTAAGTCAAGTTGGAAAGTGAGCCGTAATCTATCTATTATGCGTTCTTTAATAATATTGTATTTTGTCATAAACAGTTTCTTGTTTACAATCATTGTTGTTAATTTTCATATACAGGGTGGCGTTCGGTGGAGGGTGGAAACTAAATCAACGATAGGACGTAATTAACACGTGGTTGAAAAAAAAAATCTGTCTAAACTAGAGATTTATTTTTAATTTATTTCGTCAAGACTCTAAGTGTTTGTTTGTTACACTTATTTGTTTACAAAATTATTGCCATTCTTCTTTTAAGCAAACGTGTTAATTCATGATAAATTACCGTTATTAAACAAATAAACTATAAATATTGAATAGGAAGTTGTTATTTATTACCCTCATTTGTTTAGACAACAATGTCATTGTTCTTTCAATCAAATGTGCTAATTAATGGTAAACTACCGTTATTAAATAAATAAACTCTAAATATTGAATATCATGTGCACATGAAGTTCTTATTTGTGACCCTTATTTGTTTACAAAGGATTGTCAGTGTTCTTTCAAGCAAACGTTTTATTTAATTTTAAACTACCGTTACTAAATAAATAAACATTGTAAACGTTGAACTTGACTAACTTTTCTAAAAAGATAAATACAGGGAATTCTGCATGCAATTACTATTTTTTAATTTTCAAAAAATGAGCTTTCTTTTTTACAAGGAAGGTCTCCTTAAAGAACATACTTAGAATATTTTTTAAAAAATGCTAATGCTCGTGTACCTAATAAATGATCAGTCAAATTTAGCTGCGGAATCCCAGTACAAAATCTATAATATATATATATATATATATATATATATATATAATACTTTCGAGTATTTGGCGGAAAAAGACGCGATTTGGCTTTCTCCTCGCCAAATGCAAGCGATTTTAATGCATTTAGAAATTGCTGCTTTAAGTGAGTGTTTAAATACGTAGTACTTTATGAATTTAAATTTAAACGAGTAAATAGTTTATTATTTTTCTATAAGTTTATATAATATATATATACATATATATATAAGTTGCGTATTACTGGTGTTATTTATTTTTACACGGTTTCGCCGGCTGGATAAGTTTTAAGTGTATTTTAATAGTAACTGCCCTGTTAAGAACGCTCTCATGATACATTTCCATGCTGAATAAGTCGTTATTTCCATGACAACAATAATTTTCTCTTGTTGTCTCCGACACTAACAATATCTAAATCAAATTGATAGTACTCAGAATAGGACATTAATTTTTAGTTTGAAGCATTTTAAATTAATGTAAATTTTGTTGTAAACCGTAAATATGATTTTTAATTTTCTTTCTGTACATATATGTATGTATATGGAAAATCCGTAGTTATAAAAGCGTATTCATTTAAGTTAAACTTACGTAAACTAGTTCAGTATGAAGCGTGGAAAAAGTTTTGCCTCAAAGAGCATTGATAATAAAAGCGATTTTTATTTTATTCTGTCGCCAACCAGCAATAAATCGCCAAAAATACGAATTTTTCATATTTTATTACGTACGTTATATCGAGATTCCGCAGCAATTTTTTTTATAAGCGTATATATCCGCATGAGAAAAATATTCTGTATTTTTTTTTTCAAAAGTTTCTAAGTTTATGGAAAGTTTCCTTGTTAGATATTATCGGTTGGATATGTTCCAGTAAAAAGGTCTCAAAGATGTCAGTGCAACTATGTACGTCAGGTTGGAAAGTGAGCCGTAATCTATCTATGATACATTGTTTTCCTATCTTGTTTTAATAATATTGTATTTTGGCATAAACAGTTTCTAATTCGCAGTCATTAGTGAGTTTTCCGAAACAAAATAGCGTTCAAAGGAAAGTGGAAACGAAACCAACGATAGGACGTAATTAGCGTGAATTTCAAAAGAATCTGTCTTAACGGAAGATTTATTGCTAATTTATCTCATCTAGACACGAAGTTATTGCTCCTTACCCTGATTTGTTTACACAATTACTGTCTTTGTTCTTTCAAGCAAGCGTGTTAATTGATGGTAAACTACCGGTAAAATTTAATTAACGTACCGTTTGCTTAAACACATTAATATATTATGTTTGGTAATATTCAACCAAATCAAAATAAAAAATTAGTAAAATTCATAATTTGGACACCCAAAAATATCATTTGTATTACGCAATATTTATGAATACATATTTATTTTAAGCATTCATTAAAATTAGAATTCACTTACATAAAATAGTTACTATTTATACTTAACTTTTTAAATTCTTTGCCATTACATAGCGTAATATCTTAAATTTTGCACAAAAGTATGAAATTAAAAAAAAAAAAAAAAAAAAAAAAAACAGTTTTGATGGAAGATTTATTGCTACTTATGCTATACATAAAGTTCTTATTGCTTACTCTGATTTGTTTGGAAAATTTATATAATTTTTCGTTCAAGAAAACGTATTAATTCATGGTAAACTACAGGTAAAATTTAAGTAACATACCAGCTGTTTAAACACATTAACACATTATTATGTCTGGTAACATTCCAACAAATAAAAAGGAAAAATATTTGGAAAAATAAATAATTTAAAACACAGAAAGACATAATTTCTGTCACTTAATAATTATCACTATTTATTTAAAACATGCATTAAAATTAGAATACACAGATATAAAATGGTTACTATTTATGCTTAACTTTCTAAATTTTTTCCCATTATATAGGGTAGTTTCTTGAATTTTCACAAAAGTATGAAATAAAAAATTAGTTTTGACGGAAGATTTATTGTTAATTATCTTCAGCTAGACATGAAGTACTTATTGCTTACTCTGATTTGTTTGCAAAATTAATATCATTGTTCTTTCAAGAAAACGTATTAATTCGTGATACACTACAGGTAAAATTCAATTAACGTACCAGTTTCTTAAACACATTAACGCATTATTATGTTTTGTAATATTCCGACAAACCAAAATAAAAATATATGTAGAATAATAAATAATTTTAACACATAAAATCATCATTTGTATCGCTTAATAATTATCAATATATTTTTTTAATAGTCATTAAAATTAGAATTTTTACATATAAAGTATTTACTATTTATACTTAACTTCAAAAATTTTTGATATTACATAGAATAATTTGTTGAATTTTTCACAAAAGTAAGAAAAAATATTAGTTTTGACGGAAGTTTTGATTCCTAATTATCTTCAGCTAGACATGAAGTTGTTATTGTTTACTTTGATTTGTTTGCAAAATTAATACCATTGTTCTTTCAAGAAAACGTGTTTATTCACGTAAACTTTAATCAATATTATGCGTATTAGAACATTCAATTTGGTAGCGTTAAATAAATTAACATTACTGTACAAAAAAGAAATAAGTAACTCATATAATATATATTAAATTCATTGCTAACATTCTTTAGAGCTAGTAATTCAAGTATACAAAATGGTTAATTATTTATGCTAAACATTATATATTTTTTACTTTGCCGTTACATGGAATCATTTATATTCTTGAAATTTCTATGAGAGTATGAAATTAAAAAATAAAATGCGCCTTGACGGAAGATTTATTGCTGAGTCACCTCATCTAGACACGAAGTTGTTATTTCTTACCCTGATTTGTTTACGCAATTATTGCCAGTGTTCAGTCAAGCCAACGTGTTAATTCTATGGTAAATTAAATTAATGTGTTGTTATGCATGTTAACACATTGCATTTGGTAATATTCCAAAAAGCAAAATAAACATTTTTGTACTTAGAGAAAGAAATAGTAATTTGTTGGCCTAGATTTCTAATTCGTATCATGCAATGTTTAGGGGCTGTACATGTTATAACGATATCAACTTTTTGGTAATTTTGAACCCCTCTCCCCCTTACGATATCATAAGTTATCATTCATCGACATCCCCCCCCCCTTCCCAATGATATCGTTATCAATGTCTAAAAACTTTTTTTTATTTTTATAATTTTTTCTTTGTTTTTGTTTTTATATATTTGCAGTGATATACAAATATGGTTTTACATTTGTTGTTTACTTTACTGATTCAAATGAAGAGAAGAAGTCAATAAAATATCTCTATTATATATGAAATAACTTTGTACCCTCTAAATAGTTAAAAGAAATAGTTACTATTTAAAATTATTTGAAAATAACACATCGGTTGATAAGTTCCCGGTCTGGCACACAGATGTCGTTGCAATCTCTGAACCGATGCTTTTTTTAGTAAGTCATGACGATTCGCCGTGTGGATAAAAAGTTAGAGTGGTTTTAATTGAACAACTTTGTTGATAAAAAAAAAATTGGATAAACAAGAATTTCAAGAATTGTTATTTGATGGGAAAAAACACCGTTCAAACAAAAGCTTGGCTTGATAAGCATTATCCGGACACTGCACCAGGTAAATCAACCATTATTGACTGGTTTGCTGAGTTTAAACGTGGTCGTACGGATACCAGTGATGCACCACGCTCTGGTCGCCCAAAAGAGGTGAATACTCTGGAAAACTTAAAAAAAAGTCCACAAAATCGTTTTGGGGAACCGTAAAGTGAAGTTGCTGGAGATAGCTCAGATTCTGAAGATATCCAAGGAACGTGTAGGTTTTATTTTGAATGAACATTTGTCTATGAAAAAGCTGTTGTCAAAGTGGGGGCCGCGCGTGTTGACTTTTGACCAAAAACAACAACGAGTCGATGATTCTGAGCACTGTTTGGAGCTTTTTCATCGCAATAAAACAGACTTTTTGCGTCGATACGTAACCATGGACGAAACATGGATCCACCACTTCACACCAGAGTTGTGTTTTCTGTATTAGACTGGAAACTTATCAGCCCATGTGTTAGCTTTTTGTTGCATAATGCATTTAACAGTAACATTGTCTTCTTGCACTTTGCCCACCGCACGGGGAGGGGCAAACAGAATTTCTTATAAACAAAACAGGTGGACAACATTCTTTCTCTTTTCTTTACTCACATTATTGATATTAAGTAATTAGTTAAATTTCTTAAATACGCCATACAAGTAAAGAAAACGAAAGCTTTCCGAAAATATGAAACCTTCTTCTTCATAGGCAAAATCATATGCTGTTACTGTTATAGCATGAACAGGGTCGGCACATACACATCCAAATGTAATATTTTGTATACTATTCTTACCGCTTTTTGAAATATAATCTCTGCCATACACATATACTAGGATATTTTCAAAAGAAATTTATCACAAAGAACAATTTTTGTAAATTGTGGCACGATTTAATACAAAAATGGTCGCCAATCACATGTACAAATATTGCACAAAACACAAAAACTAGACTTCTAGGGCTTAAAGCTGATACATAAAGTATGAAGCTGATGATTTCATCTAGGATTTCTGAAAATTACTGTTATTATTTCTTTCATGCCAGTGGTATTATATAAATTTAATAAGATTCAAGATAATAAGATTAATTTCAAGATTAACTGACAGAATATTACCCGAAATCCCGGGATTGGAAATTAGGCAGGGATTGGATTCTCTGATTGATTTTTTTTCTTTTGTATGCATGTTAACGGATTGCATTTGATAACATTCCAAAATTAATACTAGAACTACCGGAAATTTTACTCAAGTTTTTTTAAACTATTTCACACCAGAAATTTTATTTAAAAGTACTTAACTTATTCATTTAACGTATTTCTGCGAGTTAAATGTTCTGTGAGTAATTTATTTTTAAAAGAAATTTCTGGTTTGAATCGGAATTTATTCATTTGGTAACCGTCAAAATAACGGCTCATGGTTGTTCTAGTGTTAAAGTAAACGTTACTTACTTAGAGATATAATTTAGATAGCTGTATATGTATATAATTTGCTTCATGTAATAATTATCAACATTTATTTAAAACATTCTTTAGAAACTAAGGATTGGAATATATAAAATGGTCAATATTTACGCTAAACTTTCTTTTTTTTTTGTCAGCGTATAGAATAAATTAAATTCGTTATTTTTTATGAAAGGGAAAAAAATCCCTCTTAAAAGATGAGTTTTTTATTAATTTACATCAACTTGAGGAGCAGTCGTTATTTTTTATCTTGACTTCTTTGTAAAATTATTTTCATTCTTCATTCAAGCAAACGTAACATCCACAAAACGTGTTCATTCATAGTAAACTAAATGTAAAATATAATTAATGTACCGTTCTCTTACGCATATTAAAACACTGCAACTGGAAGCATTCCAAAAATTAAAATAAACATTGCTGTACATAGAGAAATAAATAACCAGGATATCATTATATATTATTTCTCCTGCCAACATCCCTTTTTCTAAGAAAATATGAAACGCAGAACAACGAGTGAGATACCATATGAAAGGTTTTAGAACCGGCTTCTGACATAGCCCACTTAACAATTCGTTAAAACATGTTTTTGATTAAAATTTGCTGAAAATTAAAAATTGTTTTCTTAAAAGAAATGAAAGGTTTTCCTGAAATTATTGTTGCCAAAAAAATAAAATACCCCATTATAGCTCATAGCAATTATAAAAAACACCGCACGGGTTTATTTTATACTTATGATTAAAAAGCGAAATTGAAATTGAAATGCTTAGATTTATATTTCTAAGTCCCATGGTTTTCCCGAAGCGGATGACGTCATCCTCTAATGCAGTCAAAATACGACTGTTAATTTTTTTTCTCGCGCGTGCCTTTAGCAATCTTGGATCAGTTTTTAGTCTAACTTTGATGGAATAAATTAGATGATATTCTGGCTTGACTAACAACTAAATGTTGTTTGCAGATATTTTTATCCTTGCTTTTTCTTTAGAAGTTTAAACCTGCATCTAATAAATATTACATATTGATAAAAAATGATACTTCTCTATTATCCCGTCGACCACGTTTCATAACAAAAAACTATCGCCAAATAAACGGGAGAACGTTGCCATTGGAATATCAAAATAAATAAATAAAATATAAGAATTTAAGGACACAATTGCACAATTGTTATTTTAATTAATAAAATAACTACTAAATCAGTAAAACATAATGAAAAATACACGCAAATGTCGAATGTAAAACCACTAGATGACGTAACAAACACGCATAATGATTCTGGCATCAAGTGAATGGGACTGCATTTTTGGCGTTTAATCTTACAGTTTGGTGGTAGTTTTTTGTTATGAAAAGTGGTCGACGGGATAATAGAGAAGTACCTAAAAAATATTAGATTTCAGTGCGAAATCTTCGCACGGGCCCTCTGGTAGTGTAGTAATTATCGGTCTTCATTAGAAAGGATCAGGGTCCATAAACCGCGTTTTTGACCCATAAAATAAGACTAAAATTCGATTTTGTTATACCGACTTACTTATTTCATTTTTTAACATTGCAAGGTTTATCTGTACGATTTCAACAATATGTTTGAATTTTGTTCGGATTTATATGACTTACAAGAGCTCAAAGTTTGCATTATTCGTAGTTTTTGATGAAAAATACGCAATTTCTCCTCATTTTATCTCCATTATTTAATATGAGCGCAATCGTGCAACACTTTCTTCTTTACATATATTATAAATTACATCAAAATGTACAATATATGTAAAAATAAAAGTGGCGCCCATAGTAAAATATTAAAAATAGAGAGTTAAGTAACTGCATTCTTTCACGTCACTAAGAGACTTTAGGATGCAGCAACGTGTTTAAACCTACTAATATGAACGTAACTATCGCTAATATTCACTTTAGCATAGTTACGTTCATTTTATATAAAAGACAATAAAAGAAAACATAAATTTTGCTTAAAGGATGAAGTCGATCGGATCATGAGTTACGGAGATATTTGTAATCGTATTTTTCCACACTCTTCGATTTTTCATGACCCTGTATTTCATTCAAATCACAATTCAAAGATATATTTTAATTGGAAATGAGACGCTAGATCCGACGCAGTAAACCGTTAGTTAATAGGATTATCAATTTTGGAGTTATAAGGATGTTTTTTTTTATACGCAATTCAGTAATAGAGCATTTAAAGTTTATGACGTCATCAAGCCACGATTTTATTCGAATTGCAATGCATTTTATAAATAGTTTACACCTGTTTTACTTTCATATTTTATATTATGCATATCCATGATGGGTAAGTATTACGGTGGCCCCCAAAGACTAGTTTTTCCATGTTATCGTAATGAAAATTTTGACGTTCTATAGCAGAGAAAAAAAAAATTTAACTGCACGAATCAGATCTATTTACCTGAAAAAAATAAGATGTGAAAACTTTTGATATAAGTCCGCTTCATTTACTTTCAAATTAAGCAGCGGTGCAACGAACTCAGCTTGACATAAAGCAAGGCCATTCGCTTTAAATATGTCTGTTATAATGTTACGCGTTGCGCTTAATCTACGTTAATCAGCTGAATAAACGAACAGTTGGACAATGAATTAGGCAAAAAAATAGAGAAAGACAAAGGGAAAAGAAAACTTTTAAAAAAAAGGAAATAATTGTGTTGTGCTCGCATATCTTCGATATTTCTTCATTTCTAAGTGGGTAGATTTCTATGGAAAAGCTACTTGACAAAAAGTAATAAAATTAAATGGCAAAAGAGATAGTGAGTATCAAGACTAAAACATATTTTTCAATATTATTGACAAAAAATATATTTAAGATACAGTAAAACTAAAAGCTGAATTTAACTATTTTATAAAAGAGCAAAAGGATCAGGGTCCATAAGCCGTGTTTTTGACCCATAAAATAAGACTAAAATTCGTTATCGTTATACTGACTTAATTATTTCACTTTTTAATAATAGAAGGTTTATCTTGTACTATTTCAACAATATTTGTCGCATTTTGTTCGTTTTTATATAACTTTACACAAGCTCAAAATTTGTATTGGTCGTAGTTTTTGATGAAAAATAACGCAATATCTCCTAATTTCACCTCAATGTTTAATATTTTTTTTTAATTTTATTTTACTATGAGCGCAGCTTTGCAACACTTTTATTTTTACATATATTGTACATTTTGATGTATTTTATAATATATGTAAAGAAGAAAGTGTTGCACGATTGCGCTCCTATAAATAATTGAGGTACAATTAGGAGAAATTGCGTATTTTTCATCGAAAACTACGAATAATACGAACTTTGAGCTTGTGTATGTCATATAAATCCGAACAAAATGCAAAAAATATTGTTGAAATCGTACAGGATAAGCCTTCTAATATTAAAAAGTGAAATAATTAAGTCAGTATAACGAAATCGAATTTTAGTTTTATTTCATGGGCCAAAAACACGGCTTATGGACCCTGATCCTTTATTTTTGTGAAAAGTGGCTTCCAGAATCTTGGTGGAATATGCCAATTTTATCTGCATACATTCATAGCTTGGGACTAACTTCAAAAGCGTTTCTAATAATTCAGTTTAATGAGATAAATACAAGAATGTCTACTATATATATAAAATGCAAATGGGAATTTCGTTCCTGCTGCTCATAATTTGAGTTCTTCTGGTGGTGGTGGGGTTCGATGAGACTTACTTTGTAAGTTAATTAATTTTTCAGGGAAGGTTTTAGTATATAATGTATCGTGCTAGGCTGCTTAATTGTAGATTATAAGGGAAAGTTTTGTAATCAGGTGAAACCGATTATGAAAGTTTAATCTTTTTAAAAGGATTCTGCTGAATAGATTTCAATTGATTGGTTGTATAGGGTTTAATGGCACAAGATCCCATTGAGGACAAGCTGCGCCAAGATTTCAATTGAACTTGCACTCTTAGTTACATTAATACACATCCGTCGCTTAGTTATGTTATAGAATTATGTAAGAAATTTCTATAATCAGGTTAACCCGATTATGAAAGATTAATCTTTTTAAAAGGATTCTGCTGAATAGATTTCAATTGATTGGTTGTATAGGGTTTAATGGCACAAGATCCCATTGGGCACAAGCTGCGCCAAGATTTCAATATAACTTCCACTCTTAGTTAATTTTTCAGAGATAGTTTTAATACATTGCATATCCTAATACGTCGCTTAGTTATGTTATAGAATTATGTAAGAAAGTTCTATAATCAGGTGAACCCGATTATGAAAGATTAATCTTTTTAAAAGGATTCTGCTCAATAGATTTCAATTGATTGGTTGTATGGAGTTTAATGGCACAAGATCCCATTGTGGACAAGCTACGCCAAGATTTCAATTGAACTTGCACTCTTAGTTAATATTTCAGAGATAGTTTTAAAATATTGCATATCCTAATACGTCGCTTAGTTATGTTATAGAATTATGTAAGAAAGTTCTATAATCAGGTGAACCCGATTATGAAAGATTACCCTTTTTAAAAAAGTTCTACTAGACGGATATTGATGAGACTCGACACTGTTAGCAAGATAATTTTATAAGGATGTTTTAGCATATTGCATATCGTTGTATGTTGTTAATTATAGAATTATGGGGAGTATAAGTATGTAATATAAGTTCTATAATCAGGTGAATCCGATTATGAAAGATTACCCTTTTTAAAAAAGTTCTACTAGACGGATATTGATGAGACTCGACACTGTTAGCAAGATAATTTTATAAGGATGTTTTAGCATATTGCATATCGTTGTATGTTGTTAATTATAGAATTATGGGGAGTATAAGTATGTAATATAAGTTCTATAATCAGGTGAATCTGATTATGAAAGATTACCCTTTTTAAAAAAGTTCTACTAGACGGATATTGATGAGACTCGACACTGTTAGCAAGATAATTTTATAAGGATGTTTTAGCATATTGCATATCGTTGTATGTTGTTAATTATAGAATTATGGGGAGTATAAGTATGTATTATAAGTTCTATAATCAGGTGAATCCGATTATGAAAGATTACCCTTTTTTAAAAAGTTCTACTAGACGGATATTGATGAGACTCGACACTGTTAGCAAGATAATTTTATAAGGATGTTTTAGCATATTGCATATCGTTGTATGTTGTTAATTATAGAATTATGGGGAGTATAAGTATGTAATATAAGTTCTATAATCAGGTGAATCCGATTATGAAATATTACCCTTTTTAAAAAAGTTCTACTAGACGGATAATGATGAGACTCGACACTGTTAGCAAGATAATTTTATAAGGATGTTTTAGCATATTGCATATCGTTGCATGTTGTTAATTATAGAATTATGGGGAGTATAACTATGTAATATAAGTTCTATAATCAGGTGAATCCGATTATGAAAGATTACCCTTTTTAAAAAAGTTCTACTAGACGGATATTGATGAGACTCGACACTGTTAGCAAGATAATTTTATAAGGATGTTTTAGCATATTGCATATCGTTGTATGTTGTTAATTACAGAATTATGGGGAGTATAATTATGTAATATAAGTTCTATAATCAGGTGAATCCGATTATGAAAGATTACCCTTTTTAAAACAGTTCTACTAGACGGATATTGATGAGACTCGACACTGTTAGCAAGATAATTTTATAAGGATGTTTTAGCATATTGCATATCGTTGTATGCTGTTAATTATAGAATTATGGGGAGTATAAGTATGTAATATAAGTTCTATAATCAGGTGAATCCGATTATTAAAGATCACTGTAAAAAATTTCCAACCCTTTTCCGTTTCGTAAAAGATAAATTTCCTTTACGATACGGAAAACAACCGATAAAATAATTATTCCGAATCACAACAGAAAGGTTTTCTACAGTCATAAAAATAATCTATTTATATCGGATTAGTTTCCGAAAGGATGGAAAACAACTTTCTCCGGACTTACTGCGCAGTCTCGCTCTCTGCTGACGTATGAAAGGCGTTGCGTCACGTGATTGATAACAGAACAGAATCGAGTTTTTGGATGAAGATGGACGCCATGTTTTTAAATATTGGACAACTGTTGTACGTACTTATAACTTCGCAATAGTTTTACCTCTGGTAGGAGTCTGGTTTTTGCGGAGTAAGACAACTGTATAGGAATAAAAAGCTCCTCACCGGCCCATGGGCCAAACCAACAACAACTTCGCAATGGTAAGTACTAAAATTTATGTGATTTTTAATATTTTGGATTTGATATGTACATATATTTATAGTGCATGATTATCAAATCGAATAACATGTTTAAGGAGCTGCGTAGCCTGAAATAAAATGCATGTTATCTTATTTCTCGCTCAGTTTATTTTTTATGAGAAAAATATCCCGAAGTAAAAAATATTTTGATGTGCCAGAAATTTCTAACTTAGATATTATCTTAATGAAACTTATTTTTTGTAGGCTGTTTATTTAAATAGTTTTTAACTTATTCTAAATTAAATTCCTTGTTTATTTGTTTAATTCTGTAAGACATCCAGTGTTGAATTCAGGGGGGGGGGGACAGTCCCCCCCGGAGCATTGAAATGTCCCCCCGGAAGATTTCACATTTTATGCTTTTAATAGTCAAAAAGTGCAATCCCCCCCCGGAACTCTATAATATCCCCCCCCGGAACCACAGAAATCCCTCCCGGAGAAAAATGTCTGAATTCAACACTGAAGACATCAATAACATACCTATGATCTTAAAATAAATTGATGATATTTTTCTATGTTCGATGCTATATCAGAATCATATTGTCTTTTTTCAGGTACTGCATTATTATAGAATCAATTTTACATTTTATTATCTGTTGGGATGTAACGAATAGTGATTTGGCCGAATAGCCGAATACCGAATATTCGGCCAAGTTTTAGCCGAATACTGACTTTAAAAAAAAATTATTTTATTTGTTTATTTATTTTTTTTTTCCAATTTTAAAATCAAAAATTAAATTAAGGACTAATTGAAATAAATTTTTTGTTTGAGTGTTCAAAAATCATAACAGCTGAATATAGTAAGCACGGTATATAGTGAACGTTTGTTTTCTGAAGCTGGTAATATTATATGAAACCAAACGAAACAGACTTCTTCCTGAAAATGCTGAAAAGTTATTTTTGCATCACAATTTCAGGCTTTACAGTGATAAATAATTTTGTTACCCCTGTATGTTATTTTGAAGTAACTCATTAAATGTTTTTTCAGTATAGGTAATCGTTTTTTTTTTCTTTTCAATGTATCAAACTCATTAGTTCGTTTAATCAACATCTAATGTTTAATTTTTAATTAGTAAAGTAATTATATAGTCATATATTTATTATTTAAAAGTAAAACTAAAAGCTAGAAAAATGATTTAATTTGTGAAAGATTAAGCATTTTTACAAGACAGTAAAATATTTGTTTTTAATATTTATGAATTTTATTGTTTAAGAAACTTATCATCATTATAAATCAGATTAAAAAAATAGATATAAAGTTAATTTATTTTAATTCACTGATGAGAGAGAGAGAGAGATTTAAACTTTAAATGCAGTATATATTTTGCATTTTAATGTAAAATAAATTAATGTTGCAATACTTACTTAAATTCATATGATGCCTAAATATGCAGCAAGAAAAATATTTTTTATTTATGTAATTTCATTATATACAGTTATTTATAAGTTGTCATGAAGCTTTAAAATTGAGTAAGTATTAGGATTTATTTTTCTTATAATAATTAATGTATTTAGATATCATTCTTTAATATTGTTTGTTAAAAATATTTAAAATCACATTTTTTTTTTCTGGAACTTATTTAACCAAATATCTTAGAATATTCGGCCAAATAAGCAAGTATTCGACAATATATCTAAATATATTCGGCTACATGTATTCGGCAGAATATCTGTTCAATATTCGGCAAAAGGACCGAATAAGCCGAATACCGAATAGTGGTCGAATATTCTTTACATTCCTAATTATTTGTAGTGTATTAAAATTCAATTGAAAAGGGGAGTCCTTTAAATTCTATAATGTTAATTAATAAATTGAGAACTTTATGTTAGGACGATATAATGAAATTTATATTGATATATGGTAAAATAAATTTCAGTATTCTTTGCATATCAGACAAAATTTTAGTTGTAACAAACGTAAAGTTGAATATGCTGAATATCTTGAGGTTGATATTATCTATATTCATGCTGTAAAAGCTTGCATGCAGAAGCTTACATCTTGGGCAGCAGAGATCAACTGCCTCGCCTTGGATATTCAAGTTTAATTGGCTAAATTTTATTTTTCTTACATTATTTTGAAAATAAAAAATGACATTTAATATTTTCTAATAATTTAAAATAAATAGAAAAAGGAAAAAAAGCAAACAGGGAATTTTTGTCAGTAGAGATGGAAGGGGGAGATCTCCACTGCTGAACATCATGTCACATGTGGAAAGGAAGACAATTTTTTGTTCTGATTTTTATTTCGTGCTCATGTCTTGAAAAAAGTATATTGAATGGGCTTCAGGGAGAATAAACCCTCAAAAGGCTTGAAGTTTTTTTATTTCAAAAATATAAAGCTTTAATTCTTCATTCATTCATTTAAAAAAAAAAAAAAAAAAAAAAAAATGAAAAATGTGGTGTTTTAGCAAAAAAAAATTCTTACTTGATTTTATTTCATATCTCTGCTTTAATTTAACTAAATCTTGTCATGTATTTAAATGCACGTGTTAATACTGTTCAAATTTCAAGAAATAAAAAATGTTCAAAAGAGTCATGATGTCAACATATAAATCATAAATGTCACTAGAACCCAACTTTAAACTTCAGAGTCCTAGGCACAGCATTTTTGCGTGCCCTTCCAAGCACTACTCTTAAGTAATCTCAAAGCTTAGAATTTTTGTGATACGTCCTCATCCAATCATTTCTACCAGGGCTGTGGAGTCTGAGTATAAGTCAGGCACGTTTTTTTTTTTTTTTTTTTTTTTTTTTTTTTTTTTTTTTTTTTTTTTTTCGGGGGGGGGGGGGGGGGAGGAGATTCGGTGTCGCTAAAAAACTGGCCGACTTGACTCAGTCTCTAGCTTGTTTTTTGGACAATTCAAAGTGAAATTAAATTAATTATATGTGATTTTAAATTTATAAACTGAATTATTATTTTTATTTTGGGACTATATACCGCATAGATGAAAACTGTTTTTAATTAAAAACTCTCGTTGATATTTTCCATTTAGTATACAGTCTTTTCACTCAGCTTTTTGGGGTTTGCAGAACCCGAGGTAAGGCAAAAATTGAAAATTCTGCTACTTTTGGAGTCTACAGAACCCGAAATATCATTGTAATAGAAACCTTTTTTAGCTCCCAGTCTGTCAAAGCCAGAAAGGGGGGCTAATTCGCCACCCCCTTAATTTAGATAAATAGGTTTTTCATACAGAGTTATCCGATTTCAATTTTTGAAATTTTGTATATAGGTTGATTCTGATAAGGCGGTTCCTTGATTAGTTATGGAGGTTCATTGGTTAAATATAAAGGGGGAGGAAAAGGGGGCTGATAGCCCCCTTAATTTAGATAAACGATTTTTTTTATGCAGAATTATCCGATTTGTTTGAAATTTTGTATATAGGTTCATTCTGATAAGGCACTTCCCTGATCAGTTTTGAGGGTTTATTGGTTAAGTATAAAGGGGAACGGGGGGCAAATCCCCCCTAATTTAGATAAAGGGGTTTTTCATGCAAAATTACCCAATTTGCTTCAAATTTTGCATAAAGCTTCATTGTGAAAAGGCGCTTCCCTCATTATTTTTGGAGGTTCATTAGTTAAGTTTAAAGAGGGAAACGGTGGTTAATACCCTCCTCCTTAATTTAAATAATTGGGTTTTTTATGCAGAATTATCCGATTTGCTTCAAATTTTGTATATAGGTTAATTGTGATAAGGCGCTTCCCCTTATCAATTTTGGTTGTTCATTGATTAAGTATAAAGGGGGGGAACGGTGTCCAATCCCCCACTTAATTTTATAAATGGGTTTTTAATGCAGAATTATCCAATTTGCTTCAAATTTTGTATATAGGTTCATTGTTAAAAGCCGCTTCCCTGATTAGTTTAGGGGGTTCATTGGTAAGTATAAAGGGGGGGATGGGGAGCTGATACCCCCTTAATTTAGATAAATGGGTTTTCCATGCGGAAATATCTGATTTGTTTCAAATTTTGCATATAGGTTCATTCTGATAAGGCGGTACCCTGCTCAGTTTTAGGGGTTCATTGGTTAAGCATAAAGGAGGGAACAGGGACTAATCTCCTCTAATTTAGGTAAATGGGTTTTTCATGCAGAGTTACACAATTTTCTTCAAATTTTGTATATAGCTTCATTGTGATAAGGTGCGTCCCTCATTAATTTTGGGAGTTATTTCGTTCAGCATAAAGAGGGGAACGGGGGCTAATCCCCCCCATAATTTAGATAAATGGGGTTTTATGCAGAATTATCGTATTTGCTAAAAATTTTGTATATAGGTTCCTTCTAATAAGTCGCTTCCCTGATTAGTTTTGGGGGTTCTTTGTTTAAAGATACAGGGGGAACTGGGGGCTAATGGGTTTTTCATGCAGAATTATCCGATTTGTTTCAAATTTTGTATATATGTTCATTCTGATAAGGCGCTTCTCTGATCAGTTTTGGGGTTCATTAGTTAAGTATAAAGAGGAGAACGGTGGATAATCCTCCCCTCCCTTAATTTAGATAAATGTGTTTTTATGCACAATTATCTGATTTGTTTCAAATTTTGTATATAGGTTAATTGTGATAAGACGTTTCCCCATATCAATTTTGGAGGTCGATTGATTAAGTATAAAGGGGGAAACGGTGTCCAATCACCCCCTTAATTTAGATAAATGGGTTTTTTATGCAGAATTATCCGATTTGTTTCAAATTTTGTATATAGGTTCATTCTGATAAGGCGCTTCCCTGATCAGTTTTGGGGGTTCATTGGTTAAGTATAAAGGGGGAACAGGGGCTAATCACCCCTAATTTAAATAAATGGGTTTTTAATGGAAAATTACCCAATTTGCTTCAAGTTTTGTATAAAGCTTCATTGTGATAAGGCGCTTCCCTTATTAGTTTTGGGGGTTCATTTGCTAAGTGTAAAGAGGGGAACGGTGGCTAATTCCCCCCCCTTAATTTAGATAAATGGGTTTTTATGCAGAATTATCCGATTTGCTTCAAATTTTGTATATAGGTTAATTGTGATAAGACGCTTCCCTATATCAGTTTTGGGGGTCCTTGATTAAGTATAAAGGAGAAACCAGGGGGCCAATCCCCCCTCTTAATTTAAATAAATGGGTTTTTTTATTCAGAATTATCCGATTTGCTTCAAATTTTTTATATAGGTTAATTGTGATAAGAGGCTTCTCCTTATCAGTTTTGGGGGTTCATTGATTAAGCATAAAGGGGGAACTGTGTCCAATCCCCCCTTAATTTAGATAAATGGGTTTTTAATGCAGAATTATCCGATTTGTGTCAAATTTTGTATATAGGTTCATTCTGATAAGGCGCTTCCCTGATCAGTTTTGGGGGTTCATTGGTTAAGTATAAAGGGTAGGGAAGGGAGGCAAATCCCCCTCCTTAAATTAGATAAATGGGTATTTCATGCAGAATTATCCGATTTGCTTCAAATTTTGTAAATAGGTTCAATGTGACAAGTTGCTTCTCTGTTTAGTTTTGGGGGTTCATTGGTTAAGTATAGAAAGGGGGAACAAGGTCCAATCCCTCCCTTAATTTAGATAAATATGTTTTTCATGCAGAATTATCCAATTTGCTTCACATTTTGTATATAGGTTCATTGTTATAAGGCGCTTCCTTGATTAGTTTTGGGGGTTCAATGGTAAAGTATAAAGGGGGGATCGGGAGGCTAATCTCCCCTCCTTAATTTAGATCAGTGGGTTTTTCATACAGAATTATCCGATTTGCTTCAAATTTTGTATATAGGTTCAGTTTGATAAGGTGCTTCCCTGATCAGTTTTGAAGTTTAATTGGTGAAGTATAAAGAGAGGGAACGGGGCTATTCTCCACCCCCTAATTTAAAGAAATGGGTTTTCATGCAGAACCGGTAAATTTTTACTTTATAAAAAACATGAGTTTTTTTTGTTGTTGATGCTAAATGAAATTTATTTGGATTTATTAAAGAAAGGACAAAGTGTTTTGAAAGGAATATTAAACGAAACCCTTTGAGCGATGTTCGATCACACTTACCCACTAGTTCTATTATATTACTGTGGCACCATTTTTTTTCATTTAATGCTGATCGTGAAATCTTATGGTAACCTATGTAAATTTTAAAGAGGTAGTAAATTCCCTTATACAATTATCAAAATATAGCTTTCACCAGCAGGAAGCAGATGTCCAATGTGCATCTTTAAATTAACATTTTTAAATTGTACATTTTAAAAATTTTCCTTAATTTTTAAGTATTTTTAAAACTTATGAAATTTGAAATTTTTACTTAAAGGAAAATTTTCAAATTTTATGCTCTTAAAAATACTTATCGCTGAAGACGAAGAGTCCTCTTAATCATTTATTGCTGTTGTGCTGTTTTTGTCCCATTAAATGTACATGATCACTAGAAATTAGTAAAATAAAAATATATTAATATTATTATTGTTATTATTGCAGGATAATACTGCAGTGATCAGTGTCGCATTCCAGCTAGAGCATATCATCCTTGCTTAGTAGCGAATGATGATGTAAGAAAGGAAATCATGCTGTTCTCGAATAATATTGATGGTTTGACAGTTTTTTCGGAGAAATGTCCTAGGACAATCTTGTTTTGGTAGCATCATATTGTGTAATCAATTAAGGCCTGGAAGAAATTAAAGAACCTAGGCCTACTTTTTTACTAAGTGCAGCTATTCGGAGGCAAGAACTGTCAATGGAAGTAATATCAGTATTGCTGTAATTTTTATTCATTATAACATTTTGATTTATAGTTTTGTTGCAAATAAATGTTATTTTTCAGTATAAATGTTTGTTTTATTTTTTCTGTCTTTTGTAGTTAGCCAGAAAAAAAAAATCGAGTAACTTATATATATTTTTTTAAATAGTATTTTGTTAGTATGTGCAATTTAATGTTTGTGCAGATTAAATGCGATTGATTTATTTTACTAAGTTTAAGTTTAAAAAAAATAGCACATACACATTTGCGAAGTCAGATTTTTTATTAAATAGACACTTATTTTTTATATATTTTTCCTGAATTATTTGTAATTTTTAATATTCTTCTATTAAGTGATCTGCCATTGAAGAATAAAAGACTCACAAACATTTCTTTCTTTGTCATTAATGATGATAAAATTTTGACTTTAAATATACATAAATTTTTACAGGCAACTGGACTTCATAAATATAGTAAAATAAATATAGGTCAGTCAACAGTATATTTATTGATATTTATGTAGATATCTCATGACTTCATTGTGCACATGTAAATAACAAATGGTTCAATATTTCAACGTAATTTATTTATGGAAAGATTCGGAAAATAAAGATTGCATGGTAAGTAATATACTTTGAAATGTTATACATTTTTTTTTTCATACAATTTCAATTACTTGCAAATGTAAACTCATAAACAACTAAAGTTTTAAAATCTTAAAAAAAGGCCTGATTTAATTATTTTTATTTTAAATTCAAATCAATCAAACTTTAATTCACTGTAAACTCTGTAATCGCTTAGGAACTCATAAAGCTGGAAAATTGGTGTTTCTTTTCAAACATTTTAATAACAAAGAATATTTTTTTCATATCCATTGAAATTTATAAAATATAATCATAACCATCTTAAGTGTGTTTAATATATGCTCTAAATTCATTAAATGAATAAAGAAATTTGGTCAGAACAAAAAGCTTTAGCTTTTAGTAATGCAGAGTGCATATGCTTTTTATTTTATCAAAGGGGTAATTCAAGGTGGTATATGTATTTTATACAGAATAGGATATCTGTTAAATTGCAGTTTTTGTAAATAAGTGATGACACAAGACAATTTGTTTTATTTATTTCATGTTTTCAAAAGTAAAAGAGAATTCACATTTCTAAATTAAATCTTTTTCTGTAGTTCCATTTTTTTAAACTGTATATTTTTAACTATTTATATGATTAAAATATTTTGATTTAACCAAGTGAATGAGTTTCTATATATTTTTTTAATTTCAAATATATTTAAATGGACACTTCTAATTGTTAATTTTAATTATTTAGTAAAGTTTATTTTACTGTAAAATGTATAATTTTAAAATTGTATTTTGAATTAAAAAAAATAGCTGATTTAAATAATTAAAAATATATATGATTTTTTGATTAAATAAATAAGTAAAATCACGAACCCTGTTTTTAAAAAAGATTTTCATTTAGCAAGGCTTTTTGTTATATAATTTTCAGTTGAGCTTCAAGTTTAAAGTCTTGTACATTTTCAAATTGCATGGCTTCTAAAATTTGTTTATCATCAAGCTATTTATTAGGATTAGCTGAATTCTGTATATTCTTATAAGTTACATGGCTTCAAAAGTTTTTAGATTTACTTTATTAATATTACACTGGTGTCCAGAAATTAAGGGGCAGTGACCGATTTCAGACGTTTCGTCGATTATCTTACTGAAACTCGTGAGGAAATGCCCGGAATGCCCTTAAGCTTTGAGGATGTAAAGAACATGTTTGACTTGATGTTTTTCAGTGAATATTTTATCGCGAGGACAACTATGGGGGGGGGGGGGATAATAACTTTAATAATAAAATAATATTTTCGATCACCCAAGTAACGAAAAATGCTAAAAATGGTCTGTCACTGTAGTAAATGACTATGTAGGTTCTGTTCAACATTTGTGTGCATTTTTTTTGTAAGTATAGCATGTATATTCGTGAATATATTAACGTTTCTGTGAAAAATTCAAAAGTTTTTTTTATAACATGCAGAGTTTTCAGCCAAATTTAACACCACTTTCCAAAAACTTGACAAAGAATCGTAGAAATAGTATACTGTGATTAAAATATTAAAATATTGAATATTTGATGAGATATAGGTATTTTTATGAAATTAATTTTAACTGTGCATGCGCAAACTACAGCAAACATTTTTGTTATGATTTGATAGCAATACTATAGGGCAACTCATATAAAAAGACCAGTGAACTATCGTGAAAACTCAAATAGTTACAGCATTGATAAATACATTGATAAATTGAGAAATAAGTCTCATATAATTCTATGTTTTAAGCATAACTCAAAAACTACTTACCAACTATCTGTGATTTTGGATTTGCATATTTGAAGCCTCCAGAAATCCACCTCAATTAAAAATTCATAGGTTAGTTTTTTTCTTTTTTGAAATGAATTTAAAAATACTTTTTTTTATTATTATTATTTATAAGAGAGAACTAAACATAATCTATACAATTTTAACAAATAGATTTTGAAAATCTTCAAAAGAGCGAATCCAAAATTATTATGTCAAGTAGTTTTTGAATTACGCTTAAAAAGCTACCCGCATTGCAATTTGTTTTTCATCAATTGCAAATTAATTTCACATTAAGACTTCCAAATTTTAAACCTTCATATTTCTTAAACCACTTGACCAAGTGATTTCTTGTTTCGTATCCTTGGGAGAAATTTACAGAAAAAAAATGTATAACGTCAAAATTAGGTGTATGTATTGAAAAGTTGGAGTTTGGTACAATTTAAGAATGATGACAACCCCCTAAGCTTATTTTTTTAAAACCTATTATTGGAAGAAGATAATTTTCAGTCAAATATGGCTATTTCTGTTTTTTAAGGAGGGGTGGGCAATATTATGATTTAAAAAGATAGGTTTTGTATGTCCTTTGTTTTAGAAATATAGCTATAGAAATTCTTTCCAGCAACAATAAACTTCAAAGTAGTTGCATACACCTCATATGCATAGAACATGTTTCATACTTGTGCTACACCCAGTGGAATAAATTTGAGCTTTTTGAGGATACAGGCTTGTCCCCCTTTTTTTTAGTAATATTGAACAGTTGTTTGGCACTGTATTGAATTCAGGGGGTGGCCCGCTGGGATCCCCCTGGGACATTGAAATCCCCCCCCCCCCAAGAAGATTTGAGATATTATGCTTTTAATGGTTAAAAAGTGCAATTTCCAAAAAGGAAATATATAATTCCTCCCCACCCCCCCTCCCCGCCGGAGCCGCAGAAAAGGCTCTGAATTCAACACTGGGTTTAGCATCATCTGAATATTTAGTTATATTATACCCATGAGCGCATCAGTATACTTGTAACAAATAAATAAAATTTCAAGCTGATTCTGTATTGTAAAGAAACTTTTGTTATAAAGAGTAGGACCAATAACAGATAAAAATATTGCTTTTGGACACTGTTTTGATTTCCTTTTATCTCAATTAAATATTACTAAGAACTTTTTTGAATACATACACACATATTTCGTAATCATAAAATGCATTTTGTTATCATAAAATGCATTACATTTACATGTAATGCATTTTATGATAGCAAATACTTAAAATGTGTGTATGTATTCAAAAAAGTTCTTAATAATATTTAATTGAGATAAAAGGAAATCAAAACAGTGTCCAAAAGCAATATTTTCATCTGTTAATGTTCCTACTCTTTAAAACAAAAGTTTCTTTACAATACAGAAAATTTTCCGATCATAATGAAAAAAAATTCCGTAAAGCAAAGAAAAAGTTTCTATTCTACACAGGAATTTTTAATTTTTTCAAGATTAGTTTACTGACTGATTCGGAAAAGTTTCCTTTTTAAAACGGAATACTTTCTATCTATTCTCCCATTCTTCCAAAACGTTTCTTTATGTGAATGGAAAGTTTTCCTTTTTAAAACGGAATACTTTCTATCTATTCTTCCATTCTTCCAAAACGTTTCTTTATGTGAATGGAAAGATTTCCGTAAGACCCAGGAATTTATTCTGAGTCTAAAGATTAGTTTCTGAATCAAACGGGAAAAGTTTCCTGACGGAAAGAAAAAACTTTCGTTTTTTTCCGTTTTATTTTCCGTGTTGTTTCGGAAAAGTTTCCTGTACTATACGGGCAACTGGAAATCCTATTCCTACCGGAAACTTATCCGAATTTTTTTTTACAGTGATTAGCCTTTTTTTAAAGTTCTACTGTGCGTGGATTTTGATGTGACTTGCATTGTTAGTTAGATAATTTCTCGGGGATGGATTTAATATATTGCTTATTGTGCTATCGTTCTTTACCAAATCCTACTGTAAATGATCAACTAAAAGAGTTGGTCATTTGTAGCCCAAATTTTGTCTAACACATTAAAAATACATATCGACGCAATGACGTTCGTATCGTCTCCAGAAATGCGGAAGAAACATTCCAAGTAAAAGTCCAAATTGCTTTAATACACAAGGTCAAATTCACCGACATTTTTCGTTTGATTCAAAGTTTACTTGAAGAAACCGATCAGCGTAGCGGGCGAAGCCTATGCTAGTTTGTAATACAATGAATATGTAAGTATGTAAAAATCAGCGTAAAAAGCACGAATAACTTGGATAATACTAGTATGTGCATCTATTTCCAAAATGGTGACCTTCTCCAATCTAAAGTAACATACAAAAGAAAATAGTGACAACACGTGCAACACGTGTGCTTATTTCAAACCTCTCCGAAAAAACAGTTATAACTCACACATTTTTAAAACAATTCTGTAGTGTTTAATCAATGTAAATGTTTATATTTCAATATCAACCTTTTTTTTTAACACTTTCCAACTACGTTGGAAAGCGTTTATGAATTCGGTTTGTCTGTTTGTCTGCCGTATGTTTGCCTTTTGACCATGCTCTAACTCGCATAAATAACTCGGATTACCATTCAATTGATATATGTTATTGAGGTTTACTACTGCAAGTTCGGAAGTGAAAATGAAATGTGTAGCATTTATAGTTCCTTTACAGGGACACTCAAAATAATTCCTGTAGGTTACGATCTACGGGGGAAAATCGTTGTATTTTAATGATGTTACACTATTTCAAAAGTATTAAAATTGATATTATCGTTGAGGTGCAATACAATATGCTTACTATAGAATAGGGTGTGCAAAATATTCATCGTTCATTCCAGATTTTTGTAAACTTCCTTCGTCGATACATGCTCGTAAGTGAAAAGTTGCCACATAGCATTTTCACTAGGAACGTTTAAAATAAAAATACTAAAAATATAATTGTCTGAGTGCAACGAAGACTCATACACAGCGCAGTATTACTTTGCCCCATATATAGCTACGATGGATATTAAAACCTTTCGTCAAGCATAACTCAAAAAATATTTAACGGATTTCGTTCAAATTTTTACAGCAGGTACCTATAAAGGTGACAACGACGTCTATTTATTACCAAGAATAAATGTCAAACCGTTTGGAAATTATATTAAAAAAATAGATAAAAAACACAATTAAAGTACATACGTCACGAAAATTTTTTGCGTACGTCATTTTCACCGGCGGGAGATTTTCGTATACAACCGGAATTGAAAAGTTCATGGAGTACAGGGAGCAAAAAAATATGCACGCACTAATATTCAGCACAATAAAATATATTTCAATTTAGTAGAATCGAAAATTAATCTTTTTTTTTTTTTTTTTTTTTTTTTTTTTTGTTTTGTTTTGTTTGAAAGAAAAACCCCCAAATAACTTAGTAGACTTGGTATTAGAGATTTGGCGAAAATCTCAGTAATAGCAGCTTTTTTTTATTTCGCGTGCGTAAATAAAAAAAAAAATTCTTTGGTGTTTAAATAAAAGGTTTCGATTTATGGCATTATTTCTTTTTTTTTCTCTTTTTAGCATTTTAAATGGGATTAATGAAAGGCATGTATTTTAAATTAAATGAGTGAAAGGTTTATATTTAAATGAAATGAATTCAATATGAAAATGTTATAGGAACAATATTTGGCGATTTATCAACTGCGCCAGGATAACATAAAAGTACCAATATATCAAACGGTATGTAGTATGTGAAATGAAAAAATTATATTATAATCACAAGAAAAACAAGAAAAAAAACTAATATTCTGCATTCAGAGGGAAAAAATCCATCTCCTGTGCCGTACGATTTGGCGAGTTCTTTTTTAGTGATAAGTTTTTCGATGTGATTGTTGGGATCTGCAGGATTTGGCTTACTTTTTCTAAATCTTATTTTTTTGCAGATGTAGTATTATGTAAATATATTTTTTTGCAGATATTTTTCTATTTTGTATATTTGGCATTCTATTTTGTATATTTTCTATTTGGCATTTGGAAAAGAGATTTTTACCTTTTTATCTGTGCTTTCAGAAATATTAAAAAATAAAAAAAGATTTCATATATCAAGCGTTTAAGGACCACTTCTCCATTTTTAGATTTTAAATGCTATTTATTATTTACTAGCCGTTTATTAATTGTTTACAATTTACCCCCCTGACAATAACAATTATTTATCACAAAAATGCCTCTTAGGTTTGTTAAATAAGTTTGTTTATGTATTTTCATTACTTATTAAAATATCGAATATGGCAATAAAATTTTATTTTAGCATCGTGCTTAAATTTTTAAGATGGTGCAAAAACATGCTTTAATAAACGTATGTTTGTAAATATTTGAAAAACATGTTTTACCGCTCTCTTGAAAAATTTTGTAAGATGCTAAAACTACCTTTAGGCACCATTTAAAATTTTTTTCGTCAACCGACATAGGATACGAAATGTTCCCCCATTCAGATACACAGGCAAGGCTGGTCTCAAACAAGAGTAAAGCTAGCAACAATATTGTTTTAACTCTATAAGAGTTACAATAATGATATTAAATACTCCGATTGGCTTTGGGCCCAATTACGAAAGGCCTAAAAAAAACTGTAGAAGAAGTCTTTTACATTTGTTTCAAATGAAGCTCGGTCTACAAGGTATTAGTTAATAATACAAACAACACTAATGGCATGGAGGCAAAAGTTTTAATTTAAATGTATATATTTGAACCCCCCCCCCCCCCCAAAAAAAAAAAAAAAAAAAAAAAAGGAAAAGAAACTTACAGTAATGAATTTAAAATGGCGTTAAGCCACGCTTTCTGACATAAGCAATTGGCTGCAAACGCGATAACGAAACTTTCACTTAACTTAATAACATGTAGCTAATATAGCCCTCCGGGTACTTTGCAGTTATACAGACCTTGTGGTTTTTTTTTTTTTAAGTTTGAGACAATTCAGGTTTAAGAAGTTGAGAATTACTGTCAAATGATATAAACAACTATGAACACAAAACTGATGAATTATTGTTCAGGTTTATGTATGTATTTAAAAAAAAAAAATTCATCTGATTACACTTATTAGATAAATTACTTCTGTTTGCATTTAATAACTGATAAACGGCTTCTGTATATTAAATGAATTGTTTAAATATTGGGAAGAGGTGGCGAGAAGTAGAAAGACGAGTAACAAACGGGTAGACAGACGGGTAGTGAGATGGGTAGAGAGACGAGTAGCGACATAGCTAGGCTGACGGGTAGCGAAACGAATAGACAGATGGCTAGAGAGAAAGGTAAAAAGAGGGTTGACAGAGGGGTAGCGAGATGGGTCACGAGACGGGTAGCGACACCGGTAGACAGGAATATAGCGAGAAAGGTTGCGAGACGCGTAGCGTGGTAGATAAAGAGACGAGTAGAGAGATGAGTACAGAGACGAGTTGACTGACGGGTAATGAGATTGATAGCGAGACGGGTAAAGAGTCGGGTACAAAAACAAACGGATAGTGAGACGGGTATACAGACGAGTAGATGGGTACGAAGATGGGTAAGAAGATGGGTAGAGAGGCGTATAGCCAGACGGGTAGAGAGACAGATAGACAAGTTGTGAGACAGATAGACAAATGGGTAGCGAAGTGGATAGAGACATGGCTAGACATACAAGTAGTTAGACGGATAGACAGACGGTTAGAGAATTAGATTGGCGGGTAGCGAGACCGGTAGAGAAATATAGAGACAGGTAGCGAGATGTGTAGAGAGATAGACAGTCGGTTAGACAGAAAGGCAGAAGAACGGATAGGGAAACAGACAGATTCTGGAAAGACAGACAGACAGGCAAAAGAAAAGTCTGCGGATTGGCGCAGTAAAGGCGCATTAAAGGCGCATTAAAGGCGCAGGGGACAGAGCCTCCTAGAGAATAATCAAGAAGTATCTGTTAAGCTTAACTTTGTAATATATATAATTTTTCAATTTTGCCGATATGGAGATTTAATGTAAAAGTTATTTTACAGAAGTCATCGAAAGATTTTTTTGTATACTTTAATAGTAATTTAGAATATAGTTTTGCAATCTGGTTTGTAGCAAAGCATGCTATCAATGTGGTTTGAAGTTTGAAGTGTAAGAGTTTCTATAAACAGTTATACAAATAATAGATATATAATCAAGGAAGAAAAATTTTAAATTCACACAAAAAAAAGGTGCAACAATGAAAATAAATTTGCGTTAAGCCACGCTTAATAGAATAATCTATTGGCTGCTAATCCAATTACGTAACTTTAAAAAGCTTGGCGTTTTAAAAAATCCGGCGTTTTTTTTTTTTTTTTTTTTTTTTTAAGTTTTGCGCAATACGCGCTTAAGAAAATGAGATTCTTTGCCACATGTTAAAAAAAATTATGACAACACATCTGATTAACGGTACTTCTTTTCTATTTTTTTAACAGTGTATATGAATTTATATATGATATTTTGTACTTCTATCATTTAATTTGCTCTTTTTCTTTATATTGTAATTGTTAACCCTATGTTCTCAGCAATATCACTCAGACTAAACCCTTTGAGGGAAGTCCTAGTAAAATATACAAGATCATTTTTGAGGCAATTAAGGAAAGCTTTGACAGCAAACATGCTCCAGCAGGGCTGTAGCTAAGGAGTAAACAATAGGGGGTGCTCAAGAAAATGTAAGAGGGGCTCATACTACTTTTCTCTCTGACACATTCACGCACAAACACAGATATATATGATCAAAGTATTATATAGAAAGTTAAATTAGTGCGTATTCATATTGCAGGCACTATGTTTGTTATTAAACTGTTTATAATAACTTTATTTGATGTTAAGAAACGTAAAGGCTGTAGACAGAGATGTAATGGAGGATATACGGTGGGTACGCCGTATACCTTCTGGATTATTTTAAGGATTTTTCTGGATTATTTATATCCTCTGCCTTCAGAGTATGCCTTCTTTTTTTTTTTTTTTTTTTCTACGACTGCATCACTGGCTGCAGAATGAAAATTTTCAGTATATAATTATACTAGTGAAATAATAAGTGATGATGTCAATGAGTAAATAAATAGCTGACAGTTCACCTGTTTCAAAAGAGTTGCATCCTTTAATTTTTTTTCTGAATATTCCCTGCCCTTAAGGATTCTAAATGTTTTTATATGATAAAAAACATTAGAAAAATCAAGGATGTATCTTGCATTTTAAAATTATTTTTGTGTCTAGTCAAATGCTAAAACCACTTGTATTTAAATTGGCTATTAGCTTTTTTTATTAGTATCATTTATAAATAAAGGATCTTATATATTTAAACTAGGATGACTCAAATACAAAACATAATGTTTACCATAAGCATCTATTTACTACCAAACTCATTAGAATAACTTTGTTTTATGCTAATAATGGAAAACGCTGCAAAATAAAAAAAATGCAGTACATAACTAATGCAAAAGTCAATGTTTGCAACAGCAAAAGGTTGCTAATTCTGAGTATGTGCAGATAGGATGCACGCATAGGGAAGCACTTAGTTTTTAAACAAATACTACAATTTAGTATTTATGCAAAACCGTAAAAAGCCCCCAAAACTAAACTCAATTTTTGAACAGAGTTTTATTTGGATTTTTGCAACAGAATTTCATTTGGTGGCCTTGGTAACTTTTCCAGAGGGGGCTCAAAATTTTTCAGGGGTGCTGATCCCCCCCCCCCTCCCCTGGCACCTCTCTAGCTATGGCCCTGTGCTTCAGGCTCTGTCATCCCGTTTTATGGATACAAAGGGCTATACAAGTAATATACTCACATAATTAGAAATTAAATTGACCTAATTATCCCGTTCCAAGTTACTTCTTTTTATTAGTTTGATTGAAATTACTTATTTATTATACTTTCTAAATTATTTTCATTAATTTTGTAATATTTTTTTTATTTTCGAACATCAAGTGTAATTAGGATAGATCTTGATAATTCAGAAGCTGGTTATTCTTACATTTTAATTAATCAATTAATTAATTTTAAGAAGATTAAGAACATCAGGAATATTAGTTTTACTGATTGCAATATGACGCATACAGCTCTTTTTTTTTTTTTTAATAAAAAAAAGGTAAAAATAAAAATAAAAACAGGGTTTTTTTTTATTATTATTCTTTTCAGTAATAATTTCTAAAACTTTTCACTTATAAAGGAAAAAGTGATTACTGTGTTTCCTTTGTCTATCGATCTGTTCATGTTCTACGATAAGATTCTGCATTATTATTATTATTATTATTATTTTATTTATTTATTTATTTATCTATTTATTTATTCACATAACTTTTTTAATATATTTCAAATTTTCGGAAAAAACATTTTAAAAAATCATAGATTCTACGTAAATTTATACTCATCCGGAATTAAAAGCATTTGTTCAAGATTCTCGATCATTAGTGAATGCATTTTTCATTGATTGGAGGGAAACAAATAGTATTTTTATCGGAAATTCTGCACAGTATACTATATACGAAGAAGACAGAAGTAAGGGTGTAACAAAAAAGGGCTTTTAAAAGAGAAATAGAACAAGACGCTCACAAAAGAAGTGATGAAACGGTAAAAAATTCTTGAAAGATTCTACTCCATGATGTAATTTTGGTTAATAATTAATCAAGACGGGGGGTAATGTGAAAGTATATATATATTGTTGCTATTCTGAATCTTAAGTGATTTAAATATCATTTTTCTTCATAAATCGGCTATTCTTTATCGAGTTAAGTCTCCATTTAGTTTTTGGTTAAAATGATTACAACTGGGTTGGATGAGTTGGTAGTGGCCTTAAAGACTGAAATATCATCTAAAATCAAAAGCTTACAAAAGCTATTTTTTAAAAACGACGGAGATAAGAAAAATCCCCAAAGAATTCGCGAATTTACAAGTTTTTTGTTTCAAAGCGAAACTGAGGAATATGAGAAAAAAATTCTTCAAATGAAATACGATTTTTCAGTCAATGAATTAATTACAATTTACAATGCCTTGTGCATTCATAATTCTATTTATTTTGACGAATTAACTACCAAAATAACCTTTCTCTTATGTGATTTAAATATTCTTAAGACTAGTATTGTCAGCGATGTAGAACCCGAAATTTTAAGCGAAACTATAAATGACAAACCTAATGATATTTTAAAAAAATTCTAGTATAAATAATACAAGTGTTTAAAATATTTCTGAAGATAATACAAGAAGTAATTCGGGTAGAACAAAAAATGAAATGCCGCAACTTCTAATTCAAGATACTTTGTTGAAACCTTCTATAAATTTTAAGGATATAGAGAACATGATTGCTGCTTATTATGGCAGTCTATTAAGAAATGCTGAAAAATGAATTGAGAATTTATAGAGATGTTATAGTTGATTAATTTAAACAATCTGCATAAGTTATATTTTGTCAAAAGATGAATTGCAGAGAAAGCAAAATTACTAATTCAAAGTGAACCTAAATTCTTGGGGAAAGTTTCAACGTTATCAATTTCTGAATATGGCTCAGTATGTAATTCAGCAGAACTGCATGAATTATTATTTTAAGCAGAACTGCATGAATTATTATTTTAAAGAAAAATGAAAGAAGTGAATCACTTGAGGAATTGTTCAGTAAATAATCGCAATGCTACGTGTTTTAAGCCAATTTTGGAGACTGGAGAAAGCTCGGAAGTTTTTATGTGCAAAAAGTAATATCCCAACAGCATATTAAAAAAAAAGTTTCGCGTTGCTTTGAGCAGAAAAATATATTTTTAAAAAAATTAGGAAATTTTCTTATGTCTATTAGTAACATCATATTTTATTTTTTACGGAAACTACTTTGATTTATCTAATAAAACAGATAGTTGTTATAGATTTAACTACAGTCGAGTCTCTTAATAACGAACTTCCATATAACGAATTTCTCTGTATAACGAATTTTTAGCAGGAACGGTCACTTTTCCCCATGATTACATTAAAAATAATCGAGAAAGATTTATCTCCATATAACGATATTTTTCTTCATTTGTGTAAAAATAAAGCTTCAAAACCAGATGGAATCAATTTTTCTTCACTGATTCCTGGTTTATCTTCCAAAGCTCAGTACCTCTACCTAATTCTCTATTTTGTTTGTCAAATTCATTTTCACAAAAAGTTTGCGAAATTAGTTTATGTATAGGTGAGCCAAACGTGGCCATAGTTAAGCTTTGAGGATTTTTTATAATTTTCTTGTTGGGTGTGTGTGGCTGAATTTTTGTTTCTAAAATTTTATACTTATCTCTAACACATATCAAGTATACTTTTCTTTGTAAAATCAAATTTAATTACTTTTATAATACAATTTCAAAATTGTAGCTTGTGGGCCAGCGCATAGTGTTCCAAAGGTGGCCCATGTATTGAAATCACTTTTAAAACGTGAAAAAATACTCGGAAAACTATTTTGCTTACTATTATGCTCTGATGATCCTTCCTTTCGATATCTTTCGAGTTTTTCTTCTTAATCTTCTTATCTTATGACACGAAAAGACCTTGAAGCAATTTTTGTACACGGTAGTTCAGAGATTTTCTACTGGTAGTTACTGACCTCTTTTGAGTGATCTCTGGTGTTAACAATAAATGCTAATATGTTTTTTGATATATTTATGTAAAAATTTTGAAAATCACCCTTACTACACTGATTTCCCCATTTGTTTTCTAAGGTGACCACCTCAGGAACATGCGTATGGGCGCCATTTACACGACGTAAAAGTATAGAATTGAAGATGTGGTTAAAGAGAAAGAAATAAACTTTCAGAAAACGTATCATAACTAAAAGTTCTGACAATTTAAGCACGTGTAAATTAAAATATCTTCTTACCTGGAAATTAGAACGGCTACTCCTCAAAAGTGAAATCACTGCCTAAAATGTCGGGTGATTAAGGTGATCTCTTTAAATTCAGCCACGTGCACTGCAGATAAATGATTGGCAATGCAGTAGCACCATTTTGTGATTAAAAATTAAATTAATTCTACTTTCCAGGGGTGGGCTACGTTTGGAACACTGGCCACCTTTGGTTCACCTAACCTTATTTATCATTATTGATCTTGAAAATGTCGTGGATTGAGCGAACGAAACCTGTTGATCTGTTTATTAAAATGTATTTATAAGCCTTTATGATGTACAGTTATCACTTTAAGCATATAAATTTTCACTTTAATGATAATAAGTTATTTTCTTATATAATTCTGCATTCCTTGTTACAGTGTTAAATTTTTTATGGGAGTATAACAGTTTGGAAATTAAAACAACCAAAAATTATAGCTTTCTTCGTCCAAAACAAATGCAAGCTTTCTTTATGCATTTTTTTTTTTTTTTACTATGCTTTCAAATAAATGTTTATTTTCCGTTTTGAAACTTAAAATAATTAAAAATACAATATCAAGTTAATATTTAGTGTTAAACATTTCAAAATCTTAAATAAATATCTCAATTTTTTTTTTCAAAATTTACACATTAAATAGGAATTTTTCTATATAACGAATTTTTTGACTGGAACAAAGGATTTCATTATATTGAGACTCGACTGTACTTAATAATATCATTATATATATAACGATTTCACAAGCTTTGCTGTACAAGTAATGAAATTTTGTTTATGAAAAATAAAATTATGTTCTGATTATCCTGTTTCATATTACTTTCTTAATTAATCTAAGTTATTATTTTGCTGTTAATTCATTTAACCATTTTCTTAATTACGTTAGCAATAACTTTCATAATTTCGACTATCAAATTTAATAAAGATCAACAATGGATTGTTCAGAGGAGGTTCTGCGCTTCTTTATTTTTTTTTAACCGATTTCAAAAAAAGGAGGAGGTTCTCAATTCGACGCGTGTGTATTTTTTTATTTATTTTATTATTATTATTATTATTATTTATTTATTTATTTATTTATTTATTTATTTATTTATTTATTTATTTATTCATTTATTTATTTATTTACTTATTCTTTATTTTTGTATGTTCACCGATTACTCCGAAACTATGTGACCGATTCATGTTATTTGTTTTATTATTATTATTATTGAAAGGGGATAATCTCGAATTGGTCACATTTAAGTTTCATCAAAATTGGTTCAGTACATTTTTAGAAATTTAACAAAAATAAAAAAAATAAACATCTTTAAAATATTTCATCAACTTTTAAGTTATTAAAATGTTTCATTGTTGCAACTTTGGCATATTTTCAATATATTTTTGTTCATATATTCATATATTTCGGCATATGTTGGGCTTTGGCATATTTTCGAGAGCGCTCTTATTGTCGCATAATCAAATCCATTGTAGTTTCAACTCCCATACAACTGTACGAGTTACAAAGAAAATTTGTCGATTTATCACTTTTGGCGGACTAGTTAGAAAATGCCTGAAAATTAATGTATTAATTAATTATTAAGTTGTAAAGCTATTACAATACCAGTAGACCCGTGCGAGGATTTTGCACTGCAGTCTAATAATTTTTAGCAACAATATAATATGTTTTAGATGCAGGTTTAAACTTCTAAATTAAAATTAAGGATAAAAATAACTGAAAACAACATTAATCCAGCCAGAATATCGTCTTATTTATTCCTAAGTTAAAGTAAAAACTAACTGAAGATAACAAAAGGCAAACGTGAGAAAAAAAAAAAAAAAAAAAAAAAAGGAACAAAAGCATTTTAACTGCAATAGAAAATGACGTCATACGTTTCTTGAAAAACATGGAACAAAGAAAAATAAATTGAATGCATTTAAAATATAATTTAATATAATATAACAAAGCATACCTTTTTTTCTACACATGATATACCACTGCTTCGATCGATCGATATTGTCTTTTCTTCCAAACATTTCAATTTCAATTTTGAGCAAAGCATATCTTTTATTCTTCACGTGATATACCACTGCTTCGATCGATCGATAATGTCTGTTTATTCTAAACATTTCAATTTCAATTTTGCTTATTAATATATAGTAAATTATTTGGTTATTAATATAAATATAAAATAAATCCGTGCGGAGAAATCATACTTTATCCTTTTTGTACTATTTATTTTTTGATAATCATTGTCGCGCATCATATAATGCAGTATTTTATTTTTGTGTCAACAACAATTTGAGGAAAACCTTTCATTTCATTTATGAAAACAATGGCAATTTATTTTTTTAATTAACAGCTATTTTTAATCAAAAAACAATTTTAACGAAATGTAAGTGTACTATGTCAGAAGCCGCTTCAAAAACCTTACGAATGATACATCATTCGTTGTTGTGCGTGTGGTAAATTCATAGAAATGTTGACAACAGAAATCATAAGAGACGGTAGTCTCTTGAGTGACGCAGCGAAAAACCGAAAACCGTAAGCCCAAAACCGAAGATTCCGTCACTCTCATATATACAGCTAGCAGGACATCAAAGGAAAATCGAAACGCCGACATTTAATATCTCAGTAAATATGAGGCATACCGTTTCGATTTTTTCACATTAGTCTTATATCTATGGCCTAACTCTATCCTGAAATTTATAGATTTCTACATGCAGTAGATTTTGAGATCTGGAAACCAATTTTTAAGCGAAAATGGAAGATGTAATGGTGTAATGGGCACAGAGTTGTTATCTCGAAAATGGATCGAACGATTTTTTTTAAATTAATATATTATATTAATCAGTTTTAGATGAAGCGTTTAAGATATTGCGCTAACGTAGGAAAACTCTTGTTTTCAATATAATCCACTTTTAAAATCGGACTATTTTCTTATGCTTTTTCTGGTAGACTAACATTACAGATCTTCAGCCTTTTCACTGCTTTTTATTACTGCGCAATAAGGAAGCTCTTGCCTATTACGGTTACAGTTAAACGTTAAAGCATATCCATATCGCTGAAAAACTATTTAGATTCTTTTTTTTTTTTTTAATACGAAAACAGTTTTTAATGCAATTTTTAATATGTAATATATATGTATTAAATTAAATTATTGTTTGTATATTTTTCTTTTTTGTTATAATAAAGAATTTCTTATTTCAAAATCTTCATTAAGTCGAAAAATATTTAGATTCCTTGATTAAAATATTGAAATATTTTATAATTATATATATACAATTTAATTATTATTTATATATTTAATTTGTCATTTTTTAAAGGAAAAAAAGTATTCAGATTTTTTTTTATCAGTTAATTTGAAACAGACTCTAATCAACGAATCAATCATCTGTTTGTTTTGAGTCGCGAATGTTGTTTAGGAATAACACTCATATGAGGTGAGGTATTTTACTATTTATTTATTGTTTGTTTACTTATTTTGATTAGATTGTCCTTTTAGAAATTGTCTTTTGATTTAGTGGCGTAAATGGTGAGATAATTGTCAATAGTATTACCTGTTTTATCGTTAAAAATAATATAAGGAAATTGCATTATGGCCAGTGAATCTTTTAAAGAAGTCTTTTAAAAATCAGATGACGATAGAAGATTGGTTTTTTACTTGTTAGCTATATTTTCCAACTGTCCAAATCAAACTTTCCCATCATTCACCTCACACAAATTTAATAACTAAAACTTTTTATTTCAGTGTGATTGAAATACGTTTAATTCACCGTGGACCACCCCCTAATATTTTATTTATTTAAATTTTTTTTAAGCTTCTCTTCTATCCTAATAGACAACAGCACTGCAATGATTATTTATAACCTTCAGAAAGTATGTTTAGCTCAGATTGAACTATTTTATCCTGCTTTGTTGTTTTGAGCTTCTAAAAGTAAAATTTTTCATCATCATATTTTTATTTTTTTTAGTAATTAAAGGTTGTAGATAAATAAAATAAAACAGCTTTTTTGCAAAGCTTGTTTTTATTTTACTTTAAAGTTATTATGTTTAAAAGAAAGCTATAAACAATATTAATATGATTATTTATTGAACTTCAACATGGGGTACAGTGGACCACCCACTCCTGGGGCACAGTGGTCCACAATCCACTCTGCTCCTCTAATGCAGAATGTTCAAAATATGTAATAATTGTTTTCTATAAAGAAAGATTGTTTTAAAGTAGAATTAACTGTAAAATAAAGTAAACAAATAAAAATAACAGTTTTTTTTAACATAGTAAGAAATATTTTGTTTTGTATTTACTGCCTTTGATAAATATAACTGTAGTCTAATTGTTGATGATTCTATTCAAGTAAGATTCATGAGATGCAAATTGAATGGAAATCAGTTTATTTCTCCCGAAACTGTAGATGAATCTGCTGTTGATGTCAATGATTTCATAATGTTGCTCGCAGACCCAAAATTATTTCTTGAAAATTCCAGGCTCAATCTTACTGATAAGTATTTTGGAATTTCATTTGCAAATTTTATTGTGAGCTGATTTTTTTTGTACTTAAGTAATAACTTCAACTAAATTGCAATTGTTCCTGTATTAATCTGTTATTATTTTCAAAATATAATTATTTTTTTGTTTTTGTTTCAAAATTTATATTACTATGTTATTTTGCGAATGAAGAGGCAACAAAAAAGAATTAGATTAATGAAAAATAGATTTATATTATATTTTAGATAATACCTAATAGTGGTCCACTGTACCCTGGTCGGTGGACCAGTGTATATATATATTTTTTTTAATGTATTGAAAACTATGTTGTGAGAAAATTATGATGGATGTAAGAAGGTTTAAGGAATATTCAAAAATATTTTCATACAGATTGGTCAGTCTGTTAAAGAGAAAAAAAAAATTTAACTGAAAAAGTGGTCCACTGTGTACCGGTCTCCCCTACCCGATTACATGAGATTTTGTTATTTTATTGATATGTTTGTGTTTACGTATTTTATCAAGATTATATTTCAGCTATTTTTAAGTAAGTTTTTTAAGATACTATATAGCAATGTTAAAATGTTGGCTATACTTTATTAGCGTATGTTAAAGATTGGTCAGAAAAAAAAGGTTGGCGAGATTAAAAAATTTTGTCGATCAGCTAGTGCTCGACTAACATAACAACAGGGCTGCTGGGATGGAATTTAATTTTTAAAAAGGACACATTTTGAACCGGTTTGTTTACAGTCCCATTTTATTAGTAGAATTTTGTGATAATTTCCCAAATGACTGGCGAATTTTGCATTTTTTGTAAAAAAAAAAAATATTTAGATGTAATTTTAAACAAAATCTCTTTTCATTTCTTTAATTTGCAAATATTTTAAGTTTTCTTATTTAAAATACTGTGATTAAATGTCCAATGTAAGATTTCCCTTAGTTGAAAATTGTTATGACAGAATTTACACAACTGCAAAAATAATTGATTACTACAACAATGCATTTTCAGGGTTTTTTTCCAATAAAATTAGCTATACAACAGAGGAAAGTTAACTTCATACTATGCAAAATGTATACATTTTAACGTCTGAATGTGAAAAATATTAAAAACACCAATTAAAATAATTTAAGACAGACATGAGAATACATAAAATAAAAATTTTATAAAAAATATATACTTAAAAACAGTTAAAAATACAAAATAGTAGACGTTTCGCCAAGCGACACGCAAGGCATCATCAGTACAAAAACAATCTATTGCATAACAAACCACAGAACAAGGAAAAAGAAAAGGTTTGAAATCAAGGAAAGTTGAAGTTATTTTAAAAACAGATAATATTCATTAGGGACAGAACGAGCTTCATTCAACGTCTGCGATCGCAATTGAGTGAACCAACTCTCAAGGAGTAATCGACCATGGTAGCTGTTACAACCTGATTTCAAAATACTGGCGTTCGCAATTAGCGGGATGTGATTCGTTTGAAGTGAATGCTGGACAATTTTTGAATTCAAATTACTATTTTTTAAAGCACTAGTATGTTCTTTTAGGCGAATTTCCAATGATCTACCTGTTTCACCAATGTAGACACTATTGCAATCTTTACAGGGAATAATATAAACAACACCGGGTAATTTAGACTTATCATATTGAAATTTATGCTTAGTGAAAAAGGAACTCACTTTATTAATTGGTTTAAAAGAAACCCCAATATTGAATGATTTTAGAATGCCAGAAATTTTTTCAGAAATGTTCTTATAATAAGGGATACAGATAAAAGAGTTTGGTTTACTACGTTGAAAAGGGGGGGGGATAGAATTCACAAAATTTAAAGTATTTTTAAAGATTTTTTTAACAAGACCTATAGGATAGCTATTATTAACCAAATCGCGATAAATTTTACACTTCTCAATTTCAAAATCATTACTGGAACTGCAATATCTAATGGCCTAGAAGCTCGTTCTGTCCCTAATGAATATTATCTGTTTTTAAAATAACTTCAACTTTCCTTGATTTCAAACCTTTTCTTTTTCCTTGTTCTGTGGTTTGTTATGCAATAGATTGTTTTTGTACTGATGATGCCTTGCGTGTCGCTTGGCGAAACGTCTACTATTTTGTATTTTTAACTGTTTTTAAGTATATATTTTTTTATAAAATTTTTATTTTATGTATTCTCATGTCTGTCTTAAATTATTTTAATTGGTGTTTTTAACTTCATACTATATTTACATTGCAGTAATTTGGAGAGTTGCAAAATATAGCTAACAAGTAAAACACAAATCTTCTTTAGTCTGCGGGTTTTAAAATACTTCCTAAATATTCACTCGACACGATGCAATTTCCTTACCTTGTATCATTTTTATCGATAAAACAGGTAATTGACAATCATCTCACCATTTAAGTAACAATCTAAAGTCAATTTCTAAAAGGACAAGAAAATCAAATCAAAATAAGTAAACAAACAATAAATAAATAATAAAATACCTAATATGAGTCTTATTCTTGTAAACAAGAATTTGCATTGCAATCACCGCTCATGAATAGATGACACAAGCGATAGGTTAATTTATTGTTAATTGATAGTAGAGGTGCCCAATCTTTTTAGGCGAAGGGCCACTTAAAAAATTGTTGGGTTGTCGAGGACCACCATCAGTAGCACAGAAAGAATTTTGTTTCGAGGAGATGTTGGGTAGGGGGGGGGGGGGGGATAATTAGCATTATCCATACATACAGCACTGTTCGGTTGCAAATTTGGAAGAATGCACCCACTAGATGGATTTGTGATTTTTATGCGGCTACTTGACAAAATTGTGATTTTTATGTGCCCGTTCTAAAAAATTCATGATTTTTATGTATAGGTTCAACTTTTATGTATAGGTTTCAACTTTTTTACTCAGTAACCACTGGCCAGTACATGGATTTTTTTACTCCTGTTTTTCAGCAATGACCAATAACAAATTTACAAATACTTGATAAAAAATTTAAGAAATTTGTCAAACGATTGTGGAATAAACGGCGAAATTTGTCAAATAGTGTTGGGAAAGAAATCGCGACATTCGTCAAATGGTCTCGGGAAAGAAATCAGGCATTGCAGGAAAAAAATTAATTATGTCTAACTGTCGTGAAAAAATTAGAGAAATTCGTCAAATACGTTCGGGGGAAAAAAATCACAAAATTCATCAAATGATCTCGGGAGGAAAATAGTGAAATTTGTCTAACAATCACGGAACAGAATTGCAAAATTCGTCGAATAGCAGTGGAAAAAAAGTGCACAATTTGTTCGTTCATGGAAAAAGTCGTGAAATTCATTAATCGATAGTCGATAAATCACGAAATTCATCAATCGATAGCAGAAAAATCACAAAATTCATTGATAGTGGAAAAATCACAAAATTCATCAACTGGTTTCAGGGGAAAATTTTTTCGAATATCGTCGAATGGCTTCGACAAGGAAAAAAGTCACAATCCGTCAAATAATTTCGGGGAAAAAATCATGAAATTCGCCAAATGGTTTCGAAATTTGTCGAGCGACAGCGGGGAAAAAATCTTTTTCCATTCAATCATCGCAATTGGGACTATTAAGTTTGACCAGTGGTGGCAGTAAAGTCAGTCGCCAAATTTTCAGTATTACTCGCCGATTGGCGAATGGCAATTTTGTCCTATATTTTTACACGCCTGATCGATGAAATTCAAGATTTTTACGCACCCGATTGATGACTTTCTTGATTTTTATGGATCCGTTTGACGAAATTAATGATTTTTATATGCCCGATAAACAAAATTCATGATTTTTATGCATGCATTCAACAAAATTTATGATTTTCCTTCTCCCGATCCACAAAATTCATGTTTTTACTGTGCTTGATTGACAAAATTCGTAATTTTCAACTGATATGCTTTCCGTCGGCCATTTAATGAAATTCACAATTTTTCTACTCTAGACAATGGCAAAATTTTCATTTTTTTTTTTTTTTTTTTTTTACCGTTTGTTGAAATTTACAATTTTTTCACAAACATTCGATGGAATTCTTGATTTTTCCACGCCCAATATACGAAATTTGCGATTTTCCATGCCTATCGACAAAATTCATAATTTTGCAGAACCGATAGACAAAATTCATAATGTTTTCCCACAATCTATGGACAATTTGCAAATTTTTTCCGCAACTGTTCGTTGAAATTCGCGATCTTTCCATGCCATTCGATGAAATTCGTTGCTCGATCCATGAAATTTGCGATTTTAAGTGCCTTATCGACAAAATTTGCAGGTATTTTCAACTAATTTACAAAATTCAAGATTTTGAGTGATTGACGAAATTTACAACTCCAGAATTACCGATTTTGGCATCTCTGGTTTCTGTTGACCGATTATTGAAATTTGCGTTTTTTTTTCTAGCGACAAAATGGCGAAATTTGTGATTTTTCCATGCCCATTCGACAAAATTTGCATCCAGTCGATGCAATTCATAATTTTATGCACCTGATCGATGAAATTCATATTTTCCTACGATCTATGGACAAAATTTGCGCATTTTTCTCACGAATTATTAAGGAAATTCGAAATTTTTGGATAGATTGGCATGTATGGTCTCTGCGGGCCACCAGTTACCCATCACGGCCACAGGTTGTGCATTCCTAATCGTGATGCAGTTTAGCTCATTCGACTCGACCTCGATAGAACTTACTGAGTTTAGTTTCACCACCAGGGGCAGTTATGTTCATATAGAACAGAGTGCGCCCCTGGCAGTGGAAGAGGAAATTAATGGATTTTGGAACTAACTCGAGTTCTATGGGTCCCATCACAACATGGTTTGATTCATTCAATTTGACATTGACAGGATATATCAATTTTAGTTTCAAGTTTGACCACCAGGGGGTGCATTCCTATCTCAGGTTCTATGGCCCCGATCATGACAAGGTATGGCTCACTCAACTCGAAATCGACAGCCTCAACAATTTCAGCTGTTTGTACAGAACAGAGTGCGCCCCCTGGTGATGGAACATGGAACTAACAGATTTTGCAGCTAACTTGAGTTCTATGGGTCCCATCACAATGCAGTTTGATTCATTTGACTCGACATCGACAGGATATATCGATTTTAGTTCCAAGTTTCACCACTAGGGGACACTATCCTATCTCGTGTTCTATGGGCCCGATTACGATGAGGTATGGCTCATTTGACTTGAAATCGACAGCCTGAAAGATTTCAGCTATGTTTGTATAGAACAGAGTGCGCCCCCTGGTGGTGGAAGATGGAACTAACGGATTTTGCTGCTAACTCGAGTTCTATGGGTCCCATCACAATGCAGTTTGATTCATTCAATTTGACATTGACAGGATATATCAATTTTAGTTTCAAGTTTGACCACCAGGGGGTGCATTCCTATCTCAGGTTCTATGGCCCCGATCATGACAAGGTATGGCTCACTCAACTCGAAATCGACAGCCTCAACAATTTCAGCTGTTTGTATAGAACAGAGTGCGCCCCCTGGTGGTGGAACATGGAACTAACAGATTTTGCAGCTAACTTGAGTTCTATGGGTCCCATCACAATGCAGTTTGATTCATTTGACTCGACATCGACAGGATATATCAATTTTAGTTCCAAGTTTCACCACTAGGGGACGCTATCCTATCTCGTGTTCTATGGGCTCGATTACGATGAGATATGGCTCATTCGACTCGAAATCGACAGCCTGAAAGATTTCAGCTATGTTTGTATAGAACAGAGTGCGTCCCCTGGTGGTGGAAGATGGAACTGACGGATTTTGCAGCTAACTCGAGTTCTATGGGTCCCATCACAATGCAGTTTGATTTATTCAACTGGACATCGACAGGATATATAGATTTTAGTTACAAGTTTCACCACCAGGGGGCGCTTTCCTATCTTGTGTTCTATGGGCCTGATCACGACGAGGTATGGCTCATTCGACTTGAAATCGACAGCCTGAAAGATTTCAGCTATGTTTGTATAGAACAGAGTGCGCCCCCTGGTGGTGGAAAATGGAACTAACGGATTTTGCTGCTAACTCGAGTTCTATGGGTCCCATCACAATGCAGTTTGATTCATTCGACTCGACATCAACAGGATATATAGATTTTAGTTACAAGTTTCACCACCAGGGGCGCTTTCTTATCTCGGGTCCTATGCGCCCCATCACGACGAGGTATGGCTCATTCGACTCGAAATCGACAGCCTCAAAGATTTCAACTATGTTTGCATGGAACAGAGTCCGCCCCTGGTGGTGGAAGATGGAACTAACGGATTTTGCAGCTATCTCAAGTCCTATGGGTCCCATCGCAATGCAGTTTGATTCATTCGACTCGACATCGACAGGATATATTGATTTTAGTTCCAAGTTTCACCACCAGGGGCACTTCCCTATCGGGTTCTATGGGACCGATCACGACGATGTATGGCTCATTTGACTCGGAATCGACAGCCTGAAAATTTTCAGCTATGTTTGTATAGAAAAGATTGCGCCTTTTGGCGGAGGAAGATGGAACAAACGGGTTTTGCCATGCATTTTCATCCTTCTAATTGTGTTACTCTCTCGCTGTATAATTTAAAAGTTGAGTCTTGGATTCCTCTCCCTGGGCCACCACCCTCATATTTTATTGGGGTCCAAGGGGTCTTTTTTAGCATTTTTTTAAAATTTTATTCTAATGATTAATTTATACCGTATACTTAATTTCGACTAATTGACATTTTCATCAATAACCTTAAAAAAGTAATGATATCAGTACAAAAACCCTTAACGGGTTAAAAGTGTTGACGCAGCACTTTCTTTTGGCTCTATGAATTTTTAATGTGGGTCTTAAAAGCAATGATATCAAATTTAAGTGACGCTATGTTAATATTTTTTTTTTAAATCATAATTTTCTTTTTAGTTTTATTTATGTTCACAGGTGCAATTATTATCTTAATATGAAAAAATATATAAAATTTATTCGCTGATGCTTTTTCATTCACATCTCTCATGAATTCAAAATATGGGTTTTAAAAGAAATGATATCAAAATTTGAGTGACACCTTGACGTTAATTTAATAGGACTCTTTTAAAATTCAATTTAAATTATTTTTGGTTTGTCTTCTAAAGTATATTTACACATACAAACAATACTTTTAATTTTTCAATACACTTTTAAATATATTACTTTTACTGAGCCTATATTATGTATTGAAATGTATTTATTTCAATAAATTGATTTATCTTCTGTGCCACGCTATCCAAAATCATAAGTAAAATTTATGTAAATGATTATTTTGCGTCATAGTATCCAAACAAAGGGAAATGTATGCAAGTGGATAATATGACTCAAAATAATCATTTACATAAATTTTACTTATGATTTTGGATAGCGTGGCACAGAAGATAAATCAATTTATTGAAATAAATACATTTCAATACATAATATAGGCTCAGTGAAAGTAATATATTTAAAAGTGTATTGAAAAATTAAAAGTATTGTTTGTATGTGTAAATATACTTTAGAAGACAAACCAAAAATAATTTAAATTGAATTTTAAAAGAGTCCTATTAAATTAACGTCAAGGTGTCACTCAAATTTTGATATCATTTCTTTTAAAACCCATATTTTGAATTCATGAGAGATGTGAATGAAAAAGCATCAACGAATAAATTTTATATATTTTTTCATATTAAGATAATAATTGCACCTGTGAACATAAATAAAACTAAAAAGAAAATTATGATTTAAAAAAAAATTATTAACATAGCGTCACTTAAATTTGATATCATTGCTTTTAAGACCCATATTTAAAATTCATAGAGCCAAAAGAAAGTGCTGCGTCAACACTTTTAACCCGTTAAGGGTTTTTGTACTGATAATCTATACCAGTGGAACCGTGCGAAGATTTTGCACTGCAGAGTCTAATATTTTTTAGCAATATTTAATATTAGATGCGATTTCAATTTTCTAAAGGAAAATTAAGGACTAAAAATATCTGAAAACAACATTAGCCAAGTCAGAATATCATCAAATATATTAAATCAAAGTTACACTAAAAACTAATCAAAGACGGGAAAGGCAAAAAGAAATTATCAATCGTATTTTAACTGCATTACAGGATGACATCATCTGTTTTGGAAAAAAAAAAAAAAAAAAAAAAAAACAAAACATGGGACAAAGAAAAATAAATTTAGCATTTGACTTTCAATTTTGCTGTTTAATCATAAATATAAAATTAACCCGTACAACAGAAATGCCCCCACTTTATCTTTATTGTACTATTTATTTTTTATATATTTAATCGTTGTTGGGCACGATACAATGCGGTATTTTATTTTTGTGGCGGCACTGATTTGATAAAAACAATTTCATTTCATTTATGAAAACAATGCCTATTTAATTTTTAATTAACTGCAATTTTTAATCAAAAAACATGTTTTAACGAAATGTGACTGTACTATGTCAGAAGCCCGTTCAAAATTCTTTCATATGGTATCTCATTTATCGGTCTGCGTTTTGTATTTGCTTGGAAAAAGGGATGTTGACAACAGAAATAATATATAGGATGATTGTATTGTCATCGAAAACACACCTGTGTACATATATATTTTTTTTTTATATAATTCTAGCAAATTAGGTTAAAAATCGATTGTAAAATTCCGGCTTTACAAAAAACTAGATGAGTTAAATAAAAAGGTGTAAAAACAATTTCTTGAAATCGTTTTTATTTTTTACTTAAAAATTACTTGTTTTAACCTTTCAATTATTATTAATTATTTTTAAAACGATGAAAAATATTAGTTTTAATGATTTCATTCGATTCAAATCTAAAAAGAAACGTTTATTTCTTTCTTTAATAATAACTTTAGCTTCATCCATGTTTTATAAAGTAATGCCCCTATTTTTTATTTTATTTTATTTTTTTCAATAGCGCAATCAAGTTAAACTCTGGAAATTTACTTGCTGCCAGTTCTTCTATATTTTCAGTTTGGAAAAAAATGTACAAGCAATGAACTCTCTTAATTAGAAATTAGATTACGTTCTGATTACCCGATTTCCAATTATTTTCTTTAATGGTGTCATTCACATTATACTTTGTTATTAATTTATTGCTTATTATCTTAATTAGGTTAGTAATCACTTTCATAATTTGGAATATCATGTTTAATAACGATCGATATTACTTTATTCAAAGCTTAAATATTCTTCTCATTTAATTAATTCATTCATTAATTAAGAAGTTATAGAAAATATTGATTTTGCGCACTGCATCCAAATTTAAAAAGAAACGTGGATTGTTTTCTTTAAATAACATATTTTATAATAAATTTTGATAATTTCCATCACGAAATGAAATGTGTGCATTGTAAAAAAAAAAAAAAAACAGATGTTTCTTAATTTGCGGAAACATAATATAACCAGGAACGAAATTATACACTGCAAAAAAGCTCTATTTTTTGCAGTGTATGCTACTGCCGCGGCAGTAGCATAGTACATAGTACATAGTACATACGTACCACGGCAGTAGCATAGTACTGCTTATTTTACTGTTTATTACTGTTAATTTTACGGTATAATACTAGCAGCTGGGATGCCAGTATTATACTGTAAAATCAACATTTTTTTTTTTATTATTATTAATGAATTATATATTTTTTTTCTTTATTAATGAACAAGAGAAGGAAACGTGATTATTTGAATGAACGAGAGTACGATTCGAAACGCCTTGTGGGGATTTAACCAAATAAGGCTTTGTAGTAGCGTATGTGATCACTTCGCATTCGTTTATTTTACTAGGGGGCTCTGCCCCCCGCTCGCTACGCTCACCAACCCCCGTTCAGCTTTCTACACGTGATCATTTAAATATTATTTTAAACTTTCATCATTGTTTTTAATAGTCTTGCGCAAATACATTTTTTATTTGAGATAAAACATAATTATTTGCGTTGATTTAGATATTGGCAACAATATAAAAAAGTGACTTTTTCAATAAAAGATTTTTTACTCGATTTTTAAGGATTTTTTTAGCTTTTGTTGTCCGACCGTGATAATTTTTTGAATTTCTGAAAGCTTGTTATATTTCACGTCTGGTGGTATGATTTTCGAATCCGTAGAATGGCTAGAAAAAAAGTAATGGCTTCTCAAAAAAGTCCTTAGTAAAAAAGCGATGAGAATAACCCGGAATATCTACGCAGATTTTCATTGGTCCATTTCCAAATCGTTTTTTTTTATATATATAGAGAGAGAGATTTATGTTTGTACTAGTTATTATATTATTTATTGCTCTTTATTGTATTTTCATGTTATGTACCTCATGAAGTTTTCTTTACAAAAAAAGTAGGATGCGCGTATTACGACAAACAAATATACCTAAAAATAGAAAAATAACTTTTCTCAAATCGATAGGTGTGTATTTATGCAGAGGAGCTCATATGCTGGAATATACGATACTTATTATCTTAATTAGATTATTAATAACTTTCATAATTTGAAATATCAGGTTTCGTAAAAATCGATCATGAATTTTTCAGAACCAGGTTATATTTATCGTTTAATTAATTAATTAATTAATTAATAATTAATTAATTAATTTTAAGAAGGTGTGTATTGATTTTATCGATTTTTTTCGCTTTAAACAGGTATATTTCTTTAAATAATCTCTTCTATAACGATTATAAAACTTGCTACAAACAAGCAAGATCTAATTTTCCAATTGGTCCGGGACTAGGGCGCCTGAATTTTGAAGAGGCACTCAATGTTTAACTCCCAATTGGAATCAATTTGTTAGGAATCAATGTAATACTACTAGGTTTAAAAATTTTGGAGACACTGTGCTGGTATCTCCAACTCGGATTGGAGGAAAAGGGAACTATATTACCGGGGCGTTTAGTCACATGTGGTGTAAGATGCAGTAAGGAAGAAGTACGTTCGAAGTGCAGGGTTTTTTCGGACAATGCTTGTGAATTGTATTTCTTGCGCGATAACGCACGACCACGTTTTTCAGGTATTGTGGAAAAGCTTAATTTGGGGTTAAAAATGAAAGTTTTAATGGTATTCTTTAAATTTTACTTTTCTTAATTGGGATAATTGCTTTATCAAGAGGAATGATATTAGAAACGAGATATGTCCCACTTAACTGTAATAGGTTATACAGTAAGACCTCGTTAAACCGTCACCATACATATAAAATTATGTTCTTTAAGCCCCGTCCAAGGTGATGAAGAAATAGAGTTAAGAAATGACATTAAACCATCTCTCAAACAATATTGAAATACTAATAAAACGAATCTTCTTTCTTACAATTTTCGTCTTTTTAACACTTTCCAACATAGTTGAAAAGTGTTTATGAATTCGGTTTGTCTGTCTGTCCGTGCTCTAACTCACGTAAATATACTTGGATTGTCATACAAATATGTTATTAAGGTTGACTATGGCATGTTTGGTATTGAAAATGGAGTGTATAGAATTTATAGTTCATTTACAGGGACACTCAAAAGATTTTCATTACATTACGATCTATGTTGGAAAATCGTTTGCGGTAAATTTTAATGTTGTTACACTATTTCAAACAGATTGAAATTGATATATATGACTGAGGTGCACCACAAGATGCTTACTGTGGGATGTAGTAGGCATAGATTTCATCGTTCATTTACAGGAACACACAAAAGAATTTTGTTACAGTACTTGGACTAATAAATAATATCCATCTGTAAATTAATATCCTCAACAATACAAAATAACAAATTCAAGAGTTCCATTAATATATATATATACACACGATATCGCAATATTATTATGAGACTAGTGAAAGGTGACGTTTGCAAAAGAAGCGAGATAAATATGGTGTTCCATAGTTTTTTACCTCAATATGTGAAGGTTGGGAAACCGATATGTGTAAAATAAAAGATTTAAAGCAGAATTATACGTGAATTATTATTTATGTTTACGAAGTTGTTATAGTATTGATGGGTATGAAGTGTTGTGATCTCATCATCATATTGTTTGTTTGAGTAAGTAATAAAGGTTGTTTCAAGTTAAATTGAAGAGGTATAGTCATATGTAGTTATAAGTCAAGTGAATATTTAAGCAATTGTAAGATTATAAAATAAAATCCTACAATCCTGTATGTGAACAATAATTTCTAAAAGTGCGTTATTCGCTGTGACCACAAAATTAACATTACGCACATTTTGATTTTTAAAAAAATACACGTAACTTTATACAATCGCTGTGAAATTTTAGTACAATATACTAACCTTTTAGCTAATGATCGGGTATAAATTTGGTTCAGAAAGTATGAGATTTAAGAGGAATTTAATCAGTTTGAAAAAAATATCCTTGGGGTTAACATATATATACGTAAGTAAGTATTCTGATCTCATCATCAAATTGTTTGGCTCAGTAAGTAATAAATATTGTTTAAAGTTAAATTGAAGATATATAGTTATTTGTAGTTATAAGGCAAGTGAATATTTAAGCAATTGCAAGATTATAAAATAAAATCCTACAGTACTGTAACGTGAACAATAATTGCTAAAAGTGCGTTATTAGTTGACACCACAAGATTAACAATTATTTAAAAACAACACAAATGTCACAAAACGCATATGCATCATTTAATAAAAACTTTACTTAAGGTGTTTCTAAAAGCATACATAACTGTATTTCACATTCAGGGTGGCTAGTGGTCAGGGAAAAATACAGTAAAAAAAAATGATAATTACCAGTATATTCTTACAGAAAAATTCAAATTGATTATTTGATCGAATAATCAACATAAATTTTTCTATAAGAATATACTGGTGTTTATAACTTTTTTTTTTTTTACTGTATTTTTACCTGACCACTAGCCACCCTGACATTGATAAAAAAAAACCTAGCGCTTTCGATCAACCTTAGCTCATCATCAGGATTAAAAAAAACACCAACACGTAGACACACACAAAACAACAAAAAAAAAATTGAAATGATTTTTGTTTTGTGTGTGTCTACGTGTTGCTGTTTTTTTAACCCTGATGATGAGCTAAGGTTGATCGAAAGCGCTAGGTTTTTTATCAATGTGAAATACAGTAATGTATGTTTTTAGAAACACCTTAAGTAAAGTTTTTATTAAATGATGCATATGTGTTTTGTGACATTTGTGTTGTTTTTAAATAGTTACCATAGTACAAAGGTGAATATTGATTCAAATGAGTGTTGTTTTTCATGACTCAAGTTTATTTTCCTTCTACAAGATTAACGTTACGCATATTTTGAATTTTTAAAAAGTACACTTAATTTTATAGAATCGCTCTGAAATTTTAATACAATATACTAACCTTTTAGCTAATGATCGAATATAAATTTGGTTCAGAAAGTATGAGATTTAAAAGGAAATTAATCAGTTTGAAAAAAAAAATCCATGGGGTTAACATTGCGCATGCTTATTTATACTTATAACGTAAACTTATTTTTGCGCTAATGCTCAGAAATTTTAATACCTTAAACTAACCTTTTAGCTGTTGTTTTAGTAAAATTTTGGTTTAGAAATAATGAGATTTAAATGTAAAATAATCAGTTGAAAAATAAAAGACAATCCCATTGGATATCGATCTGAAAAAAAAAAATGTGAGGAGAAAAATATTGCTCTTTACAACTAAATATCAAATATTTGAGCACGAAAATTATACACAGGCTTCGGAAATATTATATTTATAACTCATAAAAATTTCAAAGAGTTTGGACAATAGGAACTTTTTTTTTTAATATTAAAGGACCCATGTAAAACAAAAAAAAAGTGAAAAGAAAACAATTTTTAGCTGCTGGAGGCAGTGGGGCCCCCCTTTATTAGGTTCGTTTGAAAAGATTTTCGTTTAAGAGGCTACTTCACTCACGGGAAAACATCCCCTCGTTAATGTTAATCCTATGGAACAGTTATTTTACAATATCTCGTTTCCAATTAAATATTTGTAAACGATTTGTTTTGCATTGGATAGCTGGGGTTAATCTCTATGCAAGCCCTTTTTTTACTTTTTCGATTTTGATTGCTTTTTTCTTTTTTATGAGGCTATTTTAATTTTAATTTCAATTTTAATTTCAATGCCTGAGGAAAACCACTCGGCTGAGGGCGAACCCAGCCGTTGAGCGTTTAATGTCTTCCCCGGCTAGCTCCCCGGCACGCAGGGATTAAACGTGGCAGTACAAGCTTCGCCAATGGCTGGTCCTGCCGGGCAAAGCCCCATGCGACAGGTGGCAGGAACTAAAGACAACAAAAAAATAATAATACAAGGTTTGTCGCTGGAACCAACGTTCCTACGCGACAAGGAGCGACAGACAGGGTGGACGAGGTCCACAGGTGCGCCTGCACCATTTGTGCAGTCCGCTAATTTAGTAGAAGGGTGCAGTTCTTAGGTAAGACTGTACCAATTGTACAGTTCGTAAATGACGGCACTTGAGATGTGGAGGTGCCAGTGTGAGATTCCCACACGACAAGGAGCGCCACACCATTGCGCTGAAACCCTCACACTGGATGGAGGCTGGATGCACTTCGTGTTAGAGGTGACGATACGTTGCTTGCTGACCAAACTTGCGGTTCCCGATAAGAATAAATTAATTAATGGAGACTCAGCCCCTGCTAGGAAGAGAACATTACTTGCGGATGAGAGAAACAATTAAGCTGCGAAATAGCTAAATGGAGAAAGCTAAGCAGATAAAAAATGATGGAATGGTTACGTTAATGACTAAACTAAGCGAGTTATTATTATTAATTTATGGAGAAAGAAAATTGCTTTGAATGATTAAGTTATGTTAGATAGGTCTGTTAGTAATTTGTAAATTTCTGAAAGTTTATGAGTTAAGATGGGACGCGTAATTATGTTCAGCAGCCAACAAGGAGGTGGGTTAGAAGGAGCAGGCCTAAGATGCCAAGCAACAGTCAGTGGGCAGGAGAAGTAATAATGCATGGGGGTACCACTATCGCCGCACTCGCACACATTGGTTCGTGAAATTTTAAATTTGAAGAGGTAATTTTTAAACAGGCCATGCCCGGATAAGAGAGCACTTGTATAGGGAGTGAGGTTAAGTAGCTCTCTGGAAACTTTTTGAATTAGGTTGTAAGTGTGTCTACCTTTTGTGGAGGTGTCCCAGTAGATTTGCCAGTTGGGGAGTGTTTTAGATTTGAGTTCTCTGCGAATAAAAGATGAGGTACCGGAAGAGAGAAGTCTATTGATTGGCGTTTGGTGGCTTCTTTTGCAAGGCTGTCCGCCAGCTCATTGCCTGCGATACCAATGTGTGCAGTGACGTGGCCAAGGGTAACTGTTTTGTACAGTTGGTGAAGTTTGATTTTAATTTCCAGTATGAGAGGTTGTTTTGTCCGTAGGGTAAAAATTGCTTGAAGTCCAGAAAGACTATCACTGAAAATTTTAAATTTTTCCTGCGTGGGGGAGGAAGCAATCCATTCCAAAGCCTTCAGAATTGCAAACAGTTCAGCTTGATATACTGAGTTATCGTCTCCAATTCTGGAGGCCCACTCATAGGTCGGCACTCCATTTACCATGGCGCAGAAGGCTGCGGCCACGCCAGTTTCAGTGCGCGACCCATCAGTGTAGATGGTTGGATGCTACGAGGGTCTGTGACTGTTCTTGGCGATGCATACCTGTAATTGTGATGTCTCCTCCGCGGGGTGCAGGTGCCAACTTGGAACTTTTCTCTGCATTATTGTTTTTGGGAAGTGTAGCGTAGTAGTTGGTTCATATTCTAGGTGTTGGATTCTGTTTTTCTGGTACTCGTATTCTAGTGATATTAGGATTGGAGGTATCCCCATTAGTACTGTGAGTGCGTCCGTTGAGATAGTCCTATACCCTCTCACCATTTGCAGCAGGAACATCCTTTGGGTCGAAACCAACTTTTCCTTGACTGCCTTGGTGAGATTTCCTCCCCAGACGCCCACACAGTAAAAGAGGATCCGTTCTATGATTGCGTGGTACCAGATTTTTAACATTGCAGGTTGAATTCCCCAAGACTTAGAAGTTAATCTGCGTGCATTGTGTTGATACTTAGTTAGTTTTGTCTTGAGGGTGTTGATGTGTTCCGTCCAGCTCCTGTGTTCGTCTATGACGATTCCTAGTAATTTAAGGTGTGTGACATGTGAAACGCTTTTCCCCATAAATTCTCATTATGGGTTTGCGCTTAAACTTCTTGGGTTTTGCGAATGTTAGGGATTGTGTTTTGTCTGTAGTGAGCTGGAGGTGGAGACGTTCCAAGAGTTGACAAAAGACCGGGAGAGCTCGAGCTGCCGAGTTTTCCAGGTCCAAACGCCTGCGGCCCGAGAATACAAAACTGAAGTCGTCTGCAAATGCATATAGAATGAAGCCTAATCTTTCTAGTTCTAAAAGGATGACATTTGCAATAATTAGCCAGAGAACTGGCCCAAGGCAAGACCCCTGTGGGCATCCTTTCTGTATATTGTGGGATGAGGAGTCTGCTCCCCAATTTATTAAAATGTTTCTATCGCTGAGGTAGGAGGCGATGACTCCAGCTATGTTGCTCGGGCAATGAATTTCAATTAGTTGAAGTAGGATGTCCCGCCATTCCACGTTATCAAAAGCACCTTTGATATCGAGGGAGACGAGTAAGGTATAGTTGCCTTTCTCTATACTTTGTGTGCATGTGGAAAGAATGTCAAATAGGGCCTTGTCACAGGACCGACCCTCTCTGAACCCATACTGTCTGTGATGGAGAAGGTTGTTGCTCTCCAGAAAATGAACCAATCGGGTGACTATTAGTTTCTCTAGGAGTTTACCTAGAGTCGGGAGCAAGCAGATTGGACGGTAAGATGTGGGTTCAGAGGCATCCTTTCGCTGTTTGAGGAAGTATACCACTTCACCCTGTCTCAAAGTGTGCGGGAAGTAGTTGTGCTGTAAGCACATATTGGCCCAACTGGCGAATACACCGGGAATAATTTTGTGTGTTAGTTTTAGAATTTTGAAATCTACGCAGTCTGGGCCGGGGCTTTCTTATCGTTTAATGTTCTTAGCGCATGTGCTATTTCTGATTTGGAAAAAGGTTTGTCTGGTGGTGAGTCAAAATGAAGATCTGAGTTGTCTACATTTGGATATTGCGAAGGGCCGAAAAGGGTTTTTGTGAGGTGCTCCATATTATGCTGTCTGGATGATCTGTTTGGCGGCAGTTCGAGCTTGATTTCATCAGGCGTGGAAAACTTGCCTGTGAAGAATTTTTTAGCTGTGCCGAAAGGGTCTGTTTGGTTGCTACAGAATTTCCTCCAGGCCGTGTTCCTTGCATCTAGTACACTGCGTTTAAATTTAGCCGAAAGGTGTTTGTAATTGGCACTGAGGGTGCGATAGTATTCTGTGTCTTGATCCGTGTTTCTAAGATTTCGAAGTTTCTTCCTTAGTGCCGTGAGATGATTACGTTTAGTTTTTAGTTCGGAAGTCCAAAATGAGAAGATTGGTGTTCTCCGAGTGTTCTTTAGTCTAAAGGACGCGCGCGCTGCATTTTGCATTGTTTCAATTAATTTTGTTGTGAATACATTGAGTTGTGTTTTGTTTGTTACGTCCCTTAGAAGGCTGGTGAGGAGTGATTTCTGTGATTTGATTATGTTGTTGAACTTTTTGAAGTTGCCTCGGGTTGTGTTAAATCTTCTCTGTGTTGTATAGAGTGGTGAAATTTCAAAGCCGAATTCTATGTATTTGTGGGCCCGAGGCAGAGTGAACATCTGATACATGCCAGTTCCGAATATGTTGGAGTGCTTTTGTGTTCGCCAGGGTGTGATCTGGAAAACCCTGGGCGATGACATCTCCTCGAGAATTTGTTTTGGCAAAAGTGTGTGTGGAATTGGCTATGTTAGCAATGGAGAGCTTATGGACTGTCAGATGTTCGATGAGGGAATCCCCGCGGAGGCTTTCATGATCATACCCCCATAAGGTGGAGCTAGCATTAAAGTCACCTCCGCAGATAAAGAATTGCCTCTGTGTGATAAGGTGGCTCCACTCCTCGAGGGAATCCTCAAAATTAGTTTTTGGCGCTGCGTAGGTTGAGCCAATGATTAGTTGACCTTCCTTTGCAGTGATTGTAGCAAATGCACAATGTGTGCCTGTGTAGAGATGTGCGTATTGCAGTGCTGTGTTTGAGATCACTAGATGTGCGCTGTTGGCTTTTGACTGGAAGATGGCCCAGGAAGATGGCAAACCCCCAATAGTGCCATCCGGCCCGCAGTATGCACCCTGTAGCAGGGCTAAATCTATTTTATTTTCAATTATATGTGCCTTAAGGGCTTCATTTGCTGCTCTGCAGTGGTTTAAATTAATCTTTAGAATTTTGAGGTGGCCGAAAGGGGGGGGGTTCCTCCTGTGTCTTGGAGGAGGCTGGAGAAGACATTAAATAAGTAATTTAAGTTATATAAAACTAACGAGATTACTAAAAGGATAATTTAAGTGTACTTACAATTGGCTGTGAATACCCGTCTTACCAGTGGCTGCGGGAACCGCTCTGCTGGTCAGGTGAAGGTCTAAAATAGTTGGTCATCCTTTGTTCTTGGTAGTATGGGTGGTGAAAGGGGGACCAATAGTTATACCAGTCCTCTTGATGTGGTGTAGGTAGTGGGAGTATGCCGTCTTGTGTACTGCTGACGGTGTCTGGGTGGCGTTGGCCTCTATGTCTTGGATATGTTGGGGCTCTTTCTGGTTGTGTTGACTGTTGGTGTTGGGGCGACGGGCGTTGTTGTGATGTGGTGGTTGGTGGTCTGTACGTGTGGTTGAATTCCTCGTCCAGCCGTCTTCTGGTTTCTCGATATAGTTTTCTATATGTGCTGCAGAGCGGGTTGGATGCCTGGTGATGTGTGTTGAAGTTTGTGTCTTCTTGTTCATTATGAAATTTGCAGTTTGCGCAGCGTGGTGACTTGTTGCAGTTAGGGTCTGTGTGTTCTTGGCCACAATTGACGCAGGAAGGCGCTTCACGCTGGCGGGGTCTTTCCACGTGCGTGAGTGCCTGGCATTTACGGCATCTGGGAACTGTAGTGTGTGGGCGTAGGATGTGTGTGGATAGTCCAATTGTGAGACCACCATCCTCTATTATTGAGTGTCCGAGTGCCTTGGGCATCAGAAGGATGATGTCAGATTTTTCTTCGGCCCGCGGTTTGGAAGTGTTTTGAGGATGGTGATTTCATGTGCGTTAACTTCATAATGTGTGATGATTGATGTCTTGAGTTGTTCTTCTGTTGTGTGCGATGGGACTTGCAGGAGGATCATCTTTTGTTATGGGAGTGCTTTTGGGACCGCACTGAGTTTCTTGTTATGGGCGGTGGTGAATGTCGTTCTTGAGTATGTTTAGGTCGTTTGCTGATTTGCATATGATTTCTATTTGGTTTCTTCTTCGGGTGATCTGCTGTGGTTGAATAGGTGCTGCATATTTGTTTTGTTGTAGGGTCTTGTCTATGTCGGTGCTTGTGATGGTGTCAACTCCCTTGATGATGAGTGTGTTCCTCTCTGTGTGATTTGATAGTTTCTTTCTTCTTACTTGTTGTGTGACTGCTTGGCTGTAGGTGCTGTGTGTGGCTTGTGCTGCGTCAGTTGTGGATGTTACTGTGGCTTGGGGTGTTTTTGCAAGTGCTTGCTGTACTGCTTCGGCGATATCTGTTTTGTTGGGGATCTGTTGTAGGAGTTGTTAATAGTGATTTCTGTGTTCCTGTATATGTTCCTCCAAGCAATTGGCCCGTTCTGATAGTATTAGGTTTTTGCTGATGAGGTACTTCATTTCATTATGCCTGACTTGGACGTATTGTCTTGATTGGCTGTTTTCCAGGATTGATGTTTTTGTCCAGTTTTTCTTCCATCTTTTTGAGGATAGCTTTTGCTCTTTTTGTGTTAACTTCTATTCTAGTCATCGATTCTAGGTTGCATGTGGCATCATCGGATGCCAGTGAGCAGGTGCTCGTTGAGCGTTGCATCGGCGTGGCTGGAATAAGAAAGCCTTCTTCCTTTGCAGTTTCTTCCTTGGTGTTAACCATGCTATTTAGGAGGCTACGAAGAGGTTCTGGGAGATAGCGTGGCTTACAAAAATTATGCTAAAAACAAATGGAATTAACTAATACTTAATAAAAAAGAACTAACAGACACTTGGGCTCAGGCAGCACTCCTCCTGTCCAAAATGTCTCCAGAGGCTTGCAGCCTGTTTCTAATGAGAGAAGGTGATTGAAGAGAATTTTGGGTGTTTGCCATGCACTGTTAATGGGAAAGATGGGGTCACGGGAAGCCGAAAAGGCAACACTGAAGGGGTGAGAAAGAAAGGAGGGGGAGGGAACGGAACAAGGGCCAGCACCAGTGAGGCTCATGCCCGCAGAGAGACCGCTCGAAAGGAGTTGAGAAGGGGAGGAGGTACTTGGGATGTGTTCCATTTAAGAAATTTTTTTAATTTGGAAAAAGTGTGAAAATATGGCATTGTCTCACTAAAAAAATGAAAAAATGATGAAAAATATTGCTAAGTTTTACAAAACTACTAAGAAACACAATTTGTACTATAAAAATAATTTAAAAAGCATGTAAAAAAGTTAAAGTCAAAAATATGTTGAAAATAAGTTAAAGTCTTTATGGGTGAAAATAAGTTAAGTTCCAAATTATGTTGAAAATTAGTTAAAGTTTTGGGGCAGTACGGTCATCAGAATTTTCAGGTGAAAATAAATTAAAATTTTTTATGGGTGAAAATAAATTAGAGTCCAAAATATGTCGAAAATTTGTTAGAGTCCGCTGTTTCCGTGTGCTGAAAGACTTTATAAATTTGCAGAGGGGTTTGGACTTAGACGGATTTGACGAATTTTTTGTGAAAAGATTGTCATTTTCGAAACCGGTTCCAAAAGTAAAAATATCCTCATACAAACAAAAATCTGTAAACAAAATGGAAACATTAAAAAGGGGCCGGCGTGGAGATCAACCTCCGCTACTCAATGCAAAAAAAAAAAATCGTATAAAAATATTGAAATACAAACGAGATATTGTAAAATAACTGTCCCATAGGATTAACATTAGCGAGCGGGCATTTTCGTAGGAGTAAAATAGCTTCTTAAATATATAAATTCGCTCAACTATGATTTTAGATATATGTAAGGGTATTATGTCGGGCCCGGAGCTACGTCAAACTTTCGATTAAAATATAAAATCGAAACAGACCGAAATGTGCGTAGTTTGTCCGGTATACACCTCCGAAAGTAGTGGCTTCCCCAACTCTAACTTTGTTTGGATAGATTTTCATTTTAAAAAAATAAATAAATAAATAAATAAATAATAAAAACATACAAAATTGAGGGTGTGTGCTACGGAAGGCAGTGGAGACTCCAGCATTAAGATTGTTTAAAACGATTTTCGCTTAAATTTATAAAATCATTCAACATTGATTTTAGGTATACCTGAAGTTATTATCAGGGGTCCAGGTCAGCTAGTAATATAGATAACTTTATAAATTAAAAAATAAATAAATAAATAAAGTTATATAAATTTATATAATAAAGTTATATAATAATTAAAGTTATATATATAAAATAATCTTGATAAGCGTATGTCATAAAGCATTTATTACTATTAAATTTTATAAATAGTTAAATGGCCGATACTGCTAGACGGCTCAATGTGTCTCGCAGTGTAGTCCAACGACTCTGGGATCAGTATGAATCCGAAGATTCTGTGTCCAGAAGACATGTTCCAGGCCGCCCACGTGTTACAACACCTGCAGAAGACCGGTTTCTAGCTCTTTTGGCCCGAAGGAAAATACACACTACTGTGCCGCAACACATTGCAGACCATTTTGCAGCATCAGGGAGAAGAATCTCCGCTACTACGGTGCGAAGACGTCTTCACAATGCAGGTCTCTATGCAAGGCGACCAGTTGTGTGTGTACCCCTCAACAGACGACAGAGAAGAGCCCGCTTATGTTGGGCAAGAGAACATGTTTCCTGAACCAGACAACAGTGGGCTTCTGTACTCTTCACAGACGAGTCCAGATTCACACTGGAGAGCGATTCAGGACGTCTTCTGATCTGGAGAGAACAATGCACTCGATACCATCAATCAAACACTGTCGAAACACACAGGTACAGAAACGGTGGAATCATGGTTTGGGCAGGGATCTGACTCGGAGGCCACACTGACCTGTATGTGTTCCATGGAGGAACTGTGACTGGTGCGAAATATCGGGATGAGATCCTTGATTCGTATGTGTGCCCATATGCCGGTGCTATTCGCAATGGTTTCATTCTAATGGATGATAATGCGAGACCACACCGAGCTGTGGTTGTTGAGAATTATCTTGAGGATCACGGTTTGGAGAGAATGGAATGGCCAGCTCACTCTCCAGACTTGAATCCGATAGAACATCTTTAGGACTATCTTGGAAGACAGGTTGCGGCTTTAAGTCCTAGGTCATTAAATGAGCTGGAACAAGGCTTACTCCAAGTCTGGTCAGCGTTACCTATTTCGGTGTCCGACAATTTAATTGAGAGCATGAAAAGTCGATGCCGCCAATGCATTCAAGTCCGGGGTGGACATATTCCGTATTAGAACCAGTTTTTTAATGTTTCTGTCACATTTTACTGCATAATACTGCGATGTACTGATTTCTCCAAGAATGGAATTTTCCACCATGGGTGCTTTTTTGTTGTAATTTCATTTATATGCTTAACTTAAGTCAATTTCTATGTCGCATTTAATAAATAACAGTTTAGAGCACATTTCCTCCAAATTTGTTGTTTCTATATTCATTCATTTGCAAAATAGACGCAAAAAACCGGTTGTACCTTAACTTTTGGAGGCCAGTGTATTTTTACAATAAGCATTCGATTCGTCTTAAATGATTATTCATGTTTATTCCAAATACATCTACGCTTTAAAAGAGTCCTTGAGTGTAAAAAAGAATTATACTTATTCGTTTATTGATTTTTAACCGCTGCCGTTTATTCAGCCGGTTATATTCTAGGCTCAGTGAAGTCGATAACTCTATTCATAGAGATATTAAAAGCAGCTGGCCTTACAAAGATTTCCATAACCTAGTTACGGCGCGGTAAAATTGGATGAAAACTTTTCTACGATCAAATTGAATGAGGGTGTGTTTTGGACTGAAGCTTGATTTAGAAATGTCTGAAAAGAATAAAAATAATAATCAATTTAGATATTTTACATCTTAGGAATCAATTTCTTTTGAGAATTATTTGATTATTTTTGTAAGGTAAAACTGAAAGAGCATTAAATTTTGGATTAAAATATTAATTATTATTTTGGATTAAATTATTATTTTGGATTTTGGATTAAAACTTAAATTAGGATAATCTTGGTTAAAACCTGCAAAAAATACATTAGAAAAAATCAGTTTAAATTCATGATTTAATGAAATTCGTTATTACTTTTGTACGATAAAATCGAATGAGGAGTGTTTTGGATTGTAAATTAATTTAGAGAAATAGTATGACAGTTTAAAAAGTATTAGTAATTTTATATTTTTCATATCTTATAAATATATGCTTTAAAGAAATATTTGAATACTTTTGTATTGTAAAATTGAATGAGGAGTGTTATGGATTGAAAATTAATTTAGAGAAATATTATGGAAGTTTAAAAAGTAGTAGTAATTTTATATTTTTTATATCTTATATATTTATGCTTTAAAGAAATATTTGAATATTTTTGTATTGTAAAATTGAATGAGGAGTGTTTTGGATTGAAAACTAATATAGAGAAATGTTCTGAAAGTTTAAATAGTGTAAAAAGTAGTAGTAATTTTATATTTTTTATAAAATACATGCTTTAAAGAAATATTTGATTTTGCTTTTGTATAGTAAAATCGAATAAGGTGTGTTTTGGATTGAAATTAAAGTTAGAGAAAGATTGTGGAAATTTAAATATTGTAAAAAGTAGTAGTAATTTTATATTTTTTATAAAATACATGTTTTAAAGAAATATTTTATTTTACTTTTGTGCGGTAAAATTGAATTAGATGTTTTGGATTGAAAGTTAATTTAGAGAAATATTATGGAAGTTTAAAAAGTAGTAGTAATTATATATTTTTTATATCTTATAAATACATGCTTTAAAGGAATATTTGAATACTTTTGTACTGTAAAATTGAATGAGGAGTGTTTTGGATTTAAAATTAATACAGAGAAATACTAGGGAAGTTTAAATAGTGTAAAAAGTAGTAGTAGTATTATATTTTTTATAAAATACATGCTTTAAAGAATTATTTTATTTTACTTTTGTACGGTAAAATTGAATGAGATGTTTTGAATTGAAAATTAATTTAGAGAAATATTATGAAAGTTTAACTTAAACACCTATAAAAGTAGTAGTAATTTTAAATTTTTTATATCTTATAAATATATGATTTAAAGAAATATTTGAATACTATTCGGTACGGTTTGAATACTATATAATTCGGTATTGTAAAACTGAATGAGGATTGTTTTGAATTGAAAATTAATATAAAAAAATATTATGGAAGTTTAAATAGTGTAAAAAGTAGTAGTAATTTTATATTTTTTATAAAATACATGTTTTAAAGAAATATTTGATTTCACTTTTGTACGGTAAAATTGAATGAGGTGTGTTTTGCATTGAAATTGAATTTAGAGAAATATTATGAAAGTTTAAAAAGTAGTAGCAATTTTATATTTTTTTTATATCTTATAAATACATGCTTTGAAGAAATATTTGAATACTTTTGTATTGTAAAATTGAATGAGGAGTGTTATGGATTGAAAATTAATTTAGAGAAATATTATGGAAGCTTAGAAAGTATAAAAAGTAATAGTAATTTTATATTTTTATATCTTATAAATGCATCCTTTAAAGAAATGTTTGATTACTTTATGTACGGTAAAATTAAATGAGGTGTGTTTTCAATTGAAAAATAATTTAGAGTAATATTATTGAACTTTAAAAAGTATAAAAAGTAGTACTAATATTTTATATATATATATCTTATTTTGTTTTGTATTGCTTTAACTAAAGTTTTAATCCAAAACACTCCCTCTTTCAGTTTTACCTTACAAAAGTAATCAAATATTTCTCAAAAGAGATTGATTTCAAAGATGTAAAATATGTAAACTGATTATTATTTTTATTCTTTTCAGATTATTTTTTTCTTTAAATAAATGTTTGATTACTTTATGTACGGTAAAATTAAATGAGGGGTGTTTTCGATTGAAAAATAATTTAGAGTAATATTATAGAACTTTAAAAAGTATAAAAAGTAGTACTAATCTTTTTTATATATATATCTTATTTTGTTTTGTATTACTTTAACTAAAGTTTTAATCCAAAACACGCCCTCTTTCAGTTTTACCTTACAAAAGTAATCAAATATTTCTCAAAAGAAATTGATTTCTAAGATATAAAATATGTAAACTGATTATTATTTTTATTCTTTTCAGATTATTTTTTTTCTTTAAATAAATGTTTGATTACTTTATGTACGGTACAATTAAATGAGGTGTGTTTTCGATTGAAAAATAATTTAGAGTAATATTATAGAACTTTAAAAAGTATAAAAAGTAGTACTAATCTTTTATATATATATATATATATATATATATATATATATAATTATAATATCTATGAATTTCAAAAAACATATCAAGTTCTATTCTACTTAAATCTCCAAAGAGATAATCAATGATACTGTGTATACAGAATACCACATAGCTAATAATTAACATGTGCAAACATAATATTACCATAGCTGATGCTTCAATGGTAATTGGCCAGATTTTACTCATACCAAAAGAATATTGAAAAAAGAAATAGAGAGAAAGGGGAAAAAAAAAATTATAAATTGGAGTTGCAATTAAGTAAACACAAATGGATTAACAAATTAAATATGAACCATACACAATGGAAAATTGGACCACATGAGAATTAAATATGAATTGGACATGGAAAAACACATGCACATGTACTCATCAGCCGGGATGCACCCACATGTGTTTTAAATAATAATTCAGTGTTTCATAATTCTACTGGCATAATGCTAAGATCAGTAGAATCATCCAGGTACACTGAATTATTACCAGACAACAATTGGAAATATTAAAATTTGGAAATATTTAAATAGGAAATAAAAAACCATTAAGAAAATACAATATATTTCACTCACATCGATTATCCAAAAAACTGTAATTAACACCTCACTAAATTACCACGAGATAACAGTTTTGAAATAATAAAATTGGAAATATGAACGCGTAAAGTGTAGATAAAATATTTTACTCACAATAATTATACAGAATCCTTAAAATGTCACAACGTCTACATAATATTCACATCCACATGGCAATGCATCATACATGTTAACTAAGTCGAGTTGAGAGAAATGATTTGTAAGACAAGTTGAGAGCACACTTTTTTTAAAACACAACCCCATAAATGACACCCAATCCCAAAATGATTCAAATACACTCAAAATAATTCTGGTTTTAATACACTTATAACAAATTTATATCCGTGAATATATATTACTCCATCCAATTTTAATTCCTGAAAGTAAAATTAATATACAATCAATAGCTCCCTCTATAGTTAAATTAAATATAATATTAACAATATTATCTACAACTACCTGAAAGGTAAAGTGTCGCCATCTATTGGTATGATAATAGTTCATAATTAATATTTAGTTAAATATCCACTTTATTAGTTACATACTCACTTCATTAGATTTATTTATATAAATAAACTTTAAAAAACAATACTAACTTGTAATTTTACTTAAATTCAAATAAAATATAATACTACTATATGAATAAATCTACACAGAATTAATTCAACTTGCACAGCATTTCAGATATTCTTAACAAGAATATATTATGTAAAAGAGATATTATTTTAATTCAAATTATTTTTGCTGCCAGCTGTGTTAATCCACTGATATTATAGACATTTATTAAATAATTAATGTTTTATTTTTACTACTACTTAAATATATATTAGACTTGTTTTTAAATAATTAATGTTTAATTTATACTACATTGTAAATATATTTTATATTTATAGATTAATTTAAATATCTAATTAAATAATTCATAAACAATTCAAAATATCTCAAAATTTATAATGTTGATAATTAATAGTATTACTACTGTTTTTCAATCAAATTAATGCAATGCAGTAATTAAAATACTTGTTAATTTTAATAATTCATAGACAAAAATAAAAACTATATATATTTATTTTTATATATATTGCAAATAGATATATATATATGAGTTATAATCACCAATGTTATCATTGTATAATTTAATTTGTTATTGTATAAGTTAATTTATAAAAGTATGAAAACTGCACATCAATAATACCTTAAACAGAGGTGATCGGCAACGCACAATCACAACTATACAAAGTATAAATAATGTTCAATCAAATATTAAATTTCCTAATATGTTATAATTGTAATTATGTATGTTATATTTGTAATTTTCTACATAAAGTGTATATAATGTTCAAACAAATATTAAATATTAAATTTCCTAATATGTTATAATTGTAATAATGTATGTTATAATTATTATTTTCTATATCTTTTTTTATATGTTATCGCACACTAAAACAATAATTTATTACAAACCATGTTTATATTTAAATTATATAATAAATGTTATTTAAAAGAGTTGATGATTGAATTTATCATAAAAATAGGATATCCATATATTTTTGCTTGATCTCGAATATATCTAATATTTTTGTTTTCATTTATATCTGAGCATAAGTATTTTATACGATGTAGATAATTGATAATTATATTTTTATAAACAGATTTATGTAAACATGAAGCATAATTGGTAAAAATATTTACTTTAAATGGGAAATCAAATCTCTTATCATAAATATCAAAAATTAATTTATAATTATTAGTAATATTAATTTTTAAGTCAAGAAAGTTTATATTATTATTAATTAAATCATTTTCGCTTAATTTAAGCTGAGTAGGATAAAAATTGAGTGGTGATGTGCAATTTTTTTCATTGAAATAAAATATGATAATGTCATCAATATAGCGATAAAATACATAATCATTGTTCGGACTTATATTTCTTTCATAATAATATAAGTAAAGGTCAGAGAGAATACTAGATGCGGTTCCGCCCTGCGGAATTCCCTGGCATTGTTTATAGATAATATTGTCATATATAATGTAATTATTATGCAATGTAAAATTTAGTAAAGTTTTAAAAAAATTTACTGAAATATGTTCTTTTAATTTTAATTGAGATTTAAATTCTTTAAATAATATACACATTGTTTTATGTAAGTCTTTTATATCAATGTTATTAAATAAATCATTAAAATCCAATGTTTTTATGAATTTTACCGGATTGATATTATGTATTTTATTAATGAGTTGAAAACTATTTTTTAGGCAATGTTGGTTATTATGTTTTAGCGTTATATCATATATCTGCTTTAAAATATTAAGTAGTAAATTGCTTGCATTTTTATTATATGTGTTACAACCGATGGTAACAGTGCGAAATTTAATAGGATTTTTATGAAATTTTGGAATTATAACAAGATAAGGATAATTAAAATTATTACATTTGATTTTTAGTAATTTGTGATAATTTAATAATTTTCTGTTATTTATTTCAATATTTAATTTAGTTTTATTAAAAATATTACTTGTGTTGATTGCATTGTGAATTAACACTTTATAGTATTCTTTACAAATGATAGCATAATTATTTGGAGATTTATCTACATAAGTAATTATATATATATATATATATATATATATATATATATATATATATATATATATATATATATATATATATATATATATATATATATATATATATATATATATCTTATTTTGTTTTGTATTGCTTTAACTAAAGTTTTAATCCAAAACACTCCCTCTTTCAGTTTTACCTTACAAAAGTAATCAAATATTTCTCAAAAGAAATTGATTTCAAAGATGTAAAATATGTAAATTGATTATTATTTTTATTCTTTTCAGATTATTTTTTTTCTTTAAATAAATGTTTGATTACTTTATGTACGGTAAAATTAAATGAGGGGTGTTTTCGATTGAAAAATAATTTAGAGTAATATTATAGAACTTTAAAAAGTATAAAAAGTAGTACTAATCTTTTTATATATATATATCTTATTTTGTTTTGTATTACTTTAACTAAAGTTTTAATCCAAAACACGACCTCTTTCAGTTTTACCTTACACAAGTAATCAAATATTTCTCAAAAGAAATTGATTTCTAAGATGTAAAATATGTAAACTGATTATTATTTTTATTCTTTTACCGTACATAAAGTAATCACTTTATGTACGGTAAAATTAAATGAGGGGTGTTTTCGATTGAAAAATAATTTAGAGAAATATTATGTAAGTTTAAAAAATATAAAAAGTAGTAGTAATTTTATATTTTTTATATCTTATAAATTGCTTTTAAAAATATTTGAATACTTTTATATGGTAAAATTATATGAGGTTTGTTTTGGATCGAAAATTAATTTAGAAAAATATTATGGAAGTTTAGAAAGTATAAAAAATAATAGTAATTTTATATTTTTTAAATCTTATAAATGCATGCTTTAAAGAAATATTCGATTACTTTTGTACGGTAAAATTGAATGAGGAGTGTTTTGAATTCAAGCTTTATTTAAGCTTAAAAAGGATGAAAAAGTATTATTAATTATAATTTTTATATATTTTATAAATGCATGCTTTAACTTAAGTTTTAATCCAAAACAATGCATATTTCCGTTTTACTTTACAAAAGTAATAAAATATTTTTCAAAGAAATTGATTTCTAAAATGCAAAATATCTAAACGGATAATTATTTTTATACTTTTCGGAGTATTTTTTTTTATTCTTTTAAGAAATGTTTAATTACTTTTGTATGGTACAATGGAATGAGGTGAGTTTTGTATTTAAAATTAATTTAGGGAAACGTTATTGAAATTTTAAAAGGATAAAAAGTAGTTATAATTATATATTTTTTATATAATTTAGATACATTTTTTAAAGACATATGGGAATACTTTTCTAGGATAAAATTGAATGAGGGAAATTTTGAATTAACACGTTGACGGACACTTGCGGCTATAGCCGTCAAAGCGAAGTTCAGTATGTGGCATGACGGCAATAGCCGTCCAAAACGAAACGGTCGTTTTTAGACACTACGGCTATGCATAATTTCCCTGTCCACCGCCGATCGACGATTGGGACTTTAACGCTTTCTGATTAGTTGTTAAACCGAACGCTTCTTAAGTCATTTCTGGTTGAACATGGTTTCTTATATAATATCTATTAATTTCTATATAATCTAATTAATTTATAACTGTAATATAATAAATATTATAGTAATATAAACTAATTAATTTCTATATAATCTAATCTCTATATAATCTAATATCTCTATATAATCTATTAATATATATTAATTTCTTATATCATATCTTCTTAAAAATCTTCATAATCCTCCAAAATACCGGAAATGACTTAAAAGCGTTTGATTTTACAAATAATCAGAAAGCGTTAAAGTCCCAATCGTCGATCAGCGGTGGAGACGGAAATTATGCTACGGGCATGCATTTACCGGCGTACAAGTAGAAGCCTAGTGTCATGTTTTGGAAACAATTTTTTAGGTTGAAGTTTGTTTTCCACCTGTTATACGAGTTGCAGCTTCAGTATGCACGTGCAGGGTGGCTAGTGGTCATGGAAAAATACAGTAAAAAAAAAATGAAAATTACCAGTATATTTTTATAAAAGAATTCAAATTGATTATGTGATCGAATAATCAAAATAAATTTTTCTATAAGAATGTACTGGTGTTTATCACTTTTTTTGACTGTATTTTTCCCTGACCACTAGGTACCCTGACGTGATTGTGAAGTGAGTAGTACAACCTAATTAAAGGTGCTGAATTAATCAAAATTAAGTTTATTTAAGCAGAAAGAGTAAACCTATACTTCTAATATTCTAAAAATTACAAAAACGTATAGTGCCAATTTTCGAACTTCACTTGTTCCTACTGTCCGTCAATGTGTTAAAACCTTGTTTAGATTTTAGAATATACAATCGTCAAAATCTGTAAAGTAACAAGCATAATTTATGTTTTATATTTTAGAAAGTATATGTTTAATGATTTTTATTGATTTTAATTTCCTTCTACTGTCACAATGAATGAAAATTGTTTTGGATCGAGAATTAATTTACAAAATATTATGGAAGTTTAAAAAGGATAAAAAATAGTAATAATTTTAGGTGATTTGTATCGTATAAAGACATACTTTTAATAAATATTTCATTATTTCATTGCAGTAAAATTGAATGAGGGAAATTTTGAAATAAAACTTAGTTTAGAATATGCAATAGTCAAAGCGTGAAAAGAAGCAATTATTTTTTATATTTTATATCTTACAATTCTTTAATTAAATGTTTTATTATTTTTGTACAATAAAATAAAATTAGGAATGTTTCGCATTGACATATAATTTTTAAAATGTTATGGAAGTTTTAAAAGGATAAACGGTAGTAAAAAATTGAGGCGATTTATGTCTTATACAAATAGACAGTTTTAAGAAATATTTGAATACATTTGGCCGGTAAAATTTAAAAAATCAAAATTTGATTTGAAATTTAGTTTAGAATACACAATAGTCAAAATCTGAAAGAACGAAAAGTACCAATTGTGTTTTGCATTTTATATTTTTGAAAGTACATGCGCTATTGACATATTTTATTAGTTTTGTACGGTAAAATTGAATTAGGAGTGTTTTGAATTGAAAATTAATTTAGAAAATACTATGGAAGTTTGAAAAGAATAAACAATGTAATAATTTTAGGTGATTGATACCTTATAAATACATATTGTTCAGACATATTTGATTCCTTTTCTACGGTAAAATTGAATGAGGATTTTTTTTATTTAAAACTTTGTTTAGAATACGCAATAGTCAAAGACTGAAAAGAATAAAAAGTAATTTTCTTTATATTTTATATCTTAGAAAGTATATGGTTGGCTTTAATGAAATATTTCATTACTTTTGTAATGCAAAATTAAATAAGAAGTGTTTTGGATAGAAAATTAATTTAGAAAATATTATGTAAGTTCCAAAGACTAGACATCACAGAAATAATAATTTTAGGTGATTTTACAAACATACTTTTAAGAAACATTCAATTACTTTTGTACAGTAAAATTGAATAAGGTAATTTTTGAATTAAAATTTAATTTAGAATATAAGTAGAATAAAAATAGAGATTCCATAGTGAGCCCCCCCCCCCCCATACACACACACACACACACACTGTAGGACTGATAAGGACTCCTCCTTCTCCTCTCGTAGATAAAGATTGGTAATAAGAGGAATTTTTGAAATAAGTTGCCTTTAACAATTAATTCTTCGGTGGAAAAAACTACTTAGAAGATATTTGGATATTGAAAAAAAGACTCTAAGGCTATGACACATTCATTTTTCTTTCTTTCTTTTCGTAAACGCGCAAGATTGACAGGTGAACTTCTCCAGAAACTGTAAAGTCGAATCGATTTTTCCCATTATACATACATATAATTTGAGGATCTTTCAAAAAAGGCTGTCAAAGTGTGTTAATTCGTTTATCGAAAAAAAAAAAGAAAAAAATCGATTTTAAATCATTTCAGAAGTCATCCTGCAAGTGGCATGGCATGCATATAAAATCACTCCGTAAATGTATCACAAAATTTTGCACGGAAAAATATTACTTTTAAAACATCCTTACAAGCAAGTACTTTCTAAGATATAAATCAGTGTTAAATTCAGGGGATGGCCCCAGAGTACCCAGAGCTTCAGAAATCCCTCCTGGAGAAAAATGTCTGAATTCAACACAGACATAAATTATCTAGAATGATCATTTATTTTTATTTAAACTTTAAATGTTGTATATTCTAAATTAAGTTTCTTCCCAAAAGACCTCCTCATTCAAATTTAATAATCAAAAGTAATGAAATATTTCTTACAAGTATACACTTTCTGGGGTGTAAAATTTTAAAAATGATTACTACACTAGTGTGCAAAACTTAAGCAACAAACACAAAATGCTAATTTCTGAACACGGGAGTACTCAAAAGGAAATACTATAAACAGCAAGTGTAGAAAATAGGTACTACCCTAACAGCACAGACAGTCGATGTGAAGTCTTCTTGACATCACAAATGGTCACAATTGTCACAGTCACTACAATGAACATAAATGTGATATCTTTCATTCGTCTCATTTTTACTCTCATTTGGTCACTCCACTGAACAGTCACCATGACTGCTGCTTTTTGACGAGTCACCAGGTGACATTGCAATGAAGTCATCTTGTGACTCTCATTTTGACACTCCATTGTAAAGTCATCATGATAGCTATTCTGTGAAGAGTTCCCAAGTGACAGAAAATGAAATCATCTGGTGGCTTTTCACAAAAGAGTGCAATGATGACTTCACAATAGAGTGTCGATCACCGGAAAGTCACCATGCGACTTCATTGTGACATTATTTGGCGACTCATCACAATGCGATGCTCATACAATGATTTCAAAGTTCAGTATTCAACTGACAGTGACTTGAGAATCACAAGGTGACTTCATTGTAGTGTCACCTGGTGACCCATCACAAGCGACAGTCACAGTGACTTTTCAGTGTTAACAATCATTTGAGAGTAATAATGAGACAGTGAAGTATCCCATATTTTGATTCACAGTAGCGTTTGAGACACTTCTAACCATGTGTGACGTCAAGGGGACTTCACATCGACTGGCCGTGCTGTTAGGGTAGTACCTCTTTTCTACACTTGCTCTTTATAGAATTTCCTTTTGTGTACTCACGTGTTGTTCAAAAATTAGCATTTTGTGTTTGTTGCTTAAGTTTTACACACCAGTGTATTTGTTATCCCTTTTAGTTTTTAAATATTGTATATTCTAAATTAAGTTTCTTCCCAAAAAACCTCCTCATTAAATTTTAATAATCAAAAGTAACAAAATATATCTTACAAGCATACACTTTCTGGGGTGTAAAATTTTTAAAATGATTACTACTTGTTATCCCTTTTAGTTTTAAAATATTGTATATTCTAAATTAAGTTTCTTCCCAAAAGACCTTCTCGTTCAGTTTTAATAACCAAAAGTAACAAAATATTTCTTACAAGCATACACTTTCTGGGGTGTAAAATTTTTAAAATGATTACTACTTGTTATCCCTTTTAGTTTTTAAATATTGTATATTCTAAATTAAGTTTCTTCCCAAAACAACCCCTGATTCAATTTTACTAATCAAAAGTAATAAAATATTGCATGCAATCATATACTTTTTAAAATGTAAAATTTCTAAAATTATTATTACTTTTTATCCTTTTAAACTTTAAATATTGTATATTCTAAATTAAGTTTCTCCCCAAAATACTCCTTCATTCAATTTCACTAATCAAAAGTAATAAAACATTTCATTCAAGCATATACTTTCTAAATTGTAATTTTTTTAAATGATCACTACTTTTTATCCCTCTTAAACTTTAAACTTTAAATATTGTATATTCTAAATAGTTTTCTCCCCAAAACACCTCCTTATTCGATTTTACTATTCAAATGTAATAAAATATGTCTACAAGCATATATTTTCTAAAATGTAAATTTTCTAAAATTATTATTACTTTTTATCCCTTTTAATCATTAAATATTGTATAGTCCAAATTCAGTTTCTCCCAAAACAACAACACCCCCAGACCCCTGCATTAGTATTAATTGTGGAGAGCAATATAGACTTATCTTTTCATATTACTTTTATCCTTAAAAAACACATTATTTCCTCTTAAAAATGCTTTTATATTGTCAGTAAAAAACATACATTATCAGAATCATTAAAAACGTATTTAGTTATTTATTTTTATCTATATGTGTTTTTAAAAGAAACAACTAAATATGTTTTTAATGATTATACTGATAATGTATGTTTTTTTACTGACAATATAAAGGAATTTTTAAGAGGAAATACTGTATTTTTTAAAGATAAAAGTAGTATGAAAAGACAAGTCTATACTAGTATTGCTCTCCAAAATTAATACTAATGCTGAATGTCTGGTATACCAATATAAGATATAACTGCGTTCTTCATTTTTAGAAACCAGGCACAGGAAACCAACATATTTCTGATATTTAAATAAGCATTTATAAAAATAAGATTTCTTTTGCTGCCACTGATTTCCGGAAACCTTTCCGCGTGGTTTTTGTAGTGTACTAGCTAACCCGCCCGGCGTTGCCCGGGCCCGAGATAATTACAATCTCAGAGAAAGGCGTTAACCCCTGCCCATACCCGCAAATATAATGAATAATTTGTTCAAGAAAAACCACCGTCACCTACATTAACGCGATGATTAAAAAAAAAAATTACATTTTTCTGGTAATTAGAACATAACGAAGACGCTACGCTAAAATAGCCGGCAGATGACACCCCTTGCCGACCTTAATTTCAAATCTATATCTTAATTAGTTACCTAAATTTTTGTTCATTAGTGAAAATTGGCAATTATTTCCTTTCATTTTCGCAAACTAAATGGAGGGATCGGTCTAGAGAAACAGATCTCTTTGTAGTTCAGTTTTTAATGAAAGCAGATCCCTGTTTGAAACTTTCTCGGATGGTTTTCACTGGCGCCAGCAAATTTTTGGCAGTTTTTTGCATAAATTAAGAAAAATTGCTGACCAAATTTTTCAAAAATCACATAGTCAGATACAGAATTTTTTTTTTTACATATGCTCATAAATTTTCAAATTGGTAACCAGACATGGCCAGACCTTGGACTATCCACACTTAAATTTTCAGACTTCTAGGTGGGCTATAGATTTTGCTGGCTATCGCAGACAAACACACACACACACACACAGAACGAAACTTTCTTTTATTAATATAGATATTAAACAGTTTTCTCAACCCGGAATATAGGTTTTTCACATGCTATCCATTCTCAAGTAGACATTTTCATGTTCAACAAACATGTTTTACAAACAAGTTTTACAAACAAACATGATAAAGTAACAGCATTAACATTAACATTAAAATTGATATTATTTCGTTACTCTGCATGGATAAATTCAATTACGCAGTTGAAAATGTTTACTTGAGAATTGATAGCATTCTAAAAACGGATATTCCGTGTTGATTAAACTGATTAATACACTTTAAAAAGTACTCGGAAACGTTTCCGAAAATCAATGGGAGCAAAAGAGTTATATATATATATATATATATTCTTTCCTTTTTAATATTGTTTTTATTTTTTGAACTTTATGATGTTTTCACAGTTTATTTCTCTATTTTGGTATGGTAGTCCCAAAATCATATTCTTTAGCAATGTTATGGCTAATATGACGATGAAACCACACATTTTATTTGTGGTATTTAGGCATTTGGAACCTGAAGATTCTGTCTAAATTCCACAAATTTAATTTTTTTAATTTTTAATTTAATTTCTTCTTCTTCTTCTTTTTTCTTTCTTTCTTTTTTTTTTTTTACTATGTATATGGAATCTATATTTAGAGTGTTGGGGAAAACTATTGTTGTCAATTAATTATTACATTCTAATTCATAATTTCATAGTTTTTGTTGGTGTTTCGGTAATGTTTCATTATATATATATATATATATATATATATATATATAAGCTTATTTAAGTCTCCAAAATATATTGATTTCTGAGGTTTCTAACGATAAAAGATCGCTTTTAGGAATTGTGGTTTACTCGGAAGAGGTTATTGTATATTTTCGTTCGTCTTTATATTTTCCTAGATTAAGATACATTTGTCTTTTTTACAGTGTGAAACTGATTTCAATATAGAATCATTACCAAAAAAAAAAAAAAAAAAAAAGGAATGAACTGTTTTTTGAAAACTGGAATTCATATCTGCACCACATGCGAGGCACATTGTAACATGTATGGGACATTCATTATCTAAAACATGCAAATATTGATTATTATGATTTATAATTATTTCATAACATTTAATAATATAATTGTCGATTATAATATTTGATGAGGCAAGTATGTGCAGATTCATTCAATGGCGTAATCCCCCCCCCCCCCTCTCCCCTGAAAATTCCGTTATATGTAAATTAAATTTTGTTTTCAAATCTCAAGATCCTCTTTCTTTTTTTTTTTTTTTTTTTTTTTTTGAGACCGGCGACCAGGCCCCTACCTGCCAGGTTTCCCTAGCTTAAACGGGTTTAGTGCCTGGCACCGGGGCGCGCAGCGCCACTGAAGAGATGCCGCGCAGCGGCTGGCAGGACGGCTATGTGGAGGACTTAGTTTTGTTCCCATTTTGTTTTGCTGCTAATTGATGTTATTCTTTTTATATGGACCTGCGCATGTCATCGTTATGCGAGTTGGTCTCGTAATTTAGAGCCTTGATCAGGTGACGAGACCTTCACCTGATTAGGCACCCCCAGAGGTATAATTCACAGGGAACTTGGAGGACTTTACACCCACGACGGATTTTACATGCACCAGGTGCCATTAGCGTACATGATAAAAAAAAAAAAAAAGTGACTCATCCCTACTGCAGAAGAAGGGATATTTCTCTTCCATCTCTCAAACCTCTTGCTGTCGCGGAGCCCTTATTTTCCCTCTACTAATGTGAAAAAGCGAATATCTGAAAAATAATGAAAAGTAACAATCATGTTATATATTTGATATTTTAGAATGTATATGCTTTAATGAAATATTTTATTAGTTTTGTATGGTAACATTGAATGTGTGTTTTGGATTAAAAATAAATTTAGAAAATATTACAGAAATTTCAAAAGGATAAACAAAAGTAAGAATTTTAGGTGATTTATATCTTATAAATACATCCTCTTAAGAAATATTTGATTTTAGACTATCTGAATATATTCTGAATATAGAAAACTGAATATAGGAAATTTTGAATTAAAATTTAGCTTAGAATATACAAGAGTCAAAGGCTGAAAAGAATGAAAAGTTACAATCATGTTTTATATTTTATATCTTAGAAAGCACATGTTTTCATGAAATATTTTATTATTTTTGTATGGTAAAATTGAATTAAATTTTATTTTAGAAAATATTATTGAAGTTTGAAAAGGATAAAATGTATTAACCATTTTGGATATTTTATATCTTTTAAATTCTTGCTTTTGAAAAGTATTTTAATTACTTTTCTGCGGTAAAATTGAACGGAGAAAATTCTGGATTGAAACTTAATTTTAAAAATACAATAGTTTAGGTCCTGAAAGGATAAGGGATAAAAAGTAACAATCTTTTCAGATCTTTTATATCTGAGTAAGTAAGATATTTTTTTTTTCATATGTCAAAACTGAATGAAGGGAATTTAAATTTAAATTTAATTTAGAATATACTATGAATGGGCGATTGTCAATGGGGTGACACAACAATAATTTCAAAGTTAATAAATTAAGCAATACAATTTTTTTGGAATTTGTCTTAGAAACGTATCAATATGTACTATTTAAGGAGATGGATATGTCTAAATCTTTATCTTCAGTATATTTTATTTAAAATTGAAACTCTTATATGTGAAATCACAAAATATTTCTTTTTTGCATGATTTTTTCACTTTTTTTATTAAAACATATATTCATGTAGATTGTTTTAAGACTTTTTTCTTAATAAACTATTCAACCCCTTTCATATATTTCATATATCATTCTTCATCTTATACTTTTGTAAACAGCTGTTTTAAAAACGTCACCCAATTGACATTCTATCCCGTTTTTCTCTCAAAATACTCTAAATAGATACCGTTTTTAGAAAATTTACCTCAATATTCATACTACATAATTTATCATCATACCTGATACTAAAATAATTTTAAATATGGTCTAAATTTAATTTTAATTTTTGAAATTGTCAATATCCATTTTGGCCCATTATAAAAAATACATCCGTTAACGTCTGAAAGGGATAAAAAGTAATAATAATTTTATAAATTTCACATTTTAGAAAGTATATGCTTGTAAAAAATATTTTATTACTTTGGATTAGTAAAGTTGAATGAGGGGGATGTTTCGGGGAAAAAAACAGAATTTAGAATATAAAGTATAGTACTTTAGAATATAAAATATAAGACTTTAAATATATATATTCAAAGTACAAAAGGGATAAAAAGATATAATCATTTTAGAAATTTTGCATCTTAGAAAGTATATGCTTGTATGGAATATTTTATTACAATTGAATAGTAAAATTGTATGATGGAAGTGTTTTGGAAAGAAACCGAATTTAGAATGTACAATATTTAAAATTAAAGTCTAAAAGGGATAAAAAGTAATTATCATTTTAGAAATTTTATATATGAGAAAGTACATTGTTGTAAGAAAATTTAATTGCTTTTGATTAGAAAAATTGAATGAAGGGTGTTTTGGGGGAAAACTTAATTTAGAGAATATACAATATCAACAGTTTAAAATCTAAACGGAATAAAAAGTTAATAATTATTTTAGAAATATTAAATCTTAAAAAGTATATGCTTGTAAAAAATATTTTATTATTTTCGATTAGTAAAACTGAATGAGGGGTGACGCGCAGGGCTTAACAAATGCGGTCGCCAGGTCGCCACTGGCTACCAAGTTTTTTTGATCTGGTGACCAAAATAATTTGATCTTTCGGGTTGATTTCTGTAAAAAAAATGACATAAGAAATGAGCACAAATGGCATTTTTTCTCTCCCCCACCCCTACTCGTGCGCGGCAAGCAGTGATCTTCCTCTTCTCTCGTACTTTTAATGGAAGAACTAAATTTAAAAGGCATTTTCAAACTCATACACAGAAAACGTCATTCTTTCCAGCTATTGTAGCCAGCCAGCATATGTCGCATGATTAGAATGTGGGGAAAGAGAAGATATTTCAATAAAACAGTAAGAAATAGTGTCAGTCCAGTCTCTGTGGCATCTAAATTTGGATACTATGCCAAAAAAGGCTCGAGTTTTTTTTAAGTTTCAAATCTGATTTTTGTGTTTACAAAAGATGTCAACATAATATAAATGATTATAAGTTTTATTAGAAAATATAGTTTATATTATCTTTCTAAATTATGTACTATTTTAAACTAATGTAGCTAATAATTCTAAACTATGCTTGATATTATTTTTTCTCAATTAATTCATAAAAAAACTGTTGTGTTTTTTTTAAATCAATGACGGGGAAAAGGAGGGGGGGGGGGGTTAGTAAATGTTTTTTTACTGGCGACTAGTATTTTTTTCTGGCTACCAGATTTTATCAAATTTGTAAAGCCCTGTATATAACTCTTTTGCTCCCATTGATTTTCGGAAACGTTTCCGAGTACTTTTTAAAGTGTATTAATCAGTTTAATCAACACGGAATATCCGTTTCTAGAATGCTATCAATTCTCAAGTAAACATTTTCAACTGCGTAATTGAATTTATCCATGCAGAGTAACGAAATAATATCAATTTTGATGTTAATGTTAATGCTGTTATTTTATCATGTTTGTTTGTAAAACATGTTTGCAAAACATGTTTGTTGAACATGAAAATGTCTACTTGAGAATGGATAGCATGTGAAAAACCTATATTCCGGGTTGAGAAAACTGTTTAATATATATATTAATAAAAGAAAGTTTCGTTCTGTGTGTGTGTGTGTGTTTGTCTGCGATAGCCAGCAAAATCTATAGCCCACCTAGAAGTCTGAAAATTTAAGTGTGGATAGTCCAAGGTCTGGCCATGTCTGGATATCAATTTGAAAATTTATGAGCATATGTAAAAAAAAAAAATTCTGTATCTGACTATGTGATTTTTGGAAAATTTGGTCAGCAATTTTTCTTAATTTATGCAAAAAACTGCCAAAAATTTGCCGGCGCCAGTGAAAACCATCCGAGAAAGTTTCAAACAGGGATCTGCTTTCATTAAAAACTGAACTACAAAGAGATCTGTTTCTCTAGACCGATCCCTCCATTTAGTTTGCGAAAATGAAAGGAAATAATTGCCAATTTTCACTAATGAACAAAAATTTAGGTAACTAATTAAGATATAGATTTGAAATTAAGGTCGGCAAGGGGTGTCATCTGCCGGCTATTTTAGCGTAGCGTCTTCGTTATGTTCTAATTACCAGAAAAATGTAATTTTTTTTTTAATGATCGCGTTAATGTAGGTGACGGTGGTTTTTCTTGAACAAATTATTCATTATATTTGCGGGTATGGGCAGGGGTTAACGCCTTTCTCTGAGATTGTAATTATCTCGGGCCCGGGCAACGCCGGGCGGGTTAGCTAGTACACTACAAAAACCACGCGGAAAGGTTTCCGGAAATCAGTGGCAGCAAAAGAAATCTTATTTTTATAAATATGCTTATTTAAATCTCAGAAATATGTTGGTTTCCTGTGCCTGGTTTCTAAAAATGAAGAACGCAGTTATATCTTATATTAGTATACCAGACATTCAGCATTAGTATTAATTTTGGAGAGCAATACTAGTATAGACTTGTCTTTTCATACTACTTTTATCTTTAAAAAATACAGTATTTCCTCTTAAAAATTCCTTTATATTGTCAGTAAAAAAACATACACTGTTAAAAATAGCTGTTACATTACAGTACTTTCCCGCATAATTTACTGTGAATTACTGTATTTCTGTAAATATTGCATTTACCCGTTAAATATCAGTCTTTGGCAATAACAATCCGTTATTCACCGTAACTGATCATTTTTTCAGTATCATCCTCGCTTTAACAGTCATTTACGGTGAAGAGAAAATGAACACATACTTTTTACGGTCAAAAACGGGCTATTCTAGTAAATCACTGTTATTCACGTCCGCAAACCGTGATCGAACAGCGGATCACGGTCCAGGCAAAGAAATAGAACATGAGGGGAATTGGCGCAGCCGCTATGCAACACAACACGTTGTTTGTTGTTGATCTTGATACTTGATGTGAAGTTTCGCATAGGAATAAGGTATGTTGCTGCTATGTTTCTTTGCCTATTTTTAGTAGTTACAATTTTTATCTATCTTTTGAGTGTGTCACTTAACAGATTGCGTTAAAAAATATGTTTGTCATCTCCAAACACATGCGAATGTATTGTAACTTTTAAGTTTAATTAAAACTGTACTACTTGTTTTACCTCGTGGTAATGCTGATCCTGAGAGGGGGTTTTCTATAAACAGTTGTATGCTATAAGGTCGTTTCAATGAACATACGATAAAAAAATTGAGATTTGGAAAAGATGCTGTTAAAAATTATAGAGGTGTGAGTAAAGCACCTATTTCAACTTCCTTGTTAAATGATATTAAGAATTCACATAAAGCTTCTCAGCAGTATACATGGAAAAACAAAGTCAAAAGAAAAAAAGCTCAGAGATTGAAATGGAGAAAGCCCAGATTTTAAAGAAGAAAATTAAATGTGAAACTAAATGAAATCAAAGGCTAAGATGCTTTACACTCACGCAGAAAAAAAAATAAAATTAATCGGTTTAAAAAAGGAAAAAATTCGCCAAATTTAGGGGGTTTTTTCCTTTAATGGCAACCTAGCCATTGTATTAAGTTATTCGTTTGGCGCGGTCTTGAAAATCGCGCCAACCAAAAAGCTGAAAAACACCAGCTATATTACAGGATTATTTAAAATCTGGCATTAAAATAATGCCAGATTATTTTATTTGTCTGCACAAATGCCACAAAGTATAATTTTTCATGTTGACACTTATTCAGATGATTACTCCAAAACATAGCTGATGAAAAATAAGCTTTATTGAAAAAATATTCAGCAATAAGGCCAAAATCTTTTTACAACAAATCATACTTCTCAAGCAAAATATTTTTATCACTTCAACAATGCAGAAGTTTCTGATACATCCTCATAATTTTCTAAATGTAAAAGCATGACAAAGGTAAAGCTATTGATAAAATTTGAAATACCGGATTTATTCAGGTATTTATTTATCTGGTTATCTAACCTTATTAATTAAAAAATGAATTTTAATATCAAAGTTTATGTAGGGTAGACAGTGTTCGAAATTTGCAGTCGTTAGTCGTCAAATGCAACTAACTATTACATTATAGCATTTGACGACACTACAAAATTATTCCTGGATGTGAAATTTGACACCTAGCTTTTTTAACACTTAGTTTTTGCCAATCACCCGCTTTTGAAAATTTGGTCTCGCACCAAACATAAACTCTAATGTGAGACAGTTAGACAGTGAATTTTAGCAGAGTGTACAAATCCAAATGAATTTATTAATTTATGCAAACTTCTAAACTTTATAGTGAACCTGCCATTTAGCACTGCTGAATGTGAAAAGGGATTTAGTCAGTTTAATTTAATAAACAACTAGCTGACCCCCGCCCGGCGTTGCCCGGGCCCGTGATAATAAATAAATAAATAATAATAATAATAAATAAAAGAAAAATCAAGTTTTTATTATTTTACATCTTTAACCCGATTTTGTAGGAAATTATATTTTAAGATGCAAAATTTGTGAAAAGATATTGATATTTAGTGATAAAAGCACTCATTTTCTTGTTTTTTTTTTTTTTTTTTTTTTTTTTAATGCAGTATCGTTTCATAGTTTTAAAATAAAAAGTTATTTTTGTCCTAACTCTTTAAAATCTTTATGGGTGATAAATAAAACGGTTTTACAGCCCGTGTACAAATTTCAGGAAAAAATATTGTTATCCAGTTGTAAAAGAGATGCTTTCTTCTTGCTTTTTTGTTTGTTTGTTTTCTCGTCGGCTCCTTTAACATAGCAATAAAAAATAGTCCTCATCGTCCGAACTCTTTGACATTGCAGTCGGTTATAAATACAACCATCTCCAAGCTCTCTTTAAAATTTTGTGAAATATATGCATATTTAGTAGTGAAAACATGAGTTCTTAAAAAAAAAAAGCTTTAGCTTTTAACCTCAGAGCAAAAATATATTTCCATCTGTTTTCAATCAACTCTTTTCCATCCCCCTAGGCTAAACAGGTTAATCAATCAGTCTTATCGTTTTTGAGGAGAGAATCCTTCAAAAAAAGTTGACGCATGCGTAAAGAGACGATATTCTTGTGAAATTTTGACAAAATGCGCTTTCTGTTTTAAATATATAGATGATACACGTAACCATTTATCCACTGTTACTGTTAAGGATTTATTAATGGCAAAACTGTACGTACCCAATTTAATAGATTTTTATCCAGATAAAGCTATAAATCCCTGTGAAATGATGCAGCTAAAGGACAGTTAGACGACCTGATTTTAGTATCTAACTTATTAAAATTAGTGGGTATTGTTTGAGATTCGGCCAAACAATACCATGTTGTAGAAAAATTATTCTCCAGTCAGACAACACACGAAGTTACGAATCATAGTAAAGGCGAATTCGTGTCAAAAACCAATAAAGCGAACGATCTAGAAAATGAAAATCGTTGGTTTAAAAATTCTCTAAAATGTCGCAGGAACGATAAAATGTTGTCACAATATATGGCTCTTCATTTTTATCGCCGACTCAAGCTAGATCATTTAGAAACGACGGGCCAGAAAATGCAAGTCCTCATAAATGACATTAGTCAAGTCTACCCAGGGTACGGAAATGAGGGGCTAAAGCTTTTGGATTTTCAAAGACCAACGGCAAAGTCTGAAAACATCGAGGGTGCATTACCAAAAGTCCCTCAAAATTTAAATTCTTTTCAGTTAGAAGGTGAAGTGCCTTGACAATGTTTCAGACCCTGACTGGGATCCCTTTTGGTAAACATTAAATTATTTTTAATTAATAATTAATTTTTTTTTTTTTTGTAAATATTAACTTTTTTTGTGTAATTATTTTTATGTTTTTTGTATGCAATTTCCCTTTTTTCTGAATCGCCGTCTCATTTATTGGCATTTATTATATTTATCTATCCTTTTACTTTTACTTTTTTTTTTTTTTTTTGAATTTTTTTTTTTTTTTGTGCAGTTGTAAGCGAGATTATAAGTTAACATTGTTTTGAATTTAGTGTAATCAAGATTGACAAAAGATTTCTGGTAAGTTTTTTTTCTCTTTTTTATTGTCCAAAATGTTTTTAAAACGGGGGTTCAGTGGGGCAGAGCCCCCATGACAATAACAAAAATTCATCTGAAAAATCACATTTCTTTAGCTTTTTAATCGTTAGTTTATTTAGAATGTTGTTAAAATTTGCATAATTGGATCGTGATAAATTTTTCAAGATGGCGGAAAAACTTCGTTTTAAAATCTTTGTTATTTATAAATCCATGTTTTTGCATCATTTTCTACTTTTAAAAATGTTGCAAAATCATTGATTTATAAATAACATACAGATTTATGATGTTTTACTGCAATCTTTGAAAATTTTTTCATGTCGCCAAAACGGCATTTTGGCACAATTTTTTCTGCCAAGCAGCACAGGATACAGAACTCTTCCTACAAAATTCACGATTGCAGAAAAATTAAAATGTCATTTAATGTAACACCGCACTTCATTCATCATACAGAAACTCTTAAGAATGATTTTTGTTCAGTATTATACCTTTACTATAAATAATATTTGTAATGTCAACAAACTTAGATACTTTTGAGGTAAATATATTCAATGTTTGATACTCTAATTTTGAGTAAAAAAAATTCTAAACAATAAAATTTCTTGTACAGTAAGTAAAAAAAGGAGGATTAATTTTCATCTAAGTCATATGTGAAACTTTATTTTACAATATTGTTATGTCTGTGCATTTTTTAAGCACTCTTTTTTAAAATACTCAAAAAAATACCAAATGACTAAATACATAATTGCGTAAAAATGAAAATTTACTTAAAATTTTAATCTGTGCTTCATTTATCCTTCAGAAACTCTAAAAATGATTTTTGTTCAGTATTAATAGCTTTACTATAAATAATTGCTATGTACAGCAATATTAGGCTTTTTTGAGGTAAATATTTAATGTTTGATACTTTAATTGTGAGTAAAAAAAAAGTTGTAAATAATTTCTTGTTAAGCAAATATATATTTTTTTAATCATACCAAATATTAGAAAACAAGAAATATAATAATTTAAAACGAATTTTTTCGAATTTATATATAAATATAAAACTATTTAAATCTACAAACCGCGGTAATATGTGGCCGTTAACTTAACAGAAGTGGATACTAAACATAGTCTCTACCGGCCTCTGCATACTAATGCAAATATGGAAATTTAACCTTTAATTGACATTAATTCAAATAAATATTTCCTGGTATATATATATATAGATATATTGTATCATTTTAGGTGGAACCACTCTTTCCATGAACATCGTAGCATCGCTGAACATCAATTGAAGACTAATATCTCCGGATTGGGGTAAGCTGGAAATCTGTTCTACATGTCTATCTCTTCCTTATTAAATTTTGTTTAATTTGAGTACTCATACCAGGGGTTGATACAGACAAAATTTGGGGCCTATTTAGGTGCCCTTCACAAAAATCAATTTAATAAAATGAGACCCTTCACAAAAATCAATCTGATAAAATGGGCTCCTTCACAAAAACCAATTTGATAAAATGGGCCCCTCCACAAAATTCTTTTTACTAAAATAGGCCTTTTCACAAAATTTTATTCCATAAAAACTTACTATTTATTATTTAATTATTATTTTGTGATTTTTAAAATGTGTAATTTGTAAACAAACAACTTCACCAGAGAGAAAAACTTCAGCAAAAGGATTTTAAAAAGTTTTTGTTATTAAATGCTTGACTCGAATTTGAGTAACTGGATTTCAACTTTCGTTACAAAATGTTATTTTTAACAAAAATATAATAAATTTCACAAAAATAACCTTTATTTTTCACAAAATGGGCCTCAAGGAAAAAAAACTTGCATTGACTCCTGCATACATCTCATTCGGTTCAGGAGTTATGACTCAAAAACCATCCTCTACTTTAGATTCTCATATCTCTAATGAATTAGACTTTTGTCAAGTGAACCAGCCCCTCCCATGTAGAAATCTACAATTTTTTGTGCATTCTTGCCTTAATATAGATAGCTTGTACTTTAATGAACAATTTAAGACCTTTGTTATGTAATTATGTCAATTACTTAATGAGTTATTCACATTTTATCATATGCTGTTTTAGTTTCTGTTTTATACCATTTTCTAAATTTTGAAAAATTCCATGTTCTTTGCATATATTTTTAATACTTTTAACTTATTGAAAACTATGTAAAACATAAAAAAATTAATGAGGATTAATTTAGTATAATTGCTTTAAGTTTTTATTAAGTTTTGTACATGTATTGATTATAGGTGCAGATTCACGGCCGCCAGTCGCCACGTGGCGACTAAATATTTTGCTGTGGCCACTAACTTTCGGTGTTTAAGTCGCCATGTGATTTAAAAGTAATAAATTTCTGGTATTCCCAGTCCCCATCGTGAAATGTTGATATTTTTTTAAAGATTAAGACCAAAACACACACATTATTGTTATCTTTTAATAACATTTCAGAATGATCTGTTTAACACAGCAAACTATTAAATATATTCGAATAGCAATGTTATTCGTAACAGTTTGAATCTGATAATTTTATTTTATTTTACATAGACTGTGATTTATATATATATATATATATATAAACAAATGTTTGAAGTGTGTTTTTATTTTTATAGTGCAAAATATTCTCACAAATTCAGATTTTCTTTCATATGTACTTTTGTCTGGCAAAATCAAAATAAGAAATGTTGTTTTTCTGATATTCCCCGCTATCATGATTGCTTAGCTTATCTACATATTGTTTTTTAAACCGTATCTTGCCCAATTTTATCTTCTGACTGTACATGATTTAAGATTTAATTAATATTCAAATTTTGTTGTACACGTGTTTATATTAAATAAATTACTTTACACTTTGAATTAATTATTATTATTTTTTTTTAGTTTTTTACTCTATATAAACACTATTGTTTTTATGCATTTGTTTTACAATTATGGCCACTGGATTTTTTGGGTTTAGGAGCCAGTGACTCCTTCCAAATGTTGGGAATCTGCACCTATAGGGAACAGTTTCAGCATTAGCCTGCTGTCCGCCATCTTGGATTTTTTTTTTTTGCGCCGCGAAAAGGTCGTTTTCGCCAAGTAGTAAATGTCGCCAAGTGGTCATTTTTAGGCCTTTTAGGCTTAAACATAAAAAATTTTAAAGTAGATAATACACACAAAAAAACAGGAAAGCAAAGCAATTAAAATCATGAATATTTGTTAAAACATGTAATAAATCATTTATAATTTTAACTGCTTTTCTTTTCTTTTCTTTTTTTTTTTTTGTTTATTATCTACTTTAAAAAAATTTTCAATTTTGGATTTATGGCGACATCGAGAAAACTGTAAATACGTCAGAGATTACAATAAATACTTAATGATTCTGAGGTTAAAATATTAAAATAAAGCAAATAAACAGTAAATAAGAAGCTGATTATTTGTTTTTAGGGGCTTTTAACGATAAATCCATTTTAGAATTAATGATAAATATATATATACTTAATAATTTGCTAAAAAAAATGGGAGTTGGGGGGGGGGGGGGACATACAGATAAAACAAATTTAAAACAGCAAAATATTTTTAAAAGATTTTATGGGGGAAAAAAAGATTTCACTTGCTTAGATTTATTTATTAAAATGATGATTTTTTAAGCAAGTTTTAAGGGACTATAAAAATGTTTAAAGAAAAAAAACATAGGATTACTTAAATCTTTTATTTACCTACCGGTAATCATACTATTACTTAAAGCAAGAATTAAAACAGCCAAAATGTAGCTTCAAAACATATAAATATTAAAAAAAATAATAAATTTTTAAATATTTTTCAAAGTTATTGTTTTCACATAGCAAAAACTTAGCTTTAAACATAAAAAGATTTCCCTTGTCTCTTACCTAGAAACATAAAAATCTTGCTGTTGAAGGGAGTTGGAGATGGGGTTGATAAAAAGGTGTTTATTTAATGTCAGGGGGGCTCTGCCCCCCTGAACCCCCCGTGTTTTCGGAAATTGACAAAGTAATCAAACTCACTTGCTTTGTGCGGAGTATTCCGAAAACCACGCAAATTTTAATCGTGAAAATTAAAATAAAAGCAAAATTATATAATTTAAAACATAAAATAGTAAATTAATGCCAAAATTACGTTTTAAAAAACATACATGAGTATTCGAAAAACCACGCAAATTTAAATCGCAAGAATCAAAAGCAAAAATATATACTTTAAAGCATAAAATAGTAAATTATTGCCATAATTACGTTTTAAAAAACATACATTTTATGAAAAATAACAGAAAACCAACGATCTCACTTACCTAGAAAAATTGTAAAATGGTTATTTTTTTTAGTAAGTTTTAGGGGTCTATAAAAAGGTTTTCTTTAAAATAAAGATTACTTATATTTTTTTGTCAGGGGGGCTAACTCCCCGGTAATCATAAATGATAAATAAATTGCCAAAAATACATCCTGATAATAAACACGTGTAGTCATAAAATCGAAGAGAAAAGTAGCAAGCTACAGAATATTAAACAGTGGTCAAAAGAAATTATCTCCTTTAAAAAATAACAAATTTATTCCTAAATTCAAATAATTAATACATTTATAAAAAATTAATCAGAAAAATGAAACCTTGAAAAAAAAAAAAAAAAAAAAAAAAAAAAAAAAAAAAAAAAACCCGGCGACACTCGTTGTTATGTGTCCAGTTGTGCGTGGGGTCGCGAGGGTACGTGAAAGGGCCAGAATGCTAGAGCTGCCATAAAAGTCGGGGTTGCTATTGGCAAGCATCAGAGGCGAAGCTCGCCAAAAATACTGCCGAATAACGATGATTTTCGACCAATCAGAAACAGCAGGCTAATGCTGAAGCTTAGCCCCATTTTAATATTTTAAATAAATTATTTTTTGAGTATCGCTTTGTAAAGTTGTTTACATTCACTTAACATTGATTTCGATGTTTTTTAATAAATTAATTAAAAATACAAATTTTTAATTTTTTGGTTATTTTAGGAATTTAAATCATGCTTGAATTAAACTTTTATTTTCCTTTGGATTTAAAAAAAAAAAAAAATTAATATTTTCTATTTTTAATTGTTAATTAAAATTTGTTTTGATAATTCAAAAAGGGCAACTTAGTTCATTTCTGCAATAACCAGGAGTCGAGGCAGGTTTTTTTTCTTGGGGCCCATTTTGTGAAAAGTAAAGGTTATTTTTGTGAAATTTATTATATTTTTCTGAAAAATAACATTTTGTAACGAAATTTGAAATCCAGTTATACTCAAATTTGAACCAAGCATTTATAAACAAAAACTTTTTAAAATCCTTTTACTGAAGTTTTCTTCTCTGGGGAACTTGTTTGTTTACAAATTACACATTTTAAAACATCACAAAATAATAAATAAATATTAAATGGTAAGTTTTTATGGAACTGAATTTTGTGAAAGGACCTATTTTAGTAAAAGGAATTTTGTGAAGAGGACCATTTTATCAGACTGATTTTTGTGAAAGGGCCCATTTTATTAAATTGATTTTTGTGACGGGGCCTTAAAAAGGCCCCAAATTTTGCCTGGATCGACCCCTGATAACATATATCTCCAGTCAGATAGTTTAGTTGTTTTTTGCAGCAAATATTAATAAATATTCTATTTAAAAGAACCCGATATGTATCCAAGCACTTTTGACAGATAGAGGAAAACTTTTAAGAATCTTTCCTGACCAATGGTATTCCATCTTTTCATTATTTGGGTTTTAAAGCTGATTTTTAATTGGCCATTGATAGTAATGATTTATAATATGAGTTTTAGTACAATTAGAGCTTGGACAATGGAAAATTGGGATGTATATGGTAGACATGGTAAAAAAGAGAATGTTATTTATGAGTCACAAGTAAAGTTACAGTTTAAATAGATCTTAATTTCTTTTGTTTATTGTTTATCCTGTATTAAATGTCAATTTTATGTAAAGTTATGGGCACATAATTTAATTATCTCTTATACTGGTTTGTAAGCATTCATATAGAGTATTAATACCCTTGATATAATTTACAGAGTTATAATACCTTTAAATTCAATTTAATTTTAATTTGCTTTTAATTAAACTCATTGTATAATTATTGCTTTCCTCCCAGCATATAAACAAACATTTTACAGGCTTGAAATTCAATTTTAACAAGGAAGGAGCCTCCCTACCAACATTTTTAAATGGAGGGGAGTTGTAATGTTTGGGAGGGAGAAAAAAATCTTTAAACCCCACTATTATTTTACGTTCTATTTAAAGAATTACATTAATGCAGACATGACAAAATACCATTGAAAAAATTAAGTCAACTGAGAATGATTATGTAAAATGTTTATTTTTATTATAAAAAAGGGGAGAAAGTTAAGTTTTATATATGCAGTGTATTTTTCAAGTTCCATTAAATGTGTTAAGGACCCTTAACAATTAGGTTGTTAAATAAATTTCTGAATTTAGATTTTATTTGATTGAGATTCACCTATCGATCGCGGAAAAGAAGCAAAGTTTGTCGATCTGTCACCAAAAAATGCAAAGTTCCTCGATCAGTTGTGGGAAAAAAAGCAAATTTTGTCGATCGATTGTGGAATAAACGCAAAGTTCATCGATCTGTCCCCAAAAAACGCAATGTTCGTCGATCTGTCGCAGAAAAAATGCAAAGTTCGTTGATCAGTCATTTAAAAAACGCAAAGTTTGTTGATCAGTCATTTTAAAAAACGCAAAGTTTGTTGATCAGTCATTTTAAAAACGCAAAGTTCGTTGATCAGTCATTTAAAAAACGCAAAGTTCGTTGATCAGTCGTTTAAAAAACGAAAAGTTCTTCGATCTGTCCCAAAAAAACGCAAGGTTCGTCGATCAGTCGCTTAAAAAATGCAATGTTCGTCGATCTGTCGCAGAAAAAACGCAATGTTCGTCGATCTGTCGCAGAAAAAACACAAAGTTTGTTGATCAGTCATTTAAAAAACGAAAAGTTCATTGATCAGTCGTTTAAAAAACGAAAAGTTCGTCGATAAGTCGCTTAAAAAATGCAAAGTTCGTCGATCTGTGGTTGAAAAAACGAAAGTTTATGGATCTGTCGCAGAAAAAATGCAAAGTTTGTCGATCTGTCGCGGAAAAACCCCACAAAGTTCGTCGATCTGTCGCAGAAAAATGCAAAGTTCATTGATCTGTCACCAAAAAATGCAAAGTTCGTCAATCTGTCACCAAAAAATGCAAAGTTCGTCGATCTGTCACCCAAAAATGCAAAGTTCGTCGATCTGTCACCCAAAAATGCAAAGTTCGTCGATCTGTCACCCAAAAATGCAAAGTTCGTCGATCTGTCACCAAAAAATGCAAAGTTCGTCGATCTGTCACCAAAAAATGCAAAGTTCGTCGATCTGTCACCAAAAAATGCAAAGTTTGTCGATCAGTTGCGGGGAAAAAAAGCAAATTTCGTCGATCGATTGTGGAATAAATGCAAAGTTCGTCAATATGTCTCCAAAAAACGCAAGGTTCGTCGATCAGTCTCTTAAAAAACACAATGTTCGTCGATCTGTCGCAGAAAAAACGCAAAGTTCGTTGATCAGTCGTTTAAAAAACGAAAAGTTCATCGATCTGTCTCCAAAAAGTGCAATGTTCATCGATCAGTCGCTTAAAAAATGCAATGTTCGTCAATCTTTTGCAGCAAAAACGCAAAGTTCGTTGATCAGTCATTTAAAAAATGCAAAGTTCGTTGATCAGTCGTTTAAATAACGAAAAGTTCGTCGACCAGTCGCTTAAGAAACAAAAAGTTCATCAATCAGTCGCTTAAAAAACTTAAGTTCGTCGATCAGTCGTGAAAAAAAATGCAAAGTTCGTCGATCTGTGGTTGGAAAAACGAAAGTTCTTGGATCTGTCGCAGAAAAAATGTAAAGTTTGTCGATCTGTCGTGGAAAAAATCCCACAAAGTTCATCGATCTGTCGCGGAAAAAACGCAAAGTTCGTTGATCTGTCACCAAAAACTGCAAAGTTCGTCGATCAGTCGTGGGAAAAAAGCAAATTTCGTCGATCGTTTGCGGAATAAACGCAAAGTTCCTCGATCTGTCCCCAAAAAACGCAAGGTTCGTCGATCAGTCGCTTAAAAAACACAATGTTCGTCGATCTGTCGCAGAAAAAACACAAAGTTCGTTGATCAGTCGTTTAAAAAATGCAAAGTTCGTCGACCAGTCGCTTAAAAAGCGAAAAGTTTGTCGACCAGTCGCTTAAAAAGCGAAAAGTTTGTCGACCAGTCGCTTAAAAACCAAAAAGTTCGTTGACCAGTCGCTTAAAAAGCAAAAAGTTCGTCGACCAGTCGCTTAAAAAGCGAAAAGTTCATCTATCTGTCACCAAAAAAAGCAAAGTTTGTCGATCAGTCGCGGAAAAAAAGCAAATTTCGTCGATTGATTGCGGAATAAACGCAAAATTCGTCGATCTGTCCCCAAAAAACGCAAGGGTCAACAATAGTCGCTTAAAAAACACAATGTTCGTCGATCTGTCGCAGAAAAAACGCAAAGTTCGTTGATCAGTCGTTTAAAAAATGCGAAGTTCGTCGACCAGTCACTTAAAAAGCGAAAAGTTCGTCGATCAGTCGCTTCAAAAACCTTAAGTTCGTCGATCAGTCGTGAAAAAAAATGCAAAGTTCGTCGATCTGTGGTTGAAAAAACACAAAGTTCATGGATCTGTCGCGGAAAAAATGCAAAGTTTGTCGATCAGTCGCGGAAAAAATGCAAGGTTCATCAATCAGTCGCTTAAAAAACACAATGTTCGTCGATCTGTCGCAGAAAAAACGCAAAGTTCGTTGATCAGTCGTTTAAAAAATGCAAAGTTCGTTGATCAGTCGTTTAAAAAATGCAAAGTTCGTCGACCAGTCGCTTAAAAAGCGAAAAGTTCGTCGATCAGTCGCTTCAAAAACCTTAAGTTCGTCGATCAGTCGTGAAAAAAAATGCAAAGTTCGTCGATCTGTGGTTGAAAAAACACAAAGTTCATGGATCTGTCACGGAAAAAATGCAAAGTTTGTCGATCTGTCGCGGAAAAAACCACAAAGTTCGTCGATCTGTCGTGAAATTCGTTAATCGATAGTCGATAAATCACGAAAATTCAACAATTAATAGCAGAAAACTCGCAAAATTCATCAAATTGTCTCGGGGGGGGGGGGGGTGCGAATATCGTCGAATTGCTTCGAGAAAAAAGAATCTCAATTCGTCAAATGGTTTCAGGGGAAAAATCGTGAAATTCGCCAAATGGTTTCGATATTCGACGAGCGACAGCAGGAAAAAAAATCTGTTTCCATTCAATCATCACAGTTGGTGAGTGTGGCTATTAAGTTTGGCCAGTGGTAATAATAAAGTCAGTCGCCAAATTTTCAGTATTACTCGCCGGATGGCGAGTGCTAATTTTGTCCTATATTATTTTACAGCTCTATATACTTTATATTTGGCATAATAGTGTTTAAGATACTAAGACAAACTAAAAACTTTGAAAAATTCCAACAAATCAAAAACTTTTTTTTTTTTTTTTTTTTTTTATGACCAGGTCAGTTGATGGAAAATATCTCAAAATTTGCCAATCAGTTGAGGGTAAAAAGGCATGATTATGGCGGAAAAAATTTTGAAATTCCTCGATTGGTACGACAAATTATCGGAAAAATTACTAGTTAATTGAGGAGAAAATCTAAAAAATGTTGCGAAATTCGTCAATTGAATGCAAGGAAAAATCACAAAATTCTTAAATCAGTCGCATGGAAAAAATACAAAAATTGTCGATTTATCGTGAGAGAAAATCACAAAATTTGTCAGTTGATTGTGGGGAAAAATCATGAAATCCTTTAGCCAGTTGCAAAAAAAAAAAAAATGCAAAATTTGTCGATCAGTTAAAGAAAAAAATGCAAAATTTGTCGATCAGTTAAAAGAACTTTTGGTCTAGTGTCAACACTATTTTCTTCACATACTTTGCAGATCTTGGTAATCAAATAAAAAATTTTAAATTCATGGTGTAGTGTTGTTGCCTACAACAAATGTTACTTATAACCTGTTAGATAACATGTATTCAGTAATGAATGAGCTCAAATGAAATTTCTTACCACTCATTGACACTAGTGGGCTATTGAGTTCTGTCATATATGCTAATTAATCCATTTTGTTCTGGCTTTAAAGATAAGAAAAACAATAAAGGGTTTATAAAGCACAAAAAGTTTTTCTTCATGAATGTTATTTTGTAGACATTCTATGCACGTGTTATTGAGGAGTTTAATATCTGTTATAATTTGATAATTACGAGATTAGTTGTTCATTCGATTATGGCTTGATGTATTTACAGTAATGTTATTTTTTAAAAGATGTGATACTATTAATATTTTTTTCTTTATTTTCAGAGCTTTTTTGGACATCAATCCTGAAAAAAGTTCAAAAGCAAAGAAAAATCCAAAATCATGTAATATAAATAAAGCCAGGAAGTTGATGACAAAATTAGCAGCATTTAGATGTCATATTGTTTAAAACCTGTCGTATCTTATGTAAAATATGTACAGAATAAATAATTTCAGAGTTCCTGAATTAAAATTTTTATTTTTGTCTGTGAATTTTTTTAAATTATTTAAAAAAATGCTTGTTTTTAATATGTGTGATGACATATTTTAAAGATTTTTCTTGAACAGTTCTTAGAAGATCATTCCTTGTTATATTAAAATTTTTCCTGAAATTAGGTTTAATTTTTTTTAGTTTTTGAAAATTGATGTAATTGTTCATTATTTCAGGGTGTTCTGGACATTTATAAATTAGTCATAGAACAAAAGGCAGGATGTTACTGAAATTGATGACTCAGCATTCTATCCTGTCCTTCCCAAAACACGAAAATCTGTATAGTACTTCCCAGTATGTAAACATTCATTATTTAACCACAGTAGCTGACCCGAGTTAAATCGGGGGTAATGCCACTGTTTCCCTATCTAAACGGCCGTTGAAGTGGTTAAGTTATTTGTATTTTTACAAATAGTTTATTTTGGCTGTAGTATTTTCAACCAAGAATTTTTTTTCTACGATGATCCTGAACAATTTCCCATGTTTACAGATAAATCCATGTTTTATACTATCTCCAAGTAAAATGTTTAACACAAAACTGAAGTGTTTTTGTGATTTTTTAAAACGGCAAATATTATACTCTATTCCTGCATTATTAGCTAAAACGACATTAATCTCACTTGGGTTTGGGTAGAAACCAAAAGAACCCAGGCATCAAAATGCAAAAGAATGTGCAAGTAATAAATACCAAAGTGATTCTCAAAAAACTTAAAACGAAAGTTATATTGAAAGAAATAGAAATAATTTTAACATTTTGATATTCATTAAATTATGTCTTTGATACATTATTATGCAAAAGTTTATTATAATCACCTTCCTCATTACATTAAAAAAAAAATCATGAATAAGTTCATTTGTTGTTACGAATACATAATCGTAAATATTCAGAGTATGATATTAAATAAGAGATAAGTACTAAAAAAAAATTCTGTTTTTTTCTATATTTTTCAAAGGTTGCATTGTTGAGCTAAGAGTTATACTTGATATTGTGTTAGGGTTTGGACAAATTTAGCCTGTGATTTGTAACAAATTTGATAAGTGTTTGTTACTCTGCCTGGTTAATATTGCTTAAGTGTCTGTTAATTTTTATTTTACTTAGATATTGGCAAAAATTACTACACTTGTATATGAAGTTTTACGTAATTTTTTTTTTCGGAAATATGAAACAATCAGGTTTAATAAAACTTATACACATGTCATTTTTCAATGCTAAATATAATTTTATTTTGTAAGCTGTATATTGTTGTAAATAGAAAAAGTATGTAATATTGAGAAAGTCGCTAATTGTTTAAAAAAATTATATGCAAACCACCATATATATGTAGTGGTAGAATAATCTTAGAAATATTATCAAGTTTTAAATATACAGGCTGTCTAAAAAAAGCTATACAGTTTATTTTTGTATCTATATGAGATGGATAAATAATGTAATCTGCAAAAATGTGGATTGGTTTTAATCATCTCCAAACATTATGAAGTTGCAGAGAGTCAAAAATTGTGACTTGCTTCACTTTGCATGCAATTTGAAAAGTGAAATCTGTTCAAGCTTGGCAAATGTTTACAAACTAAGATTTAATGTGCCATCAATTACATCAACACATTATTATTATTAATCAATACATTTAAATATCAGATTTGTAGACATTATTCTTCAATAATGATTAGATTCCATGTTTCGAATTGCATGGCAAAGTGAGATAATTCCTGATTTTTGGAGGTACTGAAGCCACCTGTTTGGTTACAAAGAATGTATAAAAACTAATTTTGGAAATATCTCCATGGAGATGAAAAGTATAGAATTGAAATTTTGTACCTTATGGACATTTTTGCAATTTATACTATTTATCTCTTATACAGAAATAAAATGTTGCATTTCTTGACATCCTATGTATAAATATACAGTTACTGTTGGAAGTAATCATGCGAATTCTTGAAATAACTATTTCATGGTCATTTACAGTTCTGATAACTACTGCAATTTACAGCGATATATGTAAATGAGTAGAAAATGATGGGCATTTATGCTTATTTACAATCTTGATATTACAGTCATATACGATAATTTATAATCTACAGGGTGTCCCAAAAGTCTCCGTACAACTTCAGAAATTTATTTTTAAAAAAATAATAGGCCTACAGCAAAAATAATTACAACAGTGCATAGAGTAACTTAAAAAGTTTTTTTTTACAGCCTTAGTAAACTTCAAAATGAGATACTTGCGTAGAACGAAGAATATCAAGACGATATTTCAATTCAATCCACAAACATTTTTCATGCTAACGTCAACAGTAGCTACTGCTGTTTGGATCTTTTGTTTCAATTCCATGAGACTATTAACTTTTATTCATCAAACATTTCTTCATTCATTCATCAAACATCTTCAATTCAACATTTTATTTCATCAAACAGTTGTAACTACTGTTGATGTTAGCATGCTGAAACGCACGTGAAGGGAATTGGAATATCAACTTGATATTCTTCGTGCAGCGAAAGGATCTCATTTACAAGTATACTAAGGTAGTAGAAAAAAACTTTTTAAGTTACTCTGTGTACTGTTGTAAATATTTTTGCGGTAGGCCTATTATTTTTTTTAATCAATTTTTGAAGTTGTACGGAGGCTTTTGGGACACCCTGTATATTACTGTGATTTACGGTCAGACACATTCTTGAAAGTAACAGTTATTTACGGTCAGATACATTCTTGAAAGTAACAGTTATTTACGGTCAGATACATTCTTGAAAGTAACGGCTATTTACGGTCAGATACATTCTTGAAAGTAACGGTTATTTACGGTCAGATACATTCTTGAAAGTAACGGTTATTTACGGTCAGATGCATTCTTGAAAGTAACGGTTATTTACGGTCAGATACGTTTTTGAAAGTAACGGTTATTTACGGTCAGATACGTTCTTGAAATTTACTGCTATTTACGGTCTAATACAGTCTAAATAGATTACGGTACAAACTGTAATATTACAGGAAAATCTTGGAGTCTGTGCTGCCAAGCTTTTCCCGTAATCCAACGGTGAAATTTTTATCAGTGTACATTATCAGTATAATCATTAAAAACATATTTAGTTGTTTCTTTTAAAAACACATATAGATAAAAATAAATAACTAAATACGTTTTTAATGATTCTGATAATGTATGTTTTTTACTGACAATATAAAAGCATTTTTAAGAGGAAATAATGTGTTTTTTAAGGATAAAAGTAATATGAAAAGATAAGTCTATATCGCTCTCCACAATTAATACTAATGCCCAGGGTTTGACAAATGCGGTCGCCAAGTCGCCACTGTCGACCAGATTTTCTTATCTGGCGACCAAGTTATTTAATCTAGCATTTTTTTTTTCTTTATACAAAAATTGTGGTATAAAAACTGAGCACAAACGACATATTTTCTCTACCTCCAATATTATGAAATAAACGTAGAAACTATATTCAAACAAACAAACAAAAAAATATTTTTAACTTTTATTTTTAATTTGGAAAAAGTAATTTCTTCAAATGCAAATTTTAAAATAATAAAATCAGAATTATTTGACTTACATCGACAGGAATATATACAAAAAATTGTTTTCTTGCTTCACTTTTTCACCAATACCCCCCCCCCCCCCCTCTCATCAGATATAGATTTTGCAGAATTCAATTATCCAGACATTTTTAGCTTTCGGCAATCAGAATTTTCCGAACATGCCGATTAATTCAGCCTTTACTGTATATCTTTCTCTCTTCTTTTTTTTTTTTTTTTTTTTTTGAGAAATAAAATTTTGATAAGTTTTGTTAGAAATCTATGTTTATATTATATATATTTTTTATTTTTAATTGTGTAACTAATAATTCTAAACTATGCTTATTATGTTTTCTGAATTAATACATTTAAAAAAAAAATGTGTTTTTAATGACGGGGAAGAGGGCGGTAAGTATTCTTCACTGGAGACCGGAATTTTTTGCTGGCTACCATATTTTATGAAATTTGCAAATCCCTGCTAATGCCTGATGTCTGGTATAAAGATATAAATGCATTACGGACATTATTAGAAACTCTGTTTTTAGACTGCCTAAAAATGAAGAAATGCTTTTCGGAATCATGTAAAACTCGTAATAGGTTATTGTATATTTTCGTTTGCGGTTATATTATATTTTTGTAGATTAAGAAACATTTGTTTTTATTGGTTACAGCGTACTAAATAAGGTACTTGTATAGACACAGAACACTATCGAATCGAATAGACTTTTTTATTCTTATTGAAAATCTACCTCATTCGTATAGGTGCGATCGTATTTATATAAACTAGCTGACTCGCCCGGCGTTGCCCGGGCCAGTGATAATAAACAAATAAATAAATAAACTCAAGTTTTCGATATCAACTCGAATGACCCAAACCCTGTTGAAATCGAGCCCATAGAACCCAAGAAAAGAATGAGCCCCAGGTGGTGCTCCCCTGTAAATTTAACGAATTTCCTTTAACGTTAACAAAATATTTAATTTACGTATGAAATCCCTCCGTCTCTCTGGAAACTTAACCACTTTATCTTTAACAGTAACGCAATTTTTAATTTACGGCTGTAGTGAGTAAAAATGTAAATTGATGCCGAAAAATAAGATTAATATTTTTAAAATAGGTGGTTTGCGGTTATATATAATTTTTGAGTAGTGTGGAGGGATGTTCAATAATAGACAAAATAAAGAATGATTACATCAGAAGAGAGCTTGAAATTATACCAATATTAAATAAAATAAGATATTACAGAAGGAAATGGAGGGACCACATCGAAAGGATGGATACTGATCGTATACCAAAAGCAGCCTTTAATTATAAACCAAGGGGGAAAAGAAACAGAGGAAGGCCGCGAAAAAGATGGATTGAGGCCGGAACAGGCTTATAACCTGAAACCATGTTTTGGGATGATGATGTTGATGATGATGATGAAAAAAGGTGGTAATTGGGTGGGGGTCTAAGGAGATGTTTAGTAGCTTGTAAAGTAGCTGGAGTACCCTAGAACTATGTTAATGAAAACTGCAAGAGAATCGGATCATTTTTAAAGAAGCTGCACCAAGGGCCCCGAGAAGGAGATTAATATTCAAAACTGGTAATAGCTGAAGTCCAAGATTTTTTTTTTTTTTTTTTTTTGTCGTGCAGCTAGTAGCTGGAAGTCCTAAGAAGTTGTTACAAAACATAAACTAGTGAATCGGATGATTTTCAAGGGAGCTATAATAGGGGCTCAAAAGGGGCCAACTGATAGTTTTGAGCAGGACCTTAACAGGAAAACATCTTAAAAGGTCCTAGTACTTAGCGCTTTAGATCTTTAATTAGTCGAAATTAAGCATAGGGTATATTATTAATCATTATAATAAAATTTTAAAGAAAATTTTTAAAAAGGGCCCTAGGGCCCCGATGGGGACACAATTCGGAGAGGGGAATGCATGGCGTACAAAAATTTCAAGGTCCCCAGACAGGGGACCAGGATCCTAACTGGAATGTAGAAATGAGGGAATAACTAAACAGAGAAACGGTCCCAAAAAGAAGAAGATCGGATTAAAAGGTGGCAAGTTATTAACATTTTAAAGACTAAAACTTCAAGAGGCCCTGTACCGGGCCCCAGGGGGGGCGGGGGGGGGCATGGTCTTAACTGGAATGTAGTAATGGAGGAATAACTAAATAGAAAAAAGAGCCTCAAAAACAAAGAAAATTGGATAAAAAGAGGCAAGTTATTAAAAATTTAGGACACAAAAACGTAAAGAGGCAATGGGGGCCCGGGTCTTGTCCGAGAACTTTTTTTGTCATTCATGTAGTAGCTGGAAGTTCTAATAAGTTGTTAGAAAAAAAAAGCTAGTGAATCTGACTATTTTTAAGAGAGCTATAGTAGGGGGCCCAAAAGGGACCGCTGTTAGTTTTGAGCAGGGCCCTAAGATGAATAGTCCTAACTAAAATGTAGAAATGGGGGGCATAGTTAACTGGAGAAAAGGTCCTAAAAACGAAGATCGGATTAAAAAAGGGCAATGTATTAACAATTTAGGGAAGAAAAACTTCAAGTGACCCAGGGTGCCCGGATCTTCCCCGAAATTTTTTTTGTCATTCATGGAAGTACTAAACACTTGTTAGAAAAAAAAGCTAGTTAATTGGACGATTTTTAAGGGAGCTATAGTAGGGGGTCGAAAAGGGGCTAACTGATAGTTTTGAGTAGGGCCCTAAGATGAAGAGTCCTAATTGGAAAGTAGAAAGGGGGGGAGTGAATAACTAAATGGAAAAAAGGCCCCAAAAACTAAGAAAATCGGATTAAAAGGGGCAAGTTATTAACAGTTTAGGAAACAAAAACTTTAACGGGGCCAATACCGGGACCTAGAGGGACAGGGTCTTGATTGGAACGTAGAAATGGGGGAAAAAGTAAATGGAGAAAGGGCCTAAAAACGATGAGGATCGGACAAAAATGGTGCAAATTATTAACAATTTAGAGCAAAAATATTAAAGGGGCCCCAGGGGACCCGGGTCTGAAAAAATTAAAAATCCGAACCTCAGCTGCATCAGGGCCTACCTTGGACTATCCGCACCCAAATTTTTATACTTCTACGTGCGGTAGATTTCGCTAGCCATCGCACACACAGACAAACAACTTTCTTCTGTTAGTATACTAGTGTGACATTTTCCCATATATCCCAGCGAAGGTAGCTTGTGACCGTTACGATGGACCCCCGGAGTTGTCGGGTCAGATCAAATGAAACGATCGATCCCCGATACTGAATGGTTCGGACATTAGAGGAACAATACCTGAGACTGTCTGGCACCTAGCCTGACATTAACGAATTACTTATTCTCCTTGTGAGGTCGCAGGTGGAAAAGTTTTCCCAGACTGTCGGACTCCAAGGGAAGTCCTTTAAATCTGCGAATGAGAACCCTATATCAGCAACGATAGGCTACCGAAAGTTCAAGAGGCCGGGATGAATATTTACCCCCGCCCCTCCTTTTTTCTGATGCGGGAGGAACGGGACAGGACGGAGAGGAGATGGGTTTTTGGAAGCGAGAGAGGAGGACGGGACCCTGAGAAACGGTGCGTGGCAGGAAAGCGGAGTACGAAGGAGACCTAAGGAGATAGGTCGTGGGTGAAAACGAACGGACAGACAGCCAGGCCGTCTGTGAGAGAGGAGTCCCGGAGAGCATTCGGCCCGACACCCATTGGACATCCGGTCCAAATCAACAGCATTACTTAATGCAAAGACTGAACCAGAGATCGTGAATGAGAGATATAGGACTTTATTGTTATTGTTTTACATTTACTGGACTCACGCATTGATATTTATTTTTATTTTATTTAAATACTGAAACCTCTTGAAGAAATATTCTGTAATTCGATGTTCGAATAAAGAAATACTTCTTTCTAGAAATCAACTAAAGTAATTACTCCGGCTAACCACGGCTACCAGATCACATTTTATTAATCCCACCGGAGTTTATTACAGAATGGTGGCAGCGTCAAAGGATTATTAAAACAGTGAAAGAAATAAAGAGCGATAAAGTTTTATGAATTCGGGGCAGAGCAGGACAACTCGCCGAATTTCTTCAGAACCTACACCAGCCGTTGGGAACCTGAATCTACATACCGAATCGGGGCAGAGCAGGACAACTCGCCGAATTCGTACAGAATCCTGTGATCAATAGACAGATTCGGGACAGAGGAGGACAACTCGCCAAATCGAGGAAGACCCACCGACCCGCCAAAGCCAGGGCAGAGACCCGAGCTGATCTGAAACTGCATCCGCTGAACCAGGAACCAGAAGCATCCAAACTTTGCTGACAGTGTGGAGAGAAAAGAAAGCAAAATCATCGCCAAAAATCGCAGACAGAGCTATACCCAGGTGAGCACTTGTTTTATTCTCAGTGGAGGCTTAGTGTGTATATTTTAAATTTTGGACAGGAAGCAATTTTTCTTTAATTATTTGTGTTCGGTAATATAAGTAAAAAATCTTAAATATTAATTACCAATAGATGTTTTTTTGTGTGTTGAAGGTAAATTAATAATGTAACAAACCTTAAATTCATCTTGTTTCAAGTAATTGAAAAAGTCTTTTAATCTTTTTAATTAAAATTCTTTTTGGTGAAAAGCAAATTATGATAATTGTATTTTTCGGCCATAATTTTTAATGTCTTCTCTTATGTTGAAGATTGCTGAGGAATTAGATTTTGAATTAGATTAAGCTGTAAGATTAAGTTGAAGTCTGTCAGTAATTCAGTCAAATTAAGGATATATATGTTTTTTTGGCAAGTGGAGCCTATATGTGGAATTGGTTTGCTTGTAATTCAAAATTTTAAAAATCTGTGACCAGCGGTCAAAATTTCATGAATTTATGTTTTTGGGGTGTATTTTATTTGTTTGTAATTATTGTTTATATTGTGTGGTGGGGTCAAAATTCTGAATTTTTACAGCGCATTTATGTATGAAATAGAGTAGGGTAAATTATTGTGCCAGGATTTCAAAATTGTAAATATGGCGAATTTAGCAACGTTCAGAAGATGTGATTTGCAGTCTTTAGCTGCGGAATTAGAAATAGAAGTTTTGCCTAAAGATACGACACCCAAATTAGTAAAAAAAATAACGGAGGCGCCTTACTATGAAGAACAAATGGCCCTAAGCCAGTTGAAAATTTTTGAGGAGGATCGGCTAGAGAAGGCTCGTCTCGAGAAAGACAAGGCTGATAAAGAATTTGAATTAGCTAAAATCAGAGCAGAACGAGAAAGTGATACAATTACATTATCTTCTAGCCAGATAGAGAAAGAACCAAAAATTATCTTAAAAAATGTTTTACCGAAATTTGAATTGGGAAAAACAGAAATTTCTTTATATTTGGATTTGTTTGAGCGACAAGCTTCAAGAGCCCAAATTGAGAAAACGCAATGGGTTACCAATTTGATGGGGATGTTACCTTTTGAGCTATCAGAAGTAATCTTGAGAGAACCTACAGAGCAGGCAGATAATTTCGAATTCGTAAAGAGGAAACTATTGGAAAAATTTCGAATTAGCGCGGAAGATTTTCGAATTAAATTCGTAACGGCGAATAGAGCGTCGGAAAAAAGCTGGAAAGATTTCGCTTACGAAATAACTAATTATTTCAACCAGTGGTTAGAATGGATTCAGGTGACCGAATTTAGTCAACTGAGAGATCTGATAATATCCGACCAGATCAAGCGAAAAGTCCCTAGTGAAATGAGACAACATTTAATAGATTCCTGGAGTAATTTATTTACGCCCTTGGATTTAACACAAAAATTAGATCATTATGAGGCGGTTAGAAGAACAGAGAGGAAACAGTCCCCGCCTAGAAATCCAAATAACGGCAAACAGTTTGAGAAAAACAGATTTGTGGATAGATCAGAAACAGAACCCCAAAACACGGAAATGAAAAGAAATTGGAGGGAGAGAGAAGATGAAAAAAATAGAGAAATAATTTCCGATAAACGAAGAGACAAGTCTTGTTTCCAATGTGGGAGTTTTTCTCATATCCGGAAATTTTGCCCAGAACTAAAATGGAGTAATGGACAGCCCGAAGTGGTTAATCGGTTGGCCGACCTTGACGAATTAAATGAAATGTTCCAGCCTTATTTAAGACAGGGGATTGTAAATGGGAAAGAAATGAAATTTTTTAGAGACACGGCTACGTCGCTAGATTTAATTAGTGCCAACCAGGTAACCCAAGAACAATACACAGGGAGAGTCGTGTGGGTAAAACAACCATTACAAAATGAGCTAAAATGTCTACCCCTCGCCGAAATAGAGCTTAATCTGTGTGATTTAGGAAAAAGAGTCAGGACTTACGCAGGCGTTGTCGATACAGAGGTGGCAATGGATAATTATTTATTGGGAATCAAAACACAAAACTTGCTAGACAGAATGAAACCGAAACCGCCTGTTAGCTTTGGGAGTGCGGCACCGAAAAAAAGCGCAGGAGTGACCACTCAGTTCCCCCCAACCCCACGAACCACTTAGTTCCGGCTTATCAAAAGAACAAGGTGAGAAAACCTGACGGGAAGGAAAAGAGAGGTTTTGTTCCCTTCCCCCTTAGCCAACGCGCGGGAGTAAGGCATTGTGAGTCTCCGATTAAGACGAGAGTCGCGACGACAACGGTCATTGCATCACCCAAATCAAGGGTGAAGGAAAAGGATTATAGAGGAAGGGAGAGGGTGGTTTATTTAAGGAATGAAGTCCAGGAAAGTAAGGATGAGGAAAAAGGTAAAGACACAGTCTTAAAGCGAAACGAAGATTTTAGGTTCAAATCTTCAGGATGGGAATTCACAAAAGGAGTAAACCGTTATTGTGCGTTAGGAAGGAAGCGAAAAACGTTTTTTGAATCTAATAAGGTAGAAACCCCAGGATTCATATTGCCGCATAACGAAACTAAAGGCAGCGATGTTAAACAGTTGAAAGACGACGCCGGAAATGATTTCCGATTAATTAGAGATTTTGGAAAAAGGCAGGATATTCGCCGGTCTTTAGGTTATCGGCCAGGTATACCAAATTCCACATCTAGACTGTTTAAATAGAATGGAATAAATAATATTCCACTCAGTAATTTTGTATATAGTTTTTAATTTTGTAATTGAAATAATTGTGTATTTGAATCATGCAATGAATATTGAAATTTAATTTAACGATGTGAGTCTGTAAAGCGTATTATAAACTTGTGAATAATAATGTTTAAGGTAAGCCTCTATTGAGAATTAACATGTGTGTTGGGTGTGTATGGAAGGCTAGCGCACCAGTAATGATGTAAGATTTTCCAAATGCTTGAAAAATCTCATCTGCTCGAGGGGGTAATGCTGTGACATTTTCCCATATATCCCAGCGAAGGTAGCTTGTGACCGTTACGATGGACCCCCGGAGTTGTCGGGTCAGATCAAATGAAACGATCGATTCCCGATACTGAATGGTTCGGACATTAGAGGAACAATACCTGAGACTGTCTGGCACCTAGCCTGATATTAACGAATTACTTATTCTCCTTGTGAGATCGCAGGTGGAAAAGTTTTCCCAGACTGTCGGACTCCAAGGGAAATCCTTTAAATCTGCGAATGAGAACCCTATATCAGCAACGATAGGCTACCGAAAGTTCAAGAGGTCGGGATGAATATTTACCCCCGCCCCTCCTTTTTTCTGATGCGGGAGGAACAGGACAGGACGGAGAGGAGATGGGTTTTTGGAAGCGAGAGAGGAGGACGGGACCCTGAGAAACGGTGCGTGACAGGAAAGCGGAGAACGAAGGAGACCTAAGGAGATAGGTCGTGGGTGAAAACGAACGGACAGACAGCCGTCTGTGAGAGAGGAGTCCCGGAGAGCATTCGGCCCGACACCCATTGGACATCCGGTCCAAATCAACAGCATTACTTAATGCAAAGACTGAACCAGAGATCGTGAATGAGAGATATAGGACTTTATTGTTATTGTTTTACATTCACTGGACTCACGCATTGATATTTATTTTTATTTTATTTAAATACTGAAACCTCTTGAAGAAATATTCTGTAATTCGATGTTCGAATAAAGAAATACTTCTTTCTAGAAATCAACTAAAGTAATTACTCCGGCTAACCACGGCTACCAGATCACATTTTATTAATCCCACCGGGGTTTATTACACTAGATACATAGCACCAATAGTCGTGGTCTGATCCGCCCGTCTATCCGCATATAACAATGCAAAAAATACCCAACCGAATGGTTTGAAATTTAATACATATAATTGTTTCAGAATTTTGTCGAGTCATTTCTAATTTTATGAAAATCTAATTAAAACTTAAAAAGATATTAATGAAAGTTTTCTTCATTCTATTAAATTTTATCATACGTAATTAATTCAATGACATCCCATGATAGGTAATGATTCTAGGTTGCCATGGTGATTACGTTCCTATTTAAGATGGAGTCCTATTATTTCCGTATTACTAAATTTAAAAACCGAATTTGTATACTAAAATTGTTTAATTATAGCAATCCTATAATCTACTGACAGTTTTTTGAATAGATGTTTCCGGAAAAATTAAATGGAAAAAATGTCTAAATATGGATTTCAAGTTCTGAAATTTTCAAAGCTAGGTTTAATTTTCACATTGGAATTTTCAGTAAATGTCAACAAAAGATAAAATGTTGCCAACTTAAAGTGTACTTATTTTATTACGGAAATTAATCCTATCACAACAACAGACGATATAATTCCTTTTTTCAGTGAAATAATAACGATGATTTTTCTACATTGTCTTGTATTGGATATTTGCGCTGAGTATAATTTTAATGTAACAGAATTTGTAATTATATGTTTGTAAAAGTGTATTGAAAGTTAATTTCATAAAATAAAATTAATATCTATACTATGAAAATCTGCACATAAAATAAATTTTGTATTTATGCATTTTTTTCATAAGAGTGCAACAGCTATTGCACCCAGATTTGAATATTTATAAAACTAGTTATAGTAGGAACGCACCCCATTTGTCACGTTTGACGTACAATTTCCAATTTGTTTCATCTGTAAAAAAAGAAATGTATGAATGTGCCCCAGCTCGCCTTACTATCAAGCAGTTTTGAAAGTTTAGTATCAAAAAGTATCACAAAATAAATATAAACATAGATTATGAAACACTTTCTCACCACTTTCAGAATACTTTAACAAGGTGAAAGATGATGTCTAAGTAAACAATTTTTCAAACTCATAACACATTTGAAAACCCAATTTGAGGAATTACCATCAATAGTCGCGAAAATATTCGATTTTTTTTTTGTGTACTGTGTATGATCTATAGATTTGTATATATATATCACATAGTATGCTAAAATTTAGCTCACTTGGGGAAACGCATTATACATTCCCATTCAGCTATTTTCGTTAATAAACGTAAATGTACTCGAGATCTTTTGTGCTGCCTTGTATATCCTCTATAGAATTTATTCACTCCAAGTAATAGGCAAAAAATTAGTATAATTTAAAAACACATACCGCAACTTAAAACACACTTCCAAGCAATTGCTGTTTTTAGACGGTACACTGTTAAAAATTTGCAGCAAACTGTCCAGTTATTTGGCCGTTTTTATAGAACACGGTTACATAACCGTAATTTAGCTCTGTTCTCCCCATAATATGGGCAATAATATGGTCAGAATAGACATAAATTACGGTTATGTAACCGTTTTCTCTAAAAACGGTCAAATGACTGGACAGTTTGCTGCAAATTTTTAACAGTGTACTGTAACCGAATTCTTTAGTGTGGCCCTGTAAATGTATGATGACTGTTATGCACTCCATTTCCTATAGTAAGCCTGTTGTAGTGCACCTCAGCGATATATATATATATATATATATATCAATTTAAATATGTTTAAAATAGTGTAACATCATTAAAATACACTGAAAACGGATTTTCTCCATAGGCCGCAATATAAAAGTATTTTGAGTGTCCCTGTAAATGATGTATAAACACTACTTCATTTTCAACACCGAACATACCACAGTAAGCATTATTATATCAACTGCATGGCAATACGACTATATTTACGCGAGTTAGAGACATACAGACAGACAACCCGAATTCATAAATACTTTTCAACTATTTTAGAAAGCGTTATAAAAAGTTGCAAAACCACATATTGTAATCCCTCAGACGATAGAACAATTTACGTAATTCTTTCGAGTATGATTTAGAATACCTAAAATACTTTATACATGAATGAAAAAAAAAATTATTTAATGACAGTTGCTAAAAATAGTGCGCTATGATTTAAAGCAGCTTAAAGCAACTCTGAAGCCACATTCATTCCTTTTCGTCTAACAATCAATACCAGACATATTTACGTAGCTCAAATGTAAATCTACAACTCTCATAATTCTCCTGATCAATCGATTATTCACTTAAAAATGCTCTGTGTTTACTATGAAGCTGTTTTGAAAGCATTTCATCACAAATCACGCCAAAATAAATGTAAACAAGGGATGCAAAGCCAAATATTGTAACCTCTCATGATCACCGGCGTATTCACTCTTTGAGTTTTGCTGCTTCTTGGGATAGAACGAATGTAATTTTCAAGCAAATAATAATAAAAAGTGAAAAAGAATTTCTATCTAAGAATTTGATAATTTGATATCTACTACCTATGAGATATCTTTTATTTTCTTCACCTTTCTAATTTAGTTTCTTAATGTATCCGGTGTTTTTTTTTTTTTTTTTTTTTGTTTTTTCAACTGAAGCATTTAATTCGTATCACTAGCTTTTAATCAGATCTAAAAATAGAATACTTGAGTCGGTTATGAGATATTTTTAAAAAAAGGCGATATATTTATACCCAGAAGTAAAAAATAATTAACAAGATGCAGCGCATTATGCGCTCCTTAACCTATTTTCGTAAGATTTAATTATTATAAATTGAAAACATAAAATGTTCGAATATAAAACCGCAAGGATTTATTTTTTACTTAAGGGGACGGTGGACGTTAAAATTGAATTTTTATAATTTTCACCATAGATATATCAAATTTTGTGCATATATACATTTCACCATAATTATATAGAATACCGTTTAAAAAATTCTAATCATAATATAATTTTAAGATTTTTTTAAAAATTTAAAATTTATAAACAACATTTTAAAATTCTCCATGCGTCTTAATTTTTAAGATATTTCCTCGATTTGGCTTTTGAATCACTTAAAAATATATTACAAACAAATCTGTGTATCAGTTATGTAATCCATTGAACAGTTAATTTTTGAGAGAATTTTTTCTAAATTCCATTCCGATTTTCATCAAAATTTTGCATTTTAGTAAGTTATAAATCCAATTTAATTATTTTAATGGAGTCTAATTATAAAATGCATACACATTTTCTTTTTAAACAGTATTAGGATTCTTCCTTATCAATTTCAGGAATTTTGAACAAAAATTAAAACGCATGGAGCATTTCAAAAACCTCCAAAACGTGTACATTCTGTTTTGAGAAAAACAGATATAAAGTTTACTAAAGCACCGAAAATTTGTTTGTGTACAAAATTCAAACGCGTGTAACTTTGCGAAACATAATCGCGGCTGCATGCAGTTTTTTTGGAAATGGTTCAATACAAACGGAATAATAATAACACACACAAAATTAAATTTGGATTTTTGGGTCGAATTTTTCTCAAATAAAGGTCCACGGTCCACTTAAGGCTGCTCGTTAATAAACTTCCCGATTTCCCTCACAAATGTTAATCCTATGGGCGCACGATGCATTCGAATCATATCATATATTCTAATACGAGCAAATCTTGTGTGTGTGTGGTTATGCAAATTATATCTTAAAAACAGCTCTAACGATTTTGACGAAATTTTGTATCCTACCGTTTTGGGGCACCAGAAAACCATTGGACTAGGTCACATGTTCGAGAAAATTTGATTTGTGGGTCATTTTGGGTCACCATGGGTCAGGGTCAAGCTAATTGTATCTAAAAAAAGGTTCAAACAATTTTGACTAAATTTTGTATCCTACCATTTTAGGGCAGGAGAAGAGTATTGGGCTGGGTCACATGTTCGAGAACTTTCTATTAGTGGGTCAAGTTAATTTTATCTAAAAAACGGCTCTAACAATTTTGATTAAATTTTGTACCCTACTAGTTTCGGGCACGAGAAAATCATTGGGCTAGGTCACATGTCCGAGAAAATTCGATTAGTGGGTCATTTTTGGGTCACTGCGGGTCAAGCTAATTTTATCTAAAAAGCGGCTCAGACTATTTAGACTAAATTTTGCATCCTATGGTTTTCGGGCACGAGTAGACTGTTGGGCTAGGTCACATGTTCGAGAAAATTCGATTAGTGGGTCATTTTGGTCATGGGTCATTATGGGTCAAGCTATTTTTATCTTAAGGTTTACAATGATCGCCAATCGTGTAAACAATTTGGAAAACACATAACACATTTGAAAACCCAATGCCAGCAATTACCGTCAACAGTCGAAAATGTATCCGCATTATTTTGTGCAGCCCTGTATAGGATCTATAGATTTGTATATACACTACATAGTATTCTAAATTTTACTTCATTTAGGAAATACATAGCACAAATGAAAATTTGCTTACAGTAAATTCCGCCAATAAACTGAAATGTACTCGAGATCTTTTGTGCAGCCCTGTATAGGATATTTAGAATTTATGTACCCCAAACCAAGTAATATGCAAAAAATGAGTTAAATTAAAAAACGCGTACCACAACTGAAAACGCACTGCCAGCAATTATTGTTCAAATATTATTGATAGAGAGTACTGTAACCGAATTATTTTGTGTGTCCCTATAAATGAACGACGAATGCTATGTACATCTTATTCTATAGTAAACGAGCAGGGAAGATCGAGCTATGCTCGGTCAAAATTAGCTTTGAGTTCAAATATCATGACCCATGACCAAAATGACCCACTAATCGAATTTTCTCGAACATGTAACCTCGTCCAATAGCCTTCTTCGTATTCTAAAACTGTAGGATACTAAATTTAGTTCAAATCGTCTGATCCATTTTTAAGATAAAAATAGCTTGACCCGTAATGACCCACTAAACGAAATTTCTCGAACAGATAACCTAGTCCAACAGTCTTCCCGTGCCCTAAAACCATAGGATGCAAAATTTAGTCGAAATAGTCTGAGCCGTTTTTTAGATAAAATTAGCTTGATCCAGAGACCCACAAATGACCCACTAATCGAATTTTCTCGGACATGTGACCTAGCCCAGAGATTTTCTCGTGCCCGAAACTCGTAGAATACAAAATCTAATCAAAATCGTTAGAGCCGTTTTTTAGATAAAATTAACTTGACCCGCGTTGACCCAAAAATGACCCACTAATCGAAAGTTCTCGAACATGTGACTCAGCCCAATAGTCTTCTCGTGCCCGAAAATGGTAGGATACAAAATTTAGTCAAAATCGTTTGAACCGTTTTTTAGATACAATTAGCTTGACCCTGACCCTGACCCATAATGACCCAAAAGGACACACTAATCGAATTTTCTCGAACATAGGACCTAGCCCAATGGTTTTCTGGTGCCCCAAAATGGTACAATACAAAATTTGTCAAAATCGTTAGAGCCGTTTTTAAGATAAAATTAATATTATATATAACCACACACGCACACAAGATTTGCTCGTATTAGAATATATGATGTCTCGTAGTGCAACCTCAGTGAAATATGTCAATGTCAATATGTTTGAAATAGTGTAACATTATTAAAGTACACCGCAAACGATTTTCCCCCACAGACCACGTAATCCAACGGAATTCTCTTGACTGTCCCTGTAAATAAGCTATAAATGCTACTATATTAAAGCTACTTATATAAACTATAAATGCTATATTTCTAGACATATTCAATACCAAACAATACCTTGTAAATCTTGGTAAGATATATCAGTGGTATTTTTTGCATGGTAAATTCAAATTACTCATATTCTAAATCACTAACACCCCATAAATTTCAATCGCCAAATTATCGCGGAGAAAAACGAACAGTTATTCGGTTGGGTTTCATGTCTTCTTTAAATTTATATTAAAAACAAACATAGCGGATGGGATCCATATTTTAAAACGAACATTGTTAGGATTTCGTTCATCTCACGAAACCCTATTACTCCCGCTCCGTTGTCTGTCTGTCACAGAGCTATTCTCAGAAACTATGTAACTTACAGAGTTGACACTTTGTGTATATAGCTGAATATCAGCTATGAAAAGCTCAAAATATTAAAATTTGAAAAATTCGTATTATTTTAATAAATAGAGATTAAAAAAACCAAAATTCTAACAGCCTTTTCCTATTAAATTTAAACATTTTTCGTTATAGCAGATGCCAAAAATTAAAAATCCGCGATGAAATTCTTTCTACAATAATTAATTCTCTATCAGACGATTTCCACGTGAAAAATGAAAATGAAATAAAAAGTTTCAGCATCTGAAAAAAAGATTAATATGAAATAAAAATGTTTGACGTCATAGTGGTAATAAAACTTTTAATTTTCAAAGATTTCTCAATAATACAAGGAGTATGAGTATGTGTATGTACACAAAGCAGATTAATATCACGTCATTAGAGAATTAAAAAGAAAATCTGACGTCCTATTAGAAGTTTAACGAATTTTTCAGATGTTTGAGATTAATACAAAGAGAGTATCAATATGAGTAATAGAGAATAGTATAGATATGAGTTTGAGAAACATGTTGAATCATGATAAAAATCCGATTGTGGAAATATTCGCATATTTTAACATTTTGAAGGTGTACAACATGTTTAATTTTGAAATTATTTTTTATATCGCATTTAGTCCGCGTGACAGATATTATTATGACAGAATATAATAGCCGGCTTCGCCCGCTATCGGGCTGGTTTGGATACTCGAAAAAACGAAAAAATAGACCGGTAAATTTTTACTTTATAAAAAACATGACTTTTTTCTGGTTGCTAAATGAAATTTATTTGGATTTATTAAAGAAAGGATAAAGTGTTTTGAAAGGAATATTAAGCGAAACCCTTTGTGCAATCTTCAATCACACTTACCCACTTGTTTTTAATTTTCAATGCAAACACCTAATTTTAACACCAGAATACTAATCTAGACATTCATATTAGTAAAATATACATTTTCACGAAGTTCCTATGAATGTAGAATATACACCAGCAGTAACTGCTGTTACTCATTCTTCCAAGATATTATTAACTTCAATGTTTCTCATATTTCTCTTTCATACCTTTTTGAAAAATCAACATTTCTTGACCTAGATTTAACCTCTTCAGGACGGGTAGCACGTACACGTCTCATATAGAGTGCGTATAGGTTTCTTTTTACTGACCCATCATACGTAGTATAGGGTAAATCTTGTAATCGTTTTGAAAATCGAAAAAAAAAATTTGACGGATTTACACGTTTCAGACACTGGAGACTCCGAAAAAGATATTTCTAGAAAAAAAAATTTTGTCGTCCGTCTGTCTGTCTGTGTGTGTGTCTGTAAACGCTCTATCTCCCGAACAAATTGAGATAGAGACTTGAAATTTGGTATGTACTTAGTATGTAATAATGGGAAGAAGCTTATTGAATGTCAGTAACCTCGATTAACCGGAACTATTTTTTTCGGACTCTCAAAATATTCGTTCTGATAAAAGGTATGTAAAAATTTTTCGAAATTGTTTATTTTAAGGAGTGAATATAAAAGACAATAAAAATACATAAATTTTGCATTAAGAATGAAGTCGATCGGATAATGAGTTGCCGAGATATTTGGAATCCTATTTTCCCCACTCTTCGATTTTTCATGACCCTGTATTTCATTCACATTTCAATTCAAAGATATATTTTAATTGGAAATGAGACGCTTAATCCGACGCAGTAAGCCGTTAGTTAATAGGATAATCAATTTTGGAGTTATAGAGCATTTAAAGTTTATAACATCATCAAGCCACGATTTTACGACTAGTTTCTTAGTGCCAGAGAATTTTAGTTGCAATCTATGCCTTATCTAATAACAGAATTTTTGGAAAAATAAGGCTAAAAATACCATACAAAATTGGTATTGAAAATTAAACATTCTTTAAATGACAGTCGTCTGATGGATGTAAAGAGGAATGGATCAAAAACATTGATGTTCTACTTTCCAGCAAGAGATGTCAGCACTCAGCACCAAAGCAACGAAGAGTATTTTTGAAGATGAAAAACGCATGGAGCTTCTTCCATGGAAAAATGCTGTTCACTGCTTTGGTGCTGCCATCTGTTGCTCACTTTAAGATTTAAAACTGTTCCCAAATCTAATCTACCTATCTTCTGACACATTTTTTTAATTCGTTTTAGTTCTCATACGCATGAAATTAATAGGTTCTCATTTTCAGCAACTATGTAATCGAACATTTTTTCCCATTTTTAGATCCTTCAAAAAATGTTGTCAAAATTGATGTTTGAATCGAATTTCCGTACGCGACAGCGATGGAAAAGAAAAAACTGTCATCGTGAGTAAACAATCGCTTATAGCTCGATTTGTAATTTATGTGAAAAAAAGTGAAAAAAAAAAACTGTTCGATTACAAATCTCTTTAATAATCATGCCTACAAGTGTTATACTTACATGTTTAAAACTAAGTCAGAAAATTTCATGTTGTTGAGCAGGTTTATTATTATTTATTTTGATAATCGTCTTTAGTTACTTATTTCAAAAAGTAAATATCACTTTTTAAAACGATTATTCTATGAATACCCATTACTTCCGTGGTTTTCTTCGAACCTTGCCGTAAATACGGGTTAGGATCCCTTAGAAAGACCCCACGGAGGGCATTCCCCTGAGGGCCTATATCCCAAGTGTAGATAATTGGCCGTCATAAATCAACCAACCAACCAACCCACCCATTACTTCCATTTGTTTAAAAAAAAAAAAAAAAAAAAAAAAAAAAGCGACACTCTGTTAATGGAAAACTAGTTTCTACCTTTCACCAGCTATAGTTTACCGTTTGTTTAGTTAGAAAATAATCTGATAATGTCCTATCGATTATCCGACATACTTCTGGACACGTGAGTATCGGATAAACGGGAGTCTACCGTTCTTTTTAAATAATTTACTTTTCCTTTACCACTAGTATGCCTATAACTTTACCATATCGTAAAAAATAATTTAAGAGAAAGAAGTTACGTATACGCGTTCCGCCCATAAACTCAAATGCTTGCAGGTGGAAATAGTTTTCGTTCTTTTACAACATAGCTAGAGCAAGGGAGGGAGACATTTAAGAGTTAACATTTTAAACGTCGCTTATTTATCAAGTGTTCCTCTTAAAATCAGGATATATGTGTTTTTAGCGGCAGAATAGCTATTAAGATTTGTTGAAAAAACAAAAAAAAACAAAAAACTTGATTATAAAATAACACTTGCTTAACCAGCTATAGTTTAGCGTTTGTATAATTAGAAAATGAATCTGGCAATGCCCTCCAGATTATTCGACGATTTCGATTTTCCAAAATACTCGGACCCCTGAGTATCGCGTCCGATACAGTATCGGACAACACTGATAACTCAAATGCCAAGTTTTAGCATTTGGGTGCTAGTAAATGAAGGGCGCTTTTTGACCAATAGATGGCACCACCAAAGTGTCGAAGAGCATTTTTGGAGACCAAAAAAAGCTTATTTGCTTTGGTGCTGCCATCTCTTGCTTACTATAAAATTTAAAGCTGTTTTCAATCCGAACTTGAATTTTAAAATTTGATCAAAAGAACATTGGCTTTTCGAATGTTATAATCTGTTTGCTAATAGAAGGCATAGAAGTAGGTATAGAAGAAGAAGAAAGGCACAGAAGTATTACTTATAAATACTTCATACTACTACTGACGCTACTCATAGAAATAAAAATTGCAAAACCAAAATTTCATCGTCAAGTGTTGCCATTCGCAAAATGACGTCAGCATTACGCAAGGACACGTCTGTCCTTTATAATATAGATATATATAGCCTTTTCTTGTCTGGTGTATGATTTTTATATCTGCTAAAAGATTTTTTAAAAAAATAAACACTTTCCAAACAGTGTTGAATTCCTACATTTTTCTCCGGGGTGGGGCGGCACCGCACAGTCTGAATTCATCACAGCTTTCCAAATATAGGATCAATTTCACGTGCATTTAAAAGGACTGCAGAAATTACTTTTCCCTTAAAATATTTTTTGCATTAGTTTCTTAGATAATGTGCCAAATAAAAAAATACTTTAGTCATCTGCAAAAGAAACATAAATTAATAGATGATTCAATATATTTTTTTAATAATCTGCAAAAAAAAAATAATGAATCTTTGACATAAATCGCGTGTCTTGTATTTTGTGTAACTGAGTATTGTTCTAACAGGTAAACTTTCTTGGCAAACTACACTACCATCTTAATAGTTATTTTAAGAATAAAGTGTTACATCTCAGACCACATGGAGTTAATTTACACAAGTACAGAACCTCCCCAATTTTACATTTTTTAGAAATTATTCAATAAAATATGCAAGTACATCATATATAAATTTAATAATCCCTCTTCTTATCATTTACATTTGAATTACTGACTGGTGTATTCTCAATATTTATTATCCAATGCAAAAATTAAAAACTTGCAAACATATTAATTTTTTTTCTTTTTTTTTTTTACAAGATACAATAGTGGCACTTAGTCTTAGAACATTCTCTCGTTCGTTTTTTTTTTTTTTTTTTTTTTTTTTTTGAGTAATAAACCTTTGTTATCAATTTCATTACATAAAAAGTTTTACAAATATTCTTTTGAAAATATTCTACATTCATTTATAAACTATGTGCCATGCAATGAACTTCAGAAAAGAAAAGGAATGCTAGTTATTAATACGGGCACTACTTAAGCAGAAGAAGAGCACGATCAGTAGAAATGATTATTAATTCAGCAAAAAAATTATTTGCATTGTGCTTAATAAAAAAAAAAAAAAAAAAACTAACTTTTAAGTAGAATAAATAACATAACATTAATTTCATTATTTAATGGTGGTTTTCCAATTTCAGACGAAAAGAGAAGGATACATTTTGCAAATTTTAAACAGAGCAAGGACGCTGCATTCTTTAAAAAAAATCACATAGCAGAAACACTATACAAGTACATAAAAATTTTACACATGTTGAACAAAAGTTAAATGATACAAATTTTATTAGAGAGAGAATCGATAAAAAAGAAGTGAGAAGAAAAACACTGTTTTTAAGTAAATATCAATACTTTAGCAAAAATTATACACGGGCTTTGGGAATATTATGACCAGGGCTTGACAAATGCGGTAGCCAGGTCGCCACTGGCGACCAACTTTTTTTTAATCTGGCCACTAAGTTTTTTAATCTGACTTTTTTGTTATATATTTTTTTACAAAAATTGAACTAAAAAGTGAGCACAAACGACATTTTGTCTCTCTAACACAAAAACTCGCGCAGGCAGCAAGCGCATTAATTTGCCTCTTTTCTCGTACTTTTAATGGAAAAGCCAAGTTTAAAAGGCATTTTCCATTTCATGCACATAAAACGCCATTCTTTTCCATTCTAGTCAGCTTAACATGTCACGTGATTAGAATGTGGGGGAGAGGGGAAGGGGAAGTTTCATTAAGAAATATTGTCAATCCAATCTATGTGATATCTAAAAACTGGATGCAATAAAAACGGGTTTAACGCTTTTTTGTAACTTTCAAATCAGATTTTTGTGTTCAGAATGAAAACTAATCAATTTATCACATTCATTTTAAAGAATAATAACATATAAGTGATCATAAGTAATTCATTTGAAGTAAATCTATAAAACGTAATTAACATTTCAAGAATAATTCATTTTAATGAAAACAATATGTATCTTTTAACTATTTCTTCCCCGCTTAAAATGTTTGACGCCTAGCACCTGTTTGCATCACACACGTACGGCATCACTTTGTCTTGGAGACAAGTGTCTGGTGCTGGGTTGTTACTCAAAAATATTTTTTTAATTTCATTGTTTGGATTATTATTTGCAGTAAATGGAAATAAAAAATCATTGATTGCACTTCAGAAAGGTAAAGTTTGATTATTATTATTATTATTATTTATCCTTACATTCCTATCATAGATTGTTGGATCAAAATAAACCTCAGCCGGCTGCTTATTCCGATTATTTAATCCCAGCGCGATAAAATGTTTTTATTTTATTTATTTTTTCGTATTAGCAATGTATATTGCTGCGAACGTCACATTGTTTAATTAAACTTCATGTAAGATGACTCATTATAGATGCTGCAAAGTTACAAAATATTAAGAAATAAACTTGAAATTATACTCACACAAACAAAAAACTAACTTTTATTTTTAATTTGACAAAACTAAGAGAGTTCATTAAATGCAAATTTTAAAATAATAAAATCAGAATTATTTGACTGAATTTGATAGGCTAAATAGACAAAAAATCGTTTTTCGGTTTCACTATTTTATCGATGCTCTCTCATCAGATAAAGATTTTGTAGCACTCAACAATTCGGACTTTTGAAGCATTCGGCAATCAGCATTTCCCGAACATGTCGGTTATTCAGAGTTTACAATATTTCCTTTTTCAGTATGTATAATTTTGATAAGTTTCCTTAGAAAACTTTGTTTTATTATCTTTTTTAATTAAGTACTATTCTGAACTATGTAACTAGTAATTCTAAACTATGTTTGCTATTACTTTTTCACAAAAAAACATTTGTGCTTTTGAAAATCAATAGCGGGAGGGTAATTCTTTTTTTACTGGTGACTAGAATTTAAACCTGGCTACCAGATTTTTCAAATTTGTAAAGCCCTGATTATGATGCATAAAAATTTGAAAGAGTTTGGACAATAAGAAATATTTTTTTCTTTTTAAGTTTAAAGGTATTTGATGGCTGTTGGGGGGGGGGGGGGGGGGGAATTAGACGGAGACTTCTTGAAAGTCCTTTTTACTTAAAATTTTGCTTAAAAATATAAAATCATTCTACACTTATTTAAATGATATTTAATGCTATTATCAGGGGTCCGAGCAACGACGGGTGGGTCAGCTTGTTATTAATACACTAGACTAGATAATACTCGTCAAAACTTGATGGTAAACAAGTTAAAGGTTCCATAGAAAAAAAATTCATAACATCATTAAAATGTCAGAAATTTTTACAGAATATTTGTTAGCAATAGTTAAAAGAAATAAAAACCTCTCCCTTTATAACTGTGCTGGGCACCAGCTACACATTAACTCTGATTACATGGATGCAGGCAACAGAAAATTTCTGAAAAAACTCAGTTTTCAGATAGAAAAAAGAACAACTTCCAAGTTTTTTTTCTTAAAAATTTTACAACTAAAGAAATTTTTTAAGTTTAATTGAAGTTGAAATTCTATTAGTTTTCTCAAATATAAACAGTTAACTGCATTACAATACCAATAGATGGCACCACATTTTTTATATAAATATTTTTCCTTCTTTCTGTTTTTGTTGTTGTCATTGTTGTTTATTTTTTTACAGAAAATAATCACCTACTTTTCTTAGTATACATGCCTTATCAAACAATTGTAATAAAAGATATACCAAAAAGTGTAGATCATTTCAGTTTATTTAGTCAATAATTACATGTCAAAGCTTTTAATTTAAAAATCTCGATACAAAATCATTAATTAAGAAAGTATTGGGGATGGTAAATTTTCTTTAATAATAATGAAGAAAAAAACAAATTCTATAACTTTTCCTTTCGAAACAAAATATAATTTATATTATTGAACTGAGTTATCAGAACACTAACAATATCTGAGAAACATCTTATATCAGAAACTGGGTTTGAACAGACGCTCCCTTTAGAGAACCATAAATAAAGTTTCTTTCGCCTTAGACCACTCAACCATCTCATCTTTGTTCAATCTCTGAAATTAAACCAGTTCAAAACTGGTTTTCTACTTTGTTGAATAAGGCAAAGTTCACTATAAAAAATCACTTGTAGAAATAATCAAGAAATCTGATTAACTTATGTGTCATGTATATATGACGCCTGTCGTGAAGGAGTCAATGAGAGTGTCTATATTGGGGTTGAACTTGTTACTTTTAACCTAAAGTAGCAAATGTCCTCTATAAAAAGATCTCTAACTCTGTTTATCTGTGAATTCATATTTTTCATTTAAAGATGTATAATTTATTAATTATATTTTTACAACAGATATAATTAATATATTAATAGAATTGATTTTTGAAGTACTGACTGATTACTCTGCAACCCACTGAAACACCATTGTTTAGGAAACACTGATCTAAATAGTTCAAACACTGAAAATATTTTTTTTTCTTTTTTTGATAATTATGACAACACACGCCAGACCCCATACCTAACATACTTTTGAAGAGTGAGAATTATCAAAGTGCATTTGTTTGACATATCTGTGAATGTTATTTCTCAATTAATAGGAATACAGTAGACTCCCTCAATTCCGCCACCCTAAAATCCACAAATTCTTAAAATCTACACCTCGTTTTCGATGTAAACAATTAAACTTACAGTTAAGATGTAGGTGTAAAATTTAAGGTTTTTTTTTTTTTTTTTTTTTTATGTCTTTCTGTACACATTTTAATATGTAATTCTGTTTGATAAGATTCAACTCATGTTTTCTCCTGAAAGAAGTATAAATTTATTTCTGAAAAAATTCTAGATAGTGCTAATATCAGTGGCGATCGCAATATTTTTACCAAATAATTTATGTATTAATCAAGATTTTTTGGTTATTAAGTAAGGCTAAACATGAAAAAAAAACTTCGTTATTTTAAGATTTTAATGTGAATTATTAGTGTACATTTATATAGCGAGTTTCACTGAATAATTCAAAAAAAAAAAATCTCATCATTATACATATTTAGTTATGCATTATTAATTATTTACTTGACCTTTACTTTTAATATTTTAAATGTGTTTTTTTTTTTATTTTCTTAATTTTTCTATTTTATTTAACTATTTTATTTTATTGTAAGCATTCATTATAATTTTGAGTGCAATATTAAATTCAAATTATTGTTTAAAAAATATAAACAAAGCAGTGACAAGAAACCTGCAAAATTCTAAAATCTGCATAACCTCCGGTTTTAACAAATGCGGATTTAAGGGAGTCTACTGTATCAGGATCCATTATAGCCTGGATAATATCCTCATCTGCAAAACATATTTACAAAACATTTAAAACATATCACAGAGAAAAACAGAGGTAACCGAAAGCCAAAGTTAAATGTCAGGGATCAAAGAACATTTCAACAAACATTTAAAATAAACTTCAAATGACAACATAAAAAATTACTGCAAAATTAAATAATCTAAATATTTAAAACGAAAAACGCATTCTGTCAAATCCACATGAAAATAGTCTCTGTGCATGCGTCAACGTTCTTTTTTTAAGGTTTCTACCCTCAGAAACGGGAAACCTGATTGATTAACCCAACCCTCACCTGTTTAGCCTAGGGGGATTGAAATGGTTTGATTGAAAATGAATGGCGGTGTACCATTGCATTGAAAGCATAGACCTTCTAATATAGTTTTACTCTGAGGTTGAAAGCTAAAGCTTTTTTTTAAAGAACTCATGTTTTCACTACTAAATATGCATATTTTTTTGTAAAATTTTAAAGAGAGTTTGGATGCAGTTATATTTATAACCGATTTAAATGTCAGAGTGTTCAGAGGATAAGAACTATTTTTTTATTGCTATGTTAAAGGAGCCGACGCGAAAACAAACAAAAAAGTGAGAAGAAAACATTTCTTTTACACCTCGATAATATTTTTTCACAAAATTTTTACACAGGCTGTAAAATAGTTTTATTTATCACCAATAAAGATTTCAAAGAGTTCGGACAAAAAAAAAAAAAATTATTTTAAAATTATGAAACGACCCTAGGTATAAAAAAAAAGAAAAGAAAATGAACGTTTTTATCACTAAATATCAATATTTTTTTATGAATTTTTCCTTTTAAAATATAATTTCATACAAAATCAGGTTAAAGATATAAAATATTAAAAATTTGATCTTTTTTTTTAAATTTATTTTCACGGTCCCAGGCAATGATGGACGGGCATCAGCTTGTAGGACCTAGGCTGCATAAAATGTTCATGTATTCCATGCCTGAGTATAACTTTAGGATCAGTTTCTTAATGTATCATATCATTTTGCACGACTCTGGGTCAGGTTTAGGTACCTTCGAAATATTCTTAAAATATGCCTAAAATTTCTGGGTTTCTAGGCCCGATTACTAAATATTACCAGAGTCTCAAAATGTTAAATAATTCAATCTCAGTGAAAATCGTTTGCCAAGTATAACATAAAGACAATGTTCTTCGAAGAACTGCCATTTAAAAAGTTTAAGTGTTTCAATTATTTTATGCAATAAATGCAATTCTTTATACTATCATAGTACTAAAAAAATTGCTTAAAATTAAACTGCTGCACTGACAACAATGAGATAAATACTATTTAGGTAAAATTGGGAGGGGAAAACTTATTTATCACTGGAAATAGAGTTAGAATATGAGTTTGTCACATCAGTAGATATGAATTTCTGATAAATTTAGAAGTTTCTAAACCTTGGTAATTAGCTTATATTTGGCTTTTTCTTTTCTTTTCCTAAATAAATTACAAGAAGAACCTATTAAATAGACAATAATTGAACAATTTTAAAGAGGGAAAAAATTACTTATATCAAGAATGCATTTTCATATATATTATATGAATAATTTTAGAACTTTTTATAAGATAGACGACAATATTATTTTTAAAAATATTTTGAGAATTTTTACACAAATGTAAAAATATTCAAATATACAAGAATTTATAAAAACACAAAAGCACTATTGAAATTGTAGTGTTTTATTTCTGAAAGTAAGTACTAGATGGCAGCACCACAGGAAATATACTCTCCAGTCGCTAGCAACATCTATGTTTTTAAGTTCTGTTTACATGGCGTTTAGCCACTGTAGATGTAGTTCTATGATGTGTCTTATGTAAGTACTTGTGTGTGATGTTAATTAAAATTATGTAAAGTAATTTATGTGTCCATCTCAGTCAATTATGTTCTATTTAATTAATTAAATCTTCGTTAATACATTATAAAATGGCGATGAAGGAAAAAATTCTCACGGGAATAAATTTTAAAAGAAATTCCGAGTCGTATGCAAAAGGCCTTGCTTTTGATTTCATTCTACCATTACGTGATATTACATCCCGCTAAAGTTATGTTATAAAGTGATTTTCTGAGAAAATTTCATCATTTATGGGGGTGGTAAAATTATACATTTTTTTCCCCTTTTCTGAAGAAAATAAAGTGCAATAATGTTGCAAAGTTTTAAAGAATTTAATGAGTCAATTGAATCGTTCCAATCATACGTTAAAAGGCTGGAACAAAGTTTTATACTTCATGATGTGAAAGAGGAAAAGAAGGTCCCTGCAATAATTTCTTGTATGGGTCCAAAATTGTATAATTTATTATGCGATTGAACTTTTCCTAAATTTGCTGAATTTTTGAAATATGAGGAAATTGTTGATATTCTGTTAAAGCACTTAAGCCTCGCCCCTAATAAATTTTGTCAAAGAATAAATATTCATAATTCTTATCAAAATGAAAATGAATTTATACAAGATTTTGCAGCTAAATTAAAGAAAATGACAACTTTTTGTGCTTTTGCTGGGGAAATATTAAATGAAAATCTTTTGGATCAGTTTTTTAGAGGTTTAAAAAATGAAAGTATTCAGAGTAAATTACTTACGCAAATTGATGATTTAACTTTTGAGAAAGCCATTGAAAAGGCAATTATTTTGCAAAATAATGAAAATGATATTTCTGAATTGAAGCATAAAAGTTTTAATGAAAACAAACTTGCATGTTCTAAAAATGTACAACCCAATAAATTTCCAAATAATTTTCAAAAACAGAAAATTAACAGTGATGTAAATAAGGGGGAATTCTGAGGTAAATAAAAATAAATTGAAGTGTTACAGATGTGGAAATCCATCTCATTTAGCAAATGTGTATAAATATATTAATACAATTTGCAACAAATGTAAGAAAAGAGGTCATTTGAGTAAGATGTGTAAAAATAAAAATAATAATCCTGAGAAACAAACAAATACAGGGTGATTTTTTTTAAAGTTGTGAAAGTAAAATCCTATAACAAAAGAACCGCTGATCCAAATGACCTAAAATTTCACTAGTATGCTCCCAAAACAATGGGAGTTTTTTAGGAGTGGTTAAAAAAAAAACCCTTAAAATCGCACCGACAGATGGCGCTGTGATTCTTGCACATGGGTTATTTGTGAGGATAGCATCACATATTTTTTTTTCAAAACTTTATGTACCGTACTGACCATTATGTCCAAAGTTAGCAATGCCCCATGCACTGCAGCTTCCCGCACCACTGCTGGATCCTTCTTCTAATACAGTAGCTACACTTTCTACAGCAGTCACATCAACTGGTTTACTTCCTCTACTGGGTTTTAGGCTCACTGAACCAGTCTGTTCAAATTTCAAAACCATCTTCCATAGGCCTGTCGTCATTGGACCTTTTCTTAAATTCCTATGTCTCCTAAGAGCAGTTGCTGCACTGTCATTATTCTGATAATACAGTTTCACTATCTACGCACTTTCTATCAATGGTACAGTCATTGCACAGTCATCCTTAGAATAATGAACACAAGGTATGAATGCTTCACGTTCTTATCCCCACTGTGCGTATGTCGTTCGCATGCTCATCTCCCGACTTTAGTGCATATACAGCGCCATCTGTCGGTGCGATTTTAAGTTTTTTTTTAAAGCCAAGCATAAAAAATTCCCATTGCTTTTGGAACATACTGGTGAAATATCAGGTCATTTAGATCAGTCATTCTTTTGTTATAGGGTTTTACTTTCACAACTTTAAAAAAAATCACCTTGTATATTGCATACAGTTGATATTTTATCTGCGAGTCATGATAAAGGTACTACTTTAATAAAAGTGTGGGTTTTAATTGAAAATACAGCTAAAGCTGAAATGGAGTTAGATACGGGCTCCGGAATTTCGGCAGTACCTGTTAAGCATTTTCGAAGAATTTTTCCGAAAATTTTTCCACCAGATGTTCAGTTAAAAACTGCAACTGGTGAAATGTTTACACCTGTTGGGTATGTTAATGTAGATGTTTCTTATGAAAATAAAACTAAAAATCTTAAATTATATTTGATTAAAGAAGATAGTTTCCCACTTTTATTTGGTAGAGATTGGGTATCTGCATTTAATTTGTTTCCCTCTAATTTGCACTCTAATTTGCAATCTGTATATGTAAATGAAATGGCAAATTCTACTGAAAAATTTAAAGTATTATTGAATGATTTTTCTGATAAATTTGGCGAGATAAAAGGTTTGAAAGCAGAACTGTATCTAGAAAAAGATTCTATGCCCATATTTTGCAAAGCTAGAACAGTTACTTATGCTCTATGTGGAGCAGTAAATGATGAAATTCAAAGGTTACAAGATGAGGGTATTATTAAACCTGTCACTAGTAGTAAGTGGGCAACTCCTATAGTTCCAGTGGTAAAACCTAATGGTAAAATTCGTTTATGTGGTGATTTTTAAAGTTACAGTAAATAAATTTGTGAAGGTTGAAAAATATCCTTTACCTAGGGTAGAGAACATGCTAGCTACATTAGGTGGCGGTTTGCATTTTACAAAGATTGATTTAAATCAAGCATATCTTCAGTTACCTGTAAACGAAAAGTCACAAGAGTTGTTAACTATAAACACTCCTAAGGGCTTATCTCAATTTTTAAAGTTACTAATGGTTTTACTAGCTCTCCAGCAATATGTCAAAGATCAATTGAACAGATTTTAAGTGGCATTGATGGTGTTACAGCGGAAACTGATGAAATTCATTTGAAAAGGCTAAAACAAGTGTTAGAAAGATTACGGGAATATAATATTAGGATAAATAAAGACAAATCAATTTTTCTGGCTTATCATATTACATATTATGGTTATAAAATTGATAAGGAAGGTATTCATAAAACACAAGATAAAACTGATGCTATTCCCCTAAATGTGTCACAAGTTAAAGCTTTTTTAGGCTTAGTTACATATTATTCTAAATTTGTACCAAATTTATCTACAATTGCTCATCCTTGAAACAAATTGCTCAAAAAGAATGTGAAATTTATATGGTCTCCTGATTGTGAACAAGCATTTAAAAATATAAAAAATGAGATTATTTCAGAAACAGTTCTTGCACATTTCAACCCTAAATTACCTTTAGTCTTTAGTGTTAGCAACCGATGCTTCTCCATATGGTATCTCTGCCATTCTTTCACATGTGATGCCAGATAACGTGGAAAAACCAATTGGTTTTGTGTCCAGAACTTTCACTAATGCAGAAAAAAGATATAGCCAGGTGGATAAGAAAGCACTAGCTATTATCTTTGGTGTAAAGAAATTTTTTCAGTATTTTAACTACGGATAGTAAACCATTTGTGTCTATTTTTTCTCAGACTAAGACTAGTTCTGTACTCTCAGCTGCTAGAATGCAAAGATATGCATTACATTTACAAGCGTTTAAATATGATATTCGTTATAAGAAAACATCCGAACATGGAAATGTTGATGCTCTTTCACAACTTTCATTATGCAGTGAAGATTTACCTCCACAATTAAATTCAAGTAATGTAATTGATGAATCTGAATTTTCTCAAATTAATCAAATTTCTACTTTACCTTTAAATGCCAAATCAATTAATTGCTGTAGCTACAAAATCTGGTCCTTTATTACTTCAAATTTTTCATTATCTAATTTCTGGTTCTCCAATTGCAAAAAATTTACTTTTGGGGGCAAGCAAGAAGAATTTACTCTTTAACATAGTTGTATTTTAAAAGAATGTAGAGTAATTATCCATGAAATTCACAGAAAACAAATTTTAAATGATTTGCACTTTGGACATTTCGGTATAGTGAAAATTAAGTACTTAGCTCACAATTTTGTATGGTGGCCAGGAATTGACAAAGATAGTAAAGATCTTGCACTACTTGTGTCAATTTAAAAAATAATCCTCCCAAGATACTCATCAATGGGAATGGCCTACAGCTCCATGGCGAAGAATTCATATTGATTATTTTGGTCCTGTTATGGGTAAAATGCTTTTCCTTGTGGTTGATGCTCATAGTAAATGGCCAGAAGTTTTCATCGTTCCTAATACAACTTCAGAACATACAATTACTTGTCTTTCTTATCTTTTTGCCACATACGGGTATCCTATATCTCTGGTATCTGATAATGCTAAACAGTTTACTTTTGAAGAATTTGAGACATTTTTAAAGAACCATGGGATTAAACATAGGTTTAGTGCTCCATACCATCTAGCTACATATGGTCAGGCCAAGAGATATGTGCAAATTCTTAAACGTGAATTAAAAGCCTTATCTTCAGAATCTGGTACTTTACAAATGAAATTAAATAATTTTCTTTTGCAGTATAGAAAGATGCCTCATGTTACAATAAAGGAAAGTCCTGCATCTCTATTTCTAAAGTGACATATTAGAACGAAAATAGATTTGATACTTCCAAATTTATAAATTTTGTTCATGATAAGCAAAATGCGAGAAATGCCAATACTAAAATAAAAGAATTTAACATTAAACAGAAAGTGGCTGTTAGAAATTATACTCCTGAAGCCAAGAGGAAAACTGGTCACATTATTGCAAGAGAGGGCAAGTTGCATTATAGAATTCAAGTTGGTTCAAATATTTGAAAAAGACATGTTGATCAGATAACTAATGTCGGTTCAAAGGTTCATTTAACTAATGATTCAAATTCTGAAGAGAGTGATACAAAAAGTCACAAAAGTGATAATACAGTTGTTAATCAACATGCTTCTCAGCTAATGCCTCCTAGTGTATCAGATCTTTGACCAACTGACTTTGTCCTCCCGTCTACTCCAAATCCTAAACCAGCTGACTTTGTCCTCCCAAATACTCCAAGTCCTGCAGCAGTTGACTCTGATTTGATACCTCTAGTTCCAAAACCCATGGTTCCAAATAGTACTATTGATGATGTTGCAGATCCTGCAAAAAATAATTATTTTTCTTCCCTACAGGTACCTAGACGTTCTAAAAGAATTTGAAGAGCTCCTACTCGGTTAATTTTTTTAAGTTGGGGAGAGATGTGGTGTTTTATTTCTGAAAGTAAGTACAGGATGGCAGCACCACAGGAAATATACTCTCCAGTCGCTAGTGACATCTATGTTTTTAAGTTCTGTTTATATGGCATTTAGCCACTGTAGATGTAGTTCTGTGATGTGTCTTGTGTAAGTAATTGTGTGTGATGTTAGTTAAAATTATGTAAAGTAATTTATTCGTCCATCTCAGTCAATTATGTTCTATTTAATTAAGTCTTCATTAAAACACTATAAAAATCTTAAAATATTCCCAATATTTGGTACAACATTCTAAATTCAAGAGTTGAATTTCTTTCATAATTGAAATTTCCAGTCTTAACAAAATTCCCAAACTTATCCAGTTTTTTTTTTTTTTTCAGAAACAGTGTGGCTTATTTTAGAAATAGCTTTCTCAAAATCCTCCTCCCTCCCATCTTCCTGTGTTTGATATGCTTATTGTAAATGATACTAAAATACCAAAAATTTCTCCAGTATATGATACAAAATTCAAAACAGTTTAACTGTATTTATATCAACTGAAATTTAGGCTGATCAAAATTAAAAACTTTATTAAATATACAAAAATTCCAACTTAAACAATAAATAATAACAAGCAGAAAATAAAAAGCTGCAAATATCAAACACTCTTAAAAAAAAAACATTTTTAATAATAAACAAATTATAAAACATTAAATGCTTACAAACATAAGAAACAAATATTTTCAACATTATGAGCGAGTCAGTAATCAAAAAATGCAAAAATACAACAAAAAATGAGATTAAATTTAGGTTTTATAACACTGTCAAAATTCCTTTTTTTAAGGTGGTTCTCAAATGATTTGCTGAACATCGCAAAACTTTCTGACACAATTTCTGACTCATTTTTAAACGCAAAGACATAAAATTGGCAAACCCGACTATTGAAGCGATTTGAAATTGAAATGAGTTTTTCACATTTTGATAAATTACTTATCAGTTATAAGCAATTTGTGTCATGTGACAACATGTTTTTCCTTTCAGGCAAGCATCGGGAATTCGGTTCATAACGCTGACTTTGACAGTGTTTTCTGAAAGATCTTCTGCCTTACCAAAAATTGGAAAATGTGTTTTGATTACAAAGTTTCTGAATAACAACACCAGCCTATTTCATGCATTTCTGAACAAAAATTAATTTAAAAATGTATCTGAAAGAAGCCCAAAAAATGGAAACATTAGATTACATAGTTTGGATTTGAGAACAGCCTTAAAAGGAACAACTTGCATACTTGTGGCAATGGAATAAATATATGAATTTTATACACATACGTAACACACATAATTACAACAGAAGATTTTAATGAAAAAAGTTTTTTTTTTTACACTTTCCTGAATAGTTACAAGTAAAAAACATGATGAAATACAATCTTTCTGATGACAAGTTTTACAGCACGATTCTTTAAATGACATATTAAAAGCAGAAATTAATTTACACCATCGATCTATTAGGATCTCCAGCAATTCTGTCAATTATCTGTAAAGACGAGAAGAAAAACCTTAATATAAAATTACATATGAATAAAAGATATAAAACTGTATGCATTAATAAACACAAAATGAAAAATTTAACATATCATAACCTTTTCTTAATATTATATACATACATACATATAAATTTATACATAAGTGCAAATTATAATCCCAGTGACACAACAAATTTATATTTTTCAAGAAATATTTGATTAATCTAAATTTACTGTTAATTTGCTTTCATGAGATTAAATAATTGATTTTCTCCCAAGGTGATTCTCAAATTCCCTGCTCAACAATGGGAAACTTTCTGACACATTTTTAAACATAAAGGCTTAAAATTAGCAGACCTGACTATTGAAGCAATTTGGAGAATCAAACTGTGTTTTCTCATTTTTAGATAAATTACTTATAGAGTTATAACCGGTGATGACAAGTTTATTCCCTTTTTTGCACTATCGCAACGAGAGTTCCGTTCAAAATGCTTATTTTGACAGTATTTTCTGATAGATCTTCTGCCTTTACCAAAAAATGAAAAACGTATTTCAATTACATAGTTTCTGAATAAGAACACCTGTCAATTTCACAAGTTTCCGAACAAAAAGGAATTCAGAAATGAGTTGTTAGAAAGTAGCTCCTTTGGATATGAGAACAGCCTTTTAAAAGAATTTTCAATAAAAAGACAAACTACATTTTTAGGGTTTTTATCATTATTGTTATTTATAACAACTTTTTTTTTTTTCTTATGTATCATTTTGTGGGGAAAGAGATGGGAGAAAAAATTGATTTTTGGTGGAAGAAAAATTATTTTTAGGAAATTTAATTATATTTTTGTGAAAAATAAAAATTTATTTTGTAGCAAAAGATTAAATTTAGTTACCGAAATCCAAACAAAGCATTTATTAATACCAACTTTTTTTAAGTCTTCCTGCAAAAGTTTTCTATTCTGGTGAGCTTGTTTTGTTTGTAAATTGCCCATATTAAACAATGTAAAAAGTTTAATAAAGTTTAAAGTAAAAAGTATATACAAAAGGTTCGCCTTTGTGGAATCAAATTTTGTGAAATAGGATTTTGCGAAATGCTCTTAGTAAAAGAGGTCACTTTTATTAAAAGGAATTTTGTGAAAGAGCCTCTTTAAATAGAATTTTGTGAAAGAGCCACTTTTATTAAAAGAAATTTTGTGAAAGAGCCTCTTTACTTAAATAGAATTTTATGAAAGAGTCACTTTTATTAAAAGAGATTTTGTGAAAGAGCCTCTTTACTTAAATAGAATTTTGTGAAAGAGCCACTTTTATTAAAAGGGATTTTATGAAAGAGCCTCTTTACTTAAATATAATTTTGTGAAAGGGCCACTTTTATTAAAAGGAATTTTGTGAAAGAGCCTCTTTACTTGAATAGAATTTTATGGAAGCGTCCCTTTTATTAAAAGAGATTTTGTGAAAGAGCCTCTTTACTTAAATAGAATTTTGTGAAAGAGCCTCTTTACTTAAATAGAATTTTGTGAAAGAGGCACTTTTATTAAAAGGGATTTTATAAAAGAGTCTCTTTACTTAAATATAATTTTGTGAAAGGGCCACTTTTATTAAAAGGAATTTTGTGAAAGAGCCTCTTTACTTGAATAGAATTTTATGGAAGCGTCACTTTTATTAAAAGAGATTTTGTGAAAGAGCCTCTTTACTTAAACACAATTTTTTTTAAAGGGCCCCTCTAAAAAAGACCCAATTATTATCTGGATTGATACCTGATTTTATTTGTTTTGACAAGGAAGATGTATATTTTAATAAGTTGAACAAGCAGTACAAGCTGCTTAAATAATTTGAAAAGAATTTCATCAATTTCCACATAACCATAATAAAGTATTCAATAAAAGTCAAACATTTTAAAATGATTTTGATAAATGATGCACTTAGAAGCATGGAATGGTACCAGTAGTGAAAATGACGTCATTGTCAAAATAAAAGATGAATTTCATCCATGAAATTAAAATATTTTACTACAATTTTGTCAATATGATGTCATACTCACTGTACTTTCTGTACGTACAGAAACTGAACCCTATAATATTTAAGGAAAGATCTTTGGAATAGATACTCGATAAATAAATAAGAAAAAGTTAAAATTAACAATGCATTGTATTGTACAAAGAAAGTTCTTTAATTAGTAGAAACAAATATAATCAAGTTTAGTGTGTTGTAGATTGATTTATTTGAAATTTACAGTGGTGCTTAATCTTTTCAATGACAAATAATCCTGTTGCTGTAATGTTGCAAACCCACCAGAATTTATGAACAATTTTATTAGAAAATAAATGTATGCATTTAAAAAAAAAACAGGTAAACTATAAAAACAGAATTTTATTTTAAAATCCTGGTACAAATTTTGATTAAAATTAAATTATATAAATAATATGCCACTGATCTTCAAAGAATTAAAACATATTTTCCAGTGTTGGCTAATATCAGCAAGCAGGGTGCAGAACACCCTAGTATTTTCTAATGATACAAGAATGCCATGTCTGTTTGATTGTTTACCTATCCTCCCTGCTACAACTTTAAAAAACAAGTTAGGAATTGTACGTCAAACGTGACAAATGAGGTGTGTTTGTACTATAACTAGTTTCAGTGAAATGAATTATATCGTCTGTTGTTATATATATGATGATTAATTTCCGTAGTAAAATAAATACATTTTAAGTTGACAACATTTTATCATTTGTTGACATTTACTGAAATTTCCAATGGGAAACTTAAGCCTAGCACTTAAAATTTCAGAACTTAAAATCCATATTTAGACTTTTTAACATTTAATATCCATTTCTCCAGAAACATCTATCCAAAAACTGTCGGTAGATTATAGGATTGCTATAATTAAACATTTTTAATATACAAATTCGGTTTTTAAATTCAGTAATATGGAAATAATATGACCCCATTTTAAATAGGACGTAATCACCATGGCAACCTAGTATGATTATTTATCATGTGATATCATTGAATTAATTACGTATGATAGGATTTAATAGAATAATACATCTAGGTCGCTTGACGATTAATTCTTGAAAGCTGCTATAACAAGGAAGTACCAATTTTTAAAAAATTCAAAATTTTTAATAAATATTTTTATTAACATCTTTTTAAGTTTTGATTCAATTTTCATAAAATTTGAAATGACACGACAAAATTCTGCAAATATTATATATATTAAATTTCAAATCATTTGGTTGGGTAGTTTTTGCACTGTTATATGCGGGCAGACAGACGGACCAGACGACAACTATAGGTGCTACATATTTATATAATTACGAACGCACCTAAAAATACTTTAATGACCAAAGAATTCCGATGTTTTGTTGAAGTAGACAATAATGTTCTGTTTTATAAATAAACAATGTGAATGTAATCACACTTATTGTGGCAAATACATAATAATTTGCAGCAAGTATTGTTTGAATAATTGGTATAGCTTCTGATATTGTGACCTATTGTATCACAAAGATACTAAGAACATTATTATAATGTTATTATACATACTATTTCAGATGTCCCTTTTTCTATGTACATACAAAATGTACAATGATGAATGAGGTTTTATACAAGAGGTTTTTGAAGAGATTTTTGACATAATACACTTACATTTCATTAAAACACATTCTTTCGCTACAAATTGCAGTTATTTAAAAAATTAAAAACATATCAGCAAATAATCTCAACAAGTACAGTGCAAAAGTCTGACACTGGTCATAAATGGTCAATAATGGTAAAAGCTTATACCATAACAGTATGGAAGTGAGAGTTACAAGCTTCAAATTTGAATCTCAAACAAGAAGTAAGTTTTTAAGAAACTAAAGGAGAAAATAACTGAAGCTGATTTTATATATTTTTTAAATAATTATATGTGATTTAAGAGTTATTGTTTAGTAAAACAAAGATTTAATTTTTTTTTAATTTGGTACCCAAGAAAGCCATTAGAAAAATTGGAATTTCTGTTCTAAAATAGAAAGAAATACAGCAGCCTCTCACTATATTGTACATGTCACAAGGTTTTTTTTTATCTACTTTTTTTGTAAAAAGTCAGGCATGCGTGAAGAAATTAAAATCAAATGAATTTGCATGTGTTTGACATATTATTTGAATCTATCTACAATAATAAAGACATATGTTTGTGTGTCTGTCTGCTCTTTTCTGAAGATATCATTGTATGCAGAGCTACAAGATTTGGCTTGTAGCTAATTGGAAGGTACTTTTATACTAGATTAATTATGACAAAATTATTCAAATTGGTAAAGAAATCATATGAGATGTAATCTTCCCAACCGGGGAAAAAAGTAAGGGCCAGGATTTGAACCCGAGATCCCTTGGCTGAAGCTAACAATGCTCTACCAATTCAGCAATCCTTAACAAATATGGCTGAACTAATTGATCCAGTTAACCTTAATGATCACAACATCTAGTTTGATATCTGAATCAGCACAACAGAATAAATCACAGGTAATGGGACCTAAAGTAAACGCTGGAAAACGTGATTACACTAGATTAATTATGACATAATTATTCAAATCAGTAAAAAATGGGTCTGAAAGGTAAAGTATGGGTTCGAATCCTGGACCAGACTTTTTCGCCCAGTTGGGAAAATTACATCTCATAGGTACTTCTATGTCTGAAATTTTGCACTTCAAAGGCAGTTTTTTTTTTTTTTTTCATTGTGTGATTTTTCTACTTTAGTAAAAAGAATTCGGTTTCAATTTTTTAAGCAAATACAATAAAATTGACTTCTTTCAATAAAGTTTATTTGGAATTTATATAGCGATTTTTAAATTTTTTAGACAATTTTTAGTAATTTTAAGATTTTATGGGGATTTTTGACATTTGTAAAAGGAATCCTGTTTCAATCTTTTAGTCCAATACAGTCATTTTTGTACTCTGCAATTTTTTAATTTTTCATAACTGAGAGATTGGTTCTGAAATAAATTATTTTATTTCAAGAAAGAGGAAATTTTGCAAGTTAATGTTTTACTCACTACTAGATGGAACCCGTCAAAACTTGACGCAAAAAAATACTATAACAATATCAGTAAAATAAGCTTCTTTATTATTTATGAAGGGGTGCGTATAAAACAGTCTTTCAAATATTTTATTTAATTTTTTTCCCCAGTCAAATACAGTACTATTTCCGATGCAAACTCCAAACAAACAATCCGTAAATAACTGTGTAATTCAAATCAGTTTGACATTACCACCATATTCCCCACAGCAAGAAAAAATATTCATGGACCTATGAAGTATATACAAATAGTATATTCCTACGTTCATATCATATTCAGTAAATAAAGCACACATCTCCCCCCCCCCTGTGATAATGCAACCGATCGAGCTCCTATGCGCATGTGCATTGCATCTGCCCAAAAGCACCGTCGAAATTCGACGTTAAAAAAGTTTTAAAATGATTAAATTAAAAGTTTTAAAATGTCCTCTTTAATCATTGTTCGTTTCAAATCCATATCTTCTAAAATGCATCCATTGTTTTAAGCTAATCAATTTTTATGCAAAGATTAAGAAGTTTTCTACAGTAATAAATCTATCTGCAGATGAGAGAGATTTTTAATGTTTTCAAGTGTAATTTATTTGTATGGTTTCTTCGGTTCCTTGACATAATCAGGATAATTATCCCTTTTCCATCACAGTCGGGGACAGTTTTTTTCTGACAGATGTTTGTTTAGCGCCAAAATGTTCTATCTTATGGATAATCTGATCTTATGATTTATCACTTTTTTTTAAAATTATTATTCACTTTTTATGATGGTTAGAGAAATCTATTTTCAATTGTGGCAACTTTCCCAGGGGCTATTTTACATTATTGAAGTAAACTGGTGGTCATTGATAAGATAGAATTGAAAAACTTTTCGTGCTTGAAAATTATTTAAAAAGTCATTAAATTAATCGGCAGTTTTCAAATATATTTCAATCGAAAGCTAATTTTTTCTAATTGATGATGTAAGAATTGAAATTGTAAAATGTAGTAAAAAATAGAAATTTGTAGTATTTCGAAGTGATGTAAGCGCAATGAAAGCTAAACCGATAGCGCCTTTGTTGTCACAACTGTTGTACATTTCTAAAAATTGCCACTGTATTTTGGCTGGCGTCCAAAAGTGGAAAAACATTTTTTGACATCAAAAGAGAAATTCACAGTGAAAGAAATAGGACTTTGCGCTAATAAGGAACTGTTAAATGAACTTATAATAAATATACCAAATAATTCCTATGAAATATTAGTCTTACATTGTTTATTCTAGCTAAAAATACAATAATTATTTCAAGATTTTTTCTACCATAACACTATTTTTAATAACTTTAAATTTCCTGAAATCCTTTACTTTTGTGATTTTTTTATTAAAAAAGGAAATCTTCTATCCTATAATTTAAAAAAAAAACAATTGGTAACATGTAATCAAGGTATGCAATCAAGATGAAGAAATCAATGACGGCTCCAATTCTAATCTTTATAATTATAAATGTAAAAATCAGTAAAATTATGTCATGTTAACACAATATTATACATTTTTCTCTTTAGTTTTATCAATGTTAAAATGCACTTCAAGCTAAGCATAACGTCATTTTCACCGGCGCAAACTTTTCACATGTACTTCATATACCTTACATTAATGCTTAAACACCATGCACACAAATATAAATATATTTTGTATTTAATTGTAATGAAAAAATGGCATCAACAAAGTTATAATGCATAATGATAAAATAAACCCAATGGACAATATTCCCGTGACGTCACAATAAATATGAATTTTTATTCGCTTATAAAACATGTGGATAAGTATTTTTACCGAAATTTAACTTGCAAATTAACAAATTCGGCTTTAAAACCGCGTGCTTTTAATATTTATTATTTCTCTTTTATTCAACCACAGAGTTTAGAAAATAAACTCTGTGCTTCGGAACAGTAGGCGTTATCCGATTATGACGTCATTAGCAGACGTAAAAGCTTAATTGAAAATTACGGTTAATTAATTAAATTTTCGAACAAACGAATACACGATAACAAATCTGTGTCCAAATAGCTTTCATTTAAAAAAAGAATGATGTAATTTGATTCAGTAGTTTGTTCTCACGGATTGTCGAAAGAAATCGCTTTTCAATATATATCGCTTCAATCAATATCGCTTTTCAAATATATAGATTGTAAAATTTGTGAACCATGATTCATGAATTTTCAGGGATTAAGTGTTAAATTAAGAGCAAATGCAAACCCAGCCAATAATATGGGTACTAACGGTAATAAACCATCTATAACAAATATTAAAACAAAGAATTTGTCCTGGATTTCTTAACTGATTGCAACATCAAGCATTAAAAATCTTTTAATAAAACTGATAACAGGAAAGATAAAGTGCAACAGGCAATGAGCATGCAAGCAATACAAAAAAGTAAAGATTAGTAAGAATTACACTAAAAAAAGGACAAAAATAGATTTTTCACATTCTTCTGTTTACAAACACTTAAGAATAAAAATTGTAGAGAAAACAATTTCCTAGATTTCTTTTAAAAAAGTACTTAAATATAAAATCAAGCTATTTATTTTAACACATTTATTTTATATTAACACTTACTTTGAAATTTTAATGTATTTAAAAAATAATAATAGTATAAAACATTAAATCTTACATCAAAAGGAAGAGAAGAAAGGATCTCTTGGTTACATTCTCTCAGAATTTAGGGTTTATGGATTCTAGTTACACATCTGGCAAAGTTAAACAACATAGGGAGTCAAAATATGGAGAACTTAACAAAACAGCATTAAATTAATATAATCTGGACATTTTCAGTTTTTTTTTTTTCAATAAAATATTTTCTTTTAATGTAAAAATTCATAATTCATAATCAATTTCAATAAGGCTCAGCCTGAAAGACTGCCAAATCATTTCATTTTACTATAAGTTCACCATAACGTCAAAAGAATCTGACTTTATTTATTACTTAGATATTTAAATATGTTTCTACATTATCTATGACAACAGTTACCAACCTTTTGGATCTAAAAAAAACTTTAAATTCATAATTTTAAATCTTGAGGACCACAAATATGAATTTTTTTAGAAATATAAATACATTTGTACAATAATGGTGATCAGAGAACTTCCATTTCATTAATATGAAATGTATCTCTTTATTATAACTAAATTATAAATGCTTATTTAATTATAAGGAAATCATAAATGTTTATTTAATCATAACAAAAACCTTTAAAGGTTTTTTTTTTAATTTTAATAAAATTATTACAGTTAGTTTAATTATTACAAAATAATTGAAACTTATATAAATAGCAAAATTTTTAGTGTGATATTTGATACACTGCAAACTTCCAGAAAAAGTAGCAACTACTGCTTGCAAATAAAAAAAACCATAGATTTTTGGCTCCAACGATGTTATTGCAAGATAGAGAACAATTTTATTTCAAGTTGAGACCATTGCTCAGTTTTAATTGTTGTGACAGATAAAAGTGTTTTTTCAAACAAACACATTTTTGAAAACTGAATCAAAACTCTTGTTGTTCTTCCCCCTCAGTAATCGGTATTAACTTTTTATGGAGAACCAAAAATTAAAAAATATCTATTTTGAAAATCAATAACAAATAACATCTATTAACTTAATTATTAATGCTATAATTTAAATCTTCAATACTAAACATTTAAATTTTCATTTTTTTCATCAAGAATTTCCAAGATTATTTTTGTTTCATTATTAATAAAACAAGAAATGTAAATAATGGCCAACGATTTTTCTAGAGACCACTATAGGTGCAGATTCATGGTCGCCAGTCGCCACGTGGTGACTGGATTTTTTTCTTTGGCCACTAACTTTCCATGTCTAAGTCGTCTAAGTGTCTTACAGGGATGCCCCTTTTCCACAGACTGTCAGATTTCCGCCTATTTAAAAAATTTTATTTTTTAAATCAATTCTGCATATTTTCTGTGATATTTACCACTTTTTTATTTTTTCTGTTGTCCATAATTAAAAAACATGATTAAGCATGGATACCACATTTCTGCAGATCTACAAGTTTCCCGTTTTCTTCTTTAAAAAAAAATATATACCTGAATGTCAAAAATTGTTCAATTTATTTTATTAAAATCTAAAACTTAAAAGAAAAATCTTCTCCACATTTTTTCATATATATTTTTTATTTTGATTTTTATAGACATACTTTTTGATGCAAATGCCCATGTTGAGCATTTATTTTCAGCTACGAAAAACACTTTTGGGAGGGGGGGGGGGATTTATTTATAGAACAAAAAAGTTAGAGAATCGTTTATTTGGGACCTTACATTACAAATATTTATTCCTACAAACTGTATACAATTATACTAGATGGAACCCGTCAAAATTTGACGGCAAACAACTTGATAGTACCATAAAATTAAATTTTATAGTTGCTTTAACTTGACAAATTTCATAGTGGGGAGCATAATATGATTAAGCGATCACAGACCTTTCCATCGATATATCACATGAGGTTGTGTGCAAAATTTAGAAAGTACCTCTTGGGGGGAGGGGCAAAGTGGGGAGATGGGCATTTAAGATGCATAATATGATTAAGTGGTCACAGATCTTTCCATCGATATATCACATGAGGGTTGTGTCCAAAATTTAGAAAAGTGCCCCCCTTAAGGGGGGGGGGGATGGACCCCGAAGATGCATATGATTAAGCAGTCACAGACCTTTCCAACAATATGACATGAGGGGTGTCAACAAAATTTAGAAAAGTACCCCTTGTGGGGGGGGGGGGCAAAGTGGGGAGATGGACATCGGAGATGCATAATATGATTAAGCAGTAACAGACCTTTCCAACAATATGTGACATGAGGGGTGTCAACAAAATTTAGAAAGTATCCCTTGGGGGGGGGGGGGGGGCAAAGTGGGCAGATTGATATTGGAGATGCATAATATGATTAAGCATTCACGGACCTTTCCAACAATATATGACATGAGGGGTGTCAACAAAATTTAGAAAGTATCCCTTGGGAGGGAGGGGGGGGGCAAAGTGGGGAGATGCATAATATGATTAAGTGGTCACAGACCTTTCCAATGATATATAACATGAGGGTTGTGTGCAAAATTCAGAAAGTATCCCTTGGGGGGGGGGGGGCAAGTGGGAAGATGGACATCGAAGATGCATAATATGATTAAGTGGTCACAGACCTTTCCAATGATATATAACATGAGGGTTGTGTGCAAAATTTAGAAAGTACGTTGGGGGGGGGGGGGGCAAAGTGGGGAGATGAACATCGGAGATGCATAATATGATTAAGCAGTCACAGACCTTTCCAACAATGTATGACATGAGGGGTGTCAACAAAATTTAGAAAAGTGCCCCCCTTAGGGGGGGGGGGGGAAATGGCGGGATGGACCCCGGAGATGCATAACATGAATAAGCGGTCAAAGACTTTTCCAGCGATGTATCACATGAGGGGTGTGTGCAAAATTTAGAAAAGTGTCCCACTTGGGGGGAGTGGGAAAATGGACTCCCAGAAATGCATAACATGAAAAAGAGGTCACAGGCGTTTCAACTTGCAACTTTTTTCTCGAAGGCATTTGACAATAGTAAATTTTTTTTACCCAAGATAATTTAACGATATTCTTAATTTTTTTGCGTAATTCGTCAAACGTTCATGGAAAAAATCATGAAATTCGCTAATCAATAGTTGATAAATTATAAAATTCAACAATCAATAGCAGCAAAATTGGTCAATTGATAACGGAAAAATCACGAAATTCATCAAATGGTCTACCTAAAAAAACTTTCCAGCACACTGATGTGATGATCAAAAGGGTTTTGAAGTATAGGACAAAATTAGCACTTGCTAAACAGCGAGTAATACTGAAAATTTTGCAATGGACTTTATTGCCACCACTGGTCAAACATAATAGTCACACTCACCAATTGCAATGACTGAATGGAAAAAGATTTTTTTCTCTGCTGTCGCTCGACAAATTTCATAACAGTTGATGAATTTTCCGTCGATTAATGAATTTTGTGATTTTTCCTCTATCGATTGACAAATTTCGCAATTTATCGATTAACGAATTTCACAATTCTTTCCATAAACGAACAAATTGCGCACTTTATTTCCGCTAATGTCTGACACCATTTCGCCCTTTACAATTCAGCCAATAAATTGAACGTTGTTTCTTTCTAGAAATGTCAGGAATGAAACAATGATTCTTTAGGATGAATTTCCTTCGTTCGATGCCCCATGGAAGAATGTGTGCGATGCAGCAACGGGCATCAGACTTTTTAGGGCACCTGCAGACTAAAAACATCTAACCAATCTTCGCGTTTTGAAAAAATCACAGATTTCGTCAAATGATTGAGAAAAAAACGCTAATTTCATCAAAGGATCATGGGAAAACATGACTTTCATTAAAAGACCACAGAAAAAATGTGAATTATGCAAAAGGATCGTGAAAGATAAGCAAATTTTGTCAAAGAATCGCAAAAAAGGAAATTTCACCAAAAGATCATGCTTTTTTACTAAATTTCGTCTAAAAATTGCAGAATAAAATGTATTTTATCAAAGAATCGCTGGAAAATGCAAATTTCGTTAAGGATCGCGAGAAAAATGCGAAATTCTTCAAAGGATCGCTGAAAAAACACGAATTTCGTCAAAGAATTGCTGAAAAAACATGAATCTCGCCCAATAACAGAAAAATCATGGTTCATAATCATTATATCTAGTAGTATCCAGTACTGGCTAAACTTAATAGTCACACTCGCCAATTGCGATGATTGAATGTAAAATGAAATTTTTTTTCCCGCTGTCACTCAAAGAATTTTGAAACCATTTGGTGAAGTTTTTCCCGAAACCATTTTGTGAATTTACCGATTTTTTCTTCAAAATCATTTTTCAACAATATTCGACCCAATACGCATGCGTAAAAAAAAAACACCGGCCATTAAAATGAGGGTCTATTACTGTCTCTAGAAACGTGTTTGGGATCATCTCCTGTTTTTTTTTTCTTGCACGTTGCATTAAACCTAGGACGATATTTATATAGAACTCACTGTGGAGTGTTCAGAAGGTATTTATTTTATTTATTATAATTTGTATGAATACTTAGGTGTCCATTTCGGATTTACTGTTTAAAAATGAATTTAGGCTCATTTAACATTCGCGAAATCAATCCCGATGGAAATTGTGGTTTTAGATCTCTATCATTTTGTTTATATAGTACAGAAAATAATTATTCAAATGTACGTAAAAATATCGTAGAACACGTAATACAAAATTGGACCACTTATAGTTCGTTTTTTATCGGGGATGAATCTTATGGTGTTCCGATTGCTAATGAAAACGATTATGTAAATATATGGTTCTTCATAGAAGTATGGGCTTCTTCACACTTCAATAAAAGCATTGTTTAAATTAATATAATTCTACAAATATGATGCAGTTTTAAAATATTGAGTAATGATTAATACTGTCAAGGAATCTACTCATATACGTAATTAAGTTTTGGTACTTCTCTATTATCTCATCGACCACTTTTCATCACAAAAAACTATCGCCAAACTGTAACGCCAAATAAACGGGAGAACGTTGTCATTAATACGCGCAAATGTTGAATTAAAAACCACTTGATGACATAACAAACACGTATAATGCTTCCGACATCAAGTAAATGGGACTGCATTTTTGGCATTTAATCATACAGTTTGGCGATAGTATTTTGTTATGAAAAGTGGACGATGGGATAATAGAGAAGTACCTAAGTTTTTTATACCAAGTTTGAAAATTTATCTTTTTTTGACATTTAAAAAAAATAACAGAAAAAACATTACAAATTTGCCCATTTGCTCAGCGGTCAAAGGATTAAGTAAATAAGTAAATATTAATGATGAACTGGTTCTAGCTATGAAGTAATATTATTTTGCTCAAAAACCCCCAACAAAAAAATAATTACAAAGAATAAGTAATCATCTTTAAATATACAAAAAACAATGTGATTAATGGCCAGGATTTTTTTACATATAACATTTTTTATATACAAAAGAAAAACCGAAATAACCTCATTCATTTCACCCGATGTCAAAAAGTTTTTTTTTCCACATTCTTGGGCAAAGCACTAAATCAATAAAATCACCAATTTGTGACAAATTATGAGTTTCATATGAATCGCCCATGAACGGACATGCAAACTGGTAAAAAATGAATGTAATAAATTAAAACATTCAAGATTTGTATACATACAAACAATACAATGTAAATATTAATATTGTTACATGATACATTGTTTGTATACATACTTCTTTGTATACATATATTGTTTGTATACATACAAACAAATATAATGTAAACATTATTCAAATATTAAGAGATTCTAAAGATTTGTATACATACAAACAATATAATGCATACATACTCTTTACAAATAAAATAGCACACTTATATAATGACAAAACTTTTAAATCGAATAGAGATAGTATATTTCTGTTAAAAAATAATGCTAAAGTTCAGACTTATATATATTATACATTCACATAAAGTTAGTCACATTCCTGCATATTTATTAAATATTTAGTTGCTAAATACAGAAATAATATTTTATAATTTATATTCAGACGCTCAGATTCGCTTTTTTCGAACAAATAATAATAAAAATATTACTGCCGTGCGTACTGTCTTTTGACATTATATTTACATAATCGTTTTCATTAGCAATCGGAACACCATAAGATTCATATCCGATCATAAACGGAATATAAGTGGTCTTTTGTATTACATGTTCTACTATATTTTTATTTACGATTGAAGAATTATTTTCTGTACTATATAAACAAAATGATTTGATTTCGCGAACGTTAAATGAACCTAAATTCATGTTACACAGTAAATCCGAAATGGATACCTAAGTATTCATTCAAATTACAATAAATACAACAATAAATAAAATAAATACCTTCTAAACACTCCACAGTTTTTTATATAAATATCTTCCTAGGTTTAACGCAACGCGGACATCAAAACAACAGGAGTTGATCTTGATCCCAAATACGTTTGGAGACAGGAATAGACCCTCGGTCTCATTGGCCGGTCCTTTTTTGACGCATGCGTATACGGTCGAAATTCGATGGAATTATTTGACATTTTTAGCAAACAGCTTTAAATATATGGATGGTTGGAAGATTCTATAAAATTCCGTTGCCCAATTTTAATAAAGAAAAAACAAATCATTTATTTATTTAAGTTTTGGGTAAATTTTAATTAAAAATATACTGTTTATTACTTTTAAGCTTTAATAGTAGACAATAAACCCCATATAGCCATATAAATGCTATTATTTTTATGTGTTTGTTTCACAATGTGGCGACTGGATTTTTTGGGTTAAGGTGCCACTGGCTCCTTACAGATTTTGGGAATCTGCACCTATAGAGACCACCAAAATTTTCACACGGACCACCGTTTGGTGACTGCTGATAATGCAAATGCATATTAAAACAAACAAAATACAAAAAAGGAAAGGGGACTAAGAAGGAATAAAAGTCAATATTAGTAATCCATAAATATTGTTGCACAAAAGATGCAAATTATGATCATAGGACTAAAAGAATGACACCACTCCCCTCCTGAAGTAGTGTTAAAAGTAGCATCAATGTTCGCTACAAACTACTAATTTTTTGCATTGCGCTACTCGCTACATTACATTTTTCAAAATGTAGCATGCTACACTACAAACTACCAGAAAAAGTAGCAACTACTGTAGACTGGTCTAGATTGTTTGCTAAGAATTTCTGATATTATTATTTATATTTCAGTATTAATAAAACAAGAAATACAAATAATGTCTACATTTTTCTACAGTTTACAGGCTGCAACTGCTGGTCTGTGGTAATATAAATGCATATCAAAACAAACAAAATACATAAAATGGAGAGGGAACAAAAGGAGAAAAATCATCATCCATAATCCATAAATGTCATGTTATGACAAAGAGCAATTCTGTCCCTAGATTATTTGCTAATTTTACCATAAACACACCTTTGGAATATCAAACTAAAATAAGGAGAATTTTAAGAAAGATTTTTCTAGAATAATACAAATCTATAAAAAGTCATAAAAAATTCCAATATTCATAATATCCAAGACAAGGCTTGAAAGTCCCTGCTAAAGAACTGCCTAATAATTAGCCAACAAATTAATATATATATTTTTTTTTCAATTAATCGCCTACTATTGAAGAAAATAGCTTGCTACGCGACTTTTGTCCACTCGCTTGAAACGAGTCTTAACAGGACTCAACTGTATTTATTTTGCACTTCCTTATAACCAATAATCATAGGCATTTATTCATTATTAACCATGCAATTATTAATAAAATAAATATCCAGCAATAGAAATCAATTTCTGTTAACATACAATTCCAAATTTTCTAACATACAGAGTACAAATTGATCTTAAAGTGCTTAAAAAAAGATTTTTAAAAGGATAATATTGCATATATTTTTTTAAAGATATCCAATTCATTATTTATAAATATTACTTTATTAGAAGTTTAATATGTTATCAATATTTCCATTAATTTAACACTATTAATATTTTTATTAATATAAAATATCACTTTTATAAAATCTGGTCTTATCATCAATGTTATTACTCTCCGACCCCGATTTTTAATTAGAATAACAAAATAGTGAATTATATGTGTATTCAAAAGGAAAATAAACTGAATTCAACATTCATGTAAAACAGTGATGGGTGATTGCTTCAAAATTCTACAATCTGAAAAATCATTGTCATAGAAAATAACAATCGAGACAGTCATCAACTTGTTCCACAAATTCTACAATCAAGATGCTCTATAATCAATTGTTTGCCTAAACTTCTTTTGTGGGTGCTCTAACTAATGAGCTAATGCATAGAATAGGATGAAATTCTATATGAAGTTCTATCTTTATGTGAACTAATGCTGATTAGTGTTTGGACAAAATTCCCAACAGAAGATGTTGCAAATCGGTGACTTGTTCGATTTGTATGATGCTTATTATCCCCAGTTTATGGGCACAGAATTCAATAAAACATCAAATTTAGAAATCTCATGATAGGAATAGATTGTCATTCAATTGTCATAATGTACAGACCAATAATGATAGTACAAAATGTTTAATTCCTAATGCAATGAAAATTATATTGTGTACATTCTCTGATTTTCTAAACATTCCAGTATATATATATATTTTTTCTTTTTGAGAAAAAAATTTAAATGCTTCTTAATATATAATTCTAACATTAATTAATGATTTGAAGACGTTATCTGTAATGCTTTTTTAGAAAAATGTACCTAAACAATCCATATAGCAAGATATTTAGATGTTAGTAAATAAAAATTAAACAATCACAGCTGAATAAAATTATGTATGCAACAAGCACTTTTTGTATTACATATAAACTAAAATATATGTTAAGATCTCTTTAGAAATAAATTACATGAAAAACCATGCTAAATCTGTTTCATTCACAATGTTGCCCTAAATACGACTTGGAAAGAAATGCATTGTAAACATTGTGCTCAATTTTATGTTTAAAGTATGTGCAGTTAATGATGTAATAACTAATGAGATTAAGACTAACATTCTATACTTTGTATAACATAATCACAAGATAGAAGGATTATTAATTACTAGCAAGCTACGCCCGCTACGCTGGTCAATTTCTCTCAACGAACTTTTAATCAAACAAAATATTGACCTTGAATTTGACCTTGTGTTTTAAAACTGTATGGACCTTTACTTGGAATGTCCTTCTGCATTTCTGAAAACAATACGAATGCCATTGCATTATTACATTTTTAAAGTGTCAGACAAAATTTGGGTTGTTAAGGACGAACTTTTTTCGTTGATCGTTTACAGTAGGATTTGGTAAAGAACGATAAAACAATATGCTATATACTATAACCATCCTTGAAAACTCATCTAACAGTGAAGGTTCCATCAAAATCCATTCGGCAGAATATTTTTAAAAGGCTCAGCTTTCATAAACGGGTTCATCTGATTATAAAACTTTCCCCCCATAATTCTATAACTAAGCAAAGTTGAACAATATGCAAGATACTAAAACCATCTCTGATAAATTATATAAGAAAAATGTAAGTTATAACTTAATAAAAAGTATTTACGATTCAAAAAATAGTAAATTAATATATTTTGCATGCTTACAATTAAATAATAATTTTCAAAAACAGAGATTCGCGTTGAATAAATAGCAAGTCACAGTGCTTGGCACGGTTGGAAATAATTAATTACTTGTGCATTCAGGGTTGAAATAAATGGCGCATTAAGCAGGGATCTGTTTAGGAAAAAAATTGGGTCCTTTAAAGGAACCTTCACAATTTTTTTAATTTCAAAACAAGACCCTTCACAAAACTATAGTCCCTAAAACAGAACCCTCCACAAAACTAGTTTTCCTAAAACAGGACCCTTTACAAAATTCTTTATTTTAAAAATAGGTTTTTCAAAAAAAATTTCATCTTTAAACTGAGCATTTCATAAATTAATCATTTAAAAGTAAAATCTGACCTGTCACTTTTACACATATAAAGAAAATATATGTATTTTACATCCATATATCTTCTTAAAAATGTATAAACAAGAACCTGAATATAACGATCATTTCAAATTCACAAAATTATGACTAGATTTTTCACAAATATAAAAAGCTGTTCACAATTTCACAAAAACAGGACCCTGGGAAAAAAAGTCTGGACAGACCCCTGTTAAGATAATTTTGGCATGATGTTGGTATAACGGAAAAGTACCAAAAGGTATCCAAAAAACTTCGTTCCAAATTAAGCCAATTCTGTGTATACTCTATTATGGAATAGGTCAGCTTTTAAATAAATGAATAATTGTGTTACATTATGGTGTCTATGGGGTTTAAATTATGATGACTATGGGGAAAAATCATTTCCATTGGATTTTAATAAAGTTACAATACTTCAAATATAATGAAATTGATGCGTCTCACTGAGGTGGACTAAAATATGCTATTTGTCAAGAATTAAATAAAAATCTTGCACTCATGACATCATAATCACTTTTATATTTTAACAGAATAATAAGGCTGCTATAATTTGTGACTCGTGCTATACCCGTCAAGACACATTGCCATTATCATTATTTTTAAGCGTGAAAGTTTCGCTATGGTACTCCATTGTGAAATTGGTAATTCTTGAAATTCAATATTTGAAAAACGGCATAATCATTAGATTTCAAATTTATATTAAGAAAAGACAATTTTTTACCTTTCTAACGCAGTTTGTCTAACAATTTTCTGACAAATACTTTTCGAGCTATTATTTTTTTCAGTAACTTCAAATGTTTCATTTTCCGAGATTAATCTGTGGCAACAATTAGCGAAAAAGCCAGTCGTCAGCAATGCATAGCTTTTTATTAAAGAGAATTCTGTTTTCTGAATGCATTGGAAGTTATTACTGATTAAAATTTAGTAAGATATTTTGATTTTTAATAATGGACCCAATTCAATGGGAATGACAAGCGTTTAAAATCTGTGTCTGTATGTTTTTCCCTATTGTATTATTAAATTATCCAAGAAAATTAACCACAGATGAGAAGGAAGGATGTCCATAAGATAGAATCAATCCCTGTAAGGGAAAAAAATATTTAAAAAACTACAAACCATTTGCAAATAATGAAAAAAGATCAAGAATGGCACACCAGTTCAAATTAAACTTTTGAAAAAGAAAAAGGCACATTAGTCATGCATGTAACAGCGTAAAGAGTTAGTAAAAAAGCAATGGCATGAACACTATTGCTTTAGTGCAAATAACGAGCATATTTTAAAGAATAGATTAAAATTAGATTTTAATACTTACTTTATTTAAAATAGGTAGATTTAAGAAGGTACCTAATACTGGAATTCTTCGGAGGAAATTAATGGCTACAGGGAGAAATCCACTGCAAAAAATTAAAAATAAACTTTAATAGAGAAAATATTGTTTGCAAAAGAAAAAATACTTTAAAATAAATAAAAATCAATGCAACTATTAAATTTGTAGTAGTAAATAAAATATCAGAGATGTCATTCGTTACAGATTCACAGCAATACTTATGGTTTTTAACAATCAATTAATGCATTATAAATGATTACTGCATTGGAATCGTACATTAATTACGTCACACCTCAAGAAGAGGAGAAGATCCACAAAGTGCAAGGAAAAGGAGGGGGATTAACATGTTCTGATATCATCACATCTACAACTTTAATTAGAATTTATTAACACCAGGATATCTGCTATCATCAGTTTTGATTAAACAGATACTTGATGAGTATAAATAAGTAGGAAATTATAATTCTAATGTCAAATTTACTTAGTTGCTTAAACAATTAACTTTCTACAAATGACATCTGATATCCCATTTAAAATAAGTTCCATACGATGTTTACTGCCCAAGCATTCAATCCTCTTTATTTAAATGCTCGTGAAAATTCTGCGAACAATGCTTTGCCTCATACGAAATTGCTAGCCAACACACAAAAAGAATAAAGAGATTTTGGCAATTACAAAGATTCATCGCTATATTATGGGACAAAGTCTATGTTGATAGTAACCATCTTCTACAACTAATAAAAATGTCAGAACTTTTTAACACTTTCTAATAAAGTTGAAAAATGTTTATGAATTCCATTTGTCTGTCTGTCCATTCTTTAAATTAGAAATATAAAATGTTGTAAATACAATCGGATTGCTATGTAATTTTTATATGTTATGAAGATTTAGTATAGAATGTTTGGTATTGAAAATGAAATGTTAACATTTGTAATTTGTTTACAGAGACCAGGGTTGTAGTTGGTAGCTGCCTGGGTACCCACCTGGGCTGGATTTTTAAAAAAAAAACGGGTTTTTTACAATCCTGACAGACAGACACAAAAGAAATCAGTTACATTATGATGTCTATGGAGAAAAATCATTTATAGTACATTTTATTGATATTATATTAGAAACATAATGAGATTGATATGCATCACTAAAGTGGACCATAACATGCTTTCTCAAGAGTATAGAATAAGTAGCATTTATAGTTCATTTACAGAGACACACAAAATATTTTCATTACTTTACGATCTATCAAGGGGGGGGGGGGGGTTGTTTGCAGTGCATTCTAATGATGTTATGATACTTCAAACATAACGAAAATTAAAAAAAAGAGTACTCAGGTGCACTACAACATGTTTTCTATAGATTCAATTGTGTGTGTCATACATTGTTACAGAGATGCACAAAAGAAATCAGTTACAGGACTGACTATGATTAACTATGACAGAACTGAAAGTGTGTTTTCTGAAAAAGTATTTTCAATGCTGTATTCGGGTAACGGTGCAAAACTAACTCAACTACAGGGTTTTAAAAAAAAAGGTAAATACATTTTAAAATGTCTTAGCTGTGTAAATTTTAAATTTAGACTGTTGTTTTCTTGAAATTTATTTGCAAAGACTATTCTTATTCTTTCCCTAGGACACTTCAAATATCTAGTTTTTATGCACAGTTATGTAACCTTATATATTATATAGAAAGGAATTCTATAGTCAGTGATACCTAGGCTAACAAAGAACGTTTTCACAATTTTTCTGATTTGGCCAACAAATGGAGATTCAGCTAATGAATGTCTTACTGGATTCCTACATTAACATAATGCAGCAATAATGCATTTTAATTGGACAAAAACTCATTTTTTGTTTAACAAAGATTTTGGATAATGAATGTGATTCTGGAATGAATTATCTTCATTAGCTGAGGTCTACACATGACTGCCAATGATGACTATCGTTTTTATTATTTTGTCTATCACTATTTCAAAACAATAATCTTTTTGATAGGTTTCTATCAATCTTCAAGATAAATTATTTTTGTTTAGAAATTATGGTATACTAAAAAAAAGACAACTCTATTTACAGCAAAACTTCACATAAACAGATTTTTTTTTTCAGCCCCTTGTTATTTTGTCTTAGCAAGTTTTACTGTACAGCAGGAGGATCCAGCCTATCTTTTGACTTCCTTGTGCCACATTTGTGGTAAAAACTTGCCTCAGGCTGCCATTTAACAAAAGATTTACATCAGGCCACACATACATTGTGTTAATATTAACAATATATGTTAAGTGGAAAAAGTCATGTTTTGTTGTAATCTTTGACTTATTTATAATGGAAAAGTTTTTAAATGCACTGAAGAGATGACCAAGAATATTCTGACTAGCCACATTATATTGTTTTAATTAAACGTACACATGCAAAATTTTGCATTTATTTTCTTAGACAAGAGTTTTTAATAAGTATCCAAAAGTCATGGTCGGCATCAAATATTCAAGCATAAGTCACTCAACATCAGTATTTTACTAGGAGGTAGTTTGTGAGTATCTCAGAAGATTCAAATATACTTATTTTAAGCAGCCTAGACTTTATCGAAAACATTAAAGTTACAAACCATCTCCATCAGACTTCTACAGATTTGAAAAAAAATAATAGATTTACACACTCGGCATCACATTCATATCTTTTCAACTTGTCACATTCAATTATATTTCAGAAGATGCATTCATTTGGATACACATGAGGTGCCATAAAATTTTATCTGATTGAATGTAATACAGAAAATGCATTCTTGTAACAATAAATACTCGCATCATTTTGAAGCAATATTTTCAATAAATGTATTATGAAACCCAAAAAATTAAAAAACAATGTTAAAATCTCAATACTTTAAGGAAATTTTGGATTCTCTGCTGGGTTGCAAGTTAAATAGCCAGACTACATAACATTAATATTACCTGTTTAAACATCCAAGTAAAACATTTTCTCCAGATGTCAACCCAGTATCAGAAACAGTGCAGCACAGCAGCAGATTATTTTAGACTTTGAAGATCAATCGAACAGCTTAAAATAAAATTCTGGTCTATGAAAAATTGCTAAAATTTCTTTTTTGTCTCTAGATTTATTGCCTATTCTTCTTAAGTTTTCTTTATCAATACAAATTTTGCTTATTTTATGAGTTACTGAAATTTCTTGATAGTAAGCTTGGTCTAGCATTCTCGAGTCGCAGATAAATTTTGGTTTGCTGCAGCTTAATACTGAAAATTCTTATACTGGGGATATCTTTAAATCATAACTATCCATAACAAAACTCAAATATTAAAACATAGAGAAATTGTACGTCAAACGTGACAAATGAGGTGCGTTTGTACTATGGCTAGTTATATAAATATTCAGATCTTGATGATTTTTAATTCTGTGAAATGAATCATATCGTCTGCAGATTAATTTCTGTAATAAAATAAGTAACTCGGTCGCTTGACGATTAAACCTCAGAAGTTCCTACAACAAGAAAGCACTGATTTCTTTTTAAAGAATTTAAATTTCTTAATAAATATTTTTATTAATTCTTCTAAAGTATTGATTCGATTTTCATAAAATTTGAAATGTCTCGACAAAATTCTTCAAATATAATATATCTTAAATTTCAAACCGTTTGGTTGGGTAATTTTTGCACTGTTATATGCGGACGGACGGATCAGACGACAACTATAGGTACTACGCATTTATATAATTACGAACGCACCTAAAAAAAGGAGGAACAGAAGAAAGGATTTTGTTGATCATCATTCAGTGTCCATATTTCTATGGATAGAATGCCTTCAGAAAAAACTTTTTAATGAAAAGTGACCTGAATTATCGTTCTTGTACAAGGAAAGTTCTGAAAAACTTGCACTGTCACCAAACCTAGACTGTACTGACATCGAACCTATGAACTTTTGTCTAAGTTCCTCATTTTATGGCCACCCCTAGGTACATGGCTGAGTGGGAGAAGGGAAGGAATGAAATTCCGTAACAGCAACCTACATGACTTCTTTATTTTAGCAAAACTAAAGTTATAATCATTCATTTTCATTAAACTAAACTTTAGTTGCCAAAATAAAATACTTTTTATTAACTCTTTATAATTAAATTCATAAGAAATCTAAGACTCAATATTTTTTCAACTTTTATTATGATTCTACTGGATATCTAATTATACTCTTTCTTCATCTAAGAACAACACAGAACAAAATCTATATTTATATCAAAGGAAAAACATGAATAAATAACAAATTAAAAAATGAATACAAAGATTTTTATTTTTTTTAAGAGTCAACATAAAATCAGTCACTAAAAATTAAAGTTTAAATTTTTTTTATGTAATTCAGCAAATTTTACTTTACATTTACATCTGTAAATGCTTGAAAATATACTGACTTTCTGAGGAAATGATAAAACTTACACAAATTTATAAGTTTTGACAAACTATAGTGGAGAGCATATATTAAAATCCAGAAATTCATTTTAACAAAGAAATTAGAAAGAGAAATTGTGTAAGATATAAATAAATAATTAGTACTTTTATGTTAGCTAGGTTCAGGTGATAAATCACCAAATATTGTTCCCATACCCATCATTCATATTGCATTCATTTCATTTAAAACCCATGCTTTTTACAAATTTCACTTCAAATACTAAAAAGAAAAAAAATTATATCATTTAAATTATATCACCAAAACATTTTATTTCAACATCAAAGCACTGTTTCTAAATTACAAATACAAAAAAAGCTGCTGTTGGCAAGATTTGTACCTAGCTAACATAGAAGCACCAAATAATTATATGTACAGAATAATGATTATAACGGTATCTGAGGATCGTGATGAATATAAAAGGAAAAATTAATAAAGGGTGAATCACCAGCGACTCGCACCGGAGTGATTCAGAAAACCTAAAAATTTTGATAAAACATATATTCAACACTTTCCCCAAACACCATTATAGGCATGATCGTAAGTAGCAGCACATAATGCGATGCCAAAAAGTTAAGTTTAAAATTACGTTAAATTCATAAAGTTAATATTTAAGTTATAATATACTTATATAAATTAGGAAATAGAACTTGTTGCATTACTTCAAACATAGCTGAAACACATAAATATAAATAATAGAAAAAGACAAACTCACCAAGATGTAGTTCAATAGGTATTTATTAGAAAATCAGTGCACCAATAATTAATAAATAAATCTCTTCAAAATATTAACACTACGATCTTAAATTGCATATGTACAGACATGAGCGTTACTAATAATATTAATGCATTACGGATGAAATGGATTATAAAATCACTAATAATGTAGACTTAAATCCTTGGTATAAATTATTTCAAATATTAATTTTCACTTTTTATCACAATATTATATTACTTTCTCTCTAACTGAGAATCACAGATTTTAGTGAAGATAATAAAATTATATGACAATATTGTTGCTGGCTCAGTCCAGAGGAAACTACTATATTTTAGCCATCGTCGACAGTTCTTTAAGTACGATACTGGAATTCTAAAGTTTAAAAGTTATTGCTCAGGAAAGGATAATAAAAGCTTTAGTAAGTGAACCGCGAAGTAGGTAGGCAGATTAGTATCAATGAGGTGGTTTTAACTGCAATTACCATCACAGACGAGCACAAATCAAACAGCCAAACACGATGAATTTGAAGATCACGAATCAGTATTGTAGATGGAGCATCTCCTGAAGGAGATCACATTGCTGATTCATCCATAACATCAAGCCACAGGCATATAAAATATAGATGTTGTCAAGACATTTCTCCGAATCCAGCGTCTCCCATCTTCATCACTTTTAAATGTCAAATATCAGGAAGGTATAGTAATTTGAAATTAATTTTGGCTTATTTATTTATTTACTTTATTAAAAGGGATTATTGGATATTTAAATGTATTGTAGTGCTAATAACTGTCACGTACATATCCATCTTGAATCCTTATTATTGCCTATGAGATGGCAAAAGCCCTCATAACGATATACAGAAAATGACTACATCTCGTCGAATTTTTTGTAGAACTGAATACTCTCTAGACTTTCCCACTCAGGTAAAACTTTCTGGCGGTTACGAAACAACCAATCAAAAAATCCGAACCGTCTGAATGTCAGTGAACAAGCCCCAACAGACCATAGTCACGGTTACAGTCAGACGTTTCACTGACAGTTCCAACCCTAGCAACAGCATTAAATAGTATTTAGAACATTCGATCGTGACCTTGGAGTGCTGTCAAAACGACCTTGTTCAAAATCCGCGGGAAGAAAGGTTCTTGTTGACTTGAAACATCTAAATACCCATCAATGGCGTCTGATCGCAAATCTCGACGATCTTCAAAACAGAATAAACGAAAGTAATTAAAAATCTATAACTGCCAAACTAATGGATGAAAACAAATGAAATTTTAGCAATCTAAATAAAATTAAAATTTCTTTCCACCAGATATGTTTTTGAAAGTAAAATATTTAAATTAAGAAATTTTGAAGAATGATTATTGGACATAGAAATTTTGAAATGAAATATGGAAAAGTTCGTTATTCTGAAAGAATTTGCCTGAATTAAAATAAATGAATTTGAACTTTCTGAAAAGAATAAATTAACAATTAACCAATTTTTTAATCAATATTATTAAAAAGGAAATACACTATATTTTGGAATAATTTATTTTAGACTGTATATTATTTAAGAGTTAGAAAAAGTAAGTTATAAATATTTTGTTTTTAGATAATTTGAAATGAAGTTTAATTAATATTGCAAAGTGAATAAAATGTAAATTAAATTGAATGAATAAATATCCTAAAACATATGTAATGGAAAGATTCTGAAATTAATTTATGTTCTCACCAAAAGTGAACAATTTAGAAAGAATGTTAGATTTAAAATGCAAAAATGAAATTTAGCTTAATTAATTTAAATGAATTTAATGAATTTAATTAAATTGATGAATAAATTAAAGTTAAATATTAAAATACTGAATAAAATTAAGAGTCAAATTTTTAAATCATAACAATGATGATAAACGAAAAGGTGATAGCTCTTCATCCATGTTGTTATCCTTTTAAAACTGCAAAATTCAAAAACTATTGTAGAAAATAATCACTAATCATTCAATACAAACTAGTGGATAAAACCCATGCTTCTCAAGTTACAGAATATAGGTTGAAACCATTTTTTTTCTTATTGAAAACTCTAATAGATTTTTTACATTTAATATATTTTTTTAGACTGCATAAATAATTGATATGAAAAATATCAATTATGTATTCAAATAAAGTTTTGAAATTTATTAATAGAAATACCGTCATATTAGCCACATGCCAGAAGTTAACAGACGAAGAAATCACCAAAGATTTTGATACTTACAGCAGCCTTTTTTATTCTGATTATTTCAGTGGTTTACGAGTGTAGTTCTAAAATATATCTATTAAATTTGGTTTTCATTTTTATTTAATTTATTTGCTGATGAAGTTTTATTTTCATTATGGAATATTAGCGAGAAATAAATGCTGAACTATTTACATTGTTTTAAGTGCACACAGGACCCAGACTTTAGTCTTTCGTAATTGAATTGCACGCAATATAGATTTTTAAAAAATTCATGAATGAAAATTACTTTAAAAACTAAATTAGTAATTTGAAATAGTTTTCAAACAAATTGCATTTGAAAAACCTTTTTTTTCCCTATTTGATGGTGAAAATTTTGAAATTGTGTGATGTTTAGAAGTTTAAAAAATTGCAGTAAAAGCGAAATTTATTGATCAAATGTTGCCATATGGCATCAACGTTACTCCCGGACATGTTTTTGCTTTATAATACAGATTTGCATTTTTATAGGTTTTTTTTTATGTATTAATTTGAAACACTTCACAATACTTGTGTTGGATAATTTTCTTCTTCTCATTCTACAACTAAATATTCAATTATGTGTTCAGTTATATGTAAAACAACAATTTATACTTCTATGTTGATCTATAAAACAATTACTTATGGCTACAAGGAGACAAAATGCCCGTTTAATGAGCAATTAAGTTAGAAAATATAAAATCAAACTAGTACATTCAAGGGTCAATCCAGGCAAAATTTCGAGCCTATTTAGGAACCCTTCACAAAAATATATTTAATAAAATAGGCCCCTTCAAAAAATTCTTTATAATAAAACAGGCCCCTTCACAAAATCCCTTTTACTAAAATAGGCCCTTTCACAAAATTTTATTCCATAAAAACTTACTATTTATTATTTATTTATTATTTTGTGATGTTTTAAAATGTGTAATTTGTAAACAAACAAGTTCGCCAGAGAGGAAAACTTCAGCAAAAAGATTTGAGAAAGTTTTTGTTAATAAATGCTTGGTTCGAGTTGAGTAACTGGATAACATTTTGTAACTTTTGTTACAAAATGTTATTTTTCAAAAAAATATAATAAATTTCACAAAAATAACCTTTACTTTTCACAAAATGGGCACCAAGAAAAAAAAAACCTGCATTGACCTCTGACATTAAACAAATATATACCGTATATTTTGTATATCCCACACCTGCACATAACACATACATCCTGATTTTTAATACCTTATCTAAAAATGAAAAAAAACAAAAACATTTTGAACAGATTTTATTCTATTAAAATGAACAGTTGATACTAAAATTGTATAGTATTTACAACATGTATTACTTCATGGTTTTGTAAATCTAAATGCAAAAAATTGCCACGCAACAATTTTATGTAGTGACCAATGGTCATATATTCAAAAGTCATTCAAATCCCAAAGCATACTGCAAATTTAAAATAAATTTTGAGGATGAAAAATTATGTTGCATACACAAAAAAATACAACATATCTATCTTATGATACTTCAAACAACTGAAAACTGTTGAATTGGAACAATTATTACAGAAAATTACATAGTAATAATACATAGTATATAAACTAATACATAATATTCAAATTACCTAAATAATACGATAAATCCATACGTTTCTATAATCATACCAACTAAAGGCCAACCAAAAAGAACTATAAATATGCCACCAAAAAAGGCTGTAGATCCTCTTAACTTGTGACGTTGGAAAAAAAATCTAAATGTTCTTTCTAGTCCAATCACAAATGCTAAGCCTGACAGAAAAAGAATCTACAATAAAAAAAAATTTGCAATAAGTACATAAAAAGCACAGCATTCAGACATTATAAATGTTTAGATATGATCAAGCCAAAAGCAGGTTAATAAATTTATTTAACTCCTTAAAGTTCCAGTGTAGTGGTAAAACTAAAAGAAGATAAAACAATTTTTATAGAATTATATAAAAAATTTAATAAATAATATAATTACATAAAATAATATAGTATTATATATTTTACAATATAATGTTTATAATATTTATTATTTTACATTATAATATAAATAATATTTTTCTAATATTAATACATTACAATTTTAATGATTTTTTTTTTTTTTTTTTTTTTTTTTTTTGTCATTATTGAATAATGATAATGATATACATACATAATAACAGAAAAAAACCAAAAAGAATTTAAAGTGGAATGATAAATTCATCTTGTAGTTAAAACAGGTAAAATACTGATTAAAAATATACTTAAAAATGAGACTTGCGGCGACCATGCTCAGTCAGAAACAACATGCACAGATTGATTTAGACGCTTTAAAAATAATGATTTTGATGTTCAAGGATAAAGAAAGCTCTGGTGCACCTAAAGTTTGAAGATGAAAAATTTGAGGCATTACTTCATGAAGATTCATGTCAGATGCTAGCTGAATGTTTGAAAGCATTAGGAATGATTCTAAAGCAAGGTCAATGGGGGCCGTACGAGTTGAAGCTGAGAGACATCGATTGGCATTTTTTCACATGAACAGCTGCTTCAACGGCACAAAAAGGGAAGTTTTTTGCATCGTAACATGACTGGCGATGAAAAATGGATACACTACCATAACCCTAAGCATTAGCAATAATCCATGGTTCCAACTTTCTGCTCTGCATTTGGTGAAATCAGCTGGGTGCAGTTTATTATGAGCTGCTGAAACCGAACGAAACCATAACAGGAGATCAATATCGACTAGAATTGATGTGTCTGAGCCGATTATTGAAGAACAAACAGGCGTTACACTAGCAAAGACATGACAAAACGATTTTACAACATGAAAACACTCGGACACATGTTGCAAAGCCGGTTAAAAACTACTTGGGAACGCTTAAATGGCACAGGGCCTGGCTGAGCAGCACTTCCATTCTTATGAAGATGCAGAAAAATGGGTCAACTCTTGGACAGCCTCGAAAGACGTGTCGTTTTTCCGACATGGAATTCATATGTTGCCAGAAAGATTGGGAAAGGTAGTAGCTAGCGATGGACAATACTTTCAGTGACATCTTTTCTACTAATTATTTGAAAAAAAGCATTAATTTTCACGAAAAAGCAGTGAGAATTTATTCAACCTAACAATAATATGTTCAAATTTAATACCATAAAATTAATTTTACAATGAATGAATAAAAAACAAACACTTTGTTCTGCTATAAAATGAAAAAGAATTATACTCACATTTCCAAGAGCTAAAAGGCCTTTATCAAAAATGAAAAGAACACCAAGGAACAGAAAAAAAACACCAAAGCCTGTCAGGCCAATTCCTATTTCTAAAAGAAAAAAATAAGATTACTTAGAACTGCATTGCTACAATAAAAAATTACACATCAAAATTCATTCATAAATATCCAGTTAATATTTTAGTTAGAATTAAATAAACAAAATTTGCAAGCAATTCAAATAAACATCCTAAATTCAGAATGTATATTCAAATTATATGTTCTACCGGGTTGTCACACAAAGCAAAATCTTACCTAGGCAAAAAATTGCCATTTTGGTACCAAAAAGAAACCCCATCTGCGACATCTGTAGTACCAAATACAAGGCTGCAGTCAGAAAAATATTTCAGAGGGGATTTGGGACCCGGAATTTTATTCTTGTCTTATTTTTATTTGTTTTTCACTAATTGAATAGGCAAGTGTTACAAGATTTTTAAGCATTGTGAATTCAAATAATTCAATTATAATTACAAAAGATACTTAAATGCTTCTTCTGTGATATATTGAAATTAGTGTGAACCAAATTAATGTTTGAAATTTTGTACATATCTATTCAAATGTTTTTATTGCCAAAAATGTCAAAAATTTGAGTTAAACAAGTCTGACGATCTGTATCAATCTGTTGTAGACATTTTATTGACATTCTGCTTTTACAGAGTCCCATTCAAAAAAAATCTGATGAATTTTAAAGATTTCTTAGAAATTGCATTTATTTTTTTAACGTACTGACGGAATCAAACAATAAAGATATGCTAGCGTAGAATTTGGATTCCTGAATCTTGTTCACCTTGACTGAAAGTTAATGGCATATTTATAGACATACTGACAGAAATTTTGGAGGGCGATCTAACCCCCATGATCCCTCTCATTGGCTACGGCCTTGACCAAATATGTATTTACAGCTTAATACAATTTTGAGTGCAATGAATCGCAATTTGAATACAAACTGATAAAATATAATTTAATGCTGTTATTAAAATATTTATTTCCAATTTCTAGCAGTCTAGTAATATTATCTGAATATCATTTAGTATAAAATTAGTTTGCAGGATTCTTATAGACAATTATCTCTATTCTCTAATATGATATAGATGAGATTAAAATCAAAATTTCAAAATATAGCAAGTAATAATTTTTTTATTTTGATGACTCAGCTAAAGTAATACATAATCCTGATTCAGGACTAGTTTCAATATAATTTCACATTAATATTTAAAGAATTTGTCAAATCTGTCTTTCAATCTATACTTTAATATGCCACTATCTACTCTGAGATGTGCCAAACACAAAAACTTAGTCTGTTTTCATCTTGCATTAACTTCTCTTACTTTTAGTCAAATAAAATGAAACGTGTAATAAAATAAAAACTATAATATCATGTTTTAAATGTGATTTTAATATTTCATGATTTAATCATCTTGAAAAGAAGTTTCTAAGTTCTTTTTTAGCATAATTATTAACATATGACTTTGTGTGACATAAAAAAGCAAATACATTTGGCATTGTTGATATATTTTTAAAAAAAGAGAAAACATTATCTCCATAAAATGAATATGAACTTCTATTTAAATATTCTTTCAACATTTTTCATGAAAAAAATATTCTGTCACTTTTCAGCAAAATTTAAAATGATCAGTAATTGAAGGTTCACAGAAATCACAGTAATATGCACAGAACAAATCTACAGCATGAAAACATATTTCTTTTGGGTTAAACTCTTTAAAACAACAGTTTGAAACCATATTTCATGGGCACTGACTGGGCAGTTTTTAAATTAAAATTAAAGAGTTATATATATCTAATAACGGTACTTCTCTATTATCCCGTCGACCACTTTTCATAACAAAAAACTATCGCCAAACTGTAAGATTAAATGCCAAAAATGCAGTCCCATTTACTTGATGCCAGAAGCAGTATACGTGTTTGTTATGTCATCAAGTGGTTTTTAATTTGACATTTAAGTGTATTTTTCATTATGTTTAACTGATTTATTAATTTCATTAATTAAAATAACAACTGTGTCCTTAAATTCTTATATTTTATTTATTTATTTATTTTGATATTCCAATGGCAATGTTCTCCCGTTTATTTGGCGATAGTTTTTTGGTATGAAAAGTGGTCAACGGGATAATAGTACCCTAATAACTTTATATTTATTATGTTCAATATATAATGAAATTACAGGGATCTATTTAGAAAATTTTTGAGTACTTTAAAGGACCCTTCATAATTTTTTTTAACTTAAAACAGGACCCTTCACAAAACTTTTTATCTTAAAACAGGACCCTTCACAAAAAATTTCACCATAAAACAGAACCCTTCACAAAATTCTTTGTCTTAAATATAGACTTATCATAAAACGTTTTCATCTCCAAACTGAACTTTTCACAAATTTAATCACTTAAATAAAATCTGTTCTTTATAGAAAAGATGAAGTTGACAAATAACCAGTTATCTAACTTTTTTACACAAAGGATCTTGTTAAAAATGGATTAACAGGAGCTTGCATATAATGATAATTTCAAATTCAGAAAATTATGACAAGTTTTTTTCAGTATTATAAAAGAAAAAAATCACAAAAACAAAACGCTGTGAGAAATATCTGAACTAAAAGAAGAATGAAAAGTTTATGTTACCCTGAATTAAAAGTTTCAACATCAGTCATATTTCTGAATAGGACATATATTCCTTGATCTCTTACTCCCACGAATTAAAATCAATTCATACAAAATTAAAATATTTTAAGGGTAAGTTTATGTACATTATTCAGTTATAGAACTTTTTTTTTTTTTAACTGTCCTTTCATATTTATTAATTTGAATCAGTTTCCTGCAGTCATATCGAAGCACTGATGTGTGTTCTACGTTGTTTCATTCATTAAAAGATAAGGTACGATTAAATAGATGTTGCATTTCTCATTTTGAATTTTAATATTTACATAAACATTTATAAAAAAATTTACATTTCGCTACAAACAAATGAAAGTAAAAATTTATTTCTAGGCAAAAGGGACAGTAACATATAATTCAATATTTTCAATTTTCATACATCAATATTATAAATAAACAATATTTTAATGCTTCGAAAACGAAAGTTAAAGTTTAAAATTATGTGGCATACTAATGCTTTAAGCAGAAATATAAAATTTAATCACCATATCAGCTACATATGAGATGCTTCATTTTTTTTATTATTATTATTAAACTCAAAGAAATTGCAGAATTTACAAATTTATAAAAAATAAAAATAAAATATTTAATGGAAATAACTGTGCACATCTATCTCCAGGAATATCTTACTTTGAAAGTCTGTTATTTCAAACATTTTGAAATGTTAATAATCACATGAACAAAAACTTTAATAAAAACTGAGAGTATATTTATTTAGTAAAGAAATGTAAACAAATAATCCACGTCAGCGGTGACCATTCCGAAACAAACACCGCTCCGAGAAAGCCGCCATGTTGATGGTAAAGCGTGACACAAATCATGCAGTTAATTGTGAAGAAAATAAAATGCTGATAAACAAAACAACTTTATAAGGAAGATTTATAATATGGCATAACAAATAAATGAAGAAGAGTTTTCATTTCATTCAAAAAATTATAAGATGTTTCACAAATTCAAAAAATTAATAGAAACTAATATTTGATATTTTGAATTCATACTGATATTTTGTGTTCATTTATAACTTCATTCTGTGTGGAATAAAAGTAAAAAACATCAATATGTATTTTTATTTCTTTTTATGCAAACCGTTTTATTTAACTTTTACTTTTATCATACATGAAATTACAGTATGGAAGTGGCAACATCTGACAAACTATATGTGTACCATTTTTGGCGTAAAATCACTTAAAAGGAAAAACTTGCCAAAGCAATGTGTTCAGAAAATGGAGACAAATCGCTCTTATTGGCAACAAATCAAAATTCAATGGGCATTGTATTTTTCTTTAAGTATATTTGCAACTCTTCAATACAAAAATTAGAAATATAAATTGTTATCTGAATTTTTTGCCCATTTGCTTAGTATCTAAATATAAAGATATAATTTTACCTAATCTTATATTAGTATGTGACTTTAAAAAGATATTTAATATAAGTAAATGGAAATCGAGTAATTTTAAAAATGAAAAAGAAAAATGCCTTTAAGAAATAAAATAATAATATTTAAACATCATATATAATATTATATTTTACAATTATAAAGAATTGTTCCTAAAGGGCCCCCTAAAACATAACCCTTAAATTTTCGATAAGAATAGTTTTTGTTTTCAAAAGAAAACAAGTTTTTAATTATTAAAAAAAAAAAAAATGTCGCAGAAAAAAAAACTGTAAAATTATGTCGAATTTCAAATGTTTTTTATAACTACAAATATGAAATTCCGTAATTGAATTTTCAAAGGAGCGTTACTGTTTATATTGAATTTTCTAAAACTACATGTTTGTGAACTTAATAATCTCTTAAAAGTAAATATTTTAAAGAAATGTTTATTATATCTTTTTTCTTTACATGGAAATAGAATATAATTAAAGGATACCAAATTTTAATACTTTTGGAGCTTTTAAAGTGAAAACATAGTAATTTTTTATTTTATTTATTTCAGGAAGGGGGGTGGGCTGGAATGTTCAAAAACTTCTGTGGATTTTTTTTTAAATTTTTTTTTTATGGTTAGATTTTTGATTCAATCTACAGAAAAGGTTATAGGAAAAAATAATATAAATTTTTTAATTGTTACCTTTGTTATATTTTAAATGACGTGGATATTCTGGGCATGTGTTTTTCATAATCTAATAACTGGTGCATATTTGTTCTTTCTTGTTTATCTATTTATCATAAATACTTCATATTAAAATATTATTAACCAGTATTTAACCAGCTGTCAATCAACAAATGTAACCCATCAAATATAACCAATTATAACACCCTGTAATAATGCACATTTTTTAATTGCAAAAAGATATAAAATAAAAACTTTATAAACAGTAAAAAATAGTTTTATTTGGACTATTTACATGTTTCGGTTCCATCGAAGCCCTTATCAAAACAAATAAAAATATTCTATTTATTTATATAGAGAATATTCTTACTTGATTCGATAATGGCGTCGATGGAGCAGAAACATGTCAACAGTCTAATAAAACTTTTATTATTATTATTATTATTGTTTATAACGTTTTTATTTTACACCTTTTAGCCATTAAAAGAAATGTAACCCATCAGTTAAACAATGCAAACAAAGAACAAGTATCAATCAATTGTTAGTTTTTGTCTACAAACTTTGCTCTATAACGTTATCGGAGTGTCTTTTATCATTAAATGGAATGAACATGAAAGTGGATTATTCATTCATTATTACCATTATTTTAATTGATAAGATCATCTGTATCACTCTGTTAGATAAAAATAATAAAGAAAACACTTTATTGTTTCGAATATAGCCTCTAAATTCGATTCCGCTTTAGTTCTTTGAGTTAAACTTTAATTTAAAAAATAGAGTGTTGCACATTTCTGCATCTGTATACATTTTTTTTAACTCTGAATGTGCAGAATTTATTTTCCAAACGATTGGCAGTTTGGCAGTATAGTTTTCTTTCACTAAAATAAACTGGTTAAAAGTTATTGCTAAGAAAACTGGGAAAATCTCAATATTTCATTGATTCGTTGTGTTTTTTACCTAATTTTGGTACTTTATCATTTATAGACCCAGAAAAATGTTTAGTTATGAAATTTCTCACAAATTTTAATCTGCACAACATTGGTAAAAAAGCTTTCGTTTGGTAAAATACGCCTGTAAGGAAAGGAATTATTGCAGAAAAACTGTGAAAAGAAAAAAAAAAAAAAAAGATTTTTTGTCATTTTAGGTAGATTTTGTAAGAAATACTACCTAACATTCTCCCCTATGTTGGAATTTCTGGAAAATTTTTACAGATCTACACCGATCATGACTCCCAGAACCCAAAAGCACTCCAAGTTCAAAACTTTATGTATATATGAATATAGATCTATCTATCTATCTTATATAACTTTTTTATGGACACGATAACTTCCAAAAATTCTGCACAAATCTCTTCCAAACTGATACATAAAATCAAGAGGCATAAAATCTCAGTCAAGTTCGCTAATGGGCAAAATCAAACCAAGGGGGGGATTTTTGTAAAAAAAAAAAAAAAAAAAAAAAAAAAAAAAAAAAAAAAAAAACGCAACTTTTTAATTATAATGCGTATACAATCCGTTTAAAGTTATTATTACTTCTAGGAGAATGGCCGAAAATTCATGCATGACAGATTTTTGATATCATTAAAAATGGCCTCAAGGGGAGGGGTTTAAGAAGAAAAAAAAATCCCAACTTCGTCAATTCACAAGATATCAAATCCGCTTAAATTTATTATAAATCTTCTTAATATTATCTACAACTTTTATATTGACAAGTTTTTTATAGGACCAATAGGGGGGGGGGGGGGTTAATGGAGGGCTTTTTGTGAAAATAGAAAAAACCAAAATTTCTTAATTATGATACGTATCGAATTCGTTTACAGTTATTATTACTTCTAGGAAAAGGGCCCAAAATTTATGTATGACAGATTTTTGATATCATTAAAAATGGCCTCAAAGGGAAGAGGGGGGGGGGGGAAATAGGAGTTTCAGAAGAAGAAAAATTATAACTTTGATAATTTACAAGATATCAAATCCACTTAAATTTATTATAAATCATGTTAATACTATCTACAACTTTTGTATTCACAAATTTTTTATAGGACCAACCCTTATATAGCAAAATAAATAAATAAATAATTCTGCCGGCTCCACCTACAGATACAGACACAGGTAGATTTCGAAGTGGGCGGTCCCAACTACCGCATCATGGCAAAAATGTCATTTCTTCTGCAATTCCCTATAAACAGGCGCCCCACGGTCTGCGTCTTCGAAATCTACCTGTGCCTGTAGGCCGAGCCGTCAGGGATTTTTTTTCAATGTATCTTTGGATTCCATGAGAGATAATTTGATCTAATCTTTGTATTAAAAATCCGATACTTAGGTTTCTAGAACAAAGTGCCTTTAATATAAGATTTAAAAAAAAAAACTAGTTTGAAATACAAAAATTGAAAAAGAAGAAGAAATTTAAAAAAAAAAATAATTTTAAAAAATCAATTAATAAATATTATTTGAATGATAATTAATAATTTGGAATAATAATTAATTAATAATTGCTCAATAATTTGGCGAATTTCTTATTCAAATTCAGTATTAACGAATCTTTTGTAAACGGTTTCTTTGCATTTTATCTTGCTGTTTTCGAGTAACATCAGCTAAATTTTTAAAACGAAGATATAGGAAAGCTACCTTTTCCTCCCGGTACAGGCCGGAAGGACTTTTAACAATTTAAGGCCGTTTATTATCTGTAATGATTTTGTTTTGCTGAAAAATTATCCAAAAACTTTAATATAGTGTTATTTAAACTTTCTTTGGTACCAAGTCCCCTCAAGAGGCTACTTCACTCAGGCGTACTTTTTCGATTTTTGTTGCAGTTTTTTTTTTAATTATTATTGAGGATACTTTTACTTTCGAAGCCGGTTCCGAAAGTGAAAGTATCTTAATAAAAAAAACTTGTAATCAAAATCGAAAAAGTACAAAGGAGCGTGCACAGAGATTGACCTCAGCTATCCAATGCAAAAAAAAAAAAAAAAAAAAAAAAAAAAAAAAAAATCATTTAAAAATATTGAAATGTGAACGAGATATCGTAAATTATTTCCCCCATAGGATTAACATTAGCGAGCGGGTGTTTTAGCCTGAGTGAAGTAGCCTCTTAACTAAAAATCCCGAAAATCAAGATAATAGCGCAGCCCAGGGCATAAATAGAATTCAGGAAATTTCCAGTTTTTACCCCTGCCTAAATTGAGTATATTTATAAAAAGAACACATAAACGAAAATACAACTACCTAAATATATTCATTTACAAGCATGATTTTGTTATCTAATAAAAGAACCAGCTCGTGAAAAAAGCGGATATATCAGTAACATTCACTTGCCAAGTCAGAATGTTTCCACGCTTTTATTACAGCGTGTTTCATATCTTCAACTTTGTAAGGCATCGTTGCTATAAAAATTTACTTTTAGTTAAAAGTTGATGTGTCAAAAACTCTTCATCTGGAATATTTGTAGCGTCAGAGTAGCTATTGTTTTCCTGATGTTAAACCTCGTTAATGTTAAAATTGTTGTATATATTGTTAAATTACTTTTCGTATCATGATATTCCTTAGTCTGCATCAAGTGGGACTTAATACAGTAAAACATATGACAACAGAACCTGCTTATAACGGAATGTTTTTATAGTCTTTTCGAAAGGAGAAACTTACAAATCTACCTACCTAGACGGAAATCTATTTAAAACGGATTTTTTTACGGTTCCTAGCGATTTTGTTTTCACAGGTTTTGCTGTTCTTTGTTCAGTAAATCCTATGAAAACGGAACCTGTTTATAACGGAATTCTGTGTTTAAAGTAATCAATTTCATTGTCCCACGATAGGAATACTATACAATTATACCTGCTAAATTTGAATTTTATTTCAATCCTTATAGCGATTCCGCTTTCACAGATTTTATTGTATAAGATTGTTGTTTGTATTTAGTACAGTAAAACCTACTAAGACGGAATCGCAAAGTACCGGAAAAAAATTCCGTTTTTAAGAGGTTTTCATAGTAGGTAATTGTATGGTATTCCTACCGTAGGGACTATGAAATTTTTTATTTTAAGGCAGGATTCCGTAATACACAGGTTTCGTTTTAATAGAATTTACTGTATTTTTATGTCCCAATTTAAAAGCTGTTTTCCCGAATTTTTTTGGCTCCATGTCCCGCTTTTTGTAACACTGGACCTGGCAACAATGGAGCTCAGTCTACCCTGCCCTAGAGGTCTTCACGGGCCGAAATTTTCAGGCCCGGCCCGGCCGACTCGCCTCAATTTCTACAAAAAATTCCGATTTTTCTAAACATACAATTAAGATTCTTTTAATGAATACTGTACAGAGATCGATTAAGATTGTCTGGCACAGCAGCTTTTCACCCCTCTCCCCCTCAAACTTAAATAGAAGTTACAAATGTTTTTGGGAGTATTTGGAAAATTTCCTGCATTTTATAAAAATGCTCATGAAACTCAGGTTAACCTAAATTTTCTTTTTAACACTATAATACTTTAAATATATATTTTTATCTTAAAAATTTCTTTCAAAAAATTCCCCATAAAAAATATTTTGTCTACTGCATTCCTATGTTAAGCTGTTTTTATAAAGAACAGAAAAGTACAGGCAAAGCGTTTATAGAGGTATCGCTGTTTCTTGGATATCGAAGATTGGAATTAAAAAATATGCGAGGGAAAGTCATTAAGTATGTGACAAAAGATAATTAAATAATAACTTACAATGATATTCACTTCAAAACTATTTTTATTTCTCAACATATTCTCCACCAATATTTATGCAAATTATATCATCGTTTTATCAGCGCCCCAACAACCAGCTGCATAACATTCTTTGGGTTGCTGTCTCAGCCACATTAGGACTTCAAGTTGAACCTTTTCATCATCTGTGAACATCATCTTGAAACTTCTTCAACATCCACCATACAGCTTCGACTTAGCCCCAAGCGATTTTCATCTGTTTAGTTCACTAAAAACCATCTTGGAAGCAAGATGATGTTCACAGAGGATGAAAAGGTTCAACTTGAAGTCCTAATGTGGCTGAGACAGCAACCCAAAGAATCTTATGCAGCTGGTGTTGGGGCACTGATAAAACGATGATATAATTTGCATAAATATTGGTGGAGAATATGTTGAGAAATAAAAATAGTTTTGAAGTGAATATCATTGTAAGTTATTATTTAATTATCTTTTGTGACTTACTTAATGCCTTTCCCTCGTATATATGAGAATTTTTTTCTAAATAATTTTATTCACTTTGCGGACCCCGTCTCCAATTGGCCCAAAGCCGTGGCCCTGTTGTCCTGTACGGTAATCAGGCCTTGATACTGCATACATATGGGAAATTTTTACAGTAATATTTTAGATTACTGTATGTTCGCAAGCTCTGGAATACAGAATAGCAACATTAATGATCACTTATGTGTTCGACCCGGTCTGGGCCTGTTGAAAAATTTCCTTCATTTTGCCGGGCTCGTGCAGACCTCTACCCTGCCCCCCACTCCCGTCTAAGTTACGGCTCTGCCTAAAACACGAATTCATTTGTAAAGATGCTTTTATTATCTAAAAAAATAATCGTCTCATGAAATGAAGTGGATAAATCAGTGACGTTGGCTCATTTCACTTCTTATCACTTCAGATAAGCTATATTACTTTTACTTGAGATAAGGAAAAAAAAATCATAGTATCGTGACCTTGTTACTTTACGATAATTCATTGTTTACACTTTTACTATTGTTCTCATTGAGAACGCCTCTATCTTTCCATAAAAAAATGTTGGTTTTGAATATCAGAATACAAAAAATAATAATGCGCATTTCAACGCTAAGAGTGTATGTCATTTTAATAAAATAATTATGACCGAAATTTGAGTAAAATTAAAAGACTATTTTAAGGTTATCACAAAATTTCACCTTTTTTAAAATTTATAAATGTAAACTTTATAAATGTTTTTACTAAAATACACCTATAAATTGGGGTCAGACGGGGGTGGAAAAATCTAGGCTCAAATGGGCTGATTCCCACCACTAATTTTATTAGTATTATTCATCAAATTTTATTAGTATACTTCACCTAAATTTTTTCAGTATTCTTATTAGGCGAAGAATACTAAAAATTTAGTGGTGTTAATCGGCCCATTGGCGCGCCGAGATTTTTGCACCCCTGGGATATAATTAAATTTTAAGAACTTTGTATTTACATGCAGTTTATATCATTTTATTCTAAAAACTCTAGAGTATTTTTTAAATCTAAAAAGTAAAAAAATATTTTTTTTTCGAGATTTAGGTGTTCCGTACCACTTTAAGGAAATTACTTATTTTATTAATCTATTAAAATGTATAATTTACATAAATTTTAAATCCCATATCATTCATACTATACATTTTTTTTCTTTATCAAAGCTCACCTTTACACTTTTTTTCTTTTAAATAAAAGTATATTTTATTAAAATGCACCTACTATAAACTACCGTCAGATTATTAAAGAAAACGTATATGTATAATAAAAGCATTAAAGATTGATGTTTACACTGTTGATTAATATACAAATTAAAACTATAAAAAGTACATATACATAATTGTACTTTTACTTTGCTAAAAGCGAAGATGGAAATATTAAAACTTAGTTAAAAATCATATTCTTCCAACAGTTTCGACTAAATTTTATGACCATCCTCAGGGATATCAGAAGACAAAACTTGTGATGCTTACAGCTTGACGAGAGAGAAATGAGAACCATTTCCCTACTGTTTCTCATTTCTCTCCCGTCAAGCTGTAAACATAAAAAATTTTGTCTTTTAATAACCCTGGGGTTGACTTTAAAATTTAGCCGAAACTGTTGAAAGAATATGATTTTTAACTAAGTATTAATATTTCCATCTTACACTGCTTTTAGCAAAGTACAAGTACAATTATGTACTGTTTATATTTTTAATTTGCACTTACATATATTTTCAAGTATACAGTTTTTTCATAAAAAAGCATAATCTGTAATTTTTTTTCTTTGAAAATTCGGGTCAACACAAACTCTACCCGTAGCAAAAAAAAAAAAAAAAAAAAAAAAAAAATCCCTGATGGCTCGGCCTACAAGCAAAGGTAGATTTCGAAGCCGCAGACCGTGGACGCCTGTTTATTGGGAATTGCAAAAGAAATTACCTTTTTGTCACGATGCGGCAGTTGGGACCACCCACTTCGAAATCTAACTGTGTCTGTTGGCGGAGCCGGCAGGAATTTTTTTTTTTTAATTTTTTGCTGTAAGGGTTGGCAAAAAAAAATAAAAAAAACTTGTCAATATAAAAGTTGTAGATAATATTAAGAAGATTTATAATCAATTTAAGCGAATTTGATATCTTGTGATTTGACAAAGTTATGATTTTTTTTTCCTTCTTAAATCCTTATTTTTTCCACGCCCTTGAGGCCATTTTTAAAGATATCAAAAATCTGTTATACATAAATTTTCGGCTCTTTTCCTAGAAGCAATAATAACTTTAAACGGGTTCGATACGCATCATAATTAAGAAGTTATGAGTTTTTTTGTTTTCACAAAAAGCCGCCCTCCACCCCCCACCCCCTGCGTTCGATTTTGCCCATTAACGAACTTGACCGAGATTTTATGCCCCTTGATTTTATGTATCGGTTTGGAAGAGATTTGTGCAGAATTATTGAAGTTATCGTGTCCATAAAAAAGTGACATAGATAGATATATAGAGAGAGATAGATAGATATAATGTTTTGAACTGGGGGTGGTTTTGTGTTCTGGGAGTCATGATCGGCGTAGATCTGCAAAAATTTTCTAAAAATTCCAATATAGGGGAGAATGTAAGGTAGTATATTTCTTACGAAATCTACCTAAAATTAAATCAACCCTAACCAGAACCCAAACGACAACAAAGGAAATTAGCGTCGACCCGACACGTTGCTAGATGTACCCTTAATTCAAACCCATGCCGCACTAATCGACATAACCGTTCGGAGTAGTTTTCCGTGGTTTCCTTGGAACCTTGCATAAATACAGATTAGGTTCCCTTAGACGGCAACCCGCCACCCTTCTCCCTCGCTCAGATAATCGGGATAATCAAGACAAAACAACAACCTATCTAGGGGAAATCCAGAATTATATACAGTCGAACTTGGTTAATTCCAGAAACAAGGGAATTATAAAGAAGCCAAAGCCTTTAAAAAACTAGTAATTCCAAAAGACATGAACGATGTACAGTCCCTTCTCATTTTCCCGATAAAACTCGGTTAACATTGCAATAGTCACTGCAGTTTTCGACCTATTGATTTCACATATCCTTTTCATTTTAACAGTGCAATAAAAGAGATGAAAAGGCTGGTTAATATGGCTGAGAGTGCGGATTTAAAGAAAGAAACAATTTTTTTCTTCTATGCTCCTTCCTTTCTATGGTTCAGTTGTAAATCTTACAAAGAAGCTGTATTTGAAACGTCAATATCTCTTCTTCTTTCTTTCATTCTTTTAAGACCTCAGAACATTCCTTTGTATTTTCTCGCGTGGGAAGGGGTCTCTTTGAAGGTTGAAATTCTGTCTGATAAAACTCATAAATTACTTATATTTTGACTGACAGTTCTAATGTAGAAATATTTAGTGATGATAGTACAGTATTCATTAAGAAAATGATTTATTTCCTAATTTTACTCTATTTTCCCCGGTAAAATCACATTGAAATGAACAGATGTTTTGCTCATATTAGCCGTGATCCTGCTTTTGTAACTCGTAAAAAGCGTGAAAATCTTAATATTAGTTTAAATGATGAACCATTCTAAACGTGCAAATTGCTTGTTTTAACCGTGTATCCGTTTTAGCTGTGCTCGTATTAAACGAGTTCGACTGTATATATTTTTCATTACCATTATTTTAAATATTCTTTGAATATTTTCCTTTGTGTGTATCTCTTAAATTACAAAAGTTACCTATCCAAATTTCATGATTTCAAGACCAATAATTGAGGCTGTTCGTTAATATGCCTGAGATTATCACCTGTATGATTTTTTTCTATTTCTCAAGGGGTTACATATATTCTCAACTTTCAAAAAATCGATTTTTTTTTTTTCCTGACGGAAATTAAATCTATATAGAATCTAGAATTATGCGCAAAAATATTTTAAGTTATATCTCAATTATTAAGAAAAGATATGAGCAAAAATGTGAGCGCGTGCACGATCGATAAAACTGACCTCGCCGAAAAGATTCAACTCCCCTATTGAAGCTGCAGACGGCGCTGTGAATACATTATTGAATTAGGGGCAAGCAGCGGATTCTGCAGTTAATTATATTTTATTATTATTATATCTTATTATTATTATCTTAATTATCTCAACTTTAAACGCGATTTTCTAGAAACTACATTTTTCAAAATGGGCAACATGATAACTTGAACAATTCTTATCATTTAGGGATAAAATTTGCGCTAATCTACGCATAATTAAATTGTCTAAGGGCCATCGAGCTATTTTTTGAAAATTTATTTTTTTTTATTTAGGTTAAAATTTTAGACAAAAAATAATTAAAAAAAAACAGCGCAATTTTTTTTTTATTTTTAAAAAATTCAAAAATTTGAGCCGATGGCCCTTAGCTACAATCTTATTTTACAAGAAGAAACTGTGATTTTAATATTTTTTTGTTTCTACAGGAAGTTAGGAATAGGATGCTGTTAATCGAATCCGGATATTTTGGTACAGGTGAACGCAGTTGCAGGTTTCCGACGTTAGGTTTCCGACGCAGGTTTCCGACGTTTTGTTAAATCTGTAAACAAATTTAACAAAAAAAAACAAAAAAAAAAACAATAATAATAATAATAATAATAATAATAATATATACATATATATATATATATATATATATATATATATTGTTAAATACTTAAAGCAATAAAACTAGTCGTTGGGAGCCACCGTAATCATGAAAATGAAACAGGTGTAAACTATTTATAAAATGCATTGCAATTCCAAAAGAAAATTTAAACGTTATTTTAAAAAGATTTATTCATGTAAATAATTATGCAAATCTGTACAGTTAAAATATTTCGAAAGTCCTAAAAAATAGTTCCAGATAACTAAGGTTACCGAAACTTAATAGGCTTTGTCACACTATTACATTTAAAGTAACATATAAAATTTCAAGCCTCTATCTCAATTTGTTTGGTAGATAGAGTGTTTAAAAATAGTGACTTGACGACGTCATAAACTTTAAATGCTCTATTACTGAATTGCGTAAAAGAAACATCCTTATAACTCCAAAAATGATAATCATATATTAACTAACAGTTTACTGCGTCGGATTAAGCGTCTCATTTCCAATTAAAATATATGTATATCTTTGAATTGAAATTTGAATGAAATACAGGGTCATGAAAAATCGAAGTGTGTGGAAAATAGGATTCCAAATATCTCGGCAACTCATTATCCGATCGACTTCATTCTTTATGCAAAATTTATGTTATTTTGTTGTCTTTTATATTCACTCCTTAAAATAAACAATTTCGAAAATTTTTATATACCTTTTATCAGAACGAATATTTCGAGGGACCGAAAAAAATAGTTCCGGATAATGGAGGTTACTGAAATTCAATAGGATTCTTCTCATTATTACATACTAAGTACATACCAAATTTCAAGTCTCTATCTCAATTTGTTCGGGAGATAGAGCGTTTACAGACACACACACAGACAGACGGACGGCAAAATTTTTTTTCAAAAATATGTTTTTCGGAATCTCCAGTGTCTGAAACGTGTAAATCCGTCTTTTTTTTTTTTTTTTCTATTTTTAAAACTATTGCAAGATTTACCCTACTACGTATGATGGGTAAGTAAAACAACGTGAAATTATTAGTTTCTGAATTAATTTTACTCCTTACCTAAAACAAAATTCCAAAATATGTCAATTTTTCGCCGCGGAGAAAACGTATGTAAACCCCTTAAGGGGCTACTTCACTCAGACAAAAACACCCGCTCGCTAATGTTAATCCTATGGAGGAAATTTTTGAAGATAGCTCGTTCGCATTTCAATATTTTTAAATGATTTTTTTTTTTTTTTTTTTGCATTGGATAGCTGAGGTCAATCTCTATGCACGCTCCTTTCTACTTTTTCGATTTTTATTACAAGTTTTTTTTATTAAGATACTTTCACTTTCGAAACCGGTTTCGAAAGTGAAAGTATCCTCAATAAAAAAAACTCCAACAAAAATCGAAAAAGTAGAAAGGAGCGTGCATAGAGATTGACCTCAGCTATCCAATGCAAAAAAAATCATTTAAAAATATTACAATGCGAACGAGCTATCTTCAAAAATTTCCTCCATAGGATTAACATTAGCGAGCGTGTGTTTTCGTCTGAGTGAAGTAGCCCCTTAACCCACAACTATCACAATAACTCTATAACCATTACTCACATACACAATATAAAGATGTTCAATATGCTGAAAACTTTCTCGTAAAATTCTCTAACAATACAAGTACCCGGGGCCTGATTACAACCGCGGCTAACTTCCACCAGTAAAACTGAATAGATATTTTTGCCTTGTTTATGACAGAAATTCCATATAAATAAGGCTATTTAGACGACTGATTGAAGTTTGTCCCTGCGGTAATCAGGCTCTGCAAATACCTTTGAAATCCGTTAAATAGAAGGTAAGTTCTAAGTTGTATCTCTTTTCCATGATCAAGACTTCAATTACATCAGCGCTTCCCAAAACCTTTTTTCTTTCACGTACCCCTTGCTTAGGCGTTTCAGTTCGGAGTACTCCCAATTATCATAACCACCCACCCACTCCTCTCCTCCCCCACATATTATTAAAATCTTCATCTCCTGTGAATGCGAAATCCATATTTCAAGAATTATTCATTATTATATTTTCTATTCATTAAGGGAGTACTGATGTTTTCAGTATTATTTAAAGTATTATAAAGAATTATTATTCAGTATTTATCAGTTATGAGAACATGCCTAAATGCCTAATTAACAGCTGCGCTCATGTTCTCTTGCAATCTATATATATATTTGTCTTACGTGGCGCAGAAATAGGGCTGAATTTCTAGCTTATTTTTGGCAACAACCGTAGTTTCCAGAGCTCAGACCAATGAAAAGACTAGATTGTGTTAGATAGATAAGCCACACCTCCAATATGGCGGTCAGTGTCAGAGCAGTGAAAATCAAGCTAACAAATATTAAAAGTAAAATAACATGTACATAATCCAAAGCGTCTGAGATTATTCCTCATTTTAATTATGAGTAATATTGCTAATTTCAAATGAATTCTCAACTCTTATTTAGAATTTATTTATGAATTTCACTCACATGAAAAATCGGAGAGAAGTAAAAATATCAACTGTCTAGGTTACACCTGCTGTCATCTGTTGCAGAAATCTATAATCAATTACAATAGTAAAATGTCGAACGAAATTTAAATAATCATTGATGATAAACTATCTTCCTATTACGTAATGTTTTTTTTTTTTTTTTTTTTTTTTTTTTTTTTATGAATAAGTCGTGCTGTACAATATTATAGGTGCAATAAGTTTTAAATAAATTATGTTTCCAAGATCCTTTATTCATAGTATTTAAATGATTTATATGCTCATTAGTAGCTCCAACTAAATTCATTTTTAGTTGTGTTTTTAACGGAGTTCAATTAGTTTTTTACATTAAAAAATTTGTCAATTTCATATGTTCAAATGATTTATGGTAGTACTTATTCCGGCTAGAATTACTGCAAAAATAAAAAGGGGCGAGCGAGCGAAGTGAGCTGGGACCGCGTAGCGGTCTCAATGGGAATTGCTTAGCAATTCACGGGGGGTTGGCGAGCGTTAGCGAGTAGGGGGCTGAGCCCCCTATTCTAAATAATCAGATTATTTCGAAGAACTTGCAGTTCCCGAATCAGCAGGTTGAATTTCAGTCCAGTTGTAATACTCTTAAGAGTTCCAGATTTCAGCTAGTTATCCATTTTAAATGTAAACCAAATCATTTGATTTGATTTGATTTGATAGCCTAAGAGGGACTGCTCAGACTAGTAGAAGTCTGTAGAGCATAGTGTCCCTCCCGGTCCCCTTTATTAAGGTCTTAAAAAAAAAAAAAAAAAAAAAAAATTACAAACTACAGCCGAAGCTGGACCCGCCGTTAAACGCGACAAGGAGCGGGATGGAATGTTTAAAACAAATACAAATACAAACTATGGTCAACGACCAGATCATATATAAGCTCGGCCCTGCTAGGAAGGACCCTTTTCGCGACAGTTAGCAGGGACTGAATAGGAGTTGTGCATTGAGAGTGGCAGCTGACGGCTACTAGGTAAGGTTAGAGAGTTCTGTCAGAAAAATATAGATTTTAAGTAGCTTTCTGTTTAGGGTGTGCCTCTTTAGAATATTAGGAAGCCATTCCTTGGGAGGGATTGCAGCCTTCCTAATATGCCACTGTGCTGTTAACGGGCAGGTGAAATAATAATGGGGAGCCGACGCCTCTGCGCCACACTCGCAAAGGAATGTGTCTGCACATTTAAATTTGTAGAGGTATGTTCGAAAGGGACCGTGTCCCGTGAGAAATGCTGTTGTGTGTGCGGAGAGGTTGTAGTGTGTTATTGAGACTTTCGGTATTAAATTATATGTGTGTCGGCCTTTGCTGCTGTTATCCCAGATTGATTGCCATTCCGTGAGCAGTGTCATCGCTAAGACTTTTTATTGGGGGGGGAGAGGACCTTAAATTGCCAAGTCAAATTTCAGTATTTGCCAACTCATTGAAAAGGAAAAATAAATAGTTCTCGCCAATTCAACAAGTTTAATAATATTCCCAATTAGATTTGTAACTTTTGACAAGTCCATTAAAAATAGAGAGTATATTATAGTTTTTATTAAAGTTTTATGCAAATTTGCCAAATAAGAGTTTGTAAATTTGCCAAGTGTAATAGCATTCACAAACGTTTGGGGGGGGAGGCTCTCCCCCCGTCCCCCCCCCTTAGCGAGGCCTCTGTCCGTGAGTATATTTGCTTTTAGTAAACGTTTTATGTATGTGGAAGGAATTGGAAGATGAATGTCAATGTGTGGTTTAGCTGTTGCTTCCTTTGCGAGTGCGTCCGCGATTTCATTACCTTGAACGCCCGTGTGCGCTGAAACGTGGCCAAGAGCTACTCTATTTAGAAGGGACTTTAACTTAAGTTTGATTTCTAGGATTAGCGGATGTTTGGTTCTATGGGCATAGATAGCCTGCAGACCAGAGAGACTGTCGCTATAAATTTGGACGAAGGGATGTGTGGTGTTTGTCTGGATCCAGTCCAGGGCTTTTAGGATGGCATAGAGTTCTGCCTGATAAACAGAATTGTGGTCATCTAGTCTGCAGGCCCACTGATGGGTGACGGCATTCCTTTCCATGGCGCAGAATGCTGCTGCCACGCCGGTGACAGTTCCGGACCTAGCAGTGAAGAGAGTAATTCTAGAGGATGGGGAGAAGGAATTAAGATTGGTGTTTACTTGGAAGTGAGATGTCTCATCGGAGGGGTGTATCTGCCATCCTGGAACTTTGTGCTGTATTTTGGTGTTTGGAAGGAATTCGCTTGCAGTCGGTTCATGTTTAAGGTGGAGAATACGTCCCTTGGTGTATTCATATGCGAGTATTGTGTCGATTGGTGGTATGCCAGTTATGGTATTTAATGCATCCGTGGAGATTGTTTTGTAGCCTCGCGAGATTTGTAAGAGAAACATTCGCTGTAGTGAGATCAACTTTGTTATTGCTTGTTTTGTTAAGTGTCCCCCCCATATGCTTGCCCCGTATGTTATAATTTTCTGTACTATAGTGTGATACCATATTTTAAGCATGAAGTTGCTAATACCCCATGTTTTTGACGTCATTTTTAGTGAGTTGTGGTGAAAAATTATGAGTTTTATTTTAAGTTGATGTAGATGTGCTAGCCAATTTTGATGCTTATCGATAGTTATGCCTAAAAGCTTGAGATATGGAACATGGTGGACGCTGGTCCCGTTGACGCGAATGATTGGGTTCCTGCCACGCAGAAGGCGTGGTTTTGCAAATGTCAGTGCTTGAGATTTGCCTGGTGAAAGTTGTAGGTGTAGGGATTCCAGTAACTGGCAGAACACAGGGAGAGCTGAAGCTGCCTCTTGCTCCAAATTCAAACGGATGCGGCCCGAAAAAATAAAGGTGAAGTCGTCCGCGAACGCGTAGAGGAGGAAACCTAGTTTGTCTAATTCTTTAAGGAATAAATTTGCTATTAGCAGCCAAAGAATGGGTCCGAGGCAAGAGCCTTGTGGGCAACCCTTTTCTAAATTGTGAATTGAGGTGCCTGCACCCCAGTTGATTAGAACGCTGCGCTGTGATAAGTAGGAGCGGATGACTCCAGCTATATTTCTTGGGCAGTTGAGTACTTGTAGTTGTCGTATAATGTCGCGCCATTCCACGTTGTCGAAAGCCCCCTGTATATCAAGTGAGACGAGGGAAGTGTAATTTCCACGGGCAATGCTATCAGCGCAGGAAGTCATGATGGCATGAAGAGCTTTTTCGCAAGATCTGCCCTCTCTGAACCCAAATTGTCGGGGGTGCAGGATATTGTTAGTTTCTAGAAAAAAGGTCAATCGTTGGACCAGGAGCTTTTCAAGCAATTTTCCTAGCGTTGGTAGTAGGCAGATCGGCCGGTATGAGCGCGGTTCAGAGGGCGACTTCCCTCGCTTCAGGAAGTATACGACTTCCCCCTGTCTCAGGACAAGTGGAAAGTAATTATGAGAGAGGCAAAGATTTGCCCAGTCTGTGAGTAGTTGTGGTAGAATTTTGAATATCCGTTTTAACAATCGGATGTCTATAGCATCGGGACCTGGTGCTTTTTTGTCATTTAGTAAATTAAGGGCCATTCTTAATTCAGTCTTTGTGAAGGGCTTGTCTGGTGGTGCTGTGAATTCTATGTCCTCGTTATCGTGTTGTGGGTCTGCTGTCTTGCCAAAAACCTGATCTGTAAGGAATTCTAAACTGTGTTGTCTGGATGCTTCGCTGGGAGGCAGTTCAAGCTTGATTTCATCAGGAGTGAAATATTTTCCTGTGAAAAATTTTTGCGATGTGCCGAAAGGATTGGACTCACTACTACAGAACTTCCTCCACGCTGCATTCTTGGTCAGCAGGACACTGCGCTTGTACTGCGCCGCAAGCTTCGAATAGCTAGCACCCAAGACCTTTAGCCCATCCGCATTTGGGTCGAGTTGTCTGGTTGCTTTCATTTTCCGCCTGAGTGCCGTAAGTAGGTTTCTCTGTGCCTTGAGTTCGGGAGTCCAGAAAGAGAACGAGCGCGTTTTTCTAACTGTTTTTAGTCGGAAGCAAGCACTTGCTGCTAAACGGATTTCTTCTATGAATTTGGTAGTGAAAGTATTGATTTGTTCTGTGTTGTTGATATTGTGAAGTTGTTCAGTTAATGCCTGTTTCCGTGCTTTTAGAATTTTGTCAAATTTATGGACCTTACCCCTCGAGGTGTTAAAACGTCTTCTCAACGTGTAAAGTGGAGTTGTCTGATTATGATCAGCAGTAGGCAGAGCTAGTGGCATAGAATTATCAATGGATTACCCTCATTTTGAGTGTGACATATTGGAGTAACACATGAGACTAACTTTGTAATCCAAAACTATCAATTTATGTGTTTTCAGTTAAATCATTTTTTTTTTTCTGCCATTACCGATAGGATTTTCACGTACCCCCAGCAGGCCCGCCACGTACCCCAGGTTGGGAACCGCTGAATTACATAGATATAACAACACTTTTTTCAACTAATGAAGTTATAGTAGGAATTTTGCATGATAATAATCCGCAGAACAACAGTCGCTAAAACGGTTCCTTTCGATAATTGGAGTACACAAATTTCAAATTTCTAGCTCCTTCAGTATACAAAAAATCGCAATTTTAGAACGTTTTTCGCTCCTGCACCCCCCCCCCCCCTGGGGTTAGTGGCACCGACATAAAATATAGCCTATGTTGGAGCAGGGGTTGTCACCATCAATTTGCCATCATCACTTTTGAAATCGGTTCGGTAGTTACAGAGATTACCCCCCTACAAACAAACAAACAAACAATCTTTACTCCTTTATAATATTAGTATAGATGACTTTTTTTTTATGGCAATTAAAAGCAACTAGTCGTTGGGGGCGTCCGTAATGCTTACCCCTCATGGAAATGCATAGTATAAAATATGAAAATAAACATGTGTAAACTATTTATAAAATGCATTGCAATTTGAATAAAATCCTTACTTGATGACGTCATAAACTTTAAATGCTCTATTACTGAATTGCGTAAAAGAAACATCCTTATACTCCAAAAATGATAATCCTATTAACTAACGGTTTACTGCGTCGGATGAAGCGTCTCATTTCCAATTAAAATATATCTTTGAATTGCAATTTGAATGAAATACAGCAGGGTCATGAAAAATCGAAGAGTGTGGAAAATAGGATTTCAAATATCTCGGCAACTCATTATCCGACCGACTTCATTCTTTATGCAAAATTTATGTTTTTTTATTGTCTTATATTCACCTTAAAATAAACAACTTCGAAAATTTTTATATACCTTTTATCAGAACGAATATTTCGAGAGTCCGAAAAAAAATAGTTCCGTATAATCGAGGTTACTGAAATTCAATAAGCTTCTTCCCATTATTACATACTAAGTACATTACTAAATTTCAAGTCTCTATCTCAATTTGTTCGGGAGATAGAGCGTTTACAAACACACACACAGACAGACGGACGGCAATTTTTTTTTTTTTCTAAAAATATGTTTTTCGGAATCTCCAGTGTCCAGAACGTGTAAATCCGTCAAAAAAAAAATTTCTTTTTTTTCAATTTTCAAAACGATTGCAAGATTTGCCCTATACTACGTGGTAAGTAATAAGTAAACTCTATGGATTAGTAATCAAGGAGAGTAAGAATAATAAAATTTTTCTGTAACAACATAAATGTATAAAATGAATTAAAGGGTCAAGAGGTAAAATGATGATAGTCCACTTTTTACGAAATTAGAGATGATTTAGTCTTTTATCAACATGAGAGTCATACTAGAGGTCTGCAAGGGCTCGGGCCAATTTCCATTCACGAGACTCGGGCCGGCCCTCGCCCAGGCCTAACTTTTGTCTGCAGACTCAGGCCGGGCCAGACTTCTTTTTTCCGGGCCAAAGTGGGTCTGGACTTCATTCTACCTAGAGGTCTGTACAGGCCGAAATTTTGAGGCCCGGTCCCGACCCAGTCCGTATGAAAATCATTGGCTCGTCCCGGTCTGGTACGTGTAAAATTCAGTGAGTGTTCAATCAGGCCGGCACAACAATTTTTGCAAAAACTGCATAGATTTTTAAATGGCCATTATTCTACAATTAAAATTCTTTTTAAAAAATAATACATACATTTCTAGGCAAAAAAAAAAAAAAAAAAAAGGGGTACAGTGAAACCTCTAAAACAGAACCTGTCCATGACGAAAACAGGACTAAACGGAAAAATCTCTTGATCCATGCAAAATGAATATAATAATTCGTGTAAAAAGAATATAATACACATACAACATATACGATGTACTTACTAAGAATGGAAGCTGTCTATAACAGATTTTCCTTCTCTCGTGATTTTTCTCATCTTACTGAATCTTCTTTTGAAAGTCATTGTCTAAGTCAATTTTTTTAATCGGTGTTTATGTACGTAATTGTCTAGGTGAACATTAATATTGTTGATATTTTGCATTCCATGCACTTCGAACATATTCTGAAAATAAAATCTATTCATAAGTAAGTGTGCTTTTTGGATAATTTTAATTTTAGCATAATGTTGCTACAGAACTATTGGCATGTTTTGTAGAAATTCAGTCGGGTCGGGCCGGGCTCGGGCCGAACTTTTTGTTTTTATACCGGGCTGGGAAATTGCGGTCCGTACAGACCTCTAAATCATACTATCGTTTAGTAACCTTGGATTGAGGCAAAAGTGAGGTAGTCCTTTGGAAAACACATTTAAAGATATGTATCAAGGGAAAGAACGATGATAGTCTTTCGAAAAAAAAAAAAAACTTTTGAAGATTTGTATAAATGGAGAAGAACAATAAAATTCGACGATAGTAAAAGAAAAAACAAACGAACAATGAATAACTTTCATCTATAACTATCTGTAAATATCACCCCCCTCCCCCCTCTTTAATTATGATCAAGAAAATAATACAGAAAAAATGACGCGAAAATAGCGTATTTCTGATACAGATACTGTATGCAGCCAGACTTCGCTAGCCTAAACTTGGATTACATCCAATGCCTGGGTAAAATTTTTGTCCCACCCAGTTTCCTACATGTATCCTATACAATAGATGTAACGAAAATCTGGATGTAGTATGCCAGAAATTCCGTCTGGTGAGGTCCCCCCCCCTCCTCTCCCCCCGGCAGATTTCGAATCTGAAAGACCAAATATTTCTCCCCTCAACTGCATATGTCCTTCCAGGAGAAAAATATATGAATTAAAACATTGTATTTTATTATGAACTATATAAATTAATGGATTTTAAATCTTCGTTATAGGCAGATAAAAAGCAGGTATCTTTGTGCTCAGCGGTCGCGCTGCGATGCTACAGGTCTAGAGTTTGACTCCGGACTCAAGCAAGGTTCACATAATCTTTGGTCCTTTTGGAATCGATAAAATAAGTACCAAGTTTCTTTGGAACTAAAACACCGAGGGTTCCGCGTTAGGTTGACCACTTGACCGGTACATATGTGGTATACCACCTCAGACCCAATAGTCACGATCCTTAATTGAATGTGACGCCGCCGAGTTTAATTAACGGAAGAAAAAGGGAAGGTAGGAAAATACAAAACAAATAAATAATATTAATTCATTAATTATCAGTTTATTTATGAACATGCCATCAAAAATTTTATTTCCGCAAACCCCTTCATTTAATGCATTGAATATGCAGTAAAACCTCCATTATTAGACACTCTAGAATAGCTTACACATTTATTTAGAAAACACTTTTCTATTCCTTATATTTGTATGTTTTTAGCTCTGGAAACGGACACTTCCGAATACAGGACACATTTCGTGGTCCCGAGATGTCCGTTATTCAGAGGTTTTACCGTGTAAATATCGTTTTTCTATGTATAAAGATGATGTAAGGATAAGAACTCTAACTGTTTGAATTTTTATGATTTATTCTGAGTTATTTTTGTTCATTAATTTATTCTGAATTTTTATTGTTATTGTTAATAATCGTTAGAGATCTAATGTTTGATTCAGGGTTTGTCCGGGGCGGACATCATCCCTTGCGCATCGAAATGCCCCCCCCCCCCCCTTCGGAAAATATGGGATTTTATGCTTATTAATCGTTTAGAAGTGCTCCCCCCCCCCCCTCTTCTTCGTAACTCCATAGTGTCCCCTACTCCTGGAGCTTCCGAAATCCCTCCCAGAGAAAAATGTCTTGTAATTTTCACCGTCATGCATTATATTTAATTTAAAAATACCAGTTGTGTTTGTGTTTGGTAAAGTTGAAAAAAAAAATCAAAATAGAAAATCGAAGAAAGCAAATTAGACAAAAAAAAATAAAAATAAAGCTACATTTAAAAAAGAATTTTTGATCGTTTTGTCCTTTTTTAAAATGCAAAAAGAAAAAAAAATGTAAAACATTCCTTGAGTTTCTTTATCAATGAGAAATTAAATTGTTAAATGGTGGTAAATTTAAAAAAAAAAAAAAAAAAAAAAAAAAAAAACGTAAATTCTGAATCGTTTGCAAAAATTTCTGAATATTTTTCACGTTTTTGGCTGGCGCTTATTTTGGCGTATTATTACTACGGTTGCCATAAAAAGAAAAAGTTGATTTGGCGACTAAGGCATTTGGCGCAGATTGTGAATAAAACCAAGTAAATCTGTTGGCTGCCTTCGTTCTTTCCGCAACTTGGAGCCACACGTGTAACATCAACGCTATCCCTAACGCAAGAAAAAAAAAATGTCTGGCTTTGATGCCGTTTCGTTTGCTAAAGATTTTGTCGCCGGTGGTGTAGCGGCAGCTATTTCCAAAACTGCTGTTGCCCCAATCGAACGAGTAAAATTATTACTTCAAGTACAGCATGCATCTAAACAAATCTCTGTCGACAAACAGTATAAAGGTACGTAACCTTTTAACCCTATCGTCCGCCATATTGAAAAAATTATATTTTGTGTTACCGGCGGATACTTTATTGGTTTATTAGTATCTAATCCGATTAATGAGTAAACTTTTATTCTGAAAAATACTATTTAATGTAAAAATCTTGAGATCTACAGGAGGTAATTTTACCCTCTTAAATGAGGGTAAAATAAAGCTCTAAATGCTTCGATGCATATATCGGGCAAATCCGTGGTTTTTTTTTTTTCATGAGTATTGTGAGCTAATCTCTGAGAAAATTCTTACATTTGCCTTGATTTGGAAGAAATGGATTGTGTGATATAGCATTGATTTTCCGACATCAATGAACACGATCTAATGAAACTCTAAAATAACGTGATCTCCACTAAATCTCTTAAATTGATTTAGTACTATATAGTGATCTATAAACATCCCAGTAATCGGCAATTCATTGTCAGTAATGTTAACAGTGCTTGATCGATTGAAATTTGTATTTGCTCAAGCTAAGTTTGCAATCCAATTAACTTCATAAAACATGCAAAAACCGGTTTCTCTAAAATTTGCCCTTAATTGCATAATTTCAAGACAATGCCTTAAGTTATCCTATTTTAATTATTTACTACTGGAAGTTTTAATATTTCATAGGTAGTATTGAACTTTATTTTTTTGCATTGAATTATATTTATAAATTCACTTCTTTGATACTTCTCACTTTAATAGGTATTAAAAGTTGACAGTTTTAACTTTGGTTGTAACCAAAGATGAAATTTTCTGCTTTCTACATGCAAGTAAGTATTAACGCAAAATGGACTTAGTTTGCATGTGTGTTTTTGGTTATTGAAAACTAGTTATTTTAGCACTGAATTGTTGCATGGTTGTTACGTTCATAAGTTGTAGTTAGCCAAATAGCCATTAGAAAATGCATATTGCATGTATTTTTGCCTTAATCTTTTGTTTTAATTAAAAGTCAGCAAGTTTCTGTGTTTATAGGAATAATAGTCTGTGTTATATGAATAAGACGTAGTTATAGGAATAATAGTCTGTGTTATAGGAATAAGAACATTTTGGTTTGAAAACGAATATTCACTAAAATTTTGTATCTTGGAGTATCGTTTTGAAATATCCAAAGTGATTACATTTAGTAAATATTTTAAAATTTTGGTTCCTCTGAAGGCTTTGATATGCCTTGTGAAATGCTATGATGTAGTATTATGAAAACACCATTTTACTGATCAAAGCATTTATGTTAAACTGCATGATTTTAAGTGTCATTGAATTAATAATTCTAGTAATTAATCGATCTGCCTGTTGTGTAATGATAATGACTTTTTTTTTTTTTTTACTTAATTTCAGATTGTATTTAATAAGTTATTATTTTCATTAAATTATGCATGTATTGTGCTGTCTTCTAAAAAAAAAACCCTTTTTTGAAGTTTTCTCTGTATAGTCTCGTAAAGAATGCGCAAAAATAAAACATGGCTAAAATTTAACAGCTGGTTTTGACTAGATTTTAATGTTGAGCATTTCTCATTTTATCACTTAATTCCGCTTGCAGGGATCGCATTTGCCCTGTAATTCCTAAAATTTTCTTACAGCCCTAAAATTATACTAAATTTTTTTTGTTGTTGTTTCCCTAAAATTTGTTTTGATAACTATTTTCGTTTACAAATGACTGATAAAGTTAGTTTTGCTTTGTATTGTGATCGCCAAAGCTGATTCGTGTTAGGCATTTTCATTGGTTGTTCAAAAGTAAGTGGTAAACAACAAAGAAATAAAGCATCGTAACTTTTTAAGTGTAATTAAAACTGCACTTGTTTTACATCATGCTAATACTGATCTTGAGAAGGGATTTTCTATGAACAATTGTATGCTAAAAGATGGTTTCAATGAACTTACGATAAAAAGTTTGAGATTTGTTAAAGATACTGTTAAAAATTATGGAGGTGTGAGTAAAGTACCTATTAAAAGAAAAATAAAAACGAAATTTATTTTCTATGATACAATAAAGCATTTTATTTATTTTTTAAACAATTTAATATTCTTTGTTTCATTTAACTATGCCTTTTGAGATGTTAAAAATTTAGCATGGAATATAGTTTTTCCTGCGACACCCTCTAAGCAGTGGTGTAGTCGCAGGGTAACTGCGTCCCCTCCTCACTTTTTTATTTTATCTCAAGCGTCCCCCCTCCCCCACTTTTTTCTATTGTACAATACAGCATATTATGGATATTTCAGTGTCCTAAACAAAAAAAATAATTTTCAAAGAATTTATTTGCCGAGTTTCTTAAATTAAATTGCATGTGTTATAATACAAGTGCATTGAAAAATCGCTGGGGATGGTCGACATAAATTAGCCCTAAAATTCCTCCCTAAATTTAAAATGTTTGCTGCACCCCCTGCGCTTAGTTGCCTGCCATTTTGTAATAAAAAAGCCATGTTACCTGGAGGGGGAAAAAAAGCCACACCTGACATACTTCAGCTGAAAATGAAGACATTTTTTACCTATTAATGGTTTGAAATAAAGAAAAATTATGTATATCATTCTAAAATTGTACTATAACAAGAAAATCTCTAAAAATGAAGCGTGTGTTTTGCCAGAATTCTTCAATTGTTAATTTAAATTCTTTTAAAACTAAATAAGCACTCCTTTGGTATTTTTATTCTAAATGACTCATAAAAAAAGGACAAACAAAAAAAATTGACTTTGCGAAATAGTTAAAATACTGGGTAGGGGTTTTTTTTTTTGCCATGTCATACACTCGTGCAGTTATTTTTTTCTTATAAAAGGGGAAAAGTTGCCAGATTTAAGGGATTTTTTTCCCTTTAATGGCAACCTAGCCATTGTCTATATATAATATTTGTCTTACGTGGCGCGAAAATAGGGCTGAATTTGTAGCGTATGGTTTGGCAACAGCCGTAGTTTCCAGAGCTCAGACCAATGAACAGACTAGATTGTGTTAGATCAGCTCCGCCTCAAATCCAATATGGCGGTCACTGTGAGAGCAGTGAAAAGTGAAACCGTAGAATGAAACTCAAATTAGCAATTATTAAAAATAAAATAACATGTACGTAATCCAAAGCGTCTGAGATGATTCCTCATTTTAATTAAGAGTAATATCGTTAATTTCAAAAGAAATCTCAACTCATATTTATAATTCATTTACGAATTTCACTCACTCAAAAGAATCGGAAAAAAAAAAAATCTACTGACTAGGTGGCACCTGCCGCCATCTGTTGCTGTAAATTGAAGTAAAAAAAAATTTTTTTTTGTAAAAATCTATAATCGTTTTTTTTCCTCATGAATTTAAGCCGCGCTGTACAATATTATAGGTGCAACAAGTTTTAAACTAATTATGTTTCCAAGATCCTTTTTTCAAAGTATTTAAATGATTTATATGCCCATTGGTAGCGCCAAGTAAATACATTTTTAGTTCTGTTTGCAACGGAAAATTACTTTTTTACATTAAAAAAAATTGTCAATTTCATATGTTCAAATGTTTTATGGAAGAACTTATTCCGGCTAGAATTGCTGAAAGATAAAAGGGGGCGAGCGAGCGAAGCGGTCTCAATGTGAATTGCTTCGCAATTCACGGGTGGTTGGCGAACGTTAGCGAGTATAGGGGGCTGAGCCCCCTAGTATTAAGTTATTGGTTTAGCGCGGGCTTGAAAATCGCACCAACCAGAGTCTCCAAACATCGTTGCGTAAGTGTAAAGCATCTGTTCAGTTTTTTTTTTCTTTTTTTTTAATCTTTGAAGCAGTTTAAAATTTTAGGCTGATTCTTTCTTGTTGGTCTAAAACTCCCTTCCTGTGACATGAAATGATGCTCAAAAAACATGTTAGACTGTTGATTTTACTATGAAAACAATATTGATCTGATCATGTCAAATCTCGGGGGGCCGATGTAGGTTTTTTTTTTTTGTCTTGGGGCCCATTTTGTGAAAAGTAAAAGTTATTTTTATGAAATATAACATTTTGTAACGAAAGTTTAAATCCAGTTAATCCAATTCGAATCAAGCATTTATAAACAAATTTTTTTAAAGCCTTTTGTTGGAAGTTTTTCCCCTCTGGTGAACTTGTTTACAAATTACACATTTTAAAAATCACAAAATAGTAAATAGTAAGTTTTTATGGAATAGAATTTTGTGAAGGGGCCCATTTTATTAGATTTTTGTGAAGGGGTCTTAGATAGGCCCCAAAATTTTCCTGGATCAACCCCTGAATCTTGTCATTTTTTCTCTTGTATCAGTAGTAACCTTTCATGTCTTGTTATAACAAAGAAATCTGAAAATAAAGCTTGTTTTGCCAAAATTCTGTGTTTGCAGCTTAAAAACTACACTCCTTGGGTGTTTTTTGTGGTGTACAGAAATGGGACAAAACAAGTGTGACTTTGTTGAAAGTTTGATAGCTATTATTACATATCTGGAAAATATTGGCACAATTTAGAGAATTAACGAAAACACCTTTCATTAACCATTTGATTACTGAAGTCTAAAAACACAGTAGCATTCAAAATACAGCAAACACTTTTTTTTCCTGCCTGTCTGTTATTAGCAACACAATAAGAAGGCAGCTATTTTTGTAAGTGGAATCTTCCTAAGCCAAAGTGCACATTGAATCACTGTCCCGCGTAAGGGCTCTAAAACTATGCACGGCAGGGTGCATATTGCAAATCAGTTTTTCGTGATGTTTGTTTGCATTAGAGCATAGCTTATATTGTTGACATAAAAAAAATAAGATTTTGTAACTCACTCATGCTTGAAAAACTGTTTTGTGTACAAGTAGACAGCAGGACCTGTGTCAAACTGTGCATGAGTCCAATATGTACTCTTTCGTTCATTTCAATGATCCACAAAACTGTGGGACGTGTAAACCTGAACTGTCCAGAGCAGCCTGCGTCTGAATGTGCGCAGAGCCTTAGATCACTAGTACAAAAGGCTTCACACTAGTTGATTGCAATAATCTGTGACAATAGTTGTATTTTTCTGATGGGAAGAAAATTCAACACTTGTTCCTCATGTCCTCTAGCAATCTGGCAGGAGTGTCTTGGCCAGTTTAGTAGTGAAAGGGTCAAATTTGATATAAATAAACCTGTCATGTTTTATTATTAAAAATCAATGCTTTCATTTTGTAATTATCTTTAAGATGCAGTATCATTTTCCTCTTGACGACATGAAATGATGCCTCAAACATGTTAGACTGTTGATTTTACTATGAAAACAATATTGATCTGATCATGTCAAATCTTATTTTGTAATTTCTATATAATATTGGATGCAAAGTGATTAGATTGTTTTCTCTGAAAATATATTTGTTAACGTATATGTTGGACAAGGTTTTCTCTATTAGCAAAAACATTTTGTGTGCTGTAATTTAATTTCATATTGGTACATTTTCTGTATTTTTTGAGTGTTATTTTTTTTATTTGTGCATGAAGACTGCTTCTGCTAATTAATCCTTTTCCAAGAATAAGATGAAATTCATTAGCTTAAATTAATCCTTGATGCAACATTAAACTAAATTCAGCTATTGAGTTGTTGTCCATGGCGCCCAGTGACAGAACTATCTTCAAGTGTCTGCAACGCTAATGTTTTCAAAAATAGTCTACAATATGCAATATATCATACAAAATTAGTGTTTTTCCGCGATCTTCCAACGAAATTTGCAGTTTTTCCCGCCGAGATACTTAGACAAAATTTGCACTTACTTTTTTTTTTTTTTTTTTTTTCAGGAGATCCTTTGACGAAATTTACCGTTTTTATGCGATCTGTTGGCAGAATTCTTTTTTTTCCACGATCCTTTGACTAAGTTGGCGTTTTCTCTGTAGCACTTCGGTAAAATTCGCATTTTTCTGCGATCTTTCAACGAAACTGATGTTTTTGACGGCCTTTTGATGAAATTCACATTTTTTTCAGTCTTTTGACTAAATTGGTGTTTTTTTTTTTCACGATCTGTCAACAAAATTAGCCAATTTTCGTGCTCTTTAACTGAATTTAGTGTTTTTCCCGCGATTCTTCAACGAAATCAGCCTTTTTTTCGAACATTCGATGAAGCTTGCCATTTTTTCACGTAATTTATGCGCTATAGCACGTCTGTGGCATCGCTGTATGTTTTTTGTCTGCATGTGCCCTAAAAAGCCTGAGACAGCCGTTCGCATACGTTCTGTCATGGTGCCATGGCGTATACTCTTTTTAGAAGTGAAATGTTTTAAAGGAGAACTTAAGCAAGCAAAATATTCCTTAAATTATTGCAAAGCTAAACTTGGTGTCTTTAGTAATTTAACTGTGTACAAGGGTAGAAAGTGGAAACTTGTTATTACAGAATTAATAAAACTGCTTAAGTATATGTCATGGACTCTTTTAAAAGAAATAAAATGTTCATGTCTACAAATTTAATTTAATGATTTATGCTACGGTATTTTTTCTTATATGCTGCATGATGCTCTAAAAATTTAGGTGCATGAGCATTTATTTAGTATTTGGCTAGAGATGTTGTATTCAAATTTATGAAACCAGTAAGCAATCATGAATACTGTGAAATTGTTGGATTTCAATAGAATAAAATCTTATTTGAAATGTTTTTTCTTTATTTCTTTTTTCTAAATGAGATGTTGGATGAACATGCATAGAAAATACATTTAATCTTTTTTAATGCTTTTGCCCTTATATTTCCTTCTCAAATCTATATGAACCCTTATAAATTTTCTTTTTTGCATTTATCCTTGCATGAAATGATGCTCAAAAACATGTTAGACTGTTGATTTATAATGTGAAAACAATATTGGTCTGATCATGTTTAATTTTGCTTTTGTCATTTGTATATTAGGAAACTCATTGTTTCTGAAAAATATTTTAAATGTTTGCATGTCTGTTAAATGTAAAAACTAGGATAGATCCATTTTAATTAGAGCTTCTAAAACTTTAAGATGTGAAATTAAATTATCCAGATATCTGTTACATTTTTTGTACACACTTTGTTTAGTTTCTTTTAAAAAAAAATCTTGTCTAAATGGATCATTCTATATTGAAAAGAATATATAAAGCAGTTATTTCAGATTATATCCTTGATGTGATGATTAGACCATGTTCAACTATTGAGTACTAATGAAAACACCTGTCCTGATCAAGGCTTTTAATTAAAATAAAGATGTTAACTTCCAAGTTAGGAAGGGTTAAACTTAAAAGTTATTGTTGTGATATTACAGCTTCAATGTTTTTTGTCTGAAAATATTAATTTTTATGAGAACAGTGTAAATTACTTAAGGTTTTTGTTTGAAGTTCTTAAGCATTCCTAAAATAGGGATGTACCAAATATTTGGCTGGCTGGATATTTTTATATTTCAGAGTTTAAAAATATTAAAAGTTAGAGGCTTAGGTGTACCATTTGCTATCAAGAGGCTGCCTCTTTGCCGATTTTTCCTGGTGATGTGGCCAACTCGTCAACTCCACAATGTTCTGGCAACCTTAAAATTTTCTGCCATCGTGAGCTGTTGTCTCCTCCTCCCAGTATCAGGAAATTTTGAAAGCTAAAGGTGGCATGTTTAAAGTTTGGCACAATACTGATGCACCATGCTTGATAGAAACCTTGAGCGAACTGCGCATGGGCGAAAATGGCTGGTCTATGCCGAAAATGGGGAAAGTCCGTAAGCCGTAAGTATGCTGCATAAGATACGAGTGGTGATTTCAGCTTTTGCCAGGGCTATTCTCCCTACAGTGTGAATGGAATCGGCTTGGCACTCTGCCAACCGGGGTTCTTAGAAGCGTGGTTGAACAGTAGACCTATTTTTTGAGTTGATGGAGCACCTACTAGGCATTGAACTTTTAAGGAATACAGATCTTTTTCCATTTTTGACAGAAGTTGGATTGATAAAATCCAGTGTTTTTATGTCCCGATTTCGATTTTCTAAGCAGTTGTTTGCCATTTCAAAATCAACTGTTCTAGTAAATCTGTATAAAAGCAGTAATTTTTTATATAATATATATTAATTTTTTTTTTGAACAGATGTACCATTCACCTTCAGTCAGCCATCTTGTTTTTTAAATCAACTCATTTGTTTTGTTTCTCATTTCCAAAATTATTTCCATATTTACTTATTATAAGCACATTATTTAATTTACTAAATTTTTTTTTATATTTAATATTAATAAAAAATTTTAAAGATTGCAGACTGAGGGCGAATGGTAAACCTAAGTCTAAATTCCATAAAGCTTATTCTAACTTTTTTTGTGATTTAGTTTGAAACTATTGAATATCTATGAAATGATGTTATAAAACATGTTAGACTGTTGATAAATGAGTGAAAATAAACCTTGACTGATCTTGGATTTGCAAGAATGATTTTTTGAATAGTTTACTTTTTATTTAGGGATTTTTGAAGACTTTTATAATAACTTCATTTTTGTGAAAGTTGAAACAGCATACTAGGGGTGGGGGGGTCATTTTATAAGTTTTTTGGTTTCATTTATACTTAAAGAAACTTTTGTGCATCATTTTGAAAGAATTTTGTTTTCTTTGAAGAATTTATCAACCTGAATTACCATGTTAATGAATAAAATTTAATGAGTTTTTAAATTTTTCACTTATACAAATGACTCCATATTTAAAAGCATGTGTTAATGTCTTAACCATTAGAATTAGTTTAGTTTTTATCTGATGCATTATTTTATGTTAATGGCAAGAAAAACTTAATATTCAATTTCTTTCAGGAATGGTTGATTGCTTTGTGAGAATCCCTAAAGAACAAGGTTTTCTGAGTTACTGGAGAGGAAACTTAGCCAATGTCATCAGGTATTTTCCTACGCAGGCCTTGAATTTTGCCTTTAAAGACAAATACAAGCAAGTTTTCCTTGGCGGTGTCGATAAGAAAACACAATTTGGGCGTTATTTTTTGGGAAATCTTGCGTCTGGTGGAGCTGCTGGTGCTACCTCACTTTGTTTTGTATATCCTCTTGATTTTGCAAGAACACGGCTTGCAGCCGATATTGGAAAAGCCGGTGCTGGGCGAGAATTTACTGGACTTGGCAACTGCCTTTCCAAGATCTTCAAATCAGATGGCATCATGGGGCTATACAGAGGTTTCAATGTCTCTGTCCAAGGTATCATTATCTACAGGGCTGCCTATTTTGGCTTTTTCGACACAGCTAAGGGTATGTTGCCTGATCCAAAGAACACCCCTATTGTAATCTCATGGGCTATTGCTCAAACTGTTACAACAGTTGCTGGTATCATCTCCTATCCATTTGATACTGTAAGGAGGCGTATGATGATGCAGAGTGGACGTGCTAAGGCAGACCTTATGTATAAAGGTACAATCGACTGCTGGTCTAAGATTGCTAAACAAGAAGGTGGAAAAGCCTTTTTCAAAGGTGCCTTCTCTAATGTCCTCCGCGGTACTGGAGGTGCTCTAGTACTTGTATTGTATGATGAAATCAAGAATTTTATATTTTAAGTATTAGTCATACTAGTGCTAATATTTTATTTTTTGCAGAAGTTTAACTTATCAATTCCATCAACTGCATTGTGACCAATTTTTCGTCTATACATGCAATAAACAAGATATTTTCTTTAAGCCTGTGTTTTTTAATTTTAAATGACATTTGTTTCTGTTTGCTATTCCCTTTCTGCTAAGTTTTAAATAAGTAAATTCTGCATGTAAGTGCTTTGTTAAAGATTAATTTGCATGTTTGTAAATACTAAATATGCCTTATGGCATCTTGGATAATTACATGCAGTATGGGACAATTTATTTGGAATGGTTGAAACTAGGGATGCACTGAATAGTGATTTATACTGAAAGTTCGGCCAGTCGAATAGTAACTATAGTACTGAATATTCGGCTAGCCGAATACTTGTATATTTCAGGGTTTAAAAAGTTAAATTTTAAAATGATTTTACATCACTTACAATTTAAAGGAAAAAAATCTATATTTAAGGATTTATTTTGAATCTTGTGTGAACTAAGGGAGTAAAATTTTCTTATTTTCTAAAACAAGTATTTTAAAATTGAAAAGATTTTAAATTCATATGGTGTTTATTTGCCCTGGAATGAGTTTAAAAAAAAAAATATATATATATATTCAAATGGTGGCAACTTAGCAAGAAAGTTTTTGAATGTACCAATGGGTCTAAAGTAAACTATTTTCAGAGGTTTGAAATGTACAGAGTGTTCTTAAAATTTTAGAATAAACTTAAAGGGATCAAGATAATGCAGTCAAGACAAACATTTTCTGTACAGGAAACCAGCATCACTATCAATTTATTCAATCAAAAATACAGGGCGTTTCACTTCAAGCTGAACCCGAATTTTCATTCAACATTAGCAATGAAGTTATTTTAGCGAGATTTTCATCATATTAATTTTGCTTTGTATAAAATGTGATGGACATGACTAAGTTTTAATCAGTGGTACAATATGTACTGTCAATTGCATTCAGAATAATGGAATGTCTAGCTTAGTGTTTGCATGCCAATAATGGCAATTTCTAGCAATTCTTGTCATATTTCACAGAAAGCAAAATTAGGTCTGATGTTTGAATATACTGTAGCAATATTTGTCTTATTGTTACACGAAAATACAAGAAGTGGATTGTAGTCCTGGTTTCCCATATAAAAACTGTTTGTCTTATCTTACTTATAATCCCTCAAAGCTGCATATTAACTTCCATTATGTTTAGAAACACCCAGATGTAAAAAAGCAAACAATATTCAGGAACTTGCATTTAAGCATCATTAGTTCCTATGAATGTCATTCACAGTTAATTTTCAAACAGCATTCCTATAAATTTTCAAAACTTCCTATAATTCCTATATTTTTGAAAAGGTGTGTAGTTTTAAAATTTAAGGCTAGATATTGCAATTTAAGAGTAATTTGAAATTAATGAAATCCAAAAAAACATGCATAAGACTAGAACTGCAAAACTGTGAAGTAACCTAATTAGTTTAACTAATTTTTAATATTACTAATTAGGTTACCTGCCTTGAATACTGCATTGGGTTAGGCAAGCTGGTTTTACCTGAGCCCAATCTGACCCCATGTATTTGCTTAATTTTTATTTTTTGCTAGGATTCCAGTTGACAAATTTTTTTGGGTCGTTTTTAGGGTTTTGTTAATCTCACGAAACCATATTACTCTCATTCTGTTGTCTGTCCGTCGCAGAGCCATTCTTAGAAACTATGTAACTTAGAGTTGAAACTTTGCATATATATCGCTGAATACCAGCTATGAAGCTCAACATATTAAAATTTTAAAAAATCTTATTTTAATAAATAGAAATAAACCAAAATTCTAATGGCCTTTTCCTGTTAAATTGGAACATTTTTCGTTATAGCAGTTGCCAAAAATTAAAATCCACAATGAAATTCTTTCTACAATAATTAGTTTTCTATTGAATAATTTCCACGTGAAAAATGAAATAGTTTCACCAATTTAAAAGAAAAGATTAATATGAAATAAAATTGATTGACGTCAAAGTGGTAATAAAATGGAAATTTTCAAAGATTAATTCTCTAATGACGTGATATTAATCTGCTTTATGTACATACATATACTCCTTGTATTATTGAGATATCTTTGAAAATTTCAGTTTTATTACCACTGACGTTAATCATTTTTATTTCATATTAATATTTTTTTCAATTGGTGAAACTTTTTATTTCATTTTTCACGTTCAATAGTAAATTATTGTAGAAAGAATTTCAAATAGGAAAAAGCTGTTAGAATTTTGTTTTTTATCTCTATTTATTAAAATAAAATTTTTTCAAATTTTAGTATTTTAAGCTTCATAGCTGGTATTCAACTAGATATACACAAAGTATAAACTCTGTAGTAAGTTACATAGTTTCTTAGAATGGCTCTGTGACGGACAGAGCAGGAGTAATAGGGTTTCTTGAGATGAATGAAACCTTAAAAATGAACATAGTTTATTAAAAGAAGCATCCTAAGCATGTGTTACCGTTTCAACGCTTCTGTGATATTAGTTTTTACAGGGTTATCCAAAAGATTTTATTAATTTTTCTTTCAATTTATTGACGGCCCCCTATGGGGTTTTGGGAAAAAAATCTTCGTCTAAATATGATGTCGACTATGCTGTTTACACGCTTGAAGTTTCAGGATAATTCCTTTATGTATTTTTCTAGATATTGAACAAAACGTTTAAAATTGCAAGTGACCGATCATCATTGGCCATATAGTGTATACTGCATTGGTTTATACATCTAGTTCAAATGTAGGTGTTTTAGGTAGACTAAAAAAATCTACTTTGTCATTATCTCGCAGCAATGAATATGTTGAGCACAGTGCCGAAACTAGCCTTTTTGGCGCCCGGGGCAAGCATGGATTTTGGCGTTTTCCCCCCCCCCCCCTTTCCAAAGCGAATTTTTTCTAAGTTTCTAAAATTTAAAGTATATAATTAGATAATCTGTAATACTGAACTAAGTAATCAGCTTTGTCAGATACTGATTCTTTAAAACTTTGAAAATGGAACCGAAAAATATTCCACTTTATACAGGTTTTTATCTTAGGAAGCATAATTATTGAAATTCTCAGGGACGGATTTAAGGGGTCACGATGGTCTCAATCGCGAGGGGCCCCGCATCCAAAGGGCCCCCAAAATCCTCTTTTGAGTTCAGCGAGAAAAATTATTTTTTGATCAAAGGATTTTCTTAGCACTTTTTTTTAATTAGTATTGCTACATAATTTTCATGTAATTTAAATAGAATATTTTTTATACCATTTGCTATTCCCAGAAATGTTTTAGTTATGTTTAAATGTTTTTCCTTGTCTTCTTTTCTATTAGCAGTTATCAGAACTGTGAACGGTTGTGGAGGGTTGGGGTGAGACTCAAACTTGGATCTGAGCTGAAAGGAACCCTGTTACTTTTATGATGATTTAATTACACAGATTCAGAGTCTAATTAAATTGGATCTGATAAGTCTAAATCTGGATCGTGACACTGGGGCCCCTGATTTAGAGGTGCCCCCCCCCACTTGGTATTCTGTTTACATAAAGCTGATATTTAGAATGCATTTGACTTTGTTACTGATTATAATCAATATTTTGCATTTTTAGAGTAGGATAAGATTAAAAACAAAGAAATTGAGCTTGACTGTTACAGGGGTACACGATGTATTTGCCCCGGAAATTTACATATGGATCTAAAAAAATAATTACAGCAAAAGAATGGGGCGACAAAACACGTAAGAATGGGAAAAATAAGATTTTTTTTTTTTTGCAAAGATGACTTTATTAGCCATGCACCCTATGCGAGGTTCTTTTCTGCGTCTCTACAAATGCTATATTATTAACAAAAAAAAGGGGAGGAGAGGTTACTATTTTATCTTGCATATGTTTCATCCCTTTAGTTTTTAGTGTTGTTAGCAATAGCCAACTTCGCGCGCTTTAAAGCCGGATCTGTATGTAAAAAAGTAATTGTAACAAATGGTATGGCGGCATTTTTCATTTATCTGGAAATGGCCAAAGGACGAGAAAATAATTTGGGAGAATAAAGGCAGGGGCGGCTGCGGTTTTATTAGTTATAGCAACTTAGGTATGGTTTTCTCCCTGCACCCCTACAAATGACGTTTTTTTTTTTTTTTTTTTTTTTTTTTTTTTTTTTTTTTCAAAAAAGTTTTAACAAAGAGTTTTATTTTGCGTATTTTTTAAATTATCCTTTCAAATATTATTTGTTTTTAGTATCCCAGGCAGTCTCCCAACCTCGCCCCCTCTAATAATATTAGACTGGATCTGGATAAAAATGTAATTTCAGCAAAAGTAACAGACCGGCATGTTCCAGTTGCCGGATACTGCAAAATGCTTAGAAAACTTTCGCAAAAAGACGAATAAAAAACTTTTTGGAAGATAAAGCCAGGGGCGGCTCCGACTTTACTAGCCATGGCGCCCTGTACAAGATTTTTTACTGTGCCTCTACAAATGCTATAAGATATGCTATAAGAAAAAGATTTTACTGAGAATTTTACTTTGGGCATTCATCCCCCAATTTGTGTTTATTGTCCAGGGCAGTCACCCCTCGCCCATGACAAAATGGAAAAAGAAGAAAGCTGCACGCTGTGAGAAAAGGGAAAAAATAGAACAGCCTTCATGGAATATTTTTATCTACTAAAAAAAATCAAAGTGAGGGAATCGTTTGCCAATTATCCCTGCTGTACAGTGCAGTACCGTATCCAAACGACGTTGAACAGTGTAATATACAGACATGAGTAGGGAATGACATTGAAAAATATTAGTGATTCTCCTAAACCACAGGAAGAGATTTAAATGATAGACGGCTTAGACATGATACATTTGGAATGGGAGAAAGAAAATAGCCTAAGAGAACAGTTCGTTTTTTATTCATTTGCTATCTTGTATTGTAGACGAATCTTTTTATCTATTTGTTTATTTTAATGCATTTGGTTCAGTTTTTCTTTTGGATTTTCCGGCTGCGAGACTTTTTATACAAATTTCATATATATATATATATACACATTTCTATATCAAACAACAAACAAAACCTGCATTTGGCGCCCCCTTCGCCTTCTGTTCTGCTGGGGCACGTGCCCCCTCTGCCCCCCCCCCTTAGTTTCGGCCCTGGTTGAGCAAGATTCTCTATAAATGCTTTTTAAAAAAACATAAACTAAGACGTGAAAGATGTTGTTCACAGACATGAAAGCATTTTAAACATTCCTTTTAGAAATGAGTTCGATCCAACAATTTGAAATCTGGACCTGAAAGATTAGGTATCATCAGATCCCTATATTGAAAGTAGGGATGCACCAAATAGTGATTTTGGCCGAATATTCGGCTCACCAAATATTTTTATATTTCAGAGTTTAAAAGTATTAAAAGTTAAATTATAAAAGAATTTTTCATAATTATACTACCATTTTATGAACTAGACCTTTTTACAAGACACATTTACATTAAAAAAAAAAAAAAAAAAAAAAAATCTGTGCTTTGAGTTATAACTTAAAGACGATAGTCTTAAAACTCTTTTAATTAATAAAGTTTTTAACTTAGTAGCTTCTTCTGTGAATTAAAATAAATTTATAAAATGTTCTTATATTCTGTAACAAATACTTTAAAATCAGACATTTTATAATAATGAATTAGTAGAAACATTTTGCAGTGTTTATTTTCAGAAAGGGACTAAAGTAAAACAATAAAATATATTAAAATGGTGCGGCAAATCAGCAAGAATAACTTTTCTGCTCCTTTTGATTTGGCAGGGAAGTTTTTAAATGAACCAGAGAGCAGGTGTCTGGAATGGTTGATCATATACAGAGGTTGTAAACATACAGGGTGTTCATAGATCTTGGAACAAACTTTCTGTGTAGATAATGTGGTCAAGGCAAACATTTTTTGAGCAAGAAACATTCTCTCAATCCACTTATTACATCAAAAATACAATACATTCAATCAAAAACAGTGTGTCACCGCAAGCTGAAACTGAATTTCTGTTTAAAACTTTACAATAATTGTTGTCATCTGCAAAACAATTAAGATATTTTAGTGATTATATTATTAGAAGTGGCTGAATTTTGGCCAAAGTAGTACTGTCAGCTGCATTCTGAATAAAGGAATATTTAGCTCAGTGTTGTTTAGATATGAAAGGTGACAATTTCCAGTACTTATCGTGATTCACAGAAATCAAAGTAACTATGTTGAAAATATAGTTACAATATCTTTAATATTAAAGTAACAAACGAAAATTCAAATTTGACCTGGAGTGAGATGTACTTTATTTTTGATTGAATAAGTGTGTTACGATTCAGATTTCCTGGACAAAAATTATCTGTCTTGATGGCTATTATCACCTATGAAAGTTTCTTTTCCCCCAATATTCAGGAACTTGCATTTATTTGTACATCATTAATTCCTGTGAAGGTCATAATTAATGGTTAATTTTCTTAAGTGACACTTTTCAAACAGCGAATAAATAATGTAAAAGCATTAACTTTCATTGAAATATGATTTTATTTCTAATTATAAAGTTTTTTTAAGTATTCGGCTTGGCCGAATAGTTTGATATTCGTTAATATGGCCAAATACCGAATATTCGGTGCATCCCTAATCGAAAGTGCACAGTTGGAAATTGTTAATAACATTTTTAATCTGTCCAAAAATGATTTTCTCATTCAAAAATCTTTTCATAGAATTATTTCTAAATGTCCCTAAATATATAAAATACAACGTTTTGTAATTTTCGTGTCCCTGAAAATCTGTTCAAAATAACAAATTTGTTATTTAAATCCAACTACTGGCAGAAATCAGAATTTCACAATTATTTTTTCAAAATATCGAACTGTGGTAGAAAGACAGTTCTGTTTTCCAGCAATTTTGAAAAATGACTTCACAGAAAGACAAGGGATATTCCATGGTTTCCTTATGGTGGCAACACTGACTGTGCGAAGGCCTCAGAAAGAATATTTCTCATTCTATCCCTTTCAAACTGATTTTAAAGATTGTAAAACACTAAGAAACTTAGGCTGCATTCTTATTTTTCAAATAGCAAGTTTTTTTTTCCCCTTTTTCAAATTGGGAATAAATAATTTCACTCTAAGACCGAGCTCGAACACTGGTTTCAGCTTGGGCTGAGCTTGTCTGATCTCTAATTGCTCTTGGATAAAAATTACTTTCATACGTATCAAAAAAATATTACAATTACTTAAAACATGTTACTCTTAAAAATATTATAGAGTAAATAAATTATTAGTTTTGAAATGATTAGATAAAAATAAAACTTGACATGGTAGTAATGTAAACATAATTTTTTATATATATATATAAAGAGGAAAAAGGGGTTTTTTATTTTAAAACTATGAAACGACAATAATGGGTAAAAGAAACAAGAAAATGATCGCTTTTATCACTAAATATCGATATTTTTTTCGAAAATTTTTCATTAAAAAATATAATTTCATATAAAATAAACTTGATTTTGTTAAATTATTATCAAGGGGTCAGCTAGTAACTAATAATATTGAAAGTTAAGAGCGGTGGTAGAGCTTATGTTAAGGTTGAAAGTAATGAAAATGGTTAGGGGGACCACCTGTATCACAGCTCCGGGGCCTCGAATGTATAAACGACTTTTTATGCGACGTGTCTCTAGTGTAAAAATTGCTATTAAGGTGGTTCTCAACAACGCGAAACTTTGACTGATTTTTAAAGGCATAAAATTGGCAAGCCTGACGCCCCCATGGCAGAATGTACGCGACGGACAGACATTTTAGGGCACCTGCAGACTAAAAACATACAGCGATGCCGCGGACGCGCTATAGCGCTTAAATTACGTGAAAAAAGGCAAACTTCGTCGAAGGATCGCGAAAAAAAGGCTAATTTTTTCGAAAAAACGCAAAATTCATTTAAAGATCGCGAAAAATGGCTAATTTTGTTGACAGATCGCGAAAAAAAGGCAAATTTAGTCAAAAAGCCGTGGAATTTCGTCAAAAGACCGTAAAAAAAAAAAAAAAAAAACCATGAAGATCGCGGAAAAATGCGAATTTTGCTGAAAGGCTATGGAGAAAGCGCCAACTTTATCAAAGGATCGTGGAAAAAACTTAATTTCGTCGAAGGATCGCGAGAAAACAACCAATTTCGTCGTCGAATCGCGTAAAAACGGAGAATTATGCCGACAGATCGCGAAAAAACGACAAATTTCGTCGAATGATTTCGAAAAAATGGTAAATTTCATCGAAGAATCTCGAAAAAATGGTGAATGATGTCGAAGTATCTCGAAAAAACGGCAAATTTCGTAGGAGGATCGCGGAAAAAACGCGAATTTTGTCCAAAGAAAACACAAATTTCGTCAAAGGGCCGCGGAAAAACTTGATTTTCGTCAAATGACTTTAAAAAAAAACCATGAGTTTGGTTGAAGGATCGTGTAAAAAATGCGAATTTCATCAAAGGGCCACACAGAAAATGAAAATTTCGTCAAATAGCCGCAGAAAAAATGCCAGTTTCGTCAAAGGATCACGGAAAGAGTGCGAATTTCGTCGAAGGGCAAAAAAAAAAAAAAAGTGTATTTCTCCAAAGGATCGCGGAGGAAAAAAGAAACGCTAATTTCGTCAAAGGTTCACGAAAAAACATGAATTTTGTGAATAGTCCCGGAAAAGGTGCAGCATTCCTTTAGAAAACAGCAGACACACAAAGGTCTATGCTTATAGGTGCTATGGTCTGTCTAGGCATAGTTTTTAATCTGAAACAATATACTGAATTAACTTTTGAAAAATCTGATTAACCCGAACACAATTTGCAAGAATCTACACTCAGCCTGAAATAGACTCGAATCAAAAGCAGAGTTAATCCGAACTGCAACAAGAATAATTATTGCTGAAAGGGGATTTTCTCCCCTCCTCCCTCTGCTGTAACCTTACAGATTTTTTTTTTTTACTCAGAAAGGCTGATAAATGCCGATACCTTAATTAGCACTGCAACTACAACAGCAGCAAGAATAGATTTATATCATATATTGTGTATTGCAGACTTTTTTTGAAAACATTATTAGCGTTGCAGACACTTGAAGATAGTTGGAATCGAAATGAGTTTTTCATTTTTTGATAAATTACTTATCGAGTTACAGGCAATTCGTGTCACGTGACATGATTTTCCCTCTGCTGCTTCAGGAATTCGGTCAAAACGCTGACTTTGACAGTATTTTTTGAAAGATCTGTCTTTACTAAGAAATGGAAAACTCATTTCGATGACATAGTTTCTGAATAATAACACCTGCCAATTTCATCCGTTTCCGAACAAAAATGAATTCAGAATTATGTCAGAAAGTACCTCCTTTGGATTTGAGAACAGCCTTAATGTCTTGGCTACTCTAGCGCGTGTAAATAGCCCAACAGGTGGCGCTGCTATGCTGTATTTTTTGCGATTTCCACAATAGCTCTATCTCAAGAACTAATACGCTGGTTTTCATCCAACTTCAGATTCAGTTTGACCTTGACATAAATAAACGCTGATTACGTTTTGGTGTAAATATCCCAACAGGTGGCGCTGCCCTGCTACTTTTTTCATGATTTTTACGATAGTTATATCTCAAGAACTAATGCACAGAATTTCACCAAACTTCAGATTCTGTTAAAACTTGACATAAATAGATTCTGATTACGTTTTGGTGTAAATAGCACAACAGGTGGCGCTGCTATGTTGCATTTGGTGACCAAATTGTTTTCAGATGCTTGTGACCGGAGAAAAATGGGTCGCGCGATTGGAAGTTCATAGTGTGCCTCCTCTGTCGCACAAAGTGTATTTTTTATTTTTTTTTCACACAAAAATTTAAATATAAGTGAAATGTCAATAAATATAAAGCAAAAAGTCCGAAGGTGATATCTCTTTTATTTGTAACCGAAAAAAAAAATCTGAAAAATCATACGAATTTTAAGCCAAAGAACTAGAACCTTCCCTTAATGTTCTCTTAACCAAGTAAATAAATATAAATGCACCAGTTTTTGGCATACACTTGGTTATCATTTCCTACATACTCTCTCCCCCCCCCCCCCCCCCCCCACCCAGTTATATTTCGACATTAAAATGTGGATGGTAGTAGATATAAAAATGCTAGCATATTCGAGATTTGATAGTTCACTCGTCGATAAAGAGCTAGTAGTAAGTTCCATTAAGATTTTTTTTTAAGAACTCCCCGATAAGATTTTCACTTAAAAAGGAATTAAGATAAAATTTCCTGTTACTGATAATTGATTTCGATACGATACAGTGTTCTCTCTTTCTGTTCCTTTCACTCTATTTTAAAGGTGGTTCTCAAATGTCCTGCTCAGCAAAGTGAATTTTTCTGACTCATTTGTAAGCGTAAAGACATAAAATTGGCAGGCCTGAGTATTGAAGCTATTTAGAATCGAACAGCGTTTTCCATTTTTTTGATAAATAAATTACTTATCGAGTTGTAAGTGATTCTTGTCACGTGATGACAAGTTTTTCCCTTTCTTGCACTGCCGCATCGGTAATTTTCTTCCAAACGCCGACTTACCAGTATTTTCTGAAAAATCTTCTGCCTCTACGAAAATATTGAAAACGCCTTTCGAATACATAGTTTCTGAATAAGACCACCTGCCAATTTTATGCGTTTCAGAACAAAAATGAATTTAGAAATTTGTCAGAAAGTAGCTCTTTTGGATTTGGGAACAGCCTTAACGCTTTTCAAACTAAAATCACCCTGAATTAGAGAGATGCACGGATCGAAATTTTCACACTAGGTCCGGTACGACCAGTTTATTTTTCCGCAGTTCATAAAAATCAATTAAATCAGGTTTGGCCCAAGATAATTTCTACACATATATACTATATATATATATCAATCATTATTTTACAATTAATTAATTTTTTTTTTTAATTGCATTACACATATTCATAGAAACTGTTTAAAATACACTGTCTTTTATATAGATTATATATATTATGTCCTCAAGGCATTAAATACAGAATAAAAATTTTAATGATCATTTAGATCAGGCCTGTCCAACCTTTCAGTAAGCCAGGGCGCACCTTAGCTTGTGGCACACAATCAAGGGCGCCATTATTCATATGATTCGAAAAATGCAAGAATATTATTTCCCTTTAGCAGTGATAGCGATACCCACATGTCTACAAGATACACAGACAAAGTGGTATGCGATATTAAAATAGTATGTGCAGTGGTTAATCATTGGCGTCCTAAGTTGGAGTTGGCTCATCTAAAAAATTGAACACAAACATATCATAGTAAATTTAACGTTACATTTTTCTGAGGTTTGGGGATGAAAAAGAGGGGGGGGGGATTTTAAGGACTTTTGCATGTAAAGGAGGCAAAAACCTTAATAACACCTGTAATAAAAAAAGTATGCCAATATTAATTATTTTAAGGCAAATTAACTTTGGAAATGGAATTTTGTTTGAAGAAATCTAGAAAAATTAAACATTTGAAGGGGAGCCAAGAAAATCTTCAAAGGGCGTCATGGCGCCGCGTTGGACAGCCCTGATTTAGATAATTGCATACATGAAGACGTATTGAAAAAAAATAAATAAAAATAAAGTGGTTTAGAATGAAAGAAAAACGGTTGAAAAGAATCATAATTTTAAAGATATTTAAAGAAAAAAAAATATGTATCTCTGATTTAATAAACAAAAATATTTTTTTAATGATTCAGTTAAACAAATGTAGAACACCCTTTTATTTTTGCAGGGAAACAAAGCGGTCCGACACAGCCCAGAAAGAGTACTGTTTGTAGGGGGAAAAGGGGAAACTCGATACGCGAACTCAAACCCTGGTGATTCCCCATTGGCTAAAGCCTTGATATGTAGACAGTTCCCAAACACAAATCAATGCATGCCATTTGATTTAACAATACACGTTATTACCAATTGATTGGTACCACTATGTTGAATTCAGACATTTTTCTCCGATAGAGATTTTTATAGCTCCTGGGGATATTATAGAGTTCCGGTAGGGTGGGGTAGGGGGAGAGGGGAGTGGAACTTTCAGACCATTAATAAATGGAAAATCTGAAAACTTCCGGGAGAAAGTCCCCCCCCCCCCTTCACCCTCTGAATTCGGGGATGCGTCACGGCTACGGGTATTTCAATCATGAGTGCGAAAGGGTGTGTCAACGAGTATCTTTGACAGCATAAATTCCCCTTTCTTTTCCCTTGATATTTCCCTATCACTGTTTGCTCCAGAATTAGTAGGAGGGGTGGGTGTTTCTTTTTCTTCAACCCCCTCCCCCCCTCTTAAGATAGTGCATCCTGTATTGTTCTTTAACATCAGACGACAATCCCATAAGATCCAAAGCATACATTTGTGAGAATGTTATTTCATTCATTAAAATATTTCTGACATGAAAAAAGTAATTCATAAAGACTAAAACAATGCCAAATTTAAATGAAATAATCCTATTATGCGAGTCTGGCTTGTTTAAAAGGATTATCGTGCGCATATTTTACAATCTTTAAAGATCAAATTCCAAGGTTTAAAGAACATCAAGAAGATAAAAAACAAATAGGTCGCCTTGAAAAGTATTACGTAAGCGCCGATAAAATTCAACACCTAAATATTTATCTCCCACTTACAATAGAAAAACCGAAAAATTATCATGTATCAACATTTTTTTTTTTTTAATTTAAAAAGCGTTAGACCTACAGGTTTTAATATGGAAAATTCTTGAATATATTATTTTCCTTCAAATAATATTGTATTATTGGTATGTATATGTTTTTAAAGACTGCTCCTCCCTTTTGTTGAACCAACTTACACAGGTTTCGGACTCAGACCCCCCCCCCTCCCCCCATTGTATTTTACTACGTGACGACTACGACTACGCCATTATGACGTAAAGTATGAGCGCTGACAAGGGAGGGCAGGGGATAGTCATTACCCCTTACCTGGATTTTTAAATTTAATTAACCAAATTTCTTTCTCCCCATTTTTTAGGTAGATTTCGCAAGAAATATACTACACCTATTGCATTCTCCCCTAAGTTGGAATTCCTGAAAAATTTTTGTAGATCTACACCAATCATGACTTCTAGAACCCAAAACCACCCCCAGTTCTAAACTTTATCTATCTATCTATATCATTTTTTTATGGACACGATAACTTCCGTAATTCTTTACAAATTGATACATAAAATTAAGCGGCATAAAATCTCGGTCAAGTTCGTTAATGGGCAAAATCGAACCAGGGGGGTGGGGAGGGCAGGTGTGTGTGTGGGGGAGGGGGCTTTTTGTGAAAACAGAAAAAAGCCCATAACTTCTTAATTTTTATACATATCGAATCCGTTTAAAGTTATTTTTACTTCTAGGAAAAGCGCAAAAAATTTATGTATGACGATTTTTGATTTCATTAAAAATGGCCTCAAGGGGAGGGGGAATAGGGGTTTAAGAAGAAAAAAAATCATAACTTCGTCAATTCACAAGATATCAAATCCTCTTAAATTTATTATAAATCCAATCAATATTATCTACAACTTTTATATTGACACGATTTTTATAGGACCAACTCTTACAGCAAAAAATTAAAAACAAAAAAATCCCTGCTGGCTCCGCCTACAGGCAAAGGTATATTTCGAAGTGGGCGGTCCCAACTGCCGCATCATAACAAATAGGTCTTTCTTCTGCAATTCCCAATAAACAGGCGCCCCACGGTCTGCGTCTTAAGTTTGGCGTCTTAAACTTAAAACTCTACCTGTGCCTGTAGTTCGAGCCGTCAGGGATTTTTTTTTTAATAAAATTTATTCTTCCCAAGTGATTCAAAGCTACACTAACAGAAGAGAAAATTGAACTAAGAACCCCATCTCCACCCCTTGAAAAATCCGTATGAGACTTTTTTTAGCGCCTTTTCACGTTCTTGTGTTTAAAAATTATTTTAAACGGGGAACATCGGGGCCAGCAAGAAGGGATGACAGGGAGGACCTTTTTTTCCTGCCTAGATTTTCTTTAAAAATAATTAGCAACATTTTCTTTATTCCTGAAAATATTTTTTTTAAAAAGCTAAATTCATTTTCTCGTCCAAATTACTTAAAATATTTAAACACTAAAAAAAAAAAAAAAAAAAAAAAACAAGAACGAAAAATCATGCGTCAAGCATAGATTATGTAACACTTTCCAACGCTTCCAAAATAATTTTACAAATCATTACCTTTTAATAAGCTGAAAGATAACATCGAAGTAAACAATTTGGAAAACGCATAACATATTTAAAAACGTAATTTCAGGAATTCCCAACATATACAATATTCGGAAAAATATCCGAATACTTTTATTCAGCCCTGTATAGGATCTATAGATTTGTATATATACTACATAGGATGCTACATTTTAGTTTAGTTAGGAAACGCGTAGCACAGTTTCAATTCTCCTTCTGGAGTTTCTGTCAATAAACGGAAATGTGTTCGCGAACTTTTGTACTACCCTGTATATGAAATACAGAATTTATACACACCAAGTAATAGACAAAAAGTGAGTTAAATTTAAAATCGCGTTCAGCAACTTAAAACGCTTCTTCCAGGAATTATTGTTAACAGACAGTAGAGAATTCTTTTGTGTGTCCCTGTAAATGAACGATGACTGCTATACACACACTATTCTGTAGTAAGCCTCTTGTAATGCACCTTAGTGATATATATAAATTTCAATGCGTTTTAAATAGTGAAACATTATTTAAATAAACCGCAGACGATTTTTCTCCATAGATGTAATATAACGGAATTCTTTTGACTGTCCCTGTAAAGTAACTATAAGTGCTATGCACACCCTATTCCATATTAAGCTTCTTGTAATGCACCTTAGTAATATATATCAATTACAATGTGTTTGAAATTGTGTAACATCAATAAAATAAACCGCAAATGATTTTTCCTCATAGACCGTAATGTAACGGAATTCTTTTGAGTGTCCCTGTAAAAAAAACTATAAGTGCTACACACTTCAGTTGAAATAGGGAACATGATATAGATGACGACAATAACATATAAAAATTGCAGGGCAATCCGAGCATATTTACGGGAGTTAGAGCACGGCCAGACGGCAGACAAACCGAAGTCATAAACACTTTTCAACTAGGTTGGAAAGTGTTAAAAAGTTATAGGAATCTTTCGTCTTTGGGCGAGGAGGTCGGGGGGGGGGGGGAGCCTCCAATACTTTCTCATAACTATACCTCATCTCTTATATAACGCTAATGCGTTTAAAAATTATCCCGAATGAGGGATTCAGTGGACATAGCTCTCTTGACGAAAAAAAGATATATTAATAAGATTATTATTTCACAATTGTTTAATTTTTGTATTGTCTTTTTATGTTGATATGTTTCAAAATTCTCTCATGGGGTTTTCATACATTTTTAAAAAATTATTATTTAGAATATTTTATGTTTATATCCCCCAATCTTAAAAACAAAGATTTAAGAAAATTGTGAAAATTATCGCTATTTTGACAACCACTGTTACTCCAGCTTGGTCTGGTTGTGGTTACTCCAGTTCCAGATGTATTTTTCCATCTTGGTGATCAGTTTCAGAAAGGGCATTTTTCATGTTTTCGAAATGAATCACCAAACTTAGGCTGCAGACCAGCAGACTGTTTCAAAATCTTGTCCCTCCCTGGATTTCGTTTTTCCGGAGCCCATGTTGAATAAATAATAAATATGCTTATTTAAAATGGCATATGTGAGAATTATATTAAAAGTAAAATTCTTATTACTTACTTTTGTTTTGTTCTTTTTTTTTTATGGATTTACACGTTTTAGACACTGGAGATTTCGAAAAACATATTTTTAGAAAAAAAAGAAAATTGCTGTCCGTCTGTCTGTGAACGCTCTATCTCCCGAACAAATTGAGATAGAGAACTGAAATTTGGTATGTACTTAGTATGTAATAATGAGAAGAAGCTTATTGAATTTCAGTAACCTCGATTATCCGGAACTATATTTTTCGGACTCTCGAGATATTCGTTCCGATAAAAGGTATATAAAAATTTTCGAAATTGTATATTTTAAGGAGTGAATATAAAAGACAATAAAAAAAACATAAAGAATGAAGTCGATCGGTTAATGAGTTGCCGAAATATTTGTAATCCTATTTTCCACACTCTTCGATTTTTCATGACCCTCTATTTCATTCCAATTTCAATTTAAAGATATATTTTAATTGGAAATGAGACGCTTAATCCGACGCAGTAAACTATTAGTTAATATGATTATCATTTTTGAAGTTATTTATAAGGATGTTTCTTTTACGCAATTCAGTAATAGAGCATTTAAAGTTTATGACGTCATCAAGCCACGATTTTATTCGAATTGCAATGCATGTTATAAATGTACACATCTTTTATTTTCATATTTTATATTATACATATCCATGATGGGCAAGTATTACGGTGGCCCCCAACGACTAGTTTTCAGATCGGCGGAGCCCGCTATTAAATTGATCGGGAGCACAGGTGCACCCGCCGCACGCCCCTAATGGACGGACTTCCCAGGTGCTAAGGTCCTGGGCTACTCCCGTCAGTCCCGAGTTTAGAGTACGCCGACAGCTGGGAATTCTCGAGCCTTCCTATGAAATGAAATCATCACGACATTGTGATGCAACCTTAGAGAGTAAGGAAAAGGTACAATCGATGACATTACGCAAGCGGTAACACAACGCAAGGTCGTTCTTAAGATCTCATATACCGACTGCAATTCAACTGCAGGAAAGCGAAAATGAAATCTGGATAAATAACAACTCTTGACTGCTCGTCACTTATTGAGATGAAATAGAAAACTATATTTCGTTTTTCAAAATGAGGAAGTAATGATAGGGTTGTGAGCAGGCCCTGACTATCGCACGGGCACCCGGGGCCCATGCCCTGGGCACGAAATTAGAATTTAAAATAGAAGTTGTTTTAATACTTTTAGGACTTTTGTTTGCACTCAGTTTGGTTTTATCGTTTAATATCAATAACATCATTAATAAGTAGACTTCCTATCATTATTTTCTAGTAAATGATGTACTGTATTTATCAAGTTATTCAATTGTATCATATTGCACATTTATTCGAAAAATGACACAACTGAAAATATGTGATGTTTGAGATATTAATACGATGAATATATCTCAATCTATGGTTAAAAGCAAATTTCAATAAATAGTAATAGAAAAAATATTTTATTTTTATTCCTCGAACTGTTTTTCAATTTTCCAGAAAATTAATTTTTTTTAGTTGACACTTTTCGAATAAGTAGACTAAAAAACTAGTATCCGTAAACTAACCTATCTATTGGGGCACGAAAAATTGAAAGTGCCCTGGGCACAAAAACTTGCTAGTCTGGCACTGGTTGTGAGTAATGTTGCCAAGTATCTCGATTTACGCGGTATGTCCCAATTTTCAAAGTCTTCAAGACCTGTCCCGCATAACCACTGTGCGGGACACCAAATGTCTCGATTTTTCATGAGGTACAAATTCTTTAAATTTTTTTAGTGCCATGTTTTTCGTTAGTCTGCATCCAGCGGAACTTAATACAGTAAAACCTTTGAAGACAGAACCTTTCTATAACGGAAAATTTTTATAGACCTTTCCAAAAAAAATCCTTACAAATTTACCAACCTAGATGGAAACCTGTCTAATACGGAATTGTTGGCGGCTCCTAGCGATTGTGCCTTCACGAATTTTAGCGTACTTTGTTCTGTAAATCCCGTGTAAACGGAACCTGTTCATAACGGAATTCTCTTTTAAAAGTAAAAATTTCATTGTCCCTAAGATAGGAATATATTATACCTGCTAAATTACAATTTTATTTCAGTCCCTAGCGATTCCGTTTCCGCAGGTTTTACTGTATAAGATTGTTGTGTTTATTTAGTATAATAAAATTTTCTAAGACGGAATCGCAAAAGACAGGAGAAAAATTCATTTTAAAATCAGACTTCTATCCTAGCAGGTGAAATTTTATGATATCCCTACCATAGGGATGCTGACATTTTTACATATAAGAGAGGATAAACAGGTTACGTTTTCATAGAGTTTACTGTAATTTTATATTCCGATTTAGAAGCCGCCGTCCCGCTTTTTTTGTTTCTTTGTCCCTCTTTTTGTGATACGTTGAACATGGCAACACTAGCTGTGAGGAATACTTAGTTCGAGTAATCCCTGCTAATACTTCTGTACTAAGTATCACATTTTTTTTTATTACTACTTCTATAAAAAAAATATCGTAAGTTTGGTATTAACTCGTTGGCAAAAGTTGGATTAGGTTGTATCCGATTCAGGGGCGTTCACAAAAATTGTGAGGCCCGGTAACAGATTATAGTAGTGGGAAAAGGACAGTTCAAGCTCGGTCGGAGGCACGCAGCTGCAGCACTGCCTCCCGTGCCACCGGCCGATCCTCCGGCGGGAAAAAAATAATTTTCTACTGTAACATGAGGGGTGAAAATAAGAACTCTAAGAAGAGGTTAAATGGACAAGATTATCATACTATAAGATGAATATTGATTTTTATATACTAATTTTGAATGACAAACACCTTAATGAGTATCACTAATTAAGAAAAACAATGGAAAAATATTAATTTTAACGAAAAAAACTGATTTCTTAAGAATTTTTCAACTATAAGACGAGGATATCAACTTATAAGAAGAAATTTAAACTTACATTTTAATTTTTGAACAATCATTACATTAATGAGAACAATGGAAAAATATCAATTTTAACGAAAAAAGCTGATTTCTTAAGAATTTTTCAACTATAAGACGAGGATATCAACTTATAAGAAGAAATTTAAACTTACATTTTAGTTTTTGAACAATCATTACATTAATGAGTATCACTAATTAAGCGAAACAATGGAAAAATATAAATTTTAACGAAAAAAGCTGATTTCTTAAGAATGTTTCAACTATAAGAAAAGGATATCAACTTATAAGAAGAAATTTAAACTTACATTTTAGTTTTTTGAACAATCATCACATTAATGAGTACTGACAATTAGACAAAACAATACAAAATATTAATTTTAACGAAAAAACCTTATTTCTTAAGAATTTGTCAACTATAAGATTAAAATATCAAACTATAAGATGGATTTTAAACTTATATTATAGTTTTTGAACAATAGACACACCTTAATGAGTATAATAATTAAGCAAAAGAAAATATTAATTTTAACGAAAAAAGCTGATTTCTTAAGACTTTTTCAACTACAAGATGAGGACATCAAATCATAAGCCGGAGATTAAACATATATATTAATTTTGAATGACGAACATTTTAATAAGTATTACTAATTAGACGAAAAAATCGAAAAATATCAATTTTAAGGTATAAAACTGATTTTTTAACAATTTTTCAAGTATAAGATGAGAATATCAACTTATAAGAGGAAATTACACTTATATTTTTTAGTTTTTGAACCGTAATTCATAGAAAATATTCAAAATTTGAATGATTTTTACCAAATTAATTGATTTTTCCATGTAATAATAAGTGTTTAAGCAGCAATTACATAATTTTTTTGTATATAACTGATAACTGTACATAATATAATCTTTTTATATCATTTAAACTTGAAATAAGGACCATATGTAAGTAAAAAAACAGATGTTTCTTTATTCTCAATACGCAAACTTTGTTTTTTCATTCCCGAATTATAGCACTTATGAGGGATGGCAATAATCCAACCCCCCATATTCTAAGAAAAGGGGAGACATAACAATGACCGTCTAGGTCACAACTTTTACTCTGAAGTAATATAAATATTATTCACTATCAATGTTTACAAAAAAATCCATGTTGGGAGATAGATATGTGTTATATTTTAATAAAGATTACCCTCCTCCATCTTCTTAACTCTTTAACTTCTTACGAATAATTATACAAAACAAAAAAAATGTCGATTTTTAACGAAAAAGGGTGAATTTTAATGAATTTTACACAAGTTTTCGGTATTATTATACACTAACACATAGGATTTTATTTCTTTGGTGATTACAATACAGAGAAAAGTATTTACCTTTAGATTACTTTTCGTGAAAAATTTAATAGTACAGTAGACTCTCTCAAATCCGCTCAGCTTGGGACCAGAGGTTGTGGTGATTTTAGAATTTTGCGGATTTCTGGTCACTGTTTTGTTTACATTTTTTATAAATTAATTTGAATGTAATAATGCACTCAAAATTCTCATGTATGCTTACAATGAAGTAAAATATTAAAATAATTATGGGGAATAATAAAGTAAAGGTTACATAAATAATTAATAATACATGACTAAATATGCATAATGATGAGATAAATTTTTCTTGAATTATTCAATGAAACTTGCCTCATAAAGGTACACTAGTAATTTACATCAAAACCATAAAATTACAAAAAATTTTATTTGATGTTTGGCCAGATTTAATAAACAAAAAAGCGTGATTAATACATAAATGTATTTGATAAAAAGATCAATCACCACTAATATCAGTGCTTTGTTGAAAATTTTCGGAAATAAATTTATACTTCCTTTATGAGAAAGCAAAAGTTCAATGATATTAACCAGAATTACATAATAAAATGCGTACGGAATGATATAAAAAAAAATATCTTGAATTTCCCTTCTATATCTTAATTGTAAATTTCACTGTTTACATCTGAAAAAAATGTGTGGATTTTAGAAAATTGCGGATTTAAGAGAGTCTACTGTAATTATATAAACTCCTGTTTACATCACTAATTTACATATGAAAATAAGGATTTATAAGATAAAATAAATAATCTTAACTTATACTTAGTAATTTTTACGAATTCCAATGATTTTATACGATGTTTTTCACGAGTTTTATATTAATTAGTAATTTTATATTAATTAATTTCCAATATTTTCCATGATAAGATTAAATCTTTTCTATCACAGAAATAACACTATCTAAAATTTCACTTAAACTATTATTCTTAAGTATTGATATCCACTTATAGTTTTACTTTTCTTAAAGTTTTACCTGAAATCGTGTGAACTTATAGAATAATTACCCTGCTTACACATATCGAATTTAGTAAACAACATTCTTTTCTACACGAATACACGAACCTTTTTTTAATTTTCCAGTTTTAACAGAATATGCCTAAATATAAACTTTTATTTCAAATAGCCTAGTTTATGAAAACAATACGTAGTACCAAATATTAGGCAACATTTTAACCCGAACTTAGATATTTTTCACATACCTATTTTAACATAACTTAGATGATTTAATATTATTTTACCCATTTCTTTCAGAAATATACATATAAAATTATGGATTTACCTAGTAAATATCGAATTTTAGCTTTCACTTAGCGATTTTTAACACCATTTCAGCAATTTCAAGCTATTTTCATGTCACAGAAACGAAAAAAATAATTGAATACAGACGCGGGTAAATAATATTTGTATTGTATTTTCCATTCAAAGATTTGAAACTCAAGTTAAAATGTATGTTATAAGTATTGATATTCACTTTTAGTTATACTTTTACTTGAAACCATGTGAACTTGTAGAACCTTGCTTACGCATATGGAATTTAGTACATCACACTGGTATCTAAATGAATACGAATACCTTATTGTTTTAAATTTTCCAATTTTAACAGAATATGTACGAATATAAACTTTAATTTTATCTAAACATTTTATTTCAAATAACCTAGTTTATGAAAACGATACATATTACCAAATATTAGACAACATTTTAACATGAACTTTGATATACTGATCACATACCTATTTTAGCAAAACTTATTAACATGCAATAGCATTTCATCCATTCCTTTCAGAAATATACATATAAATATATGGTTTTATCGAGTAAATATCCAATTTTAGCTTGCATATCACAGAAACGGAAACATATTTGAACATAAACGCCTGTAAAATAATATTTGAACTGTGTTTCCTATTCAAAAATTCAAATCTCAAGTTAAAATTTATGTTCTATCACTTATCAACTATTTATCCCACACATAATTTTTACCATAGGAACATCGTAGAAATTAAATGTACGTTAAATGAAAATAATAAATTGTAAGTATCTAAAAATATCAAACACAAAAACTATTAATCAAAACAAAAAAAAATTTTGAAATTAAAAGTTTTTACAAAGTTTAAAGGGAAAAAAAAAAGTTTTCACAAAAAAAGTAAAAAAAAAATTTACAAAAAAAAAAAAGTTTTTACAAAGGTTTAAAATATTACAAAAAGTATCCATTTTTTACAAAATTTTTAAAAAATTACAAGAATTTTTAAAATTAGAAGTTTAACTGCTATCATTGCCACTATCACTTCTCAGAATAAGATTATTATTTCTCAATTGTTAAATTTTTGTATTGTCTTTTTATGTTGATATGTTTCAAAATTCTCTCATGGGGTTTTGTACAATGGTTGGGCAACCATTGTACTACTCTTTAAAATAACACTTTAAACAACCGAAATCGAGAAAAAAAATGCGATGTTAGATTTAGACCTGGTCCTGCTGTTCAACATCAATCACGTGATCAACTTGTATATCTGAAAAAGTTTAATGGGGTTTCATTTCCTTTCCTTGAAGGTAAATATTTTATTAGTTGTGTAATTTGAAATCACTCGTTGTAGAATGTCGTGAATTTCTCAAGTCATAAGCAGATACACATGTTTATTGTTTAAGTTATACTCCGATATGAATTCTCGTTTCATTTTCGACTCAACATATAATTTACTTGTATGCATATCTATCCGAAATGAGCTGTATTCATCACTTGAAGCGATAACATAAACTAAAAGTCCGCAATACCCATTATCTGTATCCTTTGCTGTTATATTAGTCACTTCTGAACCGATGGATATATGTTTTCATTTATCTACACTTCAGTAGGTAAATCTAAAGGAAACTCTGAAGCTTTTTTATTTGATTAAGACTGATATAAATTGTTTCTTGTATCTGTCTGTAATGTCAACACCCTTAAAGCTTCTCTATCTGTTAGTATTTGGTTACTGTTACTGTTGGTAACTTTCAGATTTATTGATTGATATAACATCAGCAAAATAAGTCCCATCAGTTGCTGATACATTAATGGTTTTCTCATGCATATTTAATTTGTCCAAATCACAAATGATTCTTAATATACCATATATTGGATCCAACATAGATTATCATTTGAAGATATTATTTTGTATTTTCACAGCGCTAACACTATGATTTTAACAACTGAAGTCGAAAAAATGCTATGTTAGACATAGGTCTGGTTCTGACTTTTGTGTAAATTTTTGTTAATATGTAAATATTTTTAGAAAAACTTGAAATATTTGTAATTTTTTTGTTAAATTTTTTTTTAGTTTTGTAAACTTTTTTTTTTTTTTAACTTTGTAGAAACTTTTTTTTTTAATTTGTAAAAACTTTTTTTTTTAATTTGTAAAAACTTTTTTTTGTAAAAACTTTTTATTTTATTTGTAAAAAACTTTTTTTTAAAAAATTGTAAAAACTTTTTAATTTTTTATATTTAAAACCATTTTTTAAATGAATTGTATATATTTTTCATTAATCTGATGTATAGTATTATCAAAAGTTGATTTTCATATGTATGCAGGGCCTGATTACCGACGGGGCACACTTCCACCAGTAAAATGTAATATAAATTTTCGTCTTATTATAACGCTCTATTCATGCTAAATTACTGCCATGAATAAGGAAAAAATTTCTGTTCTTTTTTTCTGGTGGAAGTGTGCCCCGTTGGTAATCAGGCCCTGTATGTATGTGTGTAAACTGGATATTCATTGAGGAAAATGTTGTTTCGTTGAACAAGTTATGATAAATCTCAAGTCTTACGTAAAGCAAAATTAGTTATTTACTATCATGTAGAAATTTCATGTTAAAAATCATACAATGTATTTTAACAATGAAATATGTTTTATAAAAATAAACACAAATGTGTATAGATACATTTATTATTATTATTATGGGTATTTAAACAATACATTGTGAATATTGTCTACATTGATATCAATTTCTCTTCAATACATTTTATCAATTATATCAATAAAATTCCTTACAACACTTTAAATTTTTCTTTACAAATTGCTCTTTTTGGATATCATATGTCAAATCAATGAATGTGTATCATATGTCACATGTGTATCATATGTGAATCATATGTCAAATCATGAGTAGTTTGGGTAAAATCAAAATGCGCCACCAGGCGCCCTGACGGGGCGCCCGGCGCGGCAACCGACCGCCGTCCCCAAATCCTCGTGTGGATTTTTAACGCGCACATCGGCGATCACCGAGTGCGCTACGACCGATCCGGAGGATCGTCATCCATCGAAACCTCCCAACCTTTTACCCGAGCTCGCGACGACATAGGTCGCTGCGATACGGTGGAAGTTCCAACTCTTAGAGACTTCCACACATGTCACTCGATGAACCGTAGAGACTACCGAGCGACTCCGTCGCCGAAACCCCAAAAGGAGAGTCGGTCCCTCGGCCATATGCTCGACATCCCTACGGCTCTTGCTTTTCCACGGCGTCCGATCGTAGACAGATAGGGAAGGACCAGCTACTGGGCTCATCTTCCGTGGGGTGACGAAGGAGCCTCTCGCCGACCCAGGGCCACGAGGAAACTCGGCTCTTTCTCAAAGAAGAGATTCGGTTGGGGTGTCCCTCGCCGAATGTATTCCCGCGAAGCTAAAGCCCCCTAGGCGAACCTAGGATGTAGCTAAGCGACCCCATTCGACGAGATCGACCACATGAATATCACAAAAAACACATAAAAACAAAAACAAGACAAAATAAAACAAAAACAAGAACAATTAAACATTTAAAAACATTAACAACAACAAAGGAAGAACCCTAAGGAACCGCTATCGGTCTCTGGAGGTCGCGGAAACTTCCTGCAAACGCGTCAAAGAGACTGGCCCGATCGAGTTTATTATTTGGGTGAAACTCAGAAGACGAGCCACTCATCCGCCCGCCAGACGTGGAAGTTCCTGGCTGCACGAGAGACGTACCGGATTGGGTTTGGGTCCATGATTTGATTTCAAGCTCAGACACCGTCGTTTTACCGACGAGCCTCCGGTCCGGTTCCTCGCGGCCTTCGCTCGAGAAAGCTCAAACTCCTCTCAGAAAGCGACGCAAGACACGTATCGTAGGCTGAGGGCCGTACTCCCTTGTCATCGCATCGTATCTGGTTCAAATGGGCAGTCTCGATCCAGGCCTTGAAGTCGACGCACAACTGATCCAGCTACAGAGGGAAATGCAAGTACGGCTGTACGGAGCCCAACCCGTATTGGCCGCCAACGCTCGACCGCTCGCACGACACTGAGAGTTGCAACATGCCGTCTCACCTGTCGACGAGCGTCACAATCGAACCCTTGCGATACTTGTTCTACAGATCCTGTCCGTGCCATCGTCTTCTCATAGACAAACTTTGCAGCCGCCCGATCCGATTTGGCTTAACCTTTGCCGCTCGCGTCACCCCTCGGAAGCCGAAGCTCCGAGCACGAGGGTTCGGTCTACGCAGTGTCTTTTCACCACCTTTGTCATCCCGAAGATCCCGCGGAGCAGCTTTCCCGTGCCCCTGGCGCTCTAGGGCGACTACGACACTAGGACCCTCTAGGGACGACATCGGCCTGATCCTCTTGACGCGAGAACCGGTCCGAACAGAGGGGGAGAATTCTCTCCGGCTAGACAGACACCGCTTTCCCGGTGCCCCACCGCGACGAAGAATCGGAATCATCGGCTGCTGCTTCACTCGTATGGACGAACACTCCATGTGTCGGGCGTCCGGTCTTCTTCCCGACTGAACGGGCCGATTCGGGCAAACCCAACGGAGCGTCCGCCGACCCCTAAGACTTTTTTAAACATAATTTCCAATCGGTTATTTTCATTTTTTTTCTGTGATAATTTTGCAGTTAAAATATATGTATGATGTGTTCTTTCTTTTTTTGGCCGACTGTACAAATAAGGTGTTGCAGGGCAGAAACTAGCCTTTTGTGCACCTGGGACAAACATGGATTTTGGTGCCCCCCCCCCTCTTCCTTCCTCCTCTGTAAAGTATATTTACAAAAAGAATTTTACAATTTTTCTAATGTCCGACTTAATTTAAAATATATAATTATAAAATATGCAATAAGAAAGGAATATGCAAAGGAATTATATATTCTGCTTTGTTAAATATTGATTCATTAAAATCTTGAAAACGAAATCGAAAAGAAAAAAAACAAAAAAATGCATATACAGGATCTTTATGCCACATCATCATTAGATTCTTCTGTGCTTTGGCATACCCCAGACGACAGACAATTTTAACAATACTGTGCTAAATATACACGTGAGAAAAATCGACAAACAAAATCTTCATTTGGTGCCTGGGGACATGTCCCCTCTGCCCCTCCCCTAGTTTTGACCCAGAGGTTGTGATTCATAATGGACCCTATTCTCCGTTTGGGTTCGAGGCTACGATTTTCGAAATGTTTCCCCAAAGCACGTGACTCAACATCACGAAAATCTGGTCCGTTGCTACTCTATGACATGCAGACTTGAGTTACAAACGCGTCGTTGCATAATTAAGGCCTACAATTTCGGCAATGTTTCCCCAAAGCACGTGACTCTGACGTCAGTTGGAATAGGGTCCATGCATACATAAGGTTGTGGTACAGATGTTGCAGACGCACCGGAGTTTCTTTTTGATGTCAAAATGGAGATTTTTTGCATGGTGTGACAACCTGCCGATTTTGCCGGTAGACCCAAATCAGATAGTGTGGACGTATTAATCAACGCCTGTGTGTCTTAACCACTCGGCCACGGAGGTCTAATAGAGCACGGGCACGGTTACAAATAAACTGTCATTTTCACTGTTTGGGTGGCAGAAACTTCGTTGTTCTTCGTTTGTTAGCATTGAAATTCATAGCAATTTTCTCAATATAATGTCTTTTTTATCCGACCACGATTATTTTCAGTAAAGTGCAGTCTTGTCGGACTATGTTGCATCTTTATCTGATGCTTCCCTCCACCCCTTTGCACCCCCCCCCCCAACCTGTAAAAGAATTTAAAATCTTTAATTTTTTTTTAATTTTCATAGCATAAAAATTTTGCCCTATTTGTTACTGTCTAGTAATAATAAATCAGTAATCAATCAAGTGTATCAACCCCCTCTCGCCAAAATTTAAGCTTCCTCCTTTCGTGCCCCTTTTCCATCGTACGGAGTTCCATATCTTCAAATTCTCTGCAATATATCTGCTAAACATAATTAAATAAATGACACGGATCCTAAAAGAAAAAACAGACACAACGTTACATCTTCACAGCATGTTTATTTACAACTGAACAACCGTGGATACTGTTGCCAGATCCACGTAAGTAAGTTACATAATACATCGAGTTGAGATAGCATATGCACATAAGACATGGAGTTATAATATATGGAGTGAGAATACATTACAATACCCTCCTCTACAAGTTAAGACGTACAACTGGTTTTATCTTACGCTTAGGGCGTTCATGAATATTCCATTTTACTGGTTGTGAGTTCATATTTTGTTTACTACATTCAATTTCATTTGAATGAGAGCTTGTTGATTGTAATGTTACATTATTATCTGTATCAGTTGAATGATAACTTTGTTGTAATATTACATTATGATCAGTATCATTTTGGAGTTTATTAGATGGTAAATCAACCTCCTCATTTAGAGATGGAAGTTTGTCATCTCTACAATCAACCTTATCCATAACTCTCCTGTTGTTGAAATTCCCAACATTGAAATTAGAATTGAAATTGCTATTGTCTCTATTAATATCAGAACTTCTAGAATCATACATACTCCTATCCACAATAATTTGATCCAAATGCCTTTTCCAAATTAAATCCTCATTAATTAGCTTACACATATATACTCTATCACCCAACACTTCATCTATTGTGCAGTGAACCCAACCCTTCTTGTTTGGATTTCGGTAATCTCTACATAACACTCTATCCCCTTCTTTGAATACGTCCTCTCTAGTACCTTTAGTAACCACCATACCCGATTTATTTGTATCTTTTAGCAAATCTAATCTAGTTCTGACTTTGTTTTTAAAAATTAAACTTGTGGGTGTAACCCCTGTAGTCATGTGAACTGAATTTCTATAGTGAAAAAGATACCTATTCATTAAAGTTTCAAAGCTTACATTGTTATTAGTTGTTGTTTTTAATAATTTACTTAAGCTAGATTTAAAATTTTTCACAGCATTCTCAGCTAGTCCATTAGTAGCCGGATGATATGGTGGAGATGTTAGAAATTTTATCCCATTAATATGCAAGAAATTAATTAGTTCCCTTGATTCAAACTGTTTTGCATTATCAGTTTCCACAATCTTAGGTAAACCGAAGTGAGCAAAACACTCTCTAAACTTTTCAACGCATGGCTTAGCCTCTATACTATTCATAATAAATGCTTCAACCCATTTAGAATATGAATCTATCATAATTAAAATCATTTTTCCTTTTATAGGACCTAGAAAATCTGCATGAATTCTTTCGAAAGGGTAACTAGCTTTGTTCCCTGAAATAATTTTACATTTCTTAGGCTCTGGTCTAGCTTCTGAACAAACGCTACGACTCTTGACAAAATCTTCAATATCAGAATCTAAACCAGGCCACCAAAAATAAGCTCGCTCTAGCATTGCTTTTCATTTTAACTATCCCTTCATGAGTACTATGAAGTTCAGTTAGCAATTGCTTTCTATATTTTGTTGGAATAACAATACGATATCCCCACATTATTACCCCATGATCAACATTTAACTCATCTTTACGACTAAAATACTTCTTAACCTCACTATCAGTAACATTCTGTGGGAATCCATAAGTTATGTAATTAAACAATTTTCCTAAAATTGGATCTCTCCTAGTTTCAGATCTAACTTTAAATAAATCAATCGGAACATCTTTTTCTATGAAATGCACATAATCATATTCCTCTGTTTCAACCAACTTGTTACCAATTATGGGATATCTAGATAAGGCGTCAGCCTGTGTGTTTAAATTGCCTTTTATATGTCGAAAATTATAGTTAAAACCAGATAAAAACAATGACCATCGTTGGAGACGTCCTGCTACCATAGGTGGTAAAGTGCGGTTTTCTCCAAATAAAGCTAATAATGGTTTATGATCACTCACCAATTCAAATTTTGTTCCTATCAAATACTGATACAACTTTTGGCATGCCCAATAAATGGCTAAAGCTTCCTTATGTATCATTGAATAATTTCTCTCTGCTGGACTAAAGACTCAGATATAAAACAAATTGGTCTTTCAGATTTATCTTCCAATACATGTGATAACACTGCTCTTATTCCATTTTGACTAGCATCACATGATAATCTCAAAGGTTTAGACCTATCAAAGTGAATTAGAACTCTGTCTGATGTTAATTCTTTCTTAGCATTATCAAAGGCTTGTTGACATTTAGTAGACCATTTGAAATCAACATCCTTTTGCAACAAATCATACAATGGTTTCATTTTTGGTGATAAATTTGGAATGAATTTTGAATAATAATTAACCATACCAGAAAATACTCGAACATCATTAACATTATGTGGTCGGGAAAATTCTAAAATTGCTTTAACTTTAGTATCATCTTTTTGCAACCCATTTTTACAATAGTGTGTCCTAAATATTTAATACTATCTTTGAAAAATTCACACTTTTTTAAATTAACCCGAAACCCTGCAGTCTGTAATCTATTCAAAACTGCTTTTAAATTTTCTAAATGTTCCTGTTCATTACTACCAGTTATTAAAATGTCATCTAACAAATTAACGGTACCCCCAATTCCTTGTAATGTTTTTTCAATCATTCTTTGAAAAATGGCACAAGCTGGCTTAGTTCCAAAAGGTAAGCGATTTACTAAATAAATGCCATAAGGTGTACTCCAGGCTAATAATTCTTTGGTTGAATCATCTAAAACTAACTGATTATATGCATTCGATAAATCCAATTTACTAAAACACTGACCTCCCTGTAAAGCTGTGAAAAGTTCTTCTATCCTCGGCAAAGGATGATTATCATCCTTTAAATATTTGTTAACAGTGATTTTATAGTTTGCACAGACCCTAATGTCTTTACCATTCGGTTTCATTACAGGAACCAGGGGTGTGCCCCACTGAGAATTATCCACTTTTGTAATCACTCCCTTTTTTTCTAAATTATCTAACTCTGACTTAACTTTTTCTTTAAAGGCGAAAGGAATTGGTCGCGGTTTGTGAAAAATGGGTTTTACCTTACCCTCAAGTTCCAAATGTACCTTCTCTGCCTTATAAGTACCCAATTCATCTTTAAACAAATCTGAGTATTCAGATAGCAATGACTGTAGTTCTAAATTTCTTTCACCGACAGAAATTCTATTCACATTAGTGTTACCTATTACCATATTTAACCCAAAATCATTTAACACATTTCTTCCTAATAACAACTTTTCAGACTCTTTAACTGCAATCATATTGACTATTTTAGAAATTCCATTAAGTTCCATAGAAACATTAATTTGCCCAACAGGAATTACAATATGCCCTCCATAAGATTTTAACTTAATGTTTGTATGCTCCAATTTAATATTTCTCAAATTTTTCTTATATAATGAAAAGGGAATACATGACACCCCAGCCCCTGTATCCACTTCCATTTTAACTTCCTTACCCTCTAGCTTAACATTTAATAATAAAGGATTTATATAAGAAACATCAATGTTATACAAATCAATATAATGACAACCTTCATCTTCTATTGAATTTACAGTAGAGGATAAATTTTTAGATTTACATACCTTAGCTAAATTTCCTTTTCGATTACATGTGTTGCACTTAAAGTCTTTAAATTTACACCTTTTAAAGTCATGATTACCTTTACCACAATGAAAACACTTCAGCACATCATCTCTTTGTTGATTGACTTTAGTGTACTTTTTAGTAGACTGTACCGCTCTCTCTTTTGAAGGCTTGAATTGTACTTTGTTTACCTCAATGTGTCTTGCTTCTTGAAGTAGCACTTATTTGCTTTGGGCAATGTCCAGTAAATTAGCCAGTGTGGTGGTGAGCTTCTCTTCACAAAGACGATCGAGGATACGCCCTGGTCTCATTCCAATAACAAACTTGTCTCGAACTCTTTCTTCAAGACTCGATCCGAATTCACATTCTGCCGCTTGCGTCTTGACTTTCACATACCACTCTCGCACGGATTCTTGTGATTGTTTCAATGAGTCGAACACCACTCGCTTGCGATATACGGAAACTGCAGGTTGGAGCTGTTCTGTCAAAAGTTTTTCCCGACGGCATAACAGGATCGCACAAATTTCTTAAAATCTTGTACACTGCTTCGCTCACTGTTGTAAGTAAAACCGGGACTTTGCGTGTATCTTCAACTCCGTTAGCCAAAAAATACTGTTCCAAACGTTCTATAAAAATGTTCCAGTCATCATTTAAATTAAATTGGCGAATATTTGCCACAATTCCTGTATTTACAACAGTCACGTTGCTCGGATCCGTAGTTGCCATGCTGCGAAGCACAAGTTGCAGATTTAAAATAACGTAATCAATCAGAACTTTTTCCGAAAAATAATGCTGCATAATTAAAAAGGTTGCCTCGTCGCCAAATTAAAAAATTTCTGCCCTGTTTGATTCTCACTAACAATAAATAAATAATAATCTAAATTAACCCCATCTCCAACCTCCCAAATTTACGCTTCTCCCCTTGCCTCCCCCCCAGCATACAAAAAAGTTGTAATTATTTTAAAATATTTGATTTTATATAAAAATATTTTGTCCTATTTGTTGCTCTCCAGTGACAATAAATAATATATCATATAAATTATTCCCTTACCCCGAAATTTCTGCTTTCCTCTTGCCCCCCCCCCCCTCCCGTCCAGCACACATATTTTCAAATATTTAAAAAAAATTGTTTAAAAAAAACGCTACATTCGTTACTCACTAATAAAAATAAACAAATTATCCCATAAAATACGCCCCTAACTCCCCAAATTTACACTTCTCTCCTTAGCCCCCCCCCCCCAGCATACAAAAAAAGCGTATAATATTTTTAAATATTTTAAATTTATATATGTTAAAAAAAAATCTGTTCTATTTATTGCTCTCTAGTGGCAAAAAATAATCATATAAATTATCCCCATCTCTGAAATTGCCACTTCCCCGTTCCCCCCCCCCTTCCAGCACACATATTTTTAAATATTTAAAATATTTTGATTAAAAAAATTGCTACATTCATTATTCACTAATAAAAATAAATAAATAATCCCCTAAATTACCCCCATAACTCCCCAAATTTAAGTTTCCCTCCTCCTTAACCCCCCCCCCCCTTCTCCGGCATACAAAGGAGCATAAAATATTTTAAACTTTTATTTAAATTAAAAAATATATATCTGTTTGATTTATTGTTCTCTAGTAGCAAAAAAATAATCTTATAAATTATCCCCTATACCCGAATTTTCCACTCCTTCGTTCTCCCCCCCCCCTTTTCTCCAGCACCCATATTTTTAAATATTTAAAAAAAATTGTTTAAAAAAATTGCAACATCCGTTACTCATTAATAAAAATAAATAAATAATCCCCTAAATTACTCCCCTAATTCCCCAAATTTACGCTTCTTTCTCTTCCTCCCCCCCCCCAGCATACAAAAAAAAAATAAATCTTTAAGTTATTTTCATATAAAATATCTTCTGTCCTATTCGTTGCTCTGTAGTGGCCATAAATAAATAATCAGCCATATAAATTATTCCCCTTCCCCTGAAATTTGCGCTCCCCCTTCCCCCTCCCGCATACAAAATTAAAAATCTTAAAACCATCTATTTTAAAAAAAAAGTGCCATTTTTGTTACCATGTAATAACAATAAACAAATAATCAATCATCTAAAATATCTCATCTCACCCCCAAACTTTCTGCTTCCCCCCCCTCCCCTTTGGACCTGTTCCGCCATAGAACACTGTTTACAAACTTTAAAACTCTAATTTAAAAATATATTCGAAAAAGAACAGAGAAATAAAAGCTCACTAATACACTTTTATTAGAGAAAATTACACTAGGATAGGAATGGTTTCTGCCACCCAAATAATCCAGTAGCTGAAGCGCGACGTCACATGCCCGTTTACCGAGGCTAACGAAAAAGACAGGCTACCGCGGTGCATTCCACTTATCTTTTTTTACAGCCGCTAGAGTGACGTATTGCTCTTTTCGTACACCTGCATTGGTGCATTCGATCATCACGTGACTCCAGCGGTCTGTAAAAAAAAGATACGCGTAAAGCACCGCGGTAGCCTTTCTTTTTCGTTAGCCTCGCCGTTTACCTTTTTGTATAAATAAATATTGTTTAATTTGCTGAGTTGTTTATGTCCTTTTAGTTGGAGTAAAAAAAACATTAATATTTCATCCTACGATCCTACTTTTATGATCTTTTTGGTAATTTTCTATTCTTTTTTTTACACCGGTGATTTTTTTTTTCTCTTTCTTTTTGTTTATGAGTCCTTGACTGGGAGGATAGAAAAAAATTATCCTCCCTGGTCCTCGATTAACATTTGTATCATTGAACCATCCAACCTAAAAGGAGTGATCAACAACAACAATAAACAAAGAACTGAAAACTGACATTTGTTCTTTGTTGCGCGGTATTTCAGCAGCGGTAAAACGTTTTGTAGGTAAATAAAAAATATTGATAATGAAATATTATATTATTATTGCACTAGATGCCATTCTTTAACATACTAAAATCATTTAGTCTTTTGTGTAGAACTTGGATTAATTTTGTCTTTAAGCATTTAGAAAATCAACAAATTGTAAATAGCAATCATTAGAATACTTATTAGGGCTTTTTTTTTCTTTTTTTTTTTTGTTAAAATTGGTTGTTTCTCAGTTTTAATTTCTGACTAGCTGATCCGCTCGGCGTTGCCTGGGCCTGTGATCTAACCTTAAATACACAAAGTCAGTGTTGAATGATTTTATATTTTTAGACGAAAATCTATCTAAACGAACCTAGAGTTAGAGGAACCACTGCCTTTGGCAGCGTACACCGGCAAGGCCTTTCAGAACAGATGTTGCAGACGTTTCAGAGTTGGCGCGAGTTTTGGTTTTGCGGCAGGGTCCATGGATTTATCCCATGTCAAATCACCCACAGCATGGCACCCACCATCACCAATTTTGATAAAATTTGGTGAATTTGTAGAACTTTTCATGCTGATTCCAAACATATCAACCAAATTGAAATTGATCAAACGGTTTAAAAGTTATGAGCTTTTAAATATCTTTCAAGATGGTCGATTTGGCGCCATTTTGAATAGCACATGTGACAACATAAAAGTCTATAATTACTTGCAGGTTTAACGTAGACCTTTCATTGAAGCAGTTTTCTGTGCAGTTTATTCCATTAAAATGCTTTCAGAAAATTATTTTTTGGCATTTTTTTTGTAATTAAAAAAAGGTGTAACTTCAAGAGCTGATTTCCCCCATTGCCCCCCTTTCAATTTTCATCTAATTTCATACACAGACAACTCAAAGTGTGCTTTGAAGTCTGATAAAAAAAAATTATTGGACAGTTCACAGACATTTTGTTTAAAGAAGAATTTCAATTTTACTGACCTTCCAAACATAACGGAAAACACAAGATGTTTGATATTTCTTTTATTATCAGAAATATCATAATCTTTACATCTAAAAGTTTGATAAGGTTTTATCATATATAAAGATAATATTTTTTTATAAATGTAGCTAAAAAGAAGTGTAATTCCATGGAAATAAACAGGAATGCTTATAATGAATTCCTGCAGGACGTAGAAATGTTGTCATGTCAAATTGAAATCTGTTGCTAGTAACTGTAAGTTTAACTGTAGTAAGTTTCAGTAAATGATAATTAAAATGGAAACGATGGAAAAAGTTCTACAAATAGTCACATTTTATAACTAAATCATACTTGTATATTATACCAAATATGATAAATTTACAACTCTTAAATAAAAAATATAATAAGTAAAAATTATCATACTTTAAAATTATACAAAATGTTCAGTTGCTTATTGCAGCAGCAGGGATTGAAGAAAGATATCAATATTTGACCCAGAAGTTGGTTTGCAGTTCTGATAATAGAGATTGTATGTTACATATATGCAGCAAATATCCCAAGAAAAATGTTCTTGGAGATTTTTTAAAGTTAGAATTTTTGGACTTTGATCCTGAAGATAAATTTTATTTCCGGTGGATTGTTATGCCCACCAGAATGAATATAATATAAATATAATTTATTATATCTATGCTATATTATATTATATAGTTATATGTATATAAATACTTTTGCCACTGTCTCTAATATGACAACAATATATATTAACTATATGCAGTTATAATGAAGAAAGCAAAAAATAAATAAAATAAAAAATAAATAAATTATATAAGGGCTACTGTAATTAATATTTTCGGCACCATTGTTGGCACAGTTGAAGCTGACCTGGCGTGTATAATACGTAAATACCCTGGAAAAGTACCAAATTTAGAAAAAAATTTAGAGCTAGAAGTCTCAAATATAAAGCTGTAATAAATTCTAAAACATTAAAGAAAAAAATAAATAACTTTAATTGCATTGAAATTAATGGTTGAAAATATTTAAAAAAGATAAATAAAATGTAGAAATCCAGGAAAAATACAGACCCGAATTGTAAGCGAGCAATTTTGTAAAAAAATACCAAACTCTTCACATTTTGTTTTCCACATACAGTTTTAAAAAAATGGTTTGTTGGGTTGGCCAGATAGGAGGCTAAAAATATTTCTTAACAGGTCTTCATCATCTGGCTCCTGAAAAAACTTAATTGGTATTCACGTAAGATTATAGCAATATCCATATTCTTGATAAGTAGAAGCTATCTTTTGGTGATATAATCCAACGAATTATGACAAAATATTACTGCTAATGCCAGTACTCAAACTTTTAAATTGTTCAGTTAATTGCAAATATTATCACTGCAGTGATCTGACATAATAAACCACAAACCAATCTAGTAATTAAAAAAAAGAAAACCCATGCTTAAAGTTTTCCTCTCCTTATTTGTTGCCAAAATGGCCCATTCTTCAAATTTGTCCGAGCAGTTGGCAAGTACAAATTGTAATCGCCCCAGTAGCAGAATTTTCCGATTCAGTCTGCAGCAAGCCAAAATTTATCTGCGACACAATGATGTAGGAACAAATCTACTATTAAAAGAAATACTAATAGTAAATCCATAAAATAAGCAAAATTTGCATTTACAGAAAATATATAAAAATATACAATAAATCTAGAGACACACTAAATTTTAGCAACTTTTATAAGCCCAGCATTTCTTTTTAAGCTACGAGATTCATCTGCAATGTCTAAAATAATCTGCAGCGCCTGCTGCCATGCTGCACTGTTTCTGCTACCAGGGTAATCGCCAATAACGGAACTATGCATATGCGCGATAATTGACAGTATGTCTCTCTCTGATAAAATTGCTCCTCTCTTCAAATCTTTGGGTTTACCATAACCAATTAAAAAATCTGTGCTCATTGGTTAGATGGTTTCTGTTTCATGGGTTTTACTGTATTATTATTATTTTATTGTTTTTATTTTACAGATTTGACTACATAATGGCGACAGCACAGAAGCTAAAATATATTGCCGAAGGTTTTCATGAGGATTCTGTCATTCTTCTAAATGAATTTGTTGATTTGAATACAGTTAAGTTCTCAGCATTTGCATGTTTATGGAGAAAACATCACTTTTCCTTGATTTTTATGTAAGATTTTTATATATGTTTGTTATATTTTTTTAAATGAGAATAAAAAAAAGTATATAAGTAGAACCTCCATAAGTTGACCACCCAAGGGACTGTAACTAAGTGGTCAATATACGGAGGTGGTCAACTTAGGGAATTTTTAGAAAATATTTAGTACAATATTAGAAAAAAATTAGTATACTTTTTTAGTATTTTTTAAGCAAAAATTTTGAAAAAAATCAGCACTTACTCATTTTTGTTTTTACTGAAAGTACAGCATATTTTTACAATTTTTGAAAGAATAATTCAATTTGTTTTAGTTTTCTTTTTGTTCATTAGGTAACTGCAAAAAGTACTTTCACAGTTTAAAAGTCCATTAAGCATGCTTGGGCATTTTTCTGCAGTGAAATCTGTTGCTCCATCATGCGCTTTACATCGTCTTCCTTCAGAGTTGGGTACTTTTCAGTTTCGCCGTCACTTGGATCACCATCCTCTTCGCCATCCATTTCTTGTACCTTAAAGTCCTCGCCGTGCTTAGTTGCAGAGAGTATCTCATTGACCATTGCTTCTGGGTCTGGTTCAACATAAGTTATCATCGTCCATGGTAACATAATCTTCAAAATCAACTCCATCAAAAACTGGCAAGGGAGATAGAGGAAGCTCATCCTCTTGCACCGATGTTGTAGCTGTAACAAATCCAGCTTTCTTGAAGCAGTTCTTAATCGTGGCTTGCGTAACATTATTCCAAGCAGAATTAATCCAATGAACAGCATTCAAATCATTTACTGATGCAGCTGTTGACGATGCTAATGCAGAAGGACACAGGTTTGTGCTTTCATAATCCCCTATTCCAGAAGTTGAGCTCTGTAGCACACTTTGAACGACTGAATAATGCCTTGATCTAAAAGTTGGGTTTTCGAAGTTGTTTTTGGACTTTGGAGGGAAAAATTTTAGCTTCACATTTGTGAGATTATTCACTTTCGAGTGGCTGGGGCAGTTGTCCACGGTAAGTAGAATAGACGGCTTCTTTTTCCTCATTTCTGCGTCAATTCCTCTAACTCACTCTTCAAACAAAGCACTGGTCATCCAAGTGGATCAATTCGCTCTCCAAAAAACAGGAAGGTCTTCAGATTTTATATTTTTAAATGCACAAGGTTCTGCGGATTTGCTGATCACCATAGGCTTCAATTTTTCCCCAGTCATACTAGCACATAGGAGAACAGTAAAACGCTGTTTTGAAAGTTTTCCTCTTTTGCAAGTGTCACCCTTCATTACTAGACTTCTATAAGGCATTGCTTTAAAGAAGAGACCACACTCGACAGCGTTAAAGATGTCCTCATCTTTAAAACCTTTAGCAAACTCTGGGAATTTTTCGATAATCTTGTCCACCACTTCAGCTGAAACCTCATTCGATTCCCCACACAATACTTTTTAAGAAATCTCGTATCGTAATTTGAATTGTTCAAGCCAACCTGCTGACGCTTGGAAGCCCTCTATTTCGAATTATTTTGCAAATTTTTTTGCTACTTCCTGAAGCATAGGTCCCGATATTCTTGCATTGATTGATCTCATCTCTTTAAACCAACAAAACGTGGCTTCGTTTACAGTGTCGAGATACGTTTTTCTCCGTTTTCTTTGGAGTCCCCCGTTTTCAGATGAATATCTTTCCAGGTATTCTTCCTTGCGTTTTAAAATGTTGCTCACAGTTGTTTTGCTCACACCAAATTTTTTCGCTGTCTTTCTTTGGCTGCTGCTTTCCAAAAAATTAAGAATATCCACTTTCTCCTTTAATTTAAGTTCTTTTAGAGCTTTTCTTTGTGCAATTTTTAATAAAAATTCAAAAATAAAAGACCGGTCCCGTCACGATGCGACATCCAGAAAAAAGAACGGACATGTGAGTGATACACGTTGTTTTCCAATTCTGCGTACAGCTACACCGCTACGCACATCCCCCACTCCCCTGACATTTTTCGACAGATTCCAAGAAGTCAGGCATTTCCCTTCCGTTGTATCATACTGGAAGTGAGCAATGAATGGAGAACCACAAGGGGGGCGCGTGTTGCTCAGATAAGCCGAATGACTGATAAAGAAATTCCTGGAAACCAGATGGAGAACAAATGGAGGTAAAAGAAAATTTAAGAAAACATCAGTGGTCAAGTTACAGAGAGTAAAACTTACTAAAAAGTGGTCAACGTACAACTTACGGAGGTGGTCAACATAGGGAGGTAAATCTCCATCGAAAATGCATTGTGACCATTCAAACTAATACATTTTGGTCAACTTAGAGAGATGGTCAACGTACAGAGTTGGTCAACTTTGGAGGTTTTACTGTATTTATATAAAGTATTTTATGCTTTTGTTTATTTTTTCATCTTATAAATTTTGCTTATTGTTACTTTAATTTCTGTCACATTAATGATGTTCACATTTTTTAATACTCAAAATTTAGCTGTTTTCAATATCTCATTTTATGTTACTTTGCTTTATCGTACCTTTACTTTATTACTGTTTATTTTATTTATCTTGTGTAGTAAAACAAAATGCATTTAATTTTTTGAATGCATTTTTATTTAATTGCGAACTTGAGTTTAATTGAAAAGTTCAGAAAGTCAGCCATTTACATTACAATTTTTTTTTTAAAGTGCAAAAGAAAATGAGTTCCACTTTTCATACCACTTTCTACTTTTCAATTCTTTTCAACATAGTTGAAAGTATTTATGACTTCGGTATGTTTTTTTTTTTCCCGTCTGTCTGTGCTCTAACTGCTATAAATATATTCGTATTGCCATGTAATTGATATATGTTGTTGAAGTTTACTATAATATGATGGCTACTATTTCAAACATAATAAAATTGTTCGTCATTCCTGAGGTGCACTAAATGCTTTCTGTAGAATATGGAGTGTAAAGCATTTAACATTCATTTACGTCACACAAAATAATTCCGTTACATAATGATCTACGGAGAAAAATCATTTGCAATGTATTTTAATGATGTTACACTATTTTAAGCATAATGAAATTAATATATAATACATTATCGAGATGCTTACTGTAATATATGGTGTACATAACATTTATCATTCATTTACAGGTACATACAAAAAAATTCTGTTAGAATACTGTCTATAAGCGATAATTGCTGCAAGTACATTTTCAATTGTGGTATGTGTCTTTATCAGGGTTAGAAATTAGGAACTCTAAGTAAGGTGTCAAATGACGCTTACAATTTTTTTTCCAGGTGCCAAACTGCATTTCAAGGTTGCAATTTTATGTTATATCATATTTTTTCATTTCTTTTTGCAACCACGTTAACAATAATATTGCAGGGGTGCAGAATATGTCCGATCCGGCGATCTAGGATTGGGGGAAATTTTTGGAAAAATATACAATTGATTTCAATTTTAACAATGAATTACATAATTCCCCGAGATAGAAAAATGTTTCCCTACAAATAAAAAGATCCGTATGACGACTTTCACAAAATCGATCTGAGAATAAATAATATGTACCGTATATACTCGCATATAAGTCACGAAATTTTGGGAAAATAATCTGCTTCAAAGTGGGGGAGGAAGGTCAACTTTATACATGGGACAAAAAAGTCGAAATTTATTTTTGGAGTAGAAAAACGCCGATGTTCCGGAATAATTATGCAATTGCAATAATCGAAATTTCTAAGTTCTTTTCTAATGAATTACCTTAGAATTTTTTTTTAAAAGATAATAATTTTCTGACAAAAAAAAAATCAAGAAAGAGAAAACTTTAGAAAGAGAATCAAATCAAGAAGATCTCACACCCATCACTGGTCTAAAACTCACTACAAGCTCTCACTGAATGGGTGAGCAAAAATAGAAAATAATTTAAATTTAATAATGAGAAAAATATTTTTAATCTATGGACAACTTTGAAGAAAATTATTCTAAAAACTTAATTTAATAAAATAATCCTAAATTCTGAAAAGAAACCATCACTTCTAGATCAAGACAGCGGTACCAGAAATACTTTTGCTCCTTGAAAATTTACAGTGACTGTGTTTGTGGATCTGTTGGCTCTATTATTGGAAAACACATTTTTAACATAACCCTAAAATCTGATAATCTCTTTCATGAAGTGTTTATATCATGGAATGACCACCAGTGCATAAAGCTACGGAACTATTAAAAGCATCCTTAAACAGACATTTTCATGGTGGAAATGATCATTTTACTAGACTTTCTTCAAGAAACAGACTCAAGATCTACAAAACATCAAAAATGATTGACAACATCCACAAAGAGAGTGGAAGATTGCAGTTTCTCAATAATTGACAATTTATCAGAAAAGGTAATCAAAAACATTGTATTTGTTGGTTAAAACTGTGTATTTATTAATAAATATTAGGCATAAGAATTAGATTAAAACTTACATTGCATTAACTTAATTTATCTTTCCAATAACTAGGCATGTTACAAGTTCAGTCTATAGGTTTTTAAAGATGCGACTTGTATGTTGCAAAATTTACTATACCTACGGTAATAGAAGTAAAGAAGTCTATGTAAGCCTATAACATATCGTAACATTTTGGGGGAAATTTTCATATGGATTGGGGGAAATGTTGGGAGTAAAAACATTTTCTGCACCCCTGTAATATTGTTTCTATTTTTATGTGTTAAGGGTAAGAGGAAGAGGGATTACATAGTATACACTTTATCTGTGTGTTAATCACCAAAACAAAATAAAAGCTGGTTTCCTATAAAAGTGTAAAACCTGATTAACTACAATATTTGGATTAAAGAAATTTTTTTAACTTATTCTTTTTATAAAGCTTATGCAAACAAAACAGATTGTCAATCAATTATGTCCATAGAAAGAAAATTTGAACTTTTAGATACAACCAAGGATAAGCCTAGTTAAAAAAAAAAAATCCTGCGACTGAAAGTACATCTACCCTATATATATAAAATCCTAATGAAACGAATTTGTGAAACGATTTTATGAAACGATTTTATGAAACGACTGATTATGTTTCAGGGCTATTTTTAATAAAATATTAAACGCTTGATGGTGAAATTAATACCAATTGTCCATAAAAATCCGCGGATGTCAAAACTGGTAATAGAATTTTGAAATTGGAATTAGTTTTCGAGATATTAATTTTTTTTCTAATTTTAATGGCATTTCTGTAATGATGGCAACTAATTACTCAGTTTTTTTGTGACAAAAAAAGGGGAAAAAATTGAAAAGGATCCCGATAGGGATTATTGATTTCTTTTTATTCGTCATTTTCAAATTGAAATAGAATTTCTTTTATTTCAATCGATAATGAAGACAAGATTGTGATTAAATTATGTTTTTTAGGAAAATTTGAAAAAAAAAAATCACATTTCTATCGTCAGGATTCAATTGTCTGTCATCATTTAATTTAATTTATAAACTGAAAATATTTTGAATAAATTCGTCCAAATGACGTCATTTATGTTTATACAATTTATTTAATATAAAGAAGCCATTTATCTATTTTTATGTACAAAAAGAGGTAAATTGAAAGACAATTATAAATAAATTGTATATATACATATGAATACATGTATAAACCATCATAAAAGTTTGGTGCTTTTCCAGTATATGGGGCCTTGACGAAACAGAGAAAATAGCCTTGGCGGAAAAGGAAATTTGGCAACATACTTTCTGTCAACCTATTCACTTTGTCATTTCGTATACAGAAGCATTTTTTCAATATTTATACAATTTGTTTAGCGTAAAATGTCAATTATCCTATTTTATATATAATCAGAAGTAATTTGTATAGAAAAAACAATAATAATATACGTATAATTAAAATACGCATATAAACAAAAAAAATCGTCGAATTTGTTTCCAAGGCTGTTTATGTCATTTGGCACCAAATCTCACTTTCTGATGCCCGAATTGCTCCAAGCTTTATAAAAAAGCGTCAAGACCCCTATAATAGAAAAGCACCAAAAGTTCATTGGATTTGTTTTCATAACTTTTGGCAACAAATATATGTATATTAACGAATCTATCCGTTTTTGAAACTCGAATTACGCCAAACCTAAAAGCAAAGGATCCTCTACTGGAAAAGTATCCGATTTTCTTATGGACAATATTCAAGTGATATAACATGGTGTAAATATCGCGGATAGCAAATTTGTTTAAATATCTCATCAATTGATGCCGAATAAATGCAGGCATGCATGCACAAAATATTTAATTAATTTTTGTATGATAAATAATTATTAGAAAATTCGTATATACATATTAATTAAAATAAATAATTTACATAATTAAAATAACATGCATGATGGTGCACTAAAATAGAGAGAAAATTAAAACCTGTTACTGAAAATGTCTATAACATAGTACTTTTCAATACCGTGGTTCTTAATGTTATTCACAAGCAGACGGATTTTTTCTCATCCTTAAACGCAAAGGAAGAATAGAATACAGATCGTTGTTATAAAACTCCGAGAGGTAGCCACAATTTAAACCTAACCATTTTATACAAGCTGGTTTTCAAGTTGTAATTGATTTTACTTATCAATCCCGAAAACAGTCGTCAGTTGTCGCAATAGTTGTGTATGAGGCTAAAAAATGCCCCATTAAAACGTTAAAAGCCTGGCAACCCAATTACAGATTTACCAATATTTTTAAAACAAAGCACGCTGTCATGTTTTTAGAGGCCTCGAAGTCTGAGCGGGGGTTGGCGAGCGTAGCTTGCAGGGGGTAGGCCCCCTAGTTAGAAAATAAAAAAATAGCAAATAAATGAAACTTTGGATACCAATTATGGTGTGATATTTAAAAATACTTACAAATTCTACATAAATACTTTTTTTTTTTGGAGAGGGGGACGCACTAAAATTTAAAAACATTCTTGATACAATATCTTATTTTAGGAACATATTAAGGAAGGAGAAATATTACATAAAAAAAATCTTGCATATACAGGCGTAATCTCTAAGGTGCAAGGTACTCTAAGACATGTGCCGCTGTCCAATCTTTTATGGAAAACAGGTGCTCTTGAAGTGCATGTGGCGGGGGAAAAAAACTTACCTTAAAGTGTGAATGAGAGAGTTTGTTAAGCAAAAAATAAAGTGAAAGAAAGCTAGGTGCCAAATTTGGCAACTAGACACAATTTTTTGGTCTTGAAATACAATAATTTAGTTGCATTTGGTGACTAACGACTGTTAATTTCTAACCCTGGTCTGTATGTTTAATTGAATTTTTGCATATTATGTGGGGTGTATAAATTAAGGATGCACCGAATATTCAGTATTCGGCCATACTACTGAATATTCGGTTAGGCCGAATATCAAAGTATTTGGTCTGCCGAATAATTCAGCTTGGCCAAATTTCAAAATAATCAAGTTCTTTCTCATTTATATATTGGAAAGGAAATGTGTAGTATTCATGGTTTGTTTACAGGGACACTCAAAGGAATTCCATTACATTATGGTCTACGGGCAAAAATCATTCGCAATGTATTTTAATGATGTTGCACTGTTTCAAATGTATTAAAATTGATATAATATCGCTGAGATGCACAACACCATGCTTGCTGTTGAATATTGTGTACGAAGTATTTATTGTTCATATACAGGTACACCCAAAATTGTTCGTTTACAGTACTGTCCATGAGCGGTAATTGCTTAAAGTGCATTTACAGTTGTGGTATGCATTTTTAAATTTAACTGATTTTTTGCATGTTACTTGGTGGGTATAAATTATATAGATCATTCATATACAGGCTGATTTGAATACATTTTTTGTTTATTGACAGAAGTTGCTAAAAAAGAATTTTCAACGATGTTAAGCGTTTTCTAACTGAACAAAATTTTAGCATAATATGTGGTATATCTACAAATCGATACGTCATATACAAAGGTTCACAAAAGAATTTTAATTCTTTTTTGACTGTAGGTAGTAATTGTCAAAATTGAGTTCAAATGTTTTATGCGCTTTCCAATTTTACTTAAATATTATCTTTCACCTTATTAAACAGAGAGGTTTTGCTACAATATTCTAAATGTTTTGGAAAGTGTTTCATAATCTATGCATGAGTCGTGATTTTTCTTGTTTTAATTTTAATACATCTTGTTAAAACATCAATGCTTTCTTAACCAATTTTAAGTGCAAAAAAAATGTTCAACATTCAAATACTGTACAAAGTTTATTTATTTGTTTACTTTAATAATATTCATAATTATTTATTCATTTATTTTGAAAAATACTTTTAATTTTAATATATTATGAAATTATATGTTAGTTTTTATGATGATGTTACTTTCACAATGTAATTTAGTGTAATAATGTAATTTATATTTTTACAGGGGTCGGCCTGATCATGTAGAAACAAGTGAAGTAAGTTGGAATAATAATTGTTATAACTTCAGCATGTATTTAGCATAAGCAATCCTTTTTTAAAAATTACAATTTTGTTATGTATATTGCATTATATTCATTTTTAACACTTTCCAACCTAGTTGAAAAGTGTTTATGACTTCGGTTTGTCTGGCCGTCTGCCGTCTGTCCGTGCTCTAACTCCCGTAAATATGCTCGGATTGCCCTGCAATTTTTATATGTTATCATCGTTATCTATAGCATGTTCCCTATTTCAACGGAAGTGTGTAGCACTTATAGTTTTTTTACAGGGACACTCAAAAGAATTCCGTTACATTGTGGTCTATGGGGAAAAATCATTTGCGGTTTATTTAAATAATGTTTCACTATTTTAAACGCATTGAAATTTATATATATCACTAAGGTGCATTAGAAGAAGCTTAATATGGAATAGGGTGTGCATAGCACTTATACTTACTTTACAGGGACAGTCAAAAGAATTCCGTTACATTACGTCTATGGAGAAAAATCGTCTGCGGTTTATTTAAATAATGTTTCACTATTTTAAACGCATTGAAATTTATATAAGGTTCATTACAAGAGACTTACTACAGAATATTGTGTGTATAGCAGTCATCGTTCATTTACAGGGACACACAAAAGAATTCTCTACTGTATATTAACAATAATTCCTGGAGTGCGTTTTAATAATAAGTGCGTTTTAAGTTACTGAATGCGATTTTAATTTTAAATCGCTTTTTGTATATTACGTGGTGTGTATAAATTCTGTAGATCCTATACAGGGAAGCACAAAAGTTCGGGAACACATTTCCGTATTATTTAACTCCAGACGGAGAATTTTAAACTGTGCTACGTGTTTCCTAATTGAACTAAAATTTAGCATCCTATGTAGTATATATACAAATCTATAGATCCTATACAGGGCTGAATAAAAGTATTCGGATTACTTAGATGTTACCTTTTAGCTTATTAAAGAGTATGATTCGTAAAATTATTTTGGAAGCGTTGGAAAGTGTTACATAATCTATGCTTGACGCATGATTTTTCGTTCTTGTTTAAAAATTTTATGAGAGAAACTAATACTATACTATATGCAATTTTGGTACTTTTATATTAGCCGGAATGCATATATATACACACACACTCACACACACATATATATATATATATATATATATATGTAGTGATACTTGGTTGGTGTCTAGTGAGTAGTAATAAGTCCAGGCAGATTTTTAACGAAATCTTACAAATTCTTGGCTATATATGGAACAGCATAGGTATTTACAGTTTGAAGGTAATTTTACACAACATAGCCAATCGTCTGTTGGCTTTTCTCGTTTTCATTTGACATCGATAAGATTTTTCGCTTACGCTAGGCCGTCTGCCTATACAACATTACTCAAGCGCAGCTTGTCTAGCTGGCCAGAGATTTCGCAGCATCTCTTAGTCCGTCTGACTAAGTCTGGATCTCGACTGCTTCTGCTCTCGTTCTCACAGTAAAAAATACTTAGCTCATCAAAATCTATTGTTCGGTAGTTGAGGTTTATCATCAAGAGCCTCACTAAAGAATCTGCTAAGCTTTGCGGTACAGAGTCCATTTCCTGTCACCACACATATATATATATATATATAATAAAACTTTTGTTAATAATAACCATCAAATCACATAAATAATCGACAAAAGAACCAGTAATTATAATGTATGTATATATATGTATCTATATATGCATATATATCACTGGCACCTGGCAACATAAAAGTATCGCAATTTCAATTGACTTCTCAAGGTCAGCTTCCTGGTCCTTATCTTAGGTCGGTAACTATAGTAACATCCCATTTGGCGACTGAGACTGACCACTCTTTTTTTCTTACTCTGCATGAGATCAGTAGAAAGTTTCATTCTTTGATTGATTATAGCTGTGGGAACAACGGGACCAGGGACTTGCGTCATCTAAAGTGTAGGAAGACCTAACTTGTCACTGGACATTACACTAGAGAAAAGTGTACGTACATGAGAGGAAATAGTTCTTTACTGGATTTGAAAAAAAAAAGCACTTTAAATATGATTTTTTTAGATTTTTCCATTGAAAAACGATTTACTGATTAAACAAAATTGATTTAGCTTAATGTATAATCATTTTTATGATAAATACCTGTAATATTCATGAAACTTGTATCTCTTCACGAAATAAGTTTCTGGCAAAATTTTAGCGATTGGAATAAATCAGTAGGTAATCCTAGGGCCCCTGCAGTGTTAAGTGGGGTTGATCGCCGACAGAAAATTTCTCCTGCGATTGCGGAAGATTTTAGACTTTTGATGTCCAATCAAATGTTTCATTTTTTAAATTATTAAAGATAGAGTAAAAATTTTCATGGATTTGAATTTTTCGGAAAATTTCAACTCAAGTACATACTAAACATAGGGATAAAATATATAATATAACAAGAATTTTCTTTTCTGTAAAATGAAACGACTTAAACAAGTTCTTTATTTACGAACATTCAACGTACGTCCATATTTCCGCGTTCCTAAGTTAAAAGTATTCTTATTTTAATTACAAAGAATTGATCAGCAGTTAATTTAATTTGTCTTTTGAGATATGGTATATATTTAATATATCAACAGTATTTTAGACTCAGAAACTAACAAACAAACAAACACAAAAAATTCACCAGCTATCCATAGTGCATATTTTAGTTTTATACATAAATAGTTAATTTTATAAATTCAATTATAATTTAAACTGATATAAATCAATTACCATGAAACGAAATTGACAAATCTGTAGATTATAGGAATAGATAAAAAAAATTTCTCACTGTAGCCCAAAATGTGGATTTATTTTTAATTATATAAGGTAGTTTTCAAATGACCTTCTCAACAACACGAAACTTTCTGACACATTTTTAAAGGCAAAGGCATCAAATTAGCCTACCTGATGAGGAAAGCGATTTGGAATCAAAATGAGTTTTCCATTTTTTGACAAATAAATTCTTGTCGAGTTATAAGCGACTCATTTCACATAACGACACAGTTTCCCCCTTTCTCACTCTGAGAATTTGGTTCAAAACGCCGACTTTGACAGTATTTTCTGAAAGATCTTCTGCCTTGACCAAAAAATGGAAAACCCATTTCGATGACGCATTTGCTGAATAAGAACACCTGCCAATTCCATCCGTTCCCGAATACAAATGAATTTTAAAATTGTGTCAGAAGGTAGCTCCTTTGGATTTGAGAACAGCTTTAAGAACATAGTGAGGAAAAAAAATTGTTTTCCATTCTATTTTGATAGTCATTTTTTAAAAAAGTGATATAATTCATGGGATAAAATTTATACTGAATCTGAAATTGGAATAAAATTTGTAAGAATATAATTAGATTATTTTTAAATTTTGATTTTGCTTTAAACATAAAAATTGAAGAATGCTAAATAATAAGAATCTTATCTTTATTTAAAATGTCAATTTTTTTTCAATAAACTTTTTATATGGTTTCATAAACACTGCACATCTTTTGAATTTTAGTATTCATTATCATGAGTTTATTGCGGTTAGAATTTTTAGGTAGATTTGCAGATCTACGCCGATTATGACTCCCAGAACCCAATACCACCTCCAGTTCAAAACTTTACCTATCTATCTATCTATGTCACTTTTTTATGGCCACGATAATTGCAATAATTCTACACAAATCTCTTCCAAACTGATACATAAAATCAAGGGGCATAAAATCTCGGTCAAGTTCGTTAATGGGCAAAATCGAACCAAGGGGAGGGGGGGGGGGCTTTTTGCGAAAACAGAAAAAAAGCCATAATTTCTTAATTATGATACGTATCAAATCCGTTTAAAGTTATTGTTACTTCTAGGAAAGGGCCGAAAATTTATGTATGGCAAATTTTTGATATAATTAAAAATGGCCTCAAGGGGGGGAAAAAGAGGGGTTTTAGAAGAAAAAAATTCATAACTTCGTCATTTCCCAAGATATCAAATCCACTTAAATTTATTGTAAATCTCCTTAAAATTATCTACAACTTTTATACTGACAAGTTTTTTATAGGATAAACTCTTATGGTAAAAAAAAAATTAAAAACAAAAAATTCCCTGCTGGCTTCGCCTACAAGCAGACTTGAAAACAGAAAAAACCCCATAACTTCCTAATTTTTATACATATCAAATCCGTTTAAAGTCATTATTACTTCTAGGAAAAGGGCCAAAAACTTATGTATGACAGATTTTTGATTTCATTAAAAATGCCCCCAGGGGAGGGGGGGGGGGGAAGAAATAGGGGTTTCAGGAGAAAAAAAAATTCATAACTTCGTTAATTACTAAGATATCAAATCCGCTTAAATTTATTATAAATCTTAATATTATCTACAACTTTTATACTGACAAGTTTTTTATAGGACCAATTCTTAACAGTAAAAAAAAATTTCAAAACAAAAAAATCCCTGCTGGCTCCGCCTACAGGCGGATGTATATTTTGAAGTGTGTGGTTCCAACTGCCACATCATGGCAAATAGGTCTTTCTTCTGCAATTCTCAATAAACAGGTGCCCCACGGTCTGCATTTTCAAAATCTACCTGTGCCTGTAGGCCGAGCCGTCAGGGATTTTTTATTATTATTGTAATGTAAGCTTTCAAATATGTGACTAAATAATAACTGACTTACAAAAAATATTCCTTCCTATTTTCTGTTATGATTTTCCTAAAACGAGTTCTGTTATGTAACAAAAACGGAACACGATTAATTTTTATTAGACAAATAAGGAGTAAAAGGATTTTTATGCATGTTGTATATGATTTACAATGATTTAGAATAAATTCGATGTGTTTAATGTATTTCAAAATAGCATCTTAAATAAATAAATAAATGTACCAATTTTAAAAAGATATATCAGATTTTTTGTCTCGCACTTTTTGATTATTATTTTATTTATTTATTTTCATTTAATATTTTCCAATAGACGTAAATCAAGTATTATTATTTTTTAAACTTCCTGTCAATTTTTTTTCTTAATTAAAACACAACTTTTTCTTTTAAATTAGTTCTTTCTGAATAATCATCAATAAGTTTACAAGTTAGAGGTGCATCTGTTTGTAGCTCACAAACTAATTTCATTTGGCGATTTATTTCATGGTTTAAATTTTTGGCAATCCTCCAGCCTCCTAATTGCGTCTGTTTTCTTTGTCATTGGTCATTCATTTTTTGGACTTTGGACTTGCTTTCTCTCACCCTCCTGTAATTTATCTTTTCATCTGCATAATGGCGTCGTTTGCAAACCAATTTCCTCTTTCTTTTCAACCTCATGAAAGGGGGAAACCTTTGCGAAGTTCTGCTATGGTTATCATCTTAAATGTTTACATAAAACTCAGAGAACAAAATCCCATGAAATTGGACACAGAAATTACCCTGATGTGTGCTTATTTAACGGGAGTTTCACCAGATCTATTGAAAAAAGGAAGGCTGAAATAAAAACGAATGATAAATTTACAACTTCTGGCAAGAAACATCCTTTGAAAGTAATTACATGTACAAAAAAGCAGATTTATGATGAATTTACTAAAATGGCTATTCGTAAGAAAGTACATTATTTTTTCTTCATTAATAAAATACCCATGGCAGAAAAAGTAATGCGTGCCATAAATGAAGATGACTCCCAAATTTCAGTGTTCGAAGTGTTAGAAATTTTATGCATGATTTGGGATTTGTTTTTAAAAAAAGAGTATGTTCATCATTGTTGTTGGAGTGAGAAGATATTCAACAATGGCAACACAAATATTTGAGGAATATCTGAAGATTTCATTCCAAAGGGAAAAAAAATTATTATACCGATGAAACGTTGGTTAATGTCGGGCATACAAAAGAACGTGTATGGCAAGATTCTACGGTAAAATTGAAGAAACTGGCATTTTTAAATGATCTGTCTACAGGTTTAAAAGCAACTTTAGGTAAAGGAGACCGATTAATTATTATACTTGCTGGGTGTGAAGATGGATTTGTTAATAGAGCATTGGAAATATTGAAAGCTAAGAAAAATGGAGATTAACTTGATGAAATGAATGGCATGCATTACGAAGAATGGTTACTAAATAAATTTCTACTATATATTCAGCCTAATAGTGTTATTGTTATGGATAATGCCCCATACCATTTTGTTTGAGTAGAAAAAATTTCAAAAAGCTCAACCAAGAAAGAAGACATACAAGCATGGTTATCAAGAAAGAGTATCACTTGGAACCCATATATGTTAAAAGTGGAATTACTTAAACTTGTGGCAGAAAATAAAAAGTTTTATGAAGCTTACCGCATAGATGAAATTGTTGCTCAACTTGGCCATACCATTCTTCGATTGTCCCCTTATCACTGCGAATTAAATCGCATTAAACTTATCAGGTATCCCAAAAATGACCGACGATTTGAAAAATCAATTAAAGAAAAACGGAAGGCGATAAAAATGTATGGTTTGCTGTATTCTGCTTAGATAACCAGGGAATTTATTGTTATCAATTTTCAAAATGAGTTACAAAGTACATCAACAGATGGTGCTGCTGACTAGAGATGAGTTCGGCCTCACTTTTCAGAGCCCGGGCCCGCCCGAGCCTGACAATTTTAAAATCCGAGCCCGCCCGAGCCCGAAACATTTTGTGTCATCAGAGCCCGAGCCCGACACTGAAAATGTGCAATATAAAAAAAACTGCATAATATTTACAAATTATTTTAAAGATTTTTAAACCTCTTATTACATGAAAATAACTGTATCTCAAGAATATAATTATTTTTTTGGAAATTTACATTCAATCGTCTCAAAAGAGAAGTTTGGTATAAAATAAAAATATACTTCCTTAAAAGATTGTCATAGTTTTCTCTCCCAACAAACAAATCTGATAGACACATTAACAAAGTGAGTTTTATTAATAAATGCATGATATTTGCAGACATTGCAATTTATATATCAAAGAATCGAACAACTTTTTTTATTTCCCACAAAAGGTGTACACCTTAAATTATAATAGATTCTTTCCTCAAAACAATCTTTCATGATTCTCGTGTCTCTAAACATCAGGTTAAATAAAAACACCGTAATCTGTATGATACGATTCTCTTATAAAAAAAGAGGAAAAACTGTTTGATTGCTTTCTATCGGAATAACAATACATGCCAATTAATTATATGTACTTACGAATGAAAGTGACTTCGATAATGTGCAGAGCAGAGACGCAGTGGGAGCAGCCTTCATGATGAAAATGTAAGAATCACTAATGTTATTTTCCTTTGAAAAGCGATTATTACTTGCACGCTATAGAAGACTAAAAATTTGCAAACCTTAAGCTAAAGCTGGTTGACAGAAAACAAAAGTAAAAATTTACTTCGCATTAGATCTCTATAAAAAATAAAATAAATAAACGTTCAATTAAAACATTGCATTTCCTGCTGTTACAAGCTAAAATCGAACAACAAATGGCGCCATATGAACAGTCGTCATCTTTGCCAGACATAAATCTGCTAATATGTATGATTTTTTTTCTTTTGAAATAGCATTCTCATACTTGAAAAGAAAAACAAAATTTCTGTTTTTCTTCATTCTGATCAAAATAGCATTAAAATGACTTAAACGAATGAATGGCGAGTAATTTTTAAGAAAAAAAAAGTTATTATTTTTTTTTTAAGCGAGAATAAATAACATTCTCAGTTTCAGAAAGAATGAGCCCGAGCCCGAAGATTGGTATAGAAATCGAACCTGAGCCCGTGTCAGGCTCGGGCTCGGGCTTAGCCCGTCTCATCTCTACTGCTGACTAGGAAAAACTATAAAACAATGTTTTCAAAATAACCACTGTTTGCAGCAACAACGTGGAGCAGAGTCTGAAGACAAAATTTGCAGATTTGACGCCATGCGATTTTTTTTTCTTTGGGGGTACTTGAAAGACCAAGTGTATCGTCACAATCCACAAACTGTAAATGAACTGGAACAATACATCTCTGCTGCTTGTCAGAACATTCCAACCGAAATGTTTTCACGGGTATCTGCGAATTTTGTCCTCAGACTGCGCCATGTTGTTGCTGTAAACAGTGGTTATTTTGAAAACATTGTTTTATAGTTCCTAGTCAGCAGTGCCATCTGTTGACCAAAATTTTAACTAATTTAAAAAATTGGTAAGAATAAATTCCTTGGTTACCTAAGCAGAATGCAGCAAACTGTACATTTCTATCGCCATCCATTTTTTTAAAATTGATTTTTGAAATCGTCGGTCATTTTTGGGACACCCGGTATCTGGGGTGAAGTTAAAGATTATGTTACGAAAAAAAATCTAACATTTAAAATGGAGGAAGTTGAAAAACTTACTCATCAAAGAATTCAGAAAGTGTCTTCTTCTTGGGCTAATTGTGTTCAACATGTAATTGAAAAGGTAGAAACAAACACGTGGAAATTAGACAGAATTGAAGAACAATTAATTGAAAAAGTCAATTTCACTGTTGGTGACTTCATGTGATGATTCTGAGCATTACACAGATGGTAGCTTTAGCAGAATCAAGCTATTAGATTAATAACATAACAGTCCTTTTAAGGACTAAGCCTTACCCAAGGATAACAATTTAAAACAAGTAACGAGGTGCGTTCGTACGCACGTTTTAGAATTAAATTCATGATATCCCGTGCGTAGAACGGGTTAAACAGCTAGTTAAGTATATATTTTATGACACTGTTCATACAAATATCTTAACTAGTTATATAAATATTCAGATATATATGTATCAGCTAGTTATATAAATATTCAGATCTTGATGATTTTTAATTCTGTGAAATGAATTATATCGTCTGCAGATTAATTTCTGTAATAAAATAAGTATCTCGGTCGCTTGACGATTTAACATCCATCGGAAGCTCCTGTAACAAGAAAGCACCGATTTTTAAAAAAAAATCTAATTTCTTAATAAATATTTTTATTAATATCTCCTAAAGTTTTGATTCGATTTTAATAAAATTTGAAATGTCTCGACAAAATTCTGCAAAGATAATATATTTTAAATTGCAAACCATTTGGTTGGGTAGTTTTTGCGTTGTTATATGCGGACAGACAGACAGACGGATGGACAGATGGATGGACCAAACGACAACTATAGGTGCTACGTATTTATATAATTACGAACGCACCTAAAAAGAAATATTTACACTAAAATACATACTTTAAACAATGCCTTTGGATCTGTACATATATAACGCTATCAACATTTTGATAATTTTGAACCCCCTCCCCCCCCTTACACTATCATATGTTATCATTCTTGGAATCTCCCTCCCCCCCTTAATGATATCGTTATCAATTTCTAAAAAATATTTTCTTTTTATATATTTTTTCTTTTTTGTGTTTGCTGTGATATATATATTTATACATTTATTCGCATATCTTACGGATTCAAATGAAGAGAAGTCAATAAAATATTACATATGAAATAATTTTATATCAAATAACATAGAAAAAAGATAGTTACTATTTAAAAGTATTTAATAATAGTTTATTGTTACATAATTAATGCATTCAACAGTAATATTGTCTTTTTGCATATGCTCAAAGCAGAACTTTTTATCGACAAAACAAGTGGACAACATTAATTTTCTTTCTTACTAAACTAGTAAACACAAGTATCCTTTTAAACATATTTCGCACTTGGATTCTCTATTAGCGAATTGTATGTGCATATGGCAGAAGAACAGGAATGCCGAATATTGGGATATTCCATATTTTGGAATGGAATGATTTTATAATCACTTAATGGCTTTAATAAAAACTTTATAAAAAAAGAAGATAAGACTTCAAAAAATAAGATAAAAGATTATTTTGGTGTAAAGAAAAAGTTACGAAAAAAATTTGGTTGGATCAAAAATGATAACAATATCAAAAGACAAAACCCCTCTCCCCTTAGAGATATGTTATGATATCAAGTGCCAGACCCTCCCCCCCCTCCTCCCTAAAGTGATGATGTTATATATGCATAGCCCCCTTTTCTCCTTGTAGAATATCCAATTTAGAAAATATTTATATCATTTATCGATTTTCGTACCTTTAAGGCAATTCTCAAATCCAAACTGGCTACGTTGACATAATTTGGTACTTCTCCATTATCCTGTCGACCACTTTTCATAATAAAAAACTATTGCCAAACTATAGGATTTAAGGCCAAAAATGCATGATCTTGGCGTCACATTCACTTCATGTCAGAAGTATTACACGTGTTTGTTATATGTTATATCAATCAAGTGATCTTTAATTCGACATATACCTGTATTTTTCATTATCTTTTACTCATTTATTAGTTATTTCGTTAGCGTTAATTAAAATAAAAATTGCATCCTTAAGCAGCGGTGCCATGATATTAAAAGAGAAAAAGCTTTGAAAAAAGGCTGCGATGCATAGTTACGTACAATAGATCAGTTTCAACTGACGTCACAAACGTTTATTCACCAACCGAGAGGTATAATTAAGAAAAATAATGTGAATAAATAAATATTCAACATTATTTTTTTTTCTGTTTTCATTAATATATTGTAAATTTTATTGTTTAAGCTAAAGGTTGACATGTTGGTGAGTGGAGCTTTTCCGAATTTCTTATATTTATTTATGTATTTATTTATTTATTTATTTATTTTTGAGATTCCAATGGCAACATTCTTCCGTTTGTTTATTTGGCATTCCAGTTTGGCGATAGTTTTTTGTTATGAAAAGTGGTCGACAGGATAATGGATAAGTACCCATAATTTTAATGCATTTTTGTGTGGAAACGCATGAAATTGATAGGTGTGCTTATTCAGAAACTTTGTAATCGAAAGACATTTTCTACTTTTTGATCCAGACAGAAGATCTTTCAGAAAATACTGTCAAAGCCGGCGTTTTGAACCGAATTACCAACGCCACAGCATGAGAAATGGGAAAAATGTGTCGTCACGTGAGATGAATCACTTATAACTCTATAAGTAATTTATTAATTAAAAAATGAAAAACTCATTTTGATACTTCCAAGTCTTTAGTTTAAAAAATGTAGTTTTCTTTACGGCTGTTTGTCAATTTAAACTAACTAATTTCTAAGATTTTCATGAAGTCCTTTTCATTCATAAATGCATAAAATTTACAGAAATTCTCATTCAGAATCAAGAAATCGGATAGCGTTTCGCATCTTCCTATAAAGGCAAATAATCTTTCAGAAAATTGTTAAAAATTAGTGTTTTAACCTGATGAATGCCGAATAACATTCTTTGAAAAGAGAACAAAATTTACTATATTCGCCTAGAAGATATAAAAAGGATTCTGTTTGCTCATGTGGAAAGATCACGCAAAGATGCTAAAAATAGCTTTAAAAATCGCTAAGATTTCAAAAATTGCAGAGGAAAAAATTTTCTATATTGGACTAAAAGACAAACAGGATTTCTTTTACGAATGTGGAAATATCGTCTCGCAAGCCCAAAAATTCTATAAATTCAAATAAAAATATTTACATAAAATTCAAAAATGCACGTACGAATTCCGAATAAGCTTTATTAAAAAGAGGATAAAATTTCCTAAATTGTACTAAAAGTTTAAAACTGGATTTATATTTAATAATGTGGGAAAATCGCCGCGAAATGCAAACAACCTCGTTAAATCGCATAAAAATTGCTAAAAATTCAAAAATCACAGATGACAAAATTTAGTACAGTGGGTTAAGGGGAGTCTTCACTCACTTGAAAACACTGGCTCGCTAATGTTAAACCTATGGCCAGGTTGTTTTCGAATTTCTTGTTTAAATTTAAATATTTTTAAACGATTTTTTTTTTTTTTTTTTTTTTTTTTTTGCATAAGATAGCTGAGGCCTAATATGGCTATTTTTTACTTTTTCGATTCCAGTTGCATGCTTTTTTTTTAATTAAGGTACTTCCACTTTCGGAACCGGTTTTGAAAGTGAAAGTATCTTTATTAAAAAAATCTGCAACTGAAATTGAAAAAGTACAAAATAGCCATATTAGGGATCGACCTTAGCTATCTTATGTAAAAAAAATTGTTTAAAAATATTCAAATTTAAACGAGAAATTCGAAAACAACCTGGCCATAGGTTTAACATTAGCGAGCGGGTGTTTTCAAGTGAGTGAAGACTCCCCTTAAAACATTGCAAAAGAAATTCTTTCATGAATATAAAAAAATCGGCGCAGAACAATCTCTCATGCAGAATTATTCCCCTAAACAATGATAAACAACCAAATCTGACAATTCAAGGATTTACATCAAAAATAAACAAATATTATAAATTAAATCCGAAAAGGAATTTTCTACACGCCAAATCATCGCTTATCTCCAAGTATGGGAACCTACTAGTGCCAAAGTAAGTGAACAGGCCTTCGTAGCTTTTCCTCCATTGCCAGGATACCGTTGCCCCGACATTAGTGGCATGACAACGAATAGATGAAGTGGAGATGTCTTTGAGAAGCCAATTGAAATTACATATAGTATAAATAATATATGGTATCTAATTCTTTTTTTTTCTTTCTTTTTTTAGTTTGTAAATGAAATTTTCAGAATAACCAGTCAATATCTTGTTTCACCATCATTTTATCAGCAAGTTGGAGCAGTGTATATGCTGTATGGTCTTTTTCGAAACCAGATCTCCCACCCTCCTGTTAAGGTATTGATTTCAACTGTTGTTTCTCTTCCATAATACTATGATCTCATGTTTCATATTAATTATTCAATGGAATTAATTTATAATATATAAAGATATTAATTATAATATATATTCATTTAAAAATATCTTTAAAGATATCTATTTTATTTCAATAAACATTATGAAAAAAAAAATTGGTTTTTATTTTAAAACATCTTTTTAAATATATGTTCTGCTTCCTCATTACTGAACAGTGTTTAAATTCACACATATAATATCTCACTTTTTATAGTGATGTGTAAGTAATAGCCTTATTTTTCTATTTCTTAACTTTTCCATATTTTCCTTAACTGCTAATTGTATTTATTGACCTGCTACCTTGGAATTAGACTTAAATATATATAGTATTAATTAATATTCTCAAAGGCAACAGAAAATTAGCATTTAATACAAGAATTAAGCTTCTGCAGCAATAAGCATGTGTATGTGTATTTCTACTGCCTGTCCTCCTTTAAATGTTTGGTACTTTTCCAGTATAGTGGTTCAATTTTGAAGTATGAAAGTGATAAATGCTAGTCTGGAAAATGAAGTTATCAAGGGGCAAATTAGCTTTAAGCCTTAGATTTAAAGTTAAAAAAGAGGCTGCGAATTTTTAATTTTAAATTTTGAACTTTAATTTTATTTTTATCTTTTCACATGATATATAAATAAAATGTTTATATATATATATAATTACATATATAAACAAGTATAAAAGTTCATCAAATTTGTTTTCATTGCTCTTTATATCATCTGGTAACAATCTAACAATCACTCCTTCTGAAGCACAAACTGTGCCAAGCTTTATAAAAAGAAAATGCCAAGACCTCTATAGTGGGAAAGTACCAAATGTTCTATCCTTTAAATGTCTCAATTTTAATTAAAGCCAATAATCTTTTTACTCACACATACTGTATGTCATTTTTAATTATTGATAATTAATAACAATATCAATCTTTTTTTTTTCACTTTACACATGAAAAACCATGTAGTTTTAGTTAAGTTTGCTTTTATGTGTCAGTTTTTATGAAAGAATAGAAGATAAATATTTTGGTTTTATATAAAGTGTTTTTTTTTCCTTTCCATGCATTATGATTTATTCCAGGTATGTTGTTACGTGAAATAAACCGAATAATTTGTTATCTGAAATCAATCTTAAAGAGCCCATTGGTCACTTTTTTGGCTACCACTATTTCCAAGCAACAATCTTCATGGTGAAATTCTACCATGAACATTATTACTTGAAAATAGTGGTAGCCAAATAAGTTACAGGTGGGTTCCCAGCGATCTTTATCACCCTATTTATCTATTATATACTTTTGTGTTTTTAAATCTTTTACAAAAAGCGAGACAGAAAAGCAACTTAATAAAAATTACTCGCAATTTTTGAATTTTGGGTAATTCACCTACAGAAACTGAATATTTTAGTTAAGTTATTGCTTTTCTGTCTCAACTTACCTTCTGATTCAAATTAAAAAAAGTCCTTCCGGCCTGTATCGGAAGGAAAAGGTAGCTTTCCTATATCTTCGTTTTAAAATTTTAGCTAATGTTACACGAAAACAGCAAGTTAAAATGCAAAGAAAACGTTTACAAAGGATTCGTTAATACTGAATCTGAATAAGAAATTCGCCAAATTATTGAGCAATAGCCAAATTGGCTTCATTTATGAAGACTTATTTTGGTCGCCAAATTTGGCGATATTTCGCCAAATGTCGCCAAGTTTGGCGAGAATTTGGCGAGAATTTGGCGCTAACGGATATGAATATATAGTTTTATGCGTATGATTGGGGAAAATTATTACAACAATGAAAATTTTTGTAATGTGCTGTCTTGTTTCAAAATGTCAGCCACCCTAGAATTTCAAACTGCTCTATCTCAGCCATTTTTTAAGATAGAGGTAAACCAAAAAATGCTCTGGAATCCTCGTATCAAGGCCTAACATTTAATTAAAAAATAAATTTGAATTTTTAACTTTTTTGTATATTTATTTTAGTTTTAAATTTTTAAATGGCCGCCATCTTGAAACAAAATGGCGGACCAAGCTGGCCAACGAACTCGGTTGAGACATTGGTGAGCTTAATACACACAATTAGTTTCATCAAAATTGATTTATAAATACGAGCGTTATCGTATGACATAGGTCAGATATATTTATATATATATGGAGATATATATATATGTATATATATATATAAATCAACATTTGAACGGAGGGTGGTTTTGGGGTCTGGAGGTCATGATCGGTGAAAATATATCGAAATTTTCCGGAACTGCTTTCCTCCGAACGGCTGCAATAGGTAGCTTTATACTTTTTTGTATTGAAAGCTACGTAATATTCACAAGACACACCACACTCACACACAAAAATGATTTGTCTTCGACAGTAAGTATGTGTGTGCACTTTTTGTTTATAAACACACAAAAAAAAAAAAGCCTGCTTAGCATATCTGTATTTTTAAATGCAATATATAATGAAATAATGAAAATAAAAATTCCTTAAAAAAAAAACAAAAGAAAAACTTATAATTTTTGTTTGTCTTAATTCTACTAAAAATGTTAATATTTTATTTTAAAACCATGCTGTTATGAACTTTTGCTGTGAAACAAACTGAAAGTTTGGAAGATTTACAAAATATGAAATATCTTAAAATTATATATTAAAAAAAAAAAAAGAAAAGAACGAAAAATCAAGCGTCAAGCATAGATTATATAGCACTTTCCAACGCTTCCAAAATAATTTTACAAATCATACCGTTTAATAAGCTAAAAGCTAACATCTAAGTAAACAATTTAGAAAACGCATAACATATTTAAAAACATAATTTCAGGAATTTCTAACATATACAATATTCGGAAAAATATCCGAATACTTTTATTCAGCCCTGTATAGGATCTATAGATTTGTATATATACTACATAGGATGATAATTTTAGTTCAGTTAGGAAACGCGTAGCACAGTTTAAAATTCTCCGTCTGGAGTTTGTCAATAAACAGAAATGTGTTCGCAAACTTTTGTGCTGCCCTGTATAGGATCTACAGAATTTATACACACCACGTAATAGACAAAAAGCAAGTTAAAATTAAAATCGCGTTCAATAACTTAAAACGCACTTCCAGGAATTATTGTTAACAGACAGTAGATAATTCTTTTGCGTGTCCCTGTAAATGAACGATGACTGCTATACACACAATATTCCGTAGTAAGTCTCTTGTAATGCACCTTAGTGATCTATATACATTTCAATGCGTTTAAAATAGTGAAACATTATTTAAATAAACCGCAGAGGATTTTCCTCCATAGACGTAATGTAATGGAATTATTTTTACTGTCCCTGTAAAGTAACTATAAGTGCTATGCACACCCTGTTCCATATTAAGCTTCTTCTAATGCACCTTAGTAATATATATAAATTACAATGCGTTTAAAATAGTGAAACATTATTTAAATAAACCGCAAATGATTTTTCCCCATAGACCGCAATGTAACAGAATTCTTTTGAGTGTCCCTGTAAAAAAACTATAAGTGCTACACACTTCCGTTGAAATAGGGAACATGCTATAGATAACGACAATAACATATAAAAATTGCAGAGCAATCCGAGCATATTTACGGGAGTTCGAGCACGGACAGACGGCCAGACAAACCGAAGTCATAAGCACTTTTCAACTAGGTTGGAAAGTGAAATATAATTTTCAGTTGAAAAAAAATTTTTTTTCTTAATAAATGCCTGTAGAATAGTATTGAACAATAAGTATTTTGGTAATGCATTTTATGTTTCTTCAAATATTTTTTCAAACTGTCATATTTAAACCACAGATCAGCAGTTTTCAACAGGGAAATTCATGCTTGCCTGTTTCGTCCAATTTTCAAATTCATTTCTGAAAGTCAATATGAACATGCTTTTTCAATTAGGTATGATTAGGATGTTCAGGAATAGGATGTTTAGCTTCTGCAGAAGCACTTATGGTGAATGAACAAAAAAAATAATTTTTTTGTAATTATTAAGGTTATTATTATGTAATTTAATTTCTTTAAAACTAAGTTGCTTTAAAATAAATAATTTTTTACAATTTAATGAATAAAAATGATGTTTAAAATTCTAATATAAAGTAAAATGTTTTCTTTGTGCTTCAAATTTAATTATTATTGTTATTCTCATTAAATTTATGTATCTAGCCTAAAGTATGTAGTTATAAATTATGTTAGCAGGGCTTTTCCAATACCTTATTTTTTTAATTAAATGATCTAGGGTAGCAGTTCCCAAACTAGTTGTCGCAGTCCACGGGTGCATTCTAAAGGGATGCTTTGGTAGTTTGGAGAACAATCAGTCCATTCTTTAGATATGTACATTTAATTTTATCTGCCGCAAAAATAGTATAAAAACAATAGGCTACAACTTCAAAAGAGTGCATTCTAAAAAAAAAAAATATAGATAAATAACTTTATGAAAATATAGTATTTTATTAAACTTTGTATAGAAAAGTTTAAAGCTAAAATGAAAAAAAGTTTCAGTTCTGATACAGAATCTGTCATTGATGCAAAACAATGTCATAATATTGTTTTTAAATTGTATTTTTTATAATACATTCTAAATGTCTACAATGTCAAATCTAAAAATCTAAATGTATTTTTCCATACATATAAATATGAGGTTTTTTTTTTCGAAAAGTAAAGATATAATGCCGTATACTCATTCAAAAAACTTTTAATTGATAAAATACCCATTAAAAATTACTTACTGGTATATGCCTTATTTTTCGACATAGTTACCGTCATTGTCTAAACATTTGTTAAGTCTGGGTACAAGCTTTTGTACCCCATTGTCATAGAAGTTTACTGCCTGTTGTTGAAACAACATTTCAACTTCGATTTTGATCTCATCATCGTCGTGGAGGTTTTGCCCTGCAAGATATTTTGTCAGGTAAAAGAATAAGTGGTAGCTGCTCGAATCTCTTCCTCCGTTCTTTTAAGAAGGGTATCGATCACAGATTGCCTACCTGTTCTGGGTTCTTCATGAACATTGGTCCAACCTACAGAGAAACACAACATCATTCTGTTACATTTTGTTGATTCATAATGTTCCCATAGGTGGAAACAATTTCTTTGTGAATATCTGCGGACACTCGCCTTTTGCATAAAGAAAATGTATGACAGAACATACTTCATATTTGGCGGGATTCTGAACTGACGCAACTATTATAAACAAGTGCTACATGAAACTGACTCACCATACAAATAACAAATGACTGTGAGAAAAAGCTCAAATGTTCAAGGTTACAATATGTGTTGCCAATGCGCTCATTAAAACTTTTTTTGCTGTCTGTCTGAGGTGTATCTTTACTTTTTGAAAACATCTCGTGTATGTATAATGTTTCGATTATTTCACTTTTACCTATTACTGTTTTTGTTTGTATACTTTGTGTATAAGTTAATCTTTTCCAGAGGATAGATTATATGAAAGACCCTATATTTCTAAATATTAATGGGTTGTAAATAAAAAAAAAAATTAAACCTTAATTTGTGTTGTGTAATAAAAAGATTTGTGAACCACTGATCTAGGAAAAATATAAAATTAAACAACCCTTTCTATTTTATCTGTTTAAGCTACTTGAATAATGTAAGTTTTTCCAATGATAATAATAATTTAAAAAAAAAATCAAAAATTAATTGGAAATATTTAAATTTATAAGGAAAATTCTATTAAATTATTATTTTCTTTTATAGATTCGTATTGAAACTAATCATTTGAGAGTTATACAATCATTACGTGATGATGCAGTTTTGAAGGAGTACAAAGCATTACATTATGTGATAGATTACTTGTTAGACCATGCTTTTCTCTATGTGGCAAATCAAACTTTGGTGAGTTAATTTTGTAAATTTATTATACGTTTAAATAAGTAAATTTATTCATTAAACCTTTGTTTTTTGTATGCCTTTTTTTTTTGTCACGAAGATGTTATATTATCAGTATATTTCTAATATGATTTTTATATAATAAGTAAAAGTACCAAATAAATGTTAAGGTATAAATTAAAAAAAATATTCTTTATTTCTTTTTTTAATAAGAATGTGATTTATTCCTATATGATAATATGTTAAAATATGCTTAATCATAATTAATTTAGTTTCTTTAATTTTTTTTAAAACATTTTTTTATTTGTAAATTTTTATTTGTAAACAATGTAATTTGTATAACCTTATGGTTTTGATTAAAAAAAAAAAAGTTGTTGTATTTGCCAACTTTGATAAATTTATAATATATTAATTACTACCAGGGCTTGACAAATGCGGTCGCTAGGTCGCCACTGGCGACCAACTTTTTTTATCTGGCGACTAACTTTTTTAATCTGACTTTTTTGTTTTATTTATTTATTTATTTATTTATTTTAAATTGAACTAAAAAATGAGCACAAACGACATTTTGTCTAAAGCCAAGTTTAAAAGGCATTTCCATTTCATGCCCATAAAACGCTATTGTTTTCCGCTCTAGTCGGCTAGCATGCCATGTGATTAGAATGTGAGGAGATGGGGGGGGGGGGGGGGGAAGGTTCAATAAAAAATATTGTCAATCCAACTTATGTGGCATCTAAAAATTGGATCAATGATAAAAAAGGCTTACACTTTTTTGTATGTTTCAAATCAGATTTTTGTGTTCAGAATTAAAACTTTTAATCTATCACATATATTTTAAAAGAATAATAACATATAAGTGATTATAAGTAATTCATTCGAAGTAAATCTATAAAACTTAATTAAAATTTCAAGAATAATTCATTTCAATAAAAATATGTATTTTTTAAATATTTCTTCCCCGCTTAAAATGCTTGGCGCCTCGCGTCTGTTTGCACCACACACGTTGGACATCACCGTCACTCTGTCTTGGCGACAAGTGTCTGGTTCTGAGTTGTTTCTCAATAGTATTTTATAATTACATTGTTTGGATTATTATCTGCAGTAAATGAAAAATAAAAAATCATTGATTGCACTTCAGAAGGATAAGTTTTTTTTTTTTTTTTTTTTAAATTCTTAAATTTTTACTGTAGATCATTGGATCAAAATAAACCTCAGCCAGCTGCTGATTTTGATTTAATCCAGCACGGGAAAATATACTTTTTTTCTTTTGTTTTTAGCTATGAAAACAAACATTTACGTAATAACTCTCGAGTTATTTTGAAAACATCACAATGTTGAATTAAATTTCTTGTAAGATGTCTCATTATAGATGCTTCAAATTTACAAAATATTAAGAAATAAACTTGAAATTATATTTACACACACACACACACACACACACACACACACACACACACACACACAAACAACAACAACAACAAAAATAAACTTTTATTTTTAATTTGGCAAAACTAAGAGAGGTCATTAAATGCAAATTTTTAAATAATTAAATCAGAATTATTTGAATTTTTTATTTCGATAGGCTAAAAAGGCAAAAAATTGTTTTTCGGCTTCACTATTTTATAGATGCCATCTCATCAGATATAGATTTTGTAGCACTCAACTATTTGGACATTTGAAGCATACAGTAATCAGCATTTCCTGAACATGTCGATTAATTCAGAGTTTACAATATTTCCTTTATTATTTTTTTTTCACAAATATATAACTTTGATAAGTTTCCTTAGAAAACTTAGTTTTATATTTTTAAATTATGTACTATTCTAAACTATGCAACTAATAATTCTAAACTAAGTTTGTTATTATTTTTTCTGACTTAATTACTAAACAAACGTTTGTGCTTTTTAAAAATCAATAACGGGGGGGTTAAATTTTTTTACTGGCGACTAGAATTTATACCTGGCTACCAGATTTTTTCAAATTTGTAAAGCCCTGATTGTTACTCTTTCTAGAAAGGACCACTCATAGGGAATATGCCAAAAACATCGAAACATGAAGATAGTATATGCAATTTGAAGACAAATTACAAGTCTGATGCAATTAAGTATAGTGTCTCTACTCATCTTGCTGTAAGTATTATATTAGTTTTCTTATCTTAACGTAAACATAATGCAATATTTATTGCACTCAAGTAATGCAATTCAATAATCAGTTTATAATTCTGTTGTATAAAGTATTACTCTTTTGTTATGATTTATGTATTTACTCGCGTAATTTTCACTTCCCTGTATTTTTCACACGCTTTATTATAGAAAGGAACTTTTAGTGAAAAACACAGATTTGTGTAATTTTTGCATGAAGATTATAAGATAATTTACTACATCCATCAGGTTGAAATGCGAAAGCATTGAGTTACATAAAATTAAGATACAATATTAAAAAAAAAATTGCATTTTTTCATGTTTACTGTTTAATAGTATAAAACCAAATTTGCCATAGCAACTGTTGAATTGTAATTTTCAAGTATTTATTCAGTCATCAGTTGCCTCAGATAATGTTCAAATGCTAATCTATCAGCAAGTGCTTCTGCTCTTATTTGGTCAAGCCTATCCTTTGGAAAAAACACTTCAATGAGAATATCCTCTAAAGATGAATTCTACTAAAAGCAACATAAATTGCTCCAAGTGACAACTTCTTCGGACCAATGTTCATAGCAATTTTTGACATAAATAAATCTGGGCTTTGCATATATTGACAGCGTGTGCAATTGTTAAAGACAAGTCCTGTGTTGTGGACGATATATTTTAATGTACCATGTGCACTATTAAACAATCGTCGCTCTTTTCACAGATTGGTAAGTAATGAATTTCTGCATCCAATGGGTAAGAAAAGTTCAGTGTGAAGACCAAATGCATGGTCATCTTCACTTCATCTTGCTATTTGATTATTGTGGTCTGCTAATATTCTTGTCACTAGCCATCTTGATTTACAAAGTGTTTCTTGATTGTGTTCTTCGGCTTGCTTGTTCATGGAAAAAAGGCATGTGGCAACTTGAAATTCTTCAAGTTTATCTTGAGGCAGTATTGCTTTGCATCATTGCATAAAGAATGACTATTGTTCGCCTGTAACCAGAACAATGGAAAACAAAGCAACAGTTTCTCAAAACTGTCTTTGCTAATCATCAATTTGTCTCATTGACTTAATTAAGGTGAAGCCTTTTTTAAAAATCCTAAGTACTTACTACTCATCTGCACAAAGTAAAAGTGTCTTTATTTACATTCCTTTTATAAAGACTTAGACAAAGCCAAAGGCTGCCACCAAAGTATTGAATTCATGGCAAAGTAGCAAATTCAGGGTGTCTAGCAAATATACCATCTTCATACTTCATTAGGAACTTAAATGCTCATCAGGAGAAACTGTTTTCTAATATGGTTGTCGTAAGACTGTTGTAGCATACAGAAAAAAAGGCGAGGGAAAGCTCATGCACTGTAACTCTCTTCGTGAAATTAATTGATTGGCTGAGATATTAATGAGTGATGAGACACACAAATCATATACTAAGTTGTTTTTGTCTATTGGCTCAAGCATGGTCTAAATGACTCATGTCTTATTGCCTCATTAAAACTATCAGAATCCTCAGCAAAGTCAGTTGCTCTTGGTAGCATTTGAGATACATCACCATTCTCAGGTAATGAAGTGATCCTTAAAGATTAATTGTTCTGAAAGATAATTAATTAAATATTATGATATTTGAGAAGTAAGGATTGTGAGTTTTAAGCTATCTGAATGTTTAACAGAAAACTCAGTACATCTTGATAAAATATTTCTTGTCATAGTTGAAGTCAATCAGAAGGATTGACAGACAGGTATGAGATTAAACTCATATTTTGTTTAAAGCTGATTACATTTCCATTGTATCCATACTGTATGCTTCTTATACAATTGAGAAAAACCCTTGTATGTATTTGAACAATCACCATTTGTTCAGTGTAGCTCAGATCTTTGAGGCAATCAGGAACAAGACCAGGGTCCAGTGAGTTGGCAGCAGAAAATTTCAAACACTGTCTTTAGACTTGCATGTCTGGCTGAGAGCAGTATTATTCAATTTGATATCAGGGAAAGTTCTGCAGCTTGTATTGCAGCACTCATGGATGATATCCGACCCACTGGCAGAAACACAGCGACATAGTCGTGGACAAAGAAAAGTTCTTGCAGACAATTTTTGTCTGCACTAATGAAATTAATTTTAAAAACTGTCCGCAACTTCTGAATTTCGGCAAAGGATCGTGGTAAAAACACAGAATTTCGTAAAAAGATCACGGTAAAAAAATGTGAATTTCGTCAAAAGAGTGCAGTAAAAATACGCGATTTACGTATAAGGATCGTGGTAAAAACACACGAATTTCGGCAAAGGATCGTGGTAAAAACATGTAATTTTGTCAAAAGATTGCAGAAAAAACGTGAATTTTGTCAAAAGATCGTGGTAAAAACATGCGCTTTTCGTTCGTCAAAGGATCGCAGAAAAACACGCGAATTTCGTCAAAAGATCACAGTTAAAAACACGCGAATTTCGTCAAAAGATTGCAGTAAAAACACATGAATTTTGCCAAAAGATCGCTGTAAAAACATGCAAATTTTGTCAAAAGATCGTGCTACGCGATTTTTGTCGAAGGATCATGGTAAAAACGTGCGAATTTTGGCAAAGGATCGCGGCAAACAAAATTAAAACGTGATTTTCATCAAACAATTTTAGAAAAAAATAATCATGGAGTATCGTCAAAATTTACTGCATAAAAAGACTGCTAAATAAAATATTGAAACCCAGTTACTTTTACTAATGTCTAAAGATCGTCACAAAACGAGAAAAATGCTAAAAATTGCATAAAAAATTCAAAAATAGATGGAGGAATTCCGGATTCCTTTTACTAATGTAGAAAATTCGCTGCAAAAAGAAAAAAAAAACACAAAAAATTAAGAAAACTAGTCCAAAAGTGGGCTTTGAGGTGCATAACTTCAGACAAAACAACACTTCAGACTCTTCCTGCCAAATCTTGCAGCTCTGCACTTAGCAGTCTCTTCAGAAAACATCACACAGAGACAAACATCTATGCTTTAGGGAGGGAAATTCTCCCCCCCCCCTTCCGTAAGCTTATCCTTCCCATTTTAGAAATCCCACAAGAAGTGAGATGATGAACCGATATGTAACATCAAAAGTTATAAGCAAAATTAATGAGAATGCATCAAGCTTATCCTATTTTAAATAAAATGATGAAAAATTCCTAGTTTAGTGTATTATTCATTCATTAGAATTACACGCAAAATTTGTAGACAGATTATGAAATTTTAAAAGCTTGTCGCAGACAGCTACAGAACTTTCTGCCACTGGGAGCTTCAATATTTTTCTATCAAACTTGATAGTTTCACTTGATAGTTTTCAGCTGAGTTGTCGTTAAATAATTACTGGCCAAATATTCAGAAAGTAGCTGACTTTTTGTTGTTCTTCTCCTCCACTGAGAATTAAGTTGCGCAGATCTTCTCATCTCTACCGATTGCTTTAACTGCCATTCTTATAATAGCTTCTTTCTATATATAATGTTATACATTAAAAAATATTTTCATTATTAAAAGTATTCTGAATCTAGTTCAGCTTTACTTATTTTGTAAGAGACATTTTCATTTATTTATTGTATTTTTTGCCCTACTAATTTTTAATTATCAATTTAATATAGAAAAGTTGGTATTTATCAATTTTTCTAGACACATATGTTTGGCAATAAAGCTCTTTTCTGTAACAATATAATGTAAAACAAACAAAAATATATGTATAATCCGTACTTATACAAAATGCTTGTCCATCCCCTTTTTTATGCTGGATTGTCTAAACTAAATAAAAATAAACAGATTCAGATTGTGTTTACACAATAAATTTGAAAAGAAAGGTTTCTACTGATGTATAGGATGCGTACACTCCTTAGAATTTCCAAGGAGTCTGACACTACTATTTCAGATCAGAATTTTTTTACCTAATACAGACATCCCCCGACTTACGTAATTAATGCGTTCCGCAGACTTTTACGTAACTCGAATTTTACGTAAGTTGAATGTGTAATTTTCTTAAGTAAAATTTCGTAAGAAACTGCAATATTTATTATATATATATAGATCGATTATATTTACACACCGAATATATTTTTAAATAAAGCATCATGCAGCAGTATTTACTTGGATATAAATGATACAAGTATGAAAAAAATATAAAGTTGAACTGAAAAAACACTTTTCAAATAAAAAATATCTTATGTAATTTGGGATTTATAAATTTAACATTGATGGAGTGATTTATAACAATTTTGAGATTACTTCAAACGACTATAAAAATAAGAAATAATTAAAGAGGACTGACTGACTTACCTCTTCTCCATGAATTTTCGATGACAAGACAAATGAATAGCACTCACAAAATGAAATAATTCTTGATAAACACAACTTGTATTTATTAAGAATTAGATGACAACAATAAATAACGAACAATAAAGATTCGTTGTTATGATAATACTGTATATTTCCAACAAAAATATAACTATCTCTAATACATAAAACTATATTATAATAGTTATAATTTTTATCTACATATTTTATTTATAAATAATTATCAGAAGTATTCAAATGAGCTAGTGAGTTCATAAATGTAATTTTCAAAATTTTTTTACGTAACTGCGAATTTACGTAAGTCGCAGTATATGTAAGTCGGGGGATGCCTGTATATTTAATTCAGATTTTTAAAAAAACTAGTCGTTGGGGGCCACCATAATACTTACCCATGGATATGCATAATATAAAATATGAAAATAAAACATGTGTAAACTACTTGTAAAATGCATTGCAATTCGTATAAAGTCGGGCTTGATGACGTCATAAACTTTAAATGCTCTATTACTGAATTGTGTAAAAGAAACATCCTTATAACTCTGAAAATAATAATCATATTAACTAACGGTTTATTGCATCAGATTAAGCGTCTCATTTCCAATTAAAATATAACTTTGAATTGAAATTTGGATGAAATAACAGGGTCATGAAAAATCAAATAGTGTGGAAAATAGGATTACAAATATCTAGACAACTAATTATCCTATCAACTTCGTTCTTTATGCAAAATTTGTTTTTTTATTGTTTTTTATATTCCCTCCTTAAAATAAACAATTTCGAAAATCGTCTTATCTGTGCTATTTATATTGATACTACTAATGAAGATTTAATACTTATTGGTTATTCAGTTGATTCATTAAAAGCATTATCAGAACTCAACCTCTGGACCCGTTTAGTTCAGAGATTGACCTAAAATTATAAAAATTTTTTTAGGAGCACCGAGGAATACGTGTTAACACCTCGACATCCAAACGAGGAAGAGAGCGGGACGTTACGCTGAATTCAAAGTCCGAGCGTGAAAAAACCATGCAGTTAAGTCTTTAACCGTACAACTCTGCTACACTAACCAATAAGAAAATCCTTTTCACGATCGGTCAAACGCACCCCAATCATCACAGTGTTCATGATCTGTGAACGGGTACATATTTGAAGGGAGGAAATGGGTGAAGTCATTGACCTCATATGCTGCCGTTACAGAGAGATAAAAACTCTTTTGTTATGATTTATGTATTTACTCACGTAATTTTCATTTCACTGTATTTTTCACACGCTTTATTATAGAAAGGAACTTTTAGTGAAAACACAGATTTGTGTAATTTTTGCATGAAGATTATAAGATAATTTACTACATCCATCATGTTGAAATGCCAAAGCATTGAGTTACATAAAATTAAGATACAATATTTAAAAAAAAATTGTATTTTTTCATGTTTACTGTTTAATAGTATAAAACCAAATTTGCCATAGCAACTGTTGAATTGTAATTTTCAAGTATTTATTCAGTCATCAGTTGCCTCAGATAATGTTCAAATGCTAATCTATCAGCAAGTGCTTCTGTTCTTATTTGGTCATGCCTATCCTTTGACTTGAAGAGGGGAAAAAAGGTGAACCATTTTATGTCTAAACAGAAGCAGAACATTATATAACTGAGAATGGAAGTTTAAATTTTATATTTATGAATAGAATAATATTTAAGAAAAGTAATTTTACATTGAGATAGGGAAATATTTAAAATGTCATAAATAAGATTTTAGTAATATTTAAGAAAGAAATTTTTTAATGAGAGATTTATGAATAATATTTGAAATAAAGAATTTTAAATGATTTAAATTTGGAATAATTAAAATATTTAAATTAGTAGTGATTTACAGCCATGACGTAAGTTATGATACATTTAATATTTGCATACTTTACTGATTTTAATGAAGAGAAGAAGTTAATAAACTTTCACTATTATATATCAAACAACTTTATAACAAATAACATTTTAAAGAAATACTTACTATTTAAAAGTATTTAACACTGGGCCGTAGCTAGAGGGGTGCCAGGGGTGGAGGGGGCTCAGCACCCCCTGAAAAATTTTAAGCCCCCCCCCCCTCCTGGGAAAGTTGCCAAGGCCACCAAATAAAATTCTGTTTCAAAACTCTGTTAAAAAATTGAACTTAGTTTTGGGGGCTTTTTACAGTTTTGCATAAATACTAAATTGTAGTATTTGTTTAAAAACTGCAAATAAATGCTGCAATATGGTTGCATCCTATCTGCACATACTCAGAATTAGCAACCTTCTGCTGATGCAAACATTGACTTTTGCATTAGTTATGTACTGAAAATTTTCATTTTGCAGCGTTTTTCATTATTAGAATAAAACAAAGTTATTCTAATGAGTTTAATAGTAAATAGATGCTTGTGATAAACCTTATGTTTCGTATTTGAGTCATCCTAGTTTAAATATATAAGATCCTTTATTTATAACTGATACTAATGGAAAAAACTAATAGCCAATTTAAATACAAGTGGTTTTAGCATTTGACTAGACACAAAAATAATTTTAAAATGCAAAATACATCCTTGATTTTTCTAATGTTTTTTATTATATAAAAACATAACTTTAGAGTCCTTAAGGGACAGAATATTCAGAAAAAATAAATAAATAAATAAAGTTTGCAACTTTTTGAAACAGGTGAACTGTCAGCTTTTTATATACTCATTGACATCATCACTTATTATTTCACTAGCATAATTATACACTGAAAATTTTCATTCTGCAGCCAGTGATGAAGTCGTAAAAAAACCAGAGGGCATACGCTGTAGGCAGAGGGTATAAATAATCCAGAAAAATCCTTAAAATAACCCAGAAGGTATACGGTGTATCCACCATACATCCATTACATCCCTGTCTGCAGCCTTTACTTTTCTTAACATCAAATAAAGTTATTATAAACAGTTTAATAAGAAACATAGTGCCTATGATAAGAATATGTGCTAATTTACCTTTCTATATAATACTTTGATCATATATAGGTGTTTGTGTGTGCATGTGTCAGACAGAGAAATAGCATGAGCCTCCCCTACATTTTCTTGAGCACCCCCTTATTGTTTACTCCTAGCTACAGCCCTGATTTAACAATAGCTTTATGTTACATAATGCATGTAATATTGTTCTTCTTACACTTGCCCTGTCACGGGGTAAGAAGAACTCCTTATAAACAAAACAAGTAGGCAACAAACATTCTTCCTCATTTTTTACTAGTAAACATAACAAGTATCATTCCGAACCTGGTTTCTCTACCAATGAATTATATGAGCATATGGCAGAAAAATAAGAATGTGAAACATTGGGATATTCCATTTTTTAAAATGAAAGGATTCTATAATCATTTAATAATTTAATAGTTTGTATTTTCATAAAAATTGATAACAAATTAAAAAAGATAAAGTTACCAAAAAAAGAAAATTTTGGTTGGATCAAAGATGATAATGATATCAAAAGGCAAAACCCCCTCCCCCTAAAGATATCTTGAGATATCAAGTGTCAGACCCCTAAGTGCATGCACTTCTGTTGTTCTCACTTTACAATGTTTCTTTGAAGAAGTGGTTCCTTTATGAAACCTTGAAACAATTTAATGCTTACATTGGGTGCTAATAGCCAATAAACTAATAGCCAATCTAAATACAAGTGGTTTTAGCATTTGACTAGACACAAAAATAATTTTAAAATGCAAAATACATCCTTGATTTTTCTAATGTTTTTTATCATATAAAAACATAACTTTAGAGTCCTTAAGGGACAGAATATTCAGAAAAAAAAAAAAAATTAAAGTTTGCAACTTTTTGAAACAGGTAAACTGTCAGCTTTTTATATACTCATTGACATCATCACTTATTATTTCACTAGTATAATTATACACTGAAAATTTTCATTCTGCAGCCAGTGATGAAGTCGTAAAAAAACCAGAGGGCATACGCTGTAGGCAGAGGGTATAAATAATCCAGAAAAATCCCAGAAAAAGTTACCAATGCCTAAGTTTTGAGTAGATTACTATGGTGTTAATAGTTTTACAATATTATAATTCTCTTATTCATTTTTTTTGTTCTTTCACATAAAGTGTATAAAAGTAATATTGTTTGTAAATATTTTCATTTATTTTATACAAAGGAGCTGCGGGATCTTCAATTGCAATATATAGCTGAAAAGGAAAATCTTGTTGGTGCTGTAAGAGGTAATTTAACTGAGACTAATGAAATTTATGACGAGGTAATCAGGTATGTAACTTTAACAATTTTTCACTTATTAAAATATATTTAATTTTGAATAATTGATTTGTGTATAAAAGATAAACTTGCTTTTCATACTTATACAAAATTTATATTCATTTAATAAACATAAATTTATCTTAATGTAATTCTGTAGCCATGAATATTATAATTAAAAAAAAATTATAACAAATGCCTTCCACATAAGCAAAAGATTGTTCATATCTGTTATGTCTCCTTTTTTTTCAAAGGAGACTTCTTTATTTTGACACTATCTCCTTTTTTTCTCACACATTCAAACATTTCTCTTTTTTTTTCTGAGTATTTAATAAAAGTGAAATTTTTTTTTAAACACACCTTAAAAGTTCAAAATTAATGGATTGCCCTGAATATTACAATTTAAAAAAAAATTATGACAGATGCCTTCCACATAAGCAAAAGATTGTTCATATCTGTTACGTCTCCCTTTTTTTCAAAGGAGACTTCTTTATTTTGGCACTATCTTCTTTTTTTCTCATACATTCAAACATTTCTCTTTTTTTTCTGGGTATTTAATAAAAGTAAAAACATTTTTTTAAACACACCTTAAAAGTTCAAAATTCATGGATTGTTGTTAAAAAAGAAAAAGCAATTTTTGCTCAGTTTCTTTTCAACATATGGAGCAAAGGGGAAAAAAAAGAAATTGCTGCAAATGTCACTTTATATTATAACAAACAAGTATTTATCATTAAATCATGTGCAGAGTTTAAATTGCGTTTTTAATTTTTGCTAAAGTATTTCATATTTAGTAAAAATATGTAAGGGAAGTTTTATCTAAAAAGTGAAAAAAAAAGTAAAAGTTAAAAATTTCGGTACTTTTATGTTATAGCGGCCCCTAAGGATGATTTTCTAAGTGACAGTGATATATTGCCAAGTTAGGTTGTAAAATCTTGTTAAATGGTTTGCAGCCCTAAATAGTGGTAACAGAGGGCTGAAAAAATGATACCGAAAGTTTATTTAGTAACTGGGAGATCTCAGAAGAATGTCAGAAAAGATTTCGTTTGAATCGGACCAAGATTAAAGGCAAAATTTTTTAGTTACATTTTCCACCGCCGGGAGTGCATTCTGTTCTAAACAAACCTCTTTCCGAATGAAACTCTGCCACGTGTCTCTGCTGCCTATGGCAATGTATAGAAGGCGTGCTGTGCACACACTGAAAATCTTTTAGTTCCACTTTCCACCACTATGGGGCACCAAATCTAATGCTTAATTAGTTATCTATATCTTAATTAATTCATGTAAACTTAAAAAAATAAAAACAAAAAAATAAAAAAATAAAAACAAAAAAATAAAAAAATAAAAACAAAAAAATAAAAAAATAAAAACAAAAAAATAAAAAAATAAAAACAAAAAAATGTTCATCGAATGAATCAATTCTCGTTGAAATTGGGCCCTTTGTTTGAATCGGACAAATTTTAAAGGCAAAATTTTTTAGTTCCACTTCCCACCGCTAGAGGTGTACTCTGTTCCAAATAAAGCTCTTTGTGATCGAAACTCCGGCACGTCTCCCTGCTGCCTACGACACCGTTTAGCAGGCGTGCTGCACATGCGCTGCAAAATCTTTTACTTCCATTTTCTACCACCAGGTGGTGCCAAATCTGTATCTTAATTAGTTATCCATATCTTAATTAGTTCGTGTTAAGTTGAAGGAACTAATTCCCATTGAAATCGGGCCCATAGAACCCGAGAAAATACCCCACCCTGGTGATTAATGTTCAGAAATAGTGGTAACCTAGGCTTGAAAAAATTATACCGAAGTTTATCTAGTACCTGGGGACCTGAGAATGGTTTTGTTTGAATTGGACAAATAATTAGAAAGTTCTGATTTTGGAGGCAGGTGGGAAGGAGGGAGTTTCGATCTGAACATTAACGTGATATTTAAATTATAACCGAATGCCCCCCCTCCCGATTTAAACCAATGATATTAAAAAATTAGGAATTATCATTAACTTTTAAAACAGAAACAAAATAACTTTTCTTCTTCTTTTTTTTTTTTTTTTTTTTTTTTTTTTTTTGTATGTACAAAAACAGTAAGTTATCGTTGTTAATATCTGAAATCAAATACATAAATGACGTCACGTACATGAAAATACTCTAAAAATCGCATAAAACAAATTGCAAAAAATTCACAACTCGCCGTTCGAATTGCAATCAGCTGACGACCTTTTCATCTGTCAATCACAATTGGCTTCCTGCTGTACTTACAATCCTATCAGCTGCCAATCACAACTGGCCTCCAACGGTGTTTGACTTCTAGTGATGTCATACACTGCAAAACATGAAAAAAAGGTTAAAAAAAGAATTAAAAATGAAAAAAAAAATGTAATAAAAAAAAATAGGATAATAAATAATCTGCCTTTCCCTTTTAAAATCCTGATTTTTTTTTATCTGTAAAAAATTATCAACTTTCTCTAAGCTAAAAAGAGAAACAAAAATGATGATTCTAAGCATAGCTGAGGCAGAAATGGAAGCAACCACCGAACCAATCAAGCATTCTGGGCAAAATTTCTTAGTCTCAAAGGAAAAAATTTGCCAAAAATTCAAAAATTTTGCATAAACTTTATTAAAAAGAAGACAAAATGTACTCTCGAAAATGACGCTCAAAATCGGCAGTTGCAAATGTACTTTCACGTAGAGTTACACGTTCTGAGATTTCGCTGTCGTCTAGATAAAGAAACATGAAACTTGTTACAGGAATGTTAGAAACGGCCGAGCGTTATCGAAGTACTCGCATTCTAAATATGCGCAGCTGCAGCTATTTTTTGCTTTCTTATATATATATATATATATTTTTTTTTTTTGGCCTACGCTATCTGCGATTAGTTTTTACTGTAAATTTGATGGAATAAATGAGATGATATTCTGGCTTGGCTAACTAATGTTGTTTGCAGATATTTTTAGTCTTTTTTTAATAAGTTTAAAACTGCATCTAAACAGTATTAGACTGCAGTGTGAAATCTTCACACGGGTCCACTGGTCTAAAATATTTACATTTAAATATTTTCACATTTAGATTCGCCTACTATGGAGTGATCACATTAAATGTGGTTATCTACAATAATAAAGAAGGAAGTTTGTGTGTATGTTTCTCGGTTGTGTTCTGAAGAGACTACTGCACGCAGAGCTACAGAATTGGTAGGAAGGTACCTCTATGCAAGTAGTTTGGCACATCGAAGCCCGATTTTGGAATATTTAATAGATTTTTTTAAAATTAAATATTTTATGCAATTTTCAGTGGTTTTTCAAGTTTTGCTGCAATTTTTCCACATTAGTAACTGGAATCCGGTTCCAATCTTTTAGCCCAATATGGTAAATTTTGTCTTCTTTTTAATAAAGTTTATGCAAAATTTTTGAATTTTTGGCAAATTTTTTCATTCCATTTATTATTTATTAATTAGTTTCATTTATTTATTATTTAACTAATTGCTATCATATTTTGATAGTATATGGTTTAATTTTTAAATATTAATTTTCATCCAATGCTATTTTTATTCAGCGTATATTCACTTTTTACCCTAATAGATGGCAGCACCATGGTTTCTGTTGCTTTACAATAATATTCATATTATTCTAACATCTATTCTGGCAACATGGTAAATCATTTTCTAAAACTAAATTTGGCAACATGTAATGATTTTTTGCAATTCATTCCCTCTGTTTGGTTGTGTTCATGTGTGGTTCATGTGGTGCACAGGTATATTTTTTAATCCAAATGGATTATGTACTTTATGACTCTATTTCAAGTTTTATCTGTATATTATAGGTATGGTTTCTTTCCTTTTTAATATTGTATTTATTTTTTATCAGGTTTGATTCATTGTTTATGAGTGGTAGTCCCAAAATCACATTCTTTAGCAATGTTATGGCTAATATCAGGGGTTGGAAAAACTACTTTTTGTTTGTAGCAAACTACAACTACAACTATTTTATGAAAAATGCAGTTAACTACAACTACAACTACTTGTTTTAAAAAGTAGCGACTACAAACTACTTTTCAAAAGTAGTCACTACTTCGCTACTTTTCGCTACTTTAGTTATCATCGCTAATTAAATACACTGCAAACGATTTTTCCCTATAGACCATATTGTAACAGAATTCTGTTGAATGTCCCTGTAAGCGAGAAATAAATGCTACACACTTCATTTTCAATACTGAACATTCAGTGGTAAACTTCAATAACATAAAACTTTCATGGCAATTTGAGTATATTTACAAGAGCTAGAGCACGGACAGACAGATAAAGCGAACTCATAGATACTTTTTAATTATGTTGAAAAGTGTTATAAAGAGGAAATTTGAAAACAAAATTGTAATAAGCTTAGAAATGTATGATAGTGATATAGCCCAGTAACGCTTAAGATGGTTCTCAAATTCCTTACTCAACAACGCGAAACTTTCTGATACGTTATCTGACTTATTTTTAAACACAAAGGCATAAAATTGGCAGGTCTGACTATTGAAGTGATTTGGAATCGAAATGAGTTTTTCTTTTTTTGATAAATAAATTACTTATTGGGTTATAAGCGATTCGTGTCACGTTTTTTCCATTTCCCCTGCTGCGGCATTGGAAATTCGGTTTAAACGCCGACTTTGACAGTGTTTTCTGAAAAATCTTCTGTCTGACTTATTTTTAAACACAAAGGCATAAAATTGGCAGGTCTGACTATTGAAGCGATTTGGAATCGAAATGAGTTTTTCTTTTTTTGATAAATAAATTACTTATTGGGTTATAAGCGATTCGTGTCACGTTTTTTCCATTTCCCCTGCTGCGGCATTGGAAATTCGGTTTAAACGCCGACTTTGACAGTGTTTTCTGAAAAATCTTCTGTCTTACCAAAAAATTAAATAAAATAAAGAATAGTGGAAAACGTCTTTCGGTTACAAATTTTCTGAATAAGGACACCTGCATTTTCATACGTTTCTGAACAAAAGTGAATTAAAGAATATGTCATAAAGTAGCCAGTTTGAATTTGAGAACAACCTTAAGAGCGGATAGCTCTTGGTAAATTTGAATATATATATATATTTTTTAAATAGAGCTAAATAGTCCTATTTCTTTACAATTTAAAGATAGTTCCTGAAAGCAATTATAAATTGAACACGATCATACAGACTTGCATAAATTAAAGCCTAGCTTTTCTTTTCCTTTCTATCTCTTTTTGTTTGTGTCCCTTTGAAAACCCGAATTTCAACATACTGGGCTTTAGATTCATTCTGGAGACAAAGATAAAGACATTTCATTAAAACACCAAGCTATCCAATATCAAATCAAATATAAAACATTATAAATAAATTATTTTAGCGATAAAAAACCTGTGCAGCTAAAGTAAAAATAAATAGCCATAAAATCAAATTAAGCATTCTTAGGCATTTTTTTAAATAATATATTTTTATTTTCAACCACCTTTGTTTTATCTATTGGAATCTTCGAAAGGAAATATGCATTAAATTTATTTGTATGCTTATATTGGACAAATATTTCACAATGATCAAAAGACGTATTAATAAAATATTTTTTTTGCGATAATAAACAGTTCGATAAGAATATTTTCTGAACCAGGGATATTAATTCGAAAATACTCTTTTTAATGATTCATTCTGGAGACAAAGATAAAGACATTTCATTAAAACACCAAGCTATCCAATATCAAATCAAATATAAAACATTATAAATAAATTATTTTAGAGATAAAAAACCTGTGCAGCTAAAGTAAAAAATAAATAGCCATAAAAATAAAATTAAGCATTCTTAGGCATTTTTTAAAATAATATATTTTTATTTCCAACCACCTTTGTTTTACCTATTGTAATCTTCAAAAGGTGACAGTAAATTAATTTGTATGCATACATTGGACAAATATTTCACAACGATCAAAAGAGGTATTAATAAAATAATTTTTTGCGATAATAAACAGTTCGATAAGATTATTTTCTGAACCAGGGATCTTAATTCGAAAATACTCTTTTTAATGATTTATGAATTTTAGTGAATAACGATTTAGATATTCAGTGCGAGATGCGATCCAGTAATTATTATTAATAAAGAAAATGCTAACTCACCTCTATATTCCACTTCAAGTTGTAAGAAGATCATTTTGATACCGATAAATTCTTATTAATTGTACAAAGTTTACATGTTACACAATAATTACCAATTTCTTGTTGTTCTATAATTTCCAAATATTCATTATATGCTGAGTAGGGCAGTTCTATACTATTTTTGTCTGTCATTCTATTACATTAATCTCAAAAGAAGCATCCCCACATTAAAACACAAGATCTAATAATGAGTAAGAAGACAAAGGGTTCCCAGCAAGAATTTTTTTTTTTTTTGATGAGTGAGTACTTTGAGGTTTTATCAGCAAATACAGCAAATATTAGATCACGGGCATGCTGAAAATTTACGTTGTAACTACTGCAACTGAGATTTGTCGCTGACGTTCGCAAATTGTTGCAGAGAACATATTTTGCACAAAAGAAATGAGTTATGTTGATCACATAATTTGAAGATTGGCACTTTTTTTTCTCCCTCCTAAAGTAGCGTTGATGCTCGCTACAAACTACTGATATTTTGTATCGCGCTACTCGCTACACTACACTTTTTTTAATGTAGTGCGCTACACTACAAACTACTGGAAAAAGTAGCGGCCATTGTAGTTTCACTACTTGTAGCGCGCTACTTCCGAGCCCTGGCTAATATGATGATGAAACCACTCATTTTATTTGTGGTATTTAGGCATTTGGGACTTGATAATTCTGCCTAAATTCCACAAATTTAATTTCATTCATTCAATTTCATTTATTCAATTTTTAATTTAATTTCTTCTTCTTTTAAATAAGTTTTTGGTCTCTATATTCAGTGTGTTGGGGAATACTTTCATTGTCAACTAATTATTACATACTTAATCATTATTTCGTAGTTTAAGTTGGTGTTATGGTAATGTTTCATTTAAATTTTGCTTTATATATATATATATATATATATATATATATATATATATATATATATCCTAATCACATACTTTATTAATATAATATACATGCCTATATTATATTATACAGTTATATATATCAATGCTTCTACAATTGTCTTCAATATTTCTACTATAGCATATTAACTATGGAGTTACAATCAGGGTTGGCAAATTTCTTCCAAAGTGGAAAAAAACATGGAAAAAACCAGCTGGAAGAAATGGGTTTCTTCCAAGTGGAAGAAATGGAAGAAACTTTTACTTTAAAAATTTACGAATTTACCATATAAGTTGCAACTTTGTAAGATACAATAAAAATAAATGCATTTTTCTAATAGATAACTTTAAGTAAATTTAATTAGACCTATAAAAATTTGATAAATTGATAATTACACCAGTTTTTTAGCCGAGATCATACACCTGTTTAAAGTTTTCCAATCATTGCGTACCTGAATAAAATAAATGGTACTTTTCCTTATACTAACACCATGCCAAAATGTATGTTAATGTGCCATTTATTTCCACCCTGAATGTGCAAAGGATTTTTATTGCAAACTGTGCCAAACATTGTGATTTGCTATTTATTGAACATGAATCTTTTTAATTATTTTTATTACTTAATCGTAACCTTGCAAAACATCTTAATTTGCTATTTTTCAAATAGAAAATATTTAACATTAAGTTTTAACTTATATTTATTGTTGACACTGATATGAATTTTACCATTTGGCAGTTACGAGATGATGAGGAAGCTGCAATAAAATTGTTTCAGGACTTTGGATACATAAAAAAAAAGCTTTTATTTAAAAAAAAAAAAAAAAACTTCATTCAAAAAGTGAAATGTTTACTGCAATGCTAAGAGACATTTACAATTCTATGCCTGCAGTTTAAATTTTATTTTATTTTATTATTTTATCATATAATATTTTTTTGTTTTTATATTTTAAGTCTATACTTGTATTGATTTAATAAAATAGTTCGTGAAAGTCTCTGATTTACAAATGTTATATTTTTAATTGCTGAATTTTGTGCCAACATTTTATTATATATATTTTTTTTTCAAATGAATCATTTCACATGAATTTCATTTTGTGCCAATTATTACACTTGGTGATGACAATGGTGTTGGTATAACGGATATGTACCAAATACACAAAATCAATTAAAAGTAATTCAATTCAAAACAGTTGCTTTTTTTAATTAAACTTCTGTAACCTGTAGTAAATAGTATGTGGTCCATTTACCTACTGTAAAATGAAACTCCTTTAAATAACAGACAGTGCTAATATAGAATAATTTAAGTATTGAAAGATTTCATTAAAATCTCCATTTTCCTGACTGCAGTGCAACATGGTATAACAAAACAGAAGGTATTTTAGCTTTAGGATGCTGCAATCAATTTCTCAACTTAGAATGGATCAATGCAAAAGATGAAAAAATTCTTATACCCGTAGAGCTTACTTTTTAGAACGTTTATCTTTTAAAATCCGGATTGAGATTTGCATGCTAGTATACATAATTACAAATTTGTTTATTTTAAGTGTTGCACAATAGTTTTTAAATTATTGCATTTTTATATAATAAATAACTGTTTTTTTTTTTTTGTTTTTTTTTCTACAGAAATGACATAAACAATGAAAAATATCCCCCTACCTCTAAAGTTGTGAAAAACATAAACTGTAAATACCTGCTGGATCTAAAGTTTGATGTTAAAAAATAACTTATTTTTCCATAAATAATATTTATAATATTAATTAAAGCTTCCAATTTAAATTTCATATTATTAGGTTTTGAATTTAATTCTTTTATATAGTTATTATATTTTAATTTTAAGCATCTGTTTTGTTTTCTGTTGGTTTCTTCCATTTCTTCCGGAAGAAACCCAACCCTGGTTACAATATAGAAAAAAAGGGTTACTGTATTTAGTATTAATGGCACTATGCTTGGCACAGTTATATCTGACCTAGCTCGGTTAATATATAAGTACCATAAGATGTATAATGTTTCATAAATTTTCATAATTAAACTATAAATTTGATCAAAATTTCTATAAGGAATTTTTGGTATTTTGCAGTATAAGGCCCTTGGCGATATAGAAAAAATGACCTTGGCGAAGGAAGAAAATTCGGCAACCTATTCACTATTTCATATACGCAAGCAACTTTTTCGTTATCTAGTTTTATACACAAATAGAAGCAAATTGAACACAATATATATTTACATACATACACACACCACACACACACACATATATATATATATATATATACAGGGTGATTCATAAGTCTCTTGACATTTTCCTGAAAAGCACTTTTAATAAAGATCTTGTTAGTACAAATAAGAAGTACAAGGTATAATCAATGCATTTCAATGTGGTTGCCCTGTGAGTCTAAGCATAGGCTCCACCTTTCTTGGGTGGCGTGAAAGACATCTGCAAGCATATGTGGTGTTATTTGTGCTGCTGCATCAGTTATTTGTTGTTTTAGTTGTTCAATTGTGTGGATCTTCACTGTATATATCTTCGACTTCATGAACACACAAAAAAGTCTAGGGGTGTTACGTTAGGAAAGCGCAGTGTATAGGTGCAGATTCACGGTCGCCATGTGGCGACTAAATTTTTTGCTTTGGCCACTAACTGTCGATGTCTAAGTCGCCATGTGTTTTACAGGGATGTCCCATTTCCGCTATATTTTTTGTTTAATCAAATCCACCGATTCTCTTCCATAATTCTGCAATATTTACCATCTTTTTCCTATTGTTTATGATTAAACAATATGATTAAACATGGCTTCCCCATTTCTGCGGATTCGCAAATTTCCCGTTTTCTTCTTTAAAAAGAAAATGTCGATGTTCGTGGAATCAGGAAAAAAAAATCACGTTGATTACGCACTGCGAATGAACTCAGTAGTGGTGGCATACCGCAATTAGCCCGCAATGCAGAAAAATTCATGCCGAGAAGAGAATTTTTAGTCCCACTCATTAAATCTGTAGCTCTGAGATTATTCAGATACGTTCTTACAGGTAGACATTAGATATCGGCATGTGATTCTTCCACAAATTAGCAGAATTCTTCGTATTATAATTTTTTTAGTAGATTTTCGCAAAGCAATTCGCCAATCGGTCATAAAAAGAAATCGGTAATTTCTTCATTCTGTTACGAACTTCGTGAAAACGGTCATGGTCCCGCAAATTTTGCCGTCGCTCGCCAAATACAACTACTAATTTCATCAATCACTCACGAAATAAAACTGCAAATTTCAGAGGGTGGACGCGAAATAAAACCGACAATTTCCTCAATCGGTCTCAGAATTTAAATTACTAATGATAAGTTGACATTTATTTCAATAATTTTTTGGATTCTGAATTTATTAATTGGATAAAATTCTTAAAAGGTAATCAAAGAAATCACGTTTAGCTCTACTTGTAACAATCTATATACTAAAAGAAAATAAATAACAGTTATTACTAAAAATAAATCATATACTTAATGTCATTTTTCCCCCCACAGTACAAGATAAGAGAGAGAGAGAAAATTATCAACCCCTATAAGTTGTTTTACATTGTATGTTAAATGCATTTAGAAATTTAGCTGGAAACTTATATTATTATTAGTTTATTGTATTTATTTATTTATTATTATTTTTTATTTTTTTCAGTGAATTGCGTGAATTAGTGAATCCAAAAAACAAAAAGGTAATTATCAACTTTACAAATAACACCTTTTGATTTCTGATATTGTTAAACATTTGTTTAGAGATGTACTTGAAAATGATGATATCTTTTGAAAATACTTTTGAAAAGTAATAATGTAATAATCTCTATTTGCAAATGCAAAATGTGAAAACATGATTCTTTTTTTTGACTGTACAAAATTTTCACTTATTCTATGTGATATTAGAGGTTTTATTTGAAAGTAAACTGAACTCTACTATGCTGAAAAGCCATAACTTACACAATATGTTTTAAGTTTTACTAGATTGGTGTAAAAATAGCTGTGATAGTTAACATTTTAGTCTTTTCACTTGCAGAACATTCTGTTTACTTACAGGTTGATTAAAATTAAAGAGAAAAGCCCAATCTTTTGTAACCAAGTAACTTTTAGGTCTGCAAACTTTAGATTATGCAGATGTAAAAATTTTTGGGTAAACCACAACCAATTTCATACATGCGCTTTTCTGAGTATGCACTTTCGATTTCTGAAGAAAGTAAAAGTTCTCATTGTGGCTAGTAAAGATGTAAAAGACAGTGCAGGAAATTTGTATAATTATGAACATAGTTGAAATTATTGTGCTAATTTTAAGGACTTATGAAGTAGATTTATGCAAAATGACGACTCTGATGGTTATAAAACTTGCTCTATCATCTTGCAATACTACATCAAAGTGATACTGCATATAGAATTTTCTAGTGTTACTCTTGAACTTATGTTTTCTGATAGATGGAGACATCTCTGCTTTATGATACAGATTTTAGTATTTATTATTGCTTATTTTTACCATTTTGTGTTAAACACCTAGTCATACCTTTTACAAGGTAAGCTAGGTAAGTGGTACACTGCGATTTTTTTTTTTTTTTTTTTTTCATACTTTGGTGTTTTAAAGGACCTGCCTAAGTATAAAATATCACGTATGAAATTTGGGCTGATACGCATAAACAAAAAAGTTTTAACCAATTACATTTTTTTAGTATTTTAAATCTTTTATGCTGTATCTTTTTTTCACTGAAATTATCTTACTTTTGTTATAATGTGTCCAATGACTTTACATTGGTGTTCCTTCATTAAACCTGTTATTAGTTATGATATCTCTCAAATCTTTTACAATGTACAGGGTGTCCACTTTTGTCGATGTCTAATAGTTAATTTTAAAACCATACACTTTAGAGGTATAGTTCCAATTGCAAAGTGTTTCAAATGTTGTTGTTCATCATATTAAAAACCATGTGCATTAAAATAGTTTTTTTTTTTTAATTACAAAATTTAAATAGGTTTTGAGTTCTACAAGTTATGTTTAGAAAACTCTTTCTGTGCTCTAGCAAGAAAAAAAAAAAAAAAAACTTATATTTTTGTATGGCCAAACTTGCAGAATTATGATACAGGATAGCATGGAGAAAGTTTTTCAAAATATAATTGCTGTGCTATGGTATGCTGTAAAAGCATCTTAGTTGTGCAATGAAACTTTTTATAGGTAGTTAATTATCATCATTTTGACATTATCAAGAATAAAATTCAAAATTTATGAAAAAATAGTACTTAATGCTGCTCTAATAAAATTTAAAAAAGTTAATAGTTCCAGCAAAAAAAAAAAAAAACATATACAATGGATAATAATGGATTTTTTCTATCATTTTATGATTATACGGCTGGTGTTTGTTGATTGGTGACCCCAGGGTCCATAGAAGGGCTTAATTTTGAGTACCACTCTTTCTGAATAGTAATTTTTGCAGGATTATTCAATTAAGTAAGTAATACAGATTACTATTCAAAAATACTGGTTCTGAAAAAAAAAAGCACCTTTATGCACCCTAGACATGGGGCCAACCAAAATTGTTCCCAATCAGTCTCCACAAACTTGAGGCTTGCCCAGAATTAAACTGTATTAATTGCTTTTCAGATGTGCCCAGCAAGATTAAATTAAATTTTGCTTCCCCCCAACAAAGTTCTGAAATGGTCCCCCTGCTTACGTAGAGTCTGCCTTATACAGAGTTCACCGTATAGCTCTTTATCTATTAATCTTAGCTATTGTAATATTTTGTATATATATGAAATATCTATAAAATAAATCAGCATCCTTTTTTGTTTCTTTAGAAAGAGGATGTAGGTGATCGAAGATCCAAGATTAAAGCTGAAGCTTTTATGAGGAAATCTAAAAATCGTTTTGGCGTTGTTTCAGATGATGAAGTAGAAATTGATGATGAAATAGATCCTAACTATGGTAAGACCTAAATTAATTTTATAAGAAACAGGTAAACTTTTCAACTTCTTTGCCATTTGTCTGTTTAGTTTATTATACTTACTTTAATTTGCTATACAGGTATCCCTTGATTAGTTTGATTAATTAATCCTGCAATCTTACTGCACTAATCGAAACATACATTGAATGAGAAAAACTGCAATAGATTCACAGCTAAATGTCTGAAAAATTCTGATACATAAATAGACAATCTAATAATCTACTAGGATATTGTTAATATTAAAATTTTAATTGCTTAATAGGCGTATAGCCAACATAGTGAAAAAGTACCCAAGCCGGGACTCGAACCTGGGTCATCAGATTAGCCTGGAGAAATTTCCAGGTATTAAATATGAATTTATTCAATTGTCACTGCTGGATTTTCTTTGATTTCGTGTTTGCCCCAGGGTTGGCGGCTCATGGAAAATATTCCATCTTGTGCTGCGTTTGTAGCCTTGCCAACATGTTATGGTGAAAAAGTTCCAGGCTGAGTATCGTTCCCAAGTGGTTCAGTTAGTAGAACTTCAGTGCACTAATCTGATGACCCGGGTTCGAGTCCCGGCTTGGGTACTTTTTCACTATGTTGGCTATACGTCTATTAAGCAATTAAAATTTGAATATTATGAATGCAAGGCGTGAGAAATTTTCTCTGGAAAAATTTCCTGGTATTAAATATGAATTTAGGATATTGTTTTTGATGTATTATTGTTAGAAAGTACATATTACAGCTTGAGTTGAAACTTTAAGAAAAGTTTATCTAATTTTCATGAACTTTCTATATAAACGTGAGCTAATTAAATAACAATCGAGAAACATTGAAAAATCAATTTTAATTCTGCATTACTACAATTCTTTAGGTTATATATGATAGCTTACTTACCAATAGGTTAATACTTCAAACTTTCATGCATTTTAATTTATTTAAATGAAAAGTTATCAATTTCACAATGTGCATCTTCTTTTTGGAATTAATTTTGCAGTAACACAAAATTTTTTATTTTCTAATCCTCTGTACACTTGCACACTTCTACTGATGTCTTGATCTATGTCTATGATCTGAACAATTCCAGTTCTTGAAAAGCTTCTTAGAATTCTTTTAATATTATTTCTATTTTTGTTATTTTCTGAAAATTTCATTTTCAAAAATTAGACGTCATCTTACTGGGGGAAAAAACAGTTAATCCTTTTTGTGCTTTGTGCACTAATCGAAATTTTGCCCACACAAATCGAGAGAGCATTTAAAACAATTTTAACACATTAACTGAAAATCCCACTAACTGAAAACAGATTAGTGAGGAATATCTGTATTTACTTTTCTTTTATATATATATATATATACTTACAGTCTGTTCACGCATTTTTGAGAGGATTTTATTTTTCTGTAAAAAAATCGTCTACTTGGAAAAATATCTTTTCACAAGAATTAAGTTTTTGAAAGCATAAGTTACCATCTGCTATCTGAAACTTTTATTTACATGCCAAATATTGCTTTGTGCTTTTAAAAAAGTGATAGAAAGAAGGATATGCTCTTATTTAGCTGTTAAAAAATGCTGTGTTTAAAAAATGCTATTTTATATATATATATATATATATATATATATATATATATATATATATATATACTAGCTGTTTAACCCATTCTATGCACGACAGTTCATGAATTTAATTCTAAAACCAAAATTAAAAATAAAAATCAGTGCAACCAAATGTATCTATGTAATAATATATAGGAAAATATTTTTCTACTACTGTGCATTTTTTTTAATGAAATTTAATTTATCATGTTGCTATGGCAGCAGACGATAAAACAATATCTTTGGAAAAGGGAATAAATGGTATAAAAATTTTGTTGAAATTTGATAAAATGTTTTTTTTTTTAATTTTTTAAAAAAGGTAATAATTAAGTGCAATTAAATAATCTTTAATTATTTGCATGCGAGGTAAAAGAATTATCGTTCCTAATACCCGCTACAGCTTCTTATTATTGCAGTGTGACATACATAATATGTATATCTCACATTGCAGTAAATATTTAGAATTGGTTACAAGTTGCGCAATTATGGGTTAAACATACAAAAAAAAAAAAAAAAAAAAAAAAAAACTTTAAAATTTTCAATTTTTTTGCCCCAATTGTTCATGGGCCCCCAACCAGCAACCAGTGTGCCAAATTTCGTGGCCTTGCGCCCTGTGGTTTCCAAGCTTTTGAGGTTACTGATTTTAATAGGGTAGATATAAAGTTACAATGAGTAACATTGTCAATAAAAAGGGTAAAAACATCAAAGTCTTGCTTCAAGTGGAAAAATTGCTCTAAATATTTTTGGCACAGATAATACGTAAATACCAAAAATAATCCAAAGAATCCAGGAGAAAAACAGAATTTTTTAAATATAACAGAAGTGAGATTGTTCATGTTGCAAAAAATCCCCCCAGTCAAAGGGCAGTTGCAAAATCTTTAAACTGCTTAGTGTCACCTGTAAATAAAATTATTACACTGATTTACACTATAATAAATAAACTATATAGTTGTCAAAAAATAATGGTTACTGTAACTAGTATTATTGGTGCTATTGTTGGCACAGCTGTATCTTCAAGGCATGGATAATGTGTAAATACCAAAAATAGTCTAAAGAAAGTTTTCGGAATTTATGATTGTTCCTAATTTTGCATATAACGTCAAAGTAAAAATAAAGAGAGTAGAGAAAAACATTAAGATGAACTCTATATACTATCAGGAAAACACTTTATCCTCAATCTTCAAATATTAAATACCACCCACAGTCCCATCAATCAGAACTACATCAAGACAAAACAAACAGCCACACATTACACTCAACTTTAAATTCAGATACTATTAATATATTATATTAACTAGATATAAATAATATCAGTCAATTTCCAAAAGTGTTAACCAAAAACTTGTGTTTCTCTCTCTCTCTTTAAAAAAAAAAAAAAAAAAAAATCTTGAAGATTAGAGTTAAATAATCTTAAAGATAAATAATTATAGATAAATAATTAGAGATAAATAATCTTAAAACCAAAATTGAATTTTTATCACTACATTTTAAATTTATTTTGCATTTGGTAAGGTGGGGAGTGATTAGGGCAAAATGGAATAAGAAATGGGTATCAAGACCATACCTTTCATTGATACCATTGTAAATATCTTGATGGATTAAAAAAGAAGCAGTATAGGAAGATGGTTAAGAAAAAAAGTTATTAAATTGAACATTTAAAACCCGAAAATTGTATGTAAAATTATTCAATAAATACCACAAAAATCATTTTCAATCAACCTACAACACTTCAAGGACTTGGAAAAGCTGTTCGAAAGGAATGGAACAAAATATTGCTTTCGATATTACAAAAGGCAATATTGGCATAGAAATTGCAGTGTAGGAAGATGGTTAAGGAAAAAGGTTATTAAATTGAACATTTAAAACCCGAAAGTTGTATGTAAAATTATTCAACTAATACCACAAAAATCATTTTTTTTAAAAAGTGCAAACAGCCTTTGTTTTAAAAAAAAATTATATTGAAGCAGTAGAGTTAGATTAATTTGAACTATTTATTTAGGATCTATAAATACATTGTTCGCTAAGAAGAAAGTACCTCTCACTCGAAGGCCGAGGCGTCCTCCTAAAGAAGAAAGAAGAGTAGGTCGTCCTAGTATTAAACCGAAAAAAGAACCACCACCAGAACCAAGATCTGACGATGAAGTTGACATTAGTCATTTATTGCCACAACAAAAAGAATTGTTCCTTCCACCATTGAGTAAGTATAATTATTTCTGATTTTGTAAGAGCAGTTGTGAATTCACCATAGGAAATTCTCGCCTGGTGAGAAATTCACCCTAAATTAAAACCTATATTCTTTAGGATTTTTAGAATAATTTTTTTTTTAAATATCATACATAAAAATCTTGATCAAAATAATTATGCACTTAATATTACATAATATATTAGTTTGTAAAAAATAGAAGCAATTTTTTTTTTTGTCCTTTTACAACTATAATGAAAATTAATGAATAATACTTACTGTATGTATGTTATTTAAGTTTTAAGAGTAAATTATTTTAATAAATACTTTAAAAAATTCACCTAAAAAAAAAGAAAGTTCAACATAAATTTTACAAGGATTGAAAAATGTATATTTAAAAATTTTTTTTGTTTAATCATAGAAGTGAAAACTGCATTTTGATATATTTTTATACTAATATACTTTGTCTTGTGCACAAATAATATATTGCATGGATGAATGTTATTGACATCCAAATCTTTTAGCGCAATGTTTTTGCTTGTCTAATGTATATTCAATAACATCTGGTGGTAGTTGATTTGAAAAATCAATACCTAAAATCATTTCAGTTGGAGTATGAACACTTATATAGATTATCTATTATAGTATATATATATTTTTACATATTGTATTTAAATTTATAACAACAAAAAAGGATGAACAATCCAAAACTTACATTAAAACAAATTGACAATCCACATTAGGGTTAGATAAATCTCAAGGCTTCTAATAATATAAATTTTACAGCATTAAATACACGATTAAGGGATAACATCACTTTGATTGCAGGACTTTACAAATTTGATAAAATCTGGTAGCCAGCAAAAATTTCTAGTCGCCAGTAAAAAAATATACCGTCACCCCCCCCCCCCCCCATTGTTTAAAAAAAAAAAAAAACACAAAAGTTTTCTATGGATTAAAAAAGATTTAAAGAATAACAAGCAGAGGTTAGAATTGTTAGTTACATAGTTTAGAACAGTATATAATTATACTCACATATAAACTAAGAACACACTAACATTTAACACCTATAAACCAAGTTTTCTAATGTAACTTAACAAAATTATATATCTCTGAAAAATGATACTATAAAGGCTGAATTAACCGGCTGGTTCTTGAAATGCTGATTGCCGAATGCTTCAAATGTCTGGATAGTTGAGTACTCCAAAATCCATACTGATGAGGGGAGCATTAATGAAATATTGAAACAGGAAAATAATTTTTTTCTTATTTTCCGATCAAAATAATTCTCATTTTGTTATTTTAAAATGTACATTTGATGAACTTATTTTTGCCAAATTCGAAATAAAAGTTACAAATGATTTTTGTTTTAATATATAATTTTTATTTATTTTTTAGTATTTTGGAACTTTGCAACATCTATAATGAAACATTTTATGAGAATTTTAAGTTAAGATTGTAATTAAGATGAGTAACAGATGCTGCTCTTGATAGAAATTGTAAGCAACTATAATTGTAAAAAAATACTTTTTTATATACATAAACCGGCTCGAATAATAAAAAACTTTACGTGCTTGTAAAATAAATACATATATGAGAATTATCAAAACTGATTAAGCTTGCAAAATAACTCAAAAATCGTATTACGTAATCGAAATTAGCCGGCTGAGGAGAGGAGGAAGGTTTATTTGGATCCAACAATCCATGATTAAAATTGGAGGATAAAGAAAATAATAATAAAAAAAACTTACCCTTCTGAAGTGCAATGAATGATTTGTTCTGGTTCATTTGGTTTTGATTATTTGCCACCATTTTACTCCTTATTACCACTTTTATAAATTCCAAATGATTAAAAAACAAAACAAAACAAAAACAAGAAAGAATATTTTTTTCGTTTTTTACTTTCCATAATAAAAAGAAGTCTCCAGACAACAGTATTATAACATAAAAAAAAAAAAAAAAAAACGAAGATTCAAATGCAAAAAGATTCTAGGGCTCCATGGAGCGAGGCATCGCAATAGATTTCATTAGCGAAATAAATTGTTACCAAAAAAAAAAAAAAAAAAAAAAGGATGCTTAATATTTGTTGAATTATTATTTTTTTCTTTTTTCAAAAGCTGCCAATCTCTGCAAACACTCTGTACTTTCAATCTTTTATGTCATATAGACTAGACAACTGTGCTACAAACCAGGGTGACGCCAAAGAATGGTGACGCCTACGTATTGTGCAAAGTGTGTGGTGTGCATGTGCAGCTAATAAAGGCACCATGCATTTTACGCGAGGGAGAAATATTTAAAAAATACACATTTTTATTAAAATTAGTTATTCTTCAAATTTTAATTAAATTTTATAGTATACTTCAAATGAATTACTTATAATCACTTAATTTAGATGTTATTATTATTTAAAATGAATGGGATAGATTAATCAGTTTTAATTCTGAAATACAAAAATCTGATTTGAAACAAAAAAATACCTTGAGCATTTTGTAGCATTGTATCAAATTTTAGATGCCGTCAGAGAGGCTAGATTATCTTGACTGCTTACATTTTTATTGAAACCTCCCTCTTTCCCCCCCCCCCCCCCCACTCTTCCCATATTGCAATCACGTGGTATGCTATAACGGAAAAGAATAACGTTTTCTGTGCACGAGATGGGAAATAAATGCCTTTTAAATCCGTCTTTTTTGCTAAATGGACGATAGAAGAGAAAAATCATTGGTTTCCGCGGACAAGTAAGGGTGTGTGTGTGTATGGAGGTGGGGGGGGGGGGGGGGGGACCGCTTATGTTCATTTCTTATGTCAATTTTTATTTAAAAAAAAAAAATAAATAAAAAGCCAGATTAAAAAACTTTTAACCTGGATAGAAAAATCTGGTCGCCAGATAGAAAAACCTAGTCGCCAGTGGCGACCTGGCGACCGCATTTGTTAAGTCCTGGGTTTAAATATATATATATCATCATCATCAACAACCGTTTTCAATCCACTGCTGGATACAGGTCTCCCTCAGATTTTTCCATTGTTTCCTGTCTAGTGCTTTAGTCATCCAATTAACACCGGCTGCTTTTCTGAATTTGTCACTCCATCTTACTTGAGCTTGTCGTCTTGGTCATTTTACATCTCTGGGATACCACTGTAGGGTGTTTGTGCTCCATCTATTGTCTTGTCTTCTTGCAATGTACCCAGCCCATTTCCATTTCAGCCGTTTAATTCTCTCAATGATGTCAAAAACTTTCGCCTGACTTCTTAAAAAAAGAAAAATATATATGTATATATATATATATATATAAATCTTTGAATTTAAAATACAATATATATATATATAATACACACACACATACATATATATATTGTATTTTGAATTCAAAGATTTATATTTATATATATTTGGCCGGGGGGGGGGGGGGTTCCATTTATAATACTTTTTATATACACAAAAAACCTATTGTTACGTAAAAATCAAAAGTGGAAAGGTAGTTTTGGAGCTATAGGAAGCAGAGAGCATCCCAATGAGTAAACAGTAATGAAAACTTTATTTTTCAGAACAGCTTTTTCAATCAATTAACTTGATCTTTTAAAAAATTAATTGACACATGTTTTTCTAGCAAAATATGTAGGATTTTTTTTTTCTTTGAAATATTGATATTTTCACATCCAAATTTGACATCATTCTGAGCGGATAATGCAAATTTTTTGCTTTAACAGTTGGCTTTAAGTGGGTTAAAATGATGTTGAACCTTCATTTGAATGTATTTGGGGTTAAAACAACTATAAGTTACAGATATTTCAAGAGAGATATTCATTGAAAAAAATAATAAATAATCTTCTAAATATGGTGTTACTTTCTGTGAGACGCTTTCAGTGTCATATCAAACTGATTCCAAACAAACAGTTGCTATGTTTTATTTCCCATTTTGTTTGTATACTAGAGCTTATATCTTGTGTACCTTATAGCTAAGTGTTTTAATACTTGAAATGCAGTGGCAACATTTTCTACAATTCTGGTGTCATGACTGAAAACATCTAGAAAATGGTGTCATTTTCATAGTATAATCATTGTAGATTTAATTTTTTTATTTGAAAAATGTAAGTTTCTATTTAAAAATAATGCTATACAAAATAGAATTTCACTAAATGCTACACCATTTGGTTAGGAATGTTTTGTATTGTCAGGAAAATCATATATTTTTTGTTATACGCGCTAAAGAAAACTTGCATTTTTATTTTAAAAGTTGAGGGATTTTGCTTTAATTGCGTCAAAATAACCTATTGTCATTTATTGTCTAACCTATTATTCCTGATTGTCTTTTTAATGATTTATGAAGACGAATGCACAAAGCTCCATTATTATGAAAACAACCAATAATGACAGAGAAGCAACAGAAAACAAAACATTTTATTGTGTTTCATACATTTTCCATTTCACACACGACGACACTTTACATGCGGCAGATGGTGGATAGCACTGAACAATAAAATGTTTTACTTTCTGTTGCTTCTCTGTCCTTTATTGGTTGTTTTCACTTTTTTTCTTAGTCTGCCTAGTGCCGGCGATTTTCGTGCTACAGGTACTGTTTCAACGCTTTTTATGGTTTTTCACTATGCAGATCACATTCCAATAAATAAAAGTAGGTGTTGCCATTTGAAATTCATGAAATTTTGTCACTGTAACCGTAACTGTTAGAATTTAACTGTTTTTCACATGATTCTTGAGCGCATACCTCAAAATACTTTAGGCCAGAATTTCATTCAGTTTCTGTGAATGGTATGACAGTTAGGGGCCTCATATATTGGGATAGTTTTTGTATAATAACCCTGTATATAACCATTAAAGACAAAATTGCTACATTAAAAGTTGCTTTGTAACACACACACATATATATAACGATATGTATGTTACATAGCTACTTGTTACGTTATCTGTTCAGGTTTCACTCAAATGGTCAAATATTGTCAAAACCGAAATAAAAACAGTTTTTTCTGGGAATCTGTTTTAATTTCCATTTTCGTTACATGCTTCTTTTAAGTCAGACCCATGGGTAATAAGAGCCGATGTTACAGACTCATCTTCTGGAATATTGAGCCTAGCCCTTTGAAGACAGCATTTTCGAACCAGGGCTGAGTGGCATGCCGGCTGCAAGTATTCTTAGCAGGTGGAAACGGGAAAGAGGCACGCTCCCGCTTCTCGTTAGAGCTTAACTCAAATATTTTCTGCTAGAATGTGCTACTGAGAATGGATGGAGAAAGATAGTTAATTGGTTAATTAGCTTTTGACTGATGTCTGGGGTCTTATGACAACAACAAGGTTTGGTCAAGACCTGGGTGCCGCAAACCACAGATGGCTGCAAGAAATACAAACTCAGCACATTTTATCATCCTCTTGGTCCCTTTGGTCCTCTTCACGCACTTGAAAACACCCGCTCGCTAATCTTAATCCTATGGAGCATTATTTTTCTAATATCTCGTTCGCATTTCAATATTTTTAAACAATTTTTTTTGCATTGGATAGCAGAGATCAATCTCTATTTCCGCCGTTGATTACTTTTTCGATTTTCTTTCCAGATTTTTTTTTATGAAGATACTTTCAAATAAAATAAGTTGAAACTGGTGTGAAACAATAATAACTAAAATATCTTCTTAAAACACCATCAAAATTTTTCAGGACTTTCTTGAAAATTTAGCTATTTATCTTAATCGTGATGTTATTGTTAATGATAAATCTGATTCCACTATGCTCTCTGCTGCTTGGAAAAACCTCTTCAGTACTACCATATAATTTATTTTTGTATTAATTAATATTAGTCTGTTTTTATATATATTAATATATTTTGGTTATTTATTTAATTCTTAATTTTCATCTGTTTCCATTTTTTAATATATTTGTGTGTTTTATTTATTTATTATTATTTTTTTCCATTAAATTTTATTTATTTATTAATTTACTTATTTATTCATTTGATTTTATTTATTCTATTTTATTTATTTATTTATTTTTCCCTTCCTTATTCCCCTTCTATTTTGTATTCTAATGTTTAGATTTTACTCTTCTGTAATTGGCTGTTGTCCTCTCCTTCTGTTTTCCTATTGGCTGTTGATTTCTACTTTCCTATTGGCTGTTGTTTCAGCTTGTTTCCTCTCCCTTATCTCTCATTTCAGTCTTGCTGCTGCTTTCATAGTAAAAGCATGTCTTTTTGCGCCTGACGAAGAAAGACTCATCTTTCGAAATTCTTAGGCATTTTAAAAATTTTGATGGTGTTTTAAGAAGATATTTTAGTTATTAAGATGCTTTCACTTTCAGAACCGGTTTTGAAAGTAAAAGTATCGTTGTAAAAAAAATCCGCAAAGAAAATCGAAAAAGTAATCAACGGCGGAAATAGAGATTGATCTCTGCTATCCAATGCAAAAAAAATCGTTTAAAAATATTGAAATGCAAACGAGATATTAGGAAAATAATGCTCCATAGGATTAACATTAGTGAGCGGGTGTTTTCAAGTGCATGAAGAGGACCCTTAAAGATGGATGAAAGTAATAATTGAGAGGCTAGGAATCCAAGATAACAGGGGCAAATTAGATTTAAGTACGGATTTATAAAAGAAGAAAAAATGTTTTGGGGATTTTGAATTTTAATTTTGCATACTTTTTATCCTTCCATATATATATATATATATATATAACAGAGTAGTAACATGTTGGTATAGTCAAAAGGGGAATTAAAAGATTTTTGGTGGGGCTAATTCACAGCTGTCGCTGTGCATTAAAATCAGTTTCTCCTCAACTTTAATGATATATAAATACAGGCAGAAGTAGAGAGCAAGTTTCTCCTTTCAAAATTTTTGATTAAAAAGTTGAAATGTAATGAAGGTTGTATTTTGAGAGATTATGAAGATGAGGGAAGGAGGTCGTGAGGTCCTCAACCCACCCTACCCTCACCTGGTTACGGTTCTGATATATATTAAAAGCTTTGCAACAACTAAATCAATTTTCATTAACTGAATAACTTTAACAATTAAAATTTATAGAGGTAATCCTTTAAAATTCCTACAAAAACAATCTGTTTCTATAAAAAATATATGAACCAGATAAAACATATTAATAGGGATGAGAAGGAAGAGGGACTATGTATCTTCAAATTATTATTGTTCTGATATTACAGCAAAGTAGGTAATATTTCTTAGACTGTTTTAAAGATTAAAACTGAAGCATAAAGATTAGTTGTTCAATAAGATTGTTGGCTGCTTTAACCAAAACCTGGGAATAATTTTATTGCTATTTCCTCTCCCCTTTCCCATCCTCTATCCATAGCATAAACTAAACAAGAACGAAAAATCATGTTTCCATCATAGATTATGTAACACTTTCCAACACTTCCAAAATAATTTTGCAAATCTTTACCGTAAGGTTTAAGATGATGTCTAACTAAACAATTTTGAAAATGCATAAAATAGTTAAAAATGCAATTTCAGGAATTACCAACAATATTCGGAAAAATATCCAAGCTCTTTTGTGCAGCCATGTATATGATCTGTAGATTTGTATATATACTAAATAATTTGCCAAATTTTAGTTCAGTTAGGAAACGCGTAGCACAGTTTAAAATTTCTCTTCTGCAATTTCCGACAATAAACGGAAATGTACTCGAGAACTTTTGTGCTGCCGTGTATACAATCTATAAACACCAAGTAATAGACAAAAAATGAGAATGAGTTAAATTTAAAAACATGTTCAGCAACTGAAAAAGTATTCCCAGCAGTTATTATTAATTAGCAGTACTTTAACCGAATTATTTTGTGTGTACCTGTAAATGAACGATGAAAGCTATACACACAATATTCTATAGTAAGCCTCTTATAATCCATGTTAGTGATATATATCAATTTCAATATGTTTGAAATAGTGAAACATTATTAAAATAAACTGCAAACGATTTTTCTTCATAGACCGTAATGTAACAGAATTCTTTTGAGTATCCCTGTAAAGGAACTATAAGTGCTATGCACACCACATTCTATAATTAGTGTCTTGTTGTGCACCTCAGTGATATATATCAATTTCAATATGTTGGAAATTGTGTAACATCCTTAAAATAAACCGCAAATGATTTCCCCCTATAGACCACAATGTAACATCCTTAAAATAAACCGCAAATGATTTTCCCCTATAGACCACAATGTAACGGAATTCTTTTGAGTGTCCCTGTAAAAAAACTATAAGTGCTACACACTTCATTTCCAATACCAAACATGCCACATTAAGCCTCAATAACATAATATCAATTGCATGACGATCCGAGCATATTTACACGAGTTAGAGGGAGACAGACAGACAACAAACCGAATTCATAAACACTTTTCAACTATATGTTGGAAAGTGTTAACCCTATCACTATGTTCTATCAAAACATGCCCTGTTGTTGCCCAGGACAAATATGCTATCTATTTTTCAAATTAATAAAAAAACAAGTACCACTTATATTTGTACAGTTTAATTTTTACCATGTGTTACAAACATTATGATATGAGATGTCACCGGCTGAAACTACTTAGTGAGTAATAGATTTTTTTGACAACTTGTTGAAAGTGCTTTGGGTCCGCGTGGACCCCAGGACATAGTGATAGGGTTAAAAAGTATTTTACAAAAAACAATTTGTTTTTTAGTAAAATATTTAATAATTCATAGCACTTAATAATGAATTGAATGTTTTATGTTAAAAATTCCAAATTACATATTGTTAGAGTTTAAATTATTAAAAAAATGTAATTACATTCCCATAAATAAAACGTATACCTATTTTTGGCAGGACGGTTTTTACCAGTGTTTTCTGTCTTTAGCAAAAACTTGCCAACCCTAACTTATAGTGTTGCCAGTCTGCTATTTATAAAATTCCGATTGCTTGATTGCCACCACTTTTTTGAAATAGTAATATTCACCATATATAATGATAGATTAAATAAGATGAATTAACTATTTCAAAAAAGTAGGAGAAATCAAACACTCTGAATAAATAAATAAAAAAGTAGCTGACTGGCAATAAACACTTGTTGCTTGTAAAAATTATCGTCTAAAAATTTTTTTTAACCTTAGTTTGCGTATTGTACATCAATTTATTTTTATTATTTTATCCAGATGCTATTCTTCTGATTTGTTTAGCACTCCTTTGTTTTTAAATCAAAATATTATTTTTCCAGATGATAACAGAAAGCTAAGAACATTACGAGATGCTTACTATCAACTTTCCCCTAGACGAGAAGATAGTGATGAAAGTGAGGAAAGTGAAGAAAGTGACAGTGATTCAGATGATCCCAACTAACTTTTTAATCTTGTTTCTCCATCTTTTAAACTTTTATGTCATTTATATTTTAATAAACATTCTTTTAATTAAAAGTTTGCTTTTTTTAAATTACAATTTAATTATCATAAAATTTCTGTGTTGCAATAAATTTGTGATTGAAAACTAACATTAAGACCTGATATATCATAGATTCTTAGTGCAAAATGTAGATTGTTGAATTCTTAATTTATCATAAAAAATACGAACATTTTACGGGATTGGGAAACAATAAATAAATAAACTTGATTTAGAATTTGGAGGCAGAAATTTCAAAACTTTTATTTTTCTTCAGGGTGGCCAACTGACCTGGAAAAGTCAGGGAATTTTGATTAAACCTCAGAAATTTCAATTCAATGCACAGCACAATTTTTTGGGAGAGAAAGGCTGCTTCAGTGCTACAAGACCAGCATAAAAAATTAATTTCTTGTGTTATGCTGTGCCAAAACAGCGGTTTTGGATGAAACCTAATCAAATTGCCTGATGAAAAAACATTAAGGAATAACTTTTGATGCAACATTGTAAAATGATTGTTCTTTGACTCAGTGTATAGAAATGTGGAGAAAACAAAAAGTTTGAATGCTGGCCACCCTGTTTTTTTCCACTTCTCAATGTGATAAACAATAAATTTTTATTGAGTAACAAAAGACTTTATAAATACAGTTAAATGGCATCACATTCAGCAAATTTTATCTTTAAAAATGAATCTGCGATTAGAAATCTTTTTTACACTTTGTGCAATAATTATGACTTTTTTTCCACTATATCATGAACCTCTCAAAGTGACAAGAATTAAGGGACCAGTGCTTTTGGTCGTTGTAACAAAGTTCTTGCAATAATGTGATAAAGCTCTGTTTATTTTTCTCTAAAAGTAAAATTATATATAAAAGTTTAATTAAATCGATCAATTTAAATAAAACAAATGAATTATCATACAGTTATGTTTTTTAATTAGAAGTTTAATTATCAACTATAGTTCATTAATACAACACAATTATTCTAATTGGTAAATAAATCATAGAAGTTGTAATTTCTCAGCTGAATGAAAAAATGTCCAGGCCGAGAATTGAATCCAGCACCTTGACTTAAGCTGCAATGCTCTACCAACTGAGCTATCCTGGACAAATCCGGAAGTTGTCTGAGTGAATCATGTCTGCTAGATTTGCTTGGATAGCTCTTTTGGTAGAGCATTGGCAGCTTAAGCCAAGGTTTTGGATTAAAATATCGGTCTGGAAACTTTTTCACTCAGTTGAAAAATTACAAGTCATCAATTATAGTACATTGTTTAATTTTGTCCCTGTAATATTTTACAAACTAATTGTATGTAAATAAATAAGAAAAAAAAATCCCCTTACCATTTATTACTAGCAGACCCACCAGGCCTGGTTAAAAAAACCTTACTGTTTCCTGGGATTACTTTAAATATATCTTGGGGGCTGTTTAAATATTACGTAAGCATGTTTTTAGCAATTTTTGACCCCCCCCCCCCCTTTTCTGTCAGCAAAAATAAGCAAATTGCAAACCCCCCTTAATAATTACATAAGCAAATTGCAACCCCTCGTGCCCGAAAATGGTAGGATACAAAATTTAGTCAAAATTGTTTGAACTGCTTTTTAGATACAATTAGCTTGACCGTTACCCAAAATGACCCACTAATCAAATTTTCTAGAACATGTGACCTAGCACAATGGTTTTCTGGTGCCCCAAAATGGTAGGATACAAAATTTCGTCAAAATAGAGCCGTTTTTAAGATAAAATTTGCATATACAGTAGAAAGCCAATAATCCGCAAAGCTTGGTTCCAAGTGTTGTGCGGATTGGTGGCTTTTTGCAGATTACAGGCCATTTCTATTTAATCTTTGTTTACATTTTTTTAAATTCATATTTTGGACAAATTTAGATTGCTAATACTAAAAAATAAATAAATTACACATTTTAATATATAGATAAAGTAATAACTATGTAAAAAATAATTTATTATTTTTTAAATTTCTTAAATATGGCATCAATTGTTGTCTGTTTTAAGACATTTGGTTTATAGTGTTGAATTTTATCTTTAAGTAAGAGTTCAAAAGCAATATATATGTATTTTTTAATGTGTTTTTCAATTTTATAATTACGATTTAATGAAAAAATAAATAAATTATAAGATATATTGTCTAAGTAAGGATTTTTTATCATTAAAAAAAAAAAATCACAAAAGCTCAAATTGTATTTTACAAGTATTGTATGAAGAAATATATAAAATAATATATAAAATAATATATATTATATAAAATAATATATAAAATATATAGAATATATAGAATATATAAAATAAATAATATATAGAATATATAAAATAATATACTAATTAAATGTGCTTTCATTTTAAACTATAAAGAAGAATGATATATAATACTATACATAAAGATAAAAATTTTAAAATTGGTGAAAAAAAATTCCAAAATTCAAAGTTTTGTCACCATTGAAGCATTTTTCAAGAATTAAATTTCTTTGTTTACATTCATAAATTGAATGCGGATTAGAGGCGCTTTACTGTATATATAACCACACACAAGATTTGCTCGTATTAGAATATATGATTTGCATCACATTTTAGCCAGAATCTCTTATTTTTTATCCAACCTCGATTGTGGACCTAGTTACAGAATATTTCTATACTTTTATGATGGGTATGTGTCTCATTTTTACTTTCTTCTATCTTTATAAGAAAGTATTGGATTTGTGAAAAATTTCAACTTCCGGTTTTTGACAGATTTGTGTGTTTTAGAAAGTCCTGAACACAATTTGAGAAAATGTCTGTCTGTATCTGTGTGTGCCTGTGTATGACACAAATTTTGTGGGCTCCATCTCAGGAATGCATGGAATTTAATAAAACAACTTTAGATTCTGTTAGGCCTTGATATAAATTGGTGCTGATTAGTGTTCGGTGTAAATTGCCCAACAGGTGACTCTGCTATGCTGTATTTTTCACAATTTCCACAATAGTTTTCTATCTCAATTACTAATTCACGAATTTTCATCAAACTTTAAATTCCGTTAGACATTCACATATGTTGTTGATGATTAGGTTTTGGTGTAAATCACCCAACAGTTGACACTCTATGCCGCATTTACACAATTTTAGCGTTAGTCATATCTCAAGAACTAATGCATGGAATTTCATCAAACTTTATATTCTGTTAGACCTTGACATAAGTTGGTGAAGATTAGGTTTTCCTGTAAATCATATAACAGATGGTGCTGTGCATATGTTGCATTTTTTAAATTCTAAAATGCATAATTAGCAAAATTACACTTTTTGTATGAACATGTGTGAGATAGAAGGAAGTTTTGGGATTGGCACATCCGACTAGTTTATTCTGTAGAAATATACCAAATTTTATACTTGAGGTTATTAATTAAAATACATATGGTTGTTGATCTCATTTTGGATTTCACTATAAACATGGGACACTGATGTGCAGTACTTTCTTTATTTACTGATCACCATAATTCCACATTAAATTCAAAGAAATATTCTATACCTGTAGTTGCTAATCAAAAATGTTGGTGTGTAGCTGCAATATGTAAATTATTATACTGGAACTAGATATAGTACCTGTCAACATTTGATGGTAAATAACTTGAAAGCTCCTTTAAAAATATGCTTTTATTTTTAATTAGCTGCTTTTAAATGAATTAAGTATTGAAAACTTTAACAATTGTTATATTGTATAAGAGATTCCTATAGATATAAAATGATAGATTGTGTTGTCAGTCCAGCCTACTCAACTAATGAAGTGAAATAATTTTAACTGTTAGTTTGTAATTTACATCCTATTATACTTGAATTAAGTGAGTGATTTATTTTTACTTACTACAGAAAAAAAAAAAATTACGCAACCTTTAATATTTTCATTAATTTTATTTGTATAAACCTGACTAAAACCCAGATAAACCATAGATATAAAGGTGATTTCTTTTATAATTCTTATGTGGATATTTTTGCTTCTTTTTTCTTTTTTCTCTTTTTTTTTTTTTTTTTTTTTTTTTTTTTTGTCTAAGGAGAATAATCATATAATTTTCTTAGTTATACAAATATATCTTTATAGATAAAAGTTTAGATCACTTTATTTAATCGATAATTACATGCAAAATCTTTTAATTTAAATATTTATAATATAAAATAAGTATTTTAAAAACACAAATTGCACAAATTGTGCTTATTAGTTGCTAAAATCAGTGTAAAAATTGTTTTAAACTCATAAAAGAGCTAAAATCCTACATGTTTCGGCTTTAAACTTAAAGCCATCATCTGGGAAGAGGAACAACACAAACGACTACTGATCTTTTAATTTTCGACACGAGAAAATTGAAATCAACAGTATGGAAAAATTTAAATAAAATAAGCGGGCGCTCTCTGTTGCCAAAGAGCAAAAAACAAAACAAGGAATTAACAAGGGGTTAAAAATGTATCCCATAAACTAGGTATGTTGAAAGAAAAGTTATCATTACAAATACAATCTTTTCTAATTTTAATTTCCAATGATTCCCTAATGGCGGCTTTAAATGGGTTATTGAACCTATGGATAATTCTTGCTTTATCGAAATTAATTATAGTATCATTATTTTTAGCGTAAAACCGGGAGAGTGCAGTGGATAACTTTCCAAATTTTATGTCGTTTTTATGCTCTTTTAACCTTTCCAAAAACTTTCTTTTAGTCATACCAATGTAAAAAAAAAATGTAATTTTATGTTTTACTAGTTTAACTCTTTTATGAGTTTAAAACAATTTTTACACTGATTTTAGCAACTAATAAGCACAATTTGTGCAATTTGTGTTTTTAAAATACTAGTTAACAGTGTAGTGTCCAAATGGATTCAATTATAAAATAAGTAATTAAAAAAATACTGTCAGTTGTTAAATTTTATTTACCACAGTCCCAATATTTTGAAAAAATAATATTTAGTATTTGTGATATATATTTAAACTACACAACCTTTAAATTTTTTCATTAAATTAATTCTTATCAGTCTGATTCTAAAACCCTATCAAGATAATTTAGAGTTCCTGTATGTATATTTTTCCTTCTTTTTATTTTAATTTTTTTATGAAAAATAATCACATACTGTTCAACCACGCTTCTAAGAACTCCGGTTGGCAGAATGCCAAGCCGATTCCATTCACACTGTTGGGAGAATAGCCCCGGCAACAGAAGCTGAAGTCACTGCTCTTTATCTTAGGCAGCGTACTTACGGCTTATGGACTTCCTCATTTTCGACATGGACTAGCCATTTTTACCCATCCACAGTTCGCTCCAGGTTTCTATCAAGCGTGGTGCATCAGTACTTATTATATATATGACATCTTGATAATGGTCATACCAAATATAATAAAAATTGTAGACCAGTTCAATTTATTTAATAAATAATTACATGCACAATCTTTTAATTTAAATACTTTTAATATAAATTTAGTAATTAAAACAAAATATTCTTGGGTGTTAAATTTAGTTAGTTATAAAGTATTCAAATTAAAAAAATACAAATTATATAACTTTTCCTCCTGAATTAAATATGTCATTATTAAAATAAATTATTGCCAATAAAATAAAAAAAAAACATTCTGTCCGGAGTGGGTTTCGAACTGACACTATGATCGGAACAAATGGACTGCACCTTATACTACTTGGCCACCCTTTTCTCGCTCGAATGTACTCTATATTGGTTAGGTTCTAGATTTAATTTTACACATGCGCAAATGAGTCATATTCATGTGAAAAGTGGATTTGACGAAATTCCTTTTCGTTTTAATATATAGGATAGTTTTGTGATGGCCACATGCATACTAGTTTATTTCTTTATTACTTTTTTAGCTCACAGGCTATCAAAGCTTGAGAGCTTATGTGCCCGCCCGTTCTGTATGTATGTACGTACGTAACGCGATAACTCCTGACAGAAATAACCGTTTTGCTTCCAATTTTGTTTATAGGTTCCTTGTGATAAGGCGCTTCCCTGATTAGTTTTGGGGATTGATTGTTTATCTATAAAGGGGGAATGGGGGGGGGCTAACCCCCCTTAATTAAGATAAATGGTTTTTTCATGCAGAATTGTCCAATTTTCTTCAAATTTTGTATATAGGTTTATTGTGATAAGGTTCTTTCCTGATTAGTTTTGGGGGTTCATAGGTTAAGTATAAAGGGGCTAACGGGGGGGGGGGGAAATCCTCCCCTGAATTTAGATAAATGAATTTTTCATGCAAAATTTATCCGATTTTCTTCCACATTTGTTTATAGGTTCCTTGTGATAAGGTGCTTCCCTGATTAGTTTTGGGGGTTGATTGGTTAACTATAAAGGGGGGGGGAATGGGGGGCTAACCCCCCTTAATTTGGATAAATGGTTTTTTCATGCAAAATTATCCAATTTTCTTCAAATTTTGTATATAGGTTCATTGTGATAAGGTTCTTTCCTGATTAGTTTTGGGGGTTCATAGATTAAGTATAAAGGGGGTAACGGGGGGTTAATCCCCCCCCCTTATTTTAGATAAATTTTTTTTTCATGCAGAGTTATCCGATTTTCTTCAAATTTTGTATATAGGTTCATTGTGATAAGGTTCTTTCCTGATTAGTTTTGGGTGTTCATAGGTTAAGTATAAAGGGGGTAACGGGGGGGGGGGTTAATCCTCCCCCTTATTTTAGATAAATGATTTTTTTCATGCAGAGTTATCTGATTAACTTCCTATATGGGCTCATTGTGGTAAGGGGCTTCCCTGATTAGTTTTGGGGGTTCATTGGTGAAGTGTAAAGGAGGGAAACGGGGGCTACCCCCCCTCCCTTAATTTTGATAAATGGGTTTTTCATGCAGAATTATCCAATTTACTTCAAATTTTATATATATGTTCATTGTGATAAGGCGCTTCTCTGATTAGTTTTGGGGGTTCTTTGGTTAAGTATAAAGGGGGGACGGGGGGCTAACCCCCCCCCCTTAATTTAGATAAATGGATTTTTCATGCAGAATTATCCGATTTTTTCAAATTTTGTATATAGGTTCATTGTGGTAAGGCGCTTCTCTGATTAGTTTTATGGGTTCATTGGTTAATTATAAGAAGGAGAAACGGGGGATGGTTCCCCCCTCTTAATATATTGTCGATTTCTTCATTTTTCGAGGGCTTATTTCAAATTCTTTGAAATAAGAATATAATTTACAGTTAGTGTGAATAGCCTGTGAGCTCAATGCCGTCAGTTTAACTGGGCAGTTTTCTTTTATTACTTATACCAATAATAATTAAAAAGATCATTCACAACCATTCAAAGATTAATGGAGAAGAGTCAAAAGATTGTATTCAAAAAGTAAAAAAAATTTTATTAAAAAAGTAAAATCAATAATTTACACATGTAAAAAATTATGTACAGTGATTTACAGTTGTATCGAGTTTTTCTCTACAATATTCATCATCTGAAAGAAAAGAAAAAAAAAATCTTAGAAATGAATAATATTTATAACATTCATTCATTTAAAAATCAATTTAATACTTTCTTATAGTTAAAGGATCAAATAAAATATTTGAAAACCTTCCCCATTTTTATTAGTAAAAAATAAATCATTGGCAAACCTTAAAAAAAAAAAAATAATCATTTGCATATATTTTTACAGAATATAATTATTAAAGTATAATACTTTGTTGTCTTAAGGTACTTGGCAAAAGAAAACAGCATATCAGACCAGGTCCCGAAGATGGTGGGCAACAGCATGCAGCTTCAATTTGAGGGGTCCACAACATTTGGAAAATCCTATTGTTATCGACTGATATGGAAGTATATTTTTGCTTGAGAACTACTCAAGTGATTTCAATACTTAATATTTTTGGCAGTAGCTAAACTGTTTAGCAAGAAATAAAAATAAAAAATGCAATAATCACACATCTATGATTTTTTTTTTTTAAATTAACAACTAGCTGACTCGCTTAGTGTTTCCCGGGCCCATGATAATAACAATCTGTTCTATACGAACATGACTAAAATCTGTTAGGCTAGCGAAATTAAGTCTAATGAGCCAAACTCTGTCGTAATCGGGCCCATAGAACCAGATACTCCGTAGTTCCATCTTCCACTGCCAGGGGACGCAATCCGTTCTGGAAGAGGCCTTGTCCCAACCAGATTTCCTAGTAGAATTGAAATTTAACCACGGGTAAACATTGCCAAAATAGAAGAAATCAAGAAATTGGGTTATGTAAACGACCGGTTTCCAAAGGGTTAATGTAGATATTTAAAAAAAAACCAACAGTATGTTTTGAAGAAAAGGAACGTGTCTATGCTCTGGTGTATTCTGTTTGTCCATATTTGCATTTTCCGAGTTGATGCCAATTTTTAAATCTGGGCCGAAAAACCAAAATCGCGCGAGTAAGTTTTGGAAACAATTTTTTTTCTTCGGAAGGATAAATTTAAAGTTTTTTGAAACAAACACCAGATTTTAAAAAGCAAAGGAACGTAGATCAGGTGTAGTAATTTTAGTTTTTTGTATCTTATTTATAAACGAAGATTCGAATTTTTAAAGATAGGAGAAATCGGTAAAAATGCGAAATTGATTTATGGTAAAAAACATTTTCGAAAGTATTAACCTTAATTTTTTTTTAACTACAGGTTTCTGCCTGAACCCTATAGAACGTAGATGTCCTTAGTAGAGATGTGTCATTTGTCAAAGAACGATTCCAAAGGAACGACTCCAACAGTGAAATTGAAGGAACGATTCCAGTCTTGAAAAAGGAATCTGTCCTTTTTGGAACGATTCCTCGGATTCGCCCTTTTTGGAACAATTCCTCGGATTCGGTCCAAAATATATTGAATGCAAAAAGGACCGATTCCGAGGAATCGGTCCAGAATGTACGACTCCGAAAAGGACCGAATCCTCGGAATCGATTCCGAAAAGGACCGATTCCTAGGAATCGGTCCAAAATATATCGACTCCGAAAAGGACCAATTCCTCAGAATTAGTCCAGAATGTAGCGGTTCCGAAAAGGAACGATTCCTAGGAATTGGTCCAAAATATACCGATTCCAAAAAGGATCGATTCCTCGGAATCAGTCCTGAATGTACAGACTCCGAAACGATCGAGTCCTCGGAATCTGTCCTTGTTGACTGGCCAGTTTTAATAAATTAAAATATGTTTTATTTTAAAATAGCAGATTTTGATTCTATTAAAGCTGAGTTTCTAGCCAAAAAATCCTTCTAATGTGTATGTGATAAAAAAAATAATAAAAGAGAGAGAAGTGCGGGGGGAGGGATGGTAAAGGTGAAAATAAGGAATTTTGCTTAGTAGCCACTGGCCGGTAGGTTGATTTTTTTTAGTAGCCAGTTAGTGGCGAGTGAGAATAATTTCTTTAGTTAGCCAGTAAGTACATTTATGTCACTGAATGTTTAATTTAAAAAATATATAATTAGTTTACAGTAAAGTAATTTATGTACTAAATAAAAATATATAAATTTTTATTGCTTTGAATAAACTTGAGATTCTAATTTCCTATCTTTTAAATTTTAAAATAAGTTAACAGCAAAGTTATACACAACATGCCTATGTAGCTAACTACATAAGTCTCACTAAGCTTAGGTACTTGTGTAGAAAACTTGAAGTTTACACTACTTGACTTTACTTAATTATACTACATAAGTACATTTAAAAAAAAAAAATATTTGTCTAGAATTAAGATCTGACCATAATAAAATAAGTATGTTTATACAGTAAATAATAACCCACAACATGATATACATTACACATGCACAACCTGTGGTCCGCAGACCAAAAAAGGCTAACATCGTCATAAATTCAGAAAGTGAGTATTTCGTCAATTAGTCCAAAAAAAAATTGCAAATTACGTCATTTGGGAGCATAAAAATCATGAATTTTGGCGATCGGACGCAGAAAAATCTCGAATTTCATCGACCGGAATCGGAAAAATCATGAATTTCGGCAGTCGGAAGTGGAAAAATCATTAATTTCGGTGATCGGGTGCGGAAAAATCATGAATTTCGTCAATCGGAAGCATAAAAATCACAAATTTCGGCGATCAGATGCGGAAAAATAATGAATCTCGTAGATTAGATGTGAAAAAAATCACAAATTTCGGCGATCAGGTGCGGAAAAATCCTGAATTTCATCGATCAGACGCGGTAAAATCATAAATTTTGGCGGTCGGGTGCAGAAAAAATAAAGAATTTCGGCGGTTGGGTTAAGAAAAAATAAAGAATTTTGGCGATCGGGCGCGGAAAAATCAAGAATTTCGGCGATCGGGCGTGGAAAAATCCTGCATTTCATCGATCGGATGCGGCAAAATCCTGAATTTCACCGATCGGAATCGGAAAAATCATAAATTTTGGCAATCGGGTGCGGGAAAACCACGAATTTCGGCGATCGGATGTGGAAAAAAAATAATCGAATTTCAGTTTCAGTGATCGGGTGCAGAAAAATCATGAATTTCGTCGATCGGAAGCGTAAAAATCACAAATTTCGGCAATTAGGTGCAGAAAAATCCTGAATCAGCGATCGGATGCGGTAAAATGATAAATTTCGGCGATAAAGAATTTCGACAATCGGGCGCGGAAAAATCACAAATTTTGTAGATCAGCCCGGAAAAATCAAGAATTTTGCCAATCGGGCGCGGAAAAAAAAATCATGAATTTTGCCGATCGGGTGTGGTAAAATCATGAATTTTGTCGAAAGAGCGCGAAAAAAAAAAAAAAATCATGAATTTTGTCGAACGGGAGCGGAAAAATCGCGAATTTTAGGAAAAAAAGGAAATCTGAAAATCCTGCATTTGGCTGGTTCTTTCCATATTTTTAATCGCCAGTTTTTCAAGTTTAATCGACGAATGGCGACTGGCGAGTGCTTATTTTCACCTTTAAGGGAGGGGATTGATTAATAAACTACAACTGTGTATTACTTTCTCTTAAATTTATCTTAAGATAAATAGAAGTATATTATTGTACTTCAATTAAAATATTGTCTATTATTTAGCTATGTACTTATCACCTGCGACTGAATTACATTGCTATTGAAACTTTTTGTGCTAAATGGATCAGAGAGAAAAAAATTAAAACAAAAAATTAATGTAAAGTAAATGCTTGTTTAAATAATAGTGGGAAATATATATACATTTTTAAATCTGATTAGAAACAGTTTTGAATAATATAAGAAATACATCGCTATGCCCTGAACAATTGCATTTTAAATCAGTTAATAATAACTGATTTTTTTATCAGAAAGAACTGATTTTCGATCAATTTTAATAATTGCATGGTTGCGCACTTTTGTGTATATTTCACTGTTTCATATGTTTTCATCAAGCATAATTTTAATTTGAGGATCCTCTCTGTCAAAAGAAAAATTAAAAATCCCTGACGGCTCGGCTAGCAGACACAGGTAGATTTCGAAGACCCACATAGTGGGGCGCCTGTTTGTTGGGAATTGCAGAAGAAATGACCTTTTTGCCATGATGCTGCAGTTGGGACAGCCCACTAAGAAATTTAACCTGTCTGCTGGCGGAGCCGGCAGGGATTTTATTTTATTTTATTTTTTTTTTTTGCTATAATTGTTGGTGATATAAAAAACTTGTCAATATAAAAGTTTTAGATAATATTAAGAGGAGTTATAATAAATTTAAGCGGATTTGATATCTTGTGAATTAGCAAAGTTATGAATTTTTTTCTTCTGAAACCCCCTTTTTTCCCCCTTTGAGGCCATTTTTAATGATATCAAAAATCTGTCATACATAAATTTTCAGCCCTTTACCTAGAATTAATAATAACTTTAAATGGATCCAATACGTATATAATTAAGAAGTTATGGTTTTTTTCTGTTTTCACAAAAAGCCTCCCCATTCCACCCCCCCCCCCTGGTTCGATTTTGCCCATTAACGTACTTGACCGAGATTTCACGCCCCTTGATTTTATGTATCCGTTTGGAAGAGATTTGTGCAGAATTATTGAAGTTATCGTGGCCATAAAAAAGTGACAAGTGACATAGATAGATAGATAGATAAAGTTTTGAACTAGGGGTGGTTTTGGGTTCTGGGAGTCATGATCGGCATAGATTTACAAAATTTTTCCAAAAATTCCAACTTAGGGGAGAATGTAATAGGTAGTATTTCTTACGAAATCTACCTAATAAGAGCATTTACGAGTGCTCGAATACCACTTTGTTTCCTCAGTTTGGGGTCTTTATTTTTCTCTCCTGAAAAAGATGATTCAAAAGATCTCGGAACTCCCGTAGATAGTTGTTATCAAATTGCAGTGGATACATAAAGGAAAACCTATTTGAACAAGGAACTTTTGAAAAACGTTTTCAATTCTTTCTTAAAATTCCTACAATAAAGATAAAAAAAAAAAACATATTTAAGAATAATAATAATATAACAGTAGCAATAGTGGGTGGGATTCAAATAATTTAACCGCTGTTCGCTATCCTTATGGCCGTTTTGAGTATGAAAACGAGAAAGAAAAATTACGTGCTACATATAGATTATCAGACATTTTCCAACATAGTGATATATATGTAAAGCTGCGTATTTTATGCTTTTTCTGTTTAATAGATTTATGTTAAGATTACATTAAACTAGTTTTATAATATATGTATATAGTAAAAATAAAACATAATTTACAGTAAAGACATTTATGTTTTTTTTTCTTTTCTTAACTGATTTTAGTGCTAATATAATTGTATAATTGTGTACGTGTATACAGATTAATAGACATTTTTATATTTTGCCACAAAAAAAAAAAAAAATGGAGCAGCACTATTACGCTAATTTCTTTTTTAATTATTGATTGCTAAAGAATGCAAATTGTGATTTTGTATAGTTTTTGTTATTTTATTTCTATTTCTTGCTAAACAATAAGAAGTTAAATATCTTCGACTTTGTTTTAATACAACGCAATATAAAAGCAAGACAAAAATTGTTTTTCATAATAATTTCTTGTAACAATCGCGATTGATACTCCCGAAATCAGTTCCCGGATTAATGGTTGTTACTGTGGTGGTGGATAACAGATATTTGCAGTGCCGAAACTACGGAGGAGCAAAGGGGGCATATGCCCCGGGCGCCAGTGTAGAAGGGGGCGCCAAAATAGGATTTGATTCTTCTTTCGGTACAAAAAACAAATAACAAAAATTTGAACAAAAAATACTTGTAATCAGGCAATCTAAAATAAAAACGTATTCGTTCATTTTATTATCTTTGCTTTCAACAGGGCTGGTTTTTATCATTAGGTGATCACATAGGGGCAACAAAACAGTGCTTGATTATCGAATTCTTCCACGATACTTGCAAGAACAATATAATTCGGTTTAAATATGCTCAGTATATTTTGGATGTTATCGCGATAACAAGCTTTGAATGTTTTTTGCTTTTGTGTGCTATTGTAAACGAACTATAACAGCCTCATACTTGATTAACGAACTCATCAAAGATACTGGCAGATCAATTTACTGTCCCAAATAGGTTTGAATTGATTCAGTATTTCAGACAACAGAGTTTTAGAATTATATAGAAGTAATTCTTATTAAAAAAAAATTATTAGAAAATAAAATCTATTAAAAAAAAATGTTTACACCAATGAATGAAAAATTTAAAAAAAAAATTACTATTCCTAGTTGTTTTATATTATTGATGTTAATTTTCTTTACTATCATGAAACTGTTGTTAAATTGTTTGTTGTACTAACATTTTAGCCTGCTTTTTTGTTGCTGATTATTTTAGGATTTCACCAAATCAACAAATTTTATATATTCCTATTTTTGAAACAAAATCTTTTTTAAGAGTGTCGTATTTTGTATTTTCTTATTTTGAAATCGTATTTCTATTAAACTATAAAGTTGACGAAAGTTAGTTAAGTTATTGAAACGTATTGAACTATATAGTTATGATTTTGTTTCTTATCTCAATATCTACAGTTCTAATTATGTGCAGTTTCTAAATTTAAATATACTGGTATACCTTTTCAAAAACTTTCAATCACCTAACAGTCGAATTTCAGAAAACACCTTTTTAATGGATTTTTATGTCATAACAGGAAGTAACAACTAAAATTTTACGATTTCAGGTGCAGGCATTTCGGTTTCGACTGTGCATTGATAATGCAGTCAGAAAGGACATTGTTATATATTAAGACTCTCAAATATACTTCGTTTAATGAATTATGTTTTCCCAAATCATCAGGTATCCGAATTTGATTTTATAAAAGATTCTATTCACGCATGAACTTAATACTAAAAGGAGATAGTCCTGAGAATTGTTTAGAAATGGGAACTGGGAAAATGACCGATTTCCAAATATTCGAACCGAAATGGAGTGACTCTGAAAACGGCCGGTTCCGAGGACTGACATGTAAATGAATGGTTGGTTATCTTGGGGTGGATTTTGAAGAGGGATTTAATTATAAAGCTTAAAATTGCATAGACCCTGGTGCCAAACATCAGAACTAGAATAAAGATTCCTGCATAAAATAATAGTATAAATGGAGAGTCATTCAACGATATATTTTCAAGAGGAAACCCGATTATACTAAAAATTGAATGGGTCGACACCCTGGTGGGCAAAACAAACAGCTACAATAAAATTTCTTTGATAAACTATAGCGGTAGATGAAAGGTCATCCAGGGATAAATTTTCAAGAGGAATTGAGTTTAATGCCATAAACCATAAAGTCAGGGAGTATACTTGTATTATGGTAATTAGAAATAATTGCTAATTAATTGCACACACTCATCAATGAAATGAACTCTTGAAAACGAAATCATCTGTCCAAAAAATTTAAAAATAAGGCGGATGGATGCGTAAGAAAATGGACAAATACGTAAGAAAATAAATTAGTATTATTAATATTATGGATTTCATGTTCGTTCTAATACTTCCGGATTTGTTCCTTTTTTCTCAAAATTATCCCTTTTATCTTGAAATCGTTATTTTTATCTCGAAAGCGTTTCTTTTTCACGAAAACCTTTTTTTTTTTCGGAATCGTTCCTTTTTCTCTGAATCGTTCCTTTTTTTGGAATCGTTCCTTTTATTTAGGAATCATTCCTTTTATTTAGGAATCATTCCTTCTTTTCGGAATCGTTCTTTTTTTTCGGAACGATTCCAAAAGGAACGACTCCAAAGAACTCGTTCCTTTCGGTGAACGATTCCGGCTGGAATGATTCTCTAAAAGGAACGATGTTCCCATCTCTAGTCCTTAGGGTGTTTGTTTTCTGTTTGGTTATTTTAGAGAGCCGATGCACGATTTTATATATTGAAGAAAATTTAAATTCACAAAAGTGAGTCCTGCACGTGAATTTTTTTCAAAGGGTTAATATTCGTATTTTTCAAAAACAGTTATAGATATCAAAAAGAGAACGAATGTAGATATTGTCTGGTATTTTAAGTTTTTCGTAATCGCTGATGCAAATTTTAAAAAATAGGCAAAATCGCAAAACAGCGTACAGAAAATATACTTTTTTTGAAGGGTTAACAACTTTTGTATTTTTTAAAACCAAAAGGTGGCTTTGAAAAGGGCAAAGTCAGATCCTTCAGTTGGAGAACTCTGTTTTTTCGTATCTCTTGTAGTCCAGCAGATGCAAAGCTCAGAAAATAGGAGAAAATAAAAAATATGAACTCGATGCTTTTTGATAATTTTTTATAAGGGGTAAATGTGAAAAATTTTCGAATCGACCGAATCGTTCGAGACATAAAAGTACGTTCTTTGAGAATATGTAGACGTTTTTTCTGTATTTACAACATCGCCCGTGGCAAATTTAGAAAAACGGAAAAATAAACTGGCTGACTGGCGATTTGCTTCTTCTCTTACAGAAAAAGGCTTCTGAGCATGCACACGCGGATTTCGGAATAGCTCTTTTTTGTTTGTAATCTTTGATCAGTTTTTAATTAATAACTACTCTAATTTTCAAAATATTAAAATTCTGAGATACAGGTGCACCAGGAGAGGGCTTGGACTACCCAAATCTAAATTTTCAGGCTTCTAGGTTGGCTAGATTTTGCTAGCCATCACAGACAAACAAACAAACACACACAGACAGAGTGAAACTTTCTTTTATTAGTATAGATATTAAAAAGAATTGATTTTTTAAAAAAGAAACTGGTAATTATAATATAAAAGTAATACAAAAAATATACTGAAATCACTTAAGTAGTTCACAAGAAAAAGGTATGCCAATATTGGCTGTTTTTCTTAGGATTTCACAAAGGTTGTTACCCCTTAATAAGGCTCCAAAGGGTTTGAAGATTGATTTTTTTTTCCCCTTCAAAGTTTACCCAGACTTTTTATCCTTACTGGAAGGGTGATAAGGGGATATCCCAGCTCAGTACCTCTCTTCCACCTATCAATCTTCCAGTAAGATCTTTTACATACAGGTATATGGCATCCACAAAGTAGCCAACAGTATAGTATTCCAAGGTAGTTCCCTGCAGGGTTGCAGAATATGTCCGTTCCGGCGATCTAGGATTGGGGGCAATTTTAGTCATTTGGGGAAATTTTTCAGAAAAATATAAAATTGATTTCAATTTTAACAATGAATTACATAATTCCCAGAGATAGAAAAATGTTTCCCTACAAATAAAAAGATCCGTATGGCGACTTTCACAAAATCGATCTGAGAATAATACGTATCATATATACTCACGTATTAGTCGAGAAATTTTGGAAAAATAATCTGCTTCAAAGTAGGGGAGGGAGGTCAACTTTATACATGGGACAAAAAAGTCTAAATTTATTTTTGGAGTAGAAAAATGCTGATGTCCCGGAGTAATTATGCAATTGCAATAATCGAAATTTCTAAGTTACTTTCTAATGAATTACCTTAGAAAAAAATTTTAAAAAATAATTTTCTGACAAAAAAAAAAAAAAAATATTAGGAAAGAGAAAACTTTAGAAAGAGAATTAAATCAAGAAGATCTCACACCCATCAATGGTGGAAAACTCACTACAAGCTCTCACTGAATGGGTGAGCAAAAATAGAAAATTATTTAAATTTAATCATGAGAAAAATATTTTTAATCTATGGACAACTTGGAAGAAAATTATTCTAAAAACTTAATTTAATAAAATAATCTTAAATTCTGAAAAGAAACCATCACTTCTAGATCAAGACAGCGGTACCAGAAATACTTTAGCTCCTTGAAAACTGCTTGAAAATTTACAGTGACTGTGTTTGTGGATCTGTTGGCTCTATTATTGGAAAACACATTTATAACAGAACCTTAAAATCTGATAATCTCTTTCATGAAGTGTTTATAGCATGGAATGACCACCAGTGCATAAAGCTACGGAACTATTAAAAGCATCCTTAAACAGACATTTTCATGGTGAAAATTATCATTTTATTAGATTTTCTTCAAGAATCAGACTCAAGATCTACAAAACATCAAAAATGATTGACAACATCCACAAAGAGAGTGGAAGATTGCAGTTTCTCAATAATTGACAATTTATCAGAAAAGGTAATCAAGAACATTGTATTTGTTGGTTAAAACTGTGTATTTATTAATAAATATTAGCCATAAGAATTAGATTAAAACTTACATTGCATAACTTAATTTACCTTTCCAATAATTACATTGCATTAACTTACCTTTCCAATAACTAGGCATGTTACAAGTTCAGTCTATAGGTTTTTAAAGACGCGACTTGTATGTTGCAAAATTTACTATACCTATGGTAATACAGAAGCCTATGTAAGCCTATAACATATCGTAACATTTTGGGGAAATTTTCATATGGATTGGGGGAAATGTTGGGAGTAAAAACATTTTCTGCACCCCTGGTTCCCTGTCCAGGATGGGGAATTACATTAATCTACTCAAAATTAACAGGTGAATTTTCTGAAGAGGCGAGTGAATTTTTATGTTTACATATTACCCTTAGCGAGTAAAAGGAAGAACAGTAGACTCCCTTAAATCTGCATAGCTTAAAACCTGATTTTATAAAATTGCGAATTTCTGGACACTATTTTGTTTACATTTTTTAAGCATTAATTTAAATTTAATAATGCATACAAAATTGTAATGAATGCTTACAATAAAGTAAAATAATTAAAATTAAGATAAGTTAAAAAACGTTTAAAATATTAAAAGTAAATGTCACGTAAATAATTAATATTGCATTACTAAATATGCATAATGATGATGAGATAATGTTTTCTTGAATTATTCAGTGAAACTCGCTTTATAAATGTACACTAATAATTCATATCAAAATCTTAAAATAACAAAAGTTTTATTTCATGTTTAACCATACTTAATAACCAAAAAAGCTTGATTAATGCGTAAATTATTTGGTAAAAATATTGCGATTGCCACTGATATCAGCACTATCTTGAATTTTTTCAAAAATAAATTTATACTTCCTTCATAAAAACATGAGTTGAATCATATTAACCAGAATTACATATTAAAATATGTGCAGAATGATATAAAAATAAAAAAAATTGAATTTTATACCTACATGTTAACTAAGTTTCATTGTTTATATAGGAAATGATGTGTGGATTTTAGATATTGCAGATTTTAGGGAGTCTACTGTACTAATTTCTTCTTTTTAAAAATTACTAACAGTACAGGTTGTCCAATGTAATTAAAGAATAAAAACGTTTATGTTAAAACTAGGAATGGAATGCATTGGCAAAAAATATAATACTAAGTATGGACTATTTATATTTGAAGAAACTAAAATTTGAAACTTTAATTTATTGCATTGTTTTTACTAATATCAAATATATGCAATCAATAACATAATCAATAATCATAAATCAATGCAATCACATTGGTAAGTAATATATATATATATATATATATATATATATATATATATATATATATATGTACATTAATTTTCCTATAAATTTATTTTATATATTTATTTATCACATATGGAAAGTTTCCAATTAAATTTCAAACGTAGATTTAAAAAGCAGACTTTTCTCTTTCTTAATATTATACAAAAAATGTATACAAATATTGCTGTAAAAATGCTTTGCGATGATTTTTTTTTGCAATTGGATAAATTTTATTATAATAATTTCCGACCGAATGAATGTTTAATCTTGCTGGCTAGTGAGATTGTTTAAAAAATCCCCTCCCCCATGCAATTATTGACCTTGCTTCATGCCATTTGGGTAAGAACAGCTTGTTTACAGCATGGCTGGTCATTGAGAAATACATTTATAGTTTCTAGAATGATGATATGACTAAACCAAGCAAGCCTCAATAACATTTACATTAAACTGAAAGGTAGATGAACACAATCTCCCGAAAGGATATTTTCCCCCCCCCTTAAGATATTTTGATTGTTTTAATATAATTTAGGATCTATTTTTACTGCCTCTCTGATTGATTTTTATGTGAAGATTAAATGTATTACACAAGAACAGAAATATAGGTTTATTTAGCTAATTTTAAGGTATTCCAATTATATAAATTTGATTTATTTTCTACATGAAGGACTTCACAACACCATCATAGTTTTTACATATTATACATCTATTAACTTATATATATATATATATATAAATAAGATGGTGTTATACATGAATCACTTAAAAAATTATCAATTTGATATAATTTTGAAATGCATTATTGCTAAATAAACTTGTGTTTCTGATCTTTTATAACATATTTAAACAATTTTCAAACAAAAATCAGACAACAGTAAATATACATACTAAATTATATTAAATTTATCAAAGCATGTTAGAAAAATGATTATCTTTTCTTTTTTGACTCTGTCAAGTGTCTAGAAATCAATAGTACTTATCTACTCACCTTTACTGCTAGTTTACATAAAGAACTTGTACTAATAATGGATGGAAATGTCTAAGTCATTGTTACTAAGAAAATAAAATAGAATTTGAACAAAAGCCTATTTATAGGCAGTTTTATTCAAGCATTAAAAGAGAAGAACTTAACATACTTCTAAATATAAACTTCTACTGATCATCATTAACTTGTAGCAGCATTTCTTCTTGAAGTGATTTCAAAGCCTTCAAAATGAAGTATATATAATGATTACATAATAAAGTAGTGTACTAATACAAAATTACATTTCAATAAATTATGTAATATTACTCAATGATTGCATGCTTTTCATACCTGATAATTTTTATTTCTTTTTTTAACATACAAGGCTTAGAAAACTTTAAGATATATTACATTTAAATAAAACTTTTCTATTCAGTATATTAATTAATCAGTAAATAATAAGCTTTTCATAGGATAAACTTGATTCATAGAAAAATTGATTCAATTCCAAATTGTGATAAAGCAGGCATCTACATAATTCCATTGAGCACTGAGCATCATAAAAGTTTATCCTATGTTGGTATGACATCTTGGAAATTCAGAGAAAGGCTAAAAGAGCATTTGTCCTGTAAATCAAGTACAGCTTTGTCCAGGTTACATCAAAAAGAAAATATTAAAAAAAACTTCGACAAAGCTAAAATAATTTTTCCAACATCCAACCACTACTTTTCCATGATTTGTGAATCCATTGAGATTTTAACTAAAAATGGTAGTGTATGCAATAACATCATTTCTTATAAATGTTATCGTTTCTTATAATTTCTTACAATGTCTTTTTGCTTTAAACATATATTCAATTGATTTTAAAGTAAAACAAATTAAAAGAAAAATAAATTTGGAAGATTTCTTAAAAATATATTGAAATATAATTCTCCAATATTTTATATTAAATATATTTAAGGCTGTTAAACAAAAATTAATAATACTGATGAACAGTGATAATCTTTCTGACACATATCTTTATATGTGCATGAAATTTGCAGACATTAATAATCAAGTGCATTAGAATTGAACAGAATTCTTCATTTCCTATAAATGGATCATATCTATAATTGATTGTTCTCCCAGTAGTTGTCTCTCTAAAATCTGTTTAAATCTTATAACTTTGACACCACTGCTTAAACCTCCAGCTGCGGGCAACACTTTTATTGTGTTTCACCTATTCTATACAATTCCGTGGGGTATGCTATTTTGGCGTTGCCTACAATTTTTATAGTACTTAAGCATCGGAAGACTATTTCTTTATTGAATCTATCTTCTTTTATTTAGAAATAGAGAGATTTGTTTACCAATTATAATACATATTTCATATATTAGGTCATTCGGAAAGTTCTGCAGTTTTTGAAATAGTTTGAATCCATAAATGCCACATTCCCACCGGAATTTTGAAATAAAACCCTTTTTTTTATAATGTACATGAAGAAACTGCTTTTGTTTATTTGGAAATAAATTTGTTTGTAAATTCCGGTGTCATTCAATCCTTATAACTATTATAAGTGATGAATAAAAATAGGCCGCGGTTTTATATAAGAAAATGGAAACATTACCCGCAGCTAGAGGATTAAAAAGATTCTTAGCCTGAAGGAAATAGAGAAATGCCATTAAACTTCTTAGTAATATTTCAGTAAAAATACTTGCAAATTCTATGCATTTAAGCATGAAAATAATTGTATAAATATGTCAAAAACTAGCCATTTTGAATTTAAGAAAAGCATTGTGAAAAAAAAAAAAAATCATGAATTTGACTAAATATCCAACAATATTAGACCACAGATATTTGGCAACTAATGTCCAATGTTCAGTTAACTGAATATTTGGCAAGAGGGTTGAATATTTGTTACCTCCCTAACAGAGACATTGCACATTTACTACACGAGAGAACAATATGTACTGCAAAGATGTTTTCAAAGAATGCTGTTTCAAGAGTGCATCTAAGGAAAACACAGAAATTTAGAAAGATCTACTCATGCTGGCTGAAGTACAGAGCTGAAGAAAAATAGTATTTTGAAGGTATTTGTGTGTAACACATATCAATCATATCCATTAGAAAAGACAACCTCTAGACTTTTTTTTTTTAAATCCTAGTAGTATATCTTTGATTTACTTTTAAAATGCAACTTTTTGTTAATTCAAACATTGTACATGTTCCCTTGCAGTTTGAATTAAAGAGTCTGCTATAATTTCCCCCAACAAAGATTTCCAAAATTATCAAAAGAAAACATTAATAAATTAAATCACCTTAATAAATGATTTTGGATCAGATACAGCTCCCATTTCTTTCAAATCAGCTCCTTTTATACTTTTGATAAAATATTTTAAATCATTCCAAATTGATTCAACATCTAATGAAGTGACACATGGACAGCTAAGGAAGAGTAAAAAAAGAACAAATATGAAGCAACATTATGGAACATAATACTAATTTATCACAATGACATTTAAATAATGTATAACTTGAAGTCACATCTTGTCACAGAGCCCAGATGAACATAAAAGAATTTGACCAAGACACAGAATGTTATATGTGACTAAAATAATAAAGTAAAGGAAACAACCGTTAAAAACCATGAAAAGTAAACTAAATAGCTTCAACTTCTAGATGATAACATTTTGTATGTAATGAAATTTAGAACAAAAAATTTAAAGATCTAGTACAACAGATAATTTTTTCTCCTAGAAGTAAATAATAATAAAACTCTGATGCAGGGTTCTCTCTGACTGTTAACCAGCTTTAGCAATTTGGCTAATCAATAAAAATAAACTGTAGTCAAATGGAAAAAAAAATGTTAACAAAATGAATTCATTATGAAACATTGATCCTAAAATTGTTCTTTAACCCTCATTTTAAATTTGGCTTGGCACCTGACCTGCTGCCAAGACATCGCCTACACAACATTTGCAGTAACTTATGCTAAAATGAAGTGGTGTTGAGCAATGCATCTCTTTAAAAGGGATAGAAATAGCCAAACTGCAAAAAAGAGGAAAATTTTTCCTTACCACCTCTCTCCTATTTTTCCGGTGGGAGGAATATTTCAGGGAGTTGCTAGAATGTATCAAATAGAGCAGGGAAAAAAAAAAAAAAAGAATTTTAAAGATTTTAAGCTTTGTGTGTTCAGGTGGGACAATGCGCACAAGGTGGAAATTTTGGGGGTGGATGCAGGAAATTTAAATGATTGATTATTTATTGTTACAACAAAGAAACAAATCAAAATAAACAAATATAAAGTAAACAGCTTAAAGATTTTAAAAATTTGAGAACTAAGGATGCAAGGAAGGGACATGTGAATTTTGAAAGGAAATGGCTATTTAGATGATTAATTATTTATTTTATTACTACAGAGTAACAAGGTAGAAAAAGAATTGAAAATTAAACAGTTTTAAATATTTTAAACTTTATTCACCCCTCACCTCCTCATTCTCCTTTGGGAAGGAGCCTTTCCTAACCCAATGTAGCATTTTGTCATAATTTGGAGCAATGACAGTCGACAATGAGAACCCTGTTCTGATGTATAAAAAGGTATATTCTTTCTTTCATTATAAAACTTTGCAGAGAAATAGTTCTAAAATTAGTTAAAATTTAATGATGTTTTATAATGTTTCCCAGGAGGGCCTAGGCAAGGCCTAGAGTCTGAAAACATTTAAAAATTTTAACATTAGAATGCAGTTTTTTTTCTCAAATATTGAAAAACACCTATATGTTACATCAGGGGATGAAATTTCAGTTGAAAAGGTACTAGCTAGACTAAAAATTTTGCTCGCCACTATTTTACATTCATTCAGACAGTAACGTCGGCAGGGTTAGAAATTGGAAATTCTAAGTAAGGTGTCAAAGGACGCCTGCAATTTTTTTCCTAGGTGCCAAACTGCATTTCATGGTTGCAATTTTATGTTATATCATATTTTCTCATTTCTTTTCGAACCCATGTTAGCAATAATATTGTAATTATCTTTATGTGTTAAGGGCGAGGAGGCTGTAGGGGAGACCGGTACACACTGGACCTATGGACACAGTGGACCACACCCTAATATTTTATTTATTTAAAATTTTTTTTAAGCTTCTCTTCTATCCTAATAGACAACAACACTGCAATGATTATTTATAGCCTTCAGAAAATATGTTTAGCTCAGATTGAACTATTTTATCCTGCTTTGTTGTTTTGAGCTTCTAAAGGTAAAATTTTTCATCATCATTTTTTATTTTTTTAGTAATTAAAGGTTGTAGATAAATAAAATAAAACAGCTTTTTTGCAAAGCTAAGATACTTGTTTTTATTTTACTTTAAAGTTAATATGTTTAAAAGAAAGCTATAAACAATATTAATATGATTATTTATTGAACTTCAACATGGGGCACAGTGGACCACCCACTCCTGGCGCACAGTGGTCCACAATCCACTCTGCTCCTGTAATGCAGAATGTTCAAAATATTTAATAATTACTTATTTTTTATAAAGAAAGATTGTTCTAAAGTAGATTTAACTGTAAAATAAAGTAAACAAATAAAAATAATTTATTTAACATAGTAAGAAATATTTTGTTTGTATTTACTGCCTTTGATAAATATAACTGTAGTATAATTGTTGATGATTCTATTCAAGTAAGATTCATGAGACGCAAATTGAATGGAAATCAGTTTATTTCTCCCGAAACTGTAGATGAATCTGCTGTTGATGTCAATGATTTCATAATGTTGCTCTCAGATCCAAAATTATTTCTTGAAAATTCCAGGCTCAATCTTACTCATAAGTACTTTGGAATTTCATTTGCAAATTTTAATGTGCGCCGATTTTTTTGTACTTAAGTAATAACTTCAACTAAATTGCAATTGTTCCTGTATTAATATGTTATTATTTTCAAAATATATTTTTTTGTTTTTGTTTCAAAATTTATATTACTATGTTATTTTGCAGGTGAAGGGGCAACAAAAAAAAATTAGATTAATGAAAAATAGATTTATATTGTATTTTAGATAATACCTAATAGCGGTCCACTGTACCCCGGTGGGTGGACCAGTGTACTCCGCTTCCGGGGTACACTGGTCCACTTTAAAAGTGTATATAATTTTTTTTTTGAAAAATGTATTGAAAACTATGTTGTGTGGAAATTATGATGGATGCAAGAAGGTTTAAGGAATATTCAAAAATATTTTCATACAGATCAGTCAGTCTGTTAAAGAGAAAAAAAATTTTAACTGAAAAAGTGGTCCACTGTGTACCGGTCTCCTCTACATATTAAACATTTTATCTCTGTGTTATTCTAAAAAAATGTTTAAATAATTTTTTATAAAACTAATATGCATACAAAACAGATTACCAAGCAATTATATCCATAGAAAGAAAATTTGAACTGCTAGATATAACTAGGTATGAGCTTAATTTAAAAAAAAAAAATCTTATGACTGAAAGTACATCAGAATAGGAAAAAAAAGAAGCAAATAAATGAGCTTTTCGATACCAATTAATGTATATTTGTATGGCATTTAAAGATATTGATTTCTATATAAATACTTTTTTTTTGTGTGTGTGTGGGTGCGCAAGTGTGTCTAAAACACGTGCTAATGTCTGATCTTTTATCGAAAACAGGTGTTTCAAGTGCAGGCAGTGGAGGGGGTGGGGGAGGGAGGGATGGAAACTTATGCTAAAGTAGGAATAAGAACATCTAAAAAAAAAAAAAAAAAAAAGCTAGGCGTCAAATTTGACACCCAGGTATAATTTTGTGGTTGTCAAATGCAATAATTTAGTTGCATTTGGCAACTAAATTGCTAATTTCTAACCCTGAACGTCGGTCACCACACCTGCCCAGAAAATGAACTATTTATGACAAACTGAATTTAAATTGACCATTGATAGAAGGAGCTGTCTGTTAAATCCAGAATGTTTTACATTCAGGAAAAATATGAAAATTTTTTAAAATGTTAAAAATTCAGGAGAAAGCTAATAATTTTTACCATGTTACTAGCTGAGCTTAGGTAGCGAAACCGGATTCACTTCGCACAGGAGTGAAGAGCAATCAGATTTGGCCTCTGAAGCGAAAAACGCAGCCTTGGCACTTGCGCGGTGCGAAAACGGGGGAACGAATGCAGACAGGGGAAGTTCGTCCCTCCATAGGAGAAAAATGGAAGTGTGTGACTCCGCTAGATTGAGGCAAGATATTCTGAGCGTATACAGTTTGATTTGAAGCACAACATTTCAAAAGAAAAACATTCGCCAACCTTAAACATTTGCTCGCCAATGGCGAGCTGAAATTTTGTGGCCTGCATGACATTCTCATTTTTAATAACAATAAAACCAAATTGACCGACTTGCAGTAATAAGAAACTGATAACTGTGTTAGTGCAATAATAACAAAGAACATAATATATATATAGTATATATATATATATATATAATTATAATATCTATGAATTTCAAAAAACATATCAAGTTCTATTATCATTCTACTTAAATCTCTAAAGAGATAATTAATGATATTGTGTATACAGAATACCACATAGCTAATAATTAACATGTGCAAACATAATATTACTATTGCTTGTGCTTCAATGGTAATTGGCCAAATTTTACTCATACCTAAAGAATATTGAAAAAAAAAAAAGAAATAGAGAGAAAGGGGAAAAAAAAAATTATAAATTGGAGTTGCAATTAAGTAAATACAAATGGATTAATAAATTAAATATGAACCATGTACAATGGAAATTGGACCACATGAGAATTAAATATGAATTGGATATGAAAAAACACATGCACATGTACTCATCAGCCTGGATGCACCCACATGTGTTTTAAATAATAATTCAGTGTTTCATAATTCTACTGGCATAATGCTAAGATCAGTAGAATCATCCAGGTACACTGAATTATTACCAGACAACAATTGGAAATATTAAAATTTGGAAATATTTAAATAGGAAATAAAAAACCATTAAGAATATACAATATATTTCACACACATCGATTATCCCAAAAACTGTATTTAACACCTCACGAAATTACCACGAGATAACAGTTTTGAAATAATAAAATTGGAAATATGAACGCGTAAAGTGTAGATAAAATATTTTACTCACAATAATTATACAGAATCCTTAAAATGTCACAACTTCTGCATAATATTCACATCCACATGGCAATGCATCATACATGTTGACTAAGTCGAGTTGAGAGAAATGATTTGAAAGACAAGTTGAGAGCACACTTTTTTTAAAACACAACCCCATCGATGACACCCAAACACAAAATGATTCAAAAACACACAAAATAATTCTGGTTTTAATACACTTATAACAAAATTATATCCGTGAATATATATTACTCCATCCAATTTTAATTCCTGAAAGTAAAATTAATATACAATCAATAGCTCCCTCTATAGTTAAATTAAATATAATATTAACAATATTATCAACAACTACCTGAAAGGTAAAGTGTCGCCATCTATTGGTATTATAATAATTCATAATTAATATTTAGTTAGATATCCACTTTATTAGTTACATACTCACTTCATTAGATTTAATTATATAAATAAACTTTAAAAAACAATACTAACTTGTAGTTTTACTTTAAATTCAAATCAAATATAATACTACTATATGAATAAATCTACACAGAATTAATTCAACTTGCACAGCATTTCAGATATTCTTAACAAGAATATATTATGTAAAAGAGATATTATTTTAATTCAAATTGTTTTTGCTGCCAGCTGTGTTAATCCACTGATATTATAGACATATTATTAAATAATTAATGTTTTATTTTTACTACTACTTAAATATATATTAGACTTGTTATTAATTAATTAATGTTTAATTTATACTACATTGTAAATATATTTTATATTTCATAGATTAATTTAAATATCTAATTAAATAATTCATAAACAATTCAAAATATCTCAAAATTTATAAAATTGATAATTAATAGTATTACTACTGTTTTACAATCAAATTAATGCAATGCAGTAATTAAAATACTTGTTAAATTTAATTATTCATAGACAAAAATAAAAACTATATATATTTATATTTATCCATATATATTTTTATATTTATATTTATCCATATATATATATATATAGGCATTGGATTTTAGATACATCAATATGACGTTAGAGCAGATGCATGAGTTTCTGAACATACAACTAGAAATGGTTCGAAAAGTTCTCAGCCTGACCAAGAAAAGACAAGATTTTTGACAATATCTATATATATCATATATTCTAATACGAGCAAATCTTGTGTGTGGTTATATATATATATGCAAATTTTATCTTAAAAACGGCTCTAACGATTTTAACGAAATTTTGTATCCTATCGTTTTGGGGCACAAGAAAACCATTGGGCTTAGTCCCCTGTTCGAGAAAATTCGATTAGTGGTTCATTTTGGGTCATCAAGGGTCATGGTCTAGCTAATTGTATCTAAAAAACGGTTCAAACGATTTTGACGAAATTTTGTGTCCGACCATTTTCGGGCATGAGAAGACTATTGGGCTGGGTCACATGTTCGAGAACTTTCGATTAGTGGGTCAACGCGGGTCAAATTAATTTTATCTAAAAAACGGCTCTAACGATTTTGATTCAATTTTGTGTCCTACGAGTTTCGAGCACGATAAAATCATTGGGCTCATAGGCGTAGCGTGACCGAAAATTTTGGGGGGGCACAAAATTTTATTAAACACACACGCGGGCACGCACACATACCCATTTATATACAGTGGTATCTTGGTTAAAAACGACCTCGCAGCAATCTTATCATATTGGGTAAAAGTAATTCAGTTTCGATCTTCTAGCCCAATATAAAACATTTTGTCTTCTTTTCAAAAAAGTCTTTTTCTTAAACATTCATCGTATAGCAATTTTTGAATTTTTTTGCGAAATGTTTATGTGATTTTTAGCGTTTTTTCGCGTTTTGCGACAATTTCTTAACATTTGTGTTAGGAATTATGTTTCAATCTTTTAACACAATATAGTAAAATTTGTTCTCTGCCTTTTTAAAAATTTTCGCAAAATTTTTATGTGATTTTTAGCGTTTTTTATCTTTCCGAGGAAATTTTTTAAACATTCGTACGAGAAATCTGGTTTTATTTTTTCAGCAGATATAGTACATTTTCTACTCTGCGATTTTTAAATTTTTTGCAAATTTATTATGTGATTTTTGGCGTTTTGCGGCGATTTTTTTTCCAACTTCAATCTTTTAGCCCAATCTAGCAAATTTTGTGATCTGCGATTTTTAGATTTTTCACGAATTTTTTTTATGCGATTTTAAGCGTTCTGCGGGGATTTTCTTAAACATTCGTAACATACATCTGGTTTCAATTTTTCAGCCTGATGTAGTAAATTTTGTGATTTTTAGTGTTTTTCCGCGTTTTGCGGCAATTTTTTAACATTTGTGATACGAATCTGGTTTTAACCTTTTAACCCATTATTGTAAAATTTTCCCTCTGAGATTTTTAATTTTTTCATGAATTTTTTATGAGATATTTTGCCTTTTTTTCGCATTTTGCTGCGATTTTTATAAACATTCGTAAAAGGAATCCAGTTTTAATCTTTCAGCCCATTATACTAAATTTTGAACACTGAGATTACATTTTGTACTCACTGATTTTAATCGCGAATTTTTCATGCGACTTTTTGCGGGGTTCTTTTCGTGTTTCGTGGAAGTTCTTAACATCTGTAACAGTAATCCAGTTACAACCTTTTAGCCCAATATAGTAAACTAGGAGGGTCAGTCCCCTACTCGATAACGCTCGTCAACCTCCGTGAATTGCTAAGAAATTCACATTAAGACCGCTACGCGGTCCCAGTTCACTTCGCTCGCTCGCCTCTTTTCGTTTTTGCAGCAACTCTTGCCGGAATAAGTACTACCATAAATCATTTTAACATATGAAATTGACAATTTTTGTTAAAGTAAAAAAACTAATTGTAACTCTTGCCGGAATAAGTACTACCATAAATCATTTTAACATATGAAATTGACAATTTTTGTTAAAGTAAAAAAACTAATTGTAAACTTCTTTGAAAACACAATTTAAAATGCATTTAGTTGGTGCTACCAGTGGGCTAAAATAATTTAAATACTATGAAAAAATGATCTTGGAAATACAATTAGTTTAAAACTCATTGCATCTATAATATTCTACAGCACGGCTTAAATTCATTTTAAAAAACACTACGTGATAAGAAGATAGTTTATATCATTGTTTAAATTTTGTTCGACATGCTACTGTTTTAAATAATTATAGATTTTTGAAAAAAAAAAAAAAAAAAAAAAAAAGTTTTATTAAGATAGCAACAGATGGCAGCAGGTGCAATCAAGACAGTTAATATTTTTATTCTCTCCGATTTTCGTGTGAGGGAAATTCGTAAATAAATTCTAAATAAGAGTTGAGAATTCATTTGAAATTAACGATATTACTCATAATTAAAATGAGGAATCATCTCAATTACGTACATGTTATTTTATTTTAATAGTAGTTGCTAGTATGAGTTTGACAGCTCTCACACTGGTCGCCATATTGGAGACAGAACTGATCTTACGCAATCTAGTCTGAGCTCTAGAAACTACGGTTGTTGCCAAACTGTAAGCTAGAAATTCAGCCTTATTTCCACTCAACGTAAGAGAAATATATATATAGATGTTGGCTTCTTTTCAATAATGTTTATTCGGAACTCGTTATAGCGAATTTGAATTCGTTCGCGAATTCGTAAAATGAATCCAGCTACAATCTTTTAACCCAATGTAATAAATTTGATTCTCTGCAAATTTTAATTTTTTTGCTGCGATTTTTTTTTTTTTTAGTTTGTACGCGTTTTGAAGCGATTTTTCTAACATTCGTAAAATAAATCCTGTTTCAGTCTTTAAACACAAATCATTAATTTTGTCCTCTGCGATTTTTTAATTTTTCGTAAATTTTTTTATGAGATTTTTTTTTTAAATTATTATTTTACGTTTTGTGGGGATATTTTCACATTCGTAAAAGAATCCGGTTTTAAATTTTTAGTCCAATAGAGTATTTTATTTTTCTCTTTTCAATAACGTTTATTCGGAATCCGTACAATGATTTTAATTTTTCATGTGATTTTAATGTCTAATCACGTTCCGCGGCGATTTTTGACATTCGTAAAAGGAATCCAGCTACAATTTTTTAACCCAATGTAATAAATAAATTTTATTCTCTGAAATTTTTAAGTTTTTCGCGATTATTTTATGCAATTTTTTACGTTTTTATGCGTTTTGCGGCGATTTTTGTACATTCGTAAAGGAAATTTGGTTTCAATCTTTGAACACAATATAGCAAATTTTGTCTTCTGGGATTTAATTTTTCGCCGAATTTTTTTTTTTAAATGGTTTTTTTTTTAACGTTTTGTGAAGATATTTTCACATTCATAAAAAGAATCCATTTTCAATCTTTTAGCCCAATACATTAATTTTTTTTCTCTTTTCAATAAAGTTTATTCATAATCCGTACAATAATTTAAATTTTTCACGCGATTTAAACTTTTGTGTGTGTGTGTGTGTGTTTCGCAGCAATTTTTTAACATTTGTTACAGGAATCGGGTTTTAATCTTTTAGAACAATATAGTAAATTTTGTTCTCTGTAATAATAATAATAATAATAATAATAATAAAAAAAAAAAAAAAAAAAAAAAAGGAGAGATTTTTAGCGTTTTTTCGCATTCTGTGGCGGAAGGAATCCGGGAGGGATCGTAAAAGGAATCCGGTTTCAATATTTCAGCCTAAATACAATAAATTTTGTCCTCTGAGATTTTTAATTTTTTTGTGATTTAAATCGCATAAAAAATTGTACGCGATTATCTGCGGTTTTTCACGGTTAGCGGCAATTTTTTAACACTTGTAAAATTAATTCTTTTACAAGCTTTTAGACCAATATAGTATATTTTTTCCTCTGCAAGTTTTGAATTGCTCGCAAATTTTTTAGTGTTTTTTTCGCTTTTTCGGCAAATTTTTTACCTTTTTTTTCGAAACCGACAAAACTCTGTTAAATTTTGCTTTTCTGCGATTAAATTAAAGTTGGAAGAATACACAAAATCGTCGCAACGTGAACTACGATGGTCAAAATATTAAACCAATTTGCGTCGAAATAAAAAAATTAAAAAATTCAAGGTTAGTTTGATTCGAGACCAGATCAGGCGTAGCCTGCACGGGTGTACGCTGTTGACAGCAGTTGGACCCCACTAGCAGGTTCATTTAATTCGAGGTTCACTTGGAAAAAAAAACGACCAAGTAAATGAGGAAAGCTCCGCTAAATCATTTTATTGAAATATATTTTTGTAACGAATATAATAAACAGCACCACAACAACTGTATCTGGCGTCTGGTGGGCGGGGGGACACCGTCCGCACCACTCTTGGTACGGCCCTGATAATAAATAAAAGACATTTATCAAACTGTTAAGACATTTGAAATAAGTTTAAACGGCATTTTTAAGAAGTAACTAATCATTTAAGGTATGTACGCCTGCAAAATTGTATGGAAAATTGCACCTTCGATAGCAACGGTTTTGCTTAACAACGGTATTTCTGAAACGGATTACCATCGTTTCAGAGAACCGTCGAAACATCGTTACCAAGGTACAGATGTATATTAACTTTAAATCAGCTCATTCAAGAAGCCTTACATTTTGAAAAAAAATCATAACCATTGCATCTCAAAAATGCGGAGGTATAGTAGAAGATTAAGTGCTGTCAATACAAAAAAATAATAAGAGAAGGGAACATATTTAATAACTAAATGAAGAAAATATTAATTATTTTTTATAATCTTACTGATGCGTGGTTGCATTCCATTGGTAAATAACTCCAGCGACACAGCTTGGAAAAGAAGGATATGTATAACTTGATTAAATTATAATTAAAGTTACAACAAATTAAATGAAATATAAATTGCGGGGAAACAGAACTCCCGCTCTGATAAACACAACTACATTTTCTAAAGTCCACAGACGGAATCAGAAGAAGAAAAAAAAGTACATGTAGATACTAACCGCAGACAGCGGAAACAACAGCTGACACATTGAAATTGTCCGCAGCTGTAAGAGAGTGTTAGTTCAAACTTTCGTTTAATGAATGTTCGTATTAGGGTTTGTACTGCACAACACAATTTTTGCTATGAGCTATCTATACTGATCTGACATCTGCTTAAGTAAAAAAAAATGAAGAAATATAAAATGAAAATTAAAGAAGTAGTTATTTCATTTCCATTTTGGCTCCAATACAAGACAAGTCTTAATTGAATGTATCATATTTTAGAAATTGATGTTCAGAAAGTTGGGGGGGCACGTGCCCCCTCGTGCGCCCCCGAGGCTACGCCTATGATTGGGCTAGGTCACATGTCCGAGAAAATTCGGTAAGTGGGTCATTTCTGGCTCATTGTGGGTCAAGAGCTAAAAAGCGGCTCAATTTACACTAAGTTTTGCATCCAATGGTTTTCGGGCACGAGAAGACTGTTGGGCTAGGTCACATGTTCGAGAAAATTCAATTAGTGGGTCATTTTGGGTCATGGTCAAGCTAATTGTATCTAAAAAACGGTTCAAACGATTTTGACGAAATTTTGTATCCGACTATTTTCGGGCACGAGAAGACTATTGGACTGGGTCGCATGTTCGAGAACTTTCAATTAGTGGGTCAAATTAATTTTATCTAAAAAACAGCTCTAACGATTTTGATTAAATTTTGTGTCCTACGAGTTTCGAGCACGATAAAATCATTGGGCTAGGTCACATGTCCGAGAAAATTCCGTAAGTGGGTCATTTCTGGGTCATTGTGGGTCAAGAGCTAAAAAGCGGCTCAATTTACACTAAGTTTTGCATCCAATGGTTTTCGGGCACGAGAAGACTGTTGGGCTAGGTCACATGTTCGAGAAAATTCAATTAGTGGGTCATTTTGGGTCATGGTCAAGCTAATTGTATCTAAAAAACGGCTCAAACGATTTTGACGAAATTTTGTATCCGACTATTTTCGGGCACGAGAAGACTATTGGACTGGGTCGCATGTTCGAGAACTTTCAATTAGTGGGTCATTTTTGGGTCAAAGCGGGTCAAATTAATTTTATCTAAAAAACGGCTCTAACGATTTTGATTAAATTTTGTATTCTACGAGTTTCGGGCATGCGAAAATCATTGGGCTAGGTCACGTGTTCAAGAAAATTCGATTAGTGGGTATTTCTGGGTTATTATCTAAAAAGCGGTTCAATTTACACTAAATTTTGCATCCTATGGTTTTCGGGCATGAGAAGACTGTTGGGTTAGGTCATATGTTCGAGAAAATTCAATTAGTGGATCATTTTGGTCATGGGTCATGATATTTGAACTCAAATTTAATTTTGACCGAGCACAGCTCGGTCTTCCCTGCTCGTATTTGTCTTACGTGGCGCGGAAATAGGGCTGAATTTCTACCTTATCGTTGGCAACAACCGTAGTTTCTAGAACTCAGACCAATGAACAGACAAGATTGTGTTAGCTCTGCCTCCAATATGGCAGTCAGTGTCAGAGCAGTGAACCTCAAGATAGCAATTATTAAAAATAAAATAATATGAACGTAATCCAAAGCGTCTGAGATGATTCCTCATTTTAATTATGAGTAATATTGTTAATTTCAAATTAACTCTCAACTCTTATTTAGAATTTCACTCGCACAAAAAATCGGAGATAATAAAATATAAACTTTCTAGAATGCCCCTGCTGCCATCTGCTGCTGTTTTATTGAAGTAAAAATAATTTATTTTTCCGAAATCTATAATCAATTAGAATAATAAAATGTCGAACGAAATTTAAACAATCATTGATGATAAACTATCTTCCTACCACGTAGTGTTTTTTTAATTTTTTAAATGAATTTAAGCCGTGCTGTACAATATTATAGGTGCAATAAGTTTTAAACTAATTATGTTTCCAAGATCCTTTTTTCATAGTATTTAAATGATTTATATGCCCTTTAGTAGCATCAACTAAATGCATTTTTAGTTGTGTTTTCAATTACTTTTTTATATTTAAAAAATTGTCAATTTCATATGTTTAAATGATTTATTGTAGTACTTATTCCGGCTAGAATTACTATAAAAATAAAAGGGGCGAGCGAGCAAAGCGAGCTGGGATCGCGTAGCGGTCTCAACATGAATTGCTTTGCAATTCACGGGGAGTTGACGAGCGTTAGCGAGTAGGGGGCTGAATCTCCTAGTACATTTTAATATGTTTAAAGGGCAAGATATTTTTTCAACATAGGAGCATTGGCAAGATAGAAAATTATATACGCATAAATATATCATCTGCGCATTCTCCTGCATATATATTGTGAATCTTTACTCAATCATGGAAGATGTATCTTGTTTCATTTTATTTTTCAACTTGTCGTTTCTGGTCGACATTCAACAAAGGCGGCAAGCATAGAGCGGAAAACTTTTTCATACCCAAAACATTGTGTAAAATGTAGTGGACACGATCTATCAAGATGTTGGCGATGTCAGCAAGTTACTGTATCTTCATACGGCGATCATTCAATGGCATTATGAACTTTTGAGACTATTTCGTTGGTCGTAGCAATTTTTGGGTGTTCTGAGAGTTCATCCTCGTGATTGGATTTCCTACCATCTTTAAATTTAGCTGCCGACTTTTTTATCATCGAATACGAAGGACAAGAATCCTTTAATTCTTTTGTGTCCTTGGGGGTTAAATTTTTTTTAACAAAGTATTTTTGAACAGCTCAAACTTAGATTTTTTCCATTTTTAGAAAATGTCAAAACTTGTTTACTTTGCTTTATTCGCCATGCAATAACCAATAAACTCACTCGTCTGTGCCTTTTGCTATCTTCGATCATTTTTTTCTGTAACTTTGATGAAATGAATGAGATGATATTCTAGCTTCACTAATGTTGTTTGCAGCTATTTTCATCCTTAATTTTTCTTTAGAAGTTTATATCTGCATCTAAAAATATTAGAATGCAGTGCAAAATCCTAGCACAGGACCACTGGTATAATATTATTAAGGCAAACTGACTACATGCATAAATACATATCAACAAGATTATGATTTAAAATGTCATTATTTTTTTTTTTTGAAATTTGTCAAAATTCCATCAATTGCTGCAAAATATGAAAAAAAAAAAAAAAAAAAAAAAAAAAATATGTTGCTACTTTCTAGACTTTATACTGATAATAATATATTTATCTAAAGAATAAACTGTAAAATTGATGCTAAGCACTTCTATGAAGAGATAAAGTAAAAAATTGTGAACATGTATCAATATTTTCAACAATACTACGCATAACATTCATACAATTTTTCACAAAATTTTATAAGTTTTTCTTATACAACCAGATGATCATTCACTTTTGGATGATAGTGTAGAAACTAATGATAGTGTATTTTTTAATAATACTTCTATGGACCCCCTGACAATGCGTTGTAGTCACATGGGGATACAAGGACCAGTTTAAGAACCACTTCTCTACATTATCACTAATGTAACTGAAATATTTTATTAATTAATTAAAAATAATACAACTGTACCTTTCCTTAATATGTTCTTTTTAAAGGTAAAGATTGAGAAAGTTTAGTATGAGGTAGTGGAGAAATTTTAAACAACATTCATTTTTTTTAGAAAACATGACATATAACTTTGGAATACAAGCAAAATTTACCTGAGGACTGCTTTATAAACACTTTCAACAATTTTAGCTACATCAGTAAACTCTATAAAAAAAAGAAAAGAAAAAGAAATAAATAACAATAATAACAAATTAATTTAAGGAATTTATTTTCCTTTGCCCTATACCTGGGGCAAAGTGATAATTTTCTACAATTGTATTACATCTTTAATACACCACATAAATTAAAGAATAAAAATTTGAAAACAAAAAAAAAATATTTTTATAAAGGCAAGGGTATTATAAATTATGTAGTGTAAAATTTAAAATAAATTTTCCGTTTGTTCCTTTTGAAAAATGTAATTATTTTTAAATATTTCACTATGCCCCATGTTCCCCTATGTAAGAAATTCTTTTCTTATTATTGAAGTAATGCATCATAGCGAAGTCCATCCATATTTAAATCATTAAAGGAATCTTGGTTATTGTGATAAAGATATTTAAAAAATCCAATGAAAGATTTTTATCAAGTATATAAAGAATGTAATACTCCCTATTACAATGTGTAATTAACACATCTAAATATAGCACCCCATTTATCATATCTAAACGTGTGATATAAATACCTCTGGGTAATATTTATTTTGTACAAAAAATAACAATATCAGCAACAAAATTCTATTATATGAAATGCATTAAAAAATAATTAAAATGTAAGATGCAAATGAACACACCACTTTTGAAACAACTGGAAATGATTGAATTCCAAGCAGATACAAAGGATTTATAGTGCCACATATGAACCAAGTGTCCTTGAACAGATTGTAAAATGTCTCTAAGAGATTCAGTCTAAAAAAGAAAAAAAAATAAATAAACATTAAAAATAACTTTTCAAACAATGGGAAAATCTACAATTTGTGCTATTTCATTTAAACAATAAAATTAGATATGCCTAATGTCATTTGTGTACTCAATATCATCTTAGGTTAAATTTTTAAGTCCCAAATTATGAATTAATGAAAATTTTACTTTCCAAAGCATTTATTCTGAATTTTTGAAAATACATTAGAAGTTTTGTGCAATCATTAAATAAATTTTAGAAAGATTTTGTCCAACTAAATAGGTATTAATAGGGGTTTTGTGAAATATTTACATTTGTAAAATTATTTCTTTAAAATATTGTTATTAGCATTTACAGAATTAGAAAATGTACAAATATAATGACTCATAATAACAAATATACCGAACTCATAAATATAGAAATTTTACAAATATGAAACTTTCCACACTATGCCTTTCAATATCAAGAAAGTTAAATGAATAAGAAATTACTCATCTATATATATAGAGCACTAGGGGGCTCTGCTCCCTGCTCGCTACGCTCACCAACCCCCGTTCTGATTTCACAGCCTCTTAAAACCTGGTAATGTATCCTGTTTTAAAAAGATGATGGTGATATCATGAACGGCGACTTTCTTCTGTAATCAGGTTATAATGCTTTTTCATTTAATTCATCTTTTTTTTTTTTTAATATTCACGTGTAAACCCGATTTTTATGATGTAATTTTCTTTTTTTCCTGCTCATTCACCAAATTATACAAATTGACATAATTTTTATTTTAAATAATGAAAAAACAAATAAATTAGTATAACATTAATAAAAATATAAATAAAACGTCAAAATAAAAATAACTTGATGACGTAAACACGTGTTGTCAAGTGAATGTGACATTTTCGATCAACCATTATTGGCATTTAATCTTACAAGTACATAGTAGACCAATCCTCGCTCGGTAATTTTTTTCAGCAGGTATTTATTTTATTTTATTTTATTTTTTTGCTAGCTTATTTTAATTACTTTTTTTTTTATTCATGGAATTTTCCAATCGATTTTTAACACAATTCCTGATAGGCAAGAATTATATAAATTATGTTGAAAAGTGTTTTGCCGATGACAATACAACATTTTAATATTTTTACAACTTAATTATAAATTAACCAGAGGGCCCGTGCGAGGATTTCACACTGAAATCTAATATTTTTTAGGTACTTCTCTATTATGCTGTTGACCACTTTTCATAACAAAAAACTATCGCCAAATTGTAAGATTAAACGCCAAAAATACAGTCCCATTTACTTGATGTCAGAAGCATTATACATGTTGTTAAATTATCAAGTGGTTTTTAATTCGACATTTGCGTGTATTTTTCATTATGTTTTACTGGTTTATTAGTTATTTCATTAATTAAAATAACAATTGTGTCCTTAAATTCTTATATTTTATTTATTTATTTTGATATTCCAATGGCAACATTTTCCCGTTTATTTGGCGATAGTTTTTTGTTATGAAAAGTGTTCGACGGGATAAAAGAGAAGTACCATTTTTTATCAATATGTAATAGTTATTAGATGCAGGTTTAAACTTCTAAAGAAAAAAGCAAGGATAAAAATATCTGTAAACAACATTTAGTTGTTAATCAATCCAGAATATCATCTAATTTATTCCATCAAAGTTAGAGTAAAAACTGATCCAAGATTGCTAAAGGCACGCGCGAGAAAAAAAAAAAAATTAACAATCGTATTTTAACTGCATTAGAGGATGACGTCATCCGCTTCGGGAAAAACATGGGACATAGAAATATAAATCTAAACATTTTAATTTAAATTTCGCTTTTTAATCATAAATATAAAATAAACCTGTGTGGTGTTTTTTATAATAATTGCTGAGCATCATATAATGTGGTATTTTATTTTTTTGGCAACAATGTTTTGAGGAAAACCTTTCATTTCATTTAGGAAAACAATGCCGATTTAATTTTTAATTATCAGCAATTTTTAATTGAAAACATGTTTTAACGAAATGTTAAGTGTGCTATGTCAGAAGCGTTTTCAAAATCCTTTCATATGCTATCTCATTCGTCGTTCTGCGTTTCGTATTTTCAGAAAAAAAGGGATGTTGACAGGAGAAATAATATATATATGATACATTCACTTGAAATTGATTGTTCTTTTTCAATTAGGCGGTCACAGGTGATAAATCGCCAAATATCTCTGTAACTCGTGCAATTGTATGGGAGTTGAAAAACAACGGATTTAATTATGTGACAGTAAAATGCTTGCCAAAATAGGCAAAGCGCTGTGAAATGGTAAAAGTCAATATTTTAAAGAGTTAAAAGTAAAAAATAAATTGTTAAAAAAAATGTAACATACAGAATACGCTTTCATCAATTAATAATTAAATATCAATAAATTTACGATTACACAATGACAAATAAATTTAAAAGAGTAAAAAGATAACTTAAATATGATAATAATGTTTCATTTTTCTTTCTGATTCTCTTTTGTTGATAAATAAACAGAGCAAAAAGTATATATTTCAAATAAATTCATTATTTTGAGCTTCCTGGCAAACGTATAAAAAAGTGAATTTTTCATAATAGAGGTCTTTGCCCAGGCCAAATTAATGCATTGTAATAGATATTTTACGTAAAAAATATGAATTGCGGTTAAAAAAATTCCGCGGTATTTTCAAGATGACCATTGGTTGCTTATAAAAGAGTGTTTTTAAAAAACTATTTTTGGTATTTTCGCATTATTCCGTCAACCATTTTCCATAAAATAAACAATCGCCAAAGTAATCGCCAGACCCAGACTCTAACGCCAAATAAACAAATGGGTGAATGTTGGCATTGGAATTAAAAAAAAAAAAAAAAAATCTGAAAAGCTGCATTCACTCAAGTGTCAACTATCAATATTTTATTAAAATAAATTTTAAAATGTAATAAGGAAAACAGAAAAAATAATAATATTGGATATTTATTTATTTACAATATTTTTCATAATTATCCCTCTCGACAGGTGAATGTTTGTGACGTCAGTAGAAACTGATGTAATCTATGTAACTATGCATCACTAAATTTTTTCAATTCTTTTACCGCTTTTAAAATTTTGTCGAGGCTGTTTAAAAACACAATTGTTAGTTAAAGAGGATACTACACTCACACAAAAATACTCGCTGGCTTACTTTAGTCCTGTGGGGTATATTTGTTTTAATATCTCGTTTGCATTTCAATATTTATGAATGTTTTTTTCCTTTATTTCTTTTTTTGGTACATTTTGGTTCGAAAAGCACCCACTTTTTTTGGCACTCGATAGCTAAAGTCGATCTGGACAAAGAACTTTCTGTACTTTTTCAATTTTGTTTCAAGACTTGTTTTTTATACCACGTCGAGTTTTAAACAAAGAAAACGAGTTTTCTCGAATTAGTGACCTAGCTAGATCGATTTCTTGTGCTCGAATTAGTGTAGTCATTAATTTTTGTGAAAATCGTTAGTGCCGTTTTCGATATATAGCAGCATTCTTAGCGCTGAGTTCCTTTTAATAGATCAAAATGACCTTTCCCGAATTCGAAACCTAGCTAGATTGATTTCTTGTGCTCGAATTAGTATAGGCAACACGTTTCGTGTAAATCGTTTGAGTATTTTTCCATTTATAACAAAAAACATTTTCAGGGCTGAGTTTGTTTTACCCTGTAAAAACGAATTTTCTTGTATTCGGAACCTAGCTAGATCTTTTTTTCGTGCTCGATTTAGTACAGGGGACAATTTTCGTGAAAATCTTCCACGTCGTTTACGATATCATTCATAATCAGGAAAATCTCTTGCTCATTTAATATATATGAATAATCGGGAAAATCTCTTGCTCGTTTAATATATATGAATTTGGCGACAGTAATTTGGTCGACAGGATAACTAACAAGAACCAATTGTATATATAGTGTTATGAATATTGTAAATAGCTAGTGTTTGTGCTTAAAAATAATGTAAATAGTTCAATTAAGCTCTATTCATAAGCTAATATTAATTTTTGTTGCATTGCAATATCTTAATTTGGTGTTTTTTTGTAAGCGAGTAAACGCTATTGGATTTCAATAGGAGTCTATGGAAATTTGGTGAAATATTGGAAATAGCGTCAAGTTGGCGCCACTTTTGGCAGCTAATTTTGGCTGCCAATTTTGGTGATATATCGCCAAGTTGGCACTAAACTTGGCGACAGACTCGGGTCTCTTCCTCTTGGTAACCCCTCTGATAGCGTCCATACTATCTAAATTCTCTACTTTCATGTTAATTCCCCCTAAGAAAAGTCAGAAAGCTCTGACCAATCAGATACGTTTCGAGGTATTAGAAGGATTCATGTGTAAACATAATTTTTACGACGTAATTTTCTTTATTTCCTGCTTTCAACACGTGATCATTTAATTATTATTATTTTAAACTTTCATTATACTTTTTAATAGTCTCGCGCAAATATATTTTTTATTTGAGATAAAATATAATCATCTGCGCTTTTTTGGCAACAATATAAAAAATGACTTTTTCAATAAAAGATTTTTTACTCGATTTTTAAGGATTTTTTTAGTTTTTATTGTCCGACCGTGATAATTTTTTTGAATTTCTGAAAGCTTGTTATATTCCGCGTCTGGTGGTATGATTTTCGAATCCGTAGGATGGCTAGAAAAAAAGTAATCGCTCCTCAAAAAAGTCCCTAATAAAAAAGCGATGAGACTAACCCGGAATATCTACGCAGATTTTCATTGGTCCATTTTTAAGCCAAAACTTTTTTTTATATATAGAAGGATAAAATACCAAAGTACGTGGCGGCGGAAAAGTGGTTTTCTCTCTTTTGCTGATGACAATGAGTAGTTTGTTTAGAAAATCAAACCTGCTAAACCTGACTTTACCTGGTTTTGTTATTTGTTGGGGTGTGAAATATTTTGCCTATTTTTTGCAAAAAATGAGTTATTTATGATTACAATATTTTGATACGATGATTTTTTTATGATGTCACAATGATTTTGTTGATGTAACGGCATGTCGCAATGTAACATTTCATTTATTGATTGGAAGAGGGGACATGTTGAGGTGCAAAAATCACTAACTTTTCGCTATTATATTTGTACTACAAATATAATAGCAAACATACACATAGCAATTTGTCAGAACTGAAACTTTTCACTCCAATGTCTTCCAACATAAAGAAAGCCAAAAAATTATAATTGGAAAAGAAATTATCTATTGAAAATATTTTTGCTTTGTACAATGAATAATACTTATCTTTTAAGATAGTAAAACACAGAAAGTTTGTGAGAATCCTAGTAACTTGTTTTTTTCAAATGTTTAATGTGTCTGCCATTTAACACTCTAAAAATATCCTGTGGTGGTTCCTCAATAGGTGCATATGAACACTCAAAGTGAAATTAAGACAAAAATTAACAAGTTAAATAAAATAATATTAAACACATTTCGAGATGTTTGTTATATTCCTGGAGATGCTTCATTCTCTACACTTTTTAAATATGCCCATTGAAAAACATTACTGTAATAATATATATAATTAATAATAAAAAAAAAATCTGCAGTGAGTGCCCAGTCATTCATGGATACCATGTACAATCTAAGAAATTGCCTTTCTCAACCTGTTTATGTAGACAGAAGTGAGAAAGGCACTGGCGTCATTCATACATTTCCATTCGCATAATGTGCAGGAGCTTGAATTGTAGGCTGTTTCTCTCTTGTTTGTATGAATTTTCCCTTGGTTTCATGGAAGGAACAGAGGGGGACAGTTCCACTGCCTTTTTCCTTGGATTTTGAAATTAAATTTCCTTTTTTCTCTAATAATTTTGAATAAAAAAAGAAAAATTTAAATTTATTCTTTTTAAATGATTTGAAATTTAATTAAGCACAAAGAGTAAAAAAGAACTAAGAACTTCTCATTATATTTCTGGATACACCAGAAATATAAAAGTAAAAGGTCTGTTGATTATGGTGGCCATGGAATAACACCACCATTACCTATCCAAAATGAAACTTCAGTATTATCCACAGCCATTTAGTTGCAAACTTAATACTACTAACCTACCATTGATCTTACAATTAATATTTCACACATTATTCAGTTATGAAGTTGACCAACTAATTTGTGTCCACCCTTTAATAAATTTGAGTCTAAAGAACATCAATCCTTACTAGTTTTTATGATAAAAACCTAAAAAAACAGCATAAATATAATAAATTATACAAATGCAGTTATAATAAAGATAGGAAAATGTATTGTATACTGGAAGTATTCTTACCATGGACATCATTGTCAATCTCTGGAGGAGGACATCCCATATCTGGGAACACCAAATCTTAAATTCTGTACACATTCTAACACAGCATAAAAGGACCTAAAATACATTTATTCATCAAAGAAAATCCATTAAAAAAAATCAGAAAAGCTGAAATTATTTATTAGGTAATTTTCTCAACAGCAAAATATGTAGAAAAATTTGAAGTTATCTATATCTATACTATTATATAAAGAGGAAACGGTGACTGACTCACTGACTGACTGGGTGACTTATCAACGCACAGCTGAAACTACTGAAGTCAGGGTCACGCAATTTGGACTGTAGATTGCTGTTATGGCCTAGGCAAGCAATAAGAAGGGATTTTTGAAAATTCCCCCCCCGAAGGGGGTTAAAGGGGGTGGTCGAATGTTTTAGGTCATTTTGCCATATCTCAGCAGCAGTTATAGGTAGGAGCTTGAAATTCCAGAAAACAAATCTACTAAAAAATGATTAAACACCTATTTCAGCGATTTTAGAAATTCCCCCAGAAGGGGTTAAAGGGGGGTGGTCGAATGTTTTAGGTCATTTCGCCATATCTCAGCAGCAGTTATAGGTAGGAACACGAAAATAAGGAAAACAAATCTACTAAAAAAATGATTAAACACCTATTTCAGCGATTTTAGAAATACCCCCCAGAAGGGGGTTAAAGGGGGGGTGGTCGAATGTTTTAGGTCATTTAGCCATATCTCAGCTGCAGTTATAGGTAGGAGCTTGAAATTCCAGAAAACAAATCTACTAAAAAATGATTAAACACCTATTTCAGCGATTTTAGAAATTCCCCCCCAGAAGGGGGTTAAAGGGGGGTGGTCGAATGTTTTAGGTCATTTCGCCATATCTCAGCTGCAGTTATAGGTAGAAGCACGAAAATCAGGAAAATAAATCTACTAAAAAATGATTAAACATGTATTTCAGCGATTTTAGAAATCTCCCCCCCCCCCTCCGAAGGGGTTAAAGGGGGGTGGTCGAATGTTTTAGGTCATTTCGTCATATCTCAGCAGCAGTTATAGGTAGGAGCTCGAAAATCAGGAAAACAGGTCTACTAAAAAATGATTAAACATGTATTTCAGCAATTATAGAAATTCCCCTCCCGGAGGAGGTTAAAGGGTGGTGGTCGAATGTTTTACGTCATTTCGCCATATCTCAGCAGCAGTTATAGGTAGGAGCGCGAAAACCAGGAAATTAAATCTACTAAAAAAATGACTAAACACGTATTTCAACGATTTTAGAAATTCCCCCCTGAAGGTGGTTAAAGGGGGTGGTCAAATGTTTTAGGTCATTTCCCCATATCTCAGCAGCAGTTTTATGTAGGAGCACGAAATTACAGAAAACAAATCTACTAAAAAAATTGGTTAAACACGTATTTCAGCGAATTTAGAAATTTCCTCCCAAAGGGAGTTAAAATGGGAGTCAAATGTTTTAGATCATTTCGTCATATATCTGCAGCAGTTTTAGATAGGAGCGCGAAAATCAGGAAAACAAATCTACTAAAAAATGAATAAAACACATATTTCAACAATTTTGGAAATTCCCCCCAGAAGGTGGTTAAATGGGGGGGGGGGGGGGGGGGGGGCGAATTTTTTAAGTCATTTCGTCATATTTCAGCTTTTATGTAAGAGGGCAAAATTAAAACAAATCTACTAAGAAATTGGTTAAACACGTATTTCGACGATTTTGAAAACTCCCCCCAGAAGGTGGCTAAAGGGGTATTCAAAAGTTTCGGGTCATTTCGCCATATCTCAGCAGCGGATTTAGGTAGGAGCGTGAAATTCAGGAAAACACATCTACTAAAAAATGGATAAACACTCATTTCAGTGATTTTAGAAATTCTCCCAGAAGGGTTTTAAAGGGGGTGGTTTCGAAAATTTTAGGACATTTCCCCATATCTCAGCAGCTGTTTTATGTAGGTGCGCGAAATTCAGGAAAACAAATCTACTAAACAAATGATTAAACACGTATTTCAGTGAATTTAGAAATCCCCCCCCTCCCCTCCCTCAAAGGTGGTTAAAGGGAGATTCGAAAGTTTTAGGTCATTTCGCCATATCTCAGCAACAGTTTTAGGTTGGAGCGCGAAATTCAGGAAAACGAATGTAATAAAAAAATTACATTGTCTACCCGTGCAAAGCTGGGATGGGCCGCTAGTTTGTTTATAAACAAGATATTTAAAACATGCAATTTTTTTAAATATGTTTTTCCCATCAATAAATGATATAAACTAACTTAAATAATTAGCTCCAGAGTAAATACAATAAAATCTACAAAGGTGCAATCAGAAGGAAGCAGGAAAAAATTCCATTTTAGAAAGGTTTCAATATTAGCATGTATATTGTACACCACTACTTTTATTGTGTTCTTTTGGTTGAGGCTATGAAGTTTTCTATTTAGGACTCTTGTCATAGACAAATTCTTTTTCCACATATTTTACAATAGCTATTCATTTAATAATTTAGTTAATAAGTAGTTTAGGAGAAAAAGTTGTGTGTGAAAAATTAATCGGATATATTAAAGAAGTTCTAGACTACAAAAATCTAATACTGGAAATTGAGATACTTTAACTCTTTTTTAAGTTCTGAATTATGGAAAACATGTTAAAAGATTTATGCAATCATTAAATAAATTTTAGAAAGATTTTTTTGTCTATTAAAATTAACAAACTAAATCAATATTTATAGGAGTTTTGTAGAATATTTACAACTCTAGCTAAATAACTGTTTAAAGTATTGTTTTTAATATTTTACAGAAAATGTATAAATATATGACCATACATATAATATATTATTATATTATATGTATGGTCATATAAATATATATATATAAATATTAATAATAATACATAGCTTACCTAAATATAGAAAATTTTCAGAATTGAACCTTCTACTCCATGTCTTTCAATCTCAAGAAAACTGAAGTATTATAAGTAATAAATTACCCATTTAAAAAAATACTGTATTTTCCGGGAATAACGCTGCATTATTAAACTACAATTTGCTGATTTGAAAACAAAAATGTGGTCAATAACTAGGTGTGTCTTGTAAAGAGCACCAAATTTACTCTTGATCTTCATTTCAAAATTTTGAAATCTGGTTAGAAAAAAAAAAAATAATAATGCATGATCTTATGTCATATCTGTAAAAAGAAAAATATATATTACTAAGACACACATATTGCCATTCTTAAAAACAAAAACTATGTGCAAAATGTCATTGGTTCAAAAGCGATGACGCCAAAAATAAGAGTGACTGCCATGAGCAGCAACTAACAGGTGACTCTGAAATAACAGCTTCAGAATGTTAACTGGATCACATGTTTACAGAAAACCAGCATGAAGCAACGGTGTCTTGATTTTGTGCATTGCCATAGGCTTGGGAGAGTAAAAATAAAAGGTATGTTATGTAAAGAAAACTAATTTAAGGCTTATTTGAAACTAAAACTTATTAACTAATATGACATAACACAGTTAATAATTGTAATTAATTACTCTAAACTTGGTATTGCATCTTATTTATAATGAATGTGGCATTATGCCCAATGCGGTGTTAAACTAGTTTTCAAGTTATAAAAAAGAAAATAAGAAAGTTACTTCAGCATTATTCTCGGAAAATATGGTATTTTTGTTTTGTGCAACAAATAATGTTTTTGGAACATGATAACTTAAAGCATATCTAGAACTCTATCCTTTATTTATGACTAACAATTATTAGTTTTATTTTAAATGGTACTTTAAAGTACTGTTATGGCATAGAGAGTTACTAACACAAAACACACCACTATTTTTTTTTTTTTTAAGAATTTTGATTTATGAAAATTAAAATGAATATACTTGTATTTAAAGAAATGCTTTCTTACCTTAGGATTATTCCTTTGGTTTAACAATACACTCTGAACCATTTCAGCAATTTTATTATTTGTGATCATTTCTCTCGAATACAAGAGATGCAGATGTTCAAGTTCTGCTGTGCATAAAAACAGTGTTAGAGATTCTTCAAGCATATTAGAAGGATAGTTGAGAATTTGAGAAACAAATGTATAACCATATACAGCAATTGTGCAAAAAGCAAATCTACTGCGCTGGATGACAGTCATGGTTCGAAGATTCTAGAAAAGAGATTTACAATGAAAGGGCAGTAACAGATGGAAAATAAGGTATTCTATATTAATTAAGAACTATTATGCGAATTTATTTACTATTAGTACAGTAGAAGATCTTTTTATTATTATTATTCCTTATACTATTACTATATTACCAGAATGACCCGTGTGAAGCTTTCGCACTGCAATCTTTGAGATTATTTCCTGGTACATTTTAGCATTAATTTTTAATTAACTGATTTTTTTTAAATCCAACAACGCATTTTAACAAAATGTGAGTGTACTATGTCAGAAGACTGTTTAAAAACTTTTCAAATGATACCTCATTCATCGTTGTATGTTTTTTATGAGCATAGAAAAGAGGATGTTTGACAACAGAAATATGTGATTTGCATTGCTTTTTCATAAATGAAATGAAAGTTTTTTTCAAATCAATGTTGCCACAAAAATAAAATACTGCATTATATGATACTCAACAATGATTATAAAAAATAATAAATAGTACAAAAGAGGTAAAATGTGACATTTTCTCATGGGTTTATTTTATACTGATGATTAAAAACCAAAATTGAAATTGAAACGTTTAGAAGAAATGAAATATTATTGATTGATCGAAGCAGTAGTATTTTATACGTGTAGCATAAAAGGTATGTTTTGTTATATTAGATTGAATTGTAATTTAAGTGAATTTCAATTTTATTTTTCTTCATCCCGTATTTTTCCCAAAGAAGATAACGTCATCCTCTAATGCAGTTAAAATACAATTTTTTTCCCCCCTCGCAAATGCTTTTTTCTATCTTCGATGGGATTTTATTGCTAGGAATAAATGAGACGATATTTTAGCTTGACTAATGCTGTTTGTTGCTATTTTTATCCTTAATTTATCTTTAGAAGTTTAAACCTGCATCTAAAAAATATTAGATACTGCTAAAAAATATTAGACTGCAGGGCAAAATTCTCGCACGGTCCACTGGTTAAATACATACCACTGTTAAAAATGGTAAATAATATAAAATGAAATAAATAAAATATAATTAATGAATAATATTAAATCAATAACAAAAAAAAACTATAAGGTATAGTTAAAAAAACTATAAATTATAATAAAAAAATAAACTATAAACTATTTTAAATAAATAAACTACATACTTATCGAAAAATAAGGTTTACTATAGTTAGTTAATTGGCACATAGTTAGTTAATTGGCATTTCACCTGGTCTGTATAATACGTAAGCACCCAATTTTTTTTAAAAATTATTATAAAACACACACAAATTATTTTATACTAAAACATACTCAATGATTATTTCATCATAAAACACACACAATGATCAATTTATTACAAAACATACAATGTTTAATATAAAATACACGCAATCTGCTCTACCGGGTTGCCATACGAAGCAAAATCTCGCCTAAATCGTTATGTTGCATACGTTATAGACATAAAATCGCCCTTTTGGCACCAAAAATATATACCGGTGCATCTGTACCAATATTATTTATATACAATTTACTTCTGCTTGTATATTTCAATAAGGTACAGATCTCGCAGATGCACTGGGATATCTTTTTAGCACCAAAAGGGCAATTTTATGTCTAGGCAACCCGACGATTTTGGCGAGATTTTGCTTCGTATGGCACCGGTAGAGCATTTTTACGTATGTATTAAGCATTGTATGTTTTGTAATAAATTGATCAATGTGTGTGTTTTATGATAAAATTATTTGTGTGAATAGGTTGCCAAAAAATATGTTGGCAAATTTTCTTCACCTTGCCAAGGCCTCAATACTGAAAAAAAAAAAAAAAAAAAAAAAAAAAAATGAAGTATTGAATCAGAGATTAAGTGAATTCATATGAAAGCATTTCCTCAGACTTTACAAAACTGTTCCAGAAATGTCTTAAATATGTAAATCAATATTGGTATACTATTTTTTTGCAAGCTTATGGAAATAATGAAACTTTAACATAATAAATTAGCATAATGAAATAATAAAAAATAAATATAATTTTTGTAAATCCTAAAAACATTATATCCGATTAGAAGATAATCCTTCAATAAGTTAATGTACTATTACTCTGTTACAGTACGCATATATACAATCACGATAAATAGAACAATAGATGTGACGCACATATAAAAATTAAACAAAAACCTGATTAAAAGCTCGATATTTTTTTCAAAAAGCACGCGCGAGAAAAAACAACAACAATCATATTTTAACTGCATTAGAAGATGACGTTATCCGCTTCGTGAAAGACGTGAAACAAAGAAAAATAAATTGAATGTATTTCTAATATAATAAAGCATATCTTTTATTTTAATTTCAATTTTGCTTTTTAACCATAAATATTAAATAACCCTTGTGGAGAAATCATACTTTATCTTTTTTGTACTACTTATTTCTTTTTATAATTATTGTTGAACATGATAAAATACAGTGTTTTATTTTTGTGGCAACACTAATTTCAGGAAAACGTTTCATTTCATTTATCAAAACAAGGCCAATTTAATTTTTAATTACAGCAATTTTTAATCAAAAAACATGTTTTAACGAAATGTGAGTGTACTATGTCAGAAGACTGTTTAAAATCCTTTCATATGGTATCTCATTCGCCGTTCTGAGTTTCATATTTTCTTAGAAAAAGGGATGTTGACAGGAGAAATAATATATAGGATTTAACACTGTGAAAGGTTCTACATGTTTATCAGTATATTACAGAAATTAACAATTTTTTTTTGCTGCACACCAATGCACTACTATTCATTGCAGGGTTGTAAAAAACCCAGCTCGGGCGGGTAGTTGGGTGGGTACCCGGGCAGCTACCCACTACAACCCTTATAGTTGTAAAAAAAACCCCTTTTTTTTTAAAAAACTCAGCCCAGGCAGGTAGCTTTGTGGGGGGCAGCTACCCACTACAACCCTGATTCATTGTCTAGGAAGCTTTGTTGACTGTAAAGACAGCACATAATTTGTTGGTCATAGAGACAAGTAGTCTTTTCTAATCAGAATTTTCTTACTTTGTACAGAGCAGTTTGACAAGGCTTTATTCCTTCAGTATTTGCATGACATTTTACTTCTTCAACTTCTCGCATCATGATAAATGATTGTATCAAATTATTTTGAGATTGAATCATTTGCTCTAGCAATTCCATTAAATTCCGGTTAATTCCATAGTTGAAAGAAAGTTCAAGTATTTTGTTAACAACACCTTCAGAACTTATAACACTCGACCATAATGAAGCCATTCGAATTTATGTTCATTGAGTAAACTGCCATATATATCTTTTTATGTATGGAATGAAGTGTTGTATATACTAATAATAAACCAACTTTGTATTTAATGACTGCAGAAATATATAAGAAAAAATTATAACTTATCTCGAGAAATTGGATATAGTATAATAGATACAGAAAAAACAAATGAAATAGATTGTCAGAATTTGCTATAATAACCTTTAGAAACTAGAAAGGGTGTTTTTAGTATAGAAATAAAAAGAATTTCGTCTTTACTTAAATACAGGTATCCTTTGCTTAAGATGTTTTTCAGTTAATGCAATAAACTTTATTTTAGATGTTCCTTCAATTAGTGAGGGTAAAATTTCGCTTATTAAGTAAATCATGAATGAGTGATCCCCCTTTTTTTTTTCCTCCAGCACAATGGCATTGAATTTTCAAAAAATGATGAAAAGAGTAATAACATTAAAATAATTCTCAGAAGCTTTTCAAACATTGGAATTCTTTACACAGCATTTGATAGATATAGAAACAGACATCAGTAGAAGTGTGCCAGTGCATCGGGGATTAGAAAATCCAAATTTTATGCTATTGCAAGATGTATTTAAAAAAAGAAGAAAAAAATACCTGTGCAATGGGCAATTGATAAGTTTTTGTTTAAATAAATCAAATTACTTTACAATAAGTTTTCAAAATAAATTATGTAAATTTTTAAAATTAACCTCATGGTTGGTAAGTAAGCTAACACAAATAACCTAAAGAATTGTAGTAATGCAAAATTAAAGTTAAAATTGATTTTTCAATGTTTCTTGATTATTACTTATTAAATTTGTTTATATATTTATACTAAGGAACGTTCATGAAAATTAGATAATTTTTTCTTTAAGTTTCAAATGAAGCTGTAATATGTACTTTCTAATAATAACTATATCCTAGTACATTACTTTGTCTATTTATGTATGTTGGGTTTTTAAAAAGCTCGCTGTGGACCTATTGAAGTTTTTTGCATTAAACGTAAGTTTCGATTAGTGCGGTAATATCATGGGTTTAATTAACTACACTAATTGAGGAATACCTGTACAGAATGAATGCAGACAAAATTATGGAATGAAGTTTGGATTCCCAAGTATTATTAATAAGTTATCAATTACAGACAGATTTCTTAACAGTATTTTAAGAACTATGTTATGGTACAGTTTATCTGTCTTTTTTTTTCGTCACTTGCACTACTAATTTATAATATATTTAATTCTAAATATATAAGCTCCTTCAAATTTCACTGACAGCAAACTAGATTTCATTAAATGATATTTTCATTGTATATGTGTATAAATTTATTAATAGATATTTTTATAAAATAGCTTTGTTGAAAGACAGAACATAAGTAAAGCTTAAAATAAAAGTAAATTTTGACAATTTTTTTTTGTCAAAATAATTAGAGATTTAACAGGGATTTGCAAGTTTTCCCTTTTTCAGACAATGACCCTTAAGTAAATATTACAAAGTAACAAATTCACAGATTATCATTTAAAAAATAAAAATAGCTAATTATATAAAAAAAAAATAGTTACTTTGAAATTTTTTTCTTGTCTCTCATGAATATACTGTTTGTCGATCACAAGAATAGCTCTCGCCAAAAAGTCTGTGCCTGTCTGTTGCCGTGGAAACAAGACTAGCTCCATTTTCGACAGGGGAAGCCAGAAGATAGGCATTCACATTGGTTTACTAAGCGCCTTGAGGGCATGTTGGCGATGTTTTATTATTATTACTTTTTTTTGTAATTATTTTAATTGATTCATCGAATGAAAGTAAACTATTTCATATATTATTTATATGATAATATTTAAATTTTACAAATGAAAATAAAATATGAATCAATATGAATTAATCATGAAATTAATTACAGTAAAAACTAAATTAAATTAACTTAAATAATTGTTTCAAAATTAATATTTTCATAGCCATTAATAATTATCAATGACTTTAAATTATTAATACAATGACCGAACTTCAGTGATTATTATAAATTTCAGCATGTATTTTCAAACAATTTGCAAGGACGGAGAAATTTTTTTTATCATTAAAAACATAAAAAAAAATCCTTGACGGCTCAGCCTACAGGCACAGGTAGATTTCGAAGATGCAGATCCTGGGGCGCCTGTTTGTTGGGAATTGCGGAAGAAATGACCTTTCTGGCATGATACGGCAGATGGGAACCGCCCACTTCAAAACCTAACTTGTTTGCAGGCGGGGATTTTTTTTTTTTTTTTTTTTTTTTTTTTTTTGTGCTATAAGGGTTGGTCCTATAAAAAATTTGTCAATATAAAAGTTTTAGATAATATTAAGAGGATTAATAATAAATTTAAGCGGATTTGATATCTTGTGAATTGACGAAGCTATGATTTTTTTCTTCTAAAACACCCCTTTCCCCTCCCCCCTTGGGGCCATTTTTAATTATATCTAAAATCTATCATAAATAAATTTTCGACCCTTTTCCTAAAAGTAATAATAACTTTAAACGGATTCGATACGTATCATAATTAAGAAATTATGGGGGGTTTTCTGTTTTCACAAAAAGCCTTCCCCCATCCCCCTCCCCTTGGTTCCGAGATTTTATGACCCTTACTTTTATGTATCAGTTTGGAAGAGATTTATGCAGATATTTTCCAGTTATTGTGTCCATAAAAAAAATGACGTAGATAGGTAGATAGATAAAGTTTTGAACGGGGGGTGGTTTTAGGTTCTGGGAGTCATAATCGGCGTAGATCTGCAAAAATATTTCAAAAATTCCAACTTAGGTCAGAATGTAATAGGTAGTATTTCTTACGAAATCTACCTAAAAATAATAATACGTTCTAAACTTTTAGAATTTTATTCAAGCATGTGAAAGTCCTCTAAATCACTCTCAGAAGTCTCGGTTTCTTCTGAATCAGAATCGCCGGTATTAATGATAAATGACAGTTCGTCCAATAAATCCTCTAACAGTCCATCTTTTTCCCAGTAATTATTTTCAACGTTTTCCACATATTTGCAATGCGCTGCTCATTCTGCCGAAGTAACCTCAGTAATAGCTGTTTGAAGTAGAGATTTTAGATTGTCCTAACTTGAGTCACTTGTAACATTTCGTTCTTTTACTTTTCTTTTCACAGAGAACCACACAAATTCTATTGCATTTAGATCACAATGATAAGGGGGGGGAGTCGTAGAACTTCATTGCCTTCTTTTTCTATTAAATTATCAATTTTAAAGATGATTTTCTTTGGACGATTACGTCTATTAGAGAGAACAGTTCCGCTTTCCGCATTTATTCGTCGCAGTATATTTTGTTGTGTTTTAGCCAGTCTATCATAACTTTTTTTGTAGAAATATTTCGTAGGAGTGCGGTTTTCAACAGTCGTATGATACGGAGCATTATCCATACATACGGCACTGTTCGCACACACATCCATTTTTTGAAGTTTTCGTAGCCAGATTTTACGTCATTTTAGTCATTTGCCAGATTTTACGTGCTTGCGATTTCAAGACTTCACCTTTCCTAAACTGGAAGGGCATCGTTTCAGTTTAACAAATTAGCAAAATTATTTAAACAAATGGGAACAAATAATTTAAAAAGCAAAATCAAAATTAAATAAAAAATAAGATAACGTGTGCAACTGCTGATCTGAGAAGAAGAATGACGTGGGGTAACCTTTTATTCCGCCAATTCCTCACACGCGTATTCCCCATTCGAAATGGATAGGTCTTGTTACTATAGCGACCGCCACAAATCAGACTTCTTGGCAGGAGCTATTCTTGTGGTCGACAAACAGTAGAACCTTTTATCACTTTTAGCTAATATTTGAAAACTCATTTGCAACAATACATTGTAAATAATAGCACACATAATTATTGAAAATAAACAATAAAACACTGTTAAGTTATAGTTGAAAAACTAAAATTATTAAAAAAAGAAAATCTTAAAATTTAAATTTAATTAAAATGTAAACAGTAGCCTAAAAAGTAAGAAAAGTAAGCAATCATGAAAGTAAGCATTGTTGAAAAATAAAACTTTGCATCCATGATTTAAAGAAAAATGTTTGCTATCAAATAATTTGGCAGATATTTGTGCAGCAAACTTTATATGCATCCTTGAAATATTATAAAGATTAAAGAAATGCATGTCACTCCATTTCAAGTTTATTACAAACAAATTATATTAAGGATATTGGTCAGTGAGATCTAATTCCCCTCGCTAATATTAAACCTATGGGCATAAAATACATTCTTATTTTTAAAATCTCATCAGGAAATTAATATTTTTTAACTTCTTTTTTCCGTGTACTCTTTTGAAAGATCTTTCTTTTTTTTAGTTGCCAAAAAATTAAAATATATATTCCCCCCCCCCCTCCTTCCTTTGCTAAGATTTTAACACATAAAATATTAAATGAAGCATATATTTTAAAAATATTTTGTCAACTAAAAAAGACAGAGCCATCCTTTAAAAAGGATACACAGAAATAAGAAGTTAAAAATATTAATTTCATGGTAAGATATTTGAAAAATATGAATGTATTCTGTGCCCAGAGGTTTAACATTGGAGAAGGGGATTGGAGACCTGACTGACCAATACCTTAATTTCATATAACATAAGTAGGCAGCAAACTAATACCTAATAATAATAATAATGAGAAAATAGAAATAAACTTACTTCTTTCAAACTTTCGCAGATGTTAAGATTGATTGATGATATGCCCAACAATAAATTAATAGCTCTGGAATTGAAAGAAAAAGTGATAATAAAAATGTTGAAGGCAGAGGAAACATTTACGAAATTATAACAGTCAGTCTTGTGAACAAAGTGCATTTGATAAAAACTTGTGCAAAATGATACATGTATAAACATAAGTGATTCATATAATATGGTCCTCAATTTTTGACCTAAAGTAATACATAATCTAACTGTCAATGCAATGGTATACACAATTTGTTTCTCATATGTAGCTTTTCCACCTTTACAGAGTTCAGGTAGCAGCAAAGCTCTAATAGTAGAACTTCAGTTTTTAAGTTCATGTATAATTTTTTTTGGTCCAAGAATTCAAAATTTTATTCTGAACTAAGGAATTTTGTTTTTGATCAGGTTTTTCCATGTTCTATTCATACTTTTTCTGTTTTTATTCCAAGAAACATGTGGCATGGAAAAGGATAAAAATGATAGTCTTTCTTCAAGAAATAAAAAAAGTATATTCAGAGCTGTTCCTAACAAAAGCAAGGTCTGATGCAATAACTTTTGTGAGGCCCTTTCAATCCTCTCTCCTCTTCTCCACACAATTACCTTTTTTACATTCTTCAACACAATTACATTTTGTAAAAACTTCTATGTTATATGTATAAGTGTGGACAGGAACAAGGATATTCATATAATATTACAGGAAACTTTATTAAACAATAAAAGGTACTTTTGGGTCATAGGCGATTATGGCAAGATTGCAGTTACGATTTTCCTAAGCTTATATATCTACAAATGCTCATATATGGGCCATTATTATATACGTATATATGTCATATATATATATATTCATCTTATACACATGTCATATATATCCATCATATATGGCTATAATTGGGCCATATGACTCACATAATGTTATATACATCATATATTAACATAATGTCATATATACTTTATAATTTGGGGATAAAACTTGGTTGCTTGGCGATTCATCTCAAGGGCCACTATAATCCAAAAGTACCCAATAAAATATAAAACTTGATGGGGAAATTATTTTTACCTTTACAGAAAAAGTAATTATTATATAACAAATAATAATATAACTAGAAAAAAAAGAAACGTAAAATTTAAAAATTTTGGTTCTGTGTGCCACATACTAAAGATAAACAAAGTTTCAGGTTTTTGGGAAACTCCAGCGCAAAGATATGAGGGGGTCAAAAATGCCCGGAGTTGCTTCCAGAAAAGGATGCTTAGGGCTGTGCTTTCTCGATTTGGTGCTCCATATGTTTTCTTCGCTTTTTTGTTTGTTTTCGCGTTGGCTCCTTTAACATAGCAATTAAAAAAAAAATAGTTCTCATCTTCCGAACTCTCTGACATTTCAATCGGTTATAAATATAATTGAGTCCAAGCTCTTTAAAAAAATTATATGAAATTATATTTTTAAAGGAAAAATTCGTGAAAAAATGTTGATATTTAGTGATAAAAGAGCTCATTTTCTTGTTTATGTAGGGTCGCTTCATAGTTCTAAAATAAAAAAGTTATTTTTGTCTGAACTCTGTGAAATCTTTATTGGTGATAAATAAAATGGTTTTACAATAATAAGAAAATAGGTGTTTCATCAAAAGTATATAAAAAATGTTTAAATTTGTAAATTAGTGTAATCATTTTAATAATTCATATTGTAGAGTTGGTCAACTTGCATATTCTTTGTGTTTTACTATAAATATAAAATTGATGTGTATTTTCTGGTTTCATCTTTTTAGCATTGGAGTGAGTTTCTACTTTTTTACATTTTTTAGCATTTCTAATCTGATAATTGATATGTGTATTCATTATTTCTACTTCAAATCACTTTATTAAATCTGTACCAAGTATTTTAATATTATTTCCGGCCCATTTTTAATATTACAAACTGTATTAATATTAATTTAAAATATTGATTATCATGTCAGAATTCACTATACGGTCACGTCCTATGACGATATTTTGGATTTGTAAATTTTGAGTAATTTTTATAAATTTAATTTCACTATTAATTTACATTTTAAATTATTTTCCTTTTTCTAAATCATTTAAAATTTTTCAAAATTTGCATATCTGAATTAGCGTTATACATATGCAGTGCAGATTTCAGGTAAAGCATTTTGCATATGTATTGAAGTGGTATATACATAAATGTATGAAGAGACTTGCAAGCGTTTGCCAACTGTGCGACGTTATTGTTGCATTTAATGGTATGCAAATTATTAATGCAGTTGTACCAAGCCTATGTTAAGTGGGCTAACTAAGCTTTAGATAAGAAATTCGTTTCTCATTTGAGACACTTTGTCACTGTATCTCACAAGAGAGGAAATAAGTGAACTTATTCAGCTCTCCTATGATGGATTAGTGGAGTCCTCATTCAAGAGGATGATTGTAATAGAATTTTCACTGGCAAGAATATCAGAGTACCGTCTGATATCGTCGAAGTTTGCTTGTGTGTAGCACAACGTATCTCTGTGAATGTTCTTTCCCCCCCCCCCCCCCCTTCGTTATATGAAAAACAAATACAGAAATAAACTAAACATTGAATTTGATTTATGACTAAAACTATCTAATATTGAGCCAGACATGAGGAAGCTGTGCTTGATAAAATAAGTCCACCCCTTTCATTAGCGACAGAAGTGAATTAGTGCAATCAGCCTACTATAAACAGTATATGAATCTATGTGCACCAATATGTCATTAAGTATTGTGGCTTTTTCAAATACCAAAACACTGTATTTTGATATTGTATGCATTATTAAAACTTAATGGTGATACTACTTTTTACTTGAATGTTATTAAAAAGCTGTCAATCTAAGTACCAATTTAGTAATGTAATCATTCATTTTTAAATACAATAAAACCTGCTATGACGGAAACACAAAAGATCAGATATATATTTCGTTTTAGACAGGTTATTCTATATTACCTTTACATTTATTACTTGGTGGTATGCGGAAGTATGAACTTCAAGATAGTGGTACATCTGTGTAAAAGTTTGGGAACCCCTGTATTAGAAGGTCTATGCTTTCAATGCAATGGTGACTTCATCAGTTTCCAATCCCTCTAGGCTAAACAGGTGAGGGCTAATCCATCAGGTTTCCCCTTTCTGAAAGGGAAAGCCTTCAAAAAACGTTGGCACATGCACAAATATACAGTATTTGTGTGGAAAATTTGACAGAATGTGCTTTTCGTTTTAAATATATAGATAGTTGTAGTTTATCTAAAATCATCAACAGCAATGACAACTTAATTCATATTCAAAATAAAAAATGTATCAAAAGCATGTAGCTTTGGTTATATTTATTAGTATCATTAATATTATTAAAATCATTTTTTCACCTTTCTCGGGAGCAAGGCCTCTTTTAGGTACGAGGCCCTGTGCCTGTTGCACACCCTAAAGACAGCTCTGTATATATTTATACAATAATTTAGACTACTATATGTGTTTAAGTATTGAATAAACTGGTGTGATACAATAAAAACATTAAAACTTCTTAATAACACAATAAAATAAGGAATGCACTAGGTTTTTTGAAAGAACTTTTTCTTCATCAGGCACAAATAAGACACGCTACCACTTTGAAAGCAAGCACATCCCTTATTTTGTGGTGTCGTTAAGAAGTTTGATAAGCGAGCCAATATAAAAAATCATCAAATATATGCATTTATTTACATTATAAGCACGAAGAAGAAAAATATTTTCAATGCCCATTGACGAGGTGTCATCAAGTTAGGCACACTGATTAAGTATTAATCTAATTAATAACAAAAACATGATATTTCACTAACAAGGAGAGTGCAAAGCTTGGTAATCACAGATTTTGATTATTTTTATACATGTTGTAGGGTAGAAGCCCCTTAGTCTCAGGTTCAATGGAATTTATACAACGCTGATTAGTTCTCGAGAAATGGGGGGGTCTAATATTATAACACAACTTAAATACTTACTTTGTAACACAAACACTGAGGTGACCGTAGCTCAGTTGGTATGGCGTCTGCTCGTTGTTCCGAGGGCCCGGGTTCGATGCCGGAACGAGCAAGGTTTGTTTTTCTCCTTTTTTTTATAAATATACTTGTAATTATAATTTATTAATCCAAAAAAAATTTTTGTTAACATGATTAAATTTTAATTTAGCATTTTTGATTTTTTTTAAATCATTTTAAAAATATATTCCATACATGCTTTATCAATGCAACGGTATTGAACAATTGTGTCAATTCGTGATTGTAAAGAAACATCATTTATAAATTGCCATAACGAAACGCCTTAAAGTCAATGCGATGATAATACTACTTTGTTTTTAAAGTAAGAAGCATAATTATATTAAAATTTAGTATAAGAATCAAATTACAATATTTTTATGTTTTATTTTATCGTAACTAGAGGGCACCACAACAGACTTTGGTTCTTTCTTTTTTTTTTTTTTAGTTTGGTGCAGTTAAGTGGTGTTTTTGTTTTCAATCTTTATCGCACAAGTGCGTATCATTCTATAACAGCTTATAATTGTATAAAAATGGAAGAAGCAAGCTGTAGTTCCCAAGAAGATCAATCTGAAGTGTCGGAATTCGATGAAAATCAGAAAACTGATGTCACAAATGCGTTGAAGCACTGTAAAATTTTATTGCAAAACAATGGATTTTTAACAAATAATCCAGAATCTGAAATATCTTCGTTTTCTATTGCGATGGGAGAAGAATTCTATAATTCGATAGTAAATATGCTGATTTTGAAATGATTTTTGAATTTTTACTAGTCAATAATAGATCCAATTTTTATAATGCTCCTTAAATGAAGAGAAATGTTTAATAATGGTTTAAAAATCAAAAATGCTAAATTAAAATTTAATTATTTAACAAAATTTTTTATTGAGATTATTAAATTATAATTACAAGTATATTTATAGAAAAAAAATGAGAAAAACAAACGTAGTGCGTTCCGGCATCGAACCCGGGCCCTCGGAACAACGAGCAGACGCCATACCAACTGAGCCATAACGAGCACAATTACTTCGTTACAAAGTAAATATTTAAGTTATGTTATAATATTAGACCCCCCATTTCTCGAAAACTAAGGAGCGTTGTATAAAATCCATTGAACCTGAGACTAAGGGGCTTCTACCCTACAACATATATAAAAATAATCAAAATCCGTGATTACCAAGCTTGGTACTCTCCTTATAAGTTTACATGGAAAAAAAGGGGAAGATAAAAGACATACATACCTTATGATATTTTTATCATCACTATCATCCTCAATATCAATATTTTCAGTTGAATCATTAAAAGAAAATGTCTGAAAAAAAATCATATTAAGCTATTTATTTTTTAAAATTATTTAAAAAAATTACATACCAAATTAAAAATTTACATTAGAAATTATTTGATAATGTTCCAATCTAGCTGAAATAAATATACTAATAATTAAAATGTAAATATTTCTCTATGTTTAAAATAAAAAAAAAAAACTGCATGAGCAAAATTTAGGAAAGAAATTAATCATCAAATCTCAAAAGGATTTAATAAATAAAAATAAAATAAACATATAAAGCCCACCAGGCTTGTACTAGGAGTTAAAGGTAGCTTCCCCCTTCTTAGTTTTTAATAATTCAGCTAATTTTACTTAAATACACAAAGCAAAAATGCATGGAAAACCAATTATAGAAGATCCCTAGTTTTCATCAATACTGAATTTGAATGGGAATTTATTACTAAATTTGGCAATATTTTGACAAATGTCACCAAGCGTGACCAAAATTTGATGCTAGCAGAAATGACTATGTAGTTTTAAGTGTATGAAAGTGGTAACAATGGTTAGAACAATTAAAGTAAATTTGCGAGAAACCACATTTGTTAAAATTCATAAATTAAACTAGATTCTGAAAAAAAAAAAAAAAAAAAAAAAAACTGTATTGCTTCAAAATGGCCACCACAGAATTTCAAACTTTAAGATAGAAGGGAAACATAAAATGCCCTGGAATCCTTGTATTAACACTTACACAAGAAATAAATTCGAATTTCTATATTTTTTGTATATATTTTTGAGTTTAAAATCTTTAAGGAGCTGCCATTTTGAAAAAAGATGGCAGATCAAGCTGGGCAACAAACTCTGTCCAGATCTTGCTAAGCCCTTAACATATGCTCAGTCACATCCAAATTGGTTTATAAATAAGAATGATATCGCATGACAAAAGTCATACATGTACACTATATGGCCATTCATCACTGGACACTTTCAATGTTAGACATTTTGTCGAATATTTAAAGATATATATGTCGGAATCTTCTGGAACTTCAGGATTATAAAGAATATGTTTGACCTCATATTTATCAATGACGATTTGATCAGGAGGACAATTAGGGGGCCAACAACAAATCAAAACAAAATAATATTTGGGATCACCCTTATGGTGTCGGAAAACTACGTGTTTAAAAGTACATTGCGTGAAAAATAATCCAGGTGATATGCATCCACTGAAAGTAGCATAAAAAGGCAGTAGGCTGTAGAATTAAATGCTCTGAAAAGATTCTTTGCGATATTAGTTTATTAAACTTTAAATTATAAGCGTACGATTACAAAGTACGTACATGAAGGGATGGGATGGTGCCTGAGAGCATTTTAACCAACGTGAGCTTACATTATTAACTTCTTATCAGAGGAGCGTGCGAGAGAGAGAATGAGCCCTCCGACACATGTCGATTTTCATGCCATACACATATTGGCAACATGAAATTGGCGAAAGAGCACATGAAAATGAATGATGTCATATAAGCTAAAAATTATCAGTTACGCATTAGGCAATTAGGAGAATTTTTGAATTACAGGGCAGGGCTGCCAGAATAGCAGTCCTATAAAGTGAGCCAACAAGAATGTGAATGCCAAATGTACGTTGAGAGCAAAGTTTTGGGAATCTAGCTGAAGTAGTCAAAACAACTCTCATGTACTGGAAAATGTTTAGGATTTTACTGAAAAGGCTAAACTCAAAAATTAAGCAGACACAGACATTTCTAACGAACGTTGGACGGAATGAGAAGTAAAATGCAAACCGAATACAAAGTCAATCTTTATCTCTTTTCTTTTTTTTTTTGGATATCTAGTGAGGGTGAGTAATCGTTTAAATGAATTCTATCTATGTGAGAAAGTTTTATTGATAAGGTCATATGTTAAAGATATTTTCTTTTAATGGAGGAAAATTACGGCGGGAGCTAAATAAAAGTTAGGATAAAATAACTAAGTAATTAAAAGTTAGTTTAAACTGAAAATTAAAGAAAAGGATTAATTTAAGAAAAATATATGTGATACCACATCACAACCCTGTAAAATAAAATGCACGAAATAACGTATCGCTACAACACACAAATATGTGGATATTGTACAATATGTGTATTCATTTGTGTAAGAATAGCACTTATATTAATGGAAATATAGCAAATTTTTTTAAAAGTTCAAAAAATTCTTGCATGTTTTTTGTTTATATCATGCAGGGTTTTCAACCAAATCAAACACCAGTTTCAGAATTTTAGTCAAAACGTAGTAGAAACAATATAGTGCAATTGGAATATAAATATACTAAACATATGATGAAATATGAACAGTTGTATGAAATTTTTTTTTATCTGTTCATGCGCGAACGATAATTTTTCTTTTTTTTTTCATGATTCAATAACTAACTATGAAGCAACTCATAAAAAAACCAGCGTAATATCGTGAAAAGTCAGAAAGATATCGGCGATAGAGTGAGCTGATTTTTAGTTGCTCTCTAAAAGTAGCTGAATGATAAGGGATTTCCCACAAATTATCATTTAAAAATTTTTTTACTATTTTAAATTTTTTATTGATACTTTAGTTCTTCTTGAAAACTACCATAACTAGCCTTTACAAATCCCGGTCATAAAAAATTCAACCATGGCAGCAGCTAGTTACTTGATTACTTTTTTTTTTTAGAAGAGATATTCTCATAAAACAGAAAACATAAGTTTAAGAAATTCCGTTGAAGTTAACATGAATATTGAAATCTATGTAGACTATTTTTGATAATGCAATGTATGATATTTCACTTATGAAAATATTTCATTCTTTATGATTATGTGACAAATTTCTCAATTACAGTGACATTAATTTTTATTTTACAGCATTATTTAAGAATTAAATATTGTTCTTTTTATTCAATAATATAGTTTTTCATCAGAATAACACCAAAGAGAAAATAAGCATTGTAAAACCAACTGAACGCTTTTTCTCCAAGATGTTATGTCTGTTTAATGTTTAAAGTTAAAATAAATTCTTAAATTAGTTTTTCTCACATGACATACCTTGTGTTTTTACCTTCCCCTAGTTTGCAGTAAAGTACAACGAAGCGCCATTGATTCTTTTTTGTTCAAATAGGTAGTTTTCGAAAAATAACTAAAATATCAACAAAAAAAATGAAAAATAGTTTAAAAATTAAAAAAGACAATTTGTGAAAAATCCCTTATTTTTCAGCTACTTTTAGAGAGCAACTAAAAGTCAGCTCCCTCTATTGCCGATATCTTTTTAAATTTTCACGATATTTCACTGGCTTTTTTATATGAGTTGCTCCATAGTGTTGACTATTAAATCACGAAAAAAATCTTTTTTATCATTCACACATGCGCAGATTAAAAATATTTCATACAACTGCTCATATTTCAGCAAATGTTTAACATTGCTGACAATGCTGCATTTGTATGCCACTGCATTTGTATTCCAATTGTGCTATATTGCTTCAACTACATTTTGTCAAATTGTCTGAAAATGGCGTTAAATTTGATTGAAAACCTTGCATGATATAAGCAAAAAATATGCAAGAATTTTTTTTTACTTTTTAAAAAATTCGCTATATTTCCATGAATATATGTGCTATTCTAACACAAATGAATGCACATATTGTATAATATCCACATATTTGTGTGCTGTTGCGATAGATTATTTTGTGCATTTTATTTTACAGGGTGATCTCAAATATTATTTTTCTTTGATTTTTTTGTTGGTCCCCTAATTCATTTCATCCACCTGATCAAATCGTCGTTGATAAATATGAGGTCAAACATATCTATATTTTTAAAACAAAAAGCATATTTTGTCAAATTCCAACATTTTTTTCCACACGAAAAAGATCTTTTTGAGCATGCTTCAACATTTTTTTGAAGGCTTTTCTCCTTACAAACAGGAAACCTGATTGATTAGCCCTCACCTGTTTAGCCAAGGGGGATTGAAAAGGGTTGATTGAAAACGGATGGAGTTGTACCATTGCATTGAAAGCATAGATGTTCTTAAATATTTTTGCTCTGAGGTTGAAAGCTAAAGAACACGTTTTCATTACTAAATATGCATATTTTTTCGCAAAATTTTAAAGAGAGCTTGGATACAGTTATATTTATAATTGATTGAAATGTCAGAGAGTTCAGAAGATGAGAATTATTTCTTATTGCTATTTTAAAAGGAGCCGAAGCGAAAACAAAAATACAAAAAAGCGAGAAGAAAACATTTCTTTTACAACTAGATAACAATGTTTTTTCACGAAATTTTTACATGGGCTGCAAAACCATTTTATTTATCACCAATAAAGATTCCAAAGAGCTCGGACGAAAAGAACTTTTTATTTTAAAACTATGAAACAACTCCATGTAAAAAAAAAAAAAAAAAAAAAAAACAAGAAAATGAGCACTTTTATTTCTAAATATCAATATTTTTTTCATGAATTTTTCATTTTAAAATATAATTTCATACAAAATCTGGTTAAACATGTAAAATAATAAAAACATGATTTAACAAAAAAATTATCATAGGCCCGGGCAACGCCGGGCGGGGGTCAGCTAGTTCTTTATAATCCTGAAGTTCCAGAAGAATCCAACAAGTATATCTTTGAATATTCGACAAAATGTCTAAAATTGAAAGTGTACGGGGACGAATGGCCATATAGTGTAAATATAAAAAAGTCCACTTTTGAACGGGATGTGGTCTGGTGCTCATGATCGAGGAAAATATGCAGAATTTTCCAGAATTACTTTCTTCTGGATGGCTGCAATAGGTAGTTCATGAGTTTTCTACCATTTTATTCAACAAAAATATGCACCTGCTGCAAGCCTTATGACAGAATTTCTTAATTAGCCAAGTTATAAAGTAATTAAATAACAAATTTGATCTGAAAAAGTTGGCAAAACAAAAAACTTATAGATGTTCAATTTGAGAAAAAAAATGGGAATTTAAGTATGCATCAAACTAATTATATTAATAAAATTTGGAAAAGGCCACTGCTAGGCCTTATTAAAGCTTCTAGAATACACCAATTTTACTTGTCATTTCAAGTTAAACTTATCAGATGTTAATAATTTAAAATTTCATATTTATAGTGATGGCTATTTTGCTTCAAATCAGAGATGATAGAATCTCCATTGGTGGTTTAATAATGTTAAATAGCCAAGTTCCAGAAGAATGAAGAGAGGACTTTTAAACATAGATGTGTGATTATTTAATTAGTTTTTATATTATGTATTTTTTGCATATGACATCTTAAATTATATGTCATTAAACTAGTATGTACCATGGATCCTATTTATTCTCATAATACTTCATATCTCTAATATTTGGAGATAAAATTATGTACTTCATCCAGGTGTTTTTGCCTAACATGTTGTGTTACTGGGAATCTATACACATTCTGGGAAAAATTACAGATAAATAAATCTTTTTGAAGCTGAATCCATGTTAAGAACAGATTCTAAAAGAGTTTATTTTTTCAGGAATAGACATCTTTTATGTAAAAACTTCTGAAAAATAACAATAAAAAGATAGGCATTCATTTAGTACAGGCCAACTGAAGCAAGAGAACTACAATGACTTCACGAATGTATGCATTGGCACCACAGGCACGCTGACCTCTATGCGCATGACAAGTTAGATTGTGAAATGTGATGCCAAAGTTAGATGGTCAGGTTTGGATGCAATCAAAATGAGCCATAAGAAGACCAATTAGTGAGAAATGAAACAAATACCAATGCAGGTACCAGCAAATGACCTTGCAGGGAAAACACGTTAAGTGTGATGTTGGTCGATGATGCCTTCATCAAATGTGTGGAAACAAAAAGGGAAAAAGAAGGCACTCCAAGATGGCGATCTGTTATAGGAAAATGCTGGATGTGGGAGAATTAAAAGTAAAAGAAGAACATTTACCTTGGGGATAAAACATAAACGAATGGACCAAAATTAACAGCAATGGTTTTAAATTAAATAAGAAAATTAATTAATGATGAAATATTAAAAAGGCAATGTCACCTATTGTGAGAAATTGCAAAAAAATTAATTATAGATGTTTGATTGAGAAGTTCAACTGTATTATATACAAAATTTAAGATAAATGTGGAAAAACAGTTCTATTAGCTGAAAATTAATGATCATACAAAGTGTAGTAGGAAAAAAGAAAAAAAGATTATAATTCTTACTTCATCTAAATTATCTGAAGTCTGGCAACTGCACATCCACTTGAGTAATTTTTTCTTAAAAATTTCAGTTAAATTCACTTCTGTAATTTTAGCAATATCAGCCGCAACTTTGCAAACTAAAATAAACAGAATCAACTTAAAAAATACTGCAGAAAAAGAATTTAAAGCTGCAAATAATGTCAAACAAAAGAATAAAAATATTGAAAAAAAAAATTAGTAATATACTTAGAATAAGTTAAATATTAACAAGAAAAAAAAAAATGCATCAAGCACAGATTATGAAACCCTTTCCAACATTTTTTTTTAAAACATACTTTACACGTTTTCACCATTTAATAAGGGAAAGAAGATACCTAAGTAAACAATTTAGGCAATGCCTAACACATTTGAAAACTAAATTTTAGCATCTACCAGCAGAAAGGTACTCCAATTCTTTTGTGCAGCCCTATAATCTATAGATTTATATATATATTCAATATAGTATGCTAAAATTTAGTTCAGTAAGAAAACCTTCAATTCACCTTCAGCAATCTTTGCCAACATTGCCAGACAGAAATGTACAACTCTTCTTTTGTACAGCTCTGTATTTTATCTACAGATCTTTAAATATGCCACATATTAATATAAATTTTAATTCAGACAAAAAAACACTTAAAACTACTAAAATCACACTTCCAAAAATTACCACACAAATGACAATGTATCTAGTTCTTTGTATAACCATGTGTATGAATTTATTTATATTCTACAAACATCTCTCAGTATACTAAATATAGTTCAACTAGAAAATGTATAGCTCAATTCAAAACCATTTTTAAGCAATTCATTTTGTAGCCCTGTATAAGAATTTATATGCACTACATAGTATGCGAAAATTTAGTTAAACTTAAAAATACATACTATGTCTGAATACAGCAATTATCGCTAATAGGCAGTACTGTATCAGCGTTCGTATAAATGAACAATAAATGCTACTCGCATCATATTCTACAGCAAGTATTTTGTAGTGAACTTCAGTAATGTATATCAATTTCATTATGTTTGAAATAGTGTAAGACAATTAAAATGTGCTACATACAGTTTTTCCTCATAGGCCCATTATGTAACTGAATTCTTTTGTGCAATGCTGTAAATAAATGATAAATGCTTTGACTCCATACTCTACAAAAAGCATGCTTTAGTGCATCTCAGAAAATCATATCAATTTCATTATCTATATTAATAAAAGAAAGTTTCGCTCTGTGTGTGTGTGTTTGTCTGCGATGGCTAGCAAAATCTGGCCCACCTAGAAGTCTGAAAATTTAGGTGTGGATAGTCCAAGGTCTGGTCATGTGCACCCGAGTCTCAGAATTTTAGTATTTTTATAATTACCCAAGATATTAATTAGATTCTCATTAACCATCGCTTCTAAAATAACATCTTTTAAATCAAAATGGCTAAAGAAACGAACAGGCGCATTGGATTTGCAAGCGGAAATGAACGAATTCGAAATTATTTTACTATTAGATTTGATATAGATTTGAAATCGAGGTCGGGAAGCAGTGTCATCTGCCGGCTAATTTAGCGTAGCGTGTTTGTTATGTTCTAATTATCAGAAAAATGTAGTTATTTTTTTAATGATTGCGTTAATGTAGGTGACGGTGGTTTTCTTGAAAAAATTATTCATTATATTTGCAGGTATGGGGAGGGAGGGGGTTAACACCTTTCTCTGAGATTGTAATTATCTCGGCCTGGGCAACGCCGAGTGGGTTAGCTAGTGTTTGTAATAGAATAACATCATTAAAATACTCTACAAAAGATTTTTCTTGATAGACCATAACGTAATGGAATTCTTTTGTGTGTCCTTGTAAACAAACTGTAAATGCTGCACACTTCATTTTTGATAGTGAAAATGCCATAGTAAGCATCATTAACATATATCAATTACATGGCAATTCGAATAGATTTATGCGAGTTAGCGCACGGACAGACAGATGGCAGAAGTACCAAAGTCAAACACTTTTCAACTATCTTGGAAAATGCTAAAAAGCAATTTTATCCCAAAGCTTTGGAAAACTTATAAAGTGTTAAAGCCAAATCGATAAGAAATAAAAAAAAAATTTGCATTAATTATAACTATACAATTAAGACAAAATACAAAAAAGTCTTTATTCAGGTGTGAGAATAGCCAAACTTATAATAATGAGGAAAATTCATTTCCCGCCCTTTCGCCCCTCCCCCAATATCTACAAATCCATTTTCTTGCTTATTGTACTTGTACAAATAAGTAAATAGGGCAGAAAGAAATTAAATCGAAGATTTTAAACTTTATGTAGTGGGGGAGCAAAAAGAAAAAACAGAAATTTCAGGGGAGGGAGTAAGATTAATATTGAATTTATATGACTGATTATTGATTATTACAAAGTAACAAACAGGAAAAAAAAAATTATAATAACAAAAAGTTGAAGAAATTTTAAGATTGTAAAACACATGTACTAGAGAAGTGTAATATTAAAATTACTCAATAAAAATTATAATTTAGAATATGTCACATTTTTGTGACACTGACAAATCAGGAACTTCAGACTGAGGGTAGGCAGGGAGATTGAGATAAAACTTTTGAAAAGGCAGAAATCAGCCAAAATATGGAAACTTCTCACCCCTGTTTAATTAGAATATTTAATGGATAATAAACTTTAATACTGAAATTTCATTACTTTGGTATTTGTATCATAAAATATATTTATTAGTACATACAGACTTATTTGAATGGCATCTTCACATCCAAATCTTTACATGCTCTATGGATAATTATATACCATCTACTTTAATAGCATGGTATAGTTATTTTAATAAGGAAAATTGTTTTTTTATATTAATAAAATAAATATGTTTGTGCACAATGACTAGGGAAATCTATTGCACATAAATTTGGTTCTGGATAGATGAAGAAAGGTCCAAGAGCACCTGAGTCTTAGTCATAAAAGATGTTAGGGGAGGATAGTTCATAACAGATTGTTTTAGGATACATTATTTTTTTTTATTAATGCATGTTTTTTAATGTAATGTAATACTATAGTCTGTTCAGGGAAAGGAGATAACGAAAGTAAACAAACGGGTTGCAGAAAAATCGCCAAGGAGCCACACATATGGCACAAATCCCTAGGTTGGCGAATTTTATTTTTTATTTCGATTTGTTAATTTTTTAAACATTTATTTTGATAACTATATGAAAACAACACAAGTTGCTGACTTAAATCGAGATTTTAAACAAAAATGTAAAAGTTTAAGACGTCAAAATATAAATTATTCTCTGTTTATTTTAAACAGCGTTGAATTATTCAGACATATTTTTTCCTGGTGGGATTTCTGTGCCTCCAGGCGAGACATTATACAGTTTCGGGGGAGGGGGGGGGGATTATACTTTTTGACCATTAAAAGTATAAAATCTGAAATATTCCGGGAGGGGACATTTTAATGCCCCGAACAGAATTTCCTTCCGGGGCAAACCTTCTGAATTCAACATTGTTATAAACCATCCTCAGGAGTTAATTTTGTTAAATACAAAATAGTACAAAACTATTTATATCTTACATTATTGAAGCCCACTTACCTCATAAATCATTCAGAAGATGAAGTTGAAGTATCGGAACTATTAGAATCTAGATTGATTACCATGGAATCTACTATATTATCTATAGCATTATCTAAATCCCACATTTGTTTTTCCACTGTATTTGTTACATGTTGAATGCATCTTTTCCATTCGTCAGTGCCAATTTTGCTGAAACTTTGAGAGAATATATCTTTTACATGAGGCATTTTGAATGTTTTGTTTTCTTTCGCAACAAAGTTCTTTATTTGTGCCCAAATCAGTTCAATAGGATTAAGCTCGCAATGATAGGGGGGGTAATCGTAAGACAGTTTTATTTTGTGCTTTTGCCATTTCATCGACAGCGTACTTGTCATATTTATTTTTATTTTGTTTCACTAACTGCAACAGTTCCCCTTTTAACATTCCGTCCTCAAAAGGGATATTTTTTGTTAAAAGCCAATCAGCAATTTTTTGTTTTCTCCACGAAGTATTCGGTATTTTTTCTGATTTTCGGGAATGATAAGGAGCATTGTCCATTGCTATCACACAGTTATCTTCCAGTCGAAATAAGATATCACCAAACCACTTTTCAAAATGTTCTGAATTCATGTCTTCGTGGTAATCTTTATTTTTATTTGATTCGAATAAGTCAAGCCCTCCATCCACGAAACCAGAATCGCTACCAATATGGGTAATTATCATTCGTTTTCCTTTTCCGGAAGGAGATTTTAATCCGGAAGAAAGACCAGATAAAAATGCTTGTTTTGATGATTTTACTGAGGTGTCTTTCCAAACTTTACTAACTGTATGTCCTGCATTCAACCAAGTTTCATCCATATAATATATTTTGCGCCCTTCTTCTCTGTAAGATTTGATTTGCCTTAAATATTTTCTTTGCCACGTAATTATTTCGTTTTTATCAATGAGAGTACTGTCTCATCCTCTCCATGAATATCTAAAGTTTAATTCTTTCAGGAGATGATAAAATGTTGTCCTTTTAAAGGTTGGCAAATCAGGGTCATCATTTACAACTTCCAAAACTTTATTTATAGAGGGCAATTCATTCCTGAAAAAGAACTCATGGATTTTTCTCCTAATAGCATTCCTATCAAAATCATCTATATTTTCTAAAACACGTTTACGTAATTTTATTTTCTTCGGCGAGTTTAACACACCACATTTTTTATACTCTCTTAACACTCGAAAAACAGAAGCTTTACCTACGCCTGTTATACGAGCAGCATTATCTCCTATATGAGAAATCGGAAGTTCAGGATTCGATTCAAGTTCCGTTTTATATACATTTAAAATCATATCTTTCTCCACCTTACTCAAAGCTTTTCTTTTTACTCTCTTCTTACGCGGGCTCAAAGAAGAATTTTCACACTCCATTTGTGTATATAAAATACCAAATCAATCGAAAAAAATCGTCAATTTTAAAAGTGAAAGACAAGAAACAAACAGCCGTTTGGGAAAAAAAGCAGAAGCTCAAACAATTCAGACAGTCTGTTTGGCGGTTCTGGCACAGCGCCAGGTTTAAGCATCGCCAATCCGCATGCGCATTTGTTTACTTTCGTTATCTCGTTTCAGCGAACGGAGTATATGTAATTATAAAATTGATAAATCTATACTTTGTTGAAACAGATCTGGTTCAAAACCACTTAACTCAGTACTCATAACTAAATACACTTTTAATTTCTGAAGCAGCACTGGCTTATAAAAATTTCACAACATGTTCAAATTTCAAACTGCTCTTATCTTTCAATATTCTCTTTGTACATTTTGACAATAGGTGAAAAAATAACTTAATTAAAATTTACTAAAAAAAAAATATATATATATATAAACAACATGAGTAGTAAGTGATTATTATACCTTTAATACTAGACTCCGATGAAGAAGAAAATTCTTCAATAAAATATTCAATCAGTTGAACAGGATTTTGCACATATGACAAAGATATATCATTAGACAAATTATTATGGTAAATTATCCTTTCAATAGCAGATCTCTGAAAAAGTTCTTTCGATCTTTTAAGAACATCAGAAGATTCTCTATCATTTGGCTTTAATGCATGCCACTTTTCAGAAAACTTTAAAGCCATCATACATGCATACACTTTATTTGGACCTAAAAAGAAATAAATTATAATAATTATGCTAAATCCAAAAGTAAGTTTCTACTGACATTTTCAAAATTAAGAAATGAAGCAGTTTATTATTTTTACATCAGGGGGCTCCACTCCCTGAACACCTATTTAAACAAGAATGCAGAATTAAATATTGTCTTTCATGAGGTATAGAGCAGAACTCCCTGAGGTAGGGAGCAGAACTCCCTGATGAAAAATCCTTAGTTTCTTCTCTTAATGTTTAATTATTTTAAGTTACTCAAAAAGAGAAAATTTTAATTATTATTTTTCAAATGCTTCAGATAAAAGAAAAATTAGTTAATTAAATTTTAAAATCCAGAAAGGGGTAATTGTCCTCCCTTGCTGCCCATGATTAAAATATCAAACATTATGGATGCATTAGTAATTGATCAGGTGTCATAATTGACCAGGGAGATACAAAACTAAATATAAATAATAATGTACAAATAAGTTAATTTCTGTTTCTATGCACAGATATGTTAATATAAATTGGTATATTTACAAAAATTAAAATATCTGTTCATTAATTTTTGTTTTATACAATTTTGTGTCTTACTGGTCAATTATTGGTGAGCTCACCTTACACTGAATTGAAATAGTCACTTTGAATTAATTATATTAATAGAAAAAACATACCAGGGGGCATTCTGCTGGCAACCCAGCTAGCACCGGCAACAACCATGCGGGGCTCAGAAATATTGTTCAGCATGTAATACATATTTTGCAAGAAAGAATTATCTTGCTGGAGAATCAAATGCTTAGCAGGGAGCTTCTTCAAGTAATCCATTGCAACATTTTTAACAGCAATCATAACGAGCTGATCCTTCGGTATCTATTAAGAAAAATGGAAATTCATTTGTGTTAAAATTATACAATTTTGCACGTGCTACTACGCTATCTAAAAATACTATTCAAGATTTAGTTCAGTACTTACATTTAATAGTGGAGCTACTTTTAACCAAACTGTGAGAGTGCTTGAAGTCAGCTCAGGATCTACAATTGAAACATTTGTTACTGTCTCAAGGAATAAAAATGGATATTTCTAATGGATATTTCAAATTTATAGGACCTTAGTGCTTTTTAAAATGGCATTCACACAGTTTGGGTTTAAGAAAGCAAGATTTCTTGTCAAATGATACAAACAGCTATGAAAACAAAACTGATGCACTGTAATGCTTGTTTATGTATAGTAAATTCTGCTTATAAAAATAATGTTTGTTTGAATCTTATAAACAGTTGAGTATTGTAAGTGTAAAAATTACAATAATTTAGAGCAGCCATACTCAACCTGTGGTCCACATGCTGCATATTCCACAGATATTTTAGGCACGACAAGACACACAATCATTAATCTATACTTTTAAAAATTTGAGACGTGCATAAAAAGTATTTAAGGCCTTCACTATTTTATATATTTTTTTGGGAAGAGAAAATTTGCCTTGTTATTTATAATTAATTTAAAGTTATGTTAAAACATCCTAAATATTAATTGTTTAGTGAAAAGTACTTTTTACATGTAGTCCTACTTGCACTACAGCAATGTATATATATATATATATTTTAATCTTCAACACTAATCAAATGTTATTTAAAATTAATTAATTTTGTACTATATATTTTTCTATTTTAAAAAGATAAATTTTGTACTGAGCAAAAATCTGATTTATTAAAGAAAACCTTAGATTTGTTATATGTAGGACTTGGAAATTCTGCATTATTATATTAGTACATTTTATACAGATGGACTCAATAAAGACACTTACAGTTAAAATGCATCTTCTTGAACATCGACCATAAGATTAATGCAAAAATATCACATTTAATATGCAAACGGTTATTATTCAAACTCACTTAATATGCGATAAAGTTTTTGTCTCTTGAGGCATAAAATCTGGCTTAATATGTGAATTCATTGATCAAGATGCCAATTCCTTTTCTTTTCTCCAGTGTTGCCAATTTAGTGGAATTTTTAGGTAGCTTTCAATACAAAAAAGTATAAAGCTACCTATTGCAGCCGTTCGGAGGAAAGCAGTTCCAGAAAATTTCGATATATTTTCACCGATCATGACCCCTAGACCCCCAAACCACCCTCCGTTCAAATGTTGATTTATATATATATCTGACCTATGTCATACGATAACGCTCGTATTTATAAATCAATTTTGATGAAACTAATTGTGTGTATTAAGCTCACCAATGTCTTGACCGAGTTCGTTGGCAAGCTTGGTCTGCCATTTTGTTTCAAGATGGCGGCCATTTAAAAATTTAAAACTAAAATAAATATACAAAAAAATTAAAAATTCAAATTTATTTTTTAATTACCTTTTAGACCTTGATACAAAGATTCCAGAGCATTTTTTAGTTTACCTCTATTTTAAAAAATGGCTGAGATAGAGCAGTTTGAAATTCTAGGGTGGCTGACATTTTGAAACAAAACAGCACATTAACGCGATTACTCGCAAATTATTTTCTTTCATTGTTGTAATAATTTTCCCAATCATATGCATAAAACTATATATTCATATCCGTTAGCGCCAAAATTGGCGACCAAAATAAGTCTTCATAAATGAAGCCAATTTGGCTATTGCTCAATAATTTGGCGAATTTCTTATTCAAATTCAGTATTAACGAATCTTTTGCAAACGTTTCTTTGCATTTTAACTTACTGTTTTCGTGTAACATTAGCTAAAATTTTAAAACGAAGATATAGGAAAGCTACCTTTTCCTCCCGGTACAGGCTGGAAGGACTTTTTTTTTAATTCAGATATATACTACTATTTCCAAATAGCAATATTTGTCTTATTGAATGGCAGATTAATTAAGATGAATATTACTAATCGGAAATGGTGGTAGATATTTTAATAAAAAATCCCACTAAATTATTAACAGTGGAATTCTTATAAAACTTGTATTCAGATCCCACATCCTAATATTCTTTGTCTTTTGCTTTGTGTATTTTTTTCATTTAAGTAGAGAAAGATGGACGAATTTTTTTCACTTTTTGTTATTTATTCATTCTTTTTTTGTGTGGTGTATGTTGTCAGTTTTTGTTTTTTTCTCTTGTACTTTGTAGTAAATAAAGCCTCCCTATATATATTAAATGTATTTGAAGAAAAAGGGAAACATTCTTTCGATTTCCATTCTATTTCTTCATTACTTCCTTCTGATTTCTGCTTTCTCATGTTTTATTCATGACTGGAGATTTACTTGCACCATGTGTTTCATGGAGTCAAGCCCTTACTTATTTTGTTGCTGAGTTTTAGCAAGTTTTCTGTTCATATTCAGAATTGCCATAAAATCGAAAGGCAAGTGTTAATCATTATCACAAGTAATAAATATGATTTTAATAACATTTCTAGATTAAATTTTTTTGAAATACAAAAGGATGTGAATTATCACTTTACTAAACAGCGTACAACCAATAGAGTGAAAAAATGTCCAGACCGGGGTTCGATCGCGGATCCCTTGGTATAGCACACCAAGTGCTTTACCATTTAAGCCATCCAAACGACATCCGGTCTAGCATTCTCTCACTCTTGTATGGGTAGGCTACAACCTCGCAGCACAAGATGGAACGTCAATCATGAAAACAACTCCTAGTAGCATACATGAGACAAATTAAACCCAGTACCGGTGAACATTTATATGGCAATTAATTTTTAAGCAAAACCAAAATTACGCCATAAATTAATGAAATACAAAGGATGTGAATTATCACTTTACTAAACAGCATACAACAAATAGAGTGAAAAAAAATTTAGACCAGGGTTCGATACCGGATCCCCTGGTGTAGCGCACCAAGTGCTTTACCATTTAAGACATCTAGACGCCATCCGATCTAGCATTCTCTCACTCTTGTAAGGCTACAACCTTGCAGCAGCACAAGGTGGAATGTCAATCATGAGCACAACTCCTAGTGGCATACAAGAGACAAATTAAACCCAGTACCGGTGAATATTTATGTAATAATTAATTTTTCAGCAAAGCTGAAATTATGGCGTAAATTAATGAATTACAAAGGATGTGAATTATCACTTTACTAAACAGCGTACAACCAAGGGATTCGGGATCGAACTCCGGTCTGGACATTTTTTTCACTCTATTGATTGTATGCTGTATAGTAAAGTGATAATTGATATCCTTTGTAATTCATTAATTTACGCCATAATTTCAGCTTTGCTGAAAAAATTAATTAGTATATAAATATTCACCGGTACAGGGTTTACTTTGTCTCATGTATGCCACTAGAAGTTGTGCTCATGATTGACGTTGTTCATGATTGTGCTGCGAGGTTGTAGTCTAGCCATACAAGAGTGAGAGAATGCTAGACCGTATGTCGTCCGGATGGCTTAAATAATCTTGGTGGAAGTACTTGGTGCGCTATCGAACCCCGTTCTGGACATTATTTAATCTATTGGTTGTTTGCTATTTAATAAAGTGATAATTCACATCCTTTGTATTTCATTAATTTACAGCGTAATTTCGGCTTTGCTGAAAAATAATTAGTATATAATTTTCTTGGTTTGTGTTTAAAAAAAAAATTAGACTGGCAGGAAAATGATTTTTGTTGTTTTATTTTTGGTTGTAACATATTAATCGACAATAAAATCCTATTTGAATCCATATTTTTTTACATTATTTTTTTAGTCGATCCTAGAAAAACACAATGAATTAAATTTGAATACAGTTAAATTTTAATATAAATATGCGTAAAAGACTATTTGACTGTAAACATATAAGCAAAAGTATATATATTAAAGCATAAACATTACGTCTGATTACTTTATTTTTACAATATAGATATAAGGACACTTATTTTATCAGACAATTAAATACACTAAACATGGAGTGAAAACTTGACCTGGGACTCGAACGCTGAAGGTCCCAGGTTGGAGTCCTGGTCCATGTCAATTTTTCACTCCATGTTGGTTTAGTGTATTTAATTGTCTGATAAAATGTGTGTTCTTATATTGTAAAAATAATAAATAAAGTAATCAGATGTAGTGTTTATGCTTTAATATATATATAATTAATTATGGACCGATGAACAGTTATTCATCGTATTATCTGAATCTGCAAAACTGCTGGGCGATGGCTGTTTCCAACATGGATAAATGGGAGAAATTGCCGGTCTAGGATATCAATCTGGGTGGCTTAGTGGTAGAGCATCAGCACAGTACGCTGAAGGTCCCAGGTTCGAGTTCTGGCCCAGGTCAATTTTTCACACCATGTTGGTTTAGTGTATTTAATAGTCTGATAAAATGTATGTTCTTCTATTGTATAGATATAAGCAAAAGCTCTAAAGGTCATTTAGATGATTATATGTGTAAATAAACCCAGTTCCTGGAACATTATGCAAATCATGTTTAATACATGATAGGTTTGCCCAGTTTCTTGAAATGCATCTTAACTGGGTTCAACTGTACTTATTATTATTATACAGCTAATAGGATAGATATTAATTTTTCTATATTGGTTTGTTATACTTATTTTGTTGAATTACTACTTAAATTAACTTTTTTTTTATTTAAGTATAGTCAGACCTGCCAACCTTAGAAGATGAGAAATAGTAGCACACAAAATTCAAATTAATCTGGAGGTTGCTTGGTTTCTGTTTTTTTACGCTTAAAATTTTAAGTGAACAAATACTAATTAATTGAACATATTTGTTTTTGCATAAGCACCCAAAGTAGGAACTCTCTTGCTTTTGCTAATTTTTTTGTTGCAGGTGGGGTTGATTAAATGTAATTCTTTCCATTCAATTAATGCTCTGTCTACTCCTAAGCCAAATTTCTGAACTTCACAATAATTTTTTTAAGAGATTCCCTTCCCCTGACGGAACTACATTTTTTTCTCCGTGAGAAAAATGTCTGAATTAGAGTCCTGCATCAGGTCTAGTAAGCCGACCCAACCCTGCATGACAGGTCTGTGCTAAATATTTTTTTTTTTTTTTTTTTTTTTTTTTTTCAGATTGGGTTAACCCGATTTTTAAAAAAATAGTTCAGTATATTGTTTTAGATTAAAAACTGTATCTATAATTTTAAACATAGATGTTTGTCTCTGTCTGTGCTGTTTTGTGACACTGCTGCAATGAGCACAGAGCTACAAGATTTGGCTCTAAGATATCAATATGTCTGAAGTTATGAACCTTGAAGCCAGTTTTTGATTTTTTGAATAGATTTTTTAAATAATTTTTTTTTTTTATGCGGCGAATTTTCTAGATTAGTAACAGGAATCTGATTTCAAGCTTTTAACCCATTACTATAAATTCAATTTTTTGACGAAATTTGCATTTTTCAGCGATCTTTTGGTGAAATTCACGTTTTTCACACTATCCTTTTTGCGAATTTCCTGTTTTTTCCCACGATCTTTTGGCGAAATTCCCGTTTTTCATACGATCTTTTGGCAAAATTCCCATTTTTTCTGCGATCTTTTGGCAAAAATCTCATTTTTTCTGCGATCTTTTGGCGAAATTAGAGAGGGGGGGGGGTTCTGCGATCGTTTGGTGAAATTTGCTTTTTTCACACGATCCTTTTACAAAATTCACGGTTTTGACACGATTCTTTGACGAAATTCTTGTTTCTTTCGAAATCCTTTAGCAAAATTTGCGTTTTATCAATGATCCTTTAACAAAATTCACATTTTTCAATGATCTTTTGACGAAATTTGCGATTTTTTAACGATCCCTTTGCGAAATTCACGCGTTCTTTTGCATGACCCTTTGACGAAATTAGTGTTTTTTCACGATCCTTTGGCAAAATTCACATTTTTCATACGATTCTTTAACGAAATTCGCGTTTTACCGCGATCCTTTAACGAAATTTTCACTTTTTCCCGCGATCCTTAGACGAAATTTGCGTCTGTGGCAGAAAATCTTAGTTTTAGAGCAATTTTCGTAGCATCATAGTTTTTAGCTCCAAATCGTAGCAACTACGATTTTTTCGTAGCAGCTGGCAGCTCTGTATAGTGTGTTGCAGTTCAGCTGAAGTAGCAAGCATATGTTGTGGGCCGTGAGAAAAAATGAAATTGATCAGGTGATTTGAAGTATATTTATTATTACTGGGATTTCGATTCATACAAATGGTTAATTCTTATAACCCTTTAAGACCCAGCCCGCACGATCATACAGGTTAGACATTCATTTAAATTTTTGCTTCTGAAACAGTCGTATGTAATAAAACCCGAATCGAACGATCGTTCTGGTTAGCAGAATGAATTAAATATAATTTTTTATCAACAGATGGCGGTTGTAGTCCATGTTTTACTTTCAGCCGGCATGTCTAGCTTTGTTTACAAGTACAACGGATATAGCTCATCATTTTATCTGTCGTAAAAAGATAATTATCAGTATATTTCTAATTGCTTAGATAAATATTTTTGCTTTAATGGCTAAATAAGTGTAATATAATAGAAAACATTAATTATACTCTATTTATGTTGCTCTTAGGACTCAAGATTTCGTCACCCGCATGATCGTGCAACTTGGGCGTTACGTTAGTCAGTGCTACTGCAAAGGTAAGTGTTTTTCAATGTTCATTTTGTTTTCTGTTTCAACAATTTTGATGATAGCCAAAATAAAACGAAGTATGCTGTTATATAATTAATGCCATATTATTTTCTTGGGTGTTGTCAGGGATAAATCCTTTTTTAAAATTAATTTTTACTTTTTTTTTTTTTTTTTTTTTTTTATTAACAAAATTTTCTAATACTTTTTCTAATTTTTTATGGAATACTTTGTTAACTTTTAACAAAGCAAAATAAAATACTTTTTCAGATGTCTAAACGGAAAGGAATTCTCACTCAAGAAGAAATATTTCAATTGATGAATAAATCCCTCTCTGAATTTAGTGATCTCTCGGATGATGACGTCATTGCAGACAAAACATTTGAAGCAAATTTATTAGAAGGACAGTCAAGTTCAGATGAGCTTGATGAAGAAAAAAATGACAATTTTGGATCATTCTTCCTCCTCAAAGTACCCTGAACTCATCCCCCAAAGTTCTACCTCCAAGCCAGTTTCGGCAAATACAAAGAGAATGAAAAAAGAAGAAAAACAATACAAGTGGACTGCTAAAAAGTTCTTTTCTGTACCTCATCTTTGACTTTTAGACATCACGCAATTGCAGGTATATTTTTCAATTCTTAAATTTTAATTAAAAAAGTTATAGACTTATAGAAAAAATAAAATCGATATCATAAAAAATAAGCTTTGAAATTATGACAAACATTTCTTAATTAATTAAAATATGATTTTTTTTAAGTCGATAAATACATTTCCAATAATATTTTTTCCCTTCTTTTTTAGGTTTTAGAGCCAGTAAGGACTCCATTGCATTTCAGCCAGTACTTCCCAAATCATTTTTTGAAGACGCTGCTATCTTTACTAATCAATACTCTGTCATTAAAATAGGAAAATCTCTGAAAACTAATGGATTGGAATTAAAATCACTTTTGGCTTCGAATTTAATTCTGGGATGTGTAACATTTTCACGATTATAAAATAATAAATAAATGGCTTCTGTATGTAAAAGTATATATTAAATAAATTGTGAAAATAAACAAATTACTTGCTTTTATGAAAGTGAATAGGTTGCCAGAAAGTATTGTGAAAAAAAAAAAAAAAAAAGGATTTTCTGAATCTTAGCGAGGCCTCTATAAAAGATAAGTAAAAAATTAAGTATACTTACTGATGATTTTGGACAATTTTTCTTCCAAAACAAGCAAAAATGGTAATCGCTTCTGGGAAATTGCAGGTAACTCTGTATCCTATCAAAAGTTTGAGAAAAGTAAACATAAGAGATACATGCATGTTAAAAGTAAAAAAAGTCCCCTGTGATTTGCTAATCAATATTTAAACATACAATATTGACTACTTGTATACTACAAATAACAATGTAATGTAAAATTATAAACAGTAAAAACTACTTTGAAATTTTTTTAATTTAAAATATTTAAAAATATAGTAACTAAGTTACTGAATAACACATCTAATATAATGGAATAAACTTGCATTAAACCTGATCTAAACATCTAATATTAAATGATTTCCTTATACTAATATCAGTTTCCCCCAGCTTTTAAAAAAGGCAGAGGGCTGCTGGTGAGAAAAGGGCACTTTTTGGATTCTTGAGGGAACTTTTCAGATTATTAAGGGAACTTTTTTTATTTGTTAAAAGTGTTCTTTTGATTTTAAACCCACTTTTGATATTTAAAAGTCAGGGCACTCTTTACAAGACAACATTAAGTTAATTTTTACCATGAAAGCAAATTTTTTAATACAAAAAGGAGAAAGGGCACTTTTTTTACTGAGGGAAAAGAAGGTGCTAATTATTTTATTAGGCGGGGGCAAGAAGGGTGCTAATTTGTAAACCAAAGATCAGGCAGGGTGCAGCACCCTTCTTAAACTGTCTGGGGGAAGCTCTGCTAATATATTAAAAACCATTAGGAAAAAAGAAAGAAAAAAAAAAGACACAAACATTTATCTTACGTAAATAATTTTTCTGAAACTAAAATTTCTACTGTGACTTATTAACTAAAAAAGACACATTTTTTATGAACTATAATTGATTAATTACACCATTTCTACCAAAGATTAAAAAAAATACCCTTCATTTTTTAAATCTTAAAATGATCTTCTACGTTATTTTTATTTAAATTATTTCTTTTACTTTTCCTATCAGTTGTTGATCCCACCTTTTTTTATTTATTTATTTTTATTTTATTTTTTTGAGGAAGGGGGGAGGAGGCGAGGAGCTATTATGCAGAAAAAAAAATTGCAATGTGTAAAGCATTTCCTTTTTAGCAATAACTATTTTTTGTTAAGTAAAAAATGGAATTTCTTGTGGTATGTTCACTAGGCAGGTGCCCATGTTTCACACTTTAATGTATTTAAACATGTTGACTGCATAGGCTGCAGATATGTTTAGTCGTTCATTAGCAGAGTGTGGCGGACGAAAATTCTCATCCTGACTTGGATACAATGAATTAGTTTAGTTACAGCATTCACACTGAGCATATAAAATTTCATCAACATATCAATAAAGCATCCCGCTTAACAAGTGATATTTCGCAACCCTTTGGATCTTTATGTTTATCAGTATTTTTTATACATCAAAGTGTATATAATATGATCCAATAATTTAAATATTTTTAGTTTTGCTGGATAAAAGAATGAAAACAAATCAAATTGGCATTGTTTATTTTTGACACTAGCAGACACAGATCTGCATCTGTTAGTACTGGAAATGAACATTTAAACTATAGTGCTAATGATGCAGATCTGCGTTTAAGTAGTAAGTGTGATATGAAATCTCACAATGTTTAAATCATGTTATATTTTTATTTCTTTCGAACCTTTCACGTCTATATTATTTGGATTCAATTCCGTATTTATTTTTACGTGTGTGTTTTACATCGGGCATTAATCGGCGTTTTCCTTGCTCTCTTCACCGATGTGCTCCCTCTCCGTCTGCTCGTATTGTGATGACGTCATCGAGCTGCTTGTGACGTACGGATTAGGTAGCTGTAAAAGGAGGCTCATCTTTTGGGGGCGTGGTTACTTTCCGATTGCTGGCGCAAATTAAAATAAATGTTTTTAAATGAATTGTTCGGATTTGTTAATTAAGATATTAGCTATTTTTTAAAATTCTCTAATAGATTTAAATCTTGTCGTCCGGATACTTTTGGTGTCCCCGTTTCTTACTATAAATTAAAAATTTCGTTAATTTTAAATCAGAATCTGTTTTGTTGATGAACCTGCCATAATGTAGTTTTCGTTTCAAAAGATCGCGGGCCAAGCCTGCCTGCCTGCTGCGGCGATGTCTGCGGAGTCCGGCGAAATTCTACGATGATGTTTCCCCTGTCTGAATTTATTTCTTTGATGGCGCGCAAAGGTTTTAATTGAAATTCTCATCTTTAAAATCTGGATTAATGCTGCATTTTAATTTTTAAAGACATTTCTTCGAGTGGAAAAGATCATTTTTATCGGCAAACGTTTTTATTAAAATAAAAAGGTGACCAACGGATGAAGGCCTCTTTCTTCTCTTCAAAAGATGAATAAAGATATTTGATTTATATCGTTAACAAGGCTCCTCTTCATTTGTTTTCAGCTGACACCATACAAGTAAGAAGTTTCTTTTCCTTTTATTTTATACCACTGCTTTGACCAAAAAGAACGCTAAGGGGTCTAGCGAATATAACGCAATATTTAAAATAAAGAACTTCATTACGATTTAATATATAACTCCACATCAACAAAGCAATAAAATTAATTTACACCACAGTAAGATACATCAAAATGAGTTAATGTGCCATCTATGTGATAGTAATCAAATTTTTACAGCCATTTCAAGCTTGAAAACCTGACCATGCCTAGCCCGCAACTACAAATAATGCTTCACAGTCAACATGCAGCTTGTCATTTAATTTTTCTGCAGATAATTTAAGATCTTTCATGGCAAAAAACTTTTTTTTTTTTTTTTTTTTTTTTATTTTAAAGGGAGAAGGGTGATTTTGTTTGAGCTGGAAAAATTCATGCTTGCTAAAGATTACTGCAGTTTTAGAGAATATGGCAACATGTTTCACTGAGAAGTTTCTGGCCTTGTCATGGGTCGTATAATTCAATGTTGAGCAAGGTTGTTTAAATATGAGATTAATTAGTAGAAAGGGTGAGTAGAAATTTTCTGATTATTTTACAATGGGAATAAAAACGTGCCTCTACAACTTTGTGTCTTCAATTTTCAAGACTACTACATTCACATCATGAAATAAGAAAGATCCTACCAAGTTTTTTTTTTTCCCAGATAACGCAATTTTCATACCAAATCCATTTTAAACTTAAATTTACTTAAATTCAAAATTTTAAATTACCTGTCGGCAATATTTTTAGTTTTAAGAAGAAAAGAAAAATTTTTTAAAGCTATGTACACAAAATAAATATTTATAAAAAAATAAAACTTCACAAAAGTTGAATTTTTTTTAAAAATTTTTTATTTAAACACTTTGATTTTAACTTTGCACTAAATTGTCTTTAACTTTAAAATAGAAAATAAATACACTTACAGTGGGATGCATTGAAAGCCAACGTTCCAATTCTATTTCTCCAGGAGGTGATACCCTTTGATAAACTTTAAAGAAATTTAACAGCATAATTGTCTAAAAATAAATAAAAAGCATATATGAAAGGATAAGAAAATAAAACCTTTTTTAAATTCAAAATTTAATTTAAAATGCCTATCGGCAATATTTTTAGTTTTAACGGTAAGTTTAGCTTATCATTTGCTTAATATTAGCCCTTAACCTAGTTTGTCCACCCTGTACAGAGAGCATCTACATTGCCGGCTTGTTTACATATTCACCGGCACTTTGTGTTAAGTTGAGTTGTATCACGCTATAAGTTGTTTTTCAAGAGCATATAGGTGGCACTGGCAGTCTGCAGATGTGTGATGTTTTACTGCAATGTGACATATGTTGCACTGTGATTCATCCAGATAAGTAACTGTTCATTTCATGGTTTATATGCAAATATCTTAGTTCTAGATCAGCCATACTCAACCTTTTTTTCTTGCGGGCCGCAAACATATGTTTGTGAAGGTAGGCAGGCCACAACACACTTAAAATAAGGTTAATTTAAATAGTAAGACAACTAAAGTAGCATAAAAAAGCAATATAAAAAAGTTAATATTATTGGTAGGGTCGTACGTTTGTTGCAAAAGAAATACTACCAAAACATTTTAGCACAACTATTTCCAAAATAGTAAACTTTGTGGTAGATTTCTATTGCAAATGAATAGGCTGTGAAGTTTGTTTCTTGGAAACAAGAGTGTAACAAATATTTTGTGCCAATTTTTTCTTCGACAAACATTTAACCCTTAAAAGCAGTATTAGTTGTATAATAAGTATAAAAAGTTATAATATCACAGTTTAGAATTTCCGAATTCTAACAAAAAAACAAACAACAAAAAAAAAACCAGGAGATTTTCTTTAATCAATCATTCTTTCACTCAATTCAAAATCTTTATTTTTTTAATTGTACAGATGCATATTGCGAATTTTATTAATTTGGAATAATGTTTGATTAGTGTTGCAGATTAAGAAATGTATACAACACTATAGCACAAATAAGACTACATGTAAAATGAACTTTTGATTAAGAAAACGGCATTTAAGATGTTTTAGCATAATTTTAAATTAATTAAAAATAACACGGCCAATGTTAATTTTATAAATGATTATGTGTTTTGGGCCGCACATAAAAGGTCGCCAGGCCGCAAGTTGAGTATGGCTATTCTAGATGATTCTACTTGTATATATATACTTGTTACTTTTCAGATTTCAGTGGAGAGAGGGGATGAATATATGCGGGCTCTCCAAGTTCTGTTCTCATGTAATTAGAATGATATTTTGTATTAGGAATAACCTTACAGTTTGGTTCATAGTTAAAGAATGTTTAGCTCAAGCTGAGCTTGTAGCTTTAAGATGTTTTTATTTAAGTTTTCCAATAAACGAAAAATTAAGCTTTTACACTGTTATGTCATTTTTTACACACATCATCTCACTTTCTTTTTCAGACTTTAAATTTCTAATATAGAGTAAAAACTTCATGTTAGCTATGTTATGGCAAACATTACCAAATTCTTAACCTAATGCTCAAAATTAAATTTGACCCTGATAAGTTTGTTCCTCAGCCCAGCATTTATTACTTTGATATTAAAATGTAATCAACTTTAAGATTCAAAATTACAAGCTAAGTGCTATTTGCAAGAGTTTGTAGTTTCAGTTGCACCCAGGGCTTGCTCCTGGTTAGAAGCCCAGTTATCGATCAAAAGTATTAAACCATTTAAGTTTATAAAGCTCCTCCCCAACTGACATCGTCACCCCTGCTGGAAATATTACAAGTGCTTGATCAAAAAGAAAGAGTATGTACGAAGATGACAAACTTTTGCAGATTTTGAGCTGGTTTACTTACCTGGTGACCAGCTAAATAATTTAAAGAATAATATGGTTCTTGGAACCTCCCCCGAACACAAGTAGACTCCCACAACTATGACTGTATACTAGAACTGTGAATAAAATTGTCCGAATCATTATTTCCATCAGTCACATCGTTACATATAAAAAGGTATTAAAATATTAAAATCTCAAATTTAAAGTAATTTCCAACAAAATATTTTTTAACTCAATGTCTAATTTTGAATCTGCCCCTTTTGTTTCTTAGCCCAGGAAATATTATTTTCAGATATTAATTGTAACAAACGTTAAGATTTAAAATGCAAATGTTAACGTAATTTACAGCAGTTTGTGGTTTTGGTTGAACACAGGGTTTGCTCACTTCACAGGCTCAGAAATCATATGGGTCTTAACCACACGTCAATCAAAATCTATCAGACCAATTAAGTTTAGTTCTTTTTAATTAGACACCTTTGCTCCCTGCCGGAAAATATTGCAAGAGCTGATCAAAAAGCGAAAATGTGTGCAAAAGTGACAGTTTTTAGTAAATTTGAGGTTCTCTACTGACCTTATGATGTAATAATTCTAATAATAATATAATTATCTGGGCCTCCTCCAGACATGATCAACTAGCTCTGTATACTGGAATTCTTAATATAATAAATAAGTTTGGTCTACAATGAGGTCCCAAATCAGTTGCTTCCAGTCTTTCAAATTATGCTTCATCTTATCAACCTGCTACATTTGTCACATATATATAACAAAGAAATCTAAAGATTTTGTAATACATATTTTTGACTTTAATGCACACTTAAATAATTTAATAACCATATATTTCTAAATATAGATATAAATTAAAAATACTGAGTTAAATTAAAATTACAAATGCAATTTTTTTTTTAAACTTTGTAAAATTATATGCAAGATAGGTAATTTACATTACAAAAATAAGATTTGTGCCAGCATTCTTTAAAGCTAAAACTATGAACAAAGTTTTATTATAACAAACTTAATCAAATATTTTTTTCTATTAAGAACAATAAAACTTTGATCCCACAAGAGCAACCCACAAACTGCAAAATTTAGTAACAAAGCAATATATCATAATTAAGTAACTAAGTTTGCTACATATAAAAAACATGCATATAACTTTTCTTACTTTTTCAAATTGGCCACTACTAATCGTCAGAAAACTTGCTGAAGCTATAAGAAGTTGTTTGTGGATAAAGAGTAAAACTTCATAACTATATGGAGATATCTGTAAAAAAAAAAATCAAATATATTTAAGATCAATCAGCTTAATCTCTGAAATAAGATTTTGAAATAAAACATCCCCACATAATAAAACAGAGTTTTTGAGTCTGCCTGTCTCTGTATATTATCACACAGGATAAGGCCACCACTGCTATGACATTGAACACTGAGGTACTCCATGGTGCACAAAAGAACCTCTCAAAAAGATTTTTTCAAAATTTGATTTAGATTTTTTATAAATTAAATTTTAAGGGATTCTTTATTAGATTTTTGAACATATTTTTTTCATTTATCATATTTTTGTTTCAAAATATCGCATCTTTCATTCTTTACAGAATAGAATAAAACAAACTAGTCGGATGTGCCAATCCCAAAACTTTCTTCTATCTCACAAAAATTTCGCATACACTAAAAAGAATCAGCACCAATTTATATCAAGGTCTAACTGAATCTAAAGTTTTATTAAATTACGTGAATTAGTTCTTGAGATATGACTATTGCTAAAATCGTGTAAATCCTGCAAAATGCAGCATAGCAGCGCCACCTGTTGGGCAATTTAAACCAAAACCTAATCAACAACAACTTATGTCAACGTCTAAACTGAATCTGAAGTTTGGTGAAAATCTGTGCATTAGTTCTTGAGATATAGTTATCGTGATAATAATGAAAAAAGTAGCATAGCAGCGCCACTTGTTGGGCAATTCATACCAAAACATAAGCAGAAACTATTTATGTCAAGGTCTAATAGAACCTGAAGATTGATGAAATTCCGTGCATTAGTTCTTGAGATATAGCTATTGTAAAAATCGAGAAAAAAGTGGTATAGCAGCGCCACCTGTTGGGATATCTACACCAAAACATAATCAGCGTTTACTTATGTTAAGGTCTAATTGAACCTGAAGTTTGATGAAAATAGGTGCATTAGTTCTTGAGATAGAGATATTGCGGAAATCGCAAAAAATGCAGCATAGCAGAGCCACCTGTCGGGCGATTTTCACCAAAAACTAATCAGCACCAATTTATATCAGGGACTAACTGAATATAAAGTTTTATTAAATTTCATGCATTAGACTATTTTCTAGCACTATTTTCTGTTACATTCACAATTCTTTTTTACTTTCTTCTATCTTTAGAAGGAGAAAGTATTGGATTCATGAAAATTTTCAACTTCTGGTTTTCGACAGATTTATATGTTTTAGAAGGTCCTGAACACGATTTGACTGTTTTTAGAAAATGTCTGTCTGTGACAAAAATTTTGTGGGCACTCTATCTTCAGAACTAATGCACGAAGTTTAATAAAACTTCATATTTAGTTAGTCCCTGATGTAAATTGGTGCTGATTAGTTTTTGGTGAAAATCACACAATAGGTGGTGCTGCTATGCTGCATTATTCGCGATTTCTGTAATAGCTCTATCTCAAAAATTAATGCCCTAATTTTCATCAAACTTTAGATTCAGTTAGACCTTGACATAAATAGATGCTGATTACGTTTTGGTATAGGTATCGCAACAGGTGGTGCTGCTATACCACTTTTTTCATGATTTTTATGATAGCTATATCTCAAGAACGAATGCACGGAATTTCATCAAACTTCAGATTCTGTTAGACCTTGACATAAATAGATGCTGCTTATGTTTTGGTGAAAATAGCCCAACAGGTGGCGCTGCTATGCTACTTTTTTCATTATCACGATAACTATATCTCAAGAACTAATGCACAGATTTTCATCAAACTTCAGATCAGTTAGACGTTGACATAAGTTGTTGTTGATTAGGTTTTGGTCTAAATCTCCCAACAGGTGGCGCTGCTATGATACATTTTCCAGGATTTACACGATTTTAACAATAGTCATATTTCAAGAACAAATGCATGGAATTTAATAAAACTTTAGATTCAATTAGACCTTGATACAAATTGGTGCTGATTCTTTTTAGTGTATGTGAAACCTGTGTGAGATAGAAGAAAGTTTTGAGATTGGCACATCCGACGAGTTTTTAGTTAACGCACTGACAAATTATCCCAAATTTCAAGTTAAATTGGGTTTTGTTTCATAATACTAATTAAGGATGAATCAGGCAAGAACTCTTTTCTTGACTTTGCAAAGTGTCAAGAATACACTTATTAGTTTTTATAGCCAATAGCTGAATTTAGATCAATAACTCATCTTAGCAATTACAAAAATACTCTGTGCTAAACTTAAAGAAATACACTATACTAGATTAATTTTAACACAATTATTCAAATCGGTAAAGAAATCATATGAATTGTAATTTCCCAACTGGGCAAAAAATGTCCAGGCCAGGATCCGAACCAGGGATCTCTTGGCTGAAGCTGCCAATGCTCTTCCAACTGAGCCATCCGGATGAATCTGGAAGACCTAATTCACCCAGGTAACTTATTAAACATAACGTCTGGTCTGATATCTGACTTTGTAATTGTTAGTGTGTAAAAGTGCTATTTAAATTAATAGAATAGAATGATATCAAAGAAAGTTTTGTAATGGCCACTGCATACTAGACAAAGAAAAATAATGAAAAAATAAATGCATGACCTTTTTCACCATGCTTTCAAGATCCTTCACAATTAATTCTTCAGAAGTTACAGCTTCAATGGCACATTTGGTTTTATTTAATAATGACTGTAAACTGCTCTCTATTGACTCAGAATTGCTCAAACATATCTTCTCGGCTTCAGTAAGGAGATTATTTATAAAAGCAATCAAGACATGGTCTTCTACTAAATCAAAGGCACTACAACATTCAAATATTGTTGATAAATTTGTTTTAGGGCTTAAGATGATTTCTTTAACAACATCCCAGTTATAGTCAGAATCACAGGAATTCAATGCAACCTAGATTTAAAAAAAAAAAAAAAAAATAGAAAGAACAATAACTATTTTTGATATTTGATACCAGTAACAGTGATTAAGCAGAAAATAAAATTTGGCGCAGTTTTGCACAGTTGAAAATTGTAACAATAAACACTAATTATACATATTTATTATGAATATATTGGGAAATGCATATGGGAATAAATGAAAATAAAACACTTATTAAGAGTATGATGTAGATAAGGAATACCGATTAAAAATATATCAGAATTCAAACAATATTACTATTTTGTAATTAGGTGCTCTAAATTAATTTGATCTTGAAAATTATGAGCTTACCCTCATTTCAACAATCACATAAGAAAGAAGTGACTGTATAGTAATTGAGAAAAAAAATTATAAAAAAGTTGTTAAAAAAAAGAAGAATTAAAAGTACATCAAGACCTCGCAAGTTCGAACCATGTTAGTCCAAAATTTCAAATAATCTGGACTAAAAATTGAATAAAATTTTTTTTAAATTAGATTTTTGCACATATTTTCTTTCATAAATCATATTTTTGTTTCAAAATATCACATCTTTCATTCTTTACAGAACAGAATAAAACAAAAAATGCACTTTCAAGTAGAGTGTCTCAAAACTGTAATGTAATTTATGGATGATTTGCATGATATGGATTATTTTTAAATGAGTCAAAGATTAAATAAAAATAAAAATTTAAACCAGATATAGATATGAACGGATAAAATAAATAAATCCCTTTTTAAATAAAATAAATCCTTTTTAAAATTCAAAATTTAATTAAAAGTTCTAAATTTAAAATCAGAAAACCCAACTTATTTTCCAATAGACTTCTAAACACAATAATTAAAACTAATTTGCTCAGCATAAACATCTGACATTAATTTGCATTTATGAAACAGTAGATTCAGAAGATATAAAAAGAACCATCAGAAATCTTAACCTGAATTCAATACAATATTTCTATTTTTAGTGCAACATAAATCAATTAAAACTGAGGTTATAAGATAAAAATTATTTTAGCTAAAAATGATACTTACATCAGCTTGCGTAACTTCAACATTCTGTTTGAAAAGCAATAAAGCTCTTCTGTAAATCTTATCATATTCTGAATACTCAAGATTTGAGAATACACGACAGCATTCAGTACCAATTTCTCCTAGAGACATAATGCATCTTAAGTCTTTAGCTGACCACCTTTGCAATTTCTAAAGAAGTATAGAGAAAACACTAAGCATTATCTATAAAATAATTTTCCTAAACATATGATGCATTCAGTAGCTAAAAACTACAAAATAATAATACACACAATAATTTCTACAATTCAATGTTTGAACACAATCTACACAGTATTCAATTACATATTATGTAAAATGCAAGGCATTTTCTTTTATCAAGTCACCTTGACTTTTTACAGAAATAAATTTAATAACTTTTTTAATTTTTTTTTTTTTTTTTTTTTTTTTGGGGGGGGGGGGGGGGGGGGGGGAGGTCAATGACTTAAATAGTTTTATTGTTATTATCTAATTCTAAATTTGAGATTATTGTTGTAAAAAAGTGAATAAAAATATACTGATGCAACTTCCTCATTAAAAAAAGTCTTAGATTGAAAAATGTTTACTTTTAAATGTTCAAAATAAATCATGTGCAGTTCAATATTACATTATCACAAAAATGCAATAGTCCATTTAAATGAACAAAATCAGGTATCAATGCAGATTTTTTCTTAATTAGGTTCTGATTTTGTGAAAAAAAAAGTTAAAAAGTTATTTGTGTGAAATTTATTATATTTTTGTGAAAAATAAAATTTTGTATTGAAAGATTGAATTCAGTTACTCAAATCCAAACTAAGCCTTTATTAATGCCAACATTTTCAAGCACCCCCTTCCTCTGCAAGTTTTCCATTCTGATGAGCCTGTTTTGTTTGCAATTTATCCATTTCAAATCCTAACAAAATAAAGAAAAATTACGTTTATCTTAAAAATCATACCCAATTTCACGACTCCAATTCATGTTGTTTAAAAAAATTTCTTTTCAATACATTAATCTGGTTTAAGTCCTGACTATGGGAAATTCACTGCTTTGATTTATGCTTGGTGGAAAGAGCAAACTAGTGAATTGGATACTTACACATTATTCATGCTGGGTAAAAACACCATGCCAGCAATGACACCTATAATACTAATATATACTAATACTTATATTGCTAGTATAATTAGTATACTATAAAATATACTGTACTATAAAATTAATATGACTGTACTTATTACTGTAACTATTACTGCTAATTATTACTTACTAACTATAACTGCATTGTTATGTGTTTTAAAAAAAGTTTTCTAAATTATTGTTCTGTATTATTTTAGTTTGCTTTTATTTTATTATTTTTAATGATGTTATGTATTTAATAAATGTATACTGAATTACTGTTCTGAATGTGATTGGTCATTGACAATGATAAACATGATTGGTGATTAACAATTATTTTTGGCAATCTAGATTCCTGGCACGGATAATACGAAAGAGCGGTGAATTGATTAAAAAATGCATAATATTTGCTGTGTTTCTTTAAGATATGGTAGCAAGAAAGAAAAGAAGCATTATTTAAACTATCTTCTCAGGATTTTTAAATTGTTTTCGCAACATATAATCAGAACGTAATTAATATTAAATTATTAAATGATAAGAGTATTTTTTTAAAATTATTACACTCTTTATTTTTATTTCCTACTTTTAAGTGTGTAAAATATTTCATCGTTGCAGTTTCACAGACCGATGGCATATTTTTAGTGGTTGATATTGGCTTGGTGCATGATAAATTCCATTGTTTTTGTAACTCGTATACAGTTGTAATTATAAAGAATATTTGATGATTTAACACTTGAGCTTGACTAATGGAAAGTGTCTTAAAAATAATTTATTAATTTATAGTTAAATTCTAAAACAAATGTTGCATTGTCACCGGAAACACACCTGTGTACATAATTTTATAATTCTAGTACATCAGGAAATGAATGAAAGACAGATTACAAAATTCTGTCTTTATATAATACATGAACCAAGTTAAGTTAAATAATAGAGTGTAAAAATGCAATCATATGCCATAATACTTATTGAAAATTTTATCTTGTATGGCTTGAAAATAAAGTCTTTACTGTATAGCTAAAGAGTGTTAATTTAAGAACAGCAAGATGCTCCCATTGGCGATAAAATATTATTTTTAAATGTATACTTACATTTCATTCATAAAAATTAAATCTACAATGATTATGTTAATATGACTTCATTTTCTTTGCTTTTTATATTCAGTGCAGATACTAATATGAATATACCTGAAATATTTCTTCCATTGGCAGTGATGACATATTTGGGAAATAATATTTTTTTCTTTATCTTGAAATTGTAAACTTCTGTATCTTCAAAAACCTCTAATAGGTGTTCTAATTGCAAATACTATGACATTTTAACACAAATTTAGTAATATACATGTATAATTTGTACTGATGGATCTGAAGTTTTATTGGCTTATAAAAAACAAAATACACAATATTTAATGAAATTTAACATGGAAATAAATTCAATAAATCCAGAAAGTCAGGTGTTTGAATATTTTTATCATATTTATATATATTTTTTCTGCTGTTTCTTTTTCAGATGCCTCATATGTATAAATAGAAAAAAAAAAGCATTTGAAATTGAAATGAGAAAAAAAGATTTGCATAAGGAAAAATTATGCTAGGAAGTTGAAAGCAGTACTAAGAGGTGGTCTGGGAAATCTTTAAAGTATACAGTAATTTTCCCAGGTTCTTGCATAGTTTTGCGCAAGTCTGTCAAAAAATAAAGAAAATACACAAAAACCGACTTTTATATACATAAAAACAGAGGTAGTAGTAACTTAAATTTGTACTAAAAGCCATATATTTTAATGTTAAGTTAAAAAAAAATATTTCAGGGAAAAAAAAAAAAAATCCTACTAGAAACTTTAAAAGCGCATACAAATTTGAACAGAAAGAGACATTTTCTACTTTTGTTTTTTCCTTAGCAAAAACTTTAAAAATTTAACAACAAAACGATTTAGTTTTCTACTTTTATTTAACTAAATTTTGTTTTTGTGATCGATTTTTCGCTCACTTCCTGATATGCTAGAACTAGTCGGATATGCCAATCCCAAAAATTTCTTCTATCTCATGCATGTTAATGCTACAAAATTCATTATCACACCGCCAAAACAAAATCAATATTTTTCATCATTCTGTTGTATGTCAGCTGCTTGCGAATCGTCGGGTTACCTGGATGTGATCAGTCGATTTATTATACTAAACTACAAAAAGTCCTTCTGGCCTGTACCGGCAGGAAAATATAGCCTCCCTATTGCTTGATTTTGAGATTTTAGCTAATTCTACTGAAAGTACAAGAAGTTAAATTGCACAGAGCCCAATTACAAAACAGTCAGTCTGAGTTCTCGCCAATATTGAATTTGAATGAGAATATCGCCAATTTAGACAGACATAGCCAAGTTGGCTTCATATATGGTAACATATTTTTGTCACCTAATTTGGCGATATTGCACCAATTGTTGCCAAGCTTGGCGAGAATTTGACATTGGCGAATATAAATATATAGTGTTAAGCATGTAAGTGTTGAAACAATGGTTACAACCAGGGCTTTACAAATTTGAAAAAATCTGGTAGCCAGGTATAAATTCTAGTCGCCAGTAAAAAAATTTAACACCCCCCCCCCCCTCCCCGTTATTGATTTTTAAAAAGTACAAACGTTTGCTTAGGAATTAAGTCAGAAAAAATAATAACAAACATAGTTTAGAATTATTAGTTACATAGTTTATAATAGTGCATAATAACTAAGTTTTCTAAGGAAACTTATCAAAGTTATATATTTGTGAAAAAAATAATAATAAAGGAAATATTGTAAACTCTGAATTAACCGACATGTTCGGGAAATGCTGATTGCCGTATGCTTCAAATGTTCAAATAGTTGAGTGCTACAAAATCTATATCGGATGAGAGGGCATCTATAAAATAGTGAAGCCGGAAAACGATTTTATGCCTATTTAGCCTATCAAAATAAAAAAGTCAAATAATTCTGATTTAATTATTTCAAAATTTGCATTTAATGACATTTGCAATAGTTTTGCCAAATTAAAAATAAGTTAATTTTTTCTGTTGTTGTTTGTTTGTTTGTGTGTGTGTGTGTGTGAATATAATTTCAAATTTATTTCTTAATATTTTGTAACTTTGCAGCATCTATAATGAGATATCTTACAAGAAATTTAATTAAACGTTGTGATGTTCGCAAACTCGAGGGCTATTAACGCGTAATATTACGAGTTATTACGTAAACGTTTGTTTTCGTAGCTAAAAAGGAAAGAAAAAAATATATTTTCCCGCGCTGGATTAAATCGAAATCAGCAGCCGGCTGAGGTTTATTTTCATCCAACGATCTACAATAAGAATAAATAAAAAAAAAAAAAAAAAAAAAAATAACTTTTTGAAGTGCAATTAATGATTTTTTATTTCCATTTACTGCAGATAATAATCCAAACAATGTAATTATAAAATACTATTGAGAAACAACTCTGAACCAGACACTTGTCGCCAAGACAGAGTGACGACGGCAATGTCCAACGCGTGTGGTGCAAACAGACGCGAGGCGCCAAGCATTTTAAGCCGGAAAAAAATATTAAAAATAATAATACATATTTTTATTAAAATGAATTATTCTTGAAATTTTAATTAAGTTTTATAGATTTACTTCGAATGAATTACTTATAATCACTTATATGTTATTATTCTTTTAAAATGAATGTAATAGATTAAAAGTTTTAATTCTGAACACAAAAATCTGATTTGAAACATACAAAAAAGTAAGCATTTTTTATCATTGCATCAATTTTTAGAAGCCACATAAGACTATTTGTTATTGAACCCCCCCCCCCCTCTCCTCACATTCTAATCACATGACTAGCCGACTAGAGCGGAAAAGAATGACGTTTTATGTGCATGAAATGGAAAATGCCTTTTAAACTTCGCTTTAGAAAAAATGTCGTTTGTGCTCATGTTTTAGTTCAATTTTTGTAAAAAATAAATAAATAAATGAAACAAAAAAAGTCAGATTAAAAAAGTTAGTCGCCAGATAAAAAAAGTTGGTCGCCAGTGGCGACCTGGCGACCGCATTTGTCAAGCTCTGGTTACAACGATGAAAGAAAATTTGGCGAAACCATGTTCACCAAAACTCATAAATTAAACCTGTTTATGGAGGAATCCTGCTGTATTGTTTCAAAATGTCAGTCACCCTATAATTTCCAACTGCTACATCTCAGCCATTTTTTAAGATAGAGGCAAAACAAAAAATGCTCTGGAATCCTAGGATCAAAGCCGAACATTTAACGCAAAAATTATTTAGCCTTTCTAATTTTTTTGTACATCTTTCTGAAATTGAAATCTTTAAATGGCTATCACAGCACCCTCTCCAGGCGCAATACCCCCAAATTCAACTGGGACCTGCAGGGTATAGTCACAAACATATACAAAAAATTTGGTTCAATTATCCACATAACTTCATACACTTTTCGATTATACAATAGTGAAAATGGAACAAAAATCGCGATCGCAGCACCCCTTTTGTTGAAATATCCACAAATTCAAGTGGGACCTGCTGGCCTTAGCCAAAATCATTGAAAAAAATTTGGTTCAATTTGAAGCATAACTTCATACACTTTTCAATGATACAATGAGGACAGACAGACATTTTGTAAAAACATGTTTTTCGGAACCTCTGACCCCAAAAATGTGTAAATCCGTCGAACACCGGAAGTTGAAATTTTCTTTGATTACAATACTTTCTTCTATTATAGATAGAAAAGTAAAAATTACGTTCACAGGTCTGTTTCTGATGACAATACAACATTTTAATATTGCTAGAACTTAATTATAAATTAATCATTTAATTTTAAGGTATTTTTTTGTTGGCTGACCACAGGTGATAAATCACTGAATATTTTTTTATGGTTACAAATTGTATAAAAGTTACAACACAACAACAATGAATTTAATTATGTGGCAAACCATGCTTTCCAAAATAGACCAGCTGGTTGCTAAACTACAACAGCGAAATATTTTAAACACTAAAAAAATAGAAAATATAAATACAAAAATAAAGCGAGTGATGTATTTAAAAAAAAAAAAAATGCTTTAATGAATTAATATATTTTTTTTATATTAATTAAATTATGATTATATGTTGAGAAATCAATTTAGAAATCTTAAAAGATACTTTAATTGATATTTCATTTTTTCTTTCCTGTTGCCATATCTTAAAAGCTCACGCTTTCTACCAAATGTAAAAAAGCAGTTTATTTTCTATAATTGAGTTCAATGTCCATGCCAAATTATAATGTATTGCAATGGAAATTTTTTTTTTTTTTTTTTTTTTGGGGGGGGGGGGGGGGGGGGGGGGAATGAATTGCTGTCATGAAATTAGGCAGGATTTTCAAGATAAACATTGGATGCTTATAAAAGTGTTAATTATAAAAATAATATTTTTAATAATTTACCTATTTCTTAAAGTACTTTTTGAAAATTTTATATTATTATAAACAAAAGGGCTAAATTATTAAACAAAAAAATGACTATAATTCCTAATATTTTTTTTGATTTAAACTATTATTATATTAAACAATTATAAGAAATACTTTCCGTTATAATTTTTCTGCTGAGTGGATTAATTTAGAGTGAAAGAATTAAAAATTAGATCTTACATATAAAAGAAAATGAGAAAAAAATAGATACTAAAAAAAAAATTACCTTTAATATATTGATTTGTTCATAAGGGAACAAAGACAACAGCCCTATACAAGCTTCCATATCGAGCTTTCTTTTATCAATCATCCTATGCATAAGGTTATTAACTGAATCCTTTATATCCACTGCTATTAATGAAAAAGCTTCTTGTGAACTTGTATCATTCTAAAATTAGACACATAAGGTATACATAGAATTAAACTGATTACATAATTATTAAGTACAGTAGAGGATAAAAAATCTGCATAGCTTGGAACTGGAGGTTGTGTAGTTTTCACAATTCAGCGGATTTTGAGCCATAAAAGAAAAGATTTAAGCTAAAATTTAAGCTTAAATTAAGCTAAAATAATTAAATAATTACAGATAACAGGAATAAAACACACAATAGCAACTTTTCACTTTTGTATTTACAAATCAGAATAGGGAAAGAGATATACATAAAACTTGGAATAAAAAGTTTTAAATGACATTTTATTATTGTATGAGGGTCACACTGAAATTTGAGATGCAGCTAAATGGTACAAGTTAAACTTAGCAACTCTTAGGAGTGTTCCAAGTAGTTTCCCTCCAAAATCAATGCATTTTCTAGACTAATTTACCAAAGATTAAATGCCTCAAGCCAGCTATTTTTTGGAATAGATGAAAAATATGCTTTTATTGCTGCATCAATCTCATCTTCAGAAGAGCAGAGTCCTTAGGGGGTGTGTGACATAGGGGCTCGTGCCTAAGAAGGCCTCAAACCCAAGAAAATTGAATAGTTTTTTAATTTTTTCATAATTGAAGAACATCTTGAGTTTATAAGCGATTGTTGTCTCATAATAACCTTATTAGGTTTCTGTATCCAGAAATTTGGTTCAAAAATGTGAACTCTGACAGAATTTTCTGATTAATCTTTACTTTTATCAAAAAATAGTAAAAACAATTCAATTTTTCAATTTCTGGAAATATGGTCCTCACAGATATTGAGCACGTTTTTATGACAATTATGAAAAACATGATTTTAAAAGTCGAAATAGGCCACAGATAGTGGAAACATCTAAACGAATATCCCTGTTCCTACGTATAAGTATGAATTGTGAATTTTTTCAAAAGATGACTGCAATGTGAAAAGAATAGAGGATTAATTAGTTTAGTAGAATGATACGGCCTTGCAAAATTTCTCGCACTCAGACTCGCTCTCACTAGGGATGGCTCTGATATTCAGTATGAAAACAATGCCCATGTAATTTATATATTTTTTTACTAAGATTAGAAAATCACCAAATTCACACATAGCAAGATCAGGAGAATAGGATACATATTCCACCACTTTGACTTTTTTAGTTCAAGAAATCTGACTTGTATGTAATCCTTGCTAAATAAGAACATGTATTGTCATGGTGAAGTATTACATGTTTTAAGACAAAATGAAGCAAAAAAACTTACAAGATATACAACCATATGTTTTATATATCAATTTAGAACAAGAACATAATTATATAAACAAATAAATAATATTGCTAAGGCTGATCTTGAATTAAAAAATGAAATTTGCCAATCATTTTCTTTTTGTGCATACAAAAAACTTTAGTCTATTTGAACTTTAAATAAATTAAGTTTTTTTTTGGTAATTTATCTGGCAATGTAACCAGTGGTGTAGTTGTAAAAAAGCCAGAGGGTATACACTATAGACAGAAGGTATATGATATAGGCAGAAGGTATCTACAATACACTATAGCTTTTTTGAAAAACAGAGATTATACGAGATTTCTCAAAAAAGTCCAGAGGGTATACGGCATATACCACAGTACACCCTTCCTACATCCCCGAATGTAACCCACTTATATGATTATAACTGATTATTACTTGACTGTCATTTTTTGTTAAAATTTTGGTACATAAAAAAATTTACTTAGAACTATGACAATATTTTATGGGGGGAAAAAAAATTGGACCTTAAGTAAAAATCTGATATTTATGTACAGATGAAAATTATTTTGTCCATACAATTAAAAGTTTCTAGATAGTTAGTTCTAGATAACAGTTTCTAACTTGCATAAATTAATGTACTCTTCATGTAAAAAAGTTTCAACCACAACATGGAATTTCAAAATAGTAATCACCATTAATGTTATCATTTACTATGTAGTTGTTTTGCTTGAATTTTTATTTGCCAGCCAGGTTTTAAAATTCAAAATTTCTCATATGAAATTATATTTGGAATGTTTGGAAGTACTCGGCGATGCAAGCAGTTATTTGCACTTCTTGGGGAAAAAAAGAACAACAAAAAAAAACAAGTCTTATTGAATCTAGAAACCTTATTATTTAATTATTTATTTTTAACCCTAATCAGCATTTGATATGCTTGTCCTACAATTACCTTTGATAGACATAATAAAAATTACAAGAACTGTAACTTAGTGTTTTTCTGTAACATATTTAGACTGGGAACTTTTAGATCAAGGTACTAACCTGTACAAATCCCATTTGTAAATGATAAAAGAGAAACATAGTTCGAAGAGCAGCCAGTTCGTGACCATTTTCTTTCATGTGCATAATTACAGGTTTGAAAAGGGCATTAAACTGTTCTTTCAAAGGGAAGTCAAGGGCTGTCTGTAAATTGCCTAAAAAATAAAGATAATTAAAAACATTTCTGGATATTAATTATAGCCAAAATAAATATTTCAAAAGGAATTACTTACATGAATTTCGAAGAAACAGTAACAATACTTTTAAAACAAAATCAGCAACTTTAACAACATCCAACTGAAAGCCATCATCTTCATAAAAAGCATCAAACCTCCATTTATGGTAAATATCAGTTTTCATTGATGGTAAAGCTGACAATCGTTGGCCAGTAATTTTGCTCAAAATATTCAAGTAATTTGCCAGTTGTGCTGCATACATGTATTTTTCAATATTACCTGAAAATAAAATAAATAAAAATTATATGAATTTCATTCAAAGAAAAAATGAATATATTTTATTTACACTGATTTAGAAATTAGTTAGATACTTTTGATCTGCAAGATATCAAATAAAGCTATAATTAAAAACAATATATACAAAGAGGTGCCAAAGTTCCCACTAATCTTCCGTAATATGTGGTTTAATCTGACCCAGTTTAACGGCACTTCTAACCAGAAAACATATTGGATAAATCTTTATTTAATTTCAGGTTTCTACGTGGAATTTATTAAAAAAAATTTTTGGTGCAAAACGTGTTAAACCTGGGTCAAATTATTCCACATATTATGGAATATAAATGAGAGCTTGACACCCCTGTATATACAATTAAAAAATATCAATAGTACTTTTTTTGAAAAATATTTATTTGGGGGTTGAATGTAAAACTGTACTCATAACAAATATTATAATTATAGTTTTGCTCTTTTCACTTAACTTTTAAACTTCTCTGTACATTTAATATATATATATATATATATATATATATATATATATATAAAAGAATGCTATTAAATGTGTTGCACTTTGTTTATACTTTATTTTACAGACATCACTGTAGCTCATCAAACAGCTCATGATGCAAACTTATTCCAAAATAAATGGCTTAATTTATAACTTCAGAAGAACTTTTATGTTCAGCAACATTTTGACAATATCACATACATTAATAGTTGTTGAGAATAAATTGAGTTTTATGATAAATATAAAATGTAAATTCTTTGAACACTGCACAACTGTTCAGACGTTTCTTTATTTTACATCTCTTATTGTCTAGAATCTCTTTTTCTGCTCCATAATCATAGTTATCAACCTATGTTGTTTTTTCAAGTCAAAAAAACATATTTTGAACCAGAAAATTTATTTGAATGAGTCTTGTTTTTTATGTGCTATTTATTTAATTTAATTTATTAAGTAAAAATTGTAGTTCAAAATAAGTTTATATGACTTGTAAAAAGACCGGAAGGATGGCAGCTAAGCATATGATTTTTAAATAACTTTAACTTGTAAAACATAGAGTACTGTAAACCTAAAGGGGCTCCACTAAAGTTAGTGATTGTTATAAGGCTGTATGCCAATAACGTTGGGAGCTACTGTCATAAAAACAAGGGGGAAAAAATCTCATTTCAACATTTTATAAAAATGGTGCTTCTTTACTTCCCCATCGTTAAAAAAATACCTAAATCTATAATAAAAATAAACTGATACCACACAGTGGGAGTTATCACCAATAATGGATAAACATGAAATCAAAGCAAACTCCTTCTTCCTTGGTTTTATGTAACCTGCACTGATTTTTCACAAACCAATTTTTAAAAGGTATCAGATAGAAGTAAGAATACTAAACAAAATCTATCATCATGTGTGTGGCGATAGATTTTGTTCAAATAATGAGGAATTCAAATAGAATATTATAGAAGAATCAAATAGAATTCATATAGAGTTTTATAGAATTCAAATTCATTAATTCAAATAATGAGGAAAGCTTGAAGGAATAGACTGTTCTTTATTTAGTCAGAAAATGAGAAAATAAAAGTTACAGATGTAACATGTTCTTGATCCCGTTTAATCACAACTAATTCTTCAGTTGATCAATTGTAAATAAATCTTCTTAGTGCAGTTACAAATGTAATTTTGAAGCAATCTAACCACTTTTTTTAAAAAAATAGATTAGCTCATCAAAATTTTTACATCACCATTGTTTATCCATTCTTAAAGTGTTATATTGGGTCATTAATACACTTTTTTAATGACAAAATCCTGTAATCTTGAAAATATTTCGCCACATCTTCTGTTATAGGCAAAAATCCTACATATATATATATATATTGTGCTGTCCTCTAAAAAAAAAAACCCAGTGTGAAATGTTCCCTAAAAAAAAAAAAAAAAAAAAAAAAAAAAAGAAAACCACCGCAGTACTTCAAATATTTTACTGAAGTCAGTTTTTGGTTTTGTCCTGTTTCTATACATCATTTACAACAGTAAAAACATTTGATAATATCTAAGGAGTGTTTATTTAGTTTAAAAAGAATTTAATACTGCAGAATTTTGGCAAAACATAAGCTTCATTTTCACATATTTGCTTGTTATAATATGTTAGAAAGATGTACATCAATTTTGAAATGTTTTTATGTTAAACCATTAATGTGTGAATAAAATGTTACATTTTCAGCTGATTGTGTCATGTATGGCTCGGCTGGCGACCTTTGAAAATGGAGCTAAAATACCCATGCTGGAATGAAAAAAAACAAAACAAAAATTTTTTAAATAAATAAATGATAAAATATACAATTTTTCTTAAAAATACATTTATTCTTAAGGAACATAATTAAATTATGCAAATTTAATGCATATTGAATAAATTTCTACAGTTTTTTTTTTTTTTTTTTTTTTTTTTAAGGTATGTTATTAAAAAAAAAAAAAAAAAAAAATATCAATCTTTTTTGCATACAGATATACCCTTCACTTGTATTTTACACATTATTTTGATGTTTTCAAACTTTTATTTATTTTATTGACTCTTTTAAATTTTTAATGCAAAATATTTTACTTAAGGTAGGAATAACCAATATCGATGTATAGCTGCTAACTTGTATGATTTCTCTTTTAAGCATACAGATGAACTGTAAGATTGTACAGTTTTGTGCAAAACACATTAAATGAACTGTAAAATATTATTTTATATTTCGCATAAAAGGTAAAACTTACAATCCGATGCGTTCCCCCTTCCTTATGGAAACGAGTGTAATTTAAAATATGCCATTGAAGAAAAGCATAATACAATTCAGGAAGGAAGTGACAGCAATTTAATCAGCAAATCTTCTTTCAAGAACAAGTGTGCACTCTTTCTATGTCTTCAATGAACTTCATTATCATCTGAGAAGGTAAAGCCAGGGTTGTAATTTTGATCAGTCAAAACTCATTTTAAACGGATTGTGGTCAAAACTTGTTTTAACCATCTAAAAGTGGTCAAAATTGCTTCAACCACTCAAAAGTAATTGAAACTCTATTAAAAAACCTTTTGAATTTTTTGGATTTCATAATGTACCTGGTGAATTGTTGTGCAAACAGCAATAAAGATAATTTTCAAAGTTTGATCTGAGTTAGCCTTAATACAGCAAAAGTTGTTACTTAATAAATAACACATGTTGTATTAAGTTTATTTTAACAAAATAAATTTTAATCTCTTTTTCCAAGTCAAAATGGGTCTTAACTACTGATGATCAAAACATATTTTGACCAGGAAAGTTAAAACTGTTATTTTCCATGTTTAAACCCTGGATAAAGCAGGGACTAATAATATTAGGTAAAAGGCAAAATTGAGAAATTTCATTAGTGGCCAGTGGTAGCAGTTTTATAAGTGGTCACTATCTTTAAACTAATGGCCACTTTTTTATTTAAAAGTGCTAAACAGTAAACTTTTGTTAAATTTTTTATTAATATTAATCTAAAATTAAATAGCCCAAATAAATATGTTAATATAAACATATTGCAACCAGCAAAAGTAGAACCCTTGATAGAAAGCAAGAAAATTTTACTCTCTCCTTGTAGGAAAATGGCCATAAGGTGGCCGCTGACACACATAATTAGATATTAAAAAGAATGGAAATTTATTTTGTGCCAAATATGGGCTAAAGGTTCAGATATGATAGTATGACTTGATACTTGCTGTCCCTAGGGTTACTGCATCAATGATAGTAAAAAGTGAAAGTATTAAAATCTGTAAATGCAAAAATGTTGAAGAAATGTGATTAGTAAAATGAAATTTCATGTGCCAAAGTTGGCAGATGTTCTGGAAACAGCACCAATCCATTTCCTTTATTACCTAAGTACTCAATATTTTTAATATCAGTTAGATATTACAATTTTTTTCTAGATTGACGCTGGTTAATTTAATAAAACACAAACAACAGCTTGTACAAGATGTAAGGAAAGAATAAAGATGAGTGTTTCAATTATTACACAAAAAGAAATAGATGAAGAGTTAAAATCACATGAATCTCCAAGCACTTAAAAACATTGTAATCACTCTTCACTGCATAAAATATATTCAAAAACAAGCATTGAGAATAAAAGTACTACTACTAGTGAAGATGGCAGTCAGGAAAGTAATAAATCTTTTTTTAATGCAGCTCAGATTTATCAGATGCAGATCTGCATGATACAGAAGAAGCTGCAATTTTGAACACCACAAGTGATATCACCCATAATGAATACAATGATTTATTCTGTTCAGTACCAGAAGCCGAGAAGTTCCAATGTGGCCAATAGGTGATTGTTAAATAAGGTGATTTAAAGTTTCATGGTATTATTACTGAAGATGTAAATGATGATCATCGAATAAAGTGCTTAGTGCCAACAAAAATTAAGAGTACTCAAGTTTTAACCTGATGACCATATTATTCAGAACAAAAGAAACCAAAATGTGGCTGTTACTGATGCTTCTCCCTTAATAAACTCTCGAAGATTTTACAAATGCTATTTAAATCATTTTCTTCTTCAATTTACTGAAGATGTATGCAAAGAAATGGGAAGTCTAGAACGAATTTACAAATGATTATATTTTTTATTTTGCATTTGAAATTCTTTCAATTTACAAAAATAATGAAATTTTAAATATTTTTTTGCAGAATTGGGGTTTAAAAATAAATAATGAAAAAAAAAAAAAAAAAAAACTATTTTGCTGTCAAATAATTTTATTTCCAAGTATTTTTACATGTGGCTTTTTTTCTTTAGGTAACATGGTTTTTTTTTGGGAAAAAGTGGGTTTTTTACAAATTCTTGCTTAATTGACTGTCATTTTGTAACATATTGATAGAATGAAAAACGATTAGCATTAAAATCTTAGTCAGAACAAGCTGTGAAAATATAGCTATGTTTAATTTTTTTGTATTCTTTATTAGACTTTATATAAAGACTAGGGGGCCTACCCCCTGCGAGCTATGCTCGCCAACCCCCGCTCAGACTTCGAGGCTTCTAAAAACATGACAGCGTGCTTTATTTTATAAATATTGGTAAATCTGTAATTGGGTTGCCATGCTTTTAACGTTTTAATGGGGCATTTTTTGATTATCATGGCCTCATACACAGCTGTTGCGAGAAATGACGACTGTTTTCGGGAATGATAAGTAAAATCAATTACAACGTGAAAACCAACTTGTATAAAATGGTTAGGTTTAAATTGTGGCTACCTCTCGGACTTTTATAACAACGATCTGTATTCTATTCTTCCTTTGCGTTTAAGGATGAGAAAAATTACATCTGCTTGTGAATAACATTAAGAACCACGGTATTGAAAAGTACTATGTTATAGACATTTTCAGTAACAGGTTTTAATTTTCTCCCTATTTTAGTGCACCATCATGCATATTTTCATGTTATTTTGAATATGTAAATTATTTTTTTTAATTAATATGTATATACGAATTTTCTAATAATTATTTATCATACAAAATTAATTAAATATTTTGTGCATGTATGCCTGCATTTATTCGGCATCAATTGATGAGATATTTAAACAAATTTGCTATCCCCGATAATTTTACACCATGTTATGTCACTTGAATATTGTCCATAAGAAAATCGGGTACTTTTCCATTATAGGATCCTTTGCTTTTAGGTTTGGCGTAATTCGAGCTTCAAAAAGGGATAGATTCGTTAATAATATACATAGATTTGTTGCCAAAAGTTATGAAAACAAACCCAATAAACTTTTGGTGCTTTTCTATTATAGGGGTCTTGACGCTTTTTTAAAAAGCTTGTTGGAAAAAACCAAGCAGGATAGAAAACCAAGCAGGATATTTTATTCTTCCGTTCATTTGGGCAATTATTATATTATATATTAGTTTCAAATATACAAATTAATGATTTTATAAAGTCGTTTAATTAAATTTTACAAAAAAATAACAAAATGATATCAATAAATAATAATTACTATTAATTCCTTTTTCTCCCTTTCTTTTGCGTTTACCTAAATGACGTCATTTGGACGAATTTATTCAAAACATTTTCAGTTTATAAATTAAATTAAATGCTGACAGACGATTGAATCCTGACGATAGAAATGTGATTTTGTTTTTCAGATTTTATTGAAAAACATAATTTAATCACAATCTTGTCTTCATTATCGATTGAAATGAAAGATAAATCCAATTTCAATTTGAAAATGACGAATAAAAATAAATCAATAATCCCTATCGGGATCCTTTTCAATTTTTTCCCTTTTTTGTCACAAAAAAACTGAGTAATTAGTTGCCATCATTACAGAAATGTCATTAAAATTAGAAAAAAATTAATATCTCGTAAACTAATTCCAATTTCAAAATTCTATTACCAGTTTTGACATCCGCGGATTTTTATGAACAATTGGTATTAATTTCACCATCAAGCGTTTAATATTTTATTAAAAATAGCCCTGAAACATAATCAGTTGTTTAATCAGTTGTTTCATAAATTCGTTTCATAAAATCGTTTCACAAATTCGTTTCATTAGGATTTTATATATATAGGGTAGATAAATTCAAAAAATGGGGTTTTTTTAGAGGACAGCACAATATATATATATTCTTTTTTTCAACTGCTAAAGAAAAAAAGAAAATAACAGTAAATTTATATTCTATATGGCAAAAACTAAAGTGACTTATTCACAAAATAAACAACAAGAACGAAAAATCATGCGCCAAACATAGATTATGAAACACTTTCCAACACATTCAGAAAACTAACAAAACATAACTATTTAATATTGTGAAAGAGGACGTCTAAGTAAAGAGTTTGGAAAACACATAACACACTTGAAAATCCAATTTCAGTAAGTACCATCTATAGTTGGAAAAGTACCGTAATTTTTTTTGTACAGTCTTGTATAAGATTTATACATTTGTGTATATACTACATAATATGCAAAAATTTAGTTCAGTTAGGAAATACATAACACAGTTAAAATTTCTCATCAGCAATTTCTGCCAATAAGAAGAAATCTACTCGAGATCTTTTGTGCAGCCCTGTATATCATCTTTTTATAGAATTTATACATACCAAGTAAAATGCAAAAAATTAGTTAAATTTAAAAACACGTACCACAACTCAAAATGCACTTCTAGCAATTATTGGTCACAGTACTGTAACCGAATTCTTTTGTGTGTCCCTGTAAATGAACGATAAATGTTATACACATCATATTCTACCGTAAGTATCTTGTAGTGTACCTCTCAGTGAGCTGTATCAAATTTAATATGTTTGATGGCATTGTAGTACGCCACAAGTGTCGTTCAATGCCATTAAAATACACTACAAATGATTTTACTACATAGACAGTAATGTAATGGAATTCTTTTGAGTGTCCCTGTAAATGAACTATAAATGCTATAAACTTTATTTTCAATACCTAGCATGCTATAGTAAACTTCAATAACATATCAATTGCATAGGAATCGGAGTACAATTACACAAATTAGAGAATGGACAGACTGACAAATTGCAGACATACAAACCAAATTCATAAAATCTTTTCAACTATGTTGGAAAGTGTTAAAAATAGAAGAACGTACAATGCATGTCATGTGTGTGCATTATTGGTATAAAATCACATGGCGAAGATTTTGTTTACTGTACATGGTGGGTGGAAAGGTAAACAACTACTATAAAAACACTGAAATAATAATAAAAAGTATTTTATTTTACATTAAAAGGAGTTAAAAAAAAATAATAACCTACCATCTTCACAGTGTGCAATAACTAAATTGCTCATATGGCACATTGCAGAAACAACAGCTTCAAAACTTATATTTTTAATGTTTTGGAAATTATAAGAAAAGTGATTCACAACTTCTATGAGAGTTTCTGCACTTGAAGCAGATGGATATGAAGAAATGAGTTCTCTGAAAGAGTGATAGCAATCTAAGTAAAATTTTTGATAATAACTTGAATCATAATAACTTTATTGCTGAAATAAATTTATTTTATAAGAAACAAGTAAAATCTAATAAAATAGGAGTAAAACAAAACTATCAGTGCAAAGAACCATGGATAAAGCTTAATCTTTATCTGAAAAAATTTTTTTTAATGAAAAAAATGTACAAAATGAATAATAATCAACCACCTTTACAATTTTGATACAAAATGAAAAAAAAAATAATAAAGTTATGTAGCAGCGATATTTTTATTTATAAACAAAGTGTCTTTGTTTTTTAATAACTTTATTCATAAAAGAAAATTTTAAATTTTATCACAAGAGAAGATGCCACATTTGAAGTTCTGAATCTTATGAATGAAGTTGTCAAAGTATCTGAATACCAGGAGATGACAGCTAATGGTACCTTTGTTGGATGTTTCTGATTGTAAGTTGTTATTTGTAAATAGTTATCTAGCAAAAACATAACTGTGAAAAAAGGGAACCAAGTTGTGTAAAAAATAAAAATAAAAATAAAAACCAAGAAAAGAAGTGATATGTAAGTGGGTGCCAAGTTCAAATAAAATTCACTCAAACTTACCTACTGAAGTATTATAGCATTGTTTAAAAATAAAAATTATTGATAGCATATTAATAATAAATCGGATACTTGGCAAGTTTTTACCTAAGAGTCATTTATCTTTATTAATGACATTATTATATCAAAACTTGTTATTTCCTGTTTGGAGGCCTAATTTCAGTGTACTGAGGCTCCTGAAAGGGGTGGAGTCTCTAGAATGATGACCAAGGACAAGCGTAAATGTATCTGTCTCTTTGTCAGGCCTTAGTCTGTATTGAGGTTTCCGGGAGTGGGGGTCGCTAGAGTGATAATCAAAGATGAGCGGAAGTGTAACTGTGTGTTTATTTGTTTAACACGAGTCATTTGTTTATAATAACAATATTAAAAATTATTATAATGACAGTGTTATTAATATTATAATAATTTTATTAATACATGAAAATGATAAGCATAATATTTATCAAAAACATGCCAAGTTCTAGATTTATTATTAATATGCTATCAATAATTTTTATTTTTAAACAATGCTATAATACTACAGTAAGTAAGTTTGAGTGAATTTTATTTGAACTTGGCACCCACTTACACATCACTTCTTTACTTTTTTTTTTTTTTTAACAGAACTTGGCTTCTTTTTTTCACAGTTATGTTTTTGTTAGATATCATTACTTTTTGTACAGTTACAATATACTTAAGCACTACTTAATGGTTTTTAATGTGTTTACAAGTGACTATTTTATTCACCAGATAACTTTCAATTTAATTTAAATTTCCTACAACAAAATATTTGGCTGTCAATTTGTGGCAGAAATCTGTATTTTAATACTGCTGTATTTAATGTTTGTTTTGAAACAAAATGTATTGTTTCGAAATTTTTATTATTTCTGAAATAACAATAGTCATATTGACATAATTTTGTTTTACCATTACAGACTCATTAACATATAAATCAACAGTCCGATTCATATTTACAAATAAAATGACGAAGCTATCCAAATATCAAACAAATAGTATAAAATTTAAACAAGCACTAACAAGAATATCCGAATGACTTTTAGCTCTTACTAATGTAGGTTTTTAGTCTGCTGAAAGAAAGTATTGGCTCAAACTATAATTAAAAACAAAATGCTAATGCTTCTTTTGCTTAATTATAACATTTATTTGACACACAGCATACAAACTTGAAAGTAAACAAACAGTAATTATTAAAATTTGAATTAGTCCACCGAAACTACAGCATAGCAAGAATTTACATCTATAAAACCCTCCGTATCCAACAGTTTGAAAGTTCGTGCCGCTATCGAAAGGCATTGAAATGATACTTGATAGTCCTGTGAAAGCATTATCTTTATAGTCTGCGGCAATCAGTAGAGTACCTTTATCTGCAGCGGAAATCGATAGAGTACCCGTAGCACTGGCGTTGAAAGTCCGAGACACCACAAGGTTGTCCACAGCTACACTGCCTAGACCCATGGTAGCCACACATCCATGATCAATATTTATTTGAATCATAGGAATGACTCTCTTTTGCTTACATTTTTACTTTCTTCTATCTTTACAAGAAAGTGTTGGATTCATGAAGATTTTTTACTCCCGGTTTTTGACGGATTTATACATTTTAGAAGGTCCTGAACACGATTTGACTATTTTTAGAAAATGTCTGTCTGTGACAAAAATTTTGTGGGCGCTCTATCTCAAGAACTAATGCTCGGAATTTAATAAAACTTTAGATTCAGTTAGTCCCTGATATAAATTGGTGCTGATTAGTTTTTGGTAAAAATCGTCCGGCAGGTGGCGCTGCTATGCAGCATTTTTCGCGATTTCTACAATAGCTCTATATCAAGAACTAATGCTCGGAATTTAATAAAACTTTATATTCAGTTAGTCTCTGATATAAATTGGTGCTGATTAGTTTTTGGTAAAAATTGCCCAGCAGGTGCCGCTGCTATGCAGCATTTTGCAGGATTTACACGATTTTAGCGATAGTCATATCTCAAGAAATATTGCACGGAATTTAATAAAACTTGAGTTTCAGTTAGACCTTGATATAAATTGGTGCTGATTCTTTTTAGTGTATGCGAAACCTGTGTGAGATAGAAGAAAGTTTTGGGATTGACACATCCGACTAGTTAATTCTGAGATTAGACTAATTTCAACTGCGGATGTCTCGAAATATATGCGTATTTCGATATATGTATTCTCTCAAGATGTTTTTTGTTTTTTCACAATGTGTCTATAAAGGTAAATTTTATGCACCATTACTCAAAAAATTAATTCTCTGAAATTAGCCAAAAATGGCTGATAATTAGGTGATTTTGCGACAGCCAAAATTCAACATTTGACACTTTTTTTGCCTAATAGACGTAACGTTAAAGTAAAAATGGACACCCCCAAGTGGGTAATTAATCAATTTTCAGATCCTCTCCCCCCCCTCCCCCCGATTCTTTATAGTGTAAACGAACTTCGTACCAAATTTGAAGTCTGTAGGTGCAGTAGATATAAGAGATCTTTTTGATGAGTGAGTGAGTCAGTGATAAAATTATCGATTATTAGACATTTTCAAATATCATTATCGAGGAAAATAATAATGCGTTATTTATAAAATTTTGGATTCTGGATAATTAAGGGGGCCTTACTACACTTCTAAAATTACAAATATGTAGGTCAAATAGATTTTCAGTAGTAGAGTCTCGAAATTTGGTGAAAACAACTCGAAATGGTTCGTGTAATATAACACACTAGTATGTCAGACGAACTTGGCTGACACACTGCCGTGTGTCTAGATTCAAAAATTGTCTGTAAAAATTCATTAAATTAAAAATTTTTTTCTTCATACAAATGAAGTAGAAGAAAATTCAGTTGACTTAAAAATAAAACTTTATGTGCTGCTGCTATAAATGTAGAACATCTCAACAATTTAAAATTTTATTGAGTGTCAAAGTTGTAAAAATTATTCACACTCGCCCTGTGTTATGTGGCAAATGTAATTACTTATAACAGATTTGGTACATTCCCATTAGCCAGGCACAGGTTATAAATAGAGATCGACCGAAATTTCGGTTTCGGTTTCGGCACAAAATTGGACTTTTGGCGAATATTCGTTTTCGGCGAAACTGCTGCTAAAATTTCGGCCTGACCGAAACTCGACTGAAACTATCTGTATTTCAAAATCTCGTTCCTTCTTTCGGAAATTTTCAACTTTACTCATTGATATGAATTGTATCGGCTCAAATGAGACACTGTTTATTGCTGTGAACTCCACTGTTTATCATTATCGGTCATGACTGATCCATGATGTGAGTATAAATTATAAAGCAAGCAATGCATATATGACTAAACTTAACCCTTTCCGGCACAGTGGTCCCACTCCGGGCACAACTAATTTTAATTCCAAACTTGCATTCGGCACCAAGAATATGTTAATAAAATTTTGTTTCTATAATGAATGCTTAAAATAAGGAGTTCTTACTTTCTAAAAAAGTAGTTTGTATATTCCGGTGTCCGTCAGCAATTTCTCATTTTACGAACAGACTTTGTCTGTGCCGGAAAGGGTTAAAAGACGCTTATCACGTGATCTTTAACAGCTGAAATCTTAACAGTAATAGAAAATTTTTACTTTAAAACTCCAGATTGTTTCGAATGCTTTATGAGAAAGGTGTTGTTGAAACATATGAAGATTTACGAAATTTATTACAAAACATATATCGATATATGTATACATAAAATATTTTTTTATTAGATGAAATTTGTATAACTGGAAACTATTTCCGTCTTATTGCTAAATTAATTACGTTTTATTTTACAAAAAATAGTTTTGGATAGAGGCACAGAGAGTCAACTTGGCACCGGAGATAAAATTTTCAAACAGGGGTGCCATTTCAATACTTTCTTAGGGAGGCAAGGAGTGGCAAAGCTTTTTTTAGGGGGGGGGGGGGGTGCGGTGAGTGACCAAAGATTTATTTTTGATCTTATTGTGCACATCTTAAAAGAAAATTGACAACTATTACATTTTTATCCTTATATATATATATATATATATATATATATATATTTAAAATTAGATAGTACAAAATAGTGTTAAACATGTCTCACTTTGAGAATATGAAAATGGAAAATAAAGTTTAAAATTAATATTTTCTAGGCTTAAAATGTTGTCCTAATGCTAATTTTCCTTTTTTAGTCAAATTGAACAAATTATTTTAGCTTTTGTGCCCTTTACTTAAACTTTTACTTAACCAATATTTAACTGTATACTTAAACAATTATTATGCAAAATATTAACGAACTGGAAATATGAATATATTTAAAAATTAAATATTCATTATTGAATTTGTTTTACATTATATATAAAAGTTGTATTATTCATGTTTCATTTTTGTTTGAAACTTATACACACTCATATATATGTACGTTTGTTTGTTAGAAATGTGGTTCAATACATGCATAATTAATAAATTAATTAGTAATGTAATTAGTTATTATTAAGTAACTAGCAGACTACGCCCGCTGCGCTGGTCGGTTTCTCCCAAAAAACCTTGAATCAAACGAAATATATCGGTGAATTTAACATTGTATTTTAAAGTAATCCTTTACCTGGAATATCCTAAAATAACATAAAAACGGATACTTATTTCACCAAGTTATGTTTTTTTAATACGGTTTACTATTACGTTTACAATTTTCCACTGATTTATATGTTTTATAGCTACATTTTTTAATAACATGAATTAACCTATATTATTCATAACTAAAAAGAAATGACGCATCTAGTATTTTTCGAGAATTAAATAAAAACCATGCACTCGTGACATCATAATTTACTTTTATATTTTAACAGAATAATAAGGCTTCCATAATTTGTGACTCGTGCTGACACATTGCTGTTATCATTATTTTTTTACGCGTGAAGTTTTCGCTATGGTACTCTATTGTGAAATTTGGTAATTTTTGAAATTCAATATTTGAAAAATGGCATAATCAGTGGATTTGAAATTTATAGCAAGAAAAATACAATTTTTTACCTTTCTGACGCAGTTTGTCTAACAATTTTCTGACAAATATACTTTTCGAGCAATTAATTTTTTCTGTAACTTCAAATGTTTCATTTTCCTAGATTAATCTGTGGCAATGATTAGCGAAAATCCCAGTCGTCAGCAACGCATAGCTTTCTATTAAAAAGGATTATTAATTATGTGTTATTAATTAATTTAATTATATGCTGTTATGTATGAATTAATCAGTTTTTAAATTTTTTGACACTTTCGGTTTCGGTTTTGGCCGAAAGTGGGAAGATCACCGAAATTCGGTTTAGGTTTCGGTTTCGGTCTTAAAACATGTTTCGGTCGATTTCTAGTTATAAATTGCCAAATAGTACAGTATCAATTGTCATCATTGATATTGCAAATATTTCTAATCAATCTCTGCACAACCAAAACTTGTTATTTTACTGGAATTCCAGTGATCGTAATTATGATGAAAGTTTAAGACTTGAATAAAACAGAGGAACAAGCCACACTATTTTTTTGAGGCAAAGCCCTATTTGACTGATAAACTAATAATATTTTTGCAAAAGATTTCAAAATAAAGTTCCTTTCTTTTATTTATTTTTTTGAGGGGGAAGATGGTATTTGATGGCAGTACAATATTTTACCATTCTACTTGTCACAGTAAAAAGAGTATTTGTAAAGGAAAAAGGCTCCAATTATCAAAATAGTTTTTCAATTACTCTTCAGATTCAAAAAAGTCCTTCCAGCCCGTACTGTGATATATATATAAAGGGATATATATATACATATACATAGGTATACATAAAAGGTAGCTTCCCTATTCCTAGGTTTTAATGTTAGGTTTTAGATAATTTTACTGGAAAACACGAAACTAAAATGCATGGAATCTGATTATAGAAGATTCATTCTCAGTTCTCGTCAATACTGAATTTGAATGAGAATTTTGTCAAATTAGTCAGCTGGAGCCAATAATGATGGGCTGATTCGAGATCTTTTAAGAATCGATACCTTAGTTTTCGAAAACTTTTCAGAATCGAAACCAACATTCGAATACTTTGTATTCAAATGTTCTAGAACTGAAAACTACTCCAGACTTTGTTCAAACTTGATGAGGGCGACATTCCATCTGTCTCACCATTCAAACGTTTGTTCTACGTAAAATCACATCTCTCTCTCTCAGTTATTATTAATTATTTATTTTTTTATGATCACGTGTCCATTACAGCTGTTTTCATTTTGCGTTCAGATGAAAATTCAGATCGTCATATTACTTTTTTTTTTTTTTTTTTTTTTTGATTAATTTTTCAATAATGAAATTTTTCTTCGAAAATTAAATGGTAACGCTTTAATGATTAATCTAATACCCAGAACTTTTTGAATAATCTAGAACAGGAAGCAATTTTTGTTGATTAATCAAGAAAAATTCTTTTTTCAAACTGTAATATTTTACTTTCCAGCATGCAAAATTGTTTCTTTTATTGTTGTTTTTATTTTAAATGGTATATTTCTATAATAAAAAAAAAAAGTATAGGTGTCCAAATGGGTGCCATATAGGGTTCAAATGGGTGCCATTGAGCAACACTGTTTCCGAACTTCCTTATTTAATGGCAAAAATTCTGCGATTAAATAATGCAACGATTATTATTCAGTAATAATGGTACTAGAAATTGAAGGATTGTGGAAACCCTGTAATAAACCTTGTTATTTAATACTTAATACCCTTTATACTTGATAATAGTAAGTATGGATTTGTAATTTTGTTTTCCTTTTAACGTTCATACCTTTCAAATTTATCTTACACGGAAATTCAGGACGGAATGAGAAAAAAAAATAGAACTGTTTTATTTCTTTATTTTGAAAAATATTGGTACAGATTTATTGTTGAATATTTAGTATTTCCTAATTGGTAAATTTATGTATTACTATTGTTGATGTGTAAAAAATTGTTTTGCATGATGAGTTCTGACAAAAAAAATCTTAATTCATATATTTTCATGTTTTTTTATTATTATTATTATTATTTTGTACTAGCTGGCACACACTGCATTGCCCAGGCCGATACTAACATGAATTTACCTAAAATCAAAGATAATTATTAGATATTTTTTAACGAAAATAAATCCTAACATACATAGAGTTGTCTACCCCACTGTCTTCGGCCGCGAACACCGAACGTGCTGCGGCCTATGTTTTTAACCAAAACAAACCTGGAATTTGTAGGATTTTATATTTTTAAACAAAAATTCCTCCAAACGAACATAGAGTTAGGGGATCGGTGTACACTGGGTGTGCTATGCACGCTCCGGTCTGCTTGGGTTTTATATATATTTAAAAATGTTTCAAAAAAAATTTATAAACGAAAATTCATTCAAACGTACTAAAATTTGGGGTTCAAAAATCGCCGTAGAAATTCTGAATAAACTTTATTGAAAAAAGGACATCATTTACTAAATCGGTGTAAAAGATTGAAACTGGATTCATTTTACTAATGTGGAGAAATCGCGGAGAATTTCGATAGAAAACGCTTAAAAAAAAAAAATCTTATGGGGGGAAAAAAAAACTATCTTAGATCTGCATAACTTCAGATATTACAAGTACCTTCTTGCCAAATTTTGTTACTCTGCATGCAGCGGTCTGGTTAGAATACATCACACGGGCAAGCAGACAAACACAAACTTTTATTTTTATTATTATAGTTTTTTTTTTTTTTTTTTTTTTTTAGAACACTAGGCTATTTTCCAACGAAGCAGTTATCGTTATTTTTAAAATTAACTTCGTAAATTTTGAAAAAATAAAAAGGATGGAGAGGTTCAAGAATAGAATTTTTACAATTTTGTAATAAATACTTTACAATTTTGTAATAGAAAACTTACAATATTTATAAGAAAAATGTAATTTTCTGTTTGTTCCAGATATAAAAAAAAACCACCTTTTAGTCACTATACTTTTATTTTGTTCTATTTTTTTAATATTATTTTTACATGCTTAAAATGATGTTTTCTAATATCTAAGTTAGTAATTTTAAAATCGGAGTTGTTGAGTTACAAAGGGTTAATCTACATAATCAATAAATTTTTTTTTTTTTCGAATTGTACAAATTAATTTTTTACTATGAGTAATTATTTTCTGTTATATTAAAAGAAAAAACCCATAAAATTTGACCTATGTTTTTTAATTACAAATTTACAGAATTTTATGGAAGTTTAAATTCATATGCTCTTAAAAAAGTGTAGCTTAGCTGTACACACTTGAAAAAATAAAACTAAAACAGCGCCAATCATCCATTCTACTAGCTTCAAGATTCCGGAGAAATGTTTTAAACAGAGCCGAGTAGTCTACTATTTGAATACTAACAACATTGAATACTAACAATGCAGCTTATGAAAACATAGAAAACTCAAGCTATAAGAACTGAATACATCGAAAACCGCAGTTTTCATCTGCGGCACAAATGCCATGTGGCTTGTATTCGAATACTCCCGTCCGAATTGAGATCACTTGAGAACTTGACTGAATCGAGACCTCAGACATTTTGAATTCGAATACTCCCATCACTAATAGCCAAGTCAGCTTCCTTTAAGGCAACCTATTATTGTCACCATACTTGGCGATATTTCTCCAAGTTTGGAGGGATTTTGATGCTGGTGGAAATGAATATATAGTTTTAAGCATATGAGAGTTGGAACAATGGTTACAACAATGAAAGAAAATTTGCCAGAAATAATGTTAACTCAAATTAAATCGGTTTATGGAGATATCCTGCTGTCTTGTTTCAAAATGTTAGCCACCTTAAAATTTCCCACTGCTATATTTCAGCCCTTTTTTTAGATATAGGAGAAACAAAAAATGCTTCGGAATTCTTATAATGAGGCCGAAAACTTAAAGGAAAGAACATTTAAGATTTTTTATTTTTTGTATAATTATTTGAATTTGAAATTTTTAAAGCAATGCCATTTTGAAACAAAATGGTAGATGAAGCTAGACAATGAACTTGGTTGAGTCCTTGATAAGTCTCGCCAATACACATGCTTTGTTTACTTTTTGTAATGGAAGCTACCTAAAAGTAGGACTCGATATGATCATTGAAATCAACAAAAGTTTGTTTATGAAGCAAAAGAATAATTCAAAACTGAGCTTTGGACCCTAAAGTATGATACACAAATCTAATGTTTGCAGAAAAAAAAAGAAACTTCGAGGAATAGTGTGTAATCACATAGAATCTTACTTGGCTGAATTTATATGGAGAAGGGAAAGAGTCTACATAACCACAATTGTCCTCTGGACATCCTATAGTGTTCCTACAGATCCTGTAATTGCCATATTGTATAAGAACTTGATACCCAGAGGATACAAAGAACGAATTATCCAATTACATTCTCCTTCTACAAGTCCTTGGATTCTCTTATAGGATGCACATGCACATTAGACTACTTTCCACCATCCTTTATCCTCTAATTGTCAAAGGAAGCACTTTTATTTTTGCTTGTGTAAACTAGAAATGATATTTTGATGTTGAAATAAAATGTTTTTGGTTGATGGTGTTATTTTTCTTTTCTTTGCTATTACAACGATTTGTGCCTGGCTAACAGAAAAATACCCTGATGTTTAATTATTTCAAACAATTAATTTTTATGAAACTTCTAAACTGGCGTGTAACATAATTATCCAAAATAAGCAGAGACATAACAAAGAAAAATCATTATTAAATTTGACAGTGGAAATATATATTTGTAAATATGTTCTTTCCTACATAAATTTCAAATGGATGCTCAGATTTTGATGATTTTTTAATTTTAGCCGAAAAGTTCCATGTGAATTCGATTAAAATTCAAGAACAGAATTTTTGTCTGTCTACTTAATGACTAAATAAAAAATAATAATAAAAAAAATAATTAAGAAAAAATGTATTACACATATTTAAATTAAGACAAAAAGGATATGTCCTTTAACAGTTTAAAAAATTATTCCTCTTTCTCACTCCCAAAATTCTAAAAAGATCACAATCACATGGGGAAAATATTGTAATAGAAATAAGACAATGGTCGTCGAAGAGAGATATTTCTGCTATTAAGAAAAATTACACTAAAATTAATATATACATATTTTTTAAAGCAAAGATTAAATATAAATGGAAACTCAATAACAATTCAGCTGTAAATAAATTAAAGATAAAATTCATTTTTGTCACGTCACAAAATGCATGTGAATAATAATAATACTTACGCACATAATTTAATGACTATTTTATATATCTTCTTTTGCAAACATATGGTTATGACAGTAGATAAAACATTTGTCATTTCCAGCCCCAGAATGCAGCCGAGTCTAAAAATTATTTTCAATTAATAATCATACAAATAAGAAATCATTCAAGTAAGTAAAAAAAAAAAAAAAAAAAAAAAAAAGATACATACCGCTTTATTTTAAATATTCCTATAGAAAGAGCATTTTGTTCAATATCTACCTACAAAATATAAGAAACTATTTAAAAAATTAAAAAGTATCAGATTATAAACATTAAATTCTCAAAACAAAATAAAACAAGCAAGCTGAAGTAAGATTTTGAAATACAAGAGAAATCACTAGGTACTTATCTTATTATCATAAAATAAAAGAATACAGCAAAATGAGAAGATCCTGAGAACATATGTTAAAGATTTTATCTTTATTTATTTTACAAAGAGACTCAGCCCAGACATCCAAGGTTATAAAATATAGGTGGAAATCCCTTCCTCTTTTTTTTTTTTTTTTTTTTTTTTTTTTTTTTTTAATTTGAAAACTGTAATAGGTTTTTATATTTAATATATGTTTTTTAGAATGTCCACTAACAACAAGAAAAAGCATTTTGTTGTGACAAATATCAATAATGTATTAAAATAAAGCTTCGAAATTTATTAAAAGCAATACCTTCGTATTAGCTGCATGACAGGAGTTAATAGCCGAATAAATTGCCCAAAATTTTGCTACTTATAGCATCTTTTATTATTATGACAATTTCAGTTGTTTTTGTATGCAGTTCGATTATAGTCTGTTAAATTTGTGTTTTGATTGTATTATTTTGTTTGTTTTTTGATAAAATTTTTATTTTGTTATGGAATATTAGCCTGCAACGGATGCTGATTGATTTATATTGCTTTAAATGCAAACAGATTATTTTTTTAAAAATTGGGCTGTATGTGATAGGGATAGATTAAACAACAACAACAACAAAAAACTCATGCTTGAAAATTATTTTTAAAACTATGAAAAATTAGTAAATTAAGATACTGTTTTCAAACAAACTAAATATTTAAAAATCTTATTTAATGGTGTAAAAATTGAAACCATTCAATGTTTAGAACTTAAAAAAAACTAGATGGAACCTGTCAAAACTTGACGGAAAAAATTACTATAAGAATATCAGTAAAATAAGCTTCTTTATTACATAAGAAGGGGTGCGTATGAAACAGTCTTTCAAATATTTTATTTTAAAAGTTTTTTCCCCTCAGTGAAATACAGTACTATTTTCAATGCAAACTCCAAACAAACGATCCATAAACAACCGTGTAGTGCAAATCAGTTTGACATTACCGCCATATTCCCCACGGCAAGAAAGAAAATTTCATGGACCTATGAAGTACCATACAAAGAGTATATCCCTACTTTCATCTCATATTCAGTAAATAAAAGAACATAGTAAATAAAGCACACATCCTCCCCCCACCCCTGTGATAATGCAATCGAATTAGCTCCTATGCGCATGTGCATTGCATCTGCCCAAATGCACTGTCAAAATTCCACGTTAAAAAAAAGTTTTAAAATGTCCTCTTTAAACATTGTTTGTTTTAAATCCATATCTTCTAAAACGCATCCATTGTTTTAAGCTAATCAATTTTTATGTAAAGATGAAGAATTTTTTTTTTTTACAATAATAAATCAATCTGCAGATGGGGGAGAATTTTAATGTTTTCAAGTGTAATTTATTTGTATGGTTTCTTCGGTTCCTTTACATAATCAGGATGATTATTCCTTTTCCATCACAGTCGAGGATCTTTTCCCTCTTGTACAGTTAAATATCCAATGCATCTTTAAAAAAATAATAAAATACAGTAGCATATTCTGATGCAACATATACATCAACGAATTCAACATATAAATTTTATATTAATCATAAGCTGAAAATAGTTTTTTTTTTTACAGATTTTAGTTTAGCGCCCAAATGCTCTATCTTATGGATAATCTGATCTTAGGATGTATCAGGTTTTATTATTATTTTTTTTTCACTTTTCATGATGGTTAGGGAAATCTATTTTTAATTGTGGCAACTTTCCCAGGGGCTATTTTACATTATTAAAGCAAACTGATGGTCATTGTTTAGGTAGAATTGAAAAATATTTCATGCTTGAAAATTATTTAAAAAGACGTTAAATTAAGCGGCAGTTTTCAAATAAATTTCAATCGAAAGCTAATTTTTTTTTTTCTAATTGATGATGTAAGAATTAAAATTGTGAAATGTAGTAAAAAATTGAAATTTGTAGTATTTAGAAGTGATGTAAGCGCGATGAAAGCTAAAGCGATGGCGCCATTTGTTGTCACAATTGTTATACTTTTCTAAAAATTGCCACTGTGTTTTGGCTGGAGTCCAGAAGTAGACTACCATTTTTTGACACCGAAAGAAAAATTCACAGTGAAAGAAATAGGACTTTGCCACTAATAAGGAATTGTTAAATGAACTTATAACAAACCTACCGAAAAAATTCCTATAAAATATTAGCCTTACATTGTTTATTCTAGCTAAAAATACAATCATTATTTCAAGTTATTTTATTTATTTTTATTTTACCATAACACTATTTTAATAATTTTAATTTTCCTGAAATCTTTTACTTTCGTGAATTTTTTTATTAAAAAATGAAATCTTCGAACCTATAATTTAAAAAAAAAGTAATTGGTAACATGTAATCAAGGTATGCATTCAAGATTAAGCAACCAATAAAGGCTCCAGTTCGAATCTTTAAAATTAAAAATTGAAAAATCAGTTAAAATTACGTTATGTTGACACAATCACATATACATTTTCTTTTTAGTTTTATCAATGTTAAAATGAATTTCAAGCTAAGCATAATGTAGTTTTCCCTGGCGGAAACTTTTCACACGTACTTTGTATAAGTTACTTTTATGCTTAAACACCACGTATACAAATAAAAATATAGTTTGTATTTAATTGTAATGAAAAATGGCATCAACAAAGTTATAATGCATAATGATAAAATAAACCCAATGGGCAATATACCAGTGACGTCACAATACATATGAATTACTATTCCCTTATAAAACACGCGGATAAATATTTTTACCGAAACTTAACTTACAAATTAAAAAATTCAGCCTAAAAGCCATGTGCTTTTAATATTTCATATTTCTTTTATCCTCGCAACCACTGAGGTTCTTGTTAATCTGCGCCTTGCAACAGTGGGCGTTGTCCGATTGCCGACTTTATGACGTCATACGCAGAAGTAAAACTTTCATTTAAAATTACGGCTAATTAATTAAATTTTTGAACAAATGAATGTACGATAACAAATCTGTGTCCGAACATCTTTCATTTAAAAAAAAGAATGATTTAATTTGATGCAGTAGTTTGTGCTCACGGATTGTTGAAAGAAAACACTTAGCGTTTGAAATATATAGATGTAGTAAAAGCAAAATTTATTGGTCAGGAGTTGCTACTGTCATCATGACATCATCATTACTAAGGGACATGTTTTTGCTTATAATAGAGATATTTTTTGAAAAAGTAGTAGTGACATTAGTCTAAAACATAGAATATAAAAAACAGAAATTTTAATGACCTTACTTAAAAGTTTTGTAAAACTACACAAAAGCAAAAATTCAACAATATAACAATGATTCTTCACGAAAATAATGGGGGGGGGGAAATTAAAATCAGGGGGGGGGAATAAAAAAAAGATTCCAAGATACGAGAAGTCAAACTAATGCTTGGAATTTTTCTTTTGTCTTGTTCTGTCTCTTATGTACTTCTGACATGGCAATGTCAGATGGTATGTATGGCAATCATTATGAATTTTAAAGCAAAACTGGAAAATTAAATTTTAGTAACTTTTAAGAAGATATAAGACATATATAAGAATTTTTTTCAATATTGTTGGTATTAAAGTACTCTTTTTTAAAAAAACAACTACAATAGATAGTTATTAATATGTACAGAGCAAGTGTGTTTTTCATATTACAAGCAAACAATACACAAATTAAATAAAGTAAAATCAGCAACACCCCACACTAACTCTGCTGCAAACCATCATAAAATTAAAAAAAAGGAACTTGCCAAGCAAATTAAAAAAATAAATTTATTTCTATATTGTTAAGCCCGAGAAGGGACAGATATTAAAATTATTTTATTTAGTCAATGATACAATAATGTTGCATTTTTATATTAAATTTTTCTCAGTCTATTTAATCTTAAAAAAGAAAATTTAAATTTGAAACATGATATTAAAGCAACTTTAAAACATTTCATTTAGTTGAAATGAAATCTAAATAAATCTTCTACTTTTTAAATTATTTGAACTTCTCATGTTTCTTGTCTGTTAGAATTTGCTACAATACAAATTTTGCATAATGCATGTAAAACTGAAAAAAAAGTTGAAGATTTATTTAGATTTCATTTCAACTAAATGAAATGTTTTAAAGTTGCTTTAATATCATGTTTCAAATTTAAATTTTCTTTTTTAAGATTAAATAGACTGAGAAAAATTTAATATAAAAATGCAACATTATTGTATCATTGACTAAATAAAATAATTTTAATATCTGTCCCTTCTCGGGCTTAACAATATAGAAATAAATTTATTTTTTTAATTTGCTTGGCAAGTTCCTTTTTTTTAATATCTCAAGTTTTTTTAATAACAAATTAATATGAAGCAGATAAGATTCACATCAGGCAAGTATGTAAAAGACTGCACAGATCAAAATCAGTATCGGTAATATGAAATATACAGTTCAAACATTGATTATTCTTGAAACAATTAAAAAAATAAAAGTAATTTTTTACAAAAAAAAGTATATAACGGACTTCAACGGATTGTTTCTCATCTTCATAATGATAATAATAAACAAATCATGTTCATTTTTGCAAATAATTTTATTCCATTGTGCAAAATACGCTTGCAACCACTTTGGAAAGAAACAGTGGAAGATGGAACAGTGGAAGAGTAAGTAATGTGTGAAAGCTATCGATAAAATCTTATGTTGTTTTATCACATAATAAGAAGTATAAAAATAATAACGAGTATATATGAGCAGAATGTTCTTGAATATAATTGTAAACAGGGAACGTGTCAAGAATTTTTGTTATATAATTCAAATAAGACACCTATCTGCCTTCGCCAACTAGCGCGCCCTTAACTTACATCGGTGCCTCGAACCGAACGAACCTCCGACCCGGGTCCCCGCTGCCTTCGACACAGGATGATCCCTTAATTTGCACATCAAATAGTATAAACCTCTAACTGAACGAACCTCCGGCTCGGGTCCCCGCTGCCTGAGGCACCGTATAGCAGTCGTGCTGCGCACGTGCTGCATAATATGATTAAGCGGTCACAGACCTTTCCAACGATATATCACATGAGGGGTGTGTGCAAAATTGAGAAAAGTACCCCCTTGGGGAGGCAAAGTGGGGGATGGACACCGGAGATACATAATATGATTAAGCGGTCACAGACCTTTCCAACGATATATCACATGAGGGGTGTGTGCAAAATTGAGAAAAGTACCCCCTTGGGGAGGCAAAGTGGGGGATGGACACCGGAGATACATAATATGATTAAGCGGTCACAGACCTTTCCAACGATATATCACATGAGGGGTGTGTGCAAAATTGAGAAAAGTAACCCCCTTGGGGAGGCAAAGTGGGGGATGGACACCGGAGATACATAATATGATTAAGCGGTCTCAGATCTTTCCAACGATATATCACATGAGGGGTATCGGCAAAAATTAGAAAAGTGCCCCCTTGGGGAGGGGCAAAGTGGGGGGATGGACACCGGAGATACATAATATGATTAAGCGGTCTCAGACCTTTCCAACGATATATCACAGAGGGGTATCGGCAAAATTTAGAATAGTGCCCCCCTTGGGGGGGCAAAGTGGACGGATGGACACCGGAAGTGCATAATATGAATAAGCGTTCACAGGCCTTTCGAACGATATATCACATGAGTGGTGTCGGCAAAATTTAGAAAATCCCTCCACCCCTCCCCATAATTTTTGACGCGTCTTCATTTAAAAAAATTATGATTTGTGTTATAAAATATCCTAAAGTTTAAAACAGATGGCTTTATTGTATTTCCATTTTGTGTTCGCGCCCTTCCCCCTCCCCTCCCGAAAGGGCAAAACGCACCCCCCTTCCCCCTCCTCCACATAATTTTTTACACGGCCTAATTCTTAAAATCATAATATCTCGGGCCCGCACTGTAATAGAAAGCTTTAATTTACCCATAATGTAATTTAAACAGATTGGATGAATAGTCGAAAATAATCTGTCTTCCTGGTCGAAGCGCTAGTCGAAACCTGACAGGTCTCTAAAGAAAGTAACAACACCAGAATTTAGAGTTTTTTGATTAGAGAATTTATTTTTTTACAAAATTAGGTGTTTTGAAGAAAATTAGTGGAAGCTCGTACAAAAAGTGGGAGAAACTCTAGTAAAATAACTCGTTCAACGGGATTTGCTGTGTTAGAATAGCATGGGAAAGTCGCGCTAGAAATAAATAAGCCTTGCGCTGCCGCGCAAGACTTAATTTACGATATACACCTTTTATAGGAAATAGAAAACGTTGTTCGATTCTTCGGCATAGAAAAGTAATTTTTGCAAATTTCATGCATTTATTCATAAAATGTACTTCGTTAATATGACCATCAGATTTGCTTGTTGGTAGAGAAAAATAGGAACATCGATCCTTTTAAAGTATATTTTTATTTCATACCAAACTTCTCTTTTGATAAAATTGAATGTAAATTTCCATAAAATTAATTATGTGCACGGGATTAACAGTTATTTTCTTGTACGAAGATTTTTAAAAATGAGATATTACTTTTAAAACAATTTTTAAATATTATGCAATTTTTTCGGTATCGGGATCGGACGGGCTCGTGCTCTAATACATAAATAAGATTTGCTCGTATTATAATATATGATTTGGTTACGCTATTTCCACCAGTGACGCTATACATGCAAGAATAAATGTTATTGTATCAGTATTACCTAATTCTAACTTGAAGCATGGTAGGCATATGAAAAAACATAAGAAAAAAGGATTTTAAAGTTTTAGTTAGGCAATGTTCCACCATGGGCGCTACCAGCGTAAAAAATCATGCGAAAATGTTTATTAAACATAAATTTGATCATGGCATTATTCAAATAATTTATACAAACCCGTAAAAAATAAAGTTTAAAAAAAATAGTTATCCTATTTCTCGCCAGGAGACTCTATAAACACAAAAAAAAAAAATTGTGTTGAATCTGTGCCAACTACTTTTAATTTCAATATAGCTATTATACAATGAAACATTAAAACAATCAATTTTATTTAAATTTGGTTACCTTATTTCCTCCCAGGTGGTGCTATAAACGAAAAAGTAAATTGTGTTGAACCAGTACAATCTATTTCATAATAACCATCTACGCCATTAATATATAATATGACGTCAACTTTCTCCCTAGCGAAATCTATAAACTATTTGATAGAAAGTTTTCTCTTGTATGTAACTAATATTCATATTTATTAATTACTATCGGTGAAAATTATTTCAATTGTTTGTTATAAATATGACGTCATATATACAATTGCTTCCTGTATTTATGCATATTGATGCTCCTTGTATTATGAACAAATGTATACTGAACTAAGAAAATGCCTTTTTTGTTACAAATGTGGCGACATACTCACCTGCTTTTTGCTTGAATTATAACCAAATATTTGAAAATGTCCGTTTATTTAGAGTATGACGTCGTGTTGTTCCATTTTTTTTAAACTTAAAAAATCTAATTCATTTTCATTTTGAACGTGTAAATCTTTCAATTGAAAATTTATTGCTGTGGTCAAATTATTATTACGGTTTTCGAATTGTTGGCAACAATAAAGAAACATAGTTAAATTTTATAGGAAAAACGTTCACTGATTCCCAATAAAAATTATGAAATTTTGAATTATTAAGAAAAATATTTGAATAACGTAAATAAAACATAGCCTATGTTAATTCCTGGATTATAATCCACCTATATTCAATGACATTTAATCATCCGTTTTGATCCTGCCGTCAGCCAAACAATTTCACTATTTCAAATTTAAAATTTTATTAGAATTAGTACACAGTTAAAATTTTGTGGCAACGCGTACAAAAAGTGGGAAAAACTCTAGTAAATTAACTCGTTCAATGGGATTTGCTGTGTTAAATTAACATTAAGATGTCACACTGGAAATAAATAAGTATTGCGCTGCCGCGCAATACTTAAATAACGTTACAAAACAGATTCAGAAGCTACTTGGCAGAATGAGCTGTAATTTCAGATTCAAAGTTTCTAGAAAGGTTTAGTCTAACTAAAAAAGTTCCTAGGTGATATGTACAATTCAGCAAATGCATGAGGAAGAAAAAAAAAAAAAACTAGTTGACTGCAGAACAATCATAATTTTTAATTTAAACAAAAAAGAAAGAAAAAAAAACTCTTTAGTAACTAAGTCTTTATGTTCAAATTATGAATAAATAAAAACTTCACCTTGCAAAGTAAAATACATTAGAAGATTTGTGAAACATTAAATAAATTTTAGAAAGATTTCATCTATTAAGATTAATAAATTAAATCAGTATTTTTAGGAGGTTTGTGAAATATTTACATCTATACTGAAATTATTTCTTTAAAATATTGTTATTAGCATTTATGGAATTAGAAAATGTACAAATATAATATTCTGGCTCATAAATACAGAAATTTTACAAATATGAAACTTTCCACACCATGCCTTTCAACATAAAAAGGCTGAACAGCTTTAAATGGAAAAGCATTTACCTATTTTAAAATAATTAACACTTTTCAACATATTTGAAAAGTGTGTTTATGAATTCGGTTTGTCGGTCTATGCTCTAACTCGCATAAATATACTTGGATTGCTATGTAATTGATATATATTATTCAGGTTTACTATGACTCGTTTTGTACTGAAAATAAAGTGCACAGCATTTAAAGTTCATTTACAGGAACACTCAAAAGAATTAAGTTACATTACGGTCTATGGAAAAAAAATGTTTATGGTGTATTCTAATAATGTTACACTATTTCAAACATATTGAAATTGATATATATCATTGAGGTGCACTAAAAGAGGCCTACTATAGAATAAGATGTGCATAGCATTTATAATTAATTTACAGTGACACACAAAACAATTCAGTTACAGTACTGTCTATCAATAATAATTGAATAACAATTGCTAGAAGTGTGTTTTCAGTTGTGGTACACATTTTCAAATTTAACTCATTTTTTGCATTTAACTCATTTTTTGCATTTTACTTGGTGGGTATAAATTCTTTTGATCCTATACAGTGCTGCACAAAAGATCTAGAGTACATTTCCATTTATTGGTGGAATTTGCTGTAGAGAAATTTTCAACTGTGTTATGTGTTTCCTAACTGCACTAAATTTTAGAATACTTTGTAGAACCTTTGTAGATCTATAGATCCTATACAGGGCTGCACAAAATAATTTGGATACTTTTCCGACTATTGACGGTAATTGCTGGCATTGGGTTTTCAAATGTGTTACAAGTTTTACAAATTGTTTACTTAAACATCAACTTTCACCATAGTATACAGCAAAATTCTGTTACAGTATTCTGAATATGTTGGATAGAGTTTCATAATCTATGTTTGACATATGATTTTTCTTTCTTATTTTGGTTTGTACAATGAATAATGCTTATGAAACACGATAAAGTATCTAACTCATCCTAAATTGCGTTACTGCCAATCGCTGTGTTAAATGAATTTTATAACAAGTTGTTTTCAATGGTACATTAACCCATTAAGTGCCATTGCTCCCATTTTGGGAACATTGCTTTAGGATTTTTTTCTAAAGTGAGTATTTTATATATTGTTAAAAGGTTCGTGTTATTTGAATTTTGAATATAATAGACGACTTCTGAATTTTTTTTTTAAAGTTTCATTAAAATTTTTTAAAATGAGTTAAAAAAGGCAAAAAATAGCTTTTTGGCCGTACTTGAAAGAAAGAAAGAAAAAAAAACTCTATAATAAAAATTATATTTTTTAGTTAAAATATGTTTATAACAGTGTATTATATTAAACAACATCAATCCGGAATTAATATGTATAATTGATCAATCACAATTACCGAAAGCATAAGTTGTTCCCAAAATGGGAGCAATGGCTCTTAATGGGGGTAATGTTTTTGAAAACTGGTACATATGACTCCATGCATTTATGGTATTTATTTTTCAGTTTATTAGCTATAAAAGGGATAATATCATTCTGAAACTAATATTTAAAGAAGATTTCAAATAAATTAGTCCAACTTTTACACTTATAATAAAAAAAACAAAATGAAATTACCAGTTCTATAAGCATTTTCATTATCCATCTCTTTATTTTTCATCATTACATTATTTTTTTTATTCTGATTTTTTTTACATGGAAGATGATTGAACAATTTTTTAGATTTGGATGATTTTTCGGCTGTTCCAGAAATAGTTTTTTTTTTTTTTTTTTTGCCCCCTGATTGCAGTATTGCAACATACAAGGAAGATATCTTCCTCATATGTATGTCGCATAAATTATTTTCTATTACATATGTAATAGAAAATAATTTATGCGACGATTTATCCCATGTTATATTTGGTGAAGTAGAACTTTCCGTAAATTCTAAATCAACAGACAATCAAGAAGTATCTGATTCAGAGTTTAAAAAAGACAAAGTATTAAAAGCAGACTTGATATTTCAGATGAAAGTTCAGACGAATCTTCAAATCGGAATATGGAAAAACTAAGCAAAAAAAAAAAAGTTAAAAAATCAATTTTAGAAAATGCAAAAAAATAATATAATGCTGCATAAAAAATGTTCCATCATTTTCATGTAAAATAGTAGGACAGAAATTATGTAAATGGGAAAAATAAAGAGATGGATAATGAAAATGCTTATGGAATCGGTAATTTTATGTTTTATTTTTATTATAAATGTAGATGTTGGACTAATTTATATGAATTATTCGTAAAATATCAGTTTCAGAATGATATTACCCCTTTTATAGCTAAAGAACAGTGAAATAACAACCATAAATGCACGGAGGCATAAGTAAAAATTTTGAAAAAATTTACCCCCATTTTGGGAACATGCTATTTTTCTTAAATATTTTTTTTTTTTTTTTTTTTTTTTTTTTTCTTCAGAAATACTTTAAAGACTTCCTATTCATAAAGAAAAAACAACTATTCCATAAAAAAACAGTTTAATATATATAGCGACGCTTAATGGGTTAAATTACTGTTGGGGCATAAAGGGTTAAAAATGTATATAATTGACGTACGAGTAAGAACTTTTTCATCTGATAAGTATTTTTTTAGTTACCTGAGGTGATGTTGTTTCCAAGGCTTTATGGACATAATTTTCAACTATCTTCAAAGCATTTCTCTTATGTGTCACATTAGAGAGAGTAACACAAAGGTCAAACTCTTTCTAAAAGAAAAAAAATATATATATTAAGTTGTCATCTAGAAATAAGGTTCACACTCACTTTTGGAAATAAAAATATAGGAGTTCTGTAGAATTTTTCAGGAGAAAAATGATCTTTTGACGAGTACTTTCGAAATCATTAATAAAAAATACAACAGGTGTGAGAACAGTCAAACTGCAAAAAAGGAAAATTATCTACTTTGTCCCCCACCCCCCGTTGCTTTTTGGAGGAGGAGGAAGAAGCAAAAATTATGATGGCAGTGGAAATTTAGATGACTGATATTTATCTTTACTACAAAGTTACAAATTAGGCAGGAAGATTGGAGTTTTAAATTTTTTAAACTGTGCACTGAAGGTCACAGAGTGGGAAGTGAAAATTTTGGGATGGAGGAAGAGAGGGCAATTTTGATGATTGATTTTTTATTTATTGTTATTAAAAAACAACAAATAGTGAAAAAAAAAATCAGTTTTAAAGATTTTAAACTTTGTGTACTGGAGGAAGAAAGAGGGAGGATTTTGAGAAAATTATATATAAAAAAAAAGGCAGAAATATTGAATATTTTTCTACTGAATCTTTGCAGATAGTAATATCTGTACAAGAAATGTAGGAGTTTTGCAAGAATGGAATAAAAATTAAGGAATAAATAAATAAAATAAAAAAGATGAATTTTCTAAAGACATACTACATAAACAGTACATCAACATTATATTGCATTAGACCTATATTGGAAAATATTTAAATATCAGAATAATTACACAATAACATAAATGTATGCAGAGATTAAAGTGAAAAAAAAAATTTTGGACAAGCTATAATTAAAATAACATTAACAGTTTTGCAACTTTTTTTTTTTTTTTTTTTTTTTTTTTAAATAGAATTTGAATAAGCAGTACGCCAATACAAAAGCTTTGATAAAATTCTTTTCAATGAAGGATGATCATTAGGATTTAAAATTTTTGCCAGCAATAGCTTGTTTCATTATTTTTACTTCGGTTATATTGACTGATAAAGAAATCATAAGATTTGAATTTTTTCAAGGACCTTTGGCTTTATATGTTAATGATCTACAAACTGAGCTATCCTCAACAACTCTTGTTGATGCAATTCACTTAGACAACATTTTGGCATTAACACATGGTCATATTGTGCAACATTAAGGGAGGTTCTCTCGGAAAACTTTTAAAAAATCCTTTATTTTTTTTTCCATTTTTTGATATTTTAAAGTGCTTCAAAACAGATTTTTGTTCCACCCAATATTTAAATCTTGACAACCACTTTAACAAACCAATGTCACAGCTGACAAAAAAGCAGATCAAAAGCTTTAAATGGGTTTTTCTTGGAACACATTTTTACTTTCTTCTATCTATAATAGAAGTATTGTAATCAAAAAAATTTTTTCCACGGATTTACACGTTTTAGGGGTCAGAGATTCCGAAAAACATATTTTTACAATATGTCTGTCTGTCCATGTGTATGTCCTCTTTGTATCATCGAAAAGTGTATGAAGTTATGACTAAAATTGAACCAAATTTTATTTAAATTCTTGGCTATGGCCAACAGGTCCCATTTGACTTTGGGGATGCGCCGGCGAAAGGGGGTACTATGATAGCAATTTTTGTTCCATTTTCATTATTGTATCATCGAAAAGTGAATGAAGTTGCGCAGATAATTAATCCAAATTTTTTGTATAGGTTTTTGACTATGGCCTGCAGGTCCCAGTTGAATTTGGGAATATTCCACCAGAAGGGGCTGCTGTGATAGCCATTTGAAGAATTCAAATTAAAAAAAATGTACAAAAAAATTAGAAAACCTAAAAGATTTTTTTATTAAACATTCTGCCTTGATCCAAGGAATTCGGAGCAATTTTTGTTTTGCCACTATCTTAAAAATTGGCTGCGATATAGCAGTTTGAAATTTCAGGGTGGCTGACATTCTGAAACAAGACAGCAGGATTCCTCCATAAAAAGATTTAATTTATGAGTTTTAGTGAACATGCTTTCTTGCAAATTTTCTTCCATTGTTGTAACCATCATTCCAACTCTAATGTGTTTAACACCATATATTCATATTTGCCAGCATCAAATTCTCACCAAGCTTGGCGATATTTCGTTAAATACCACCAAATTTGGCGATGTTTGGTAAAACATCACCAAACTTGGCAATGTTTGGTGAAATATCGCCAAATTTGGCGACAAAAATAGGTTGCCATAAATGAAGCCAACTTGGCTATAGCCAGCTAATTTGGCAAAATCTTGATTCAATATTCAATATTGATGAGACCTGGAAATGAACTTTCTGTAACCGCATTCCACTCATTTTACCTTCGTGCTTTCCAGTAAAATTAGCTAAAATCTTAAAACCAAGGAATAGGGAGGCTATCTTTTCCCACTGGTACAGGCCAGAAAGACTTTTCTTAGTCGTATTGTACATCGGCTGCTCGTGCAATGAAAGGTGCTTCCCATCCATGTAACCTGACAATTCTTAAGCAGCTGACATACAACGAAAAGTATTGATTTTATAGGCGATGTGATAGCAAATTTTAAAATATTAACATGTATGAGATAAAAGAAAGTTTTGGGATTGGCGCATCCGACTATTTTAAATTAGTGTAGGTGCTCAAGCTTAAACCATTCAAGCTACTGATGTTTTGTTTTTGTTTTTTTGCAAATTAAACTAGGCTTTATTTGAAGGAAAAACTTAAAAAAAAAATTAGTGTTGTTAAAAATTGATTTTTAAACAGTTTTGATAAATTTTGCCTTAAACTTTAATCAACGGCCATTTTGCAAAAAATTGTTTTATCTTATCAATTTTAGGTTTAGCTTCAAACTAATTTATTATATATTTTAGAATCCATGTGAATTTTTTTCTTCCGATGGCTATTTCAAAGTAGCACAGACAGTTGGACAATCACTGGCAATTTGTGAACAACAATAAGCCAACCGAGTTCCCTCTTATTTAGAACATTGCCAACATTTAGAACAAGTATTAATACAATTTTTTATATTGTATTAATTCAATATAAAAAATTAGTTGTTTCTATGTGCATTATTTAAAAAAAAAAAAAAAATCCCAAAAATTCCATAAAAAAACAAATTGTTTATTGGGGAAACATCTTAAATTATGAAAATATTTAGCATTTTATACAAATAACACTATATTAAATCAATAATTTGTTATAAGTTTCAGTTTATAAGAAAGATAAGGTAAAAGTCACAGCTTTAAAAAACGAACACACAAGAACAAACAAACAACAACAACAAACTTACAAGTAACTTTTGCTTGCAACGGAGTGCATCAAATAATTCTTGATCAATTGGTTTCTTTTTCGATTTAAGAAATTCCATAAATATCACTCCAGCATTAAGGTAGGTCTTTATCTGGTCATGATTATTCTATAAATATACATAAAAGTGGCATTAGTCAGTGTTGTGGTTCTTACAACCACTGCCATATTTTTAATTCAATTTAAGAAGTATTTTATTAGTCCTTGTTCATTTAATTTTAAAATTCACATTCAAAATTATTTTAATTCTTTCCTTTTTAAATCTTCCCCTGTAAACTTTTCTTTCTGTCATAACATTTCGCTTTTTAAAAAAAATGATAGTGATTGTTACCTCTGTACTTCCGGTATTGGATTCTACTAGATGCTTCAATAACATTCTTTGCCTATGCCCACTTCCTGTTCTAAGCTCCGCCCCTCGCCAATCATATTCAAATGTTTCTAATACGTAATTTTTTATCTCTGCCGATTGGCGTTTTTCATTTTTTTTGGCACCCCCTCCCCTCCGTTCCCAGTCAGTGCTGAATCTGCGCGCTCACACACACACACACTGAGACGTTTGCCATAAGAGTGTAAGGTAATCGCTTGGCTTGCTGCTGTGAAAAATGTACAAAATGCGTACATCGAATGTTACGATATGAAGAAAATATCGTCTTTAAAAAATTGTGATGATCTGATGTTATTACAGCAAAAATGAAATTATTTTCCAACAATGTAGTTAAAAAGACGGTTGTGTGTGATGGTAGCTCACTGGAACCTGGAATATATGGCGAAAATGGCTTATTGTCATTCGAGTGGTGATACCTTTTTTTGTTCTACAATTTGCTTGATAAAGTCGTATGTTTTATATTAGCTTTAAAAATCAACATATCCGAGTTTCCCAAGAGAAAAAAAAACTTCAGTAATATTTGTGATGGCGTTTATTTAAAAACGTCAGTTATGTGCTTTTAATTTAAGAAATAGAGGTGAATCTATAAAGAAGAGATTCCCTCAGAAATACTTCTTTTTCAAGATTCTTTATAAATAAAGATTTTATATTGAAGGTGCAAAATTTTAGTGCAAGTTCTTTTAGTCACGTCTCTCACTTGTGTTCCTTTTTAGGTTGATGCAGGTAATATTTTAATTTTATCTTTATTGTTCTTGATTATAAATTTGCATGAATAATTTATTTAACAAATCTTTGTTTTAATAATTAATGTCATGTCGAAGTGGTCTTTTGCGGCCATAACAACACTGTACTCACTATATGCTTTTTGATCACAAGCCAAAAAAAAAATATATTATTTGGAATATTAACAAGATTCCACTGTATAAAAAAAAAAGGAACTATCGTCCAACCACCACAGTTCCCTCTTTGGTGCCTAAACCGTTAGAAACCTTAACGACATGACAGTTATTAAATTATATTTTGTTATATTATAAAATTTGATTAAAAAAATTGCATTCTTATTGAAATATTTTATTAGTGGAATATGTGATATATTTGATAAGTATTTTAAAGTGTTTGGATTTAAAATAATTTTGCCAGATAATTGCATTGTGTGTTTTATTTACTTTTGACAAGTCATTTTAGTAATGTTTAATGCATATTTTTTGAAAAATTTTATGAGAAAAATACAATTTTATTCTCAGAATTCTAAGAATTTGTTTTGAAAACAAAACGTTTTCATATGATTCTACATAATCCATGGTGTTCTTTTATGCAATATTTACATTTTATTACTAAAAAAATGGTTGTTTATGTTGTTATTTACAAAAGAAGATGACTTTAGAAAAATAATTTTCTTACTTATAAGTGAATGATTAATTTCGATTTATACCATTTTGTTTTGATAATATTTTTAGAACTATTGCATTCTTAAAAATTATTCTGGTGATTTGACATTATTTTAAAAGGTGATTTCATATGAAAATTAATTTTTGTTTAACTTCGGTTGATTCATAAAGCACATTCTTTTGAAATTTATTAAGAATTATTCTCAAATTTGTCACCATGCCTCCGAAAGCAAAGTTAAACCTTTCCATTCAACCTTTTGATGGGAATCCTCAGACGGTCGAATTTTTCTTCGATCAGTTATCAGATATGCAGGAATTGTATAATTACTCAGACAAAGAAATTTTTGCACTTTTCAAGTCAAAATTACAGGGTAGTGCATTACATTTCTTTCTTGAAACACAGTTTCAATTTAAAAACTCTAACTTACAAAGCATTCGAAATGATTTTATTAACTATTTTCTGCCAAGTAAAAAAACTGACTCTCTCAAATCTCTTCAAAATTTAAAATTGGATTCGAATGAGTCCATAAAAAATTTTTCATATCGCCTGACTAAACAGCTTCGACTTGTGTATCCTACGTTAGCACCAGATGCTCTAGAAGCTTTAAAATTTACGCATTTTCTTCAAGCTTTGCCTAAACAAATCAAGCGAAAAATTCAAGAAGAAAATATTTCCACTTTTGAGTTAGCTCTTGAACGAGCACAATTTTTACAGAATATATATGATTCACCACCTCTTCAAAAATCTAATCTTCAACACTATGACCAAGTTTACAGTCTGAATAATGACAATAGTAGTGAAAATTCAAAACTTTCTGATAGTTTTGTTGAACAAGCTCCTATCAGACATAGACAGGACAGAGTCTATAAAAATTCGCAAATTGCATTATCACCATCTGAATCTCATAATGAACGTTCTCCTAGACTTCGAAATGTTAAGCAAAATCATGTAACTTACTCTCCTTCTCCAGTTAGGCAAAACGTTGCTTCTAGAAGCAAAACAAACTTTATTCAGCATAAGCCATACCAAAAACTATCTTTCTTTCGGCCAAAGTTTGACAAGTTTTCTCACAAGAAAGGCTTTTCAAAGTCTTTTTACAAACAAAATGTTACTCAATGTGCCTTCTGTGGACGATTTAACCACCTTATGGAATCATGTTACAAGTTTAAAAATTTAATTAACTCATCTAGGCAAAATGCCAACCACACTAAAAACTCTCAGTTTTCTGTGAATTCTTCTCAGAGAAAGAAAAACTTTAGTTCTTTTTCTAAAAACAAAAAAGATTACAAAAATTACCATTTAAACAGGTAAGGGAGATTGGTCCCGCTGACCGCCTTCTCTCCCAATCTTCCTCATCAGGGTCAGTACACTCCTGTGACAAAACAAACGAATGTCACATTGATAAACATCCTTCTTTGACTACTTCCCTTCAAGCGCTGCTACACAAACATCTCCTTTCTGTTCTGAAAATTTTTTGTCATCAAAGTACTCTTCTGAAATTGATGATCAACAACGACACGTAATTTGCAGCTCTTTTGACAACATGTATTCGCTTCCATGTATAATTATGAATGTTCAACATAATGAAATATCAACTCTCGTCGATTCAGGCTCAACCTTATCTTTGCTAGATAATGAATGCTTTAATAGCATTAAATCCAAAATTCATTATAAATGTTTATCGAGAAATGTTTCTGTATCAACTATAAACTCTAAGGTTTTCTTTAAAGGATGTATCGAGATTGCATTCAAAATAGATAAATTCTTTTTCCATCATGTCTTTTATCTTACTGATATAAAGAATGTTAATTTTGAAGCCATACTTGGTTTTGAGTTTATAAATAAGCAGTCTATAACCATCTCTCCAGCTTTTAAATCTATATTAATTAAAGATAAAAATATACCTCTTAACATTCAAAAAGAGTCTCCTACCAGTTATTATTTGAATGCTCAGTATACTAAAGACAATATAACAGTTCCATATTCTCTTAATACACAGAATGTGCCTATTTATGAAAATTCTATGTCAGTTAACACAAATAATGGTACTTATTGTGATAATGTGAATGGAAATTTTGGTGATAATTACTTGCATTTATTACATAATTATGAAAATTGTCCTTACAAATACAGTTTCCCAAATAATGGTTTGTTTATAAATAATGTTGGTAATACTGCTATGAATTATGATAATTCTTTAATGAATGCTAATATCAGAAATTTAGATGGTCATGCTCAAGTTTTTACCCAGTTTCCTAATTATTTTCCTACTGACACAAACTTTGATTATGCTAATGTTATAAATAATTTTTCTAATACCAATAATACCAAAATTACCTCTGATGACAATAATGTCACATGTGAAGGTGACAATGACATTATTTATGTTGGTAAAAAGTATACCAATTTGAAAAATGGTAATAAAAATTTATTGAATTCTAACATGGTACATGCTGTAAATAGAGAGTTAATCCCCCCCAATTCTTCTGTGTATTTACATGTCAAATACTTGAATTCTCCATCTGAATATTTTATTTTTAAGCCTGCTTTGAAAAGTAAAGCTCTTGTTTTGCATGAATCATTGCATTCTAAATCTGCAATTCAAAAAGACTTATTTTTAGTTGTATGTCAGAATATATCCAAAGTGGATGTTCATTTAAATAAAAATACAATTCTTGGTGAATGCATTAATGTAGATGAGGAGGATATTGAAAAATATTCCTTTGATTCAGATTTAGAAAATGAATATTGTAATTTAATTTTACCATCTGAGGAGATTAAAAGAAAACGGATACAAGAACTGTCATCTAATGATTTTGACTTAAAACACTTGCCCCCACATGAAAGTGACTGTTTAAAAAAATTATTGTGCAATAAAGCTCAAGCATTTTCTAAATCCTTAGACACTTTGGGTCATACAGATCTAGTTAATCCTCAGTTCTCAATGATGAATTCTCACCCGGTGAAAACCCTACCTTTTCCTGTGCCACAGGCATTAGAACAAGAAGCTCTTGACCAGATCAATCAAATGCTATATGCTGGCATTATAGAAAGATCAAATTCATCTTGGGCTTGTCCCATGCTTCTTGTTAAGAAAAAAAGAACTGATATGTCAAAACCTCAAAAATATCGTTTGGCATTGGATTTACGATTATTAAATTCTATTATTATTCCATCTTCATATCCTCTACCTCGCATTCAAAATCTAATAGTACAATTGTCAAAATATAAATTCTACACTACATTGGACTTGCCCTCTGCGTACTGGCAGATCGCTGTACCTAAGGAGATGCAAGATAAGCTCAGTTTTATCACTCCATGGGGACTGTTTACCTACCTTCGTCTTGTGTTTGGCTTGAAGACAGCTGCGAGTACTTTTCAACAGTTAATTGATTCTGTTATTCAACTGTCTGAAATTGACTCTTGCTACGCATACCAGGACGACATAGTTGTCGGCGCTAATTCGTTTGAAGAAATGGTTGCGAAACTCACAAGACTCTTGGACACTCTTATTGCCAACAATATTACTCTTTCTCCTGAAAAGTGTTCTTTTATGCAAACTAGCATTAACTTTTTAGGCTTTCAACTCACAGATCATAAAATTCTTCCAATTACAAGCAATATTTTGAAAATTACTTCCTTCCCAAAGCCCAAAACTAAGAGGCAAACAAAAAGTTTTATTGGCTTATGTTCATTTTACAGGTCAATTATACCTCATTTTGCTAGATTGATTACTCCTCTTATTGAAATCACTAAACCTAAAAATAAATTCTGTTGGAAATCTGAGCAAGAAAATGCATTTAATAAATTGTAAGAAATTTTCTTCCAAAAACCCATGCTCAATCTTCCAAATTGGAATGAGACATTCTATGTGAATACCGACGCATCAAAGACAGCAATCTCAGCTGTTCTTATGCAGAAAATTCAAGGTGAATTACGCCCCATTTCTTATTACTCCAAAACTCTATCTCAGTCTGAAAAGCAGTACCCAGCCATAAAATTAGAACTGTATGCCATTTATAAAGGAATAACAGCTTTTAAATATTACATCTTTGGCAGACACTTCATTCTTTTATCTGATGCTAAACCCCTCAATAACTACAAAAAATCAACATCTCCTGCTGACATAACTACATGTTGGATGTTAGAACTGTCTGAATACTCTTACACATTTCAGCATGTTCCAGGCAAAGAGAATGTCTTGGCAGATTTTCTAAGTAGGACACCTCACATTCCTACTGAAGATCTCCATACTAATCCAGATCTCATTTATGAACAAGAAATACTGCCTATTGTTGATGATCAAAACGATCTACATAATGAAATTGTTCAGTATCCATGTGGATTAATTGGAAAAACCCATCATAATTGCCATCTCCAAATTGATTCTCCATCTACAAATAGTGCTAATAATGAAGACCCATTGCTAGAAATCTTTGATCAAACCATCCTTAATGAGCAACAAAAAGACCCTCAAATTAAGAAAATTTATAAAGATATTAAAACTAATAAAAAATCTAAAAGTTTAAATGGTTATTACATTAATCCAAGTAATGATTTGCTATGTTATAATGGACACTTCTCTTCAGAAGACATTGATCTACATAGAGCTGTTTTACCATCCGCACTTAGAGCTAAAGCTTTAAGAATTGCTCATGTTACTCATACTGGTATTCATAAAACCATTGTTAATTTAAAGAAAAGGTTCACTTGGAAAACTCTAGTTTCCGATACAATCAATTATGTCAACTCGTGTGAAATTTGTTTAGTAAATAAACATCATAAAAAAAACACTGCTCCGTATCTCCCAGCACCACTTCCTACAGCTCCCAATCAAAAAGTTTCGATGGATTTACTTGGTCCTTTGAGAAATCACCAATTTGTTATGACTGTAATCGACCATTTTTCTCGTCATCATGAATTATATGCCTTGAATAGCATTCATGCTGAGTCGGTTACTAAAGCTCTGTTGCATTACATTTCTACTCATGGAAAACCTGAGTTATCTCTTACTGATCATGGTTCCCAGTTTACGAGTGATATGTTTTCTTATTTCAACAAAAAACTTGGCATAAAACTAGAGCACAGTACAGTAGCGCATCCACAGGCTAATGGATTGAGTGAGAGATGTAACACTCAAATAAAGTCATCTGTGAATACAATGGCTTCCCAAGGATTTGATGTTCCAACTACTTTAAAAATCCACCAGTCAATATATAACGCTACACCTCATCCAGCAACAAAATTCACTCCAAATCTTCTTCATTTTGGAAGGGAGGTGAATGATATTTATGCTAATTCTAAAACCCATTCTTCCTGGAAAATTCTTAACACTGCATATGAAATTCACAAATTAATGGATGTTATTGAAAAAGTATACTATCAAGCTTACAAAAATAACGAGTCTTCTAGACAAAAAGTGTATCAAAAATCAAGGGAAAAATTAAAATTTGCTAATATCAAAGTTGATGATATTGTTTATGTAAAATTTCCCAGTGTATTTAACAAAAAAGTACAAGGACCTTATATAATAAAGAAAATAATTTCACCTGTACTTATTCAAATTCAAGATTGCAACAATAATCAAGCATCACCTATGTTAATTCATACTAACAGAATCTTGAAACTCCAGAAAAGAAATGAAGCATTGCTTCATCCTGCGGATTCATCTAGAAGTGCAACACATGATCAACCAGCTGTTGATAGTGCATCTTCTCCTGTGAAACGACATATTCGTGCTCATACTGCTGATTGTGATTCTTCTTGCTCTCACACTAATAACAATACATCTCCTCAAATTCACACCTCTTCAAAGTGCCAACAAACATCTTCGCATTCACTTAGTTCAGTACATTCACAAGCATCTGGTAGTAATACTACAGTTCTAGACAAATCTACTCAAAGTAAAAACCATTATGATCTTCGCCCTCGCAATCATAAACAATATAACTTGTAAACTAATCTTTATTTTCTTTTAGGATGCCTTTACCATTGTAAAAAATCTTTTCTATGCTAGCTTGATTTGATTGTTAAATGTGAAGACTGACTGATTATTTTTATTTGCTTACTTCTACCAAAGCTGCAGGCAGCATTTGTGTATTTTTTATTTTTTTTAAGTCACCTTCGCCTTGACACAATGGAATTGTCATCCTGTAAAAGTATGTAAATCTTTTTTTTGGTTTCTCCTGTTAACTATGTTTCTCACTGAAATATTTCTTCAAAACCATATTCATTTTTGGAATTTATGTTTAATATGAAATGTGCTGATAGCTTGAAACTCTAAAATTCAGTGTTTGATTTAAATTGTAATTCTTTTTAAAACTTATAATTCAATATCATAGTTGGAGATGAAGTGTTATTGGTTAAATTTTTTTGATAAGGTAATTTAATTTAAAAAGTAAATTGTTATTGATATATGGTATGAGTACATATGTCATCACTTTCCCTATTGTGACTTTTAGAATAATACAAATGTCACTTCTTGCATGCCCTAACATCTAACCTCTTTTTAACATCTAAAGAGTATGCATGCTAATACTTCTAATATTATTATTGTTGGTGTATTATGTAAAAGGATTAATACATTAAGCTCTATAGGTGCTTGAAAACCCACAAATTGAAGAAAATATTTATGCATATGCAAATTATATGCTTTGGATCCAAAGTTTATTTTAAGTCATTACATTTAAATAAAATACTTATGTATTTTATATGTAGAAAATTAAAATTACATCTTTATTCTTAAAAATGTTTAAAAATTCGAATTAAACATTCAATAAGCATTCAGGATATTTTTGTATAGATATGTTGTGTGATATTTTTTTACAAGGTCAATATTATTAAAGTTATGTGGTAGAATGATACATTTATTTATGTACTTTTCTGAGAGCTTAAATATCCTCTCTTTGCCATTATTTACTTTGAAGGTATTAATGTTGTTGTATTAGAGTTGTTCAACTAAGAAAAGTGGATTTCTTAGAAAGTGCTATATATATATATTTCTTTTCAATGAGAGTCTAAATATTCTCTCTTGACCATTTGCTTACATTTTGAATTTTTGTTATGGAAAAATTCTCAAATGAGTAATTTATTGAATTTATATAAGCATTGTTCTAATAAAAATGTTACTGCAAAAATTGAAATATAGTTCATCGACTGTGACTGGGAATACAGTTGTGATTCAAAGGTCTTATTTTTGCTATTTCTTTTCCAAAATGGAAATGTTTTATTGCTAATGTTATGCTATATTGAATTAGGAAAGCCATTATTAGTATGATTATCAATTTGTATCATATAATATTATTTTTTTGTGTACATTATTACAACCTTTTTTTTACTCTTTTAGTATATACTGAACTTACTTTATAGTGTTGTATTTGCTATTTCACATATCAGTGAATGGAATTTTAGCAGCTTTATTTCAAAAGACTTTGTTCACTTTTTGCTACTGAACTTACTTTATAGTGTTGTATTTGCTATTTCACATATCAGTGAATGAACTTTCAGCAACTTTATTTTGAAAGACTATATTTACTATTGGACTTTCAGCATCTTTGTTTTAATAGACTGTTTACTTTTTGGACTGTTAGCAACTATATTTTGAAGGACTTTGTGTATTTTTTTGCCAGAAGAATGTAAATTTATTATTATTATTATTCATTTTATTTTGTTTCTCATTATGTCAAGTTATATGTATATTGTATATAGGTGAGAAAATATTGACTCGATGTCAAAATTGTTTAATTTCTCCATCTCACCAATATTTTCTCTTGGGGAGGCCGGAGTATATGTTGTGGTTCTTACAACCACTGCCATATTTTTAATTCAATTTAAGAAATATTTTATTAGTCCTTATTCATTTAATTTTAAAATTCACATTCAAAATTATTTTAAATCTTCCCCTGTAAACTTTTCTTTCTGTCATAACATTTCGCTTTTTAAAAAAAATGATAGTGTTTGTTACCTCTGTACTTCCGGTATTGGATTCTACTAGATGCTTCAATAACATTCTTTGCCTATGCCCACTGCCTGTTCTAAGCTCCGCCCCTCGCCAATCATATTCAAATGTTTCTAATACATAATTTTTTATCTCTGCCGATTGGCGTTTTTCATTTTTTTTGGCACCCCCTCCCCTCCGTTCCCAGTCAGTGCTGAATCTGCGCGCTCACACACACACTGAGACGTTTGCCATAAGAGTGTAAGGTAATCGCTTGGCTTGCTGCTGTGAAAAATGTACAAAATGTGTACATCGAATGTTACGATATGAAGAAAATATAGTCTTTAAAAAATTGTGATGATCTGATGTTATTACAGCAAAAATGAAATTATTTTCCAACAATGTAGTTAAAAAGACGGTTGTGTGTGATGGTAGCTCACTGGAACCTGGAATATATGGCGAAAATGGCTTATTGTCATTCGAGTGGTGATACCTTTTTTTGTTCTACAATTTGCTTGATAAAGTCGTATGTTTTATATTAGCTTTAAAAATCAACATATCCGAGTTTCCCAAGAGAAAAAAAAACTTCAGTAATATTTCTGATGGCGTTTATTTAAAAACGTCAGTTATGTGCTTTTAATTTAAGAAATAGAGGTGAATCTATAACGAAGAGATTCCCTCAGAAATACTTCTTTTTCAAGATTCTTTATAAATAAAGATTTTATATTGAAGGTGCAAAATTTTAGTGCAAGTTCTTTTAGTCACGTCTCTCACTTGTGTTCCTTTTTAGGTTGATGCAGGTAATATTTTAATTTTATCTTTATTGTTCTTGATTATAAATTTGCATGAATAATTTATTTAACAAATCTTTGTTTTAATAATTAATGTCATGTCGAAGTGGTCTTTTGCGGCCATAACAACACTGTACTCACTATATGCTTTTTGATCACAAGCCAAAAAAAATATATATTATTTGGAATATTAACAAGATTCCACTGTATAAAAAAAAAAAGGAACTATCGTCCAACCACCACAGTCAGATCTAGAGTTTTGCATCAAATTGGGTAAAATTTTTTTATTTGAACCCAACCCCAGTTCAGTTCAGATCAATTTGACTTTTGCTTCGGGTTGGGATTTGACTCGTGACCAGGGTTTATGTTGACCCAATATGTTAATTTTTCAACATAAAAGATAGAATTGATATTAAAGATATAATTGTAGCCTATTTTTCCATAACTATTAAAATATGGATGATTTTGTTTTTCATTTGAGGTTGGGTTTGGTTGACGAAGTTCTTTTCGCCAGGTTTGGGTCTGCTTTTTGTGTTTGGTAGAGTGTAACCTGACCCATTCAGGACTCTAATCAGATCATAGAAAATTAATTATAAAATGTAGGATTGTAAATACAGTTTGCACTGTTAATAATTTTACACAATTAGCTTCCTTTTCTTGTAATTTCTACTTGAAAATAATTTAATCTGGCATAATTTAATCGGCATCTGCAAGGAGGGGCAGGGGGAAGGCAATTGTTTTTCCCTGGACTTTCAAATTATATTGAAAATTTTCTCTCTCATAACTTTAAAAAAAAATATTGTTGTGGTGTTTTTACGAAGATGAGATACCACGAGATGTAATATTCCACGAGAAAATGGCAGTTTGTTAAAGATATAGAAGGTTGCCGTCGATATCAATAATCATGGCGAAGAGGTGAGGCAATGAGGAGACACCAGAAGAGTTTCGTCAATAAAGACAAGCCAATTTCCAGACAAATCGTTTATTTATGAATAAGAGTGATGCAGTAACAGTTCCCACAGGTATAAACTTATAGCCCTCAGGCTTCATGATGGCTCACTACATTGTTTTAAAAGATCTTAAAGAGCTGATATGAAAATTCTACGTGACTACAACACCAGATACCCATTTGGTTACACTTCCAAACACATCAGAAATCTGCTCTCCGAAGCATGCAAGCGAGTTTTGCTCATGAAGCGTAGACATACAGAATACGACGTCACGAGCGCACAAACCAATGAGTGAGAGGCGAGCTCCAGCCCAGCAAATGAGGCGCGAGGGAGAAGCTGTAACACAAAATAATTCCTCTCGAGCCGTGCATTAATTTTTAAGTTAAAAATACCTAGCGTGCGAAACAGAGCATGGAATAATAATTAAAAAAATGGCTTTTAAAAACATTCGAAATGAAAAAGCATATCTTGGAATTTCATAGATTGGGGAGCTGATAAAAGTTACGAATGAACTTAAAATTTTAGATTAAGATTTGGAATAAGATAATTATTAATATACGGTTATTTACTTTTAAAAGGACATTAAATAGGAATAAATATTATTAAGAATTAAGGAAATACTGACTATGTCAGAAGTTAGATTAATTTAAAGGACTAATGTGAAATAAATGTGAAGGATTTGCGAAGGAAATAAATTTTTTATATAACATATATATTTTTTTCTAAAATGAAGCCTGGTAGCTTAGTGGTCAGCGCATCGAACTACCGAGCTACAGATCTAGAATTTGACTCTGGACTTGAACAAGATTCACTCAACCTTTTATCCTTTTGGGGTTGATAAAATGAGTACCAAGTTTGTTTAGGAACTGAACACTGAGATTTCAGCATTGGGTTGACAACATGACAAGGACATATGCTGTATAGCACTTCAGGGCCCATGGTCTAGTAAACAGGGTTGGGCACTATAGGCCAAGAACATTAATGGATTGCAGCACTACAGTATACTTTTAAAATGATTTAAAATAACTAATACAAAGAGCAACAGGAACTAAGAATTTTTTTTATAAGGGAGAGAGAGAGGGAGGAGATGTTCTGTCCTGCTTAATCTCCCATGGAAAACAATTTTTAGTTCTGCTTTTCTTTTTTACATTCATTTGTTGAAAAAATTTCTTAAATAGGGAATTTAGAAGGCAAAGCCTCTCTAATGAAAATAATAATAATAATCAGCACTCTGACAAAAAAAAGAAAACAGTTGATTTCTTGTTAATATTCCCTTTACTATGAATATGCCTCAAGGCTAAAATAATGTACATTTTCTCACAAACAAGCAAAAATATGCACAGATTTTTTTTTAATGGATCAAAAAAATAATTCTAAATAAAATGAAGTTCGGTTTATACAGATATATATTTCATACTTTTATTGGATTAATAAAAATTTGTTATAAAAAATATATACACTCTTTATTTATATTTTATTTTCTACTTTTGAGTGTTTAAAATATTTCATTATTGCAGTTTCACAGCCAGTTGCTCTATTTTAGTGAACATATTTTGGCACACCATTAACTTCATTATTGTCACTGTAACTCTTATACAGTTGTAATATACATAAAGAATATTTTGCAATTTATCACCTACACACAACTAATGAAAAAATGCCTTAAAATAATTTATAATTACATTCCAAAAGAATCAAAATGTTTATTGTCATCAGAAGTACACATGTGAACATAATTTGTATAATTCTAACATATGAGAAAGTGAGTGAAAAATTGATTATGAAATTCTATATTTGTACATGGTTAAATAAAAGTGTTAAATAATATGCATTTTTTTTAAAAATCCAATAAAAGTTGTGTTTAAAAAAATACATTAAACTTTTATTTACAATCTGTAGAATGTTTAGGCAAAATTACAAACTCAAATGTACAATAGTTTCTATAAGAAGGATAATTGAAGTTCAAAAACATTTGAAGAAAACTCAGCTTCAAGTAGTGTGATAAAGAACTAAGTAGACAAACAGAATTGCTTAAAATTTTCCACCTTCTTTTTTCTATACAAACAAAAGTATTATATTGTTAGAAACGGGATAAATAGATATTCAAAATATTAAAATATCCCAAAATCGATATTTTCCCATGTTTTTGCCTTCCAATTAGCCTTAATACTACCTTCACTGCATGCTGCCTGCTGAAAAACATAGTGGCTTAAATCAGAAATTTATCATTGGAGAAAATTTCATTTAAAGTTCTTATTTTATAAACTTAAATGCAACAGACAAACAACCTGTCTTATTAAAATATTTTTTAAATTTTCCTTTTATTTTTAGTATTTTTATCAATAGCAATTGGTTTCAATGCAACATGTAATAAAGAAGGCCTGCCCATTTGCCTATAATATGTGAAGCCAATCACTAGAGGGTGATGCAACCTTGCACAAAATTCTGACCAATCATGCAACTCTGCACCAAAACTGAAGTGACCAATCCGCTATCAGGGCAGACAAAAAATGCAAACAAAGAGCAGCTAATCCATTGAGATTTTTGATGCAGGGTTTGTACTGAATCTGGCTGTGCCTTTTCTGGAGTTTTCAGCAAATGAACAAGCCTTTATTACATAGACCACAATACACACAGGCATGCACCACTCCCACTCTAACATCACATCTCACAATCTAGTAACAAGAAGTTAAGATATACTTTTGTTGCTTATGCATAACTCAAAATTTGACTTTTTGTTACAATTGTTCTCACCAGGTCCCATTAAAATTTTAATTTTGCTAATTCCTTAGATTTATCCAAAAACATAAAAAAGTGTATAAAATTAAAATATCACTAATTCAATACTCAGATATGTAATTACAATGTTCCTAAACTATCAATATGTGCCATCTATACTAATATTATAAAGGAGTAAAGATTGTTTGTTTGTTTGTTTGTAGGGGGTAATCTCTGGAACTACCGAACCGATTTCAAAAGTGATGGTGGCAAATTGATGGTGACAACCCCTGCTCCAACATAGGCTATATTTTATGTTGGTGCCACTAACCCCAGGGGGTGCAGGAGCAAAAAACGTTCTAAAATTGCCATTTTTTAGCTATCAAACTGGCTATCAAGCCCCGAGAGCTTGCCAGCCGGTTTTGTATGTATGTATGTACGTACGTACGTAATGCGATAACTCGTCATAGAAATATCCATTTTCCTTCAAATTTTGTTTATAGGTTCACTCTGTTAAGGTGCTTCCCTGATTAGTTTTCGGGATTGATTGGTTAAGTATAAAGGGGGGGAACAAGGGGCTAATCCTCCCCCCCCCCCTTAATTTATATAAATGGGTTTTTCATGCAGAATTATCCCATTTCCTTCAAATTTTATTTATAGGTTCACTGTGTTAAGGCGCTTCCCTGATTAGTTAAGTATAAAGGGGGGGGGGATCGCGGGGCTAATCCCCCCCCTTAATTTATATAAATGGGTTTTTCATGCAGAATTATTCAGTTTTCCTTCAAATTTTGTTTATAGGTTCATTGGATTAAGACGCTTCCCTGATTACTTTTCGGGATTGATTGGTTAAGTATAAAGGGGGGAACCGGGGGGCTAATCCCTCCTTAATTTATATAAATGGGTTTTTCAAGCATAATTATTCTGTTTTCCTTCAAATTTTGTTTATAGGTTCACTGTGTTAAGGCACTTCCCTGATTAGTTTTTCGGGATTGATTGGTTAAGTATAAAGGGGGGAACAGGGGGGGGCTAATCCCTCCCTTAATTTATATAAATGGGTTTTTCATGCAGAATTATCCCATTTCCTTCAAATTTTATTTATAGGTTCACTGTGTTAAGGCGCATCCCTGATTAGTTTTCGGGACTGATTGGTTAAGTATAAAGGGGGGAACGGAGGGCTAATACCCCCTTATTTTATATAAATGGGTTTTTCATGCAGAATTATTCCGTTTTCCTTCAAATTTTGTTTATAGGTTCACTGTGTTAAGGCACTTCCCTGATTAGTTTTTCGGGATTGATTGGTTAAGTATAAAGGGGGGGAACGGGGGGCTAATCCCTCCCTTAATTTATATAAATGGGTTTTTCATGCAGAATTATCCCATTTCCTTCAAATTTTATTTATAGGTTCACTGTGTTAAGGCGCATCCCTGATTAGTTTTCGAGACTGATTGGTTCAGTATAAGGGGGGGAACGGAGGGCTAATACCCCCTTATTTTATATAAATGGGTTTTTCATGCAGAATTATTCTGTTTTCCTTCAAATTTTGTTTATAGGTTCACTGTGTTAAGGCACTTCCCTGATTAGTTTTCGGGATTAATTGGTTAAGTATAAAGGGGGGGGTAATGGGGGGGCTAATCCCCCCCCTTAATTTATATAAATGGGTTTTTCATGCAGAATTATCCCATTTGCTTCAAAATTTGTTTATAGGTTCATTGGGTTAAGACGCTTCCCTGATTAGTTTTCGGGATTGATTGGTTAAGTATAAAGGGGGGGGGGACAGGGGGCTAATACCCCCTTAATTTATATAAATGGGTTTTTCATGCAGAATTATCCCATTTCCTTCAAATTTTATTTATAGGTTCACTGTGTTAAGGCGCATCCCTGATTAGTTTTCGGGATTGATTGGTTAAGTATAAAGGGGGGAACAGAGGGCTAATCCCCCCTTATTTTATATAAATGGGTTTTTCATGCAGAATTATTCCGTTTTCCTTCAAATTTTGTTTAAAGGTTCACTGTGTTAAGGCACTTCCCTGATTAGTTTTTGGGATTGATTGGTTAAGTATAAAGGGGGGGGGGAACGGGGGGTAATCCCCCCCCCCCCTTAATTTATATAAATGGGTTTTTCATGCAGAATTATCCCATTTGCTTCAAAATTTGTTTATAGGTTCATTGGGTTAAGACGCTTCCCTGATTAGTTTTCGGGATTGATTGGTTAAGTATAAAGGGGGGGAACAGAGGGGGCTAATCCCGCCTTAATTTATATAAATGGGTTTTTCATGCAGAATTATCAGATTTTCTTCAAATTTTGTATATATATTCATTGTAATTAGAGATTTACCTGATTAGTTTAAGGGGTTCATTAGTTAACTATGAGGGGGGGTAGCGGGGGGATGACCCCCCCTTAATATATTGTTTATTTCTTTATTTTTTGATGGGCTTATTTCAAATTCTTTGAAATAAGAGTATAATATACAATTAGTGTGAATAGCCTGTGAACTCAATGCCCTCAGTTTAACTGGGCAGTTTTATTTTTATTTTTTATACTGAAGGAGCTAGAAATTTGAAATTTGTCATTGTAGTTACTTATAAGATGTAAATGCTCTCTGAGAACAAAATAAAAAAGAAATTGAAATTTAAAAGGGTGAAATGAGCAAAAACCGTTCTAAAAACAGTCTAAATTACAATTTCTGTGAAATCTCTGGAACTACAGAACCGATTTCAAAAGTAATGGTGGCAAATTGATGGGGACAATCCCTACTCCAACATAGGCTATATTTTATGTCGGTGCCACTAACATCAATGGGGTGCAGGATCGAAAAATGTTCGAAAATTGCGACTTTTTTATACTGAAGGGGCAAGACATTTGAAATTTAGCATTGTAGTTACTTATAAGATGTAAATGCTCTCTAAGAATAAATTAAAAAAAAAAAAAATCGAAATTTAAATGGGTGAAATGAGCGAAAAGCATTCTGAAGTCATTCTAAATTACAATTTCTATGGAATCTCTGGAACCACGGAACCGATTTCAAAAGTGATGGTGGCAAATTGGTGGTGACAATCCCTGCTCCAAGAGCCTCTTTAATAAAAAACTATGCGTTGCTGACGACTGGGTTTTTCGCTAATTGTTGCAACAGATTAATCTCGGAAAATGAAACATTTGAAGTTACTGAAAAAAATGATAGCTCAAAAAGTATTTGTCAGAAAATTGTTAGACAAACTGCGTTTGAAAGGTAAAAAATTGTATTTTTCTTGATATAAATTTCAAATCTAATGATTATGCCGTTTTTCAAATATTGAATTTCAAAAATTACCAAATTTTCCAATGGAGTACCATAGCGAAACCTTCATGCGTAAAAAGATAATGATAAGGACGTGTCCTGACGTGTATATTGGCTATAGCACGAGTCACAAATTATAGTAGCCTTATTATTCTGTTAAAATATAAAAGTTATTTATGAAATGTCAATATTTTGTTTGATTAAAGGTTCGTTAAAAGAAATTGACCAGCGTAGCGGGCGTAGCTTGCTAGTATATTATAAATCCCAACTCCCACCCCAAATACATATATATATGTAACAAAATATTTGAGAAAGTTAACAAAACATTATATATGTATATACAGTAGACTCCCTTAAATTCGCATAGCTTAAAACTAGAGGTTGTGCGGATTTTAGATTTTTGCAGATTTCTGGTCACTGTTTTGTTTACATTTTTAAACAATAATTTGAATTTAATAATACACTCGAAATTATAATGAATGCTTACAATAAAGCAAAATAATAATAATTAAGAAAATTAAAAAAATAATAAAATATTAAAAGTAAAGGTCAAGTAAATTAATTAATGCATAACTAAATATGCATAATCATGAGATAATTTTTTCTTGAATTATTCATTGAAACTCTCCTTTTAAATATATACTAATAATTTACATTAAAATCTTAAAATAACTAAGTTTTATTTCATGTTAAGCCCTGCTTAGTAATCAAAACGCGCAATTAATACATAAAAGTATTTGACAAAAAGATTGTGATCGCCACTGATATCAGCGCTATCTTGAAAATTTTCAGAAATAAATTTATGCTTATTTCAAGTGAAAACATGAGTTCAATCATATTAATCAGAATTCCATATAAAAATGTGTACAGAATGATATAAAAATTTAAAAATCTTAAATTTTTCACCTACATCTTAACTGCAAGTTTCATTGTTTACATCTGAAATGATGTGCGGATTTTAGGCATTTGAAGATTTGAGGGAGTGTACTGTACATATATATATATATATATATATATATATATATATAAACTACAGTGTCTATATGATTAAAGGAATATAACTTTATAAAGAAGAAAACTTACATTAACCAAAAAACTGTCTTCTAGAATAAAAGCTATATAGCTTAGCAGAGAAAATGAACACTCTATAGCCATATCAAGTGGAATAGATGACAACATAGTTACTAGTTCATCAATCTGAAAAGTTTTGTAGAGTCAAGGATAATAATAATAATAAAAACTAAAGTAATTAATAAACTATACATATAGAAGAGTGTCCATAATTTAAATTTAAATATAGTCGAGTTCCATAATAACAAACACAAACTCTATGGGGCTGCAAACATCTATTTGCGATAATAAAATTTTATAATAATGGAATTACATTTCATTAATTGAACGGTTGCCTTTGAATGCTAAACATTTTGTTATAATGGAATTTTTATTCTGACAGGCTTTTCCATATCAGAACTCAACTGTAATGTCAACATCATCAAAAAATGCAAATACTAGAAGTTATGCATAATCAGGATTAGGGATGTAACAAATAGAGATTTTGCCAAAATAGCCGAATACTGAATATTCAGACAAATTTTAGAACAAATACTTAATATTCAGTGGCCAAATATTAAAATGAAAAAAAAAAAAAGCATATATTTATTTTATATATGTAAAATTTTAAATTGAAAATAAAGTAAAATAAAAATTGATCTTGTATTATGTGTATCTATAAACATTTTAACAACTTTATGTATTTTTTGCAATATTTGAAACACCTTGTTACTGATCAATAAACAAGACTTACTAAATTTAAATTACTAACAACATAATTTTATCTGTAGATGCATGTAATTCATATACATTTTAGGTAAAATGGTAACTCATCATTATCACTGTTAGATAAAATTTTAAAATTTATTTTTTATTAAAAAAAATATTCTGTATTTTATGTGTATTTTAAATCCGTATTTTATCCTTTTATACCCAGATATACCAAACTGATTTTCTATAAGTCAGGATGGTATGCTATTTCTATTAAAATATAAAGAATATTCTTCATTTCTACTATCCAATCATACTTTTATCCTTTCTTACATTCAATGCTAATGGTGCCCTTATAATGCTTACTCTTCTACATAATCAGTTATACCTTTTGAAATAGTTTTGGTGAACTAAATTTTGTTCCAAGCAGCTTGTATGTAAAAAAATTACTCAGAATTTAAAATATGAAATGTAATATACATATATAATACTATTAAATTCCAATGCTTGTTTAGATGCACAATGCAAACATGCAGCAAGAAAAATATTTTTATTAATATAACATCATTATTTTCACTTATTTAGAACTTAACAATAAACTTAAATTTATGTACAACTTAAAATTGAATTAGTGTTAAGCTTTTAAATATATGCAATTATTATTCTGCAATATTTTGAATTAAATATATTTATGTCTGTTCTTGAAAAAAAAAAAAAAAAAAAAAAAAAATGCTGAACAGTGCGAATCATCTTGACACATTAACAAAGTCATTTTTGTATTGCATGAAATTTGCAGACATTAATATTAAGGTGCTTTACAATTGAAAAGCATTTTTCCTTTTACTATAAATGCATTACATCTATAACCAATTGCTTCTGAATAGTTGTGATTTTAAAATTTGCTAAAATCTTCAACTTTGGCACCATTTTCTAAAATATTCTTAGCCTTTGAAGGATACAGAGAAATACTATTAGATTCCTGTGTATATAAATAAGAATACCTGCAAAATTTTTATATTTAAGAATGATCAAGACTGCTTGAATGTGATAGAAAGTATCAAGTTTGTATTTGAGAAAGTCATAGCAAAAAAAGAAATTATCTTTATCCTCAATCTATTTGGCTAAAATACAATTTTTTAGGCCAAACACCCAAATTATTCGGCCAAATATCCAAAGTATCCGGCCAACTGACATTCAATATTTGACTAACTGAATATTTCTCACATCCCTATTCGGGATTTAATTTAGACTTATTAGAATCAATAAAAATGTCTTATAAGTCAGTGCAATGTATATTTATCACTTGTACCCAGCTAACAGAAAAGTACATAAAAATTTGATATACCTGATTTTGTTTAAGATAAAATAAAAGAAACTTCTTGTAATCAGCAACTGTTATACAATCTTTCACAGCTAAAATGACACATTTCACATCTTCATAGGCAGAAGCTCTATTTTGCTTCAATATAAAATCAACAAGAGTCTGGGAATAAAGACAAAAGTATTTTAGTGCAAGAAGAAAGATTTAACACGAAGTAAAAGAGATTTAACTACTTTAATAATTGCTATTTAAATTAATTGAAAATCATTTAGGATTAGATATAAGGAGTAACAATTCATAACTGAGATACTTTATGGAAACTCTTATCAGGATTTTCTTTTCCTTGATTTTCTAAAAATTAAAAGAATTTTGTCTTCTGATCAAAAAATCAGAAGCCTTCCAAGTCAATTGAAAATATTGTCACCTATGGGTACATAAGAAAGAAAGATCTGTGATTTTCATAATTTACTATTATCATTTATTTAACCGAGAGAGAGAATTTTAAAAAGTACTTCTCATTGATATTTTCCAACTCCACCGGTTGGGAAACTGAAAAATCCCTATGTAACCAAGAAATGTGTATAATAAAATAACAAAAAGGCACATAAGTGGGATGTCACTATACTCACAATGTTTTACAGAGTTCAAACACACACACACACACACATATATATAATTACATATATAATAAAACTTTTGCAAATAATTATTCAATCACAGGAAAATTGACAATATATAAAGGAAACAATAATTATAATACAATACAAAAATGTATATCCAATAATGTAAAATGCACAAATTGGAAAAAAAAAAGAAAACAAAATAGGAGGAGAAAAAATCCACAAGCAGAATGTGAAAATATTACAAGAAAATGGAAACTTATATTGTGAAACACATTATCAAGGGCAATATTCCACAATATAAGTAAATTGCAATGGATTTCTGTTTGAGTAAAATGAGCCATGAAGCGTAAATTATTTTACTCAAATTGCTCATAAAACAAAATCATCAAGTTTTCCAGATATGTTTCCCTGAATCAATAACGTTCCATATCTCAGCAATCAATGACACGATAAAGAAAATAGCAATGATTGCTGACCAATGTATAGTTTTATTTTAAAACTTATTTTTTCTTTTCTCTGTGTTTTTAAAAGACCAAAACATTTTTTCCGAGTTTCAGGTTTTGCCCTGAAGCATGCAACAAAAATCTTATTTTAATTATAAAAGATATCTTAAAGTTTTCAAAAATACCTTTTTGTTACAACTATCAACAACCTTACTTCAATTAAATGCCCTCATTTTCTTTAAAAGTTTATATTTAAAAGGCATGTGAGTATTTCAGCTTTAAAAAAAATAAATTCTCAAAATATGTTTATCTTTTATGTTTAGGAGTGAGGTGAAAAATAGTTGGGTTAGGACATTTGGCCAAAGTTTGGTGAGGAATTATTAGTTGCCTAGGTAAGCTTTACATTAAAAAAAGTTGTTTATTACTTGCTGAGATATTTCTGCAACATACTTAAGTTTTGCAACAAAAACCACTTGCTCATACACAGTGTGACATGAAATGTTATATCTTCAAAAAGTGTACTATTTTTTAAACAGCTTAACATTCATAAAATGTAAAAGAAAATCATTTTTTGGAGATGTTCTCTTAAATTATTGATGCAGCTTCTGGTGATAGCCACCAAAATATTACTTCTAAAATAAATTAGGTACTTCATAAAATTCACACATTACAGCTAATAAAACTGTAATATGTAAAATAAATGTGAAAACATAACTTACATAAATAAGATTAATATCATTTTCCATAGAAAATCTTCTGATGCCATATTTCTTTAAAACTTCTTTAAGATGGAGTTCTTTAGACTGTTTTCTAAACTCTTCCTTACTAATGAAAAGAAAAAAAAAAAAGATAAGTACTACAATGTAAAACTTTAAACAACAATAATAAAAATGTACAACACAATATTTTTAATAAATTCCCATAAAAATATATGTAATGAGATATGAAACAATAACTTTACTTCTGCATATTATTATCTCAACTAAATGTATAAAAACATGTCCTATATACAATTTCAACCATTACAGAAATTAAAAAGAAATACCTTGAATGGTCACTATTCAATCCTTGCTCCACAACATTTTTTATTCTATCATTCCAAGGCACTGGTGCATGTGAGACGAGCAATATAGCAGCTGTCATCCAACAATCAGTATCATGAATGCAATCAAGCACAAGGGATAAATGCTCTTCCCATGGTGTTTCATCCCAAGACCACCATGTAAAATTAGACGTTTCTAGAGTATTCTAAAAATTAGAATATAAATGTATATAATAAAAAAATAATAAGTGAACATAAATAAGAAATTACAACAAAACAATTTCTTAAAATTTCATTAAAATATTGAGATTTTAATGTTTGTTTTTACTTACGCATCATACGTAGTATAGGGTAAGTCTTGTAATTGTTTTGAAAATCTAAAAATTTTTTTTGACGGATTTAGACGTTTCAGACACTGGAGATTCCGAAAATCATATTTTTAGAAAAAAAAAAAAAAAATTGCCGTCCGTCTGTCTGTATCTGTAAACGTTCTATCTCCCGAACAAATTGAGATAGAGACTTGAAATTTGGTGTGTACTTAGTATTTAACAATGGGAAGAAGCTTACTGAATTTCAGTAACCTTGATTATCCGGAAATATTTTTTTCGGACTCTCGAAATATTCTTTCTGATAAAAGGTATATAAAAATTTTTGAAATTGTTTAGTTTAAGGAAGGAATATAAAAGACAATAAAAAAACAAAAATTTTGCATAAAGAATGAAGTTGATCGGATAATTAGATGCCGAGATATTTGTAATCATATTTTCCACACTCTTTCGATTTTTCGTGACCCTGTATTTTATAAAAATTTCAATTCAAAGATGTATTTTAATTGGAAATGAGACACTCAATCCGACGCAGAAAACTGTTAGTTAATATGATTATCAATTTTGGAGCAATAGAGCACTTAAAATTTATGACGTCATCAAGCCACGATTTTATTCGAATTGCAATGCATTTTATAAATAGTTTACACATGTTTCATTTTCACATTTTATATTATGCATATCCATGATGGGTAAGTATTACGGTGGCCCCCAACGACTAGTTTAGGTTTGTGGATGTGCAATATGTGTTCTACAAGGTAACACATGCATAATAAGATGACATTAAAAATTGTATTTATTTTGCGTGAAATATCAGTTGTGCCATATAGTTTAACTACTGGATAGTGCCTCAACTATGTTCCTTCTGTTTAGTCAGCCAACTATACTGGACATCTGATATATCATTCCTGTATGAATATTTTCCGAGATGGTAATTAATCTTCACACATCACTAGCACTGTCCGATGCATAGGTATCTTGTGGCAGCCTTTGGCTAGTTATTTATTGAACACTCCTAATATTTTCTTAGATATGTTACATTGATAAAGTAAGGGGAATAAAAATGATTAATTTTGTTATAGGCAGGGCTTTACAAATTTGATAAAATCTGGTAGCCAGAAAAATTTCTAGTCGCCAGTAAAAAAATATACCGCCCCCCCCCCCCACCACCATTGTTTTTCAAAAAAAAAAAAAACACAAAAGTTTTCTATGGATTAAAAAAAATTTAAAGAATAACAAGCAGAGGTTAGAATTGTTAGTTACATAGTTTAGAACAGTATATAATTATACTAACATATAAACTAAGAACACACTAACATTTAACACCTATAAACCAAGTTTTCTAATGTAACTTAACAAAATTACATATCTCTGAAAAATGATACTATAAAGGCTGAATTAACCGGCTGGTTCTTGAAATGCTGATTGACGAAAATGCTTCAAATGTCTGGATAGTTGAGTACTCCAAAATCCATACTGATGAGGGGAGCATTAATGAAATATTGAAACAGGAAAATAATTTTTTTCTTATTTTCCAAGCAATATAATTCTCATTTTGTTATTTTAAAATGTACATTTGATGAACTTATTTTTGCCAAATTCGAAATAAAAGTTACAAATGATTTTTGTTTTAATATAATTTCTAAGTTTATTTTTTAGTATTTTGGAACTTTGCAACATCTATAATGAAACATTTTATGAGAATTTTAAGTTAAGATTGTAATTAAGATAAGTAACAGATGCTGCTCTTGATAGAAATTGTAAGCAACTATAATTGTAAAAAAATAGACTTTTTTGTATACATAAACCGGCTCTAATAATAAAAAACTTTACGTGCTTGTAAAATAAATACATATATGAGAATTATCAAAACTGATTAAGCTTGCAAAATAACTCAAAAATCGTATTACGTAATCGAAATTAGCCGGCTGAGGGGAGGAGGAAGGTTTATTTGGATCCAACAATCTATGATAAAAATTGGAGGATAAAGAAAATAATAATAATTAAAAAAACTTACCCTTCTGAAGTGCAACGAATGATTTGTTCTGGTTCATTTGGTTTTGATTGTTTGCCACCATTTTACGCCTTATTATTACCACTTTTATAAATTCCAAATGATTAAAAAAAAAAAAAAAAAAAAAAAAAAAAAAAAAAACAAGAAAGAATATTTTTTTCCGTTTTTTACTTTCCATAATAAAAAATAAGTCTCCAGACAGCAGTATTATAACATAAAAATAAAAAAACAAAGATTCAAATGCAAAAAGATTCTAGGGCTCCATGGAGCGAGGCATCGCAATAGATTTCATTAGCGAAATAAATTGTTACAAAAAAAAAAACAAGGATGCTTAATATTTGTTGAATTATTTTTTTTTTCTTTTTTCAAAAGCAGCCAATCTCTGCAAACACGCTGTACCTTCAATCTTTTATGTCATATAGACTAGACAACCGTGCTGCAAACCAGGACGCCTACGTATTGTGCAAAGTGTGTGGTGTGCATGTGCAGATAATAAAGGAGCCATGCATTTTTACGCGAGGGAGAAATATTTAAAAATTCACATTTTTATTAAAATTAGTTATTCTTCAAATTTCAATTAAATTTTATAGTATACTTCAAATGAATTACTTATAATCACTTAATTTATATGTTATTAGTCTTTAAAATGAATGGGATAGATTAATCAGTTTTAATTCTGAAATACAAAAATCTGATTTGAAACAAAAAAATACCTTGAGCATTTTGTAGCATTGTATCAAATTTTAGATGCCATCAGATAGGCTAGATTATCTTGATTGCTTACATTTTTATTGAAACCTCCCTCTTTCCCCCCACTCTTCCCACATTGTAATCACGTGGTATGCTACAACGGAAAAGAATGACGTTTTCTGTGCATGAGATGGGAAATAAATGCCTTTTAAATTCGTCTCTTTTGTTAAATAGACGATAGAAGAGAAAAATCATTGGTTTCCGCGGACAAGTAAGGGTGTGTGTGTGTGTATGGAGGGGGGGGGGGGACCGCTTATGTTAATTTCTTATGTCAATTTTTATAAAAAAAAAAAAAAAAAAAAAAAAAAAAATAAATAAATAAAAAGCCAGATTAAAAAACTTTTAACCTGGATAGAAAAATCTGGTCGCCAGATAGAAAAATCTAGTCGCCAGTGGCGACCTGGCGACCGCATTTGTTAAGCCCTGGTTATAGGCATTGCAAATAATATTGGGTTATGAAAATTAACAGAGTCTGTCTAGTTCATAAGGACAAAAATAATTTTAATTTCATTCAGCTATTTTACATTTTGAAGCAATATTAATCTATAATCAAAACATGATTAGAATTGTTATCTGATATACATACATGAACCAAATCATACTTCCGTTTAATATAAAAAACTAAGACTATAAAATAAATTCCAAAAACTATCTGCCATTATTTTTTCAACATACAAAAAAAACCATGAGATACATAATAATGGTTAAATACTTTGACAGATGATTGCCATATTTAATACACTGATGCAAGCGGAATTTTTAATTTTCTTTGAATCTTTATTTCAGAACAATTTTATTGTTTTGATGGCTGATATTTGATTCTACTTTTTTTTTTTTTTTTTTGCTAAATATTGGATGTGTAATAACCATCACAAAGCAAAAAACACAGTCAAAATAATACCAATTTTCAGTTACATAATAAGTTAGAAGCTATCTTAATGCTTGATAAAGGAAAAATCCTGTTCATTTAGTGAAATGAGAAACAGCAGCAGCAAAGTATGTGTTGCTTCTGTTTCATTTCTCATCCTTTTTATTTATTTATCTATTTTTTCACTTAAAAGGCTACTTTTTATGAAGTCTCCAAACAATTTGAAGTTAATTTTTAGCTATTTTAGCTTTTCTTTATGCTATGTTTTACACATTTATTCATAACTAACAACACGTCCCGGCTTCGCGCGGGTGGACAATTTGTCAACTATAATATAAGGTACAGATGGTTAGGTAATAATTGGATAAAAGCGGGAGTGAGACAAAATTACAATACTTACAAATTTTAAACTTTAAATAAAAGCTTGTAAAAATATGATAAATATTTTTATTTTATTTATATACATATTGAAAATAAATTTATTTTAATATAGCAGAACCACCTGTCTTCTCCTGAGTTAACCTTGGCCTTCAGGATAAAATAAGTAAAAATGTAATATTCTAAAAATATGCTGATCACAATAATGCATTTGCATCCATAAATCGCCAAAAGAACAATCAGGAAAAAAAACCTATGTTATTTTGACACAAGCATCTAAATACCCCAGCTTCTATATATATACTTCTCTTACGTGGCACGGAAATAAGGTTGAATTTCTAGCTTATCGTTTGGCAACAACCGTAGTTTCCAGAGCTCAGATCAATGAACACACTAGATTGTGCAAGTTCAGCTTTGCCTCCAATATGGCAGTCAGTGTGAGAACAGTGAAACTCAAACTAGTAATTATTAAAAATAAAAGAACATGTATGTAATCCAAAGTGTTTGAGATGATTCCTCATTTTAATTTGAGTAATATTGTTAATTTCAAATGAATTCTCAACTCTTATTTAGAATTTATTTACGAATTTCACTCACACGAAAATTGGAGAGAATAAAAATATCAACTGTCTAGATTATCCTGCTATCTGTTTCTGTCTTGATGAAGTAAAAAATAATTTCTTTTGGAAAAATCTATAATCAATTAGAACGGTAAAATGTCGAACGAAATTTAAACAATGATTGATGATATATTTAAACTATCTTAATATCACGTAGTGTTTTTTTTTAAAAGTGAATTTAAGCCATGCTGTACAATATTATAGGTGCAATGAGTTTTAAACTAATTGTGTTTCCAAGATCCTTTTTTCATAGTATTTAAATGATTTATGCCCACTGGTACCACCAACTAAATGCATTTTTAATTGTGTTTTCAACAAAGTTTTCAATAACTTTTTTACATTAAAAAAAATTGTCAATTTCATATGTTAAAATGATTTATGGTAGTACTTATTCCGGCTAGAATTGCTGCAAAAATAAAAAGGGTATCAGGTTATCAGCAAGCAAAGTGAACTGGGATCGAGTAGCGGTCTCAATATGAATTGCTTTGCAATCGGGAGTTGGCGAACGTTAACAATAGGGGGCTGAGACCCCTAGTTATATATAATTTAAGAAAAAAAATCCTTTTAAAAATGTCTTTTGCAAAATATCTAATCAAAAATAAGCAATAGTTATCTTATTCATCTAATCTTCCATAATCGGGTTCATATCTGATGTTTAACCCCCTTAGTGGGTGAATTTCTAAAATTGCTGAAATATGCATTTAACCATTTTTTTTTTTTAAATAATGTGTTATCCTTAATTTTATGCTTCTACCTAAAACTGCTGCTGAGATATGGCAAAATGACCTAAAACGTTCGACCTCCCACTCCCATTTAACCCTCTTAAGGGACGAATTTCTAAAATTGCTGAAAAACATGTTTAACCCTTTTTTAGTATATTTATTATCCCAAATTTCATACTCCTACCTAAAACTGCTGCTGAGATATGGCAAAATGACTAAAACATTCGACCCCCCCTCCTCCCATTTAACCCTCTTAGCATGTATTTCTAAAATCACTGAAATAAGTGTTTAACCATTTTTCTAGTAGATTTGTTATCCTGAATTTCATGCTCCTACCTAAAACTGCTGTTGAGAAATGGCAAAATGACCTAAAATGTTTGACCCCAATCCCACCTTTTAACTACTTAACCCCCTTAGGGATTGAACTTCTCAAATCGCTGAAATACATGTTTAACCATTTTTCTAGTAGATTTGTTATCCTGAATTTCATGCTCCTATCTAAATCTGCTGCTGAGATATGGCAAAATGATCTAAAACGTTTGATGCCCCCTTTAACCCTCTGACTGCTTATCCCATAATTTCCATGGCCATGACATTTATAGAAAAAATTATATATTATGCGATTTTTGAAGCAAATTTGTTTAAAAACTCCACAGTCAAAAGGTGAAGATGCAAATGATAAATTAACTGCATATTTGATGACTAAATGATGATTTGAAATATGTAAGAAAAGAGATACATATTGGTCAGAAGGATTTTGAAAACAAAAAATTAAGCAGTCAGAGGGTTAAACCCCTTCGGGAAGGAATTTTCAAAAATCTTTTCTTATTGTTTGCCTAGGTCGGAACAACAATCTACTCTCCAAATTTCGTGATCCTGACTTTAGCCGTTTTAGCTGGGCGTTGATGAGTCAGTCTGTCAGCCAATCAGTCAGGCGTCCTCTTTTTATATAACAGTATAGATAGTGCAATAATTTTTGTATTTATGTTTTAAACTGGTCTGGGAGATGTTAACTCTTAAATTCACCCCTCCCCTTTCCAGTACTAATATTTTAATATAAATGGTTTACGAGCAAAATTGAAAAAAAAAAATTACAAACTTTGTTTTTAAATATTGTATAAATTTCTTTTTCATACAGAAAATAAATCTCAATTTAAAAATTTTTTAACTATGTATATCCTTAAAATAATAATAATAAAAAAGCTTTATTCTAAATTAAAAATCTGAAAATTCTTAGAAATATTGTAATACAAAGTTTTGTGATATAGTAAAGAAATACTAAGGAAATAGAAGTATACCTGAATATATCTTTTTAAACACTGATCCAAGTCCAGCTCATTTTCTAAAGCAAAAGGTCTGGCAATATCAGCAATAACTTTACCAACATACTTCAGACTAATGCGATCCAGAATAGAAAATATAACATCCATCTTTGACTCCTGTTTAAATATTATGCACAAGTCGATTTTATGAAAAACACAATAACAAAATCATAACATGAATGTAGCAATTTTTTCTTTTTGTTTAAATAGCAAATTTGGAAAAAAAAATATGTAAATTTGAAGTACACTTATAAATAATACAACTTATAACTCCTTACACATCACAAAAATAAGTAAAGCACAATGTGCTCTGAAAGAACAATGCCTTTTATCATCAGACACAAACAAGACATGCTACCACATTGAAAGTAGGAGTAAAACAATAATAATGCGCATTAAACCACTGTTTGTAGTTTGTAATAACTTATTAAGTTTATAAATATTGAAGTATTATTAATATATATTTTATATTTACTAGAGATGTAAAAACTATACAGCTAAATCCGGGTACCTCACCAACATACCTACCAAAAATCAACCTAATCGGACACTTTTTGTGGCAGTTATCATGGTAAGTTTGCATGGTACAGACAAACAGAGAAACAAACAGAAACCAAAAACTTTTCACGTATCCACAGTGAGCCTTCACTGACGTTTCGGCAATTACATCAATTAAAATCATTAATTATATAAGCATCAGCTAATTCAAAAGATTAAACTAGCAGCTTTACAAATAGGAAATTTTAATAATAAGTTCAATGAACAATAAAAGTATGACTTTATAATTTCAGGCCAAATATTTTGCCGGATAATCATATTTGGCCAATTATATAGCACATAGTATATGGTATTATATGGCACATTGGGCAAATACAGTATGTTTATACCAGATATAAGTTGTATCCCTAATAATTATGCCTGTATGCAGCTGTCTTTCATTTTTACATGACCTAAATACAGATTAATTTCACTATAATTTGAAACTATATTTAACAATTTAAAATATAGGAACATTTAAGGTATATTATTCTCCAAAGAGCTAATTTGGTCTAAGGTGGAATACTGTCCATGAGGGAAAATTTTCGTGGTACAGATTGATTCAGTCTTAAACAGAGTTTACTGTACTATAAAAAAAAACCTGAGTTGATAGCTTTAAAACAACAATAACAAAAAGCATGGGAATTTTTGGCCAAAGATAAACCTACCCTTAACTTACACTTCATGTTAAAAGGTCTTAAACTTTGTTATTGAAAGGACTCTGGCAACAATAAAATTTGTGATCCCTTCGTTTCCATTATACTGGGTTCCACTGCACATTTTGTTAAAAGTTGAACAATCATTCAGAATTCAACAATAATTACTAACTTTATTTTGAGAACAATTATGAATGAACTTACCTGGAAAGTAGTTAAGGAAATTTTGCAGTTGAAGTTTTCTTTCAATTTGACAAGCAGTTTTAAATTTTTGGACAACTCATTCAGATAACCAGTACGAGATTCAATGTCAGTGGACTTTTTCTAAGTAAAAAATCTCAAGTAAATTTAAAAATTTAATATTAATAAAGCAAATTCTATTTAAAAATACAGGATAATAAAAATAGTAACACATTTCAATAATAAAAATACAATACTCTCTTAAAAATCAGCATGGTTTAGGTTTAAGAGCTTTGAAGATTTCTGAATTTTGCAGATTTTAGATCATTGCTTTATTTATTTTTCAGAAACTCATATCTGACTGAAATAACTTTATGTTATACATAACTAGCAGACCTTCCAGCGTTGGCCAGGCCCAGGATAATAATAATCTTAAATATACCTAAAATAACCTTAATGTTTCCCATAATTACTTTAAAATATCTTGCTTACACCAAATTAAAAAGAAAGGCTCCAACCACAAGGTCACATGCACTGTTATAGTAACAGTTTTTGGCAATAAAAAGGGTTACTTAGGAAACAAACAAAAAACATTTCCATCAGAATTGTGGTGCTTTAGAGAAAAAAAGCAATGACCTTACTTTGTCTAATAATTAAAAAAAAAAAAATCTTTTCTTTTCCTTCTACATCCCTGATTATTTTGCATAATTTAATAGCCAGCTACATAGATTACATACATTACACCTACTCATACAAAAAAGCGTCGGATGTAATAAAACTTTGGAATTTTGTTAGTTAAATTTCAATTGCTTTCTAAAAGTAGCTGGATGATAAGGGATTTTCCACAAATTGTCATACTTACATTAACTTTTTGCGATACAGGTTCATCTAGTGAGTTGAATTTGGTTGTTGATGACAATATATCATTTTTAAAAACAAAATGTTTCCATCTTTCATAAGTCCTAGATATTTGATTGCATTAATATGTTTTGTTTGAACAAAATGTACTTTGTATTTGTAGTAAACACCCTATGTTATACCAGTGTTTTAAATTTGATGCATTTTTTTATAATTAATCTCTTCTTAATGTACTGTCAGCCGCAACAAGAAACTCATGCATTTTAACACTTTACCGTCTACATGTCTCGTAAAAATACTTCTATTCGTAAAATGTTGAAATGATTGATTGACACCAGAATTTAGAAACAAATTTATTCGAAAATAAGTAAAATCTTTTCTTCATGTACTTGATAAAAGAAAATTTTTCATTCCAAAATTCTGGTGCCAATTTAGCATTTAAGGATTAAAATTAAGTTACTTTACATACAACACCACTGTGGTGTCGCCGGATGGCAAAGTGTTAATGTCAAAACTGTAACCGAAAAAAACAAACAGAAATAGCCATTCTACTGGAAATAATGTTTTTTTTTTTCAATTTATGTTTAAAAAAAGCTTAGGGGTTATTGTCATACTGAAAATTTCAAATCAAACATAGAATTTTAATATCATATTTGGCTTTTTCGGAAAATTTTACCTTGGTATCCTAAATGTGAAGACATTCTATCATCATGTAATTTAGGAATTATGAAGGTTGAAAGTTGCTCCTAATGTTAAATTTAATTGTAATAGTTGAAAAACAGATTGCAATGCAGGTAGTTTCAACTCAAGAACTCGACAGAATGAACTGTAATTTTGGATTCACATATTTGAAGTTTCTTGAAGTAGTTTTTGAATTATTCTTAAAAACTATCCCCATTGTAATCTATTTTGGTATAATTACAACTGAGTTTAAATTAGGAGTTCCAAACCTCAAACCTTTAAAATTCCTAAACTACTTGACCGAATGACTTCTTGTTTGGTATTCCAAGGTAAAATTGCCGAAAAGGCCAAATATGATGTCTGTTCATATTAAAAATTTTAGAGCTTGGTACAATTTCAGGATGTAGACAACCCCTAAGCTTAGTTTAACATAAAGTGAAAGAAGACAATTTCCAGTCGAATGCTTATTTCTGTTTTTTTATTTTTAGTCACAATTTGGAGATTAAAATCTTTTTGCTTTTACCAACTGTACCTTATTCATAAAGAAAATGGATGTACACTATACACCAAAAATCCCAAAAATTATTAGTGAAAAGTTTTTGCTTTAGTGGAGCAGTTTCAGTTTTTGTGTGCGATTCGATACTGGTTTGTCTGGTTTCGCCTTCTTCATGGCTATATTTAAACAGATTGTGCAATTTGCATGCTTGAGACCTTGATAGGGAGTCATTTCCAAATTGTACATTAAATCTGTGTCAGATTTCAATAACTTTGACATTTTCATTTGTTGAAAGCTTTATAATTATATTTTGTGCGATCACATTAGGTACTTTGTGTTTACTCATAATCCTAACACAATTCTTTAAGTTGTAAACAACTTATAAGGATTGAAAATTGCGATGGCAACAAGTACAAAACGTTTCTATTGATCTTAAAAAAGTCGGCTTTATATTCGATTCATCCTTGTAAAATTGAATTGAAAAGTATGTAATTAATGATGGAAGTTATTAAATATATCCAAACTCACATGGATAAATGAGAGTGCTGTGACAGCAGAATAACTTATAGCCTTTTTCCCAGCATTTTCCTGCAGTGTCTGCAAAATTTGCAAAAACATGGATGCCAACTGATCACCATTTTGTGGCCAAGATTCCTAGAAAAATAGAATTTTCTTTTAAAAACTTCATTATAAAAAGTTTAATAAGAACAGAAACAAAAAGGGAAAAAAAAACAAGCATAAAGTTGATCTAATGTAACAAAAAACACCAAACAGAACATATATACATAATTTTAATATAATTTACCTTTTCAGTAAGTTCTAATAGATGGATACGAGATATCATCCAATCAGCAATAACATCCTGCAAAAAATAAAATCATAAAAAACAAACAAAAAAAAAATATATATAACAGTCATAGTGGATAGCCGAATTGAATATGGATACACTTTTATCATTATATATTCATACTAAACTATATGAATCATACTTCATACAAGATTTTAAAGGAACATAGCTAAAATCCGAAAAAAAAATGAAATGCTTCTTGTTTCTATCTAGTTATTAATTTTTCTTCCTTTATTTGATATAAATTTCTAGTTTTATTTGACTTGAAACAGACAACAACAAAAACTGGAAAGTTGGAAGATATGAGATTGCAATTATTTTTGTAATTTCTAAAGCTTCTTTTCTATAAATTTAGAAACATGTTCCTATTTGATTCTGAAAAGTCTATTAAATTTACATCACTAACAAAATTATTGAAAATGTGCAGAATTAGTAGTGAAAATCATTGTTCTTACTATTAAAACAACTTTCAGAGCTGGGCATCTGTAGATCCAGATCATAAAAATGCCTATTTATTTATTTATTTTTATTTTTAAATAGGTACATAACAAAAAGGTTACGATTCCATGATTAGAATTTCTGTGCATATGCCAGCAGCATTAAGAACTTCAGTGAAGGCCGATCTTAGATATATGCTCTAAAACTAATTGAGTTGTTTGTCCCTAAGTTTAATTTCTAATACAAGTAACATGCTGCAAAGCATAGTAAACATACGAGGACAATCAAGCTGGTTGTAACAAGTGACTAAAATATCTTATCATCCCTTCCCCCCTTTCAATGTGCTTTAAATGTTAGGGAGTTTTTTTTTTTTTATTTACCAATTTCTTATGCCCTTCCTTATATATCTAGATCTAAACTGAAATTAGTTGGATGTGCCAATCCCAAAACTTTCTTCTATCTCACACAGACTTTGCATACATTAAACAGAATGAGCATCAATTTATGTCAAGGTCTAACTGAATCTAAAGTTTTATTAAATTCCATGTATTAGTTCTTGAGATATGACTATTGCTAAAATCATGTAAATCCTGCAAAATGCAGCATAGCAGCGCCACCTGTTGGGAGATTTAGACCAAAACCTAATCAACAACAACTTATGTCAACGTCTAACTGAATCTGAAGTTTGATGAAAATCCGTGCATTAGTTCTTGAGATATAGTTATCGTGATAATAATGAAAAAATTAGCATAGCAGCGCCACCTGTTGGGCAATTTACACCAAAACGTAAGTAGCATCTATTTATGTCAAGATCTAACAGAATCTGAAGTTTGATGAAATTCCGTGCATTAGTTCTTGAGATATAGCTATCGTAAAAATCGAAAAAAAGTGGTATAGCAGCGCCACCTGTTGGGATATCTACAGAAAACATAATCAGGGTCTATTTATGTCAAGGACTAACTGAACCTGAAGTTTGATGAAAATAAGTGCATTAGTTCTTGAGATAGAGCTATTGTGGAAATCGCGAAAAACGCTGCATATCAGCACCACCTGTCAGGCGATTTTCACCAAAAACTAATCAGCACCAATTTATATCAGGGACTAACTGAATATAAAGTTTTATTAAATTTCATGCATTAGCTCTTGAGATAGAGCGCCCACAAAATTTTTATCACATACAAACAGACATTTTCTAAAAATGGTCAAATCGTGTTCAGGACATTCTAAAGCGTATAAAACCATCGAAAACCGGAAGTCGAAAATTTTCATGAATCCAATACTTTCTTCTTGTAAAAATAGAAGAAAGTAAAAAGAATGACAAAAATAAATAAATAAATAGAATTAATTTTCATAAATAAATATTATCAACATAGATAATTTTTAAATATTAAATATCTTTTTAGCTGTAAAAATAAGAAAACCAACGCCTACCACAACTTGAGGAATCTGAATTAAAACAAATGGTAAGAAATCTTCTTTTAAAAATAAAATCAAATAATGAGATGGTAAATCATCTGGAACGGCAGTTAAAATTTCTTGAACTTGATCACATGTCAAAGAAATCAGAAGTTCATCCTATAGTAACAAAATAAAATATAAATAAATAAACAAAAATAAATATGAATTTTAAAAAAAATGAAAAAATAAATAAAAGAAAGAAATGTAGATATAACTTTAATGAACAGATTAAATAACTCATTTCACACTAACTTTTTAATTAATACAGTCAAACCTCGTTAACACGAAATTGAAGGGGCTGTAAAAAAATTTTTTCGTGTTATCTGGGATTTCATGTTAACCATCAAAATAGAAACACAATCTATGTTAGACATAAAAACTAAATAAGTTAACCTACAAATATATACTACTTGCTCTTAAAATCATAAATTAATAAGAAATAGAAAATTTAATTAAGAACTGAAACAAACTGGTCATTATTTTAGGCAATAATAAATTTATTTACCTGCTAATCATTTTTTCAAAAAGTCCGTTATTGACTTTTGCTTCTATTTTTGTAGATTACTTCTTTTTAGGAATGTATGGACCACATCTAACTTATCCAAAGTTCAGGAAGCATCCTCTTGTTCCATAAGGAAATGTTGCACAGTTTTCTGAAAACTACTTTATTTTTAATAGATAAGATGCTGCTAGTTAGTTTGTGATTTACAGATTGTAACTGGAATTGCTATCATATGGGCAAACAGACCAATTTTCTTTTTATTTATTTGATTGGGTAAAAGGATGACTAATGCTTATATTATTCTAAGATTTTCTGCAAACATCTGAGAGACAGTCACCGAATTGCATATTCCAGAATTGTTCTGTTGGCATTAAATTACAAGTAATAAACAATATTTATTATTGCCTAAAAGTTGCTTTGTGTGCTACTGAATTTATCAAGATCAAACACACCAATTTTTTAGTTTGTTTTTTCAGCTTTCCTTCAAGTATTTCTGAACATAAGATTTTTTGGTTTAAAGAAAAAAAAATTCTGCACAGAAAAGCAGAGAAATACTGAAAGTTTCAGTAAAATCTGGAAGAATTGGCAGCTATGTAGTGCATGATACATACAGAAATTTAAATTTCATACTGTTTTAATAAACCACAATCTGACCCCCGCCCGCCGTCGCCCGGGTCCGTGATAATAAATTAAAAAGAAAATTTTTTTTTTAAATATTTTATATTTTAACTGGATTTTGTATAAAATTGTATTTTTAAATGAAAAATAAAAAAAAATCTCAAAAAAATATTGATATTTAGTGATAAAAGTGTATTTTCTTGGTCTTTTTTTTACGTAGGGTTGTTTCATAGTTTTAAAATAAAAAGTTATTTTTTCCAAACTCTTTGAAATCTTTATTGGTGATAAATAAAACAGTTTTACAGCCCATGTAAAAATTTCGTGAAAAAATATTGTTATCTAGTTATAAAAGAAATGTTTTCTTCTTGCTTTTTTGTTTTTTAGTTTTTTTTCATGTCAGCTCCTTCAACATAGCAATAAAAAAATTGTTCTCATCTTCCAAACTCTCTTACATTTCAATCCGTTATAAATATAACTGTTTTCAAGCTTTTTTTTTTTTTTTTTAATTTTGTGAGAAAATATGCATATTTAGTAGCAAAAACATGAGTTCTTAAAAAAAAAAAAGCTTTAGCTTTCAATGCAATGGTACGACTCCATTCGTTTTCAATCAACCTTTTAGAAAAAAATTTTAGAGTAAAATATCTAATCAACTTGCATATCAAATTAAACCTTATGAAATTCTCTTTAAAATGAGGGGTCAAACAACACCCTTGCATTTTAAATCCCCATAGGCTAAACAGGTGAGGGGTAATCAATCAGGTTTCCCTTTTCCGAGAGGAGAAGCCTTCAAAAAACGTTGAAGCATGCGCAAAGAGACGATATTCGTGTGAAAATTTGACAGAATGTGCTTTTCATTTTGAAATATATAGATAAAGATGCATATTCAAAACAAAAACTGAGCAATAATAGTTCAAACCCTATTTACTTGTGTAACTTACACCCTTGCATATTTCACATGTAAACTATGAGGTAACTTAAATTAACGAAATTATTAAATCACACTGCATGTGTTCCAGAAATTTTTATTTTACAATATTTCATTTAGGATCTCTGAAATGATTCCCCCCCACCCTCCCTCAACTGCACTGTGTACAGAAGATATTGTAACTAAAATGCAGTTTCATCAGTTCCTGTCTTTGAGCTGATTTGTTTATATTTGTAATGTTTGGAAAAATAACAATTTTATGAAAAGTATTCATAATATACAGCTCATTTGGAAAAAAAAAAAAATAGTAACAGGGCAGCTGGAAGGGAATTCCAAATGAATGAAGCACTTATTTGATATTAGCTCTAAAGAAAATATGCTCGAAACAAAGCAATTAAAATATATAAAAAATTTGTGGACCAGAATACAGGAAATATATCTCAATAAGAGGTGCTAAAATGTTTTCAAGCTTAAAAGAGCAAAAGATCTAGTTATACTAAATACTTCTATCGAACCCATTAAGATTTTTCATGTCTGTTTGCTAACTTAGAGGGACCTTTTACTTAAAATTATAGAATACTCCTAGGATTATCTTATTCTTATTCAAAAACAATTTACGAACTGTTGAAACTCTTATACCTTTTGTTTAATGTTAATTATTCATCCATTAAAATGTTATATTGCTGTATTCATGTTATAGATAGTCATTTCTTTTTTAATTCAAGTTTTCCTTAAAAATGAAAAAAAAAAAAAGTGTGCAAAATATGCAAGTAAATACAGTATATTTAAAAAATAATTATTTATGCTTACATATTTTCCTGTTTATTTTTTAAATTTCCAAGTAATAATTATTTGTTAAATATTTATGATTATTTAAAAATTATTTTGATTTCTATAAAACTTTATGATTGCTTGTAAAAAACTTTATGATTAGATTACACTACAAGTTTTTAAATAGTGAGAAAACTTTAAAGAAAAATGCAAAAGCATTCCTAATAACATTTTAATACACTGTCAGCATGTACCACTGCTGACATATAATCTAATGTTCAGATGGATGTATTTTAATATATGGTTTTTATAGTATGACATCATATTGGATGGTTTCTACTAACAAATTAATATATATATATATATATATTATTCCGATATATATATTCATAACAAAGTGAGCTTTCTTTTCATTGAGTCAGTTATCACTGTTTTGGTTTGATCTATCATAATCGCAGGCAAGGTAAATGAAAAAGCCAGAAAGATAAAAGTTAATTTTAAAATTTAAATCCTGCATTATTAATTTCAAGGAAGTTTTCATTAAAAAAATAAATATACTTTGTGGTGTTTTGAATAAAACAGATAATTGTGATAATTGTTAATTTTATATTAATTTCGATCATAAAGAAATTGCACAAATTGAAAGATGTAAGAATAATACAGAAGAATTTTAGATTCAGAGCTCTACATATTGAATAATAAAATTTCAGAAATTCAGATTGATTTTTACATGTTCTAGACATATTTTTAAAAAGTACAAGGAAAAAAAAAATACCTTATGACTTTTCCAAAGAATCAAAGCTGTGTTGAGACACTCCCCTACTAATTCACTGATAAGAAATTGCAACAGATCTTTAGTTAAAAAGTCTTTCAATGACAAGCTGCAGAGAAAATAATATATAGAAATTAGAAAACTTTTATGAATTTTTTTTCAGATTTCAGCTATGCACAATATAATTCTAATCCTCCCATGATAACTTGGCAAATGAATAAGATAAATTAAGATGAACTTATTCATTAATTAAAGTAGCAATCACTACTAGCAATAAGCAGCATTTAGTTTGTAATTGAATAATGCCTTTCCTCCACCATTTTTCTCCATTTGTTCTTATTAGCAATTTTCTAGCATCACAAACTCATTATAACAGAATCCTGTCTCAAACAGAAAAATTCCATGGTCCCATCAGGAGGAGTACTATTTAACTATATCTGATAAGACAAGCTTCAAAACTTTGTAACTACTCTTACACATCATTTTTCTTAATTATCACTTATACCAGCAGCTCCTAAACTGGGGTACGTGAAAGTTATATTAGTAATGACAGAAAATACAAAAAGGGTCATTCCATGTCAAATCAACCAGTGACTCAACCTGACCATTTTAGATTTTGATGAAATTTACAGGAATCATTCTCCCTGATGATACAAATGAGAATATACTTTTATAATTTTTTTATCCCAGTAAATTTTCATACAATTAATTTTTTTAATTTCGAAAAATCATCATTTTTTGGCTTGTATAAATTCTTTCAATTTTAAATTTCTCAAGTTCTATCAGGCATAGAGCGTTGTTTGACCCCTCATTTTAAAGATAATTTCATAAGGTTTAATTTGATATGCAAGTTGACTATGCTTGGTTTTAAAAAAGTTAATTTTATTAAATTTAAATTTTTTTAAATACTGTTTTTTAAAAAATTTGAAAAAATTATGTTTTTTGTAATATTATAAACTTTAAATTCAGAAAGTTTTAGAGGGGGATCTCAATGAGATCAGCAGTTATGTTAAAAAAACTAATGTTTAACACCAATTAAGGCTGGTATTTAAAGTTGGCACCTTGCCAACTTTATGATTGTGCTAAAGATATCATTGTTTTATTCATTTTAAACATTATTTTTTTTTATAACTGCTGATACCATTGAGATCCCATTCTAAAACTTTCTGAATTTAAAGTTTATAATATTACAAAAAACATCTAATTTTTTCAAATTTAAAAAAAAACACTATTTTAAAGATTTTTTTATTTAAAATTTTTAAATTAAATTAAATTAACTTTTTTAAAATCACGCATAGTCAACTTGCATATCAAATTAAACCTTATGAAATTCTCTTTAAAATGAGGGGTCAAACAACTCTCTACACCTAATAGAACTTGAGAAATTTAAAACTGAAAACATTTATACAAGGCAAAAAATGATGATTTTTTAAATTAAAAAAATTAATTGTATGAAAATTTACTGAGATAAAAAAATTATAAAAGTATATTCTCATTTCTATCATCAGGGAGAATAATTCCTGAAGGTTTCATTAAAATCTGAAATGGTCAGGTTGAATATTGAAAATTTTTGGTTGATTTGACATGGAATGACCCAAAAATAAAAGTTAAAATAAAAACAGAAAAACAAAACTGTAAACTATCTGCTTATAAAGAGAGACTTGTGCAAAAGTCAAATAAGCTACATTCACATAAAATAACGTAAAAATGCCTAAACTTAGTAATTGGTTCATCATTTGTTGTCACTATCACCGCCCAATCCTAATAATGTCTTGTGATTTTACGTATTCCTCTATTTTTTTTATTGTTCTTTTCTTTATAGCAATTCTAGAAATATCTAAATAAAACATGAATTGTATCAGGGCTTCTAGTTTCAACATTTCAATGGGAGACATTATAGGGTTCGCCATAGCAGTGTTAGCATAAATTTATTAACGTGTATTAATGGGTGTTGCTTCATTCCATCTTTGTGTGTGCTTAATTTGAAATCTTTAGCTAATATAGTGTTTTGAGTGACTACCTTAAAATCGTGTTATGGTTCAAATTGGATAAGAGATTGAAAACCAAAATTCTAAAAAGAACTGCATCTAACATTGGTAACTAATTTAAGACCATTACTCACGAAAGAAAAGAAAAATACTTGAGACGAGTTTTGCGAGAAAGGGTACGCATAAATGGAAAATCCAAGCAAGGGGTACATGAGAGAAAAAAAGTTTGGGAACTTCTGACTTATAGCAATATTCCAATGTATAGATTGATATGCCTAGATACTCTCAATGCACTCAACTCAAAATTAGGAATTAGCACCACTCTGATTTTAAACATTTTAAATAACACAATCAACTTAAACAATTTCAATCCAGCATCGATGAAATGTTACATACAGAACAAGATCGCTAATTATAATTAAAATATAGATAAAATGCTTAAGTGATACAAATAGAAACAACAAAAGGCTTATAAAAACATTTTAATGATCGACATATGTTTCAACGCTTATAGGGCGCCATTTTCAAGATAGATAACGATAAACTAAAAGAAATCTACATTTGTAACGTAAACATTTCCAATGAATCCACCTCATTTGAATTACCTAAAATCTGGCACGAGGTACTTTTCAGTTTTAAAAAAGCAATAACTAAATATTATTTTTCACGTTTACAGTTGGCTACTTCAAACACCTGCTTTTTTACATATATGATCTCGAGATTCATGTTTTTAAGTTTATTTTAAAAAATTTGTGAGAATATTTTTGTTTATCGTTATCTATCTTGAAAACGGCGCCGTATGAGCGTTGAAATGTATGTCTATCATTAAAAGGTTTTTATAAGCCTTCTGTTGTTTCTATTTGTGTCACTTAAGTATTTTATCTATATTTCAACTTAAACAAATTAAAAGAAAAATTATCAATGTTCTTTAACGAAAAAAAGGGGGATAGGGATGAGGGGGTGATTAAATGGTTAAAAATCAAACTACAAAGATGCTTTTTAGATTTTATGACTTTCAAAATACATCAATTTCAAACATATGACACAGATAGCATCATTCATAAAAATAATTCAAGATTTATCTAACTACACTCAGATACACCTCAGGATTTAGAAAAACAGGGAAGGTGAGAGAGGAGGGAGAGAACATATTAACAGGGGTGAGTACAGTCAAACTGTACAAAAATTTTGCTTTGCCCCAGCCATGGATGGGAACTCTCACTTTTTTCTGGAAGAGAGCTGAAATTTTCGGAGTGTGTGGGTGTAGATGATTGGATATTTGTTTGCACTAAATAATAACATAATAAAATTCTTAAAAACAGTTACTTGATTTTTTTTTTTTTTTTTTTTTAAAGTTTAAATATAACAATCTTTTTGTTCTTTAATCTATAAGTTTAATAAATAATTTTCAAAAAATCTTCTGAAAAATTTCATAAAAATAATTACTTCAAAGCTAACAAAAGTATGTATATAGTTCAGTAGATTTGTTATATTATATTATAGTTTAACAGATTATTATTTATCTGAATCTATTTATATGAATGAACATACATACACAATATTTAAACAAAAAATCCTACTTATTATTTGAAAAATAATAATTTTAACTATATATTTAAAAAAAATTGTGCAATTAGACATGTTTTTCACTCGCTAGACTGTGCTACCAAAATATTCGGTAAACATTTTTATAAGACTTGAAAGCTTCGTCATATAACACATATTAATATAATTTTGCGTTCACAGATCTAAAATATTCAAAAAGTCCTCAAAAATAAAAAGTAACACATTCTTTCATGTTAACTTATTTTATAATTAATTAATATTTTGTTTAATTACTACATTACAAACAGAGTTGTCTAAAAAAAAAAAAAAAAAAAAAAAAAAAAAAAAAACGACTGCTGTCGCAGATGTGTGGTTAGCTAACCTCTTGTTTCTAAGAAGTCTGAGTTACTTGACTTTAGTTTCAATTTTTACACATAGATTGACTTATTTGAATTAATAATGAATTGGATTTGTATCATATAACACATATTAATATAATTTTGAGTTCACAGATCTAAAATATTCAAAAAATCCTCAAAAATAAAAAGTAACACATTCTTTCATGTTAACTTATTTTATAATTAATATTTTGTTTAATTACTACATTACAAACAGAGTTGTCTAAAAACAAAATAACAAAAAAAAAAACGACTGCTGTCTTTTCTTTTGCAGATGTGTGGTTAGCTAACCTCTTGTTTCTAAGAAGTCTGAGTTACTTGACTTTAGTTTCAATTTTTACACATAGATTGACTTATTTGAATTAATAATGAATTGGATTTGTGGTTTGAACCGAAAAGCACAAAATAATTTCTGTCGACATGCAACCTGACCTGAACCTAAAAATTGAAGTTAACCCAAAACCTGACAAAAATCTAATTCTAATATCATATTTAATTCTAATATCATAGAAAACAAAATAAGAAAATTTTATACCAAAAACATCCCATTTAAAATAGCATTTAAAAACAAGAATCACAGCTCAGTTTTTATAATGTAAAATTTGTTATATAAGCGTACAGAATTTTAAGTCAAAATTTATACAATGAATGGTAATTTTCAAAAGCAAAAGTAAGATACATAGTTATAAAATAAGATATATTACTCACTTAGATTGAATTGAGTCAGGAAGCATACTGTAAGTGATTAATCTGTTTTCATTCCGATTTATCTTTAAAAAATAAAAAATAAAAATAAATAAAAGCACGTTAATTTTCCAATGTTTAACTGCACAATAAATCAAATAAAAGATGTGTAAATTTATGGAGAAAAAATAACATAGGTTCGAATTCAGAATCATTAAAAAAAATTTCATTTGCTACTTCATTTTTAAAGGTCCCTTGATATAACATAGCCTTAAGAAGGTGTAATTTCTTGCCAAATATTATAAAGAGTCACAAAATTTGTTTATGTATCCATGTTATATATTTTGCATTACATTATTATATGGTTTATTTATGCATATATTAAATAAATTGTCAATATATGTACTAAATGGTGTAAATAATGAACAAATTGTTTGAGCATTTGATAGATAAAAAGTTATTTCATAAAAATACGACTACTAATATGTTGTAGCCATCAAAATTTTTTTCTATAAAATAAAATTTATTAAATAATTTAAATAGCATAATAAATTACATCGATATAGCAAATAGGTTTTTTACACAATGTATTCCCATATTCAGGATTCTAAATATGAAGTTTCATTGAATTCTGTGCATTTTAACTGGTTATATAAGCATCACATAATTTGAACAAAATCATCCAATTTCAGCATCCCCTCCCCCTCTCTAAGATGACTGCAGCTAAAATTGAATGACAATCTATTCTTATAAGGAAGATTCTGAATTTGATGTTTCGTTGAATTTGGCACTCAAACCGGAGATATAAGCATCACATATATCGAACAAATGATTGATTTGCGACACCCCCTCTCAGTGGATTTTGCCCATAAAATAATCAGCACAAGTTCACATAAGGATAGAACTTCATATGAAGTTGAATCGGTGGTTGTTGCAAGAGACTAAATCCATATTTTGACATTTCTCATTTTAAGATGGTCTCAATGTTTTTTATGTTTATTGACAGTTTCGTGAAGAAAGGAACACAGTCTGTGTTACTATCTAAGCATGTTTGATGAGGAAGGAATTTAAAAGGAGTGTAGAAAGGCACCATATGCCCATGACTTGGGGGATGTCAAAATATGGAGTTAGTTCCTTTCAACAATAACAGATTCAATTTCCTCCTATTATATGTAGTGGTTCTTGTGCCATATACCAACAGACAGACAATTTCTAAAAACAGTCAAATCATGTTCAGGACCTTCTAAAATGTATAAATCTGTCGAAAACCTGTAGTTGAAATTTTTTATGAATCCAATACTTTCTTCTTGTACAGATAGAAGAAAGTAATAACCTGATGATGCTTTAAAATGTAAATAAATGTTGCTACAAAGTGCTTTTGAAATTTTTGACTTTCTCGCAAAATTCAATCATGCCATTTTCTCTATTGCACCTATAAAAATGAAGTACTGTTCATTTTTTTATTCTTCAGAATACATCCATAGCTATCTTTTGCTTCAGTTTGCAACAATTATAATAGCAAATTCAAAAATTAATGAAAAATTTTACCATATTTCTTATACTAAATGCAGGATATAATAATAATAAATAGAACAAATCAAATCTAGATAGTTATCTGTCAACACATTGACTGCCAACAGTGAGATAACTTGTGATTCACAGCTAGAGGTCTGCATGGGCTTGTGCGTGACCCGAGGACCGTACCTGGCCAAATGGAAGCAAATTTTCAAATGGGCTGAGCCGGGTCTGGTAAAAAAAAAAATAAACAGGCTAAAAAAAAAAAAAAAAAAAAAAAAAAAAAAAAAAAATTTAAACGAACCAGCGGCGACAATAAAAAAAGTGAAGTCAACTGTCCTGATACAAAAAATTGAAAAAGGTCAGTCAAAGATGATAAAATATGAAAAATTTTTAATGGACCTCGCTGGGTTGAGAATAAGTTATAAATGTTCTGAGCAAGAGATACTAGTTTGACAACATCAATACAGAAATTTAACATGTTAACTTAATTTTTTAGCAGAGTCAATCTGGGCTCAGATTACATTTTTTTTTACTTACTTACACCGAACCAGGACGTGTGAAAATGACAATTTTTTTTTTTTTTTTTTTTTTTTTTTTTTTAAGTAATAGTGAAAATGAACTTTTGTTATGGAATCTTTGGAAATATACTTTAATAAATTACAGATTAATATATTTTTTAAATCTACTTTTTTTTATAAGATTCTTCAAAAGTTATGATGTTTTGAACCATCTTTTTTCTTTTATTCTAAACAACATAAATTTTTTAAAATGAGTCTATAGTTGAATATAATAGCCTAGGAATCTAAGCTATCAGTAATATTGCTACTCTGTATTCTATGGCTTGCGACGATATAGTTTGAAATATATGGTAAAATTTCTGCATAGATATGTATGCAGTATTCTTTAAAATAACCTTAATTGTATGTTAAAAAAAAATCACTTTTTTTTTATAGGAGTTGACTTGGAAAGGACCCTGAACTGCAAAAATAAAAACAGGATGAAATTTTTACATTTAGCCGGGCCAGGAAAATTGTACCCATGCAAACCTCTATTGGCAGCCTTCTGGTAAATGCCCATTACAAGTTCCTGTTTTTTCAGTCCCATTACATGTCAATACATTGTAAATGCATGGAATTTTTGTGCGTTGGGCATCTGTTAAAGGCTCCAAGAGAGCATCACTAAAAGGATTTATTTTTCATACAAGATTTTCAAAATATAAAAAATGAAACTAAACAAGACATACAAGATGGCACTAGATAATTATTTTTTTCATAAATATATAAAGTAATATTTTTCTTGTTTAATTAGATACAATAAATTGAATAAAACATCTTAGCATTAATTTTCTTTCATAAATATATGAAGTAATATTTTTCTTGTTTAATTAGATACAATAAATTGAATAAAACATCTAAGCATTAATTTTCTTTCAACAACTAAAGTTTGTTTTCTTTCTCTCATTTAAACAAAAACTATTTAAAGTTTCAGATTGATGTCTACACCCCCCCCCTTTTTTTTTTACTCCTTCGCAACAAGTGTCTTTTACAGAATATTTAACATTTTGTCACTGGTTCACTAAATGGAAATTTTTGCATAGTTAAATCATGGATAATCTCTGATTAAAGGCAAAAGTTACAATTAAAAATTACTGATGGGAATAATGGAGGATTCTGAGCACCGAAATTGTCACGTATATGTGCCCCTTGTCACAAAGTTATTAAATGTCATTAATATTTAAAGGACAATGTACATACATACATTTGAAAATATGTATATATCGATGTACAAGTGATAAACCAAAGCCAAAAAGCATATGGGTCAGTTCAAGGATTTCCTTTTTTAAAAACTCAAGTTTGATTTTAAAGTTTAACAGTAAACTTTCATATTTATGGAAGAAATAAAGATAATTTTATCAATGAGACAAAAGTGTATGCTGTTATTTGTAAGTCAAAACAGAAAAGGATGCATGAGAGACTAAAAACTTTAGAGCATAGAAAAGCATTTTAAATTGGCTAAAGAAACAATGTTTTATCTTTGATCACTTTAAAATAAAATACAAGCATACACCATGTAAACATACACTATTTCACACTTTATCAATATTCTAAAACCACATTTGTACAAAATCACCAGTTTTCATAAAATTGAACAAATCACTACCAGAAACTAAATTTAAACAATAAATCATTGTACTGTATTTTGTGACTAGCTGAGTGGCAATAGTAAAATACAAAGAAGTTTGGTATAACTAGAAGGAAGACGATGCTGTGTTACACTTGAAGTATGCAGAGCCTAGGTGCCACGGGACTTCTTTGACGACCCCTGATACTCAAATCCCTTTAGAAGAGGGAGATAGTGTGGCCCCTTTATCGCTCATTTGGCACTTCTTTTTCTTGATATTTATTTTTTATTTTAATATTTGATCACAGAAATAAAAAGAATTTGATAGCTTTGTGTTTATTTATGGTCGATTATTTGCTGGTGCAGTGGGGGAAACTATTGATAATTATCCATTCAAGGCTATTTTTAAAGTTATGTATCTTGTAATATTAGCTATAGAAAAATATGATTTTTAAAAAACAATAATAATCTGTTGCTTTTATATTTTTCTTGATATTTTCAATTCACATTTTTACGTTAATTGATTGCTTTTTTGAATGACAATAAAGACCTCAGGTCTAATTTATTTTAAATAACTCATGAACAGTAAAAAATAAAATTAACTTCCTTCAATAATTAATTTAAATTTGAAATATGTATTTTTAACTTTATAAATAAAAAGCTTACTTACAAAATGCAGCCTATAAACACAGACATCCCGCTGCCCCTAAACTGAACTAACAATTGATTTTATTATTTATAGAGATTTAAAAAAAAAAAACTATATTAAATTAAAATTTTATAAAATTCTAGCTCTAAAAACAGAGGAGAAACTAAGGCAAATCACTTAATTTATATTCTGATATATAGTATAACAAACATTAGGTAACTTATAAAAAAGAAAAACAGAACTGCAGTAAAGGTGTTCCCTGGCACAAGACATTCTTTACAGTTTATATCAAGTTTACTGGATTTGTTTATAAAATTTTTAAAATATATATTCAGTTGTACATTGAAGACAAGTAATAGATAAGTCATTTAAAATAATAAAACGAGACTCAAAAATTAAAGAAAATTATAAAGATGCAGTAAATACTTAATTTGAATGAATATTCAGTTATAGATTTGCAAACACTCCATTGTCCCTCTCTTCATTTAAAAAAGTAATAGAATTTATTTTTTACAAAACAGAAATTGTTTCAGTTCCTCAGCGACGAGAGATAAAACACAAGGCCAAGTTTTAGCCAACAGCAGTAGGATTGCAGGCAGTTCAGGGGTCGAGCTATCCCATCAGCCCCAGCGCGCTTCACAGCTGTTCACAGTGTTGTCTTCTTTCTAGCTATAATCAAACTTCTTTAGTAAAATGTTGCCTGTCTACATTTTTAAATAAAGATAGGCCTAATCTATGATCAAATCATGCATATACACAAAACCTGATGATATCTGGACACTTAATCTTTCATATGCAGTTAAATGACTATAATCAAACTTTCAAAATAGCTTTTTCTTTCTGAAAAGGAAAATTGTCCCATCCATAATAGGAAATTTTAATAACAAAAAACTTATTTTTGTAATTAGTCGTAACATTTGTTTGATTACTCATTGCATTGTTGGTTAGAATTAAATTGCAGGAAAAAGTAATAGATTAGAAGTTAACAGTAAGTAATATCACAGACTGAGAGTGATAAAAGAGACAGGCAACAGACAGTTGTCTCTGGAGAGGTGATTTCAGAATTATTAGAATTGTTGGCATAAAATACAAGTTTTTTCCAAACATTAATGAAGCCAGCTATGATACTAATAGTAAACTACACTCACTGCTGAGCTCTATAATAGAATGGAGTGCTCACCCTCAATTATGTTACATCAAATCCAATGGTGCGCTCATGAATACAAAGTTCTATACAATTCAGGGGAAAATATGAAAAATCACTGATTTGTACCCATAGAAGGGTAGTATAAGGAAAATATTTTCAAACTTTATTATTATTATTTTTAAATATACTATAATTTACACAGAATTATATTCTTTATTTATATAATACAAGTTTCTATTTGGTTTCATCATAAAAAATTACTTACATAAAAAAAAAATAAAAAATCTTTGTAAGCTTAACAAGAAAAGTGAAAATTTGGATAAGTATTGCTAATAAAAAAAAAATAGAAAAATGTATAAAAATAAACATAAGTTATTAAAAGTATGCTAAAAAGTTTGAAAAATTGACATTAATATAAAAGTACCAGTTGCATGCATTAAAGTAGTGATGCAGTCATGGCAGAAACTGGACTGCTAAATTAGCGCTCAGTTCTATTTTGAAGCTTAATGGCTACATTAACATTTTGACAGTATGTTACTCAATATTAATACTTAGATAAAAATTTCACTAAACAGAAATATTAATGTTATATACTGACTATTTACCTGACAAATGAGCTCTTCTGCTCCTTCAATGTTGTTTGCTACTAACTATAGTGGATGAAAAAAAAAACATGTTTATAAATAACAAGAAACGCATCATAGAGAATATATGCATTACACAAGAACATGCAAAACAGAGAAGATAATTTGTACTCATCAGAAAATGATACATGATTATTTCAGAATAAACATGATAAATATAGTCCGTGACAAGATAAACGAGTAAGAAAAGCTTATAAACCAGGAGAAATCTGCATTTGTGCATATGCAAAAGAATGTATCAGGGTTCGCACTAGAGTGCAGGATTACCATGATTAAGAATCCACTATAAATAACTTCAATTTTTAAACATCCTACTTAGAATTTTAATTAGCATTTAAATATCCACTTAATTTTTATTTTTTTTCCTAGCATGAATCTTGCACACATTTTTTATACATGCATTAAAATATGCTTTTACATAAAAACCAATTTTATCACTAGCATAAATTACATAAAACCTTTTTTTTTTTTTTTTTTTAAATCAAACTTGTCTGTAAAACAAAATTAAATCTGAAATTTAGCACGTAGTTGCATCATTCCTATCAATATTTTAAAGCTTATGTTTAAAATATTAGACGTAGAAAATATATCATTAAAAATTTTCAGAATTAATAAAACAATAAAAATACAAAAGATGTACTAGAAACATGAATTGCATTCAGATAAGAAAAATGGTTAATACATTTGCATTTTTAAACCTATTTTATATGCATTTTTAACTCCTAGTATATATTTATCTACTTTCATTATGTACATCAAGAAAAGCTTGATGATTCTTTAGAAATTTAAATAGATTATCACATTTTCAAAAATTTTAATTTTTCAATGCATTACATTACATATTTTTTAACTTATAAAAGTTAATTTTCAAAATAAAATAATTTTATTACTATAACATTAATAAAAAATCAAGACCACTGACTCACTGTGTGGGTCATGCAAAATCTTGTCAGTATAAGTGAGGTTCTAACACAAAAGATAGATAATATTGATATTTAAACAGGTTTGTATTTTTCACATCCAAAACTAATATTTTTCATCCCAGTGGGAAAAACTAATAAATACCTGGAAAAAATGGGTAAATTTATTATAATAAATAATTATTGGGTAAACTGGAAAAACTTTTTAAAGTGAAAATATTAAAAATGTTCATTTTATGAATTACATTCATATTTTTGGGTTTTTTTCTCTGATATAATTTAATGACAAATATTACAATGTAGTAAAATAAAGAATAAAGTATTTTTTTTTTTTTTTTTTTTTGCATAACAGAACATTAATTATGAAAGGTTCCTTTGTTATTATAAGACTTCAACACCTTATTACAAGTTATCCCACTATTCTATTTTGCATTTTCACTCTATTTCTTATTACATCCAATTTTTTATTTATTTATAGCAAAATAAGAAAATTATTAGATTTAGAAGAAGTTTCTAAATTAGTATTTTCCTATATGATGTTGAAATCAACTGTTAGATTAGTACAGATAGAGATATTCATTTTTAATAAACATGTATTTTCTATATAGTAGTGCTTTTAGTTTACATTGGTATTTAAATATCAATTAGAGCAATATATAAGTAGTATTACTTTTCTTTAAATTTTACAACATGACACTGAAAAACTTCTGTAAACATACCTAAATTAAATTAATTTGCATATTAAGGAGTTCGGTTATTAAACCTGTTAATAATTGTTGCAGTAACTTTCAAAAAAGCTATTTGAACACCGCTTGTTTACTCAGTCACTAAGTTTTTTCCGTTGTGCAAGGGGTGCAAAATCAGAAGCCTGTTTTTGTAGCTTCTTTGTAGCAGAATTTAACAGTTTTGCAGCAGGATAAACTGCTGTTTGTAACAGTATATGGCAGTTTTGTAGCAAGAAAAACTTATGTTGTAGCATTAAAATCAAATAGTTTTTCATTTTTCAATAAAAGCAAAGAATATTTTAGAAAATGTTATCAAAGTCGGCATTTTGAACCAAATTTTGTGACGCTATGGTCCTGAAAAGATATTTATGACTCAACAGCCACTTATAACTCAAAATATGATACATTTATCAAAAAATTAAAAATTCTATTACATTCCAAATTACTTCAGTAGTGATGCCCTACCAGTTTCATGCTTTTATGTCTAAAAAAAGGTTTGGAATGCATATCAGAAAGCTATGCATTGTTGGGTAAGAGAAAAAAATATTTTCATTGAGAACAGCCTTAATGCTGAAAATCTTTTGCAATAATACCTGTTTTTCATAGAATACACAACAACTGTGTCTTGGAGTAATCATCCTCTTTAGATTGAGATATTAAATAAATATTGTAAAAGTTGATATTTAAGACATTGTAACTGTAGTAGAATCCATTATTTAATTACAGATAAAAGATCAGGGTCCATAAGCAGTGCTTTTGGCCCATGAAATAAGACTAAAATTCGATTTTGTTATACTGACTTATTTATTTCACCTTTTTATATTAGAAGGTTTATCCTGTACGATTTCAACAATATTTTTTGCATTTTGTTCATTTTTATATAACTTACATAAGCTCAAATTTCATATTATTCGTTGCTTTTGATGAAAACTACGCAATTTCTCCTAATTTTACCTCAATTTTTAATATATTTTTAAATGTTTTACTATGAGCGCTTTGTAACACCTTTTCTTTTCTACATATATTGTACATTTTGATGTATTTTATAATATATGTAAAAAAGAAAGTGTTGCACGATTGCGTTCATATAAATAATTGAGGTAAAATTAGGAGAAATTGCATATTTTTCATCAAAAACTAAGAATAATATGAACTTTGAGCTTGTGTAAGTCATATAAATCCGAACAAAATGCAAAAGCTATTGTTGAAATGATACAGGATAAACCTTTTAATATTAAAAAGTGAAATAATTAAGTCAGTATAACAAAATTGAGTTTTAGTCTATTTCATGGGCCAAAAACACAGCTTATGGACTCTGATCCTTTCACCAGCTTTCACATCTTAGCTACATCCTTCATAATAACAATATGTTACCAAGCCTATATACAAGGTTCATATGAAGAGTTCTTTTTTGCTATAATTTTTTAGGATATGAAATTTTCATTTTTGTAGCAGATTTCAGAAATTTTGCCATTTTTGAATCAGAATAGCAGGAAATCAAAATTGGAGCAGTTTGAAGAAGATTTTCCAACTCTGCATGTGGTAAAAACTGAATAGTTCCCCCAGGAATGGAAAATAATCTGCCAGCTCTGTGTTAGAATAATTTTGAATTTCATTGACCCATACAATAAGACAAAATCACAAAAAAAGTTTAAGATTAAAACTTACCCAGTTATTTATGCAAGACAGGAATTTCCTCATCATGTCCATTTCAGGTATAAGGGATGATATACAAGATTTAATGAAATCAACATCCTAGTAAGAAAGAACAAATTTAAGGAAATATTTACAAGAGAAATTTTAGATACCCTGTGAAAAGTATGTTCACTGCATGTCTATTATTTCATAATAATCATTATACATACTTTTATCATCGCATTAAATTTGGATATAAGACAAATGAATTCATACCTATTTGTCAGTGTGAAATTAGTTAAATGAAAAATATTGAAAAAAAAAAAACTATTGTTTTGTTAACACCATAAGGTGAGCCAAAAGTTTCATTACTCCTTTGATATGTTAGATTGTACAAAAAAACAGAAAGTTGCTATCATGTGATTAATAAATTTAAAGAAGCTATTTCGAATACTTTTGCTATTATCACTCCTATATTGTTGTGAAGAATTTTGTGCTGTACCTGAAGCTGCATAATTATCTGTTATGAAAATAACAATGACATATAATACAGACACTCTGGAACAAATTGTACCATTCTCATCTAACACATGTCTTTTATAATACACTATATTGCCAAAGGTGACCGGTCACTTGCGATTTTAAACGTTTTGTTAACTATCTAGAAAAATACATGAGGAATTAACCTGAAACTGCAGGTGTGTAAACAGTATAGTATAGGTTATATATTTCCGCGAAGATTTTTTTCAAGAAACCCCATAGGGGACTGCCAACAAATTGAAAAAGTACGCATATCTTTTGGATAACCCTGTAAAAACTAATGTAGCAAAGGCGTTCAAACTCGAGATTATTAATAAGTTGCTTATTTTAATGTACCGTGTTCATTTTTATGAGGCTAGCATGTATATTCGTAGAGAAATTATGGTTTTTATAAAAACAGTCCCAAATTTCGATTAGTTTATTGCTTATAATTTGCGAAGTTATTAATATAAAAAATAGTTCTTTTCAGAAAATATGACAACCAACATTGTACTTAATACTCTGTAATCATAATTAAAAAATAATAAAAATTGGATGAAAAATGAGCAGGTTTACTGAAAAATGTTTCACTGCGCATGCGCGAATGCAATCAAAATATAATGTGCATAATGTATTGGCTAAGTACATAGAACAACTTTTGTGAAAATCTCAAAATCATAGCTTGAAAATTCTGAAAACTATCATCGATAGAATAAGCTCGAAATCCATTTTTCCCAAAAGGAAGCAAAAATATGAGGGGTTGTATCCAAATATAGTAGTACGTGCAATATTGTGTACGCTATCTTGGCACTAATCAACAGATATTTGATACAACCTCTCATCTTTTTGGGAACAACTGATTTCGAGCTTCTTCTATCGACGATAATTTTCAGAATTTTCAATCTAGTTTGAGAACCTGTGTATCAGAACTGATGAAAGCTTTAGCCAAAGCTTGGGAATGTTACGTGATTTCATCGACCGTACACAACTGTTTCGTAAAAGACGGTTTCATAGTTGAAACTGAATCAAATAGTTTGATGGTTATCTATAATAATAAGTAATTCAATAAATAAAATATAGAAATATAAAATTAAACAATCTATTTACATCTCATTTCATTATACCAGCAAAATTAGGCAATAACTCAATCAACACTATAAAATTATATAGAATCTATTTACATTTCATTTCATTAACTCAGCAAGATTGGGCAACAGCTAAAATAATAATATGAAATGAAATAAAATCAGTTCACATTTCGATTCATTATCTCAGCAGTAATAATCACATTAACCTCTCATAAATTAGGGTGATATTTAGAGTTTTTTTGAATGACTTAAGGCCAGAATGATGCAATATTAACAAACATTTTTAATTCCATTTTCTCTCAACCCTTTTTTATGTTCAGTGCTGTCCAAGAACAGTAGAAAATATGTAATAAAAAAACTACTTTGAAAAGGCAGCCCGGCTGCTGGAATTTAATGGCAGTTGACTGAAACTCCAGACTAATGGACATTTTTTTTTTTTTTTAAGTCAACATAAAAAAAAAAAAAGGATTCTAACACTAGAGAAAATGAATGCACAGATAAGGAATGCTGGCTACTTTTAGTGGCTGCAAATATGTTATGTATGTGATAAGAATACTCTAAATTTTTATTTTAAGATTTTTGTCTAATTTTAAGAAGTTTCTGCAGAAAGGAACATACTTACATTTTACTAGAAAACAGCATAGGTTCTTAAAATTCAAACATTAAGTAACTATAGTTCATACATTAATGCATAATGCAAGAGCAGAAGCATCTGATGTCACATGGCACTATAGTTTACACTGCTAGCAGAGAGGTTGATGTAATGTAAATAAGGAATGAAATATGTTGCCACTCAAAATTTAATATGAGAAATTTCTATAAAATAAAGAAAAAAGTTTTTAATAACTATAAATTAAATGGCTTTTTACTTGAAATTGTACACCATTTTCTTGAGAGTTAAAAAGAAAAAAGGGCCAAGAAATTGGTAAGCTCGTAAAGTAAAATGAAAAATTAAAATCAATTTGGGGAATCTATGGAGAGAGAAACATTTATAATGCTGATGAAACCAAACTGTTCATAAAAAAAAAAATTCCAAAAAAGACGTGCTTAAGAAAAAAACAGAAAAAAAGCAACTATCAGTGGTAAAATATTGAAAGACTCATTGTTTTGTTATATTTTAATGCGTTAAGAATGTTTGAAATCCTGCTTGTAACTAGAAAAATTCTCAAACTATTTCAAGCAACTTTCAAACAGCTATTTCAAGAACAATCAAATTAGCAATATTTATGTTATGATGTGGATAGCAAATTAGAAATATTGGATGACACGTTTTTTAATAATTGAATGAGTAACAAGTTTTAATAAGATGAAGAAACAATAAAGAAAATGTCTCGTATTTTTGAAAAATGCAACTTTTTATCCACCAGATTTTAAAAACTGAAAATATTAAAATTCCCCCCCCCCCCCCCCCTACAATTCCACCGTCTGTCAACTGCTTCATCTAAATGTGATACACAACTCTAAAGCTTGATCCAGAAAGTTTTTATTATGTTGTATCATTTCACAATTAGATTATTAAAACACACTTGAGCACTTTCCAAATACATGAGTGGGGATTAAATAAGAATTTATTATTGATTTTTATGTTTATTAACATTGATTTAAGAGATTTTGCTTGTTTATTGAATAAATGATTTAATTACAATTCTATAAATTTTAATTATTTCTAAATGAGTGACTAAATATGCTGCCACAATAACGATCTTTTATTAATACAAATAATTTTGTAAAAGAAATTTTTAAAAGAAAAGAATTTTTTAATTTATCATGTGGATGATAAAATAAAATATTTTTATATGTACAGTAGAGTCCTCTAATCTGCAAACCTGTAATTCGCAAACCTCTGTAATCTGCACTGCATATATGAAAATAAACATAAAACATTTTTTCCCCTCTCCAACTTAAATTTTACTTCTTATATAAATTATCATATATCATTTAATGCTCTTTTTCACAGTTTAAAATGATAGTGCAGATAAAAAGGTATTTTATTTAATCCTTCATACAGTAAATTTAAAGAATTATTTCCAGTTAAAAATTCATTCTTTTAAAATATATTAAAAAATCTGTCTAAAAGATGGTTACTTAGACAATATATCTAATCCCTCAACTCTAAATATTTATAGAAATGAAAATAAAATCCTTTATACAAAAACCAAGCAATTAATTCCTTAAATCAAATGTTAATAATTATAAAAATCAACAAATTTGTATTGAATCCTAACACATGTATTTATAATAATTAGCCAAGGAAATTTCTAAAAAAAAAAAAAAAAAAAAATTGTTGTTGAGCAGACAATTATTGTTATTTGTAGACAAGATACAATACAAAAACATAGATAAAATGCTTTAATACAAATTACTATTGATGATAGATTTTTTAAAATATATAAATGAATAAATTATTTTTTAAATAATTTTTACTTTATTAATATGTTTAAGTGGGTAATTTGTTTATTTTTAAGCATTAACAATTTAAATTTGTCCAAAATATTTTTTTTAAATGTAAAAAAGATTAAATAGGCATGACCTGTAACCTGCAAAACGCTTAGAACAAAGCTGTGCAGATCAGTGGTTTTCTACTGTACTATCATTTTTAATTATAAAATAGAAGGTTAAATGATACATGATAAATATCTATCAAAAATAGTATTAAAGCTGGGAGAATTTTTTTTAAAATGTTGTCACTGAGAAATTATTTTTAATGTCTTTGTTCATTTTCATGTATACAGTGCAAACTACAGGCATTTGCTAATTATAAGTTTGCAGATTAGTGGTACTCTACTATAATTAGGTTAACCTTCTGACTGCTTAATTTTTGGACCAAAAACACTTTAAAATTTGTGTATTTTTCTTTATTGCATATTTCAAATCTACATATATTTGGGAATTAAAATATGCAATTCCTTTTTGGATTTTTTTTTTTTTTAGACCCTTAGAAAAGAGGAATTAAAGCTTTCAAAATACTCTAAAATACTTGCATTGTTAGACATATTTAGTTATTCCTTGATTGCTCCAAAATAGAAATGAGACAGGAGATGAAGGTATATTTTCATACCAATTTTGCCGAGATGGTTAGTGATTTGAATGGATAACGAGTCGTCTTCAGATCTATAGTTATCTAGAGAAAAATGTTATAAATTGCAATCTATATCACTATTATCACTGTCTTCAAAACAACTAATGTCACTTTCAGAATCCGATGTATCATCAGGAATATATGTTCTGTTACTCGCTAAATGCTTTCGGCCAGCCATTTCTGATTTGACTCAAATTCAAAATAAAAAGTGGACAACTACTGCCATTTGTTGACCAAGATCCTCAGAGGAAGGTCTATGCCAAGATCTAATTCAAAGCCTAAATGTTGTACTTACAATATTGTTATTGGTTAAACGGGAAAAACGCAGGAGGCGCTGTTGAAAAAAGGAAAGAAGACCGTGTCCGCAGTAATCGCGGGATGAGCAAATTTTGCTACATTTGCATTGCACGCGAAAACAGCGGGATAAGCAATCAGAGGGTTAATATCAGATTTTTTCTGAACTGAAAAAGTTAATATGTATACAAGCATTAATTTGCAAGCACATAAACCTTTTTAAACCTAATATACTTCCTTTGCATTATATATATATTTTTTATTAAACTGATTAATTAAATTCATTTAATTATGATACTTCAAAATTTAATTAAAAATGAGCTAACCAAATCTGAACTAAAAAAAGGATGGTTCAATACGTGTTTTATATATATATATATATATATATATATATATATATATATATATATATATATATATATTTATTTGAAACAATAGTACAGTGGAAAATGCAGCACATTTTATTACAGATGGCATGCACAATATGCTTATTGAAGCAACCAATAGTAATACTCTCTTGCCACCCTGTCTTCAACAGTAGGCATGTGTGGCTGTTTATTATTCTTTTCCTCTACTGAAGAGTGGAGCACAGATGACCAACTGAAACAGCTGAATAAATTTATTCTAGTCAGTGGTCAAACAATTTTTAAGCAAACTACAAGTAATTTATTAAAAATGTAGTTAACTAAAAGCAGTTGTTTTAAAAGGAGTGGCTACAAAACAAATTACTTTTCAAAAGTTGTTACTATTTTTCTACTTTCAGATTTTGTAATCAGATTCAATCTATGCTTTAAATTGAGGACATGGATTAAGTAATACAGTTGCATCTGCTGGGATACAACCAAATAAATGCGATATAACCAATGGTATTAAATATTTCAAGAAAGAAAGCATGCAAGAAAATGTTTTGTATTAGTTGCCAAAATTTTAGTTTACACGTTACAATTTTCTTAACAAAAATAAGAGAAATATACGAATTAGAATATGAATTTAATATATAGTTTATAACATAAAAAAAAATAATAATAAATCTGTAAATAAAGTAATTTTAAAAGAAGAAACCAATAATTAAAACACAAAGATCTAATAATGATTAAATATACAAATGTTGCCAGCAAAACAATTTCTTGCATAGGTCAGCACATAGTTTTAACAGCAAGTGTCAGTGGAAAAATCTATAATGGCATACGATGTATCAAACATTTGCAAAATGTTGTTAAAAACACATTTTGAACAAAAGAAGCAGATTACAATCACATGACTTGCAGAATGGCACCCCCCCCCCCCCTGAAGTAGCATTTGGTTGCTGCAAACTACTGACTTTTTGCATTGCTCTACGTCAAAATGTAGCATTTTCAGCACTGAAACTAGGGGCTAGCAAGTGAGGCATATGCCCTGGGTACCAGGCTAGAAGGTGCCAAAAGAAGATCTGGTTCGTTGTTCAGTACAAAAAACAAATAACAAAATTTAGGTAAAAATATAATGGAATTGGACAACCCAAATTAAAGATGTATTCATTAATTTTATACTCTTTACTTTGAACAGGACCTGTTTTTACATTATGTGACTCCTAAGGGCACCAGAACAATACTTTATTAGTGAATTGATCCCAAATACTTGCGAGATCTGTCCCAATTAGTTTTGAATTGGTTCAATATTTTGGACATTATCAGGATGACAAGTTTTGCATGTTTTACTTTGAGTGTTCCTGTAAATAAAGTATAAGATCTACATACTTGATTAATGAATTCATCCAAAATACTTGTAAGATCAATACAATGTCCCATTAGGTTCGAATTGGATCAGTATTTTCTTCTAATATTATTCAGTTATCATGATGACAAGATTTGCATGTTATATAGATAGACACATAAAAATGAATGGATTGCAATAGGTTCATTTCTAAACAAGTCAACCAAAAAAATCTTAAGATTAATATGCTTCCTAATAATTTCATATTTAAAACAAAAATTAAGGGTATGGATTGAAAACTTCTCTTTATAAATTTATTTTGTAAAAGAGGAAAAGGTGGAGGGGCTCAGGACAAAAATAATAGTTTTGGCCCTAAGTGTGTTACACTACAAACTACTAGCAAAATTAGTGAGTACTGTAGTTTTGCTACTACATAAAATCTAGTTATATAACATGACCCCCCCCTTTCCCCCCCCCCCCACACACTCTTCACATACTACTTATTCTAAAACTAAATTAAGCATTAGCTTAATTGTTCTAAAATGGACAATAAAACAATACCTTGATTTTATTCAAACTATCTTCTACTTCTTTCCATATGCTTTCTTGTTCTATTTTGGAAAGTTTTATTGCCTGGTTAGCTGCATAATCTTTCAGCATACAGCTGATTTTTGTTTTGAAAATAATCTGAAAAATAATTATAACAGCAAAATGTTAATATAAAAGCTGTTTTTTCCCCCTACTTTAAACAGTATTAAAAAAAATATTCTGAAAAAAAAAACTGACCTCTACATTCAAATTGCACAATTTTGCATATTTTTCAGCTTCTTTAAATTTTCTTCTATTTAATAAACTCATTAATCTATATATATAAAAAGAAGTGTTAGACTTAATGGATTTTTACATTATCAGAAAGAACAGCACTATATTTATATATATTAATACCTTGCTTCTGAAGAAGATTCACTGACAGATACCAATTTCAAAGATTTTCTGAGACAGAGGAAGAAAAAAAATATATAAATAAGTTTAGAAATAACTTTGTGAATATCACAAAAAAACTATAACAAAATATTAAATCTTTTTAACACTACGATTACATATGAAATTTTAATTATATTTTTTCTGTAATTTAGGGAATATGCTTGCATATATATATACATTTTTTAGTATATTTTAAAAGTTGAAATTAACTTCATTTTAGAGCTTCATATCAATAATACATTCACACATATCAATTTACGAGAGAGAAGTGAGAGTTATGAGATTTGTAATAGAAATAGATATTTTGTACTTAAAAACTCAATACAAGAATCACATAAGTAGTTTAATAATACCTGCACAACATAAAGATATATATATTTTTAATGTTTATTTCAAAAAAGAAGTAAAACATGTATTTACATTTTTCTTACACAGTAGGATAAAATAATTAAAACTGTACAAGAAGATTTCCAAAATTATTATTTTCAAAATTTCCTCCTTTTCTAGTTATTTTTACCCTTTAATCAGAAATTACAGTATCATTAATGATAACATGAAAAATAATTGCTTTTACAAATAACTAGGGCATCCAACCCAGGCTTCCCGGGGTACAAAATATAGATGAAAAACATTCTTTTAACTGAAAAGTCTAACAGATTTTTTACATTTAATATATTTCTTCAGATTGCCCACTAATACCAAAAACCATTTTTATATGAAAAATAGCAATTATGTATTCAAATAAAGTTTTGAAATTTATTAAAAGCTATATTGGCCTCGTGCCAGGAGTTAATAGCCTGTTAATTCATGCTGGAAAATTATTTTAAAAGCCATAATAAATCAATCAATTAGGATACAGTTTTCAAACAAAATGCATTTGAAAGTAGATTTTTTTTTCCTATATAATGGTGTAAACATTAAAAATGTGCTATGTTTAGAAATAAAAAAAGCTACAGTAGTAAAAGTTGCAAAACCGAAACTTCACCATCAACTGTTGCCATTCACAAAATGACATCAGCGTTACGCACGGACACGTTTGTCCTTTATAAAATAGATAGTTTCAATATCTTTCCAAATAATAATAATGCAGAATGGATAAAGTGTTTAAAAAAGGCACAATTTGGACAGATTAAGTATCTGGTCTATCTGCTGGATCTATAACCAAGCAGAGCTCAAAAGGCAAGCGATTGACAAATACATAGCATTTCTCAAAATTAAACCTGAATTTATGCATAAAACTGATGCAACGTTAAAACTAGAAGTCAAATAATATTTGAATTCTAATTGTAAAAATAAATAATATTCCTGTGTTACATTAGAAATAAGTTGTTTTTCTATGATATTTTCGAATGTAATGCTATTCCTACAGAAAGGAAAATGGAAATACCCTCTGGCAGTTAAAAATTGGTTTGGCCAATGAGGTTCTCACTGTCCTATGCAGGGCCGTGCGAAGGGGGTCTTCCCCCCGGGCACGGAAATCGAGGGGGCGCCAAATTTATACTACCAACCCCGGTTTAATTAATTTATTTATTCATTTTTTGGTCATCGATCACTTTCTCAGGAATTTCTTGTTTCTCTTTTCATCATTCTTTTTTTTTTCTGTCTCAAAATATCATCATCTCTCCAACAAATAAGTGTAGTTTTCTCTTATGCTATTTAGTTGTTTGCAATTTCTGAATTACAATTAAACCTTTTAAAGTTCCAACATAAACGCGAAATGTTTATTCAATAGAATTTATTTCTGTTTCTGTACTTTACCAGTTTTGTGTTACATGTCACAAAAAGAAGGTGGGGGGGGGGGGGGGCAAATTGAAACTTTGCCCCGGGTGCAGTTTTCTCTTCGCACGGTCCTGGTCCTATGTCACCTCCCTAGTCAATACACACTCAAACCTTCAGAACAACAGTTTTCAACTGCTATGTCATGAAAGAATGTTATGTCACAAATTTTTTTTAAAGATAATTATTATCTTTTGGATAGTCTTGTGAATAAAATTCCAAATAATGCAGAGCATAATACAATAAAACTTGCCCAAATAGGAATGCAGATAAGGCGAAAACTTGTCCAATTTGAACTAAGTTAATGGTCTCATCCAAGAAAATAGGAAATATATATATATATATATATATTTTTGCATAAAGCGAAATTTGTCTAGGCAGAAACAGAAAACAATAATTAAAGAATTTCTAAAAAACTATGTGCATAATGTAGAATTGTAATAAAATACATAATGCAGAAATAATAAATTCCCTAAAACAAATTGTATATTCTCTATCGCAATTAAAAAAGAATGAAATCAGGATCTATAAGAAAAAGTAGATGCTAGTACTCAGAAAAGAAATCCTGCAACTAATTTAGAAGCAAGTAATGCCACACAGACTTGGATGCATTCCTTTTCCAGTCAACATTTAAATGGGTCTCTTCTAAAATAAAGGGGAACTGTAACAATGTCTGGCTGTTCCAGGTTATTTGCATGCAATGCAATTTTTTTTTCAGTGCATTTTTACATTATTTATAAGCATCCAAACACCAAGAATATGGCCGTAGCATAAGTTCCATGTCACAGTGAAATACTGACACACCAACAGAAGAAATGAATTGCTGTTAAATGACTAAAAAAAAAAGAAAGTGGAAACAGATTTTTTTGTTAAATGTTTGGAAAGAGGCTTTTTAGGTCTGCTGTGTAATTTTCCGTCTTTATTTGTAAGTGCATAACATTGTAATGTTGTGTTGTGTAACATAATAAAGTGATAATAGGTATACATACAATATTTTACAATGTGCATCATTACAAGAATGTCATCAATCGCAAACTAAGATAAAGTATCTCTCTATTCTAAAAAAAAGTTACTAATGCTGATGCCACCATATTTCAATTTATTGTGAGCTTTTCACCTTTTTTGGTTCATCCTGCAGAAATTATTGCATATAAAAATATGAAAACTGGTAGTTTTATAGAGAAATGTATATTTTGCCAAGGTTCTTATTTTTAAACTAAGTAGATCAAAGCCATTACCTTTGTTGCAATTGAATTACTTGAAGATGAGAATTATAAGGCATTTGATAACTACAAAATGTGTATGTATATTACTGGTTAAAACTGGTACCTAAACTGGTATTAAAACCAGTATTAACAACTGGTATTAAAAATTTTTAAGATATATAATGATGCAAACAATTTTATCTATTAACTAAGATAATTAAAAATCATTTAGTACATATTTAAGTTTAAATTATGATTTGAAACTTACTCTGCGGTTCCTTCCACAACATACCATGATTCCTATAATAATGAGAAAAAAAAAACAAGAAAAATGAAATAAACTAGTTCAGAGTGCTGAAATTAATTTTTGTAAAACAGTATAAAAATACACAAATAATGTGTTCAATTACCTAAAATATGACCGAAATACTTTAATAAATGTTAAAAATTTACATTAAAATCATCTAGCACTTTCGGCTACATACCCAGCGTGCATTTACGAGTGAGATCCAGACAGGCGACGTTAACAACAGCGTTTTAAATCCTGAATCCTGATGAAGGCTTGGTATGTAGCCAAAAGTACTAGATGATTTTAATGTAAATTTTTAACATCTATTAAAGTATTTTAGTCATTTTTTATGTAATTGATCACAATATTTGTGTATTTTTATACTATGATAAATGAATTAAGTAAAAGAAAATTGAATTTGAATTTTTAAAAAAAGTTGTAAAAAGAATAAAAGCACCTGATTTGGATTGCTTTTGACCAGCTGTGCATATTCAGAGAGTTGAATTTTGTGAAAATATTCTAAAGAGGGGAATTTCCTTATTTCAAACATGTAGCTATCCTTTAACTTGCGCAAAATTCCAATCTTACTTTCAGACATTGAAAGGCTAAATAAGTAAAAACATAATAAGAAGTATAAATTATAATGAATACCTACATATTACAACAAATTACAATAAAATATTTCAAAAGATGGCAGCAGAGATGTGGTGTTCGGGGATTAACTAGTTCAAATGAACTATTCTGTTCAGACAGGACATGTTTAAAGAGAAAGATGTTTCCATGTCGCTGCCTCTCTTTCTCCCATGCGTGTGATTGAACTAACTTGTTCAAATGACATGGTTCTGCGAAAGATAAGGCTAGAACCGGACACATTGAAAGTGAACGACATTTCCACGTTTCTGCTTGTCACACTAAAAAGTACAGTGATTAAATATAAGGTATCACATGGTAACCTTGTGATTAGCAAACTATATAGTGGATAATCTAATTTATTCAGAATCATACAATCGCTATTGAATGTTGTGTTAATAAAAAAGATGTACTTGATAAGAATTTGTATTTATGTTAATCTATCGCTTATCTTGGTCCTGTGCAGAGCTAACATGCATAGATATTCACCACTGTATACTGGTAATCAGTAAAACAAACTGATGGCATCATTGAAACTTATATTCTTGAAAAAGGAGCACACATCACAACAACAACAAAAAATATTGTTGCTTCAAAGTACAACAGAAAATGTTAAAAAAAAATTTGGAGTTAAAAAGATTTTAAACTTTGTTTGTGTGTGTGTGTGTAGGGGGGGGGGGGGGATTTCAGATGAGAAGAGGAATTAAATTATTATTGTAATTTTGATGGTCAAAAAGTAGCAAAGAGAGAAGTAAAAACTTAACAAAATAAAGAGTTTTAAAGATTTTAAACTTTTTAAATTGGAGAAAGAAGGTCAAAAGTTGTAAAGCAGAATTTGTTGTTTAAATTTTATTATTTTTTTATTTTATTTATTTTATTTATTTATGTATTTATTTTATTTATTTATGTACTTATTTTATTTATTTATTTTATTTATTTACTTATTTTATTTATTTATTTACTTATTTTATTTATTTATTTACTTATTTATTTATTTACTTATTTTATTTATTTACTTATTTTATTTTATTTACTTATTTTATTTATTTATTTTATTTATTTACTTATTTTATTTATTTATTTTATTTATTTATTTTATTTTATTTATTTATTTACTTATTTTATTTATTTATTTTATTTATTTATTTATTTACTTATTTTATTTATTTATTTTATTTATTTATTTATTTATTTATTTTATTTATTTATTATTATTATTATTATTATTATTTATTTTTTTTGGGGGGGAGGGGGGGCGTTAATCAGATAAATCTATCTGACTGTTTGTATTTTACAACTACAGCTTCTAATACTGAATGCAGCACGATGAGATTAACACCAGTTATCAGCATGGATTCAAAGAATGTCATATCTCTCAGAATTTTAAAATTTCAATTAGTTTCCAAGATATTATTATTTTTTTTTTACCTTTTAGCAAAATTTCTCTAAAGATGACAACTAAATTGCTTAATTTTTGTGAAAGAAAAGGGTAAATAATGGGATATCTGCCATCCAAAATGGTCCTTTATTTCCTTTATTTTTGTTTGGGGAATTGGCGAAGGAGGGGGGGGGGGGGGGAAAGGAGGAAAAGCAGAAATTTGGGAGACCAAGGGTTAATTAGATTTAATCGATTATTTATGAATGTTACAAAAAATTTACAATCAAGACAGAATTTAAAAGAGTTAAAAGACTAAATTTTGTGTGCTTGGTAACAGGGCTGGACTGGGGTGCAAACGGCAACTTCAAGTTGTGATGAGGAAATGAGATGATTGATTCTTTATAGAAGAGTAAAATCAAGGACTTTTTTGCAGTTTTTGCATGAAAATAAATTAAGCAGATTTTTTTTTTTTTTTTTGAGATTAGGAGTTTTAGAGATTTTAAACTTTGTGTGTGGGGTGGGAGAATTTTGATGAAATAGAAGAAAAAAGAATAAATCTGTTGAAACATAGAAGTTTCTGACACCTGAAAGATTAAATTAAAAAAAGAAAAGCCACATACAATATAAAGACAAAGAATTAAGCAAATTTTCAGTTGACAAATAAAAAGAAATTACCTATCAGAATTTATGCTATCATACAGAGTAAAACTTTGTACATCTTGATCTCCCCAAACTGCTAAATTTTGCTGGGTGAATGCAGAAAATACCAAAATCATGTTCTAAAAAGATAAAAATAAAGCACTTTTTAGTAATACAAATATTAGTAAATGTTGCCTAAATATAACAGAACCTCATTTTTATATTCTCATGCTTTGTTTTATTTTTTCACAAGAAAAATAATAATTTAAATAAATAATTATTTTTATCAAGCAAAAAATCACAGTTGTTTGACAAAAATTCAGGCTAATGAGTGGGATTCCAAAATTTTTTTTCTTCTCATCAACTGAAGTGTTGTACTAAGATTATGGGTGCAGATTAATGGTCATCAGTTGCCACGTGGCAACTAAATGTTTTGTTATGGCCACTAACTTTCAATGTATAAGTCGCCAAGAGTTTTACAGGGATGCCCCTTTTCTGCCGAAGGCAGATTTCCGCTTTTAAAAAATATATAAAATGTTAACCATAATTCAATGATATTTAGCACTTTTTTTCTATTCTCTATTGTTCATAATTAAAAAATACGATTGAACATGGTTGCCACATTTCCGATCATCCACTAATTCCCTATTTTCTTCATAAAAAAAACTGCGATGGGCTGCGAATCAGAAAAAAAAAAATCATGTTGACATGCGGAGGCATATCGCAATTACCTCACGACACAGAAAAATTCGTGCTGAGAAGAGAATAATTTTGGGTCTCACTCATTAAATTTGTAGCTCTGGGATTTTTCAGATACATTCTGACAGGTAGACACAGATATAAGCATGCGATTCTTCGAAGAATTAGCAAAATAATTCATATTATCTTTTTGTTTTTTTAGATTTCCTCAAAATCATTTCGGTCATGAAAAGAAATCGGGAATTTCCTGAATCGGTTGCAAACTTCAGGAAAACGGTCATAGAAAATTTACGCAAATTTCTTTTATCGTTCGCCAAAAAATCCTCTAATTTCATCTATCATTCACGAAAAAAAAAAAAAAAAAAAAAAAAAAAAAAAAAAAATGCAAATTTCGACAACCGGTCATGAAATGAAACTGAATTTCCTCAATCGGTCTCGAAAAAAAAAAAAAAAAAAAAAAAAACCCTGCGAATTTTGACAGATAGTCGAGAAGAAAAAAAAGCAAATTTCATCAATCGGTCGAGAAAACTCATCAATCAAGCACAGATAAAAAAATGTGAGGTTCGGCAATTGGTCGCAAAAGAAAAATCGCGAGCTTTGTCAAACGATCACGAAATAAAACCGCGAATTTTGTCAAGCGGTTGCGAAAAAAACACTAATTTCATCAATCCTTCGAAGAAAAAATTGCGAATTTCGTCGAACGATTGCAAATTTCTCCAAGGAAATAAAATGTGAAAATTGGCTACAAAAATTGTAATTTATTGTCCCCATAGGGATTTTTAAAAAAATCCTTAAAAAAAAATTCCCTTGCCAACAGAAGTTTCAACCCATGTTGAGAGTTTATTTTCAGCTACGAAAAATACTTTGGAAGGAAAAAGTTTATCTATAGAACAGAAAACTTTAGAGAATCGTTTATTCATGAAATGTTCAGGCCTCACATTACAAACATTTATTCCTAAACACTATATACAATTATGGTGATAAGATTCTATAAAATCCGTCACACAAATTTAATGGAGAAACAATATTGTTCTTATGTGTGTTTTACAGTGTGGCCACTAAATTTTTTTGGTTTAGAAGCCACTGGCTCCTTCCAGATTTTGGGAATCTACAACTATAACTAGGATGCTATGCTTTAAAGGATTAAATTCTTTGATCAGAGCAAAAACATAAAAATGAGATTTTACTGTTCAATTAAACAATAAAAAAATTGTTAGAATCAATAAATAGGATTTCAAAAAAAAATTTTGAAAATGTTTTTTTATAATTAAATACATAAGTAGGAATGCAAAAACATTTTGAGATCTTTTAGAGTTTTATAATTATATATTCTAATATGGGCAAATCTTGTGTGGTTATATATGCAAATTTTATTTTAAAAACGGTTCTAACGATTGACGAAATTTTGTATCCTACTGTTTTGGGGCACCAGAAAACCATTGGGCTAGGTCACATGTTCGAGAAAATTCGATTAGTGGGTCATCATGGGTCAGGGTCAAGCTAATTGTATCTAAAAAACAGTTCAAACGATTTTGACTAAATTTTGTATCCTAACATTTTCAGACACAAGAAGACTATTGGGCTGGGTCACATGTTCGAGAACTTTGGATTACTGGATCATTTTTGGGTCGAGTTAATTTTATCTAAAAAATGGCTCTAACAATTTTGATTAAATTTTGTATTCTACAAGATTCGGGCATGAGAAAATCATTGGGCTATGTCACATGTCCAAGAAAATTTGATTAGTGGGTCATTTTTGGGTCACTGTGGGTCAAGGTAATTTTATCTAAAAAACGGCTCAGGCTATTTCGATTAAATTTTGCATCCTATGATTTTCTGTTACAAGAAGACTGTTGGGGCTAGGTCACATGTTCGAGAAAATTCAATTAGTGGGTCATTTTGGTCATGGGTTATTATGGGTCAAGCTATTTTTATCTTAAAAACGGATCAGAGGATTTGAACTAAATTTAGTATCCTACAGTTTTAGGGAACAAGAAGACTATTGGGCTAGGTCACATGTTCGAGAAATTTTGATTAGTGGGTCATTTTGGTCATGGAAATTATGGGTCAAGCTATTTTTATCTTAGAAATGGCTCAGACAATTTGAAATAAATTTTGTATCTGACAGTTTTTGGGCATGAGAAAATCTTTGGGCTAGGTCACATGCTCGAGAAAATCTGATTAGTGGGTAATTTTTGGGTCACTGTGGGTCAAGCTAATTTTATTTAAAAACGGCTCAGACTATTTTGACTAAATTTTATATCCTACAGGTTTTGGGCATGAAAAGACAATTGGGCTTGGTTACATGTTCAAGAAAATTTTATTAGTGTGTCATTTTTGTCATGGGTCATGATACTTGAACTCAAAACTAATTTTGACTGAGCAGATCTCGGTCTGCCCTGCTCGTTACATTAAATTTATGCTGCAATAATTTTGAATTCAACACACCAAATAATTTTTTAAAAAAGAAATAAACAAGTGTTAATCAATACAATTGCATTATTTAGAGTAGGGCAGTCCAATGTGTGGCCCACAGACACCATGGGAATGTCACTCTTTGAAAGTTTTCGTGCTTCTTTTACCAATGTTTTCAGTTTTTTTTTTTTTTTTTTTTAATAAAATAAAAATTATTTTAAAAGCTGTTTAAAAAAAAAAAAAAAATCAATGTTCATGTGACTTATTTATGATATGGGCCATTAAAGCTTTTGGCTTCCTACCCAATAAAAAATTGAGATAGGCCCTTCTCAGAAAAATGTAATTCTAAATTTACTGCTAGGCTGAATCAAGTAAGTATTCATAATTAACGCACAGCAAGTTAACATATGTCTATAAAGTTCAGATAACTTATAATACCACACATGAAAGTAGCTCTTAAGAGAATATTGAATTAAAAAAAATACTTTATAAAAATAAAATGTAGAAAAATAAACTACAATTAAATTTCATTGCTAAATTTTTTATCTCATTGTTAATAATGACCGACACCTATATACACTGCAGCAATGCAGTGACTTCAAAACAGCCCACCGGAAAAAATTTAAACGATTTTTCCTTAAATAAAAGAGATAAAAGAGTGGATGTGGAAGGACTGTGGCATTTAATACATAGACGACAGAGGCTGCTGGAAGCTTATTCATTGATCATAGTAGTAGTCGGAAGAGAATGGATGCTGATAAATTATATAAAAATATATTTTATATAATTATCTTTATTATATATATTTATCAGCAATGGAAAGAATATTTTGCTTTTGTTTTTCAGGTTATTCATTGCTTTCATCAGTGGTATACATTGCCACAATCCCGAATACAGAAGATTTTTGCACATAGGATTAGCATTAGAACATTGACCTTTAATTACCCAGGCTACGGATTGAATTTCAAAAATCAACCACATTATCACTTCTGCCTTATTTACATAAGTTACATTGTAGATGATCAAGCCATAGCTGAGAAATCATTTCATTTTATTACTAGAGTGGAGTCAATAATAGGAAGCTTTCTTCACCTTCGGCTTGCTACACTACAATGATTTATTTCTGGAATTTATTTTTACATGAAGCCCTGCATTGTACTGGCCTTAGTACTCGCATTGTGAAGAATATATACACTGCATGATATGAGTGTGTATTGTTACTCCGGGAATATTATGAAGCATTTGTAAACAATTATGCCAACATATATATCATGGATGGTATCCCATTTGGAAATTAATACGGAAATAGAAATTTCTTTTACAAGTTCACTTTTTTTTTTTTGAGTAACTTTTTTTTAACTCGCAATATACTAATTACTTATACTTTCATAATCATAGACATAGAACTTCACTCAATTCTAATAACACAACATCTTGGTGCAATATATATATATATATATATCTTTTTCTCAATGAATGTATTTTTTAGACAATTTTTTTTAATGAATGTATTTTCAATTGATAAATTGAAATGCATATAGAGACAGATACTATTCACAGCAAAAGACAAATACACATACCTATGAGAAATTTATACTAAATATTTGTGAATCCATGTTAACAAATAGGTGTGATAATTAATCAAGCTTTTTTTGATAAGTCAATTCATTTGATAAACAAATAGCTATCTGAATTTGTTACTTTAAAAAATATCAAAAACATGGGAAGAAAAAAAAACAGCATGAAAAGCCATATTTTATTACCTTTTCATCTAAACATACAACATAGTGGCCATCTCTAGTACAACATATCTCTGTCATAGGACCATACCCTTAAAGTAAAAAAACAAAATTATATGTAGAAAATCCTTAGTAATTACAAAAGAAAAATAATTACAATTAAATGAAAACAAACTTTATTGTAAAAAAGAGTGAAATTAAATTTTAATAATAAACAAACCTGAAACATTAAAGAGGATAAATTTGTTTTCATCATCATTCCATTCATTGTCAGACTAAAAAAAAAAATAATTTCTTAGAATTATAAAAATTTTAAGTTTTGCTACATAAAATAAAAAGATAGAAAGGAAGTATAATAATAATAATAATAATAAAATACTCTTTAACTTAGAAAAAAAAAAAAAAACATTTAATGACAACACAATTATTTATTGATAATAGCCAGACTTGGCTTGTGTAGATGGTCGCTTGGATGGACCCGCTGCCTTTGGCAGTGTATATAGCTCTGGTTTTTTCCAGGGGGGGAGGGGGGGGGGGGGCTACCAAAGTGCATTTTAGATGAAAACAGAAAATAAATAAAATACTCCATTCTAAATTATACAAAGATAACTAAATATAAGCATGAAAAGAAAGATTTTGTGAAATAAATAAAATAAATAACAGGGGCCACATTTGTCATTCGCCTATGCGCCAAATACGAATACATCATGAAATTGGCGAATAAAAAATTATTATGGCGAAAAGACTGGCGAATTATTTATCGGAAGCTTTTCGTTCTTGTAATCGTGTTTTGAAACGCGGATGATTTAAAAAAAATGTTTGTAGTGAAAAATATGTATGCTATGCCCACAAAAGTAACAATAATAAAACGGTACTGAGTTCAAATTTAATCAGCAGTTTTTTGGGGTTTTTTTAGTTGGCAACAGTTTAATTTTAATCTTTACTTTAAGGCAGAACTACCAACTCTTCCGATTTTTGGATACTACTAAAATTTAATAGAAATTTTTGCCTTATTTAACCACAGCATTTCGACGATTAAATAAGGCAAAAATTTCTATTAAATTTCAGTGGTATGCAAAAATTGGAATAGTTGGCAACCATGGTTTAAGGTAATACTTTTATTTTTGGATGGAGTATAACTAAAAAAAAATTAAAAAAAGAAAAAAATGGGCACAATTTTTGGACACACAGCAAATGTAATGCAGTGAGAAAATGCTTTTTTACCCATTCAATAAAGTCAGGGCTGAAAAAGTTAATGATAAAAAATGTATTATATACTTTCGACTAATTATAGATAAATTTGGCTAAAAATATTTTAATTTGGCTAATTTACTGGCTAGCATTTTGAAAATCTTAGCACGGCCCCTGATTATTGTATTTTTTTATACATGCCACATGGTTCCCTCCCCCCCCCCCCCCTCAAAATTTATTTTAAAAAGAAAGTACAAGTGATACATGAGTATTTGGGACTTGAATGGCTTCTGTATATATGACCATTGATTGGACTGTCATTGCATAAAATCATTGGGTGTCAATTTTATATTTAAATTTACAAAATCACGAAGCAATGCATTGTTATTACTGTGCTATATGGCACTAACTGTTCCGATTTTAATAAAATCTGTTTTGAAATGTTTTCTTGTATTTTTTAATTAGAATTTTCTCTCTCAAATTAAATATTAAAAATCAAGAGTGCATGTGTTGTACAAAGGCACAGCATACATAAAAAAAAAAAAATAATAAAAAAAAATAAAATAAAATTACAGTATTACAGTTTTCTTCTTCTATGTTCATACTGCTTATTTGTTGACTGTTTATTATCCTTCCAATTTAGAACTTTGTAATATTTTTTTCACTTCATAACATCCTTAATTTACTTGACTTACAAATTATTAATATTTTTTTTTTTAAATCTTGATAACATGATAAACATTAGCATTCCCTTCAACAGAATTACTTTTACAAAGTTGAATTCCTGCTTCCAAAATTATTAAACAGAATTAATAAATTTAAAAATTATGATATTCAAAAGCCTTAAAACACTAATATGCACAGTTACAACAATATCCAATAACATGCACATCCATATGCACAGTTACATAATATCCAATACCTTTCGCAAAATCATTTCTATATTAACTTTAACATCATCATAATAAAGAATTATGTAATTATAAAAGAAAAAAATTACATATAATTATGAAATGGAAGATAGTTTTGACCTTGTGATTAATCATACGAAAGAAACAAAAAGAGGTAAAGATAATGTATTATCAATTAATAATTTTAATAATAATGGATTATTACCTTTAATATCAGATAAATATATTTAATTATAGCTTTTTAAATTTTTATCAGAATCATATATTATATTGTTATTCAGTAAATCTGATAAAGATCTTGGTGAATTTGTTTCTAATACTATCAGGCAACTAAAAATTGGTAGGTATAATATTTAATAATAGCAAATAAATCATTCTGTTTGTGAAACTAATACAACTCAAAAATGCAGTAGTAAGAATGGAAATCACTATTGGATATTTTCAGAGTATTTTTTCTGAACATACACATAAACCCTGAACACTCTGCAAATGTAATGAGAGGAAATAAAATTTTTGAAGCTCCTGCTAAACCAGATATAAAGATACCATGGATATTTATACAATCTGTTAATTTTTTGATAAAATTTCTTTAGAACAATTATATTGTGTATTTTTGTTTTGCCTTTTAAAGATTGGAATGTTTTGAGCATTAAATATGCCGTTGAAATTGTTTGCATAATATGGGATCATATGGCTGCAGACAAACAGGAATAAGTCTGCAGCTACAATAAGCTGAAATCTTTCAAAGACTGAATGCTAAAATGGTCATTTTCTTGAATCAAACAGACAGCACCCTAAACATATTTTCAGAAAAAATGCACTGAGTGCTTTCAGATAATTCATTAGATTGCCATTAAGTTCAACTTCATTGCTTTTTGATGAATTGGGGGTTAAACTCCCTTATATTCAATATATTCCTACAAATTGTCGATCAGGTACAAATTTGGTGACTATATTCACCAGCCCAATTATATCAAGGAAGCCGGAAGCCTTACTAACAACCATTATCTTGCTAAACCAACAAGGGAATACCTCAGACATACTTATAATAATTTAATCTTGTGGCTATTAACAAATCTTTAGTATTAAGGGAACTGTGTAAATCAGTTTTAAAAAATATTGCACTTCAACTATGATATTTTTCTTTAGTGTTTCTTATGCATATTTTTTCAGTAGAAGGGTATATTAAGAAATTTGGGAAGTCCAGTGATAAAAGATATGGTACAAATCACCTAGATCTGTGCGAACTTTTCTGAATGGTGGAATAAAACACAAGTACGGTTTTTATGTTGTTTTATTATTTTCAAAATAAGTGATATTTTAGTGTCCATTCATGACCATAAATTTTCCTCCTTTTTTTTATAACATGTATTAAATTATGACATATTATCAGGTACTATAATACAGAGAGATAAATTATAATACACATAGTGCTCTATCACTTTATATAAAAATTTTCTTTTATAACTTTATTATTCTAGAATACAGAAAGGAAATTTTTTTTCCAAGGAAAAAAAGCTTATTTTTTCACTGTGCTTCATTTTCAACTAAAACAATTGCAGAGGAAAATAGAGAACATATGATAAGAGTATAGAAGGGAAAAAACAAAACACGGCAATGTGATCCCATACAGATAAATAAAGGCAAAAATAGTACTCAAACTGGTCAATAAGTGCTAAAATCCATCTCACAATTTTCTCATATGTGACAACTACTCCAAGAAACAAAATATAGAATACAAAAAGGAAAATAAAATTTATAAATCTCCAAAATTTAAAACCAGAATCTTTTTTGGTGAGAGCAGTCTCTGATGTTAACCCTCTTGTCCATGTGAACCTCATATGAGGCACCTAACTTAAGTTACAGCAAACAGTGTTTTAAAATATGTTTGATTAAATTTCATTTTGACTAGCACTTATTTAACATTAAGGTTTCATGTGTGCTATAAATTATTTTTTAATACACAATTTAGAATGCATTTAATTTAATTATATCAATCTAAAGAAGTAGAAAGAATCTTTTATATAAAAAAAATCATGAGCACAAGGTTATGTTATAGGCAGAGCCGTCCTTAACAAAAGTGAGACCATTTGCAGGTTTTTTTCCTCCAAATTAGTTATTTTTCCCTATCCCCTTTCCACATATTTTTCTAAGTTGTACATTCATAAGGATAGAAACATAGATAAAGTATTTTTTTTAAAAAATGTAAACTTGAATAAGCAATAAAATAAACTTATGCAACTTAATGGTAAAATATTTTATACTTGGAAAAGTAAATTTATTAATATAAAACAGCATTTAAAAAAGTGATACTGTATAAATAGTATACAGAAAAAAATGCCTTGCAACCAAAAAAATGCTAAATATTTAAATATTTTTTTATTAAGTAACAAAAAGAAAACAAAAAATTGGACACAAAGCCCTGTGCGACAGCACCTTTTGCATACTTCTAAGGGTGGCTCCGATGGTAGGCATAAGGAACAAGAAATATCAAAATTTTATTTAATAGTTGAGGTATCATAGTTGAGATTTATTCCAACAGAGCAAAAAATGCCATGTGTGCCACACATAAAATGTTGGGATAGCTCAGTAGGAAGAGTGTTGGCCCAGTAAGCCAAAGTACCCAGGTTCGAGTCCTGGTCCCGGCATTTTTCACTGTTAGAATAAATCTCAACTATGATACTCCAACCATTGAATATAATTTACCTAGTTGAAAATACTTTCATCTGTTCATTATCAAAATTTTGATTACCTTGAGAACAATACAAACTCTGTCAATGCCTTAAATGTATAATTTTCTGTGGGGAAAACAAGTGCTTACAAGGATCAATCCAGACAAAATTTGGGACCTATTTAGAAGCCCTTCACAAAATTCTATCTAATAAAACAGCTCCCCTAACATAATTCTTTTTAGTAAAACAGGCCCCTTTGCAAAATTCCTTTTAATAAAACAGGCTCCTTCACAAAATTCCTCTTAATAAGTTAAGCCACTTCACAAAATTCCATTCCATAAAAACATACTCTTTATTAACTATTTTCATTTTGTTAGGTTTTTAAATGTTTAATTTGCAAACAAAACAAGTTTGCCAGAAAGGAAAACATTAGCAGAAGGACCTTTAAGAAGTTGATAATAAATGATTGGTTCGAATTTGAGTAACTAGATTTTATTTTTTGTTACAAAATGTTATTTTTCACAAAAATAATTTACTTTTCACAAAATGGGTCCCAAGAAAAAAAACCTTGCACCAACCCCTGGCATAACTAGATAAAATATATGATGAAAATATTAAAATATATGATAAAACTTACAGTAAAATCTCCATCAACCATCGCTGCTATAGGGTAATATTCTGATATTGATAAATCATAAAGACTTGATTCTTCTACTTCTAATCCTACAGGAGAAACTCTGGAGAAAGTTTCAAATATTGATCTTACAGTATAATAAGGAAACATGTTTGATAAATTTATTTTCTTCACAGATACTTCCTATAAAAATAACAGGATTTAAAAAAATATATACATGTACATCTTATTTTGTTTAAGCACATAAATACTGAAATAACCAAACTTGTGTTCTTACAACCAATTTTAAGAATGGCACTGTTAAGTATACTTAACATGACATAACATCTTCTTATAACATGCTATAATCAATATTTATTATATGAAGACAAACTTTATAAGTGAACTTACTAGTTTAAAACATAGATACATACAATCAGTAACAACACTAGACAAAATTTCTACCAAAGTGAGGCGATAGAATGGTACCCCTTTTAGATGTCTGCACAGGTGGAAATTTCCAGACCAGGCTGCACTACCCAGAATAAAAGCTAAAAGTTCCACACAAAACTGGCCCAGCCTGACTCAGTTTTTACAAAACATGCCGATATTTCTAAAGTAACATTATCCTAAAAGTAAAATTCTTCAATAAGAAAATTTACCCATGCATAGTTTTATTTTCAGATTATATGTCCACAATTCATAGAATATGGAATAACAATAATATTATTGACCACTTAGACAATTACATTTAAATGATGATTCAGTAAAAAAATTAACATAGTTTAGAAGGAAAGAAAATCATAATTGTAAAGTTCTGCAAAAAAAAAAAAAAAAAAAAAAAAAATTAAAAAAAATTATTTTTTTGAAATTTATTAAACCAAATTAAATTTTGTGAAATAAATGTGCAACATTGCTATTATTTTCACAAAAATAAATAAATAAATAAAATATATAAATAAATAAAATGCCAACACAACATGGGCTTGGAGGGAAGAATAAAGTCCAGGCTTGGCTGGGCCCAGAAAAAAAAGTATAGCCTGGTCTGGCTTGAATCTTTAGTAAAAAAGCAAGATCTAGGCCCATCCAGATTACTAGCCCCTTCCCCCTCAAATATTTTGCAAAGAAAATTCGAATAAATAATTGCTTAATGCAATTATGATAAGACACACTATTTACACATATAAATTTTCAATGTGAACATTTCTATAACAGCACATTGTATGTATAACATTTAAAAATATATATATTGTAACTTAAAAAACCATATTAATCATAAAAATTGTATCATAAAAATTATAGAAAATGCATCAGTTACCTATTAAACAAAAATTTACTTTATAAACATTTTTTGTTGCAAAAGGTTTTATTATATCATCATAAGACAGTTTGTGAATTATAAACACTAAAAAATTACAAAATAATTAAATTTGTTAATTTTTGCTCTTTTGCTTTATTTCTTATATATGTTTAATGAATTTCAATCTGCTAAAACTTATTTCATTGGAGGCAACAGATAAAGGCAGTGTAAAAAAGATTTTTTTTTTTTTTTTTTTTTTTTTTTTTTTTGACATATGATATTGAAAGGTTTAGTTAAGCATCTTTAAGTCCATATGCATTAGTAGATTAGATCAATAATGGACCTTTATTTCAATTTTGGATTTAACTCCAGAGGTGCTTTTGGTGCTTTAAACTTCCAGAAACAGTTCATATCACAAGAGTGTTCATCTCACATTGCAGATTCTGTGTGCAACTGAATTACAAAAGATTAACCAATTTCCTCTTAAAATAATGTAAATAATTCAGTATTTGTTGGTTTCTGTGTAATATTTCTTAACTAAATTGGCAAATTAAATTAAAACTAAAACAAATAAATAAACAATAAATATGGGAGGCTCGCATAATATTAGAAGGAGTGTTCTAAATATTTTAATTTCATAGTTTTAAATGTTTTAATATCACTTATTAATTACACCAAAATCAATATCACCAACAAAGTTGGAAAGCTTTAATTGAAATTGTCAAATTTCATTAAAAAGAGGGCCGATAATTTTAACAGAAAAAAATAAAATAATGGATGGAGTTAGTAAAAATGACATTTAAAGAGTATCTTAATATTTACTTTTAAGTTTTGTCTAAATTCCATGATCGACCCACTACATAAAATGTCAATTTGACAGATATGTTACTGAGATCGATTGCTTGATTATTTTTAAATGGAAACCTATATTTTCATTCATAAAAACTAAATCTACAACAATTACATGAAAATGACATCAATCATGAAGCTTTATTTCAAAAGACAAACTTACTCTAAAACTGACATGGCTAATATGTTTAATTTTCTATTTAATATAAATCATAAAAATTTACTACTGCATTTAAAGTATTAAAACACTTAGCTCAATGGTATAACTAAAGATTTAGCTGTAGTATGCAAACGAAATATGAATTAAATCATAGCAACCGTTTGTTTCAAGTTAGTTTGACATCATAGTATTGAAAGTTGACATCATATTTAGTATTTTGTTTCTAATTTTTTTTTCTTGAAATTGAAATGCTTATATTATAGTAGATGTTTTAACTTCAAAAACATTTAAATGAAAGTTTTATGTCTTTTTAACGCACTCATAGTCAAAATTTTACTTTATATATGAAAAATGCACATTTTCTGCTTAGAATGATGCCATGCAAAAATATAGCAAGTAAATCTGAATTTTTATTGGCTTATAAAAACTAAGTACAGGTGTTATTTAAAAAAAATAAAAAAATTGTGAGGATTTTTAGGGTGTAACAACAAAAAAGAATAATTGCATTAGAAATTGAAAAAAAACTTAATAATGGTAAACTATGGAAGGTGGTTGAAAAAAAGGATAAAGAGTAGTTTGATAATTTTTTTTTTAAGTTGACAGTGACTTTAATCCTATTCTAAAACGTATATACATCAAGTTTCGTGCAAAGCTGTCAAAAACTGTAGATTTGTATAAGGAATATACAAACCAAGAATGGCTTATATACTAGGGCATCCATCCCGGCTTCTCGAAATGGAGAATATATGTGAAAACAAATCACAAAAACAGAACACAAAACACACACAATTAAATCACAAAACAGAAATTTTATCATCAAGTGTTGCCATTTGCAAAATGGCATCAGCATTACACACAGACATGTTTGTCCTTTATATTATATACATTTAAAATGTCAAATGAGATTATTAAAATAATTATGACTGAAATTAATTAATTTCAAAACACCAGGGTTCGTAAATATCATGACATTTTGATATATATCCAATATTTTCAAACTAGTCAATTTACTGCTACAGTAAAATCCCGTTACAACGAACTTCACGGGACCGCAAATTTTATTCGTTGTAACGGAATTCAATAGAAAATTAAACATTTCAATTCAGATCCTCATATCATAGTTAATTATAAAAATATAGTAGTATAATACAAATTAGTAGATAATTAATTATTAAAAATAGTAATAAAAATTAGTAGTACCTTCTAATAACGTAAAGTTAGTGTATAATACAATGTATAATATTTTTTATAGAACTGAAAAATTGACTTACCACCATTTCAATGATCTTCAAATTGTACAAGAAAAAATTTAATGCAGAAAATCAGTGATTTTTTTTTGTACAAGGGAGTTTGAAGCTGCGGACAATACAAAATTATGTACATGATTAATATTAGAAAAAATGTTATCTGGTACACTGCTCTGTAAAGAAATAAAATTGCGCACTCTTTCTAAGCTTTCTAAGGCTTCAGCAGATGTAACTTTTGAAACCTCATTTTCTTCATCTTCAGAACTTTCTTCATCATTTTCTAAAATGCGATCATCAACAATAGACTGCAAAATATCTGTCTCTGTTAATGAATAACAAGTTGCAGCATTGTCATCTGCAGTTAAAAAATCTTTAAAGCTTATGCTTTGAGACACACCAGATTTTTCTTTTACTAAGTTCCAAGTGGATTCGATCTCATATTCGACTGTCTGCTCCTCATCATGTACTACATCGCTAGATCCTTGAGCCGTCGATTCTTTATTTAAATCCTGGTCAATCTGCGCGTGTTTCCAACAGTGGGTTATTGTTTTCTGGCTTATATCATCCCACGATCCACAGATCATATCAATTGCCTCTTTCATGTTGCACTTTCTGTTTACGTTATTTTGCAGATCACAGAGAATGCGTTTTAATAACATAGTTTTGTATCGTGATTTTACGGCTCTGATAATGCCTTGGTCAAGAGGCTGAAGTATTGCAGTACAGTTAGGCGGGAAATACTCTACACGAATGTGATTCAATATAGGAGGATCATTGTGTGCTGTGCAGTTGTCTATGAGTAGAAGAATTTTACGTTTTTGTTTTTGCATATCTTTATCAAAATTTATCAGCCATTCATTAAAGAATCCTTGCGTCATCCATGATTTTTTGTTGGCTTTGTAGATGCATGGTAAGGACTTAAAATGTTTGAAACAACGGGGTTTTTCAGATTTGCCGATTATGAGTACTTTTCGTTTTTCTGTTCCTGATTTGTTGCAGCAAAATAGGGCTGTAATCCTTTGTTTGGAAAGCTTTCCTCCAATACACTTGTCTCCTTTTAACGCTAAAGTCTTCCTTGGTTCTAACTGAAAAAATATTCCGGCTTCATCGGCATTAAAAACATCGTTAGGACTATACGTCTTGATTATTTTTTGTATTTCACCTTTACGCCATTCGTTTACAAATTCAACTGGGACGTCTTTTGCTTCTCCTGAAATGCATTTTGCCACTATACCGTATCTTTCTCGGAATCGATTCAACCATCCGACACTGGCTTGAAAATTATCAATGTTTAGCATTCTTGCAAATTCCAAACCTTTTTCTCTAATTAAAGGGCCACTTAGAGGGATGTTTCTAGAACGAACATCCATAAACCATTTGTAAACAGCACTATCCACATCTTGAAACTGGGCATTTCGAATTCGTTTTCTGCTTGGATCAAAGACTTTAACTTGAATTTTTTTCAAAATGCTTTCTTTATCTTTTAGAAAAGTGGATAAAGTAGACGGCGAAATTCCATATTTGCTAGCAACATCAGATTTTTTCATTCCTTTCTCAACTTCAGAAATTATGGCTTTTTTTTCTTCCAAACTAAACTGTTTTCGCTTAACAGCCGCCATTTTATGACCTACTGGTAAGATGAAAATTTTCAAACTGATTTCGAGCTTTGGAAATTCCTTTGCGAAAGTTATTCAGGTAGGGAGGAGAGGGAAGGGGGAATGTGCAATACTCATTTCACGTTTTGTTAAGTTTGCCTACATTGGTTACAGCTTACTTGGACTTCCAAGAAAAAGGGGTGGAGAAAAGGGGAGAGCGAACAAAGGAAACATTCCTTCTGCAGTGAAATGCCTATGCACACCGATTTTACAACAAAGCTCGGAGAAAAGCGATTGCTTTAGAGATAAGCTTGATTGTCCCTAAGACTAGGCATCGAAAACAAAAATTGTCAAGCGATAAAAATGTACAACTGAAAGTATTTGCCGTGTCATATTATTTCGTTCTAACGAGATTATAAAAAATTGAATATTTCGTTATACTGAGATTATGTTAACATTATTTGAATACATTTCAAAACGGGACTCGCTTGCATTTCGTTATAACGGGATTTTTCGTTGTAATGGAATTCGTTGTAACGGGATTTTACTGTAATTACAAATATTTTCAGACTTAGTACAAATTAGAAAAGCATTATTATTATTTTTTTGTTGTTGTTGTTGGGAACCCTAATAGATTTTGTACATTTATATATATTTTTTTTAGATTGCTCCTTTACAACACCAAAGAGCATTTTTATATGAAATATGTCAATTATATATTCAAATAAAATTTTGAAATTTATTAAAAGTGGTATTTTTGCATTGGACTCATGCCAGAAGTTAATAGCAAAATAAATTGTTACAAATTTCATTATCTACAGCAGTTGTTTTTATTCTGATAATTTCAGTGGTTTTGTTTTAATTCAATGACTATTAAATTTGTGTTTTATTTATACTATTTTATTTAAAGCTTAATGAAGTTTTACTTTCATTATTGAATATTAGCTGGAAACAAATGCTGAACTTTATATTGTTTAACGTGCAAACGGAATAATATTTTGTAATTGTCTGCAAGTGATAAAGATAGATTTAAAAACATACTTTAAATTTAATTTAAATGCTATAATAAATGAGCAAATTGAGATACAGTTTTCAAACAAGTTGCATTTGAAAGTAGATTTTTTTCCTATATATAACGGTGTAAACATTAAAAATATGCAATGTTTAGAAATTTTTTAAATTGCAGTAGCAAATATCACAAAATAGAAATTTCATCGTCAAGTGTTGCCATTAGCAAAATGACGTGAGCATGACACACAGACATGTTTGTCCTTTATAATATATAGATTTAAAATGTCAAATGATATTAAAATAATTAATTATGATTGAAATTAATTAATATAATTTCAAAACACCAGGGTTCGTAAATATCATGATATTTTGATATATATCCAATATTTTTAAACTAGTCAATTTACTGCTGATTACAAATATTTTTAGACTTAGTACAAATTAGAAACTGAAACATATTGCATCTAATATGAAAACTTAAAACACTATTTAATTTTTTTTTTTTTTTATCTTACATAACAAAATTGAAGATCAAATAATTGAAAACAGAAACAATTTGCTTTTTACTTTCATCAAAAAACAAACTACAGGATTCAGTATCAAGAAAATTTGTTTTATACAACAAAATTTTAAATACAAAGTATGTTTTTCTTATTGAAAAATTTGAATATAAAAGTAAGCTTTTTCTGCTACTCCATTCCCTAGACTACTGTTGTGCAGTTTAAACTGAACAACAACCAGACCAGAATTTTTTTTTTCTAATGAAGCTGTAAATAACTGATTATCTAAATATACTACAGTGTATCTTTCAATGGCTATTCTATGTTAATATTGTCCTATTTGATTATTGATTCTGCATTTAAAAATTCAGCTTCAAATGTAAAGCCTGACAAAATATTTTTTATTTATTTATTTTATTTTATTTTATTTATTTATTTATTTTTTTTTTGGGGGGGGGGGGGGGGGTAAAAAGACACTCCCAGAAACATAAGTACTTTATCTATAGAACATTACAATCCGTAACAGTTAAAAAATTCATTTACACCTGTTTTGACTGAAAGTATCAAAAATATCAAACATTATATTTTGAAAATAAATATTAAATACATGAAAATATCAAAAATATTATCAAACATGATATTTTGGAAATAACTATCTGATATGTATCATTATATATATTACAATATATATCCTTTGATATATATCACCAAACCCCACATAACACTATTTTTTAAGTATATAAATTGAACAAATAGAGAAATTTGTAAAAAAGAATTTAAAATATAAAAAATTATTTTTATTTGTAATATGTTCAAATGCTTACACTGAAAAATTCAGATACTGTATCTTCTTCCAAAGCTATAAAGGAAATGAAATAAATAAGGCATAAAAGAGATTAAAAGAAAATCAACATAAAAACATGAACATCGTATCTAGAGTGCAATATTCTCAAGAACATTGTATTTAAATAAACCTAACATATCAATTTTTTTATGTTATATGCTAACAGGCATTATATAAAAACCATAAAAAGTAAAAAGGTTTTACACACAGTCTAGATGTTTCAGCCCCACCAGGGCCTTCCTCAAGAGTCAAGACAACTGAAAATAGGTTTCATTACTACATGATCTATTATGTATTGCTGTGCAGTGCTATCTCTAGATTATCCTTATTATAATTTCTTCTATGACATTTATCATAAAAAATTGTATCCTGTAGTAACTCGATCCATAATTTTGAAAAGTTTAAAGATGCTGTATCATTACGTACTGCAGTTTGATTTGCCATAATGTGAATAGATCCCCTTATAATTGATGGATAAAAAAAAAAATTAGAGGTATAAAATTGCTTTGCTTTCATTAAAATTCATCTGTATGGATTCTGCTTGATTTTGTAGTTTTCCTATTGTATTTTATATTGACAATATTATATATATATTTTTCAAATTAATTTCCTGTCAGGGATATGTATATAATAATTCCTAGATCTGTTAGCTTTAATATATGGAATTTCATATGCTCCTGAATAATTTTCAAAATGTATTTGATCAGTTTTACTGCAAATGATATCTTTTAATTTCAGAAAAGGATTAGCTATTAAACTGATATTGAAATGTTTTAGAAAATATTTTAACACTAAAAATATATCTCAAAATTTTTTCAAAATGTGTACTAAAGCACTTTAATTGCTTAAAAGACGACAAAATATCAATAAAAACAATAAAATTGAGATGTTTTGATTGATTCACTCAATCATCATCAGAATACACAAAACATAAATACAATCAGGGATCTGTTTAGAAAGAAGAACCCTTCAAAAAGAGGACCTTTTTAAAGGACCCTTCAAAAAAATTTTCATTTCAAAACAGGACCCTTCACAAAATTCTTTGTCTTAAAAATAGGCTTTTTACAAAATTTTCCATCTGAATTTTTTACAAATTTAATCATTTAAAAGTAAAATCTGACCTGTCACTTTTACACATATAAAGAAAATATGTGTATTTTACATCCATATATTTTCTTTAAAATGTATAAACAAGAACCTGAATATAATGGATCATTTCAAATTCACAAATATGAAAAGCTGTTCACAATTTCACAAAAACAGGATCCTGGGAAAAAAGTCTGGACAGACTCCTGACAATGTATACAAAACTGGAATGCATGATCAGTCCCTATAATAAAGAAGATGTTATGTTTTGTGTATTCTGATGATTGAGTGAATAAATTGAAATATGTCAATTTTAAATATATTTTGAAAAATTTTTGAGATATATTTTTAGTGTTAATTTTAATGGACGTAATTTAAGAGACTCTCCCCTTTATATGTAACATAACATTTGAGCCAATATTTTAATTAAAAACTGGAATGTATTGAAGTGTAGAAAGCTTAGATCTATCTGCATTAAATTTGTTTTTAGATTTTCTATTACTGAATATATCAATTCAACCCTAAAATCCTGCCCACCCCCCTAAAAAAAAAAAAAATTAAATCATTTTTAAAATATTTTCCTTTATTTCTTTTATTGTAACAACAAAAACAAATAATCAATCATATAAATCTGCTCTCAAAATTACTGTTCCCCCCCCCCCCCTCTGGTACCAAAAATGCATAGTTTAACTTTTATAACATTTTAATTTTAAACTTCTTTTCAGACTTATTAAATACTCTATATTAAAAATAAATAACTCCAACCTACCACCTAAATTAACCCATCCTCCTAGAATCCCTGCTTCTCCCCACCTGCCCCCCACCCATATCTCATAAGATCCTCCTCCTACAAATGCATCTCGTAAAATTTAAAAAAAGGGGGCAAGAATCTTCCGTATTTCAGTAGATTAAAAAATAAATAAATTAATTACAAAAAAAAATAAATTCCCAACCCTAAAATCCTGCCCCCCCCCCCCCCCCCACCAAAAAAAAAATAAAAATAAAAATAAATAAATAAATAAATAAAATAAATAAATAAAATAAAATAAAATAATTTAAAAATAATTTTTAAATTTTTTGTTATTTTATTGTATAACAATAAATAATCAATAATCTAAATCTGCTCTCAAAATTACTGTTTCCCCCCTTTGCCCCCCCTCTGGTACCAAATATGCATAGTTTTCTTCTTAATTTTTCGGCTTTATTTGTGATTTTTTCCCAGCAATATTTAAATAACGATCTACATTATACCCTCATCCCTTCCAAAAAGTCCTCTTTATTTCCTTTGCCCCCCTCCCCCCCAGTACATACTTTAAAGTCTTTAAAAGGTTTTTTTTTTTTTTTTTTTTTTTTTTAAAACTATTTAGAACTTTCTTGCAACTATAATTAAATAATTATCAAAATTGCTTCTCCGCCCTCCCTCAGCACACAAGCTTAAAAATCTTTAAAATTCTTTTTTAAAGATTTTATGTGGTATTTGTAGCAACAATAAATACATACATTTGTAGCAACAATAAATAAATGATCATCTAACTCTCCCTTTAAAGTTCCATTCTCCATCCCCAGAAAAAGGGATGAATTTCTAGACATGGAGGGAGGGAAGGGCAAAGAAAATATTTTAATCTTTTTGTAGTTTGGCTCTTCTCACAGCTGATATTTTGTTAATGGATGGGGAGTTATTTTAGAGACCATATTTATTTCAAAACATAAAACATACACGTGATTCAGGGAAGAACAGCCAAACTGCAAAAAAAATGAACATTTTTGCTTTCCTCTCACATATTTAGAAATCCACTCCTCTTCTTTGGGAGAATAGGACAGAGAAAAAATTTCAAACGGAATGATGATTTTACATGAGTGATACTTATATGAGATGATGTAAACAAGACGAGTTGCCTTACTACAAAATAAGAAATAGATCAACATTTACAAAAAAAATAATAATATTAAAGATTTTAAACTATTTGCTGGGTGAGAAAACAGAGGGGGAAGTGGAATTTTTGGGAGAAAGGAGGGTAATTTAGATGATTGATTATTCATTAATATTGTTACTAAAGAGAAATAAATACAGCAGTTTAAAAAAAAAAAATAGAGTTTTAAAGGTTTTAAAATTTGTGACTGTGTGTGTGTGTGTGGGGGGGGGGCAGACACTTTTGGAGTAGACAGAAAACGTAGGTGACAAATTAGAAGGCAACAAGTAGGACATAAAATTTCTTCACATAAGAGTTTTATAAATTTTAAACTTTGTACTCTTTGAAAGAAAGGGAAATATGAATTTCGATGGAAGGAGTTTGTAATTTAGATGATTCGCTTTTTATTTATTGTTAATAGAGAGCAACAAAGAGGACAGAGGATTTTTTTTATAAATAGTTTAATTTTTTTTTTTTTTTTTTTTTTTTGATAGGGGTGATCTAGGTGAAAGAAGCAGACATTTTGGTGGTAAAGCGATAATTGAAATGGTTGATTAGTTATTTATTGTTACTAGACATCAAATTTTTAAATAAAGATTTTAAACTTTGTATCCTGAGAGGAGAGGGAGGAAAAGAAGGAGAAGTGTAAGTTTCAGAGAGAGAGAGGAGTAGAGTGGAGGGTAATTTATATGATTGATTATTTACTCATTTTTACTAGAGAGCAACATGTAAGACAGGATATATTTTTTAAATAGAGTTTTAAAGATTTTTTTGCTGGGGGAGGCAAAAGAGCGGAAGCAGACATCTTGGTGGTAGAGAGAAAATTTAAATGGCTGATTATTTATTTATTGTTAGCAGAGAGCAACAAATAGAGCATAATTTTCTTTTATAAAGAGTTTTAAAGATTTTAAACTTTATATGCTGAGGGAGAAGAGGCATAAATTTTGGATGGAAAGGGAGATTGTAGTGTAGAGGATTGATTTTTTTACTAATTGTTACGTTACTAGTGAGCAGAAAGAAGTACAGAAGGATTTAAGATTCTCAAGTTTTCAAACTTTTTATGTTAGAGAGAGCATAGAAGGGAAACAGACATTTCATGTGAGAGGAAGGATTTCATTAACATCATATAAAAACATAAGTGGAAATCTGTCAAAAATATCAAAAGAATGAAAATTGCCTCCCTGGGATTTTTAAAATCAATTTTTTGTGCATAAATTTTTTTTTGTATGTGAGAGGGGGGGGGGGGAGGCTTATATTTGGGAATGAAAAAGGAAATCGAAATTGCTTAAAAGTGGGAGGGGGGGGGGGGCTTACTTTCAACATTTTACGGATATATATTTTTTTGAGAAGGGGGGGGGGACTTATATTTGGGAATGGAAAAGAAAACCAAAATTGCTTAAAAGTGGGAGGGGGGCTTACTTTCGAGATTTTACAGTAAATAAAAAAATATTTTCTCTAAGATTATACTGTTATGCAAAAAGTCAGAGAAATCTCATCCCTGCTACTAGTAGATATACTGGGAATGAAGGAGGTAATCCTGCAATCCATGGCTTATTGGAAACTTTATGTTAATGAGATGACTTATTGAGAAACTTTATGTCAATGCCTTTAAGTATGTGTGACATAACTATAAAAAGTTTTGTATATCTAAAAGTTTTAACTGTTTAGAGGGAATGAAAAGGGTCAAGAATAATATATCACTTTCCATTAAAATAAATTTACTTATTTATGTTATCAGCTAATGAAAATATACAACTTCACTAGAGATGAGTTCAGGCTCTTTCTTCGAAGCCTGAGCACGATGAAGCCTGACGATTTAAAATCAGAGCCCAAAACATTTTGTGTCACCAGAGCCTGAGCAAAAAAGTATGCAATAGAAAATTGTTAATAGCCTTAAAAAATTGTATCAAGATTAAATTTCTCATGTAAAACTCCCCTGTTACATAGAACTAAGTATTAATCCTAAATACCTCTTCATGACAACGTTTCATGATTTTCATGTCCCTGATAATCTGTTTAAAAAGGCAAATTTGTTATTTATAATCAACTAAAGTCACAATTATTAATATAAAATATTATTGTATAACGATGGCAGAAAGACATGAGTTCTGATTTCCAGTAATAAGGAAACAGAAAGTAAGGATATACAAGGTATATCGCACAGCTTCTTTATGTTACAAACACTGACTGTGTCAACGGCTTCAGAATAAGATAGAATATTTCTCCTTAGATCTCATCAATAACAATTTAATTTTCTTTCAAAGGATTGTAAAACACTTTAAGAAACTTTGATTGTCTTGTTTCTCAAATAGCAAGTTCTTTTTAGGTGCGTTCATAATTATATAAATACGTAGCACCTATAGTTGTCGCTTGGTCCGTCCGTCCACATATAACAACGCAAAAACTACCCAACCGAATGGTTTGCAATTTAAAATATGTTATCTTTGCAGAATTTTGTCGAGACATTTCAAATTTTATTAAAATCGAATCAAAACTTTAGGAGATATTAATAAAAATATTTATTAAGAAATTTGATTTTTTTTTAAATCTGTGCTTTTTTGTTATAGGAGCTTCCGAAGTTTAATCGTCAAGCGACCGAGATACTTATTTTATTACAGAAATTAATCTGCAGACGATAGAATTCATTTCACAGAATTAGAAATCATCAAGATCTGAATATTTATATAACTAGCTGATACATATATATCTGAATATTTATATAACTAGTTAAGATATTTGTATGAACAGTGTCATAAAATATATACTTAACTAGCTGTTTAACCCGTTCTATGCACGGGAGATCATGAATTTAATTCTAAAACGTGCGTACAAACGCACCTCGTTTGTAACGTTTGACGTACAATTTCCAACTTGTTTTTCTTCCATTTTTCAATTGGTGAATCAATAAAATTTTCACTTTGAGCCTGAGCCTGCTTAGGGCCGGACTCCGGCTGAATCCAATTTATATCCAATTATTATTTTTTTTTTCCACACCACCCATTAATATGCATGTAATGTATCAATGTTTCAATGGATGTGAAGATTCTTATTTTTTTACGGATTTGCTGAAAACTGACTCATGATTTTCTTCTCAATTGACTTTCATTTTCTGGTTGACTGACTTACAGTTTTATGATTAGTGAGTCAGACTGACTCGCTAAATTTCAAATTACACAAAACCCGATTAAAAAAATAAATAAAGTAATTAACCCTTAAAGTGCATAGTGTGAAATGACTACAGAGCAACACCAAGTTGTTTCTTTTATTTTAGGTTAAGTAAATAATGGTATAATATTTTATTTATTTAGTTTTTTTTTTAAAATTTAAATCTGACTGTACAATGAATCCTCAATTAAGTTTGGGTTATAAACAATTATAAAAAAATTAATATATATATTTTTTCTCAATACATTTAAATCTATTTTGAAGGCAACTTAATTCTTAAACATTTGAAAGTAAAATACATAAAATATTTCAAAGAATTACCTTTGCAGAGGGATAATATTTCAATTTTCGAAAACTCTAATAAAATACCTTCATTTGTGTAGACATAAATAGAAAAAAAATCTGTAAAAAAGGAAAAATATCAGTATTTATGCCAACATTACCATTAATAATCAATAAAATAAACTAGAATAATACCTGAAGAAAAAGAAGAACAGATGACATTCTGCACTGAGCAAAAAGAACCACTTTCTTCACATTTCTAAAAAAATAAATATTTGCATTAAGCAAAATCATACCTCAAAAACATAAGAGTTTAATTAGAGAATACATCCCACTGCCCACGAAATTTGGCTCACATTTCTGCAGATTTGCATCAAACATACATACCACAGGATTCCTACCTATTTCAATATATATATTTTTTTTTTTTTAAATATAAGTAGCAAACAAAAATCATTACAAAACAGAATATATACAGTTGGCTCTCTATTTAACATCATTCAAGGAACCTCGAAAAATCATCGTTAAGTAGAGATCATCCTTAAAAAGAATTTGTGGAAAAATAACATTTGAAAAACATTTCCCTTCACACTTTACAGACTCAGGACTGGAAATATATTTTTTAATATATTGTCATGTTTAGAAATATTTTATTTATTTATTTAAAATCTTTTTAATGCTTTATTTATTTAAATTTTTTTAATGTTTTATTTATTTATTTATTCTTTTTTTTTTTTTTTTTTGATACAGATATAGTATTACATATTTTTATTGCACAAGTACAAATCACATTCATTATACAGTATACAAGTACAACATTACAGCATACAATGTTACTTACAGTACAATAAAAATATTTATAATACATTTAATTAAACAAATCAAGTTCTAAAAAAATCAAAAAAAGTGTAGATTGTATCAATGGCGGTCTTGTTTTTAGTACCCTTGCTTCAAGCTTCTCAAGAAGGTTGAATGAGTCATCTTCCGTATTATATTTGATAATACAATGTACTGGTGAATAACATCAAGAGCTGATTCTCATCTGAGTAAGGTGGTGGTGGTGTCTCGCTTTCTGTATCATGAGCCTCGTCTTCATCTTCTACATCTAAAGCTGCATTTTCATTTGTGATGTCTTCATAAATTTGATCTAAATTTCTGAAGTCTGTTGTTAAAAGATTTTAGTCACAATCAAAAAAATCTTGTACTGAAACATCTTCATCACCAACAAGACTTTTCCATTCTTCGGTGGTGATATTTTCTGTGTCGAGTTGTACATCTGTTATATCCATTTGTTCTTGAATGCCAACTCTAGATGCCCGGAAGCAGTTTTCAATTGTATAAGGAGAAACGTCTTTCCAGGTTGATGTAATCATATGCATGGCTTCTAAAATTGTAATTTTTTTAATTTCTTTATGTCAGCAAACTTATTTAATTTCCTAATTACAGATTTTCGGTAATATATTTTTACACTGTGAATGATCCCTAGGTCTAATGGCTACAACTTACTTATGCAATTAGCTGGTATAAAATGAACAGACACATTTGTAAGTCCTGGAATATATGGAGGATGCGCAGGGCAACGATCAATCAAAAGTAGAATTTTTTTTCCTTGCACATTTTCTCATCAAATATTTTAACCCAATCAATAAAAATAGATGATGTCATCCATGATTTGCTGTTGTATTCGCAAGGTTTTCTTTTAATGTTCTTAAAACATCTAGGTTGCTTTGATTTGCCTATAACTAGTGGGGGAATTTTCAAGGATCCATCCAAATTAGTGCACAGTAAAACAGTCGATCTCTCCTTACTGTGTTTTCCACCAAAACATTTTTCGTTCTTATATGTCAATATTTTATTAGGCATCATATTGTAGAATAAGTCAATCTCGTCTCCATTAAAGATATTCTTCTTATCGTATCCATCTAATATCATCTCTAATTCACCTTTCCATTCTTCCACTATTTTTTCCTCCACTGAGCCACTTTTGCTACATATGCTTTTAAATGCAAGTCCATATCTTTCTTTAAATTTAGCTAGCCAACCAACCTAAGCTTGAAAATTTTCCTGTCCTAATTTTTCGGCTAAAATTTCAGAGTTTTCTTTGAATATTAATCCGGAAATTGGAATATTTGAATCTCTTGCTTCATGAAACCATTGATGAAGTGCTTTATCAAATTGTTCTGATCGGCCACCTTGAATTTTTTTGCCGTTTTGAAGCTAATCCATACTTTTATATGCTCCTTCAAGAATTTTTTTCTTTATTTGCTTGCCTTTGAATGTAGACTTGGGTAGATCAAACTTTTTTGAAATTGGACTTTTGATATACAAAACTTTTATTCCACTCTTCAATAATTTTCACTTTTACTGTAGCGGAAGATGCTTTTGTTTCAATGCCATTATTCTTTCTTTCTACCTAGAATTTGGATTTGCACGGGAAATGAGGAAACACTGCTCTAAACCCCTAAGCTCTCTCTCTCTCTGATAAAGAGCTGCGGCTGACCGGTTAGAGAAGAATGAAATGTGCCATTGGACGACAGAGGGGAGGAATGGAATGTGCTTTTGGACAAAGATAGGAGTGGAGAGATAACTAATAACCACATTCCGGACAATTACAACCCTCTCTTTTATCTGTCCTTGCCTGAATTGCAAGAAAACTTGTTTTTCTATCACAGGAAGTTCCCTCGCTTAGTAGGTTAAAAAAGGATTAAAAAAAAATGCATGAACGAAATTCATCGTTAAATAGAAATAATGTCGTTTTTAAATAGGAAATTTTGTACTTGAAGGAGCCGGGACCACAAAATACCATCCTTAAATAGAGATCGTCGTTAAGTAGAGAGACATTAAACAGAGAACCAAATCCATTTAAATTTTTATTTAGTTGAATTTATTAGTTTAACAAAAGGGAGGAGGATTTTTGCTTTGTACTATTTATGTGATCTTGAAAGAATATCCTGTTCTTGACAGTATGCACATTTTATTTTAATAGGTTTTAATGTATTAGAAAAATTATTTCTGTTTGTATTTATCAGATAAATTGCTGCTGTTTGCATATATTAACCCTCTCAGGGCTTTCCTGCATTTTCACAAAAATGTTCATAAAACTAAAGTTAATTTAAATTTTATTTCACGGTTTGTTTCTAAAATATACTTCATAGCTCATAATCTTACATATATCTTAAAATACAATTATGTTAAAAATATTTTTGTCTACAGCCAATTTAAGTTGTTTTGGGGAAACTGAAAAATATGAGCAAACCGCTCAGAGGGTTAAATAAATTGTGTAAATCTTTAACAAATTATGCATGTGAAACAGTGACTATGTTGCCAAAAAATTCTTGTAAAAATTTGCCTTCTCTCGATCTCACCAAGGCATTAACAAGAAAGAAGCACCATTTGTTTTAATTTAGACTTTACAAAGTTAAATTTAAACCTAAAGCAACAGAATTGGATAAAAAACACACGTTAAAAGCAGCTTTAACAGACAGAAAGTAAATAACATTAAAATACAATTTCTTTTAACTTACATATGACCAGATAGATTTACAAGTAGGCAGATGCAAAAAGTGGATAGTTCCAGAGCTGTCAGCAGCAAGTAAAAGAGATAAGTCATTTGATAATGTAATAAACTCACAGCTAGAATCTGTAAAGAAGAAACATTAAAATTAAATACACTTTTCACTAAATGCGAAATAACTATATTCAGGGTATGCCAATTTAAATCAGGTTGATTAAAATCACAGATTAAATATATATATATATCATTGATTTAAATCAATACTGAAATTTTATTCACTTTAAATAATGTAGTTTTGCCTTAATTTAGAATAATAAAATTTAAATAATCTACATGTTATTTAGATCAAATAAGAAAAAAAAAAGTGTCTAAGAATGACACTTTTTTACATTCCCAATCAGTATGTACTACTGTTTCATTTTTTTTTCTTCTTCTAGAGATAACAGTATTCATCATAGAAAGGATATCCCTGATGGATTTCCAGAACCAAAGTCGCCCAAAGTTAACTTGGTTATGATATAACCTAATTGTGAAGCCCATTATGCATCACTTAAATGCTATTTAATAGGACATTTTTAAAATTTGTTTGATAAATTTGATACTTTTATTTATTTTTAAATATCTTAAAATTGTTTTATCCATGGTTGTGCTGCAGGCTATAAGAGCACAGAAAAGCAGAATAAAGATAATGAAGACTGCAAGTCTATAAATGTTTATACCTGATCAAATTTTGAAAGTTTTTATTTTGAACAAAAACTTGTTAATTTTTGTGGTAACAAGTACATAATATTTCTCATGCAATTGATTTTATTACATATATATTGATTATAAATTTATTAAAACATTTGATAAAATACATGGCAACATCATGATCATTATTACATCATACAAAGACATACACTGATGCTTCTATCAAAAAATAAGTACTAAATAAAAAATAAGGTATACAAATAAATTTAGAAAGATTCTTGCTTGAAAATGGGAAAAAATGTTTGAAAAGCTTTTTAAATGTACAAAATGTTTTACATTACAACTGGATATGAGCTGTAAGAAAAAGTAAATTTAGCTCTTATGTGTATGTGTGTAAAACTGGGAAAGTTGCTTTTGGAAGTGAAAAATATTTTCTGTCTTTCTAAACTAATTTTTGCAGTAAATAATTTATCAAAATATTGTCTTAGTTTACTCTAAAATGATCTATGTGTTACCAATCCAAAAAATAACAATGCTCTAGAATTTTGCCTTCATTATGCAGGGATGCCACTTGGAAAATAACAAAAAAGAAGAAATTACATGTGAAGTAAAACTACGACATTATTCACAACATTTATGCATAAATTTTGTAAACTATATTATTTTGAGTATACATTACATTGACAATTTAGTTATGTTAAAAGGATTTATAATATTTTTTGTAATTAATATTGCAATTTCATAGTCAGTTTCTGAATGAAATGAGTACCTGTCAACTTGTACAGTTTTATACTACATTAACACTGTTTCACACAAATGTATAGTTTGGTTTCCATGCATTCTAAGTAGAAGAAAATAATGTAAGAATATTAAATAGTTAACAACTGTCATTTTTATATGCACAGAAAACCATAACTTGGATCAAATTGCAAAGTATGACATATTTTTTAATTGTTTTACTAACAGTATTTACATAAATACATAACAATAAAAGGTCAGTAATATTTGTTTCCTACTGTTTTTGTGTATCTAATATTAATACATTATTTTTCAGTAACTAAAAACAAACATTTTATTTCAGTACATAAGTTTTATTTTTTATTTTTTAAGAGTAATTATTATAGTCAGGTATAAGTCCATTTATGAATAGATAAAATTTTGAATGCAGAAACTAGAAACTGATATCAAAAATCAATGTACAACTTGCGACTTAGATTTTGTGTCAGACCTAAATCTAATTCAAAACAAAACAAAAAAAAATTCTGTGTATTATATATACACAAAACAAATTGAATGAAACAAATGAAACTCAATGAATCTGAAAACGCATAATATTAAAATTTAATGCTTACAAAATGTTCCATGAAAATGTAATTGAAAATTTCAAAACGATTTTATAATACATGCATTTATAATTAAACTAATCATTAAAAAAAAATTACTAACTTTAGAAATTCATAAAGATTTTTGCCATTTATAAAAACTAGAAGACAGAGATTGGATATCGAGACAAATTAAAATTATTAAAATTTTTCAGCTAGCTTAAAAAATGACAGAAAACAAAAATTATTATTATTTATATAAACTTTAAATTAGGGATGTACCGAATATTCAGTATTCGGTCTATTTGGCCATACTGCCGAATGTTCGGTTAGGCCAAATATCAAACTAGTCAGTCTGCTGAATATACAGATATTCGGCCAAACTGAATACTTAAAGAAAATACTTTCATTTTTTTTAAAAGACCTTAGATAATCTTTATTTTTAACTGTCAATAAATACAGATATTCAGAAAATTAAGAAACAGAACCCTATTTAAATAACAGAGATTGCTTTTACATTATTTATTTACTGTTTGAAAAGTATTAATTAAGAAAATTAACTGTTAATGACGACATTCATAAGAACTAAAAGATGCATAATTGCGAGTTCCTGAATATTTCTTGCTTTTTCACAACTAGGTGTTTCTAAACATAATGGAAGATAATACACAACTTTCAGGAGTTATAAGCAAAAAAGACAAGCAGTTTTTGTATGGAAAGCCAAGATCGCAATCAATTTATTCAAAAATACAGTGTATCTCATTTCAAGTCGAACTTGCATTTTCATTTAACAGTAATGAAGATATTGTAATGATGTATTTAAACATCTGACTTACTTTTCTTCCTGTGACACATGACAAGAAGTTTTAGAAATTGCTACCATTGCAGTGCAAACAACACTAAGCTAGACATTCCATTATTCAGAATGTAGCTGACAGTCCATATACTGAGTCACTGACTAAAATTCAGTCACTTCCAATAATTTCATCACATTTCATACAAAGCAAACTTAATATGATGAAAATCTCGCCAAAATATCCTCATTACTGTTAAAGTTGTGAACAAAAATTCGGGTTCAGCTTGTAGTTAAACACCCTTTATTTTCGATTGAATAAATGGATTGTGATGCTGGTTTCCTCTACAGAAAATGTTTGCCTTGACAGCATTATCTCCCTTGAAAGTTTGTTCTAAAATTTTAGAAACACACTGTACATTTTCAACTTATGAAAATAATTGTTCACTTTAGACTCTCTGGTACATTCAAAAACTTTCTTGATAAGTAAGTCGCCACCATTTGAATATTTATTTATTTTTACTTACTTCTTGGAAAATAAACACTATGACTGTAAAATTCATTCAAAATTTCTTTTTAATTTTAAAATATTTGTTTTAGAATATAAAAAAAAATTATTCACTTGTTTTAGTTCACAGAAGAAGCCGGAGTTATTTTTTTTATTAATTAAAAAAGTTAAGACTATCCTTTTTAAATAATTAAAAGCATAGATTTTTTTTTTAATTGTAAAGTTTAATTGTGAAAAGGTTTGTTCATCAAAATTGTCTTTGTATTAATATTATGTAAAATTATTTTAAAATTTAACTTTTAAAACCCTGAAATATAGAAATATTCGACTAGCCGAATATTCGGTATTCAACCTAATAGTTACTATTTGGCCAAATAGTTACTATACAGTATTCGTATAGTAACTCTGGGCCAAATATTTGGTATTCAGCCAAAATCACTATTTGGTGCACCCCTACTTTAACTATTTCTCAAACTTATTCCCTGCACTTTTAATGCATCATAAATGAAAACTTATACTATTTAGTAAATAAACATTTTTTTTTTTAAGTTAACAGTATTTTAAATCATTTGAGGCAACCTTGGCAACAGATTCAATGAACTCAATGAAGAACTTTATATCACAGCATTTTAAATCAATCGAGATTGCAATAACAGATTCAATAAGCTCAATGATGAATTTTAACATTTATTAGCATGACAAAAAAGATGTCTATAAAAATAAAAATATATATGCAAGACATATGGAGAAGTTTTATTTTATTTCCTTTTAGGTTTTAGATTTTAATAAAATAAATTTAAGAAATTTTGAGATTCATATTGTGGATGAAGAAAGATCGAACACTATAATCATTTAAAAAAAAATCTCCAAATGGAGATAATAAATTGTAAATGTTGTGACCAATTACCAAATTTCAAGTTTTTTTTTCCGCGACTTCTTGATGAAATTCACAATTTGTTTCGAGATTGTTTGACGAAATTAATGATTTTTTTACAGATCATTTGATGAAAATCGTGGGGTTTTTTTTCCTCATGATTGTTTGACAAAATTCTCAATTTCTTTCTTTTTCACAATCATTTGATAAAACTTGAGATTTTTTACATGACCAATTGACAAAATCCATGTTTTTTTTGCAACTGATTGACAAAATTCACTTTTTTTTTTCATGACTGAGTAAAGAAATTCTCATTTTTTTCCCACAACCAATTGATGAAACTTGCTGTTTTATTCTGAGAATGATTGACGAAATTCTCAATTTTATTCCACGAGCAATTGACAAAATTCGAAGCTTTGTTTTGCGAGAGATTGACAAAATATGCAATTTTATTTTGTGAGTGATTGACAAAATTTGTGGTTTTATTTCGCTAGCGAGCGACGGAATTTGTGGATTTTTCAGTGGCCATTTCATGAAATTCGCGACCAATTAACAAATTAATTTTGCAAAATTCGACAAAAAATAAATAATTCGACAAATTCTGCTAATTTGTGGAAGAATCACATGCACATATCTAGCACCTGCCTGTAAGAGCATATCTACCTGAATAATTCCAGAGCTAGAAATTTAATGAGCAAGACACAAAATTCTTTTCTTGGCACAAATTTTTCTGTGTGAATTCTTATTACATCATGCCACTACAGACTTCATTCACAGTCTTTAATGACACAACACAATTTTTTTTTAATTCTGCAGACATTGCAGATTGATTTACAATACAAAACAACAACAAAATAGACATTTATAGAAAAGTGACATTTTTGTTTAATTCATATTTTTAAATAACAAGCAATTAAAAAAAAAAAAAAAAAAGAAGTAAATATTGCAGAATTATAGAGGAAAATCTGTAAAAATTACAGATTTCACAAAAAAATTAAAAAAGTGGAAATCCACCGTTTGACGGAAAAGTGACATCCCTGATTATCACAGATTTATTTTAAATAACTTTTTTTTTCAGTTCACATAAATTTAGCAAGAATTTTACAAGAATAGATGAAGGATGAAGAGAAATTATTTTAGAATATTACACTCTTGGTTGTATAGGTGAAAACTGAGATATCGGGATAGTAGCTAGTGGCTGGTAGACTATTTCATTAGTGGCCACTAATCAGAATTTTATACCAGCCAAATATTCATGATATGAATAGAGAAAAAGTCAAAATTCAGGAAAATTTCCTTAAAATCAGGAAGTTTATCACATTAATTTTTTTTTAGAATATGTTCATGGATTATTTGTCAGGGGCAGGGATCTGTCCAGACTTTTTTTCCAGAGTCCTGTTTTTGTGAAATTGTGAACAGCTTTTTATATTTGTGAAAAATCTAGTCATAATTTTGTGAATTCGAAATGATTGTTATATCGAGGTTCTTGTTTATATATTTTCAAGAAGATATATGGATGTAAAATACATATATTTTCTTTATATGTGTAAAAATGACAGGTCAGATTTTACTTTTAAATGATTAATTTGTGAAATGTTCAGTTTAAAGATGGAAAAAGTTTGTGAAAAACCTATTTTTAGACAAAGAATTTTGTGAAGGGTCCTGTTTAAGGGAAATTAGTTTTGTGAAGGGTCCTGTTTTAGGTAAAATAGTTTTGTGAAGGGTTCTTTAAAGGACCCAATTTTTTCCTAAACAGATCCCTGAGATTGTGTTCCAGTTATATACTGGAATTCCGGTATTTTTTTGCCGTGCAGGGCTGGTGATCAATGACAATTTTTTAGTCACCACTTTTACAACTTTAATCGCCACATGGTGAGTGATAACTGCTAATTTTCACCTATACTTGGTTGTCATTTAAAATATCTTAACATAGGAAAAAAAATCATAAAATTCAATTTAAATCCAAAAAATCAGACTAATTAAAAAAATATATATTTTTTGATTTTTAAAAAAAACTTATGATTTTTTCACAACCTAGCTTTATTATAAATTTATGAATATACTTACTAAGCCTCAATTCCCAAATTTTTTCTTGGGTGTCTTCCTTAAAGGCAGTTAATTTTTCATCAAAAGTTACTGCAACGTAAGATGGTGAGGAAATACTACGAATTGAAGCATTGATAAGGCTCTAGAAAAAAAAAAAAAAAAAAAAAATTCAATGAGAATGAATTTTACACAATCAGATTACAGAAGACACAGAGAAAATTCAAATATCTAACAAAACTAATTTGACCAACTTTTTTTTTAACCTTTGGACCCAAATTATAAGTTTTGAAAAATTCTACCTCAATAATTCCTGCCCCTCCCATTAAAATTATATGGAAATTTATGTAAGTATGAAATTTAGAAAAAATCTTTCATTAAAAGGCTTTTTTGAGAAATATTAACAATAGTTAATAACTAGACATGTGTCTGAATAAGAATTTTAAACTTAAAAAGACATTTAATAAAACTAAACACATTAATATTAAATAATAAAATAAATTACAGTGAATGTTTCAAGCTTTATACGAGCTCCTCATCTGTAACAAATATCAATTGAAAACCAAAGCTGTTGTTTGTACACATGTTCACGTTCAAAATTACGTATTTAAAATATTAAATCACCAAGGAATATAACTGTGACACATACTTCTTGGTGAGTTGATATTTTAGATGCATAATTTTGAACATAAACATGTGTAATCAATAACTTTGGTTTTCGACTGATATTTGTATGGATGAGGAGCTTGAAACATCTACTGTAATTTATTTTATTACTGGATATTCATGTTTTTTTTTTTTTTTTTTTTAGTTTTATTAAATGTTTGTTTTTAAGTGTCTTTTTAATTTTAATACTTTTTTTTTTTTTAATCTCTCAAATCCTATAAAATAATGAAAGTAAATATATTGTTTCATTTGTAAATGAGAGATTTATTTTAGTTAAAATTTTCTTTTACACATCTTTAATCCCTTCAGATGAGCATCACATATACATGCCATAGAGATATGTGTACATATGTTCTTTATTTTGGAATATGAAAATAAATTTTTTGCCTTATTTAGTCTAAAAACTTCAGTGATTAAAAAAGGCAAAGTTTCAAGATGGCCTACATTTGAACTTTTTAATTTTTACTGACTTTCCCAACATCATTTTCCCTGACTTCTACATGTCATTAACTACACTTTTCATGCAACTTTTTTTTTTAAAGTTTTATTTTTCAGGGGTCTGTCCAGACTTTTCTATCAGGGTCCTGTTTTTGTGAAATTGTGAACAGCTTTTTACATTTGTGAAAAATCTAGTCATAATTTTGTAAATTTGAAATGATCGTCATATTAAAGTTCTTGTTTTTACATTTTTAGGAAGATATGTGTTTGTAAAATACACATATTTTCCTTATATATCTAAAAATGACACGTCAAATTTGCTTTTAAATGATTAAATTTGTGAAAAGTTCAGTTTAGAGATGGCAAAATTTTATTGGCCTATTTTAAGACAAAGAATTTTGTGAAGGGTCCTGTTTTGAGATGAAAGATTTTGTGAAAGGAACTGTTTTGAAATGGAAATTTTTGTGAAAGGTCCTGTTTTGAAATGGAAAATTTTGTGAAAGGTCCTGTTTTGAAATGGAAAATTTTATGAAGGGTCCTTTAAAGGACCCAATTTCTTCCTAAACAGATCCCTGTTTTTAATATACAAATAAAACAACTTTCAGAATACTAAATTAACCTATTGTACAATTAAATTTTATATTTCGCTTGATTAGCATAAAATGAAAATAAAGTTGCTACCAAAAATAATTTACTCTGAAAAATAATAATGTTGGTTAGAGATGAAGATTTTTTTTTTTTTTTTAAGCATTAACTCTCACAAATTTTGTAAGATTTCTAAGAGATTTTTCTCTTTAATGAAATTGTGCCATGTGCAGTCAATTTCGATACTGCATTGAATTTTCTAGGTTTCAATAAAAATTCCCTGGCTTTTCTTGTGTTGTTAAATTTTCTGACTTTTCATAATTTTCAGGCTGGCTGGCTGGCCACCCTGAGATTACTATTGGAAAATAAAAAAAACACAAAAATAAAGCATTTTATGAGACACTCATCCTGAAAAGGTTACAACAGCAAAATTATCCATCTATAAAATGGTTGAGGAAATATTCCTTCTTAAAAATATTTATCATTATAAAATTTTGTGTATTTATTAAACATGGTAAAGCAAAATATAATGGATGAAAACTAGGCATATTAAATTTTATATTAAAATTCTTTTAATATGATTTAAAGTCACATTACGACAAAAAGAGTTAAGAAACAAGACATTTTAAAACAAGAGAAAAAACTTATTCAACAACAATATTTTTTTTTTACAAATGGGATTACAGAAAATTTAGAGATATGTAATGTGACAAGTGAAAAAGATAAAAAGAAATGAATAGAATATTGGTTAGCTAAATTGCAACAAAGGCAATATTGTATAGGTAAGATTTTTATTAAAATCTATCTTTAATCTTCTCACCACCGTGAACTGTTATATTCACTATGCTGCAGGTTTCACGGTAATAATAGCATTGTTTAAATTAATATATTTCTACAAATATAATGCCGTTTTAAAATATTGAGTAATGATGGGTACTATCAAGGCTTATACTTATATATGTAATTAATTTTTTTACATCAAGTTTAAAAATTCATCTTTTAGCATTTAAAAAATTACGGAGAAAACATTACAAATTTGCCCTTTTCCTCGGCGGTCAGGGGGCTAATTTAAAAATTTTCTATTGAGTTATTTTTATTAGAGGCATAGGAAAGGGAAGGGGCTCACGTCCTCTACATTGATAATCAATCAATCAAGACAATCTTTTAAACTTAAAATTTACATCAACTGTTCAATGACTAAAATTTTCTGTTTTTAACTACTGAATTAATTTAAAGTAAATTATTCTTGTAAATATTTATTAATATTAATTGTTCAACAATTTTGACAGCTTAAAAGTCACTATTTGAGCCCTTCCCATAATTTTTAAACAGCTATACCACAGATTTTTATTAATTATAGTAAATCACAGTCAGAAAATTACACTCACCTTATCAAAGTGTAAAAGTGCTACAGTCTTCACTTCAAATTTAGAGAGCTGGAAAGTTTCAGTAAATTCTGGAGTAGTATCTAAATAATCTCCATTCCTAGAATTTTCAGGTACCTTCCACATATCTGAGAGGGGAAAAGAATATAAAATTTATGATGCTTGTATAAGCAAAATATTTTCATCTTATATAGCAAAATATAATTTAGTTTGATGCAATCATGTACAGTAAATTAAATAAAATATCAAATAAAAAAGGAAAAGGAAGGAGCCTTACAGAGTCCTTACCCTCCAATTTTTGGATAAATTGACCCCTGATATGGAGATAGCCCCCTAAATTAATTTTTTAATATAAATTTTAAAAAGCTAATTTTTAATTGAATGACTAGTTTAATTTTTCTCTGACTATTTGGAGATTAAACTTTAATGTTTCCTTTTTTTGACTGGCTTTACACTAAAAGTAACATTAAATAATTAAAGAAAGAAAGTTCAACACAAAATAAATATATATAAACATAAGAATGACAATTATATCAGAACACATATTAACGTCACAAAATGCTTAAATATCCATTATTACTACTCAGTAGACATTATTGGTATTCAGTGCTTTAAAAAAAAAAAAAAGTTTGCTGCCTTTTCAATTTCTAACTGATTTTTTTTTTTTTTTTTTTTAAATCTCTATTGAAGAATTTCTTGCTGTGTTTATTATTTTGATACTAATTAACTCTTTTTATCCTCTCCATTCTTTCACAATAGCTATTGTAAAGTTATTCATTAATTCTCTTTTAGCTCCAATTTGTTGTTATATATTTATTTGTAAAAGTATAATGAGAAAATAAGAAAAGCACTAATAATTCTTTTACCTACAGAAATTTATTATTCTTGCTATGCTTATTTTATATAAAAGAGTAAATAATTTGATTACTCATAGGAAGTTATTATGACAGTGTAAATTGTAACAGATAGGGTAGATGCCAGGGTTGGCAAGTTTTTGACAGTGTGACGGTTTTATCCGGTTATAACCATGGTTTTAACCGTCATGTCAAAAACCCCTTTTTGACATAGTTTTTGACAATGACCGTCAAAAACCTAAAATTGAGTCCAAAAACTGATTAAAATTATTTTTACAACAACATTAAATTTACAATTTTTCATAATTTTTAGTGTTAGATACTTGGGTAAACTTTTCGACAGTTTTAGACATTAAAAAAGGCCTATCAAAAACCCCTTAACAAAAATCGATTTAATAAATCAGGCCCCTTCACAAAACTTCTCTTAATAAAATTGGTACCTTCACAAAATTCCATTCCATAGAAACATACTCTCCATTGATTATTTTTATTTTGTTAGGTTTTAAAATGTATAATTTACAAAGAAAACAAGTTCACAAGAAAGGAAAACTTTAAAAGAATGACTTAAAGAAGTTATCATTAAATGCTTGGTTTGAATTTGAGCAGCTGAGTTTCATTTTTCATAACAAAATGAAAACTAAAAATAATTTTTAGTTTTCACAAAATTGGCTTCAAGAAAAAATCTGTGTCGACACCTGAAAACTCAAAACATGATGTTGGTTTAACAAATTACTTTGAAAATAATTGTAAGCTATAAATATATAATAAAATAATAATTAAAAGTATCGTTACATATTAAACTAATCAAGCTATTAAATAGTACTTGCAGAGTTTCCCCCAGGCAGTTTCAGAAGGGTGCTGCCTGCTGCACCCTGCCTGCTCTTTGATTTACAAAATAGCACCCTTCTTGCCACTCAGAAAAAAAAAAGTTGCTTTCATAGTAAAAAATTACTCTATGTTGTCTTAAAAAAAGTACCCCAACTTTTAAATATTAAAAGTGACTTTAAAAACCAAAAGTATGGCTTTAACAGTAAGAGCCCTTAAGAATCTGAAAAGTGCCCTCAAGAATCCAAAAAGTGCCCTTAAGAATAAAAAAGTGCCCTTTTCTCACCAGCACCACCCTGTCCTTTTTTAAACCTGGGGGAAATTCTGGTACTTGTATAATTTAGTCTATAAAATTTCATATAAATAATGTACTCATTTTTATATTGTTTTAATGTTTGCCCCCCCAAAATGGTACTAATGAACAAAGGAATGTTTCTCCAACTAGGTAAATCATATTCAAAGGTTGGAGTAGCATAGTTAAGATTTATTCCAACAGAGCAAAAAATGTCGGGACCAGGACTCGAACCTGGGTCCGTTCATTATGACCTAATTACATGGTATTAAGGAGTTAGTTTCCACGTTGTATCACATTCACCATGTAAAAATGCTATAATTATAGTTCAGATGAATAAAATTAGCACTGCAGTTCACAGCCATGTTTAACAAATAAGAGTGAATTATGCCAACTAGGATATCATTGGGATAGCTTAGTAGGAAGAGCGTTGGCACGGCAAGCCAAAGTACCCAAGTTCAAGTCCTGGTCTCGGCATTTTTCGCTCTGCTGGAATACATCTCAGCTATGATACTCAAACCTTTGGATAGTGGCTACTTTAGCTTTACACAAGCCTTTATTTATTTATTTTTTTAAGCATAAATTAGATTGCTAATTTTTTTTATAATAAACCAAATACTTAATAGTAATAAAGATATAAAAAGTACTTTGAAAAATGCATTTAACAGTAGTTTCCATATTTTTTGCTTTTTTTTCCTAGCATGGCAATTGAATAATGAATAATGAATTGAATAATGATATATAATTTTATTACAACTTAATTATAGTATGACTAAATGAAAATGATTTATATAATATATATAAATTATTTAATCAGTTTTTAGCTTGATATAATATAAAATATCACTAATGATTGCTAAAAAAATGTGTATTAGGTTTTTGACACTTTTCGACAGTTCTTGACACTTTTCGACACGTTTTTGACATGTCATGTCAAAAACCACTTTTTGACGTCAAAAACCCAACCCTGGTAGATGCGCCAGTAACGGACACCCTTAAGGAATTTCTTTAAAAATTAATTTTTAATTGATAGTTATAATTGTTATATTTCACATTTCTTAATATTATATTAATCTGCCAACAATATTTAACCATGCTCATAGTCACATTTCCCAATGTGAATCGAAATTTAATTGTAAATAACAGAAATAAATCAAAACACCCTAAATTCCAGTAATGGACACCTCACAAAAAGTAATAGATAATTGACATTATGATTGTATTTAAAACTAGAATTTAAAGAAAGCATATTAATAAAATAAAAAAAGCTGAATTTTTACTGGTTATTTTTTTATAAACCAAAAATATTGAAGGTGGCCCATTACTGGAAGGCGGTCCATTACTGGCACATCTACCCTATATCAATTTTAAATGAAATATATATATATATATATATTTTTTTGCCTGATAAAAACTTACTGTTTGCAAGCTTAAAGGAATAACTGTATTTACTCGAATTGATGATACACCTTAATTTTTAACATCAACACTAAGGATTTATTAAAAGTTCATAAACAAAGAAAATTTGAATAAATTAACTATGAAACCACTAATTCTTTTACCTATAGAAATTTATTATTCTTGCTACGCTTATTTTATATATAAAAGAGTGAATAATTTGATTATTCAGAAGTTATTATGACAGTAAATTATAAACAGATATATCAATTTTAAAGGAATTTTTTTTTCTTTTGGCCTGATAAAATTTACTGTTTGCAAGCTGAAATGAATACCTTAATTTTTAACATCAAATTTAAGGATTTTTATTTAAAATTTGCATATAATTAAGTATAATTTGTGGGATAATCTAATTTTAAAGATTTTTTTTTTTAAAGGTAGATTTTGTAAGAAATAGCATTCTCCCCTAAGTTGGAATTTCTGAAAAATTTTTGCAGATCTACACCGATCATGACTCCCAGAGCCCCCGCACCCCAAAATTTTATCTATATTACTTTTTTATGGAGAAGATAACTTTCATAATTCTGCACAAAGCTCTTCCAACCATACATGCTCTTCCAAACTGGGGGGGGGGGGGAGGGGGGGCAAATGGAGAGACATTTTGTGAAAACAGAAAAAAACCCATAACTTCTTAATTTTGATAAATATCAAATCAGTTTAAAGCTTTAAAGTTATTATTACTTCTAGGAAAAAGGCCAAAAAATTATATTTGACAAATTTTTGATTTCATTAAAAAAGTTCCCGAGGGGGCGGGGGATAGGGGTTTCAGAAAAAAAAGAAATCATAACTTTGTCAATTCACAAGATATCAAATCTGTTTAAATTTATTATAAATCTTCTTAATATTATCTACAACTTTTATATTAACAAGTTTATTATAGGACCAACTCTTATGTAAAAAATATTAAAAACAAAAAATCCCTGCTGGCTCTGCCTTCAGGCACAGGTATATTTCGAAGTGGGAGGTCCCAACTGCCGCATCATGGCAAATAGGTCTTTCTTCTGAAATTCCCAATAAACAGGCGCCCCACGGTCTGAGTCTTTAAAATCTACCTGTGCCTGTAGGCCGAGCCATCAGAGATTTTTTTTTATTAGGTATGTTTTTGATCACTTTAGTTGTTTTGGATGTTACTTATTCTGGAATTAAAGGATGCAAAAATAGAATCCTGAGCGGATCGGGTTATATTCGAGCTGAACTTGCAATATTTAGTAACACTTGATTACCATCCTTATATCTGCAAGATATAGTGACCGTTTTTCTGGTTGCAAAAGAGTCTTTGGAGACGATAATTTGCTATAATTCTTTTTTGTTTTACAATTAAAGGCCAAAGATCATATACATTTCTATTTAACCACCTTTCCTTGAAATACTGCAGCATAAAGTGTATAAATATGGAAATTATGTTATGTCAAAGATACAAAGACAGCAATAATGTAAGTTTTATAAAGATAGTAATTGATTACCCCCTGATTATAAGTATGCTCACAATCTTGCTCAATCGAATTTGTTTACCAAACTTTTTTTGGTACTTTTCGGTTAGCCGGGCGTCAGTGATATATATACATGTATATATACACATATGTCTGCATATACATATTATATACATACATATATTTATGTACATATATGTATGTATATACATATGTATTTATATATGTAGATATATCACTGGCGCCCGGCTAACCGAAAAGTACCCTTTTTTTTAGCGTTATTTATGCTGTATTTAGTACAATTATTTAAAAACTCATCCATGCTCTTTTCTTCTCTTCTGTGCCCCTTTTCTTCTCCTCCTTTAAAGGGCAAAACTGGGAAATTTTATTAGTGGATAGTGGCCAGTAGTAGAAGTTTTACAAGTGGCCACTTTTTTATTTAAAAGTTCTTAACAGTAAACTTTTGTTAAAATTTCAATTAGTATTAATTAAAATTTAAATAGCCCAAATAAACCAACCAGTAAAAGTAGAATCCTTGATAAAATGCAAACAAATATTACTCTTTCCTTGTAGGAAAGTGGCCATAAGATGGCCACTGACTGACAGATAGACAATTTTTTAATAGCCACTTTTTTTTCATTTAGTGGCCCTATGGTGAGTGGCTAGTGCTAATTTTGCTCTTTTTTTCCAGAATAAACTCTAGTTTAAGCTGTAAATACTGTGTTGTCTTGTCACCATTATAACAAAATTTAAACTTTACAAACAAATTAAGTATAAACGCACCAATGGCTAGAATGATTATAGACAGCAAAACACTTGAAAATATACATATGAAGGTTAAAAAATGGGCTGCAAAATCCGTATACAAATAAAAAACAAAAGATAAAAGAACATACTTACTGATAAAAAGCACCACGAATTACATCAAATATAAAAAAGACACAGAAATGCTCCTCGTATAAAAAAACAGAAACTAAAAAGCCGAACACAAAATAAAAGACAGAAACCAAACGCCCAGATAGACCTACGACTACAGCTAGGCCTCTATTTACGATCTATCTATTACTATTTTATTATTATAACGCCTTCTTTGTCTTTTCTATCATGTTTATTATTTTAATTTTAAAGGGCTTTGAGCTTTACTTCAGTTCAGTTTTGCGCGGGTAAAAAATTTGGTGTTGCCAATCAATTTTATTTCAAAATTATCAATTGGAAAATAAAACCTTTGAGGTGCTTGAAACAACATTAAAAATAAATAAATTTTGACAAAATTATGTTACATTCTCTAAATTTTCATTTAGTACTACCTTAGTTAAGATTTTTCATTTCCTTGAACATTTTATGAGTTTTTGAAAATTATAATAAAACAAATATCGATAATCAGCAGTGGTACAGAACGTGTATCGATATTGCATGTTCAATTCTACTTCCGGTTTACGATACACGGCGAAATAAAACTTTGTTTATTATTTATGAGTCTCGTTAAAATTTTACTGTTGACAGTTTATAGCTGTCAGCATGCGAATACTACATCAAATAGCTTACAAGAAGATATCATTATCTAGAAGATTAATAAAATTTCTTTTGATGTAGAAAGAGGAGTACTTTTTGATCTAAAGTAGTCAAAATGTTGCCAAGTTTTGTTTATATCAGTGTGTTGCTGAGTTTGTTTTTCAGTCATATACTTGGTAAGAATACATTTTATAGCTCTTTATTCTGATGTTGAATCAGTATGATCTATGTATAAGTATATTTTGAATGAATTAGTTGCCTTTCCACTCATTGTGCATGTAGTCAATGATTTTAAACGTTGATTTGTAATCGGATGTTTCTAATATAAAATGTATTAATCAAAATAATGTAATTTCTTTACAATTCAGTATTCCATTTCCTCAATCGATTCTTTACGTTTCATATAAGGTACACTGTAGTATCGTGAATTACATGCTAATTATTTTGGCTCGTTTCAGTTCAGATGGAAGATTATGGAAACAGGTTGCTTCAGAGATCAGATAAATAATTTTGTCGCTTATTTGAACGATTTTCGTTTGTTTAGTATATAGTTTTTTCAGATTTTAAGCATTTTTTAAATAAAAAAATCATATATTTAACTACTTGATTTGCTTATAGCTCTAGGTTGTGAAATTGGTCTTTTTTCTATAAAAACTGACATTCTAGTCTAGCAATAAAAAGATCTGAAACAAACTGTAGCAGAGTAGCAGACTTAATAATAATAATAATAATTATAATAGATGATCTGTAATAAAGTAAAATGTGTTAGCTAAATAATAAGTTTTTTTTTTTTTTTTTTTTTTTTTTTTTTTTTTTTTGTAATTAAATTTTCAGATTTGAATTGGTATCAGTCTTTGGACTGTGTGTGGTGCAGAAACATTCAGCCATCTGTCAGCATCTGCTTTTTATAAGAACATTTTTGTCTACCAAGCTGCTGACCATTTCAATGAATTTAGAATAATATTTTCCCTTCTCACAATGAAAAATATTTTTGTACCACAAATCAAAACAAACAAACATCATTTAGAAATATACACAAATTACAAAAATTGTGATTGATAGTGCATATCTTCCAACATTTTGCGATATCTTTAATTTTTATGAGAATTAGTGTACTTTTTGTGATTTTTAATGTTAATCTTCTATAGTTGGGTCATTCCAACTATGTCCAAGAAGTTAATATTTTTTATTTAAATAATAATATGCTTTTGAAAAACAGTTATGTTTGTTTCTTAATCTTAACATCTTATTGTTCTTAGTTGAAAATATTTTCCAAGTGTAAAAATGAATTACAATAATTTACAAAAAATAATGTTTATAAACTTGGCAGAGAAAACAAGCTGTCGCAGGCACAAATTTAGAACATTTGAACATGTTTGAGATGAACTGGTTGTGAGTTATAATAATAAGTTATATACTATATAATGAAACCCCTAATTAAAAAAAATTACTGACAAAACACATTTTTAAATTTATTTTTAGAGATATAGATTTTTATGCGTGTGTCCCAAATTTTATTAAGTTGTTATGAGTCCACTCTGTTACATGGAATTTTAAATGTAAAAAATGAAATTATATTAAAGTTGGCAACAATACTGAACTCTGTAAAAGGCATGTGCTCATGTTGTATGCCATATTGCATTCAAGAACAAAAGGTAAGATGGCTTTTTATGTCTATGGATTACCTAAATGTAATTAGCAATTGTCCACTCTGTGACATCATTTTTTAAAATATAATAACTATTTTTAATGAAATAAATCATTAAGAAGAAGATCATTATTAACAGCTGTTAAATACTGCTTAGGTTTTTTATTGTACATGAAATTTTAAGCTACAATTCTAATTTTTGGGTTAGTTGTCCACTCTGTTACATATATAGTGTAACAGAGTAGATAATTTGCAGGGATTATTCTAGAGAGTTCTAGAAGGGCGGCCTGCCCTCATGCCCTTTTTAGATAAAATCCCACCCTCCTTGCCCCTTTTCCAGGTAGAATGCTACCCTTCTTGCCCTTTCTCCAGGTAGAATTCGACCCTCCTTTTATTCCTGGGCAGAGTCCTGCCTTGTTGGCATTGTACTTTCCAGAATTCTTTATTTATCTTTTATTTTTAGAATGCTTGTATAGTACATCAGGAGTATTCCTCTTTCCCTTTTTATTTCTCTGTGAAATGCCCTGGTATGTCTAATCTTTGACTTTGAGAGATTCATTTTTTCATTTATCATTTTTTGCATTGAACAAGACATAAAGGGTAACTAAGGGTCATTGATTAATTTCACCTTGTCTAGTGAAATATAGTATTAGATCAGGCATTCTGGCCTTTGACCACATAACTTACATAAGTTCTATAAAAAAAATTGAGAAGTATCTTTAGAACTTTTATTTTGTAGCTTTTTCAAAACCAGTTTTGGCTAAAACTGGGAAAAAGTTATCTGACGAATAAAAGTTTTAGAGAGAGAAGTTTTTGAACATCGTAGGGAAGGGGAGAAATGACTGAATATAGTAAACAATTTTGCAATAAAAAATCAAGAACAAGTTTCATTTTGCTATTTTTAATACTTTTCAAACGGTGAAGTTATAGAAAATTAGAAATGTTATTGGATTTTTTTAATTAAGGAGTACTTTAAGCTGTTAACAGACTTTTACTTCCCCACCAGTATATTGGTATATGCACTTATTACAAAAATGCCCTTTTTATAAAATGATGTGCCCTTTTCAACAAAATTGCCCTTATTATGTGATGTGCACCCTGCCCTTTTTTATATTCTAGAATGATCCCTGTAATTTGTAACAGACATGCTATTTCTTTTACTAAAAAAGCATTTTACTGTTATAATTTATATTTTTACTTTTAAGAGTATTGTGCATATTTAATTTAATATTCAGACAAGGGAGAGGAGTCGCTGATGGAGCAGGAAGAATGCTAAAGAGGATGGCAGATAGAATTATATCCTGTAGGGGTGATATAGCAGATGCTAATGATTTTTTTTTTAGACAACTAAAAGACATCACCAATATGAAATTGTATCTTATTTCAGAGATAGATAATATGAGTAGGGCTGCTCCAAATGAAATTCACATTCTTAAAGGAACACTGTCTGTTCACAAGATGGCAACAACAGGTAATGGACTATTTAGGTACGTGTATCTTGTTTTTGCCAGAAAAATAGTGAACTTTGCCCTTGCTATAAAACTAAGCAATACAACTGCCAAATAAAACCTGACCTTTCTTCTCATAAAAAAGTTACCAAAAAACTCAAAGTATTATAGATATTTATTCTTCTGATTCAGGCTCAAATGGAACATCCACGGATGAAGAATGTGAAGTAAAGGTCGACGAATCCACTCCGAAAGTTTTGCCAAAAGCTGGGAAGTATATGTTGGCTGCATTTTAAAACAGATTGAGCTACAAGTGATTTTAAATACAAGTATGTTGTAGTTGCTCAAGAAGAAATGGATGATGATGGAGAAGTAAAATTAATGTGTTTGAAGACAGTTAAAGACTGTGGAAAGTTATTTCGAGCTGATGAAAATGATATTTATACATTAGTTTTGAATAAATAAATGTAATTTAAAAAAAAAAAATCCCTGACAGCTCGGCCTACAGGCACAGGTAGATTTCGAAGACGCAGACCGTGGGGCGCCTGTTTGTTGGGAATTGCGGAAGAAATGACCTTTTTGCCATGATGCGGCAGTTGAAACCGCCTACTTCGAAACCTAACTAGTTTACAGGCGTAGCCAGCAGGAATTTTTATTTTATTTTTATTTTTTATTTTTTTGTTATAAGAGTTGGTCCTATAAAAAACTTGTCAATATAAAAGTTTTGGATAATATTAAGAAGATTTATAATTAATTTAAGCGGATTTGAAATCTTGGGAATTGACGAAGTTATGAATTTTTTCTTCTAAAACCCCCTTCTCCCCCCCCTTTGGGCCCATTTTTAATTATATCAAAAATCTGTCATACATAAATGTTCGGCCCTTCTCCTAGAAGTAGTAATAATTTCAAACAGATTCGATACGTATCATAATTAAGAAATTATGGGTTTATTTCTGTTTTCACAAAAAGCCCCCCCCCCCCCCCCCCCCCCCTTGGTTCGATTTTGCCCATTAACGAACTTGACCGAGATTTTATGTCCCTTGATTTTATGTATCAGTTTCGAAAAGATGCGGGAGTTGGAACCGCCTACTTCGAAAAATAACTTGTTTGCAGGCGGAGCTGGCAGGGATTTTTTTTTGTCTTTAATTATTTTTTGCTATAACGATTGGTCCTATAAAAAACTTGTCAATATAAAAGTTTTAGATAATACTAAGAGGATTAATAATAAATTTACGCGGATTTGATATCTTGTGAATTGACAAAGCTATGATTTTTTTTCTTCTAAAACCCCCCCTTGGGGCCATTTTTAATTATATCAAAAATCTGTCATACATAAATTTTCAGCCCTTTTCCTAGAAGTAATAATAACTTTAAACGGATTCGATACGTATAAAAATAAAGAAATTATGAGGGTTTTTCTGTTTTCACAAAAAGCCCCCCCCTTGGTTCGATTTTGCCCATTAACGAACTTGACCGAGATTTTATGACCCTTGATTTTATGTATCAGTTTGGAAGAGATTTATGCAGAATTTTTCCAGTTATCGTGGTCAGAAAAAAGTGACATATATATATAAACTTTTGAACTGGGGGTGGTTTTGGGTTCTGGGAGTCATGATCGGCGTAGATCTGCAAAAATTTTTCAAAATTTCCAACTTAGGTGAGAATGTAATAGGTAGTATTTCTTACGAAATCTACCTAAAAAGACATGCTTTTATTAACACAAATGCATTTACAAAAATGTAAAAAAAAAAAAAGAAATGCACTAAAACGTAGAAAATTTTGTCAAAATAGCCAGCTACTGCAAAGTTGGCTTCTTATATGCTAAATTACTTTTGTCATCAAATTTGGTGCTATTGTGGTAATCCTGCTATTAGTACCTCTCAACAATTACTCATTGTTGAAGCTGATGTTGATTTATCCATAGGAAAACAACCATTGCTCCCCACCTCACTTTATAGATCAAATTTAATCAATGTCCAATTCATGTATTGCGCTCAGGAATACACATATATTTCAAATTTCAAAGCTTTATTTCAACAGGAAGTGGGTGAAAAATGAGTTACAAGATTTCACTGCCACACAGAAACATAATTGTAAGTTAAAAGAAAGCATGAAAGCAAATAATAAAAATTTTTCCTGAACTCAAATGCAAGTTGCAAGATGATCGTTTGTGCTAAGAATTTCCAAGTAATATTGATGTTTTCCAGAAAGCTTAAATTTGATGTAATTCCTCCTATATGACAAATAAAATATTAGATGGTAGGTAAGGTTATTTTTATTGATTTATACTATATAATCCTGTATGTTTTCCCAAGAAATTACAGTTGTCCACTCTGTTACATTGCAGATTTTTTGCATTCTAGGATAAAATAGCTTAAATAATATGAAATGAAAGTGTCCTCCTATTATTTTAGAAACTGTGCTACTTGTTTAACACACAAAAATAATATTTTCTACATTGACACAACACTTAAATAAACTTTTATCAAGTGTTATTGCATAATTTGTAACAGAGTGGACAGCAATATCATTAAAAAACATACAATTTAAGAATTTTTGTAAAATTTTTTATATGGATAAAAAGTATACTGTACTAGCAAAGATATAAGTCCAAAAAGCTTAAAATGAACTGAATAATTTATATAGGAAAACAAAGTTTATTCATATAACAGAGTGGACAAAATCTTTCATTTGTCATCACAAAACATTATAAAAAACATAAAATAATTTTTTTAACAATGTTATAATTTATAGCATGATAAAGTTCAGAGTCTTGGCTGTCTCAAAGCAAAAAGTTATGGTGGAAATATAATTTATGAAAAAAAAAGTTTCAAAAGATCAAATTTACATTTTTTTTTTTTGAATGACCCAGTTGTGTCTACAGCCTAGTGATAATATGAAAAAATGAGAGGTGCTGGCAATAATGTGGTTTAAAGTGAATGTTTATACAATTAACAAGTTGCCATAAAATCAATCTTGCAGTGATTTTATGGCAAACCACACTAGCTAAATATGCCAACAGATGGTGGACTCAACTATGGAAGATTGTCCATTTTATGCATTTTTAATTCTAATTAGATTTAATTCAGTATTAATTTTTAATAAAATGCTTTTATGATTCTCTGATGAAAATTTTGTTTTTGTTATTCCTTTGGCTAATAATTTATTTTGTATGTAAAATTCATGCAAGTGATGGAACATGTCTTTTTCTCTTTGTAATTGTCCTTTGAATTGTTTGCAAAATCTAGGTGATCTCCCCCAAATCTCCTTTTCTACATTTTATTTGCTGTCATTCAAGTCAGGAGTTAAATCATCAGATTTTGCATTTCAGAAGGACATATGTGATATAATTAAAGATGGTTTAGGTTAAATGGTTTGGTTGCAGAGTTGTAAATATTATTTGAAAATGCACAGTTCGTGGAAGGTGTTTGCTGGTAGAGTAACCAGAGAGATGAATAATTAATTACTTCAAAGTTCAGTGTAATTGAATCAAAATTTTCTCTCCTTTCTGGATAATCCTTCTCTTGAATCCAGTCAAAAAGCTAGAAACAAACAACAACAACAACAAAAAAAGATTTGAGCAAACTTTCAACCAAAATTTCTTCCTTGGCACACTTTATGCAAGGATTCCATATTTGGCACATTTATCACTCCAAGAAAAATCTCCAAATCAGTGGGGGATTCTAGAAACAACACTAAAGAAACGTAACTTGCTTTTCTTTTTTCAAATTCAATTGGAAAAAGGAGACAATAAAATACTCTGTTGTAGGTGCAGATTCATGGTCGCCACGTGGTGACTAAATTTTTTGCTTTGGCCACTAACTTTTGATGTCTTAACATTTTACAGGATGTCCTTTTTCTGCTGAACAGCAGATTTCTGCTTTTTATTATTTATTTTTTTAATCAAATAATCCACAGATTCTCCTCTTTAATTCCGCGATATTTACCTCCTTTTTTTTTTTTTTTTTTTTCCCTATTGTCTATAATTAAAAAATATGATTAAACATGGATGCCACATTGCTGTGGATCTGCAAATTTCCAGTTTTCTTTTTCTTTTCTTTTTTTTAAAAAATAAATTTGTGATGCCTGCAGAAGTAGGAAAAAGACAATTGCATTGATCTTGATCTGCGTGATGCACTGCGAATGAACTCAGCAGTGGCAAAAAAATTTGCGTCAAGATGAGGGTTTTAGGTCCCACTCATTAAATTTGTTGTTCTGGGATTATTCAGATATGTTCTTACAGGTAAATACTGGATATCAGCATGCAATTCTTCCACGAATTATCAGCATTCCTTGAATTACTGTTTATTTTTTAGCAGATTTCTGCAAAATCAATTCGGCAATCAACCATGAAAAGAAATCTGGAATTTCATCAATCGATTGCGAAGTTCGTGAAAACATTCGTGAAAAAATCTGTAAATTTCATCGACCTTTTGTCAAATAAAACTACGAATTTCATCAATAGCCCACGAAATGGAACTGCAAATTTTGTTAATTGATCGTGAAGTAAAACCACGATTTTCCTCAATTGGTCTCGGGGAAAACCCTCCCCAAAAAAACGAGAATTTCATCGGTCGAGAGAAAAAAATGCAAATTTCATCAGTCGGTTGCAAAAAAAAAAAAAAAACGGTAATCTCATCAATTGATTACAGAAAAAAATTCTGAATTTCGTCAATTGGTCGCAGAAAAAAACCCCTGTAAGTTTCGTCAAATGATCAAAAAATAAAACCAAAAATTTCATTAATTGCTCGTGGATTGAGCCCGTGAATCTCATTAAGCAGTTAAGAAAAAAAACAAGAATTTCACCAATTGATCACAGAAAAAAAATCCGAATTTTGTCCATCGATCGCAGAAAAAAATCACGAATTTCGCCAATTAGTTGCAGAAAGAAATTGCGAATTTCACCTAGGAGTTGCGATAATAAAACGTGAAAATCTCTGATCGTTCGCAAAAATTGCAATTTATTGTCTCCATAAGGATTTAAAAAAATTAAAAATCTTTAATAAATCTTTTAAAAAGTCCTTTTGTCAACAAAAGTTGCAATGAGCCTTATAGTGTTCGATCTTTCTCCATCATCCCACACTCAAAATCATTCCTAATGTCAGAAATTGCTAAATTTATTTTACTAAAATCTAAAACCTAAAAGTTAATAAATATCCACCATATTTTTTTTCATATATATATTTTTTATTTTGATTCTTATAGACAAGTTTTTTGATGCAAATGCCCATTTTGAGCTTTTATTTTCAACTATGGAAAATACTTTTTTTTTTTTGGGGGGGGGGGGGGGATTTATTTTTGGAACAAAAAATGTTAGAGAATCATTTATTCATAAAATATTCAGGCCTTACATTTACATTACAAATATTTATTCCTACAAAATGTATACAATTATGGTGGGAAGATTCTATAAAATCCCATCGCCCAAATTTAATTGGAAAAGTTATTAATTTATTTAAATTTTAATTTGAAACTTATTATTTTTACTTTTAAGTTTTAACAGCCAGACAATATTGCTGATAAATGATAACATTTTAATGGATCGAATTTTTAATTCAACATAATTTTGCATAATAGTTATTTTTCTGAAGAACAATCTGATTTAACTATATAGCAAAACCATTAACTATACTTTTTTAAACATACTCAGGAGGAAAGATTAAAACCAAAACTTATAACAAACTTTATTATTATTATTTTAACATTTCAGAATAATCTGTTTAATACAGCTAACTATTGTTTTAAATATATTCGAGTAGCTGCGAATCTGGAAAGTACATTTCATAGAAGATGTTAATGTAATTTCATGCTTCAAAGCATAAAAGGTTTTTTTTTTCATATTATTTTAAAGAATTAGAATGCTTCATAAAACTAAAAAAGATTATATTGTCCCAGTTAAAAAAAAAAAAAAAAAAAAAATCATCTGTAAACTTTTCAAATGATTATACATTTTGTTTAATCTGAAATTTTAAATGTATTAAAATGTTATATTCATCTTATAGAAAGTCATTTCTGTTTTTATTGTAAGTTGCACTTTGAAAGAAATTTAATACTGTAAAAAAAACTCATGTATGTTTCACACCTTTTACTTTTAAAACCGAAGAAATGATGCAAAATACATGAGCAAATTATGGTATATTTATTCAGTAAGTAAAATATCTGTAGAAACATTGAAAAGTCATTGCAGTTTCTTCTTGCATTTTAATACTTTTCCCATCATTTTCAAATTTAAGAAAATCTATTTAATGATCAGTAATTAAAAAAAAAAAAAAAAAATATATATATATATACTTTATACAAATCACAACATAAATCTGGAATTTTACTCTTCTAATTAAAATCATTGACATCCTAGTAATGAGTCCATATCCCATATTAGAGTCCTGCAAGGATCATATTTGGATTATTTTTAGATAAAAATCTAAAAGTTTATTGTATTTGTATCTGGCAGCATTAATGAGGTTTTAATTTTAATCAAAAGGTTTTATTTTAATTAATTATACTACTATTTTTTCATAGTTTGTATGCTATTAATGACTAGTTGACCTGTCCTGCATTGCGCGGGCCTGTGATAAAATTAAACAAATCTAAAGTTTGTATGATTTTATATCTTTAACCAGATTTAGTATGAAATTATTTATTTAAAAGTGTTGTGCATGCGAGGAAAATTCTTTATTGCCACTTTCAGCCGATAAGGGGTGCATTCTGATATAAACGAACCTCCGACACGTGTTCCTGCTGCCTGCATCACCGTATAGTAGGCGTGCTACACACATGCTGCAAAATCCTTTGGTTCCACTTTCCACTGCCATGGGGTGCATTTTGTTCTTTACAAACATCCGAGGCGAGATGGGTACCCGATGTATCAAGGGAGTTGAAGAACCAATTCCCGTTGAAATTGGGCCTATAGAACTCGAGAAAATGATGCGTCCCTGCCGGTGGAAGGTGGAACTAAAATCTGTAATGCAATCGAAAACCAAGTCGATGTCGAATCATCCAAACCCTGTTGTTGATCGGGCTCATAGAACCCGAGATAAGAATGCAAATGCTCAACAACAAATCATTTACTTTGATTGATACATCAAGTAAATACGGGCTGTGTACTTTTATTAGGAACATAAATTTAATTTTTATGAAAATCGTTATTTGAAATTTCCAGTTTTCTCTATATAATATTTATAAAATGCTACAAGAAAAGCTAAAAATGTTAAATTTCTTAAATGGAATTTGTTTTGCGTAAATCAGAGCAAGATGTTAACCCCCTCCCCCCCTTTACCTGCAAATAGAATGAATAATTTGTTCAAGAAAACTACCTTCTCCTACATTAATGTGATCATTAAAAAAAGAATTATATTTTTCTGATAATTAGAACATAATGAAGACATTACGCTAAAATAGCCGCCAGATGGCACCCCTTCCCAGGCTTAATTTCAAATCTATATCTATATCTTGATTAGTTATCTTAAGTTTTGTTCATTAGTAAAAATTGGCAGTTATTTCCTTTCATTTTCGCAAACTAAATGGAGGGATCGGCCAGAGGATTTTTTTGACTGGTGCCGCCAGATTTTTGGCAGTTTTTTTTTGCAAGAAGTATGAAAAATTACCGGCCGAATTTTACAAAAATTGCATTGTTGGATGCAGAAAATTGTTCTACATATGATCAGAAAATTGTTCTACATATGCTCAGAAAATTTCAAATCTATATCTTAATTAGTTTTCTTAAAATTTGCTAATTAGTAAATGAATTTCAAATTCGTTCATTTCTGTTTGCAAATCGAGAACAGGTGTTCTTTTCTTTAGCCATTTTGATAAAAAAAGATGGCATTTTTGATGTGATGTTTAATGAGATTCTAATTAATGTCTTGGGTAATTATCAAAATATTAAAATTCTGTGTCTCAGGTGCATCAGATCAGGCTTTGGACTACTAAATATAAATTTTCAGACTTCTAGGTGCGCTGGATTTCGCTGGCTATCGCAGACAGACAGACACACACACAGAGCGAAATTTTCTTTTATTAGTATAGATATGTACTTATAAAATTATTTTTCATTCTTTCAGTGTTTGCCTCAAAATTATTAGACGATGAGCTTGTGGGGAATATTGTTGCTGATTCAGCATTGGATAAGAAGAATATCAAAATACTCCACTTTACTGGGAATTATGACATCCTAAAGCATCATCACGAAAAAGGCATTTCTGGTTCTTCAGTTACTGATAAACTGATTCCTGAGCACAATAAAGTTATTTTTGTAAGTATAAGCATTAATTTTATCACAAGGTGTACTATTGTATCTGTGACAGTTTTGATGGATGTAATGGTGAAAGTAAACAGTATAAAATTTTGGTACTTGTTTATTTTCCCATTGACCATTTATGGTAAACAAAATCTGTTGCCAAACAATGCGATTTATCATCAGTGGATTAATGCAATGTCACTCTCTTTGTCAATTTCGGCACTTACATCACATGTGATGTACATATTCTCTTTATATTTATTTTTTGTATAAACCAAAATAATTTTTGTAAATGAAAGCTTTAAAATTTTTTGTATAAAGCCGATATAATTTTTGTAAATGAAAGCTGTAAATTAGTTGCTATCTCTCTTTTTGTCTTGAATTTTGAAAAAAATTAATGTTGTTATGTATAATACACCGATATAACCATGATTTATGATAATAAAATTTAGTATTTTATTCTTATTTTAAAAGTAAAGCTTGCCATTGGTCATTTTTTGGCGACCATTATCGTTGGTTAAAGAATTGAAATGGCTATATCAATTTGAAAACTATGCAAACACATCGAAAAAATAAAAGGAAAAAACTGTTACTGATTTTATTTAAATTCCTCTTCCACTCAAAAAAAAAAAAAAAAAAAAAGAGAGATAATATAAAATGAAATTATTTAATTAAAAAATTATTTGTAATGCTAAAAAAATTTTCAATCTGAAAGATTGCAACTGAATCAATATTTGGTGATATATCTTTTGCATCAGGTTCAGGGATCTGTTTAGGAAAAAATTGGGTCCTTTAAAGGACTCTTCACAAAATGTTTTGTTTCAAAAACGGACCCTTCACAAAATTATTTTCCCTAAAACAGGACACTTCACAAAATTATTTTCCTTAAAACAGGACCCTTCACAAAATTCTTTGTCTTAAAATTAGGTTTTTCACAAAAACTTTCCATCTTTAAACCAAAAATTTCACAAATTAATCATTTAAAAGTAAAATCTGACCTGTCACTTTTACATATATAAAGAAAATATATGTATTTTATATCCATATATCTTCTTAAAAATGCATAAACAAGAACCTGAATGTAACGACCATTTCAAATTCACAAAATTATGATTAGATTTTTCACAAATATAAAAAGCTGTTCACAATTTCACAAAAACAGGACCCTGTGAAAAAAGTCTGGACCAGTGTTGAATTCAGACACTTTTTCCCGGGAGGGATTTCTGGGGCTCCGGGGGGGAGGGGGGGATGTCCCCCCGTGCCACCCCCTGAATTTAACACTGGTCTGGACAGACCCCTGAGGTTAATAAAAGTTGTTTAAAAAAAATTGTTTTTGATAGTTTCTGTTTTTCTAGATCCACACCATCTATTGTAATGCATTGTTATTTCTTTCAGGACCTTAATTTTTTTCTATTTAAGGCAGGAATCTGATCTAGACAGGTTTTGTTTCAACAAGTTTTATTGTATTAAATGATTCTGATAGAAGAAATGAAAACTAAATATAAAAGTAAAAATAGTTTTTCTACCAGTGTCTGACACCTTTTAAGATTTTGATTTATGGTTATTTTATGTGTAATGTTTTAATAAAAATAATCATATCCTTTTTAATGCACTGAATACTTGACTTATGATTGTCTTACTTAAAAATTACAAATAAAATAACCATAAATCAAAATCTTAAAAGGTGTCATTTAACACTGGTAGATATAGTGTTAAAAACACTTTTATCAGCATTCAGTAATGTTTATTTTAAAAATTATGCCTAATTTCATGACTGCAGTGCATGTTTCAAAACTTTTTCCATTACAATACGTGAATTTGGCATGGTCCCTGTTAGAAAATTCACCGCTTTTATTTATGCTTGGTAGAAAGCATAAATTAGTGGATTTATTTTTAAAAATTAAGTTTTTGATCAGTTTATTTTTAAGACATGGCAACAGGAAAGAAAAAATGCATTATTTAAACTGTATTCAGAATTTCTAAATTGTTTTCTCAATATATAATCATAATTTAATTGGGTACTTTTATGTTAGCAGGGTGCCAGTGATACACAGGATGTTTCTGTGATCATGAGACAAACGTGGAGGGGTGGTACAGAACACTGTAACTAGCAATTTTTGTATAGAAAACAAGGGTCAGAAATCCATTTATACAGTCAAAAATACAGGGTATCTCACTCCAATCCGAAATCGCATTTTCGTTCATATCTTTAACAGTAGTGAAGATATTTTAACGAAATCTTTACAATATGCTTACAATTCATACAAAGATGAGTTTGTTGCAAATTTTGTTTAAATAGCTTCATTACTGTTAAAGTTATGTAAAAATCATTTATTGTATAGGAAATCAGGGTGAAAAATTAAATTTTTTTTAGTCAAAATTACAGGGCGTCTCCCTCCAATCCGAAGTTGCATTTTCTTTCATAATTTTAACAGTAGCTATTTGTACAGGAAGCTATTTGAACTCTTTCAGGGGTTACTTATGCTCGTAAAATGCTGAAATGATTGAGTGACACAAGAATTTTAAAACAGATTTATTTGGAAATAATTAAAAGCTTTTATTCATGTACTTAATAAAAGGAAAATTTTCACTCTAAAACCAAAATTCTGGTGTCAATGTGATGTTTAAAGATTGAAATTTAAAATTAGGTGGTCCAAAAATGAACCACCGCCCTCAAAGGGGTTAACAAAATTCACAACAAACTCATCTTTGTATGAATTGTGAGCATATTGTAAAGATTTTGTTAAAATATTTTCACTGCTTTGTTAAAGTTATGAATGAAAACATGATTTTGGATTGGAGTGAGATGCCCTGTATTTTTTACTATGTAAATGGATTTCCGACTCTGGTTTCCTGTACAGAAATTGTTTGTTACAATGTCCTGTGCCAATAGAATGTAAAAAAATCACGGCTTTAAAAAAAAAAAAAAAAAAAAAAAATCTAAAAAAAAAAAAAAAAAATTGATTTTTTTGTAAAATTTAAATTGGATTTTTATGATTTTTTTTTCTGTGTGTTAAAATACAGAAAGCCACCAAGAATTTCAGCTTTCCAAAACAATTAACCTTCTTATTAGTAACTTTATTTATGTTTTTATTCTTTAATTTAAATAAAATTATAGTTATTAGTTAGTAATTACAGAAATTGCAAATTAGTTATTTCATTAGTTAGTAGTATGCAATAATGTTACATACATTAATACTTTGTAAATAATTATGTAAAACTATATTAAATACTATTGATATTTATATATATTAAAATTAACTGCTTCAATATTAAATTGTCAACACTGCTTAAAATTAATAATTATTAAATAATTAACTCTATTATTAGGAAAATAAGATATATTTTTATGTTTTAATTACTAAAATATAATTAATAATTTAATATTCAGTCTACAAAGAAAAAGGGGCATGGTGCTAGTTCCCAAAAAGGGCTCTAGTTCAGTAGAAAAGGGCATTATTTCATGAGAAAATATATTAGTCAATGTGTTTAGTAATGATAAGGAAAAAAGTATATAATTTTTTAATATCCTAAATAAAGTGACATTAATTTTTAATGATTTTTATGAATTAAAAATTGAAAAATATAATTAAATTACAACATGATTTAATAACTTCCTGTTTTTTGTAAATAAAAAAGTTTAATATTTTTGCAAGGTCTTGGACGCATGGATTTAGAAATACTGTGCTATGGAAAAGTTTTCTACAAAAAATCTCTGGGTACAACTGAAGAAGAATTTCATTGTACATTTTTTATAAAGCAGAATGCATTTTGTCAGTTTAATAAAGGGTATGGTGACGTGCCCTTAAAAATGGCTTAGAGATAATTAAAATTAATAAGAACTGCAAATAACTAATTTTATTAGTTAGTAGCGCAAATAACAAAACAAATATTATTTGCAACTTGTTTTGCTTTTGTACTGTTAATCACCTAATTCCATCTCAATTCATACAAATATGTGTATGATGAAAAAAATTATGAAAATGAGTTACTTATTCATGCACACATACAGATACAGAGTAAATATAAGAATTGCCATTGATATCCGAAATTCTCAAAATATTAAATAAAAGCATTGTTACTACTCAGTGGGGATTATTAGCATTCAGCGTTTCAAATTAAACTAGTCGTTGGGGGCCACCGTAATACTTACCCATCATGGATATGCATAATGTAAAATATTAAAACAAAAATGTGTAAACTACTTATAAAATGCATAGCAATTCAAATAAAATCGTGGCTTGATGACGTCATAACTTTATAGGCTCGATTACTGAATTGCTTGAAAGAGGTTTTTCCTTATAACTCCAAAAATAATAATCCTATTAACTAGCGGTTTATTGCATCTGATTAAGCATCAAATTTCCAATTAAAATATATCTTTGAAGTGAAATTTGGATGAAATACAGGGTCATGAAAAATCGAAGAGTGTGGAAAATAGGATTCCAAATATCTCGGCAACTCATTATCCAATCGACTTAATTTGACTCTTAATTTATTCAGTATTTAACTTTAATTTATTCATCAATTTAATTAAACTCATTAAATTCATTTAAATTAATTAAGCTAAATTTCATTTTTTGCATTTTAAATCAAACATTCTTTTTAAATTGTTTACTTTTGGTGAATATAAATTAATTTCAGAATCTTTCCATTACATATGTTTTAGGATATTTATTCATTCAATTTAATTTACAATTTATTCACTTTGCAATATTAATTAGACTTCATTTCAAATTATCTAAAATAAAAATATTTCTGACTTACTTTTTCTAACTTTTAAATAATGTCCATTTTTCTTAAATAACACACAGTCTAAATTTAATAAATTATTTTAAAATATAGTGTATTTCCTTTTTAATAATATTGATTAAAAAATTGGTTAATTGTTAATTTTATTCTTTTCAGAAAGTTCAAATTCATTTATTTTAATTCAGGCAAATTCTTTCAGAATAACGAACTTTTCCATATATCATTTCAAAATTTCTAAGTCCAATAATCATTTTTCAAAATTTCTTAATTTAAATATTTTACTTTCAAAAACATATCTGGTGGAAAGAAATTTTAATTTTATTTAGAATTGCTAAAATTTCATTTGTTTTCATCCATTAGTTTGGCAGTTATAGATTTTTAATTACTTTCGTTTTTTCTGTTTTGAATTTCGTCGAGATTTACGATCAGACGCCATTGATGAGTATTTAGATGTTTCGGGTAAACAAGCAGGCGTTATTTCCTAGTTCCCGCGCAGTTGTATCTGGGTCAGTGACTCACGAGAGGCAAGGTCATTATCAGTCCGATTCAAGGTGACAGATAGAAGCTCATAGAACATTCGCAATGACGTGTCGTCAACAGTTAATATTTGACTTTGACCGCGTGGGTGAGCTTCTTCAAAAAATCCATCAGGTGGTGTCACAAGCGCGACAGTTAGATTCGGAACCGTTGGGTAATGCTCTTTTCTGATTGGCGGAGATTTCAAATCTCAGAGAGAGATCGTACTTTGAGAGTTGAAGGAGAATCACTTCGCCAGATACTCTTGATAGAGAGACAACGTTCTTTTTAGGCTGTCGGGCCTCTGGCCTGGCAGCAGTTGAGTTTTTTCCAGCACTGGCAGCAGTTGATTTTTTTCCAGCACAGGATGAAGTTCTTCAGTTAGTGGGTGGAATTTTGTTGTGATATTCTCAAGAGATAAATATACTATAAAATTTTAGATGCAACGGAGCAGTGTTACCATCCTTTTTCGACATGTTGAGCATTTATTTATCTATCGCTGATTTATTGAAATGATATAGCCATGATATTTTGCCATCTGGAGCCGAGATAAGATCTTTCGTTACTGAGTATCTACTAATTTTGGTTGGAAAACTCCAACCTTCATTCATCAGTGTCTTCTAAGAGCCAGTCCGTGAATTTTCGTACATCCCTGAATGAGTTCTCATTAGATAGATGCAAGCGTGATAGAAGAAAAATGTTCATATCGTTTATTTTCCTAATCCAATAAGGAACTCCTTCATTTCTTGAATTGTTCCGTTAAACAATAGCATCTTACTTCAAGAATAAAAAAAATTATGTTCATCAACAACTGACTGTACCTTGTAAAAGAATCTGCCATTTTTCTTAAAGACAGTTTTTCCATCTTCACGAACATCCTTAATGACGAACATTAAATTTTGAAACAATAAACTTATTTAAACGAATAACATTTTAAATTAATCTAAAAGGACTGAACATCATACTTTTTAAATGTATTCTCATTATTTAAATTATTATTAAAAATTATCTGGTAAGAATTATTGTGAAAGAAGAAAATTGTGAATTGATATAATCAAATGAAGTTCTTTTCGTATTAATATTTTGTGAGTGCTCTTTCTGCTTCAAATAAATCAATGTGTGTCATCTATTTGGTGAGTTATTTATTTTCTTAATTTACATTTCACCTATTTCAGATGGATCAATTACTGAGAGATATATTTTGAAACTTAATTTTACAATTAAGCTTTTAACTTAAATTCTAATATTCCAACATCAAATTTTAACCTTTTAATTTAGCTTATTTTTACAACGCAATGTTACTGCCACTTGAGATTACGCCATATAGAGAGATTTTGGGATAGTTAACTTGTACTATTTTCAAAATTGAATTTTCAGGTTTGGATTCAATCGGAAGATTTTTCGAGTGAATCGTCATTTCATTAATTTTTCCCGGTATAAGTTTTCCGATCCCTAAATCTCGCTATAGACTTCATGCTTTATGCAAAATTTATGTTTTTTTATTGTCTTTAATATTCATTTCTTAAAATAAACAATTTCGAAAATTTTTATATACCTTTTATCAGAACGAATATTTCGAGAGTCCGAAAAAAATAGTTCCGGTTAATCGAGGTTATTGAAATGAAATAGGCTTCTTCCCATTATTACATGCTAAGTACATACCAAATTGCAAGTCTGTCTCTATCTCAATTTTTTCGGGAGATAGAGCGTTTACAGACACACAGACGGACGGCAAATTTTTTTTTCTAAAAATATGTTTTTTGGAATCTCCAGTGTCTGAAACGTGTAAATCCGTCAAAAATTTTTTTTCGATTTTCAAAACGATTACAAGACTTACCCTATACTACGTATGATGGGTAAGTAAAAAGAAAAAAAAAAGAATTGCATCCTTTTAAATCCTAACTAATTTCTTTATTTGGTGTATATATGAATTTAAAAGTGAAAAAATAAAAAGAATAAATTTTTCAACATCTACTTCAGAAGCTGTTTCTGTGCTTAACATTTTTATACCAATTAGATCTTTTTCTTTTATGCATTGTTTTACAATGGCTGTTGAGTATATGTCATTCTTTCATTCTTCTTTAGTTCTATTTGCTATAAATTTATTATTTCAAATATAAGGTACTGGCTTTTTATTCTTTTACTTTTACTAGTAGAAATATATTATACTTGGTATTCTTATTTTATGTAAAAGAAGGAATAATGTGATTTATAAGAAATTATGTCATTGCAAATTATATTACATTTAAATATCATTTTTAAATAAAATGCTTTTAATGCCCAATACAAACTTGCTTTTTACAAACTTATTGTACTTAATTTTTTACAAGCCTAAGGAATTAAGCTTAGAAACAATTATTCAAAACTTTTCTTGTTTATTCATAAAATAAAATATCCATAGAAACTTTGCAAATTATGTTTATATTAGATTTTATTATCTTTTATGTCATTTTAAACATTTAGAAAATTTATGATTTAAAAAAAATAGTTGATTTAAATCATGATTTAATCACTGATTTAAATCATCTGATTAAAATAGTTGACACCCTATGTACCAACCCTTAAAGTTTGTACCATGAATTCAGAATCACTCTGTATATACATAGGTTGTATACAGGGGCGGCCCGTCATATAGGGCACTTGGGGCACGGCCCCACCTATACTTCGCTATTAAATTTTCTTAAATTTAACATTATTTTTTAATAAAATATCAGCAATGTCAGATAGTTTCAACTCCAGACTTTTCCAGCCCAGTCCAAAAATTTCTCTCGCTCCCTCGCTTCCATCCCCGAAGAACGTTATAATTCCCTTCCACCGGATGTCGTAAATCACCCTTTTGACAACTGACCGCTCACTGTTCTAATAGTATTCTGGAAGGCCCCAGAAAGCTGTGCCCGTCTCACGATAGAGCTCTATGGCATTTTGCACAACCGCGCATCTTTGCGTCTTCCTCGTATTTATCGCCAAACAGGGTGAAGGAACAGCTTGAATAGGACACTTTTGGGGCAAAATCTGTCTGGCCCCATATAAGAAAAGACTATGTTTGTTTCGGAAGATATCAGCATTTAAGAATTATCGACATAATTGGCGACTTTTACTGATGGGAATCAGTCATTTTTTTTTTTAATTATTCGAATCTTTTTTTTTTTTTCAATACCAATAAAAAATTCTACATTTATTTATGGTGCATTTAATACTTTTTGAATAATAATAAAAATATTTTTAAATTATATTTTTGAGTTTATGTAGTTGGTATTTTTCTTCAATGATGAATGTTTTTATTTTTTAATTTAACTAGGTTTTATAGACAAGTTTCAGCCAGAAAATCTTTTGTCATCTAATTGTTAACTTGATGTTAAATAATATAGCAGTGCAATTGGATATATGAGTTTAAAACTACATATTTTTAATTTATATAGAATCTGTTAAGACTCTTTCATTTACAAAATAATTATTGCCAAAATCAACAGAATAAATGGATATAAATAATTGAATTACTATAACATTTAATCTGTGTTTTAAATAAAAATAAATAATGTTTGTGGTAATCAATAATTTTTAATTAAACAAAGATAAACTTATTTTTCGGTAATTTTCTTACGTGTGTTGCGTGATTTTTTTCCTCAAAAATTTACTTTAAACAATCGAAATTTAGTTTATACATGAAGATTTTGGATTTGACATCTTAATTGGTATCTATAAAAATTACCATTGGCCTTTAAAATTCTGAACGGATCGTGTTGTGCCCGAACCGAAACTGAAAATTCTGCTTAGTCTTTTCGAAATACGACAAATGAAATTTAGTCAACCCGAGACCAGTTCACTTCAACGTGAACCCGGCCCGAAAAAAAATTATTCAAACCCGAACAAGGAAAAAATAAATAAAAAAATCATATTTTAATTTGATTATAGAAAAATAGTGTACAATTATATATCTTCTGAATTTGATATTTTTTTCTATGAAAATGAACACATTTTTCGTTCACTCGTTAATATTCAACTATTTAGTTTTGTTCAGTTGAAAAATATTCAGGTTTTTCTTTTGAAAAATTGGGTCAATCCGAACCTGATCCGAAAGCTTCAAAACCGACCCGTACCCGAAACATTTAAAGACAACGCGATCCACAACAAAAAATAGCGTCAGCCCTACTCAACCGCATCCGCTGGTCCTGTCGGATTCGGGTTAAATCATTTTACCCAATCTGATGGAGGATTAAATTTTTCTCCCGAAATGTATTAAAAATTAGGGTGCACGTTTTACTTGAGAGGGCGGCAGACACCGGAAAAAATAGTAATGTTGATTTAGATTTTAAACCTTAAAATAAAATAATACTTTAATTAAACATCTGTTAAGAATAGTTGTTTTGTTGGAATAATAGCTTTACGTTAAATATGAGTAATATACATCTTTGGTAAGTTACATAGTGGCATATTAGCAGTAATAATAATAATTCGAAGAAGTAAAAAACAAAGAGTGTTTTATTAAGTGTGGCAGTGACAACTTTACTGCATGACTGAAGATCTCATCTCAAACTTCAATTTCTTTTTCTATATTTTCAAAATCATCAAAACTTTATAAATTTTCACAGTATGAGAAATGTCGGTATCTAGATTTTTTCAATTATCTAATACGTAAAATAAACACCCGCAATAATTTTAATAAAATGCAAAGTGTATTTTTTTTTCTTTTTTTCAAAATTTAGTTGCTTTATTGTTGTGCAAATCTTGTTTTCGGTACACACAGTACTATTTGCATTATAGTAAAAAATGTAGTATATGACTCCAGTTTACTGATATCTACTACACTGTCACACTTATCATATAGGTGCCCCACCTGTGAAATAGGGCACGAGCCGCCACTGGTTGTATATAAATCACTGGCACATGGCTAACATAAAAATACCCATAATTAATATTAATCTATTAATTAATAGTAAGGTTCTAAAAATGTGAAAATATTGTATTGTCAATTGGGAACACACTATCTTGGAAAATCTAACACATCAGGAAGTGGGTGAAAAAATAATACAAAATTCCATCTTTACATACAGGAACCTAGTTAAGTTAAAAAGCGTGTAATAAACATCTGTTTTTATTATTTGTGTGGTTAGAAATTATAATAATTGTGATAATCTTAAATTGTATAGCAATATACCGGATGTCCAAAAAATATTGAAACACTGTTTAATTTTTCAACTATTGGATATATGTGGGCAATGTAAATTGCAAAAGTGTTCAAAATAAGGTAGGAATTAGGATGATGGAATAGTCATGTCATTAATTTTCAAAACAATATATTTTTTAATTTTTATACGGTCCCTGGTTTCTATTAGAGTTAAATTTAGAAATATTTTCTGCATATTCTGACAAGTACAATAAAACAAAAATCCATTCTTCTACACCAAAATCCACCAAGCTATGATACTTTAAATTTTTTGAAATTTCAGAGCTTTCTGTCTCTAAAAACAGGCAGATGATTTTTTAGTGCTGGAAAGCTCCAAAATTTCATAAAATTCAAAGTATTATGATTCAGTGAATTTTGGCCGTTGAAGAAATATTTTTACTATTAGAGCATGAGAAAAATTTTCTAACTATAGCTTGTAGAACGCAGGGACTATATAAAAATTTAAAAAGTGTTACTTTTTAAAAATTAATGGCAAGATTATTTCATCGTCATAATCTTAATTCCTACTTTATTTTGAAAACTTTTGTCATTTACATTGCCTTCATATCTCCAGCAGGTAAAAATTTAAAAAGCATTTCAATCTTTTTTCGAACATGCTGTATTTTACAGCAGCATATCAGTGTACTTACTGTATATCATTTTAAAGTATCAAATTAATGATCTGTCTTGAATTTAAAACAATGACTTGTTAATTATATTTCTATTGTAGAAAATTCAATTGAACGAACCCTTGTCTAATAATGAAGTAATACACCAGCTGTGTAAAGCTGTTGCTGAGCATCTTGATTTGCCATTAGATAACATCAAGGTTTCAAAATATGAGGTTAGTTTTTTTTTTCTTTCTTTCTTTCGCCCTTCTCATATACCTCAGTTTCTACTTATTTTCTTTTTAAAAAAAAAGCCTCAAATACGTCTATTATTTTTCAGTCATTCTTATTAGAGGGATGAAAAGCTAAGTGTGGATTATATTCAGCTTCTATGTGATAAAATAACAATTATTTCACATATATCTAAAATAAAAAAATTGAGCATTATAAATTTAACTTACTTTGTGAAACATTCAAGTTTAGCTCAGTATCTTATTTATTACCAGGGTTGCGGAGTCGGAGTCAGGCCTATTTTTGGACAAAAGAGTCGGAGTCAGAGTCACTATAAATCAGGCCGACTCCGACTCCAGCTTGTTTTTTAGACAGTTTGAAGTGAAATTAAACCAATTCTATGTAATTTTAAATTTATAAACTGAATTATTATTTTATATTTGGACTATATATACAAAGAAACCCAGGTTAAACAGGCCTAATATACTGTCCACTTTACAGTGTATATGAAAACTGCTTTTAATTGAAATCTCTAGTTTATATTTTATATTAGTATGCAGTACTTTCTCTCGATTTTTGAGGTTTGCAGAACCCGGGGTAATGCGAAAATTGGAAGTTTCTGCTCTTTTTGGAGTCCACAGAACCCGAAATATCATTGTAATAGAAAATTTTTCTCTTTTCTTTTCTTGTTTCCCTCAGATTCTTCAGGTCTGTAGGACCAGGAGTAATGCTGAAATTGAAGTAGTTTTCTCCCCTTTTTTTCGTGTGCATAGAACCTCCCCCCCCCCCACTCCAACCAAAAAAAAAAAAAAAAGTAAAATTATAATTTTTTCCCTGAGTCTGCAATAACTCAAAATAATGATGAAATAGTGAAATTTTTTATATCTTTCTCTTTTCGATATTCAGGTTTTGCAGACCCGAAATAAAGCCAAAATTATAATGTTAATGCAGGAAATACAAAATTTTCCGCTTTATTTTTCTTCCCTTACATCAGAATTTTTCGGGTCTGGAAGACACAATAACTCCAAAATTACAACATTTTGCATTTTCTTTCCCAAGTCTTTTCCAAGATCTGAAATAGTAAAATTTCCATTTTTTTTACTTCTTTAGATTTCAATATTTAGATTTTTTGGGTCTGCAGGACCCAAAATTGTACAATTAATAATGCTGAAAATATAAAATTTCTGCCCCTTTTTTACGAAGCCGTGAGAGCAGAATTAATGCTAAAATAGTAAAATTTTTATTTTTCTTGCATTCCCCTGTATTTTTTCGGGTTCTGGAGACCCCAAATGATGCTTAAATTGTAAAAATTTCGCCTCCTATTTTTTGGGGGGTCTGCAGAAATAGATATAAAACCAAAATTAAACATCCTTTCACTCATATTTTGGTGATAAAAGGTGAAACTTTTTATACTAAAATACTGTCAGAAGTTTGCCGTTGCAGTAAATGAGTCCCAGTTTTGACTACCTATCACAGCTTATACCCATAATTCTTCCAAAAATATACACATCATATACTTCAAGATCAAACAGAAATGTAACAGCAGGCAGGGCTAGCATTCCCCCTAAATTTCCCAACTATTATTTTATCCCCTAAAATTCTCCTAAAATTTTCTTCTTGTTCCTAAAAATTCGAAATCGACATACTTTCACCGAAAAATATCGCGAATTTCGACAAATGGTCACTGAAAAAGACACGTATTTTGTCAAAAGATTGCTAAAATAACACAAATTTCGTCAAAAGATCGCTAAAACAATGCAAATTTCGTCAAAAGAGTGCTGAAAAACACGAATTTCGTCAAAGGATCACTAAAAAATGTGAATTCCGTCAAAAGGTCACAAAAAAGCAAATTCCGTCAAAAGTTTGTGAAAGAAACACTAATTCCGACAAAAGTTATCGAAAAAAACACGAATTTCATCAAAAGATCACGAAAAAATGTGGAATTTTGTCAATACATCGTGCAAATAAGGCAAATTTCATGAAAAAATCGCAAGAAAATGCATGTTTCGTTGAAAAAATGCAAATTTCGACAAAGAAGTGTGAAAAAAAACCTTTCAGAATTTTTTGTTCTCATAATCACCCCTGCTTCCTGCCTCTTGTTCTCTAGGTTCACCAAAAACATCCAAAAAAGAGAGAAAAATAGAGCATTCATTCTGGTTAGGCTCAATGATCCAGGAATTCAAAATTCTAATTAATATAATTGCAGTAAGCATAAGCTGTCAAAACGGTTTGTAATATGAAGCCGGTTATTGTGCAAATTTAAATGCCCTCATTCGCAACAAACAACACAAGCACATGGAACAAGGGCTGAATTCATTGGAATGATGGGAATATTCTTTGGCAGTGTACCACATGTGCCTGACTAGCACGAAAATACTGTTATTACATACTTGTAATGTTAAAAATATCGCAAATGCCCCTAAAATTTTCCTAAAATTCCTCCCTAAAATTTTGGAAAACCCTAGTGCCCTGAGCAGGTGTCAGTGTTGCCAGTTGAGTTTTTTTTTTTTAATTCTGATTGCTTGATTGCTGCCATTTTTTTTTTTTAAATAGCAGGGTATGAAAAAATCATGATTTTTTTTTTTTAAATAAAAAAAATCGGATTTTTTTTATTTAAGTCAGATTTTTTTGATTTAAATCGGATTTTTTTTATTTAAATTAACTAACAACATTATTTTAAACTTTAAAGTCTATAGCATACCATTTTCAATTGTTTTATAAATGCAATTAAGATAGACTTTGATTAAATAGTATTTTAAAATATTTTGTTACATAAATTTTTATACTTCTGTATAATGATGATTACATCATTTACCTTAAGAGCTGTCAATAAGATGTGTTAATACCATTCAAGATACCATCCACTCACCAAAACAAACCCCATCATGACATATTATTTTAAATATGTTACAATATGTAAAATTTATATATTAGTACAATATGTAAAAAGATTATTGTTTAACCAGTGACAAATGCAAAATTAAACCCAGAATAAACATTCAATGTAGTACTAATGAATCCTTTGTTCGATATAACTAAATGTTTAAAGGTCAAAATAAAATTAAAAATATAATTTTATAATTAGTCATGGTATAAATGTATAGTCATAAATCAGTGTTAACTAAAATAATAATTAACTAAGTTCTTTTAAACTTTTTTTATAATAAAATTTCCTCATACTGGCATTTTGAAGAAAAAATGGACAAGGTATCAGGGTAATCAATTATTTATTTTAAATCAAGAAATATAATCATGAAATTTTCAATAAAAAACTAGAAGTAAAAATTTTTTATACTGACATTTTGAAAGAAAAAAATGGACAAAGTGTCAAGGTAACTGATTATTTTAAATCGGGAAATGTAACCACGAAATGGTTAGTTAAGACAAATTTAGTGCTTTGTAAAGAAAAACTAATTTTCCTGCTTTTTCGTGACCCAACTTGTTTTGAAGTTTGGAGTGTACTAAGCCATAAGTAGAAAATATTCTTTCTACAGAAGCAGAAGTAGCTACCGCAGTAATTTCTTTATAGCATTTTGGTCAGTTGGAAAAATAGTTGATTTAAAATGCAACCTTCCACCATTCCAAAGGTGACATTTGGGAAATGATGTTTTTCTCAAAAAGTAAATCATAAAATGGATCTGCCTTAACTAAAAATTTCTTGATTAAAGGCATAAAAGAAGTTGAATATTTTGTATTTGCAGATTCAAACGCCTTTTTTTTTTCCAATTCAGTCAGCTATGAGATCCTTTTTTCTACCAGCCATTTTCTTTTTAAAAAACATCCAATTTGCCTTATACTATACCAAATTTTGCTATCTACAGTTCACTAATTTTAAGCAAAAAGCTTGTAGTTGTGATAGTTGATTATTTGACATCAAGTGTGAATGCAAAACAGGTTTGTAACTAACCCCTATTGGTCAGTGGACAAAATAAATTCTTCCTTGTTATCTATTTACTCTGGTATGGGTTACCTTTGTTATCCCATTCAATGAAGTCCATTATCTCTACAGGTGTCTACAAAGAAAAGTAACCAGAGGATTTCTGTTGAAAATGAGATCACTCTTGGAGTGCATTGAGAATATATATTTTTATATTTTGCTTGTTTTGTTTGATTTAAATAAACATGTACTCTTTTCAAAGTTTTTTAAATTTTAGTGTATATTTAAAAGTTACTTTAAAAAAAATTAATGTGATTTAAATCAATGATTTAAAAAAAAAAAAAATCAAGCTGATTTAAATCGGCGTACCCTGTTAAATAGTAATATTTCCTTTATTTAATGACAAATCTAATAAAGCGAATATTACTATTTCAAAACAAATGACAGCAATAAAGCAATCTGAATAATAGGAATCAACAGGCAATACTAGTACAGTAATCCCTTAACATTCGCGAGGGTTAGTTTCATGGAAATCTCCGCGAATGTCAAAAGCGCGAATGTTGAGACTATCCTCACGTGCATAAAAGGGGGTTAGGTTTTACGATTTTTTTTAATGGAAAAAACAATTGAAATGTAAATTGGATATTTATTAAATATTAAAAATACATACTCTAAATAAGTTTGAGCAATTATAAATATATTGTAAAAAGATTATGTGCTGGTTGATGGCTGAAAAAAAGTAGTAATATGCGATTGCTTGGCAGAAGACATCTTTTGTTTATGGATTTTCTTGTAAGGAAAACTTGCAGCCCCAATTTCTCCTTTAAATTTAAGACTCCTCACTAGCGAGGGATTACATTCTATCGCTTTATCGGGGATGTAAGACCTGCACCAAAACATTTTTCCTGCACCAAGCTGCTACAAAACAGCTATTTTTTTCAATTTTGTGCCAAACCTGCACCACATCGCCATTTCTTGCAACTCCACTTGAATTACCTCTTGACGTCACTGCTGTGTGTAACCCTGCCCGGCCGATCTCCGTACAGTACAAAGTTCATCCTTTTTTTAAAAAAAACTTGAAATAAACTGATTTGGGGTTGACTGTTCCTGCCTGCCACAAATGGTTGCCAGAATTTTTTTTTCCTTACTGCCGTCACGTCACGGCTTGTAAAAAACTTTAGATTCCACAAAGAAAAGATAGAAGTCTTTCGGCACAATTGGTACATATAGGCGTATTCTTTCGGCACAACATATTTAAATCCGAGTTTCTGTTCGTTAATTATATTATTCAGAAATGAAAAGTTTTATATTTTAACAAATTTTATTGATTTCTGTTTTTTTGTTCGAAATTTCTAAAATATCGTCGCTAATAATGTTTATCTATGCTATTTTATACCGATCTCAAATTGTTCTGATATCGTATGGTATTGGTTTTGCAGTATCGTATTTATATTATTTTTTTCCCTTCCGCGAAATTATCTACTTTTTTTATGATTAATAAATTACACAAAGAAAGATTAAAAATTTCCGTGAATCATCATTTATTTATTGATGTGTTTATTATTATTTTGAATTTAAGGTGCATTGCAGAATATTGGCTGGTTCGTATGCACTGATTTTACATAAATGTAAATATTAAGAAATCGCCAAAACCAGTAGTATTATCGAATAGCGTTTTTCATTTTCTGATAAAAAAAATTTAAGTACTTCGTTGATTAATTGATTGAGTATAAAGATGAAAATAAGCAGTCGCCATTCGTCGATTAAACTTGAAAAACTGGTGATTAAAAATATGAAAAGAATCGGCCAAATGCACGATTTTCCGATTTAATCTGTACCCATTCCCCTTTTATTTATTTATTTTTACCTTCTCCCCTACACTTTGGACGTTTCCGATTTCACATTGCTGCATCGTTCTACATCCACTCTCGTTTTAGAAATAATTCTACAGAATTTATAAATAAATTATTCTATAACATTAATTTTTAATAAAACGTTATTTTTAAATGAACATTTTATTTTGAATTTATTATTTTGTCTTTTTTGTACATGTGAAATAAGAAACACTTATATTTAATGCATCTCTCAATGTTTATCACATCTTATTTGATTTTATTATTATTATACAATATTTTCTTCAAAGAAATAGTTTCTCAAACAAAATGCTAAATGAAAGTACTATTACCCAGTAATGTAGTCAGTTTTTTTGGGTGTGGGGGGGGATTTTATAGATTCATTAATTTAATAGTCAGCTGTACTTGCACATTACTTAGTATTTCTTTAACATACATACATTATTGCAATCAGTACCCAAATGTTGTTTAGAATGTTCAGGGTTAGCAAAAAGTGTGGCAAAATTTTATCAGAGTAAATTTTTTTTTTCAAATATCAAAGTATTTTCAAGATAGCAATAATTTTTATTAACATTAGAATTTCAATCTGCTCCAAAACAGTTTTTATTGCTCCGAAAACAGTTTTTATTGCTCCAAAATTAAGATTTTTGCTGCTACAAAAATGGATTTTACTGCTACAAAATTAGATTTTTGCTGCTACAAAATGACTTTAGTGTACTTTCATCCCTGCTTTATCAACAAGTTGTTGCTGTAATTTTAAAATTTCCGCGACATTTTTTGCAGAAAATACTTCACCTGCAATAAAAAATTTAAATTTTAGAAAATTTAGTAAACAACAACAACAAAAAAAACCTGAAAAAAGACACTTACATCCAGTTTAATTCCTGCTCTTATCGTCTGTGTCATTGTCTGGTTCTGTAATTTTTTCTTCAAGGATTTCTGGAAGTTCTTCTTCAGTAAGTCCATCATCATGGGATATTATCAGATCTTCCACATCTTCTCTCCTCATGTCGTCGAAACCATCACCTCCGACCTGATGAGCCAGTTCCACAATTTTTTCAAGAGGTTTGGAAATTGAAGGCATTTGAATTTCTTTTTGTACCACTTGGGGCCAAATATTCCGCCAACAAGAATTGATTGAACTTTCATTAAGTTCCATCCATGCTGCGTCAATTTCGGCAATGCAATCTGCTGTGTTGAAATTTTTCCAACTCGATGTGACCGTGGCTTCTGAATTTACGTCAATCTATTCAAAAATTCTTTTGAAAGATCTTCTTGTGTAGTAAGCTTTGAACGCAGCTATGATTCCTTGGTCTAACGATTGGATCAGTGAAGTCGTATTAGGGGGTAAAAAAACCACTTCGACGTTGGGATGGGCATCTGTTAAACTAAGTGGATGTCCAGGAGCATTGTCAATGAGGAGTAGAACTTTAGATGACAGATTTTTAGATGAAAGGTTTTTTTTCACCTCATTAATAAAATAATCATTAAACCAATCCAGAAACAAAACGCTGATTACCCATGCTTTGGTATTTGCTCGCCAGAAGACAGTCAACTTGCTTTTATCTTTACCTTTGAGAGCAGGATGATTTTGCGATTTATAAATTAATATTGGCTTTACTTTAAAAGTCGCCACTAGTATTGGTATACAACAGAAGAGATACCATATCTTTTGCTGCCTTAAAACCTGGAGTTGTGCTTTCTGTTTTGGCAAGAAAAGTTCTCTTCAGCATTTTCTTCCAGAACAAGCCTGTCTCGTCGGCATTAAACACTTATTCTGGAAAATATCCGCCGTTTTCAATAATTTTTGTAAGTTCTTCAGGAAATTTTTGAGCACTTACATGATCCGCAGAAGCCGTTTTGCCAACTAACTTTATGTTGTGTAAACTATGCCTATGTTTGAAATTTTGAATCCACCCCTTACTTGCCCAGAAATCAAATAAAGTCTCATCCTTTACTTTTATCGCGTCAAATATTTTTTTAACCTTGGCTCGTATTAAAGCTGAACTTAGCGGCACTTGCTTCTGATTCATATCTTCTATCTAAATACTTAAGGCATTTTCAGTTTCTTCCAATGACTTGTTACGTACTTGCAATACGGTTTTTGCACTAGTCGGTGCACTTGCTGAGACGCTGTCTCTTATAGCCTTTTCTTTTTTTTTTAATTGATCGAACCGTAAATCCATTAATATTAAAATATCGACCGATTGCGCACACTCTTTCTCCCATTCGCAACTTATTTAAAATTTTAACTCTTTCGGAAAGGTTCAAAACTTTTTTTCACTTTTTTAGCTGTAGACGACATGATGAAGTTATTCTTTTTTAGGTTTGCTAAACACTGAGAAGAAAAAATAGACAGGTGAATAGAAAGAACAAATGTATTCTACGGGGACTTACGTAATTCAAACGATAAACAAAACTTAGAAGGTGCATGCGCATTACATACTTCAAAGAGAAAGTTTGCGTTTTGTTCTTTCAATATAAATTGGAGAAATGCCAAGCTCGAACAAACAAAGGGGGATAATCTATTTTTTGCATAAAATCATGTTTCGCGTAAAACAAAGGAAGTTTACTTAAAATAAAATATATTCTTTATAAACCGAATTCCGCGAATAACCAAGTTAAGTATTCGCGAATGTTAAAATGTTCTCCATTTTATATTTTGCGAATAATCAAAACTCGCGAATGTTAAGGGATTACTGTACTTTAGATGAATCAGAGTCGGTTCCTTTAAAATTTCAGGAGTCGGAGTCGGTCATTTTTCCCACCGACTCCGCAGCCCTGTTTATTACACTCCAGCAAAATTTATGACTATAACTTTGTGTTTTTTTAATGTTTTTCAGTTAATTTTCTAGCAGTTTTTTTAAAAATAATAACTGATCATATTTATTAATTGTAATTTTAAATTATTGAAATAAGATGGAACCCATCAAAATTCGTCGAAAGAAAATGTTTTAAAAAGGAACTGTTAGATTGAATTTACAATAAATCTACAAAAATCTATACGAATAAAAGAAATTTGTTTGTCTGTCTGTCTCTGTGTACGATGGCTAGCGAAAACTACCGCACATAGAAGTCTGAAAATTTGGGTGCGGTTAGTCCAATGCAGGTCCTATACACCTGGGGGTCAGATTTTCAAACCCCCCCCGGGGCCCTTTGAAGTTTTTTGCCCTAAGTTGTTAATAACTTGCCCACTTTTAAACCGATCTTTGTTTTTGAGGCCTTTTCTCCATTTAGTTATTATCCCATTTATACATTCCAGTTAGGACCCTGTGGCCTGGTACGGGGCCCTTTTGAACTTTTTGTGAATCATGCATTTTTCACCCCCCTAATTATGTCACCCTTTCAAAGCATAACTTCAAAGTTGAGTCTTCAACTCCTCACCCTGAATCACCACCCTCATATTTTTTATTGTGACCCTAGGGCCTTTTTTTAAGCATTTCTTTAAAATTTTATTCTAATGATTAATTTATACCCTATGCTTAATTTTGATGAATTGAATATTTAAAGCACTAAGTACTAGGACCTTTTAAGATGCTTTTCTCTTTGGGCCCTCCCAAAACTCTTAGCCTTTTTTGAACCCCCTACTATAGCTCCCTTAAAAATTGTCCAATTCACAAGCTTTTTTTTTTTTTCCTAACAACTTCTTAGGACTTCCAGCTACTAAATGAATGACAAAAAAAATTCTCAGACAAGACCCAAGCCCAATGGACCACTCTAAATTTTTTTCCCTAAATTTTTAATAATTTGCCCCTTTTTAAACCGATTTTCTTCGTTTTTGAGACCATTTCTCCATTTAGTTATTCTCCCATTTCTACATTCCAGTTAGAACCCTGGTTCCCTGGGGCCCGGTCCATGGCCCCTTGAACTTTTTGTGCACCATGCTTTTTTCACCTGCCCCTCCCCTAATTGAGACACCCTTTTGATGCATAATTTTAAAGTTGAACCTTGGACTGCTCTCCCCGGGCCACCATCCTCATATTTTTATTGGGGCTCTAGAGCCCTTTTTAAGCAATTCTTTAAAATTTTATTCTAATGATTAATTTATACCCTATACTTAATTTTGACTAATTGAAGATTTAAAATGCTAAGTACTAGGACCGATTAAGAGGTTTTCAGTTGGACTATCAGTTTCAGAGGGCTATCAGTTGGCCCCTTTTGGGCCCCCTACTTTAGCTCCCTTAAAAATTGTCTGATTCACTAGCTTTTTTTTAACAACTTTTTAGGACTTGCAGCTACTACTTGAACGGCTAAAAAATTTCTCAGACTTCAGCTACCACCAATTTTGAATATTGATCTCCTTCTTGGGGCCCTTAGTGCAACTTCTTTAAAAAAAAAATTGAGTTCTGTTTAAGGTTATTATCATGGGCCTAGGCAATACTGGGCACATCAGCTAGTAATTACACAAAAAAAATTGCCTTACATTGGCTAGTCTTAACTCTTAAATAATTATTATTTTTAACCAAAGTTAGCAAAATACTATTTCCATTATCTTCAACTTTCAAATCATCGAAAAATTAAACTTACTTTGTATAAGTAATCAATAATATATAATCAAGATAAGTAATTATGATGAAGTTATATCAATTGAGATTCTGAGCTTTGGCATTTATCGAGTGAAACATCAGTAAATATTACGTCACTTTGAATACAATCAATTTTTCTTTTTTTTTTCAATGAAATCTAAACATAACATCAATCTCACCATCACAAAATTTACACGTGCACTTCTTATATTGTACTTTGATGCAATCATAGTAAAGTCCTTCAGCTTTACAATGATTACATGATATGAAGTCATTTTCTAAACATTTAGTCATGACCTCAGTCTTGTTTGAAAAGAGAAAGAACTGACTCTTAAAAAAATGGATTGTTCTGTTTCATTTCATATTTAATATTTCGATTTTTTGGTTCTAAAAGTTTTGAAATCCTTTGTCTAAATAATTTGTTCCTTTATTTTATATTACATTTATCAGATTTTGTATAAGCAGCTGTTCAGTAATGCAAATTATTCAATATGTAGTATATTTCTGTCTTTTTTTAACCTCACAGCCTTCTACAGGAAAAGTAAAAATGTTCTTCCTATATACTTTGAAAGGAGAAAATGAGACAGAAATTCTAGAAATTAGGCCTGCAAATGAGATTTTGACTCAACTTAAGCAAAAAAGGCTTTCGAATGTTGGGACGGCTATTAGAATCGTCAATATGAGACATGGAATGGTAAGTAAATATTTCTTCATAACACTAGTTTATTATTTAATGTAATAACTTTTTAGATATCAGGATTTTTATTTAGTGGTTTTATTATTATTATTGACTAGTGAGTACTTAAAAACAGCTTTCAGAAATGAAAATGTTCTACAATCTTGTATTCCCTTTTCTCTTTTTAATGGGTTTTTGTTTATTTATTTAGTCCTTTTTTTTCCTCTTCTATTTATTTTTTATTTTTTGGCCATTCCAAATTTTTTGTCTTTGGTTCATATTAAAAGTCTATTATCCAAGATACCTGGAATAATTATCTCACACTATTCTACTAACTGGCGCAGCTAGATCAATGCTGTGAATAACTGTTGTTTTTCATTCCTGTGATGGTAATTCTACATCTTTTGTCTACAGCTCAAATTAAAAATCTGTTACCTAAGGCACATGCATTAATTATTCTATTAATTGGCATATCTAGATCAACGCTGTGAATACCTGCGTTGAGTGTGGGTTGGGTTGATTATTGACGGCCAATTATCGACACTAGGGATATAGGCCCGGGGGGAGTGCCCTCCGTGGGGGTCTTTCTAAGGGAACCTAATCCGTATTTACGCATGGATAAATCCACGGCTCGAAGAAAACCACGAAAACTCCGAACGATTAGGCCGACGGGCGCGATTGGGATCGAACCCAGCACCTCCCGTCTACCAGCTTTGAGAGCACAACCTCTCAGCCACGTGAATACCTGCGATAGTTGTCCTACATCTTTTGTCTACAATTTAAATTAAATATTATTCAGTTTCTATGAATTGTATTTTAATATATGATCAAGAACTGTGAATAAAGTATGAATTTTGATAACTTGATCGGAAGCTTCTGTAGATGATTGCAATTTTATGTGAACATTCTTCAAATACTTTTTTATATCATTTTTTGGAATGTGTCATGTGTGCCTTATCAAATAATGTAGTTTTAAGCATGTGGTCAATCCATTGGTCTACATAATTACTTCAAATATTGTACTAAAATGTATGATATTCTCTTATTCTTTTTACAAAGTTTGAGCATTAAATATTGCCGTGAATGAGTACCTTTGATTATGACTGAATGAGTACCTTTTGATTATGATCATATTCAATTAAAAAAATTGCTAAGGTGAATATCGCTTCCAAAAGCCTTTTATTTTTTTAAAATCAAATTTAAATTTTGATGGGAGTTTTTTTCGTTGAGTCATTTAAAAATACATAAAAATTGAGGAATTTATTTTAAATATTTTAATCATTTATTTATTTTACAATTTTCTCAATTACTGTACAGTCACTTCCTTCTTAAGGGATTGTTGGAATATAAGAATTTTATTTAATATTTTTTCTTACCTTTTTTCCAACATTTCATTACACTGTCGAAACCTTGCAGCATATGGTTCTTATATCCCATTAGAATCTTAAACATCACTAACTGGTCATTACTATTGCATTAAAGCTCAATTATTGTGTAGTGTATGTGTATTTAAATCTGCATTTTACCATTTAATGATACATTGTAATTAGGATAATGTAATTAGGATAACAGGGCACAAAATTTAAATCAAGACAATCGCCAGACAAAAATACTGGTTGAAACGTTATTTTGGAATATGCAAATTTTAACAGATTGAAAATAATTTAAAAAAGGGAAATAATTTAAGTTTAAAGTGTAAATTGATAATGAAATAAAAATTTTAAAATGACTTAAAATTTGCAAATCCAAAACAACGTCACAGGACGTGATCGTATAGCATATTCTAACATGATAATCAATATTTTAAAAGTAATACTAATATACTTTGTAATGTTAAAAAAGAGCCGGAAAGATTATAAAAATACTTAATTTAGATTTAATAAAATGATTTGAATTAGATATAACGAATACACATATCGATTATCAAATTAGAAATGCTAAAAATAACAAGAAAACAGGGCTCTACTCACCCCACTGTTGAAATGAAAGTACTAAAGATATATTGATACAATTCTTTTTATTTGAGCACACTCACGTAATCACAATTAAAACCACAACACATAATGGTTGGCTAACCAATTTTATAGATTATTACCATTTGACTTATTTTATATTATAATTTCATATTTAATAGATTTACAGATATGTAATCTTAAGCTGCAAAATGATGGCTGCTAAAAAAAAAGATGTGAAAAATTATTAATATTGTAATTTGGTCATTCTATTATTTATTGGCAAAGTTATTATTGTTATTTATTTTAGTTTATGAAGAGAAATCTTTATGAGATGAATCGGCGATTGTCCATATGGAAAAATCATGCACCTATTATTCACAATGAGAAAATTTCAAGTATTAAACAATGTTCAAGAAAGGAAATCTTTAAGAATTAATTGGCAAATTGTTTATATGGAAGGATGATGCATCTAAGAGAATTCTTGATGTGTTAAATATGATTTATGAAGAGAAAGCTTCAAGAGATGAATTGGCAAATTGTTCATAAGAAAAGATGATGCATCTAAGAAAATTTTTGAAGTATTAAATATGGTTTACTGAGGGAAATGTTTAAGAGATGAATTGGCTAATTGTCTATTTAAAGAGAAATGAAAATGTCATGAATATTATCAGTAGCTTAGAATCAAATAGCTTTTGTAAGCTGAAAAGGGAACTCTGTCAAATCGGAATCTTCAAAGATGAAAATGACTACACAGGGTTTCTGAACTGGAACTTCTGAATTTGCTAGTAAGACTGATTCCTTCATACAGATCTTTACAGTATAGTAAAAATAACGGCTTACAAACAGTGCAGCGTCATGATAAACATGGGAAATGGCATAACGATGAAAAACAGCATACGAACGGCTTATTAATGAAAAATGGCTACGTATGAAAAAATATATTCTGGTAAAACTGCTGTTGACGTAAAAAATCTTCGAAAAATCGCACTAGGACCTGCCAGGTCCGCAGCATATATACACCACTGTAATCCCTTAATCCTATAACGCTGAATGATTTTTTCCAGCACACCAGAAATTCAGTTAAACTTTGAAATCAAAACTCTGAACCAATGAAACAAGATCGTCTCGGAAAACCATACCCATACAGAGTTACGATGTCACAAAGTTGCGCCGCACTTGTAAGAGTTAAGATTATTCAAAGAAAAGTTATTCGTGAATGGCAATCGTGAGCAAAAAAGACCGGGATGAGATGCTCGACAAAGCCTACGTCTTGCTGAAGTGCAATAAACCGTGACATTCCAGAGCCTGAAATTCCACGAAAACAAATCACGTGAACTCGAAAAGCACAGGGGTAGTACTTGTATTGACAGAGGTAGTACTTGTCCTGAAATTCCTGAAATAAATAAAAACGTCCTGAAATGTCCTAAAATATGGTACCCTGTCCTAAAATTCCTGAAATTTTGCGAGTTTTGTGCTATATCGGCTTTTAATATCATCGTAGGTGTACCTTTTAGGTAGATTTCCTAAGAAATACTACCTATTACATTCTCCCCTAAGTTGGAATTTTTGAAAAATTTTTGCAGATCTATGCCGATCATGACTCCCAGAACCCAAAACCACCCTCAGTTCAAAACTTTATATCTATCTATCTATCTATGTCACTTTTTTTATGGACACGATAACTCGAATAATTCTTCACAAATCTCTTCCAAACTGATACATAAAATCTCGGTCAAGTTCGTTAATGGGCAAAATCGAACCAGCAGGGGGGAGGGGGGGGGGGGGGGGTGTGGAGAATGGAGAGGCTTTTTGTGAAAACATAAAAAATCCCATAACGTCTCAATTATAATACGTATCGAATCCGTTTAAAGTTATTATTACTTCTAGGAAAAGGGCTGAAAATTTATGTATAACAAATTTTTGATATCATTAAAAATATCCCCAAGGGTGGGAGGGGGGGGGGGGGGGGGTTAGAAGAAAAAAATTCATAACTTCGTCAATTTGCAAGATATCAAATCTGCTTAAATTTATTATAAATCCTCTTACTATCATCTAAAACTTTTATATTGACAAGTTTTTTTATAGGACCAACCCTTATAGCAAAAAAATAAAATAAAAACAAAAAAATCCCTGCGAACAAGTTAGATTTCGAAGTGGGCGGTCCCTTATGGAACCCAACTGCGGCATCATGGCAAAAAGGTCATTTCTTCCGCAAATTCCCAACAAACAGGTGTCGCACGGTCTGCGTCTTCGAAATCTACCTGTGCCTGTAGGCTGAGCCGTCAGGGATTTTTTACTGATGCAAAATGATCACGAAATTCACAATTTTCTTGAATTTATTGTTCAAAATACTGATTTTGGTCAATTTGCACAAATTTATCCAAAAAATAATAAAATTTTGGTGATCAGTTACCAAAATACACATTTTTTATCGATTAGTCATTAAAAAAAGCTTGCTATTTTTGTCCGATAGTCACAAAAAATTGCATTTTTTACTAATCGGTTATAAAGAAGAAAATATTTTGCAATTTTCGTTGATCAGCGAAGAAAAAATCAATTTTTGACCTTCAGTAATGCAAAAATTGCAATTTTTTAGCAGCTTGGTCAAAGGGTTCTGGTAAAATTGCTTTTTTTTAAATGTACCTATACTTTTAAAACAAAAGAATTGTGTATATAGTGTACTATTTATGATAATAAAATATATTGAAGGGGGAGTTAAGGGTTTTTTCCTTTAGTATGCCAAGCAAATGTGTCCTGAAATTGTCCTGAAATATCGAAAAAAGTATGTCCTGAAATATCATCTAGGGCTAGTACTACCCCTGACAGCATGTTTTTGAGGAAGAAAGACTTATCAAGATAGCTAAAATCCGAACACATCAATAGCGCAATGTTTGAAAGTAAAAATGGATAATTATTGTTTTTGAGCATAACTTCAGAAGTTATTAACGGATTTACAATCAGTAAATGGAATCAGCAAGTAAATAAATAAATCTATACACTGAATATGAGTTTTAAACGAAATAATTAATATTTAATAATTTTGAGTTTTGCTTTTCTGACTTAGAAATTTTTTGTTGACATATCTTTTTATACGTGAAAAAAGTAGATTTCACTAAGATTACTTTTACAGAATATTTAATTAATGAATTATTTGATGAAAGCTTTTAAAATAATATATATTATTATTATTTAATAACGGAATAAAAATAATTTAACGGAATATTTGAATTTTTAAAAAAGAAAAATGAATTTATAGAAAATGATTATTGATTTTAGCTAAGTGAGGAATTCAAATAGATAATTGAATTAATTAATAATTAATTAATTAATTAATATAATAATTAATTAATTGAATTAATAACACAGAGGCAATGTACGGTGATGTAACTCTGGTCACCATAAAACAGTTGAAAATACTTATTGTCATATAATGCAGCCCTTTATATTTTTAATTTGTTATCAGTTTATTGGAGTTCATTTGTCTGGAATACTTAATTATAAATTTATATGAAGTATAAAAACCATTATCTATTAATAAAAAATATTCAAGTTTTATCTATGATGATTTTATAAAATGTTGTACAACATTAAATCGAATCATGGATATAATCATAACCATCATGCTGACATACAGCAGCATTACATTCCAAAATAAATAAATAAATAAATAAATATGTAGATGAACTAACTCTATTATAGAAAGTGAAAGGAATATAGCATTGAATTTAAACTAGTATTTCTTTAGAAACATTTTTGTTCTAATATATATAATGACAGAATGTCATATGATTAGGTAATCATATGGTAAATTACAGGTTCAAATAGTAAAAAAAACAAAAAAAAAAAAGCTTTTTTTTTTTGTTTTTTTTTTCTTCACAAAAATAAAATAAATGTAAAATATGTAAGAAGTAAAGATTATCAATTTTCGGTGAGAGAAAGTAAAATGTTTCTTCTAGATTCGAAAGCAACTGCATATTTCCTTATGCTGCTAATGCCAATTCCTTATGCCTCAAATAGCTGCCTTTAGTAGTCTCAAATTTCTGGTAGCCGATGGCAACCTGATGGTCGAACTTTTGTGCCTTGGTGTAAAATATTAAAATTACAGCATGTTAATGTTTTAATTTGATGTTAAATATTTAAAAATTTATTGAAGCTTATAAGAATATATATTTTTTTCTTTCTTTCAGGATGTTCCCCTGGAATATTCAAGTGGAAGAAAACTAAATATTCAAAGCATTTTCAGTGACAAAAACTGGGAAGCTTGGCAGTTAGCTGTTATAATTGCTGTTACCCTCTTTGCGATATTTTGTGTCTTTATTGTAATTGTAAGTACAAATATTGAAAGTTTACTAGAAGTATTATACTTTTGTTGATTTCATCAGTATTATGAAATAATTTATAATATTGTATTCTTCTATAGATTTTATTATGCCTTTTTAAAAATATGTTTTAAGATTAACAAAATAAAATGTACAATCAATTAAAAGTTTTTCCCTTGTCAGTTAAATCCTCTTTTTTAATGCTTAAATCAACAAACCTACATAATGCAATTTATAATGTTGAAACAGTGTGATATACAGTATTTTAAAAGGAATTATATGCTTATTCCAATCTTTTTATGTAATTTTATTATCATGCATATATAATGAAGTTATAAAAAAAACTAAAATCAAAGAAATAAACATGGCAATAAAAAATAAATCATACATCTAATCCATTGTTGCTTTCCTTGAAGTCTGTTTTTTTTTCCATAAAATTGCAGTTTTAAAAAAAAAATTGTTAGCACAACTACCTATTAAAAACAGTGGTCGCTAAAGAATTGTTTAGACCAAGAAACATTGGGGGAACTAGCATTGAACTTGACTTTGACATTGAACATTGACTTTTAACCCTCTGACCACTTATCTCGCGATTTCTCCAGGCAAGACATTTGTGGAAAAATTTATACAATACACAATTTTTGAAGCAATTTTCTTTTTAAAAATCCACAGTCAAAGGGTGAAAATGAAAATGATACATTTACTACATTTTCAAATACATGAGGATTTGAAATATGTAATAATAGAGAAAATAGGGTCAAGTGGGGTAAAATTATTATAAAAACAGCACTTTTTTAATTCATACTTAGTTTGCCAAAAATATATTATTTTAACTGGCAAAAAAATTACATAGAACGTGCAAATAAACATTGCTCTCTACATTTCAAGAACAATTTCGAAAATAAAATTTCAAATTATTACCGAAAAGGGTATTTTAAAAAGCATTGTCAGTTGACTATTTTACCCAATACCATGAGGTAAAATAAGTATACATATTTAAAGCTTTCCATTTCTTTAATGAAATAAATAATCGCACATGAATCTGATTAAAAGTGTTCTTTAGAATGCTGAATATATTAAACAGCAGATTTAAGAGAAGAAATAGTCTGGATTATGGTTCATTTGTGAATCAGAAAGGACAGCTGCCATTTGTGACACATGAAGTATGTCATTTTTCTCAGGAAACATGAAATAGGAACATCCAATTTCTTTTGCAAACTTAACTATGTTATTCCTGATTATTATGATTGCAAGGAATATCTAATTTGTTGTCTTGTTAAAAAACTCTGACCTAAAATCCAATTCTGATAGTCTGTCCGCTACTATTACTGTTTAAATAAATAAGTTTTCCTCTTCTAAAGGAACAAAACATCTTCTAAATAGATAATCAATAACTTTGTTGGTAAGACTTTTAACCATGATTTATTTCGAGTTACTGTATCTCTTTTATCGTATCACTTTTTTAAATTTCTTGTACAAGATAAAGCATAAATCTGAAATTGTATGCTGTGCTTTTGCTATATATTAATTTATCAAATTAAATTTATTTTTAATAAACTTATTAAATTGTTTTAGAGCATTATATTGTTTTAATGTCAAATATTACATTAAAAATGTATTATCAAAAAATTTAAAAAAATAAATAAATTGCTATTTGCTTGCTAAGCTTAACAGTATAACTATTTTACCCCACATGGATTTTTTTGCTCTAAAATATTAATTTTACATTATTTTGTAAAAACAAATCTAGAAAGTTAATCCTGAAAAAGTTTTATGCTATACGATGGATAAATAAGCTGAAAATACATTCTTATTTACTTTCAATCCAAAGTTTTTTTCATCATTACAACAAAGTCATATCATCCAAAATTTTAGAATGGCTACTAAGTATAATAATATTTTATATATAACTATCTTTTAGCAACAAATATTCTGTTATTCATTAAAAAAGGATAACTGATACCTGTAACACACTAATTTGGCAAAACAATTGCAAGAAATTTCAATTCGTATTTTTTATAAATTTATTTTTTAAATCTACCTATTTTACCTCAACTGACCCTACTGGTCAATTACATATTGGTCAAAAGGATTTTGAAAAAAAAAAGTGTCAGAGGGTGAAAGACTGGAAGGGTATGTTAGTGATTAAACAAAAGTAACTATTTTTTTTTATAATAATAAAGATAAATGCAAATGGGCCTGGTACAAATACAAGAATTGTTGTTACAATAGCAGCAATTAAGCATACAATATCTTTTTGCAGTTTTTTAACTGTAGCTTCAATCAATGATGTTGCTCATCTACGAATTGAGAATGGAATACTAAATGGGCAGAAATATGTTGAGTACTTTTGTTTTAAAAACAAATTTTGTTCACCTGTATGTTTGTTGATATCATGTCATCAGTCTAAGATTGTGGTCAAGTGTTTTCAAGAAAAATATTTAAAAAGACTTTTGTGGCAGTCAATTTAATTTAATAGAAATATATTGTTGATTTTGAAGCAAGCCAAAAAGAAAAAAAAAAGAAACAGAGACCAGTAAAAAAATGTCCAGTAAAGTGACCACCTTCATAAAATGACCACTTTTGTTAGTCCCAAGGGTGGTCACATTAGACAAGTCCCACTGTATATGTATGTATATATATATGACAGTTAATTATTACTATATAGATGCATTAGCAAAATAAAATTTGTTTCGTATAAGGTTATTGTAAACTTTATTATTATATCTTACAAGGCTCACTGACTATAATTAAAGATTGAAATATTTAATCCTGATTTTCTCATATCAATTAAATAATTTTATTGATGAATTTAAAATCAGAATGTATATATACTTACATATACATCTTGGAAATAATCAATATTTTATTTGCATCTTCAAAATTTTATCTTTCTTTTAGTGATATTATTGATATGTGCAAATAATATGATTCTGTTCTTTTTGCATGGCTGCCAACTGTCCAGTTTTATGCCAAATGAACAAAATTAATTTAATAAAATGTTCTTGCTTCTATGTGATGCCTATTTGAATTCATTTCTTAAGTAAAATTTCTTGTTCCAGAATATGTTTATTTAACTCGAAAAACCCAAAACATTGGCATCTATGTTTTTTTAAAATAACTATAAAGCAAAAATAGGCAAAATGTAAAGAATATTTATCTATATTTTTTTACTGAAATTAGCAATCAAAATAACTTTTAACTAATTTTCTTCTCTTCAAAAATATTTTCTGCATAGAAAAAATTGTCTGACCTCATAGAGGGACTGCACTAAGCATTTGCCACTGCATCAAATGAGAAGTGATAAAAATTTTGCTGAAATATTTGGCAAACGATTATTTTGCCGCCAAATGTTTAAAAAAAAAAAATACAAATGCCATTAAAAATTCTATAAATAGTTTTTAAATAAACTGAAAAAAAAAAAAAAGATTTTAAATCAATAGAAATTTTTAGAATAAATTAAATCTATGACATAAAATGGACACATAAAACAGAATCCAGTAGCAACTCAGGGTCCCATATGCCCTATCCATAATTTAAATATTCAACGCTTCCAGAATTAAAAGAAATGAAAGTTTGTGGCTAACACTTTTGAAAAATGGCTATAATTTTCAAATTTGGCTAATGTGTTGGCTGAATTTCTTAGTGTGGTCCCTGTGATGCATTCTTTAAAATTTTTTTTTCTCATTTTTCAGTGACATATAAATATATATTTTTTTATTGATTTTTTCTGCAAACACTAACAGATTATATCCTTTGCCATTCTTGTTTAGTTGTTCCTCAGTTCTCGTCATATAGCTAAAGACAAAGTTGGTCCAATTGAAGAACCTCGTCATGTTGTTGTGCAGCCTATTTTGAGACCTACAGTTGCTGGTGTTGGTGTTATCCAGCCTGAAAATCGAGACCGACATATTTCAGAAGCAGAATCTGAAAACTCTCCCAGTCCATCAAAAAGCCCTCTGCGGACAAAGGGAAAGGGATTGCTTGAAAGGTTTGTTAATGGCAATTTTCTTTTTGAAGTATTTATGTTATTTTGCTTTACATATATGCAGTAGAATCTCTGATGTAATTGGGACCAAACCTACATCGGATAATCGAGAATTTATCAATAATCATCTAGTTTAATATGTAACATCATCATCGAACAACTGCTATTATGACTATTTAAACTGCTAAATAAATATCTAAATTCAAATTATACATGTAAATAAATTTATTTTCAAACAAATTATTTTATTTGGTAGGCGTGCCAATCGTAAACGAACTGTAAGCGAGTGCTTAGCGAAAATATGACATTGATTTCTCCTCACCCTTTTGAAATTCTGCAGCTGTGAAAATTTCTGTTCTTGAAAAGATGATAAAAAGGGGTTTGTTCCCTGCACTTGCTTACAATCAGAAGGTACAATAACATTCGAATATTGTGGCACTCGGCAGTATGGCCTTACAAATTTCGAAATGGGGCGTGTTTTTGTTTAGAAAAGGAATGTGCACACAGGGTGCTGGGGTGGGGAAGGAGGACACTTATACCGAGATTGGAGCTTGCGGAAGCTCAAGCTAATTTCAAAGGAATTCTGAGAAATGGAACCAAAATATTTATCTGTACTCTTAGTTCGGAAAGGACTGTTTGCATACACAAGGAACGTGAAAGTAAAAAAAAAAAATTTTTTAAAGCAGGAAAACAACATTGATTTACGGAGAGTTCTGGTTAAACAAGGGTCAAATAATCGAGGTTCTACTGTAATTTTACATATCTTTTTTTTATTCTCTAAGATTTCTTCTTACACTCAATGTTTAAAAATAATGTTCTTTTATTGCACACTTTTATTTAGCTAAACTTGGTTTTTGTATTATTAGCTCGCTTCCCAGTATACTCGAATTATAAAAATTATGTACAAAGGTATGTTTCCGATGAATCTACAACATTTTAATATTTTTAGAACTTATTTATAAATTAGTAACTTAATTTTAAGACATTTTTCTGTTAGCGTACCACAGGTGATAAATCGGCAAATATTCTTTATGGTTACAATTGTATACCAGTTACAGCAGCAATGGCTTTAATGATTCACCAAATCACGCTTGCCGAAAAAGTCTAACGGGCACTGGAACTGCAACAATGCAATATTTTAAACCGTAAAAAGTAAAAAATTAAAATTAAAAAGTGTAATAATAAAAAAAACCCACACTTTTATCAATTAAAAGTTTAATAATTAAATTATGATTCTTTGTTGAGAAAACAATTTACAAATCACCAGTAGGTAGTTTAAATGATTCTTTTTTTTCTGTTGCCATATATTAAAAAAGAATGAAAATTATATATTTTTTAATAAATTTACTATCTTTCACTTTTTATCAAGTATAAAAAATAACAGTGATTTTTCCATAATTGGGTTCGGTATCCACACTAAATGAATGTATTGTAACATAAATGTTTTGGAAATATCATGAATTGCAGTGTCATGAAATTAGGTGCGACTTTCAAAATAAACATTAAATGCTTATAAAAGAGTGTATTCTATTACACTTTGCATTGTGTCTATGTATGATCTTAATATTTTTGTTAGTTTGTTTCCTAACTATGAATAAAATCATCTAAATGTGCCCTACTTAATTATATAGCCTATGTAAAATAATATGAATTCTACAGTGAATAGACTTATTTTCTACTTTGCTTAATTTACTATTATTATTAAATTACCTCTTTATGTTAATTTTTAATCTCTTTCTAGAATTCCATATAATAATTCTCATCTTTTGATATGAAAGTTACAACAGTTTTTTTAGAATTTAGAGTTTTATACTTTTGAAAAATCTGATTATAAAAAAAAGTAATAAAGAATTCCTTAAGTTTAACATGCCAATGTACAATATATATATATAAATTATTCAAAATATGTATTGAAAACATAAAGGTTGATTTAAAATACCAAATATTATCAATGTTTTTGGAATTCTTTCTGTTTGTGTTAATATGGTTATTTTGTTTTGCTATCATAATACATTGCAAAACCATTTAGCTGAACAAGCATCTATGCACATTCACTTAAAATCCTAAAAAAAAAAAGAAAGAAAACACAATAGAAAATTTGTTTTATAATTACTGTTTATCATGAATTCTTTTTTAAATAGTTTTCTTATTCTGTGTTCTTAGTTACTTATTGAAAGCATATGCAGTTACTACCAGTTATTCATTCCTGCTAAATTAAGATATATCTTTGTAAAAATGTTTCATTAAAAAAGTTCATTCTAGATTCCTTTTAACTGTCTTTGCTTTCAAGTGTGAGATTTATTATGTCAGATACATAATTATTTAAAGCTCTCCTTGGTTATATTAAATTATTTTATGTTTTCTTTTCTTTTAAAATAGACGTGGATCAAATGCTTCTTTGACCCTAGATTTAAATCGATCACAGGAAAATATATATTGTGGGACTCCTCCAAAAGAATGGTAAGAATATTTGATTAATTTAAATAATTTACTTATTTTAACTGCATGCTTCTCCCATTTCCTAGTTTTGCATTTCTTTAGAAAAATTGCATAATCACTTCAATAAGGCTGTAGTAAAGGATGTACTTTATTTGGCATATACCCTCCATTACAGCTCTACTTAAGGTTTGAGAGGATACTCTCTAGCGTATACCATCTGGGTTTTTTTTTTTTTTACGACTACAGCACTGCATCTCATGCTTTTAATTTTTCTTCTTAATTAATCATCCCTCCCCCCTCTCTTTAAAATTAACATAAATGTTAGTGAATTTAATCGTATTATTTTAGTCATTCTAGGCTTTTCCAATTGTATTATTTGTTTTCTTATATCAGTTTTATCAGATGTATTAAAATAAACAAAAAAAAATTGCATTGTTAGATTATTAAAAAACATTTAACCTTATGCGTTTATGCAGTTTTTTCTTTTTTAATATAATGAAAATTTTTCTTGCTTACTAGGGTATCAATTACTGACAATCGTCTAAGAAATTTATCACCACAATGCTTTGTGTTTTGTATCCTGATTTATGGTGGAAATCAAGAGAGTTAAGGCATACACACACATATTTAAAAAATACAGTAAAGCACCTTTTATACGTCTCTCAAAGGACCAACGTAAAACGACCTATAAATGAAACATTATTAAACAACTTTTATTATTAGACATTTAATGCTACTAATGCAAATTTAAGTAAATACAATTAGTTTGAAGTAAATACAGTTAGTTTGAAGGTAGTAAATTACTTCATATTAGTTTTTAAACTGAAAACAATAATTGAATTTTAAAATATGTATTAAAACATTTAACATAAAAGTGAAACAAATTATATCTTTATTGTTTATCTTGAATACTTATTTTATATTGCATATTTTTAATATTAATGTATAATATACATTGCATATCAATTCTGTGATTTATGTTCATGCAGACATTGATTTAAAAAAATCTTTCTTAGTAGTCTGATGTGTTAAGTGTCTTCTTTGAGTATTAATTACAGCACTATAAATTGAATTAAGTTCATAAAAAGTTTTTTTACTAGTGTTCTGACAAAGAAAATAAGCTCTAAGCTTTTCAGTACAGTTGATTGCATCTGTAGAGGAAGACGGAGTAACTTCTTCACATTCTTCTTCATCATTGCTTAAATTAGCACCAGATAATTTTTCGTCTATTGAATCAACTGTGCATAATCCCGAAGTCATGATATTGGTGTCACAGTTCACATATTCCTCAAAATTGATCTTTGCTCCCAAAAAATTCCATTCTTCTTCATCCATGATCACAGTTGCATCATCTCTTTCATCGAAATCATTTTCATCATTAATTTCACATTCATGTAACTTTGGATCTGGAAACCCTGCTTTAATAAAACAATTCTTGATTGTTTCAGATTTGACTTTGTTCCATGCTAGAGGAAATCATATTTAATGCCTGAAGTATGTTTATTTTTCCATGTCCTGTATTGATGTTTTGAAGTGAATAGTCAGTTAACCTCTTCCTGTAGTGCACTTTTAAGTTTATTTATCATTCCGAGGTTTAAGGGTTGTAACTTGCTTGTACAATTCGGTGGAAAGAAAACCACTTTCACATTTTGCAAAAAGTCAGTCTCTTGCGGATGGGCAGTACACTGATACATAAAGAGCAAAATTTTATGTTTTTGTTTTTTCATGTCTTTATCAATTTTTCTGAGCCACTCAGTAAAAATTTCTGTAGTCATCCAAGCTTTGGTATTAGCTTCATAACATAGTGGCAACGTTTTTAAAACATCTTGGCTTCAATGACTTTCCTATGACTAAAGGTATCCTCTTATCACTACCATCAGCATTTGTACAAAGTAAAACAGTGAGGCGATCTTTAAATGTGTGAGATCTTGTATGCATGAGATTGTAAAAGAGGCCACTTTCATCAACATTATAAATGTCTCTTCGCCTGTATCCATCAATTTTGTTTGGCAATTTTTTGAGCCTTTCATCAACTTTTTCAGCTGGCACACCTTTAGTCTCTTCATTTATCACTTGGCTTGAAATTTTGTGTCGCATTTTGAACTTGAAGCCATCTAGTTGAAAAACATGGATCTCTTACATTCAATTTTAATGCAATTTCTTTAGCTTTTATGGGTTTGCTCATGGGAATATTTGACGCACAACATTGTGTGAAAAACTTCATTTAAAATATCTTCTACCTCAGGGAATTTGCCTTCTTGGTCACGCAATTTCTTCGAAGCAGAGTTTCTGTAAGCAGCTGCTCTGTCCTCGATTTTCTTTCTGTCATACACAATTGTTTTCAAGAGTTGAAACTGGGATATCCAAATATTTTGCCAACTCTACTTTTGTTAATGCTGTGCTCTTGTCAAATTCTTTTAAAATTTCCATTTTTTCTTTCATTGAAAGTTCTTTACGCTTTCGAGACATTTTAGGTTTTAAGAAACAAACAGAGCAGCAATATAGAAAAAACGTGGGTGTAAAGCCAAGAACTCCAGTGCAGAATGATGTGCCAAAACTGAGAGCTCTATCAGATAAACTAGTTTAGTGAACTGCCACTGAACTTCGTCCCATTGGTCATTTCTCCCTACCAGCCAAGGAAGGCAGATCTTCAACCTTCCCCACATCGTTTATTTCACCACCTTTCATCTGGGAAACCTTCAGTAATGATTGCGACAGAAAATTTTCGAATTTTATGACGGTGGGAAACTACATATAACCGATGCTGCATGTCGTATAAACTAAGCATTTTTGCATTAAAATGAATAGCAATGAATCGGGACTTAACGAAAACGATGTATAAATGTAAAAAATAGTATAAACAGTGTTTTACTGTATTTTATTTATATCAGTGCTAACCTTAATAATTTTATATGTTCCCATTAACAATGTATTCAATTACTGGATTCTGCAAAATTAATTTTGTGTCTATGGAGTATATTTACCCAGGAATCAATATCTCATAAATATTTCAGCTCCTAAAAGTGCATCTATAGTACTTGGTTTATCAAAATTTTCATCCACTAATCTTACTTCACTGAATTCCTGTTTACTTATTTTTAGCCGTTCAGGGGCAACAAGCTCAGTAACTCGTAGTACAATTAAAAAATCTTTATTTATTTGGAACTTCATATCCGCATTTGTCAATATTGCATTAACCTTATACTTTACATTCATCAAAGTATCATTTAATTTTATTTAAACTCTATTTATTTTATCTTATTTTTAATCCGAACTTTTCCATGCATGAATATGTCGAAAGGTCATCAAGCCCAAATTGAGCAGACACCATAATTGATGAGTGCTCCCCTCCCCCATTCCTCCTTCATCTCTTATGTAGCAAATGGCTATGCTCGAGAAAACCATTTTACATTCACCATCATAACTTCTTGTTGTAAATAATTTATTGCAGTAATTAGCCGACTCAGAAATCACCAATTGAACAAACCCAAACTCAAAGATAATGGAGAAAGATTTTGTGTTGGAATAAATTTATGAGTGTCTGTGTTTTCATTTTTATTTATCTCTGATTCTACTCAAGATCTATCTATCTTTTTTTTTTTTTTTCCATGTGTAAAATGAAGCGCAATTTGGTGACTTTTCCAACAAATATTGCTCCTGTACTTTGATTTACATATTACCACCTTTAGGAAAAAAAAAAAAAAAAAGACAAAGCACAAATTATTATTTTTCATTATGTTTACTCTCTCATTAACAAATATATTTTATGATCATTTATATATAACAAGTGAGATTACATATGCAATTAGAAACTTTCACATCACTAAAAAACACATGATGCATTTTTAGTATTTAGGTAACTATGAAATACATTATAATTCTCAGATTGTTTTCCATGTTAAGTTGAATATATGAAAACTTCCTGGGCTAATTATAGAGGGTTAAACCATCCATATACTTATCTTATACTTATATGGGTTGTGCTCTCTTTATCTAAAGTTTGGAATATTTTATCTGCTACAAGTAATTGGTTTTAAAGTTCCAAAATCTGAGACTTATCGATAATACTTCTGACTAGTTACTAAGCATGAAGCAAATTGAGCACAAATTTAATTATATTTTAGGTTAGATTTAATTTAATTAGCTTTTCTTAACTCAAAACAGTGTTAACCTGTTGACTGCTTCATGAGTCCATATGGTCTCAAGCATGACTTCCATTCTGCACACCATGAGACCATACAGTCTCATGGCAGATTATTAGGCACAAGATGACCAAATCCATCTGTAACTCACAGGCAAAAGTTACTGATCATGGGAAATCAAATGTATAAGGGATACTTCGGGTGCTTTCAAAAATGTAATTAATTTCAGGCTGGGCAGTCAACTCGTTAAAGGATAGCAAAAGTCATAAATTTTGCTCACATCATTTACTCATTAAATTATTATTTATTTACTCATAATTAAAGTATTTTTATCAAGTAGTACATAAAGGTTTTATTAGAAATTGTTTTTGTTTAAGTGAAATAATTAGAAATTCAAAATAAAACACTTTAATTATCAAGAATTTTTTCTCTGCTTCTTTTAGTTCTGCTGAAGAATATCTTCAGTCTGCTGGAAAAAGAATGACTCGGCGTCAATTACGCTCCAGTCTCCGAGACGTTAAAGCTCTTCATTCTGAATTTTGGGTAAGTTCTGCTTTATAATTAACAGACATACCACTTTTCTCCAGAATTCTGCTCTTTCGGCACTGAATTTAACATTCTTGGGTATGATACAAATCTGCATTAAAATTTGTGTTTGCTTTATAATCAAATGACTTTTATTTTTGAATATCTTTCTATAAATAATTTAGGGTGATTTCTTCATTGTAACCACTTTATTTTAAAAAATTCGTATATCTACCCTATATATATAAAATCCTAATGAAACGAATTTGTGAAACGATTTTATGAAACGAATTTATGAAACGATTTTATGAAACGACTGATTATGTTTCAAGGCTATTTTAAATAAAATATTAAACGCTTGATGGTGAAATTAATACCAATTGTTCATAAAAATCCGCGGATGTCAAAACTGGTAATAGAATTTTGAAATTGGAATTAGTTTACGAGATATTAATTTTTTTCTAATTTTAATGACATTTCTGTAATGATGGCAACTAATTACTCAGTTTTTTTGTGACAAAAAAGGGAAAAAAATTGAAAAGGATCCCGAGAGGGATTATTGATTTCTTTTTATTCGTCATTTTCAAATTGAAATTGAATTTATCTTTTATTTCAATCGATAATGAAGACAAGATTGTGATTAAATTATGTTTTTAAGGAAAATTTGAAAAAAAAAATCACATTTCTATCGTCAGGATTCAATCGTCTGTCAGCATTTAATTTAATTTATAAACTGAAAATATTTTGAATAAATTCGTCCAAATGACGTCATTTAGGTAAACGCAAAAGAAAGGGAGGAAAAGGAATTAATAGTAATTATTATTTATTGATATCATTTTGTTATTTTTTTGTAAAATTTAACTAAACGAATTTATAAAATCATTAATTCATATATTTGAAACTAATATATGAAATAATAATTGCCCAACTGAACGGAAGAATAAAATATCCTGCTTGGTTTTCTATCCTGCTTGGTTTTTTCCGCCAAGCTTTTTAAAAAAGCGTCAAGACCCCTATAATAGAAAAGCACCAAAAGTTCATTGGGTTTATTTTCATAACTTTTGGCAACAAATCTATGTATAGTAACGAATCTATCCCTTTTTGAAGCTCGAATTACGCCAAACCTAAAAGCAAAGGATCCTATAATGGAAAAGTACCCGATTTTCTTATGGACAATATTCAAGTGACAGAACATGGTGTAAAATTACCGCGGATAGCAAATTTGTTTAAATATCTCATCAATTGATGCCGAATAAATGCAGGCAGGCATGCACAAAATATCTAATTAATTTTGTATGATAAATAATTATTAGAAAATTCGTATATACATATTAATTAAAAAAATAATTTACATATTTAAAATAACATGAAAATATGCATGATGGTGCACTAAAATAGAGAGAAAATTAAAACCTGTTACTGAAAATGTCTATAACATAGTACTTTTCAATACCGTAGTTCTTAATGTTATTCACAAGCATATGGAATTTTTCTCATCCTTAAACGCAAAGGAAGAATAGAATAGAGATTGTTGTTATAAAAGTCCGAGAGGTAGTCACAATTTAAACCTAACCATTTTATACAAGCTGATTTTCAAGTAGTAATTGATTTTACTTATCAATCCCGAAAACAGTCGTCAGTTGTCGCAACAGCTGTGTATGAGGCCATGGTAATCGAAAAATGTCCCATTAAAATGTTAAAAGCATGGCAACCCAATTACAGATTTACCAATATTTTTAAAATAAAGCACGCTGTCATGTTTTTAGAGGCCTCGAAGTCTGAGCGGGGGTTGGCGAGCGTAGCTCGCAGGGGGTAGGCCCCCTAGTATTTATATAATGCAAAACTTGTCATCACAATAACGTCTAAAATACTAAACCAATTTTATCCTAATTGGAGCAGTATATTAGTTTTTTTGTAAGTATCTTGGATGAGTTTGTTAATCAAGTATGTGGCTCTTATAGTTCGTTTACATGGACACACTAAAAAATTCTGTTACATTATGGTCTATGGAAAAAAATTGTTTGTGCTGCATGTTATTCTTACATTATACAAATCTTCCAGCAAAGAGTAGGTTATTATTATTATTTATTTTTTTAGGTAAAATATTTTGGATGACTGTGTTAATGAAAAAGATTCTGTAATTTGTTAAAAAATAATGGCCCTTTGAAAACCCAAGTAACATTATAGTCGATGGGTCAATTATTTTCAGGTTCAATTATATTAAGTTCATTCAGTTCATATTTAAATTCTTCAATTTTAATAAAGTCTTTAAAATTTTATTGTTTTTTTAGGTATGATATATTAAAATATTTCAATGGCATTCATTGAATAGTTTGGGTCTAACTCTGTTTGAAAGTCGTAAATATATTATAGCCTATGGGTGATTTTTAAACTATAATTTCCACAATTTTTTAACATTTTTGATATAAAAAAATCATATCCATTCAATTATATTTGGTAAGTCAAATTTAAAATTTCTACACATTTTACCTTTCTAGCAAAAATTGCAAACTTAGAAGTCGGATGTCAATGATTTGAATCAACTTTGATGTTGTACAGTTTTTCAATACGTAAAAATAAAGCTTTTAAAATTTGAGAAATTTTTTTATATAATTACTATTTTTTACTGTCAACAACTGCAATATTAATTTGGGATGAAAAATAAATAGAAACATATTTAAATAAGAGATTTTGCTTTAATATTAGTTATGTTGTTGTTTCAGAAGTGATACTTAATACAATTAAATATTAAAGAGTATATTCACATAAGTTGACAATTCTAAAAATGGGGGGTGGGGATTATTTATAACAATAATTCAACAAAGGCAAATTATGATGAACAAATGTAAATTCTTCAACACATAAAAAATCTTTCAAAAATTTCCAGATTTTAAAGGCTCTACTGCGTTATAATGTATCTCTAATGCACAATTTTGTTTTCTTATTCATTGTTAATCTTTTATATAATTATTTTCATTGGATTAAAAAAATATCTCTTGAAAACTTCAATGATTTTTTACAAATTATTTAATATTTATCTTTTAGGAAATACCTATGAATCACCCTGAAAAAGTAGAAGTTGCTGGATCTGGAACAAAAAACAGATATAAAACCATCTTACCAAGTAATTAATAATTATAACCTTTTTATATTTTCTGCAATCTAAGTATGTTTTCTTTTGTTAATAATTTTAAAAAGCTTCTTTTTTTTTTTAATTACTACTTGGGCAATTTTATTATGTCTTAAGTGTGCATTTGAATTAAACACCTGTGATAATAACCATAATAATATATCTAAAAATTACCTTACCATTTCCCGGGTTTATTTTAAATGTCTCATTTTGTTAGTCAAGTTTTCCAAAAAAACCTCTTTCCAAATAAATAAAAAAAACCTGTTACAAGATCGCCTGACAAAATCACTATTTTTGTCGATAAAAAGTTCCATTCAACTCACTTATGAATAACTCCCATTATCATAGCAACATTCTTTTGCTATAACAGGGTTGCATTAGCAAATCCACACAGCAAAATTGCCTCACTTGTTCTTCAATCTCATCCTTAAAATTTTGTTTAAAACTAATGAAATTTAAAGTTAATGAAATTAATAAAAATTAATAAAATTTAAAATTAATGAAAAGGAAATTTCTTTTGTTTATTTCAAACGAAAAATTTAATAAATTGGTTGATTTACAGATATATTATTTTGTTTGCTGTGATTGTTTAAAAATACAGTCAAACCTCGTTATACCGCCATTATCCGTTCGAGAAATTTTTGGCGCTATAACGAGTTTGGCGGTATATCGAATTGGAATACAATAAAAATTAATATTCATACTATTATACTAATATTATTATTATTAGAAAAATAAATATCATAATGCCTTTTTATTAAATTATCCAATAGTATATAGTATATTATAATAGCATAAATTAATATAATATAATTAATATGTATAATATAATTAATGCTACATGATTCAAAATTATCCAATTAATGTATAAAATTAACATGCACTTACCTCTTTATATTGTCAATTTTAGATAAAGTAGATAATTATGCACATAACAGACACACACATACATTAAATCTCACACTGAATTTATTTTACTTTAATTATCCTTTACAGGAAAAAATTTTTAAATGCTAGTTTGAGTTTTCCTTTCTATATTGATTTTTTCAGTATCTTTTTCTACAACTAAAAGATTGTTCATCATTTTTTTATCAGTTGCATGTTTTTCTAAGAAAATTCTTATTTTCCCAATGCAATTTTTAACTTAATCAGATGTAATATGCGGCGTTTCAGCTTCTTCAGATTCGCTGTCAGATGAATTTGAATTTTCATTTTGATTGGCAACAATTTCTTCGATTGTCAAATCTTCAAATGTTGAAACACTTTTGTCTATATTAATGTACTCAATTGCCTATAGAGGATGCTCAATATCTGTTAATTTGTGTATTTCGTCTTGTAGTTCCTGAAGTGGTGTACTGTTTTGTTTTTTAGTAGATCCTTCAGGTTTAATCAATCCAGTATGTTTCCAGCAATTAACAATAGTTTCTGATGAAATTTCATCCCATGTTTTTTTTATCATGCGAATAGCATCATGTAAAAGAATTGGAGAAAAATCATCTTTACTGATTATTTCAATGATATGGCGGACGTGATACTTTCGATAATGAGCTTTGAATGAGTTTATTATACCCGCATCCAAAGGTTGCAAAAATCCAGTATAGTCAGGAGGTAAAAATTCAATGCTGATATTGGTCATTGGATATGCTTTGTGACAAGGGGCATTATCCAAAATCAATAAAATATGGCGTTTGCTTCTTTTCATTTCTATGTTGAAATTCGCTAACCATTTTTGAAATAATGATGAAGTCATCCACGCTTTCTTATTATTCTCATAATCTACATAAAGAGCAGGATTAAATTTTTTTAAACATCGTGGCTTAGCTTATTTTCCAATCACAGTCATAGTTCTTTTATTAGATCCATCACTATTCGTACAGAACACAAGAGACACGTGATCTTTTTTTTTTTTTTTTTTTTTTTTTTTGTATCCTTTTAGCAGGCCCACTCAAAATTGTTTTATCTGGCTGCAAGCGGTAAAAAAGGCCACTTTCATCCATATTGTAAACATCCTTTGGTTTATAATCTAAAATCAGCGCACTCTGTTTTTTACGACCATTTGACACAATATCAGTTTCACCACTTCGCATGTACTGAGAGAATCCTCGTTGCTTTTTAAATCTGTTCAACCAGCCACTACTGTATTCGAAATCTGTAATATTCATTTGCTGGCCAAGGACTTTTGCCTGCTCTCTGATGACATCTCCGTTTATGGTAGCATTTTTAGCAGCACTCATTTGTTGTATCCATGTGTAAAGTCTTCATGTTTCTCTGTTTTCAGTCTTTTAACAGATGATTGCAGTTCGTTGGTGTTAATCCATTTTTCCGTATTCATCAAAATGTCTCCGATGCAGCGCGTGCTAACAGGCTTTTTCCAGAGCGTAGAGAAATGATTGGAGATGTGTTGCTGCGATACATTCACAAATTTCCCGCTTTTCCGAAATTGATAAAACTGCTCTTTTCGCCACTATGAGTTAAAATAAAGAGACAGGATGATATTTTACAGATTTAGCTGGTGAATTCTTCGATGTTTCAATCAACGTCCGGTCAAAATTTTGAATGAGAGATTTTGCATTGCACACTGTTTTCTTTCTAGAAATCGACATAAAGTACAGGGAGAAGTTCTTTTTTACATTGTTCTCACCTGAGAGAGGATACACCATTTCAGCCAATGGCGTGCCACGCTTTGTTTTCTCCCCGCTCCAGAAGCGCATCGGATCACGTAACTCGCAGCCTGAATCAGAACTTTCACTTGCTCGGCACCTCAGTGCGCATTATTTTTCTTCTCCCAATGACAGGTAGAATGGGTAGCAGGTGCATTTTGGCAGGTGTTGAGAACAATACGAATTCTTTGCTATTCAATAAAGTTTGAATTGAGCTTGAAAACATCTAGACACATAAAAAGGAGGTGCCCTTTGAAATTCTAACAAAAAATTTTAAAAAGAAAGATGTGCAAAGAAAATACAGTAATTTCTAGAAAATTTTTTTGGCGGTATATCGAGTTGGCGCTTTAACGGATACATTACATTGAAATTCCTATTTGGCAGATTTGTTCATAGACGCAATTGGCGGTTAAACGGAATTGGTGCTATTTCGAGCAATCGGGGTTTGACTGTAGAAGGTTTTTTAACTGACTTTCAATTATTGTTAATAAAAAATTAAATTCAGTATATTTCATATGTGTTTTTGTTTTTAATATTTTTTATCCACTTGTCAAAAGTATAAATATTTATATTTAGTAAATTTGTAAAATAGTTGAAAAAATGTGCAACTCACAAACTTTTCTAAGATCCTCTACAACATTTTTGGCAAACTTTTTCTTTAAGAATCATTGGTCTAGAATGCTTACAAAAGATTTTGTTAGTCAAAGAAATGAGAATTTGCCTTTTAGCAGTATTAATCAGTTTGATCAGTTTTAGCAGTATTAATCAGTTCATCTTTTCTTTAATGCAAAAATGAATGGCATAAGTTGGATTTTTAAACTGTACTATCTATGTGACAATCCGATTGCTGCATTTACATTACATGAGATCTTTTGATTTTTTGAGGGAAAAAGAAATCCAATGTTATTGTACATTTAGGAAAAAAATATAACATTAATGTTATTAAATATTAAATTTCAAGTAAGAAATCATGCTTACAATATAGGTTAAACAGAAATTGTGAAAATAACATTTTACAAATTGCATGATTTTTTATTCACAACATTATCTCTCAAAAGTATATTGTTCTTCTAAGAGTAGGTTTCTAATTTCAGAGTTGATGAACTAAAAATGACGTCACTTTGACAAACTTATAAAAAGTATTTCAGTTTTTTTAATTAAATGTTTTATGAAGGGGAAAAATGTCACTTGTACCCGATAGACCATTTTATTTTTAATGCCCTTGTGAAATGTTTTAACCGCCATATTTCAAAACTAATTAATTGAAAATACTATATTCTTTTTCTTTAAATTCACTTATCATGAATAAAGGACAATAATTGTCCACCTAAATGCAAGGAGCTTTAATTTTTGTCGATTGAATATAAACCTGAAAAAAAAAAAATCTACAATGTAAAGATTTCTAAATGTCAATATGTTATGTCGGCAGATGATTTTTGGTTTTGGAGAATAAATTGAATCATGAAGCTTGAATATCTGAAAATATTTTTTTATTTCTCCATTTTTTTTTTTTTAAATAACATTTTAAAAATGTTTTTGTTATAATTTTATCGTCTTAAAATCTCTTCTTACATAGAAATATCTATTAATCCTTAGTACATATTTTATGAAATTTTACAAGTCTGAGAAAGACTTGACATCAAACAGAAAGAGAGGATAAGTGACGAAAATCCCATGTCTTCATTGTGTTAACTAACACTCACTGCACCAAGACTTCAATGTTAAATTGAAAATTTTTCTTTATAGTTTATATCCAATCAATAACAGTTCGATTCCTCTTCAAACTCATTTTTAGAAGATTGTAAAACACTTTAAGAAATTTAGAACTTTTGGTCCCTCAAATAGCATCTGATAAGTATTCCTCCCCCCCCCCCCCCCCCCCCCCACTTTTTTTTTTTTTTTTTCAATTTGTGAAAGAATGTATTTTTCACTTTGAGTCCGGAGGTCAATATAAAAACCCTATTGAGCCCATTTTGAGCTTACGCTCGGGCTGAGCCTGTCTCATCTCTAGTAGGTCTAGAAGTCCTAAGTATCTTAGCTAAGTTGTATGTTTAACACAAACAGTGGAGTTGTAGGAGAGAAAGAGAGAGATGGAAAGAAATTAATATTCTTATAGAACAGTGTTTCTAATAGAGGCAGTATCTAACCTTTTCCACAATAGTTTGTTAAAACTAGTTCTTTCACATATACCATATCTTCACCAGTGATTTCCATTTACTGTGAAACAAATATTGTGTTGATTTTATGGTTTTGTTTTATATGATTTGTTATTGGAATAAAATTTGATAGGCAAATGGAATCCTTTTAAAAAATATATGTTTTTTACAAAATATCAGTTTAGCTATACTGTTATTTATTGCAATTTAAATACTCTTATATTTTATTATATTATTTTATTTCTGTAAAAATCACAACAGTTATACAAATTATATTAAAATTGTTTGTTTTATAATTATTGCATTGTACTTGATTATCTGTAAAACCTTTTTTCTTCTAGCTATTGAATAACTAATTACACAACTTTAATTCGTGTATCTGAAATTTCCTGAGCATGAAATTTGTCGAACATTGATTTTTTCCCTGAGAAATTTAATTAATACTACAGAAAAAAATAACCCAACTTTTTAATTATTTTTATGTCTGATATCTTAAGTTTCTATCGCTAGCAGATACTCTTAGTATGTGAAAATCCTATTTATGTTATTAACTATGTTGTCAGAGATATGTTTAGGAAAAATTTTTGCCCTTTAAAGAACCCTTCACAATTAAAAAAAAATCTTTCACAAAAATTTTCACCTTAAAACAGGATTTGATACAAAATATTTTCCCTTAATCTTCTAAGCGGCTCTCATGTAATGTTCCGTTTCATATGTTCCATTTCCTGAAATCAATCTAAATTAGCTGTAGACAAGAATAATTTAAATAGAATAATTTTGAAAGAAATTTCCAAGATGAAAGAATACAAAAAGTATATTGGCACATAATTACAAAAGAAAATTTAAGTTAACCTCATATTTATGAGCATTTTTATAAAAAATGCAAGAAAGCCCTCAGATGCTTAGAGGATTAAAAAGGATCCTTTAACCTTCCTACCCTGAATGGGTCAAATCAGCCCACTTCTATAAGTTATTTAATTCGATTGGAACCAGATTTTTTTTCATAAAGTAAATTAAATAAATGCTACCGAGAACTACGTTAAATAAATATGTTAAATCATTATCAAAAACAAATTCTGGTGTGAAATATTTTTATCAACGTTGAGTAAAATTTCAACAGGGTACGAAGGTTAAAAAAATTTCACCTTAATAAAAATACCATTCACCAGATTTTTTGTTGAAAAAATAGATCTTTTACAAATTTAGTGCTTTTTAAATAAAATCTGACCTGTAACAAAACAGCTGATGTCACATAAGAGCCTGTTATCGAATATTTATATATAAAAATGATATTGTTAAAAACAGATAAACAATATTCTAAATCAATGTAATGATAATTTCAAATTCACAAAATTATGACTAGATTTTTCATAAATATAAAAAACTGTTCGCGGTTTTAGAAAAGCAGAACCCTGTGAAAAAATCTGAACAGATTCCTGATTAATACATATTTATTTATTATGTTATTATTAGCATTAAATTTTTTTGTTATTAATTTTTGTGTATTTTTTAATAGATGAATCAACCCGAGTTCATTTATATGAAAGAAATGATGATCCGTTGTCTTCATATATAAATGCCAATTATGTTAGAGTAAGTTGTTAAATGTTCTTTTCATAATGTTTTATAATTGATCAAATCTCTTTCTATTCCTCTGCAACAAGATTGTTTTAGTTCATTACATATACTTCATAATTTTTTTATGTTTTAGGGCTATGGTGGTGAAATGAATGCTTATATAGCTACTCAAGGTCCAATGCCTCACACTGTAAATGATTTTTGGCTGATGGCTTGGAAAGAAAAAAGTTCTATTATAGTGATGATCACTAAGTTAAAAGAGAAAATGAAGGTATCATTTTTCATTTATACTTATTTAATTTTAAAATATAAACCTGCAATGTAATGGTCAGTTTTTAACTAATACTAGTTGCATATCAACCCGCTGTGTTGCATTTAACCCTTTCTGTGTCAAAGTAATTCTGTTTTTAAAATGTGAAAATGATTGAATGTCACCAGAATTTACAAAAAAATTTATTTTAAATAAATATTTTTTCTGCTTAACATACATTAGAAAAACCAAATTTAGAAAAAAAAAAAGTCTAGGTGCCATTTGGCAGTTAGGAATTAAAATTAAGTGGTATAAATAATATACCACCACCTTTCTAAAGGCCTGGGGGAGAGTGGAGGAAAAAGGGGCACTAGTTTGATCACTTATTATTATTATTATTATTATTCAATTCTTATGAATAGGGACAATAATTGCCCTTTTGAATTGCAAGGAGCTTAAACTTGTTTAACCTCTTTAGTTAAATATAAAACAAAAAAGGCTATGGTGAAATGATTTCTAGATGTCAATTTTTTTGTTTTCTAAAATAAACTAATTCATGAAGCTGGAATATGTGAAGATATATTTTACTACTTCGAATTTTATTTTATCACAGTTATTTTTATCATTATATGCATCAAATGTTCTTTTATCTTATTACTACTTGCCTATTCAAAACCCATTAACCAAAGTTTCACATTTATGTAACAAAATGTTCACTGAATTCCATAGACTTCTCTTTATAATAAAAATTTAAACTCTTGTTTTTATGGTTTCGTTCATCTCATCCCGCTCCGTTGTCTGTCTGTCACAGAGCCATTCTCGAAAACTATGTAACTTACAGAGTTGAAACTTCGTGTATAAATCAGAATATCAGCTGTAAAGAGCTGAAAATATTAAAATTTGAAAAATTCGTATTATTTTAATAAATAGACATAAAAAAACCAAAATTCTAATAGCCTTTTTCTATTAAATTTAAACATTTTTCGTTATAGTAGATGCCAAAAATTTAAAATACACAATGAAATTCTTTCTATAATAATTAATTTTCTATCAGACGATTTTCACGTGAAAAAGGAAAATGAAATAAAATGTTTCACCAACTGAAAAAAAGATGAAATAAAATATGAAATAAAATTGATTGACGTCATAGTGGTAAATAAAATGGAAAATGTCTCAGATTTCTCAATAATACAAGGAGTATGAGTATGTGGATGTACACAAAGCAGATTAATATCACGTCATTAGAGAATTTAAAAGAAAATCTGACGTCATATGAGAAGTTTAACGAATTTTTCAAATGTTTGAGAATAATACAAAGCGAGTATCAATATGAATAATAGAGAATAGTAAATATATGAGTTTGAGGAATGTATTGAATCATGATAAAAACCCGATTATGGAAATATTCGCATATTTTAACATTTTGAAGGCATCCAACATGTTTAATTGTGAAATTATATATTTTTTAAATATCGCATTTAGTATGATGGATATTATTATGACAGAATATAATAGCGGGTTTCGCCCGCTATCCGGCTGGTTTAGATTTTCGAAAAAACGGAAAAATAGACCGGTAAATTTTTACTTTATAAAAAACATGACTTTTTTTTTTGTTGTTGTTGCTAAATTATATTTATTTGAATTTATTAAAGAAAGGATAAAGTGTTTTGAAAGGAATATTAAATGAAACCCTTTGTGCGATCTTCGATCACACTTACCCACTTGTTTGTAGTGGCATGACTAGAACAGTAAACTTTTTCTCTTTTTTTATTATTATTGTAGGTGAAATGTGAACCCTACATCCCTGACTATCAAGCTTGTTACAATGATATTGAAGTTACTGTTACTCGTGTGATTCCATGTGATGGTTACACTGTTCGGGAATTGATATTACGAGTAAGTTTTTTTTTTTTTTTTTTTTTACCTTAAATTATTTGTTTTTGTGATTCTTCTTTGTTTCTGATATCAGAAAATTTGTCATTATATATTAAAAAAAATTACATCTTTCATGTGAAGTGTCAGATAGTTGGGTCAGCATTATTTAATAAACATTTTTATACTTTATTTGCGGTGGGGGGCAGACCATGAATGATCCAGTTCAATTGAAGATCATTAATATTTAGGATATTAGTATCCTGGGCTAATGTTTAAAATACAATATTGAACTAAATCTTAACCACAGCATCTTTTCAACTCTTTTTCTTTTTATTCATAATAGCCAATTTGCACATATTTCTTTATTTTATTCTACGGTTGTCAGGGGTCGATCCAAGAAAAATTTAGGGCCTATTTAGGGCCCTTTCACAAAAATCTATTTAATAAAATGGGTCCCTTCACAAAATTCAGTTTGATAAAATGGGTCCCTTCACAAAAATCAATTTGGTAAAATGGGCCCCTTTACAAAATTCTATTCCATAAAAACTTACTATTTATTATTTTGTGATGTTTTAAAATGTGTAATTTGTAAACAAACAAGTTCACCAGAGAGGAAAACTTCAGCGAAAGGATTTAAAAAAGCTTGTTTATAAATGCTTGGTTCGAATTTAGTTAACTAGATTTCATCTTTCGTTACAAAATGTTATTTTTCACAAAAATATAATAAATTTCACAAAAATAACCTTTGCATTTCACAAAATGGGCCCCAAGATAAAAAACCTGCATCGACCCCTGGTTGTTATGATAAAATAACAGTCGTGTGATTATTTACTTATGTAAAGACACTGCAAACAGGGCAGGGGGCGGGGGGATAATCATGAAATTTGTCTAGAAAATGTTTATTTTAAATATTGATAGAATGCTGCTGTCATAAGTTGTATTGTATTCATAAAGCCATTAAAGATGGTGTATTTTTTGGATATTAAATGCTGAAGAAATATTTTCTGAATTAAAATAGAAAAATCCATAAATGCTTGCCTGATTAATATTTTTTGCTTATTTTGAATATTCACAAAGTCTGTTTCATATCATTGCATACCTAAAGAAAAAATAAGAAATTATATGTACTAGCAAAAAAAAAAAATTTTCATTTTGTGGTTTTGTAATATAGCCCTCCACTCCAACCTCTTATTTTTCTGTGAAAAATTCAAAATTATATTTCCATTTTAATTGAAAATTTTTTTTTTTTTTTTTTTTTTTTTTTTTTGTATTAATGTTTGTAAATTGCATAACTACTCATATTACTTTTTCCATTTTTTAATGGAATCTGCTTATTTTAAATTCCTTTTTTGTAACAGTTTTTAAAATAACAAAAATAATAATAATAAATACTAATCTTTGATTATTTATAGAGGTTTAGATTACTAAACCACTTTTTTTTCTTTTCTTTATCACCTTACATCACTTTTTCAGAGTTTTTTTTTTTTTTTTTCAATTTTGTAATTTTTTTATGCTGGTGAAATAGTTTATGTTGGTATTGTGCTAGTAATATTCTCTTTCAGATGACTTTTACATGATTTTCTGATTACTTGTAACATGCTTAATTTTTCAGAGAGGAGAGGAAACTCACTCTATTTATCATTTCTGGTACACCTCTTGGCCCGATCATAAAACCCCAGATACAGCAAAGCAGCTTATTTCAATGGCATTAGAAGTCGAAGCTTTGAGACAAGAGACTAGAAGATCTACCAAAGGACCAATAATTGTTCATTGCAGGTTAAATTTGCATTTTAAATATAATTGCTATAAAAATCAATTTCCTTTGTTAAATATTTTATATTATTAAGATTTTAAAATTTACAATACCAGCATTACTTATTTGCAGGGCATTTTTTCTTTAAAAAAAGTTTTAGGAGTTCTTTGGTTTGATTTAAAGTGTGAAAAGAAAATAATCATTTTGTAGTTCAAATCGTAAAAAATGTTTTACATTACACAGATTCTGCCCACTAACATCTTTTCAATTCCTTCACTTGCTTTTAATGCCTAGCGCTAGATGTCATCCTTTCAAAAACCATGAATTTACATATATTGAAAGCTTAAATAAAATCAGAGAAGAGACTACTTTTACAAATTTTATAAATATTAAGTTTGCAACAATACTTAAATGCAATGAATCTCTTGTTGGAATCATTATTAAATTTATCTGTGAGAAATTGTGTTCATACGCGAATGTTGAAATTGTATTGTGTTGAAAGAGGCATTAGAAATTAGTCATGGGTCGATCCAGGAAAAAATTGAGCGCTGTTAGGCCCATTCACAAATTCACAACTTTTAAGATTTTTTGTGTGTAACATCACAAAATCTCGATACCTGGATATTTTTTCTTATTGGTATGGAAATGTCAGGAAATTCATTGCTGATCTGGAATAGACAACCTGCTTATAGTATTGTGAAGTGTAAAAGGTCAAATTGAACGCTTTGGAACCTGTTTGATGGAGTAGTGTTGAAGGCGATCGGAGGGCTTTGAATGTCTTTGTACAATAGCCTTTCATTTGTACTCTCTCACTTTTGCACATGTTCCTTTAGATTTTGCATCTTATTTATTGTCAGTTAGTAGCATGAAATTGTTTATTGGTAAAAATTATTAATGTGAAAGGAAAACGAAACGTTTCAAATGGTAAACAAAAATTAGAAATCCTTCAAAAACTTGATATTGGAGAATCAACTAGCAAATTAGCAAAGTATTATCAAATTGGAGTACAAACTGTATGTGATATATGGGACAAAGAAGATTTGATTACGGTGACATTACTGTGGTTAGTAAAATATGTATCGATATACAACACAAGGTGAACAAACAGCAGAAACAAAGAGACATTACAGATTTTTTTTAAGCAGTAAATGCTAAAGAGAAAATTCGTAGTTTGATGTTATACAGCATGCAAATGTAAGTAATTTTTAATTTTTGTACTGATGTTGATTTTTTCTTTAATAAAAAGGACTTTTTTGGATTATCTGTGTTTTTCTATTGTCCGTGCAACCCCTCCCAGTGATTAACCCAGATAATTGGGAGTGCACTGTATTTGAATGTTATTTATAAATTCCTTTGAAACATACTTTTATATTATACAACTACAAAATCAGTTGTTTGTCAAGACTTGTGGCCTCATGTATAGAATTGAATAAAACTCACCACACATATGTAAAAAAATTTCTGCATCGGAAAATCCAATTTTTCTAAAAATTGACTGGTAATTTTTCTTAATTTTTGCAAAAAAAAAAAAAAAAAAAAAAAAAAAAAAAAAAAAAAAAAACTGACCCAGACAAGGGGTCAACTTTGTTAGCTACTTTTTGAAAAGGAAGGAAAATAAAGTGTAAAGTCAAACAAAAGAAAGTGCCATTTTGTTTCTGTTTCAAAAGTTACCTATATTTGTTATTGTTAAAGGTCATTGGTAAAGTTTTGAGGGGGAGAGGGGGCTGGCAGATTTCGGTCGCAATTTAAATATTTCATTAATGTTAAAGGTATATAGATCTGGCACCCTTTGTTGATGGAAGGTGGAACTAATTTATTTTTGCAGTGAGTGACTCAATCTAAAAATTAAATCACTGCTTCACAGCATGTTTGGCCATTGGCTCAATGCAGACCAGATAGTCTTTAGTGTGATTTGAAACATTTAAATTTTTTTCATTGAAACCTAGAATATTTTTTATTTAGGGATGAATTTCATTTTCATTTGTTTCTTCTGAGAAATAAGATTATATTTCTAGAAATTTAGAAAAGCATTGTCTTAGAGAATCGGGGATACTATTTTATATATAATCATCTTACCAGCTGTTTTATTTCCACTCTACTCATGATTTCCAGTTTCTTCTTTCATTACTTATATTATTTATATCAGTGTTTCAGCTATCCAAAATTTCATTTATGTCCCAAATCTTAATAGTAAGAATTGTTAGTTCTATTAATGGAATATTCAATTTCCTTGTAGATTCATTACAAAAGTAATTTGTTCTTACATGGTATAATATAAAATAAGATTACTACATACTTGAAATAAAAACTTTTTTTCTTATTTACAGTGCTGGCATTGGCAGAACAGGATGTTTTATTGCTGCTAGTATTGGTATTCAACAACTTCTTGAAGAAAACTCAATTGATGTGTTAGCCATTGTTTGTTCCCTGCGATTAGACAGGTAAGAAAGTTGCATATTTCTACATTTTCTAGTTTAAATGCTAAGTTTATTATTTTAATTTGATTAAATTATGTTAATTATTTAATAATAAAGTATAGAAAATAGAAAAGTCTAAAAAAAAATTGTATACTTATGTGTCATTTACAAAAAAGGAATAGATGTTAAATCCTTTTATTAAGTTTAGTTTTCAATTTTTTTTTTTTTTTTTTTTTTTTTTTAATCTTGCTGTTAATTTATGACCCATTTTAATTAGAATGATTTACTTTTCCATACAAGTTTTCCCATACATACACAGTTATGTTAAATGTTTATTATTCTTATTTTTTATATTTTATTTTATTTTATTTTATTTTTTAATATATGCATATTTTTGGTTTATCCATCTGCTTGTCCTTAATTTCATTTTTAAGTTTTGAAAAATATTCAGATTGAAATGCAATTTTAATGTGTGATGAAAAACTGTGGTATTCTTTAAAAAATGATTTTAATAACTGGATGTCTTTTTATAAAAGCCGCATCAATGTCTTAAATTATTTTGTATAATGTAATAATACTTTTGTTTAAAATAGTTTGTTTTTCTTATTCACTCTAGAGTTAAATTATTTATTTTTTTAAACCATCATTGTAACTGTAATAGTTATCATGATACAGTTTACATCATAGCAATACGTACTCTCTGCCTTTAAAAAAATTGTAATTTTATACTTGTACATATATATTTTTTTAATATGTTATCTTTTTACCGACTGCCAAGAAAGGTTATGTGTTTGATGCTTATCTGGGTATGTATGTGGATTTCTTTATACCCTCAAAACATCCCAACGGTTGGATGGATTTTAATGAATGAGGTCTCTATCGATTCATCTTAACCGTCCGATGGTTATAGGCTAGGTTTTGTTTTCATAAATTCAAAATGGCGGCCATAAAATACAAAATGGAGGTAGAGACAAAAAAAAAAAAAAAAAAAAAAAAAATTATGCACCATATTGAGTGGCATATTATTGGATAGGTCTTTCAAAATGAAGACTTATATGCTAGTTTTTGTTTTCATAAATTCAAAATGGCGGCCGTAAAATACAAAATGGTGGTAGAAACGGGGAAAAAAAAATTACGCACCATATTGAGTGGCATATTATTGGATAGGTCTTTCAAAATAAAGACTTATAGGCTAGGTTTTGTTTTTATAAATTCAAAATAGAGGCTGTAAAATACAAAATGGTGGTAGAGACGGAAAAAAAAAAAAATACGCACCATATTGAGTGGCATATTATTGGATAGGTCTTTTAAAACGAAGACTTATAGGCTATGTTTTGTTTTTATAAATTCAAAATGGAGGCCGTAAAATACAAAATGGTGGTAGAGACGAAAAAAAAAAAAAATACGCACCATATTGAGTGGCATATCATTGGACAAGTCTTTCAAAATGAAGACTTATAGGCTAGGTTTTGTTTTCATAAATTCAAAATGGCGGTAGAGACGAAAACAAATTTTTACGCACCATATTGCAGGGCATCTCATTGGATACTCTTTCAAAATTAAGACTATATTTCCTATATTATGTTACAGTCAGAAGCTCCATTTTTAGTTCGTTTTTTACGCAGTCTGGTTTTTTTAATTAATTCGTTCTTGTTTATGTTGTTCTCATTTGTGCCCTAAAATGATAATATTTCAGCATTACTTTTCTAGTCAGTAATTTATCATATCATTTCTATTTTTTTTTTCTAGATTTAAAAAAATAGATAAATATATTACTTTTAAAATTATTTCTAAAAAAATGTTACAAATGAGAATTTTTAAAAATTCAGGAGTTTGAATGTTTACATTAAGATAATCAGTTGTGTAAATGTCCATATAATATTCTCCCATTTATACAAATTTGCAAATTGAACTCATCTTCCCAAATCAAGGTCCATAATAGTAAAGGACTGCATGTGATGTGAATGAGACTGAGATTTATGATGGACTTTTTTGGAATATTTTTAGCAAGAAGCTTCTGTTGAACTTAGTGCAAAGCTTAATTATACATCGATTTTTTTTTTCTTTCAGAAAAACAGTAGTTATTTTTTATTGCTATAAATTTTTAAACCATTAAAGTCACAAATATAAAATTTGTTTTCAATGTCAGGTGAAAAGTAAATAACATCTATCCAGTTGTATACTTGCTACATCATTGATATGATGTATGCAGAATACAGAATAGTTGAATAGAAGTAGGCAAGAATTAAAAATAATTCACCAAGCATAGGTTATGAAATACTTTCAAACACATTTAGATTGATGTAACAAGATTTCACAACAAATAAGGTGAAAGATTTTATCTAAGTAATCAAGGTCAAAGTCAAACTGGGCGGGAGGCCCACTTTTTGGCTTAAGCTCAACTAGCCCCTCCCAGTCTAAGTAAACAATTTGGAAAACACATACACTTGAAAACTCAATTTCAGCAATAACTATCAGTAGTCTTAAAAATATTTGAATTCTTTTGTGAAGCCCTGTATATGATCTATATGTACTACAGCAATCTCTTACTTATATGTCGCCTCTTTTATGCATCTTTCTCAGTTATACGTCGATTTTCGGTAGTCCCGGATAAAGATAGAGCAATGCAATGTTATTATTATTATTATTTATTTATTTATTTATTTATTTTTTTGTTTATGCATCGCAACGGGAAATGTATTTCGTACTTATGCGTCGGAGAAATTCTTTCCATGCTGCACAGTGGGCATTGAAAACTATTTAGAAAAAGCTTTATTCTGAAAATGATGCATCTTCTTCCAAATATCAACCAGTATTAGATGAAGAATGGAATGCTGTTTCTGGGAGAATGATTAATTTTAACGATTTTGTAGATGTTGATGGAAATGTAACAACAGCAGAAATGAGCAAAATACAAGAAAAAGTCGCAGAAATGCAGGGTGATGCCAGTGAAGATGAATCAAAAAACAAAGAAAACGTAGAAACACATCCACCGACTTTTGTAAAGGCGATAGATGTTCTGGAAACCCTTTGTCACTACATCCAATGAACTGATTCATCTGGTTCAACGAATTTCAACATTGATATTTACTTGAATTTCATGTATACATCTCTCTTGTTTGTGCATCATTTTTGGTTTGTCCCTTCCACTGACATGTAAATCAGAGATTACTGTACTTAATATGCTAGAATTTAGTTCATTTAAAAAAACCATAACACAGTTGAAAATTCCACTTCAATAATTTCCACCAGTACATGTAAATATACTTGAATTATTTTGTGTCACTCTGTATATGATCCATAGAATTAATACAGACCAAGTAATATGCAAAAAATTAGTTACATTTCAAAACTCATACCACAACTTTAACACACTTGTAGCAATTATTGCTCATAGGCTGTACTGTAACCGAATTATTTTGTATGCTCCTGTAAATGAACGATAAATGTTATGCACAACATATTCTACATTAAGTCTCGTGTAGTGCACCTTAGTCCTGTATATCAGTTTCAATATGTTTGAAATAGTGTAACATCATTAAAATACATTGCAAACAATTTTTACACCTGTACACCATAATGTAATAGAATTCTTTTGAGTGTTCATGTAAACAAACTATAAATGCTATGCACTTTATTTTCTATGCTGAACAGGCCATTATAGTAAGCCTCATTAATATATATCAATTGCATGACACTCTGAGTTTATTTATGTGAGCTAGAGTATGGAAAGACAAACCAAAGTCATAAACAGTTTTCAAATTTGCTGGAAAGTGTTTAAAAGTATCCAGAAACTGGCATCAGACAAATAAAATACAAAAACTTTGTCATAAAAAGCAGAATAATATTGATGTACTATATGTAACTTCAATTGGCTTTTCAAGGTCAGTTTCCCTTCCTTATCTTATCTATATATCCACCTATCTTATCTATATATCTCCTTATCTTATCTATATCTTGTCCTTATCTATAACTATGATAACAGTAACAGCTCACATGATTGACTGATTATTCTTCTCCCCCCTCCTATTTGAGACAGGACTCTCACTAGAAAAAAAAACTGTGTGATTTTCCCACTCTAATAGAAACATCATTTAATATTTTGTTTGGAGGGAGCAAAATGGACGTAGAAAAACCAGATTTACTGTGCAGTAAAAATGAACCTTTTTTTTTACATGTATTTTAAAAGGAATACCAGGGGGGCTCAGCCCTCTACTCGCTAACGCTTGCCAGCAATTCACATTGAGACTGCTACACTGTCCCAGTTCGTTTTGCTCGCACGCCCCTTTTTATTTTTGCAGCAATTCTAACCAGAATAAGTACTACCTTAAATCATTTTAACATATGAAATTGACAAATTTTTTTGATGTAAAAAAATAATTGAAAATTTTGGGCATAAATCAATACCAATGTGCATAAATCATTTAAATACTATGAAAAAAGGATCTTGGAAACACAATTAGTTTAAAACTCACTGCACCTATAATATTGTACAGCACGGTTAAAATTCATTTTTTAAAAACATTACATGATAGGATGATAGTTTATATATATCATCAATCATTGTTTAAATTTCGTTCGACATTTTACAGTTCTAATTGATTATAGATTTTTGAAAAAGAAATTATTTTTTACTTCAGCAAGACAGCAACAGATGGCAGCAGGTGCAATCTAGACAGTTGATATTTTTATTATCTCTGATTTCGTGTGATTGAAATTCGTAAATAAATTCTAAATAAGAGTTGAGAATTCATTTGAAATTAACGATATTACTCATAGATTAAAATGAGCAATCATCTCAAACGCTTTGGATTACGCACATGTTATTTTATTTTTAATAATTGCTAGTTTGAGTTTGACTGCTCTCACACTGGCCACTATATTGGATATATATTCTAGAAACTACAGTTATTGCCAAACGATAATCTAGAAATTCAGCCTTATTTCCATGCCACGTAAGAGAAATTTAAAAGGACTATTTTTACTATTATAATTTACTTACATGCAGCTTTTAAACGTTCAAATAATAAGAAAAAGAAAGTAAAGAAGCAGATAATGATAAAATGAGTACCAAGTATGCTTGGGAATTAAATACTGGGGGTTCACCATCAGAATGATCCCTTGTCTAGAACATTTGCTATTATATAGCATGTCATGGCCGTGATCATGAAAGCAGTTAAGTACAACAGGCAATGATCTTTCATGGATTGTAGTGTTGATAGTTTAGTTTAGTTTTCATACTATGCAATATAATGTTCACTGTAAATATCTTCTCTCTTTTAGTTGATTTCTTTAGAAATTGACCTATTGTTTGTTTAAATATATATCTATCTCTATGTAATACAAATCTTGTTATTACAATTCAATGCAAATCTTGTGAAATGCAGAACCAATTTGAACCTAATTAGAATAGTATATTGATCTTGCCAGTTTATTAAACGAGTTTGGTAATCAAGTATGTAACACTTATAGTTTGTTTACAGGGCACAAAACACGCAGAACAAAACCTGCAAAACTTGTCATTACGATAATGTCTGAAATACTGAACCAATTCTAACCTAATTTGGTCAGTGTATTGAACTTGCAAGTATCTTGGAGGAGTTTGTTAATTGAGTATGTAGCTCTTATATTTCATTTACTGGGACACACAAAAGCAAAACATACAAAACTTTTTATCATGATAATATCTGAAATACTAAATCAATTTGAACTTAATTAGGATAGTGTATTGATCTTACAAGTATCTGGGATGAGTTCATTAATCAAATATCAAGCTTTTATAATTTATAGGGACACGCAAAAGTTTTCAATGGCATTTGTTGAATAATTTGGGTTCAAACCTTGTTTGAGTGTCGGGAATATGTTATACTCTACAGACAATTCTTAAACTATTATTTCAACACATTTTTAAAATTTTAAGTATAATTGCTTCATATCTATTCAATTACATTTGGTAGGCCAAATTAAAAATTTTCCTGCAAATTACTGGAGTGACACCATTTTATTTATTTTGTATTAAGTCTGATGTATGTACCTTAAAAGTAAAAAAGAAATAATAATAATGATAGTAACCCTACTCTGCTAACTGAGCCAAAAAAACTTGTTTTTTTTTTTCTTTAAAATTTTGCAAAAATTACTGTTTTTGTTTTATTAATTTTAATGTAAATTGTATTCTCTGTAGAGGTGGAATGGTCCAGACTGCTGAGCAGTATGAATTTGTTCATCAAGCTCTAAGCATATTTGAATCTACTCTACCTGAAGCTTCTGGTGATTGAAGAACAAAAAGAGCTCAAGTTTGATCTTAATCTTGATGTTGGAGATGTGGTTGATGTGTTATTGATGTGTATTTCCATGTTTATCGGTGAGTGGTTGTATGTTTACATTTGATGCTTGGAGAAGTTCCTGTGTCATGTGATGGGTGTGATTTGTATTTGAATCAGGTTTGTTTCTGGATCTTTAACGCACATGGTGCTGTTAAGTTGAATGCTGTTAATTATGCCACTTTTATATATAATCATTAGGGGGACAAAAAAACCTGCCATTCATAAAATAATTTTAAATGTTCTATAAAATGTTCTATAAAAGTTACATTTTCCCTCCCTTTTTCCTTTTCTTTTTATATTCTACATGAGTTTGTTAAAGTTTAGTGTTTGTTATTGTTTTTATCTAATATCTTCCTATTTCTGATAGTTTTTGGCATGTTTTTGTTACTTATTTAGTATTCTTCATTTTCATAAATATTTTATTACTGTAAAATTTTCTGAAAGAATTTTAATTTCTTCTTGGTGGTTTATTTTAAGATTTAGTGTTAATTTCTGTACCTGTTACTTAAGATATTGTTATCAATCTTTTTTAATTTTATATTTTAGTATAATTTTTTCAATTTCTGGCATAAAATGCACCAACATATGTATTAGACATAAAAATATTTCTTTCTTTGTAACATGTTTTTAAACTGAATTACGAGAAATAAAAGTATAATAATACTTTGAAGAAAAAAACTTTTAATATGAACATTTTGACGAGTATAATAATGTAAATTATTTAAAAGCTCTCTTGTATCTTTCATTAATATTTAATTTATTCAACCAAATGATAATTCATTCAATAAGAACTTTTTAACTACACATGTATAATGTATTTCAATTTTTCAGTAACAATGGCTCAATTTTAATGTTCAGAAACAGCACTTTAGTCAATAAATTGTAGTGCATGCAATTTTGCTTGCAGCTAATTTTATTGTCTATTTTTTTTTTAAGTGTAACAAAAAAAGAAATTTTAATATTTGATTACTTAAATTTTAATGCTAAGTTTGGCGAGTTTAAAGTTTAAGTTTTGCCTGCAATTTTTCTTTACAAATAACAAATTAGCATTTTAGCATCCTGAACTTAAGCTTAATTAAGCACTAAGAATTAATATTGCATTTTTATGCCAGAAATGCAAGCTAATCTACTATACCTTATTTATTTTGTGCTGTATTTTATTATTAAGTGTATAATCTGGGTATTTATTTAAATTGTATATATATATATATATATTTATGGGGTACTTAATGTGTTAATAGTATGCCATAAGTTCAGAATAATTTGCTTTAAAAGTTAGTGCCATTGGTATTTTAGTGTTTTATTGTCAGTTGCATTTGTGTGAGATGTAATTTTTGTGAGTATATAATAGTCTTTTCTTGACTGTTTCTTTTCATATATATATATATATATATTTAAAATTTATTATATCATGGGTATGGCATATGTATTTAATTACTATAATTATATGTCTGTTTCTTTTCTTTTTTAATGCATAGTGGCAGAGTTTTTTTTTCTTTTACAGCAGAATTAGCGAAAAAGGCTTGCCTTTTTTAAGCATTTCTTTATCCATATCTCATACATGTATGGGGCATCAGACATGTCTCATGTATGTGTGGGATGCTGCCAAATTTTTATTTCTATCTGCTTTTAAAGATTTATAATTCGCCAATATTGTTGCTTTTTGTAGAATATTTATTTTTTGATATTTATTTTTACTTTAAGGACAGTAGTTATTGGTGCTTTTTATAAATTACACTGGTTGGCAAAAATTATACAAATTTTGCCTCTCTTCAAATATATATTCTGAACTATATAGATCTGACATTCCTAAATCTAAATATGGCATCCAAATTGTGCCTGCACATTCAATTTTTATTTAAAAAAAGGTTTTATAATTACATAGAACAAGTTGGAAATTGTACGGCAAACGTGACAAATGAGGTGCGTTCGTACTATAGCTAGTTATATAAATATTCAGATCTTGATTTTTAATTCTGTGAAATGAATTATATCGTCTGCAGATTAATTTCTGTAATAAAAGAAGTATCTTGGTCGCTTGACGATTAAACCTCGGAAGCTCCTATAACAAGAAAGAACCAATTAAAAAAAAAATCAAATTTCTTAATAAATGTTTTTATTAATATTTTCTAAAGTTTTGATTCGATTTTTATAAAATTTGAAATGTCTCAACAAAATTCTGCAAAGATAATATATCTTAAATTTCAAACCATTCGGTTGGATAGTTTTTGCGTTGTTATGTGCGGACGGACAGACAGACGGACCAGACGACGACAATAGGTGCTACTATTTATATAATTACGAACGCACTTAATAATGAGTAATGATTTATTCATTTATAATGCTAAATAATATTGAAGTCATACTTTGGTTTAGTAATGCAAAATCTATAAGAATCTACCATTATTTTTACAGGGAGGATTTTAGTGCTGAACCAGTGTTATTAATCATTTTGTGAGCATGTTTTGCTTCATAATTTTTACCACAGTTTTACTTTGCTCTTTGCTGCTGACAAGCAAATGTATTAAAATTAGCAAATTTTAGCTTACTGACTTTCTTAGAAATTCCTTTTTTTTTTTTTATTTAATTCTTAGCTTTCTCTTTTAAAAGTCATTAATTGAAGTACAAATATCATTTAGCTTTCTGTTTGTATTTTAATATTCACCCATATTTCATACATATCATTTTTGCTGTAAATATCAATATTATGTTGCCCGTTCTGTGTAACACTCATTCAATGAAATTAACCTGAGATCACTAAACATCCAACTTGATGTTTAACCAACCTGTGTTGCTTCCCACTGGCAAGTTATCCTGCCAACCTGTAAATCAACAATTCATGTCAAATATGTCCTCAGGCATTAATAATAGATGACGAAGTTGAAAGTTGTATGTTTAAAGTACAAAGATTATCAAGAAATAATTCTGGGAACAAATGGGCTAAGTGATCTGGCTATCTATATCTGGTATAAGTGTTTAGTGATCTTAGGTAAAATCATTAATTAATAATCTTTTGGAGGCTTTCTTTTTGTTGTTCTCCTTTTCTTCCTTGTTTTCTATATGTATTTTTTGTTGTTGTTTTCTTTATTAAATTTATAGAAATATGCAGTTATTTGCTGCCTCCTGAATACATTATTTTCTGAAAGTAATATTGCCAACAATTTTATTGAGAATCTGTTAGATAGCATTAATCTGTGCTAGATAACATTGTTATTGTACTCATTTTTATTTTTTAATTTCATTAAACATTTTTAAAAAATATTTTGGGATTTTTCTCAATGTTTATAATATTTATATATTCCAGTGTTGTACTTATAAAATTGTTTTAGTGCGGATTATTATTCTTATTACATATTTCATATTTATGTTATATATAATATACATTGTGTTGTGTTAATATGTGCCATATTAGGTAATTTTGTGGATGATTTGTGTGATTTGTTGTAATTTTCATACTTTTTTTAGTTTATTGTAAGAATATATGTTTACTATTTAATTTATCAAGTGTTCATTAGGTGTAATATGCCTATTAAGTTATAAATTTTCCTCTTGTGGTGCATTTCGAAAACTGTTGTGATTGTTAAGATAATACGATACAGATTTTATATGGTGTTTGATAATGTATTATTTTATTCGCTGATACAGTTGGTATTAATTTTTGAGATTGTAAAATTTTAAAGTAATTTAATAAAAGCGTTAAGTATCATACATTTAAAAAATATGTTCAATTAGGTAATGTTATAGAGAATCAAAACATATCATTTCTCTGAGAATTGCATAATATTTAAATTATGTAGAATTTAATTTAAATTGATTGCTTTTATTATAAGTTATTTTCTAATTCTATCTATCAATATTGTAGGCATTTAAAAAAACAATAATTGTTCATATTATTAGTTTTGGCTATAATCATAACATCTAGGCTCCGACAGAACAAAATCCAGGAAGGGATAAGGTTTTGGAATAGATATATCTATGATCTATAGCAATGATGTAGTCGTTAAAAAAAAAACCTTAGCGTATTCAGTATACATTAGACATTTTATGCTACAGCTTTATTTGAAAAATGAAGAATAAAAGGAGCTTCTTAAAAAAATCCAGAAGTTTTTATTTATTTAAGTTATATTTGTTTAAACCCTTCACTACAGATCTAGTCCACAGCTTATACTTCTTTAAGTGGAAAGTCTGGTGAAACCCAGGTTTTCTAAACTCGGCTAAACCCCCAATTTTTTTAAAAAGGATTGTATAGGCTAAACTAAGAATTTTTTTCTCTGAAACAACCATACAAGATAATTTTTAAACATATAAAATGTAATACAGAAGTTTAACATTTAAAAATTTTAATAATAATAATAATAATAATAATATATATATATATATTTTTTAAGCAGAGAGTCTCCACCACCCTGAACATCTCATTTAACATGTTTTTTAAACACACATATATATAAAATAGAATTATAACTTGAGTGTCATGGGGATTCAGGATGGGCCTCCCCTTTCCCTGACCAAAAATTCTTAACAGAAAATTTTTCGAAATAAAAACGAAATTGAAGTGGAATAAAATATTCACCTTGTATTTAAAGTTAATAAAATATACATTAAAACATGCTTAAAAGGTGACAAAATACAAACATTTACATCCCGAGACTTTCGATCACTAATGTGATCTTCTTCAGTGGGGAACTGTTGACTGAGCTGAGTGTACGAATGTCGCTTCTCGCTTACACTGTGCTAATATGTAACGGAGTTTTAACGGGGCCAGTCTATTATTCTGTAGGGGTGTATCAGGAAAAGTCCATTAGTTCCAGTGCTGGGGTTCTTGATAATTTCAAAATATTAAACCAGATTTTAGGTACATTATAAGATAAGCAATCATTACAGACTCGATTTCCTTTGCATAGAATCTCCAAAGACTCTCTGATTTTAGTTGTAAACTCGTTATTTGTAGGAACTATAATTTTTTTAAAATAATAATGAATAAATGAATGAAATAAAATTATAGTTCCTACAAATAACGAGTTTACAGCTAAAATCAGAGAGTCTTTGGAGATTCTATGTAAAGGAAATCGAGTCTGTAATGATTGCTTATCTTATAATGTACCTAAAATCTGGTTTAATATTTTGAAATTATCAAGAACCTCAGCGCTGGAACTAATGGACTTTTCCTGATACACCCCTACAGAATAATAGACTGGCCCCGTTAAAAGTCCGTTACATATTAGCACAGTGTAAGCGAGAAGCGACATTCGTACACTCAGCTCAGTCAACAGTTCCCCACTGAAGAAGATCACGTTAGTGATCGAAAGTCTCGGGATGTAAATGTTTGTATTTTGTCACCTTTTAAGCATGTTTTAATGTATATTTTATTAACAAAAATTCTTAGTTATTTTTTTTTCTTACTCTTTATTAGAAGTCACTTGGAGAGAATATATTTTACTTTTTTTGAAATAATCAGATAAAAAAATGTAGTTAATTAAATTTCGAAATTTACAGGAACTAATGGAACTATAATGGCCCACCCATGCCGCCTTCTTACTTTTACCTATATTATAACGTGATATAGTTTTCCAAATTGAAAATGTCTTGTGAAATTTCATTGAATTTTCTATTTCTTAAAGTTCCCCATTTCGTAAGTGTAAACATAACTGATTCTTTTCTAAGAGTTTTTTATTGTATAATATATATTTAAAAATATTTTCAAATATAAATAACTGTTTTTGTTATGTGCTGAAAAAAATAATATGTGTGGCCAAAAAAAAAAAAAACATATTGTAAAAAAAACTGGGGTATTAATACTGATCATTGCAAAAAATTAAATTAATCTTATTAAATAGATTTTTTATTTATTTTTATTATTATTATTATTATTATTTTTTAGGGGTGGGGGGGGGGGGGGTATTAAACTAAATATTATAAATGAAATATTTTTCTTGTTTGTTTAAAAGAGAATAAAAATCTAGTAATTTATTTTATCTGCAATTTGACCACAATATGTTGCTGTGTGAGTCGTGCAACCTTTGATGGTTATAATCATGATTAAGGCAGCGATACTTACTATGTGGGCTGCATGTGCCATTAATTCATTTCATGCAGCCCTGGAAGTTAGGAACATAATTTTAAAAATATATAAATATACAAAGACATATATATTTTATAAAATCTATTTTTAAAGACCTCATGATTATTTTTAAAGTGTGGTGCAGTAAAAATTTCCGTGATTTGTTTCAGTTTTTCATCTCTCATTCAGGAATCTCCACTAATACCTAATGGATCTTATCCCACCATGGAATTAATATTAAATTGTTAACATTGGTTAAAATTAATATTTACATATGAATATTTAAATCCTATTTTTACTTTACCAATTTTCAGGCGTTAGTATTGATTTTTTGGAGAGAGATAAAGAAACATACAGATCCAGAACTTATTAATGCAATGCAAAGTATGACAAACTTGATATTAAATGAGAGTTATTTTAATTTTAACAAGAAAGTATATAAATAATAAAAGGTGTACCCATAGGGCACGCTATATCAAAGAGTGGAAAATGCAAAAAATTGGAAAAAAATATGATACATGATCATAAAAATGAGATGCAATTATTTGTCTAATATGTAGATGACATATTTATCAGACCGAAAAGTAAACCTTACAAGCCTCTTAAATAAAATAAACCAATATGATGGAAATATTCAATTTATAATAGAGAAAGAAAATTTCCAGTCCCTGGCATATCTAGATGTAAAAATAACAAATAAAGAGTAAAAAATATGACTACAGTGTATTGAAAACCTACTGTCAATCTCTCAATAATTCCTAGTACAGCTAACAGTCCCATCACATACAAACTTGCAGCATTAAACACATATATCAGTAGAGCCATCTACATTTGTTCAACTAAAGAATTTCAAGCACAAAACAAGTCTAGAGTTTATACCCCCCCCCCTCCCATTTATAGGTAGTTTATCACTAAAAATGAAAGAGAAATAACTAAACTATGGAAACAGGTGCCTATCATCCCAACCCATCTCTAAAGTAATATGGAACAATATAAAAAAATATCATGAATTACAAACAGCAAGGGGTTATAGAATTAAAGGCTTGAATATAAAGAAATAATATATAGGAATGATGAAAAAAAGATTGAAGAAAGATTTAAAGAACATATCTGGGATATTAGATACATCAACAAAACAATGTGTATTTCAAGGGAAAGTATAAGAACCCCATACAAATAAATTCAATTAAAATAGAAAAAAATCGCTAATTATGACAATCTTCAAAACACATTGAGGAGTGAATCAATCGAAATTTGCTTGGCAAGGGAACATATATCAAACAATATGATTCATGCAACCATAGACAACCGTTGGTGGAGAATGTAATGTCGAAGGAGAGGGAGTGATTAAAGAAAAAACGAGAAGAGGTAGGAGAAAGCTTTATGATCTTGTGCCAAGATAAGAGATCAAAGTGAGAAATGTTGGAAGAAATCTGTACAAGAAATTGGGTATGTGTTATGCTTTCTGACACATCGGACTGTATCTATATGTTTTTTTTTTTTTAAAGAAAATAACTATGTTTTTAATAATAACTGTTAATGTGTGTTTTTTATTGACAATACAAATGAGTTTTTTATAAAAGGATGTAATGTTATTTTACGTAAATTGTAATATATAAAGACACATTTATGCTACTATTGTTCTCAAAAAAAAAAAAAAAAAAAAAAATCAATACTGATGCCTGAAGATTGATAAACTAAAAATAGGATTTAAATGTAATACGGGCATTATACAAATGGAACATTCTGTTTTTAGACTGTCTACATATGAATAATTGTTATATAATAATCATGATAATATATAGACGTATGATTGCAAAAACATAAGTGCAGCCCTTGGGTTCCCTTCTCTACCAGATTTTGACTCTTACAGAAATTTAGTGAGTACCACTGGATTATGGTGACTACTGAACTAGTAGAACATAGATTTTTATTAAATAACACATTTTCTGTTTTCCAGATATGTCATGCTAGATACTTGTTTCCACTGTAGCTTAGCAAATTCTTCCAAAATTTCATACCTTCTTATGATAGTCAACTAAATTTTGTGTGAAAAGCTTTTTTTTTGTTTGCTAGCTTGATAATATACTACTCATGATAATATATGTTATCATAAATATTTTATTTGCATTTGGTGTTTCCTTTACAAATTCCAAGAAGTCCTGGGGAGTACAAATTAAATGATAACATTTCACCCCATTACCTTTTTTTCTAAAGCAAATTCTACATCATATTAAAAAATGTCTTTATTAAATTATTAACCCTTATCATCTTAACATAGCAGTATAGTTTATCAGTGTCTGCAAGTCAGGGTGGCTGGCAGCTGCAATGGTAAGAATTAGAATTCATAGTTTATATGTATTACTCACAGCAAGTGTAAAAATGTTATTCTGAAGCAAGTCACACAGTAGCTTTTTTCTGCATTTGAGTGCAATAAAAGATAAGTTACTCTTCATTTCAAAGGTTAATAATTTTTCCTTTAAATTAAATCAAAGCTCCTTATTATGAAATTTACAGTTCCCTTATTTTAAAGTCTTCTTACAGAATGAATCTCCATTAAATGGCCTCATGTTATTCAATTTTGCCCTAAATAGTACAGTCAAGATAGATTGTTATATGATAACTGCTTCTTACATATAAATACAAAATTAAACTCAAAGCAAAACAAGTACTTTCTTTTTTCAATTGTGTTATCGTATAAGAGTTTTTTAAGTATATTTGCTCAAATAAGTATATGAAAAGTTACACTATTCTGAATCTTTGTGATTACCTGTTTTCAAAATCACAATCCCTTTTGTCATTTTAAGTTGTTTTAATTTTTGTGTGTCTAATTTTGTAAAATTAATATATATGTAAAGTTTGCACAGATAAACTGATTTACATTTTTTATTTAATTCTAATTAAGATAAAAAAATATATATACATTCTAGTTTCTATTCACATAAAACTTTAAAGTAAAGTCAGAATGATTGACACTTAATAACCCCATCTAACATATTAATGCTGAATTAATAAAATCAAAAGCGATTTTTTTTTCAGTGGAATTTTCTGATGAGTTTTTCACATATACACATTTAAATATTTATATCAATAGCTATACTATATTAATTCAGGGGGGAAATTAATGTTAGTCTGTTTTCTATGAGATTTGAGATGACAATGTGGTTTGATAGATACTTTGAGAAGTGTACTATCATTTGGTAACCTTGGATCCAGGCGAAAATGAAGATTGTTTTTTGAAAACCATAGTGGAAGATAGGTTGTACATGTATATAAGAAGAAGAATGATAAATAACTAGTTTGTGATTATCATCTTCTTTTCTTGACGTAGAGTCTTGCACACCTAACCCAAACCTAAATATTTTATTTAAAATTTATCTAAACCCGGCAAAATAATTTTTGTTAACACAACATACTTCAACCCAAAAATAACCTGAAACCTGAAAGGAAAGAAAATTAATCCTCCTTTTAATATAATTGTTGAAAAACAATTTTACCTCTAACATCAATTTTATTTTTTATGTTGAAAAATAAATACACACACACATATATATACTCTTTCATATTAAAATATAAGTTTTTTCATATGAAAAAATATTCTGTATTCTTTTGGAAAATTGGACACAACCCGACCCACGTCCGAAAATTGGACCCCCAAACCTGACCATGACTCACAACGGTCATAACCCAACCCAAAACAGTTTAGAGTCAACCTGGCTTGAACTATAAGTTATTATACTCAGATTCAGGTAAACTCATTTTATCCAATACCCGACCCAATGCAGGACCCCAATCTTTCAAATCTTTAAATAATTTAAAAAATTTTTAAAATCATCTTTTACTTTTAGAACATTTTTATTATTGTGTGCCTAAGCATTCTAGAGTAAATATACATGTAACCGTTGCATAATGTTTTAATTAAATTAATTAATGTTATATAGTAATTTATTTAAACCTGGCTGAGCTCAATGAAAGTTATCATTCCATTCATGAAAGTATGTAGTTGTACATGAAAGCGGCTAACTTTTGAACAACTAAATGTAAAGAGGAAGTTGCCTTTTAATGATTTGGGGCCAAGATCTTGAAGGTCATGGTCTATGAACTGCATTTAAAACTTTATAATGAAGTATTATATTTTTAAGTTCCTTGATTAATCAAGTGCACAATTAATGTAAGATCTTGTTATTCATATGATATTATATTGTACATGGTTGATGAAATTAACTATTTTTGTTTTAAATAAGTAGCACTGTGCATAAATGTATGTGAAATTTCTATTTTCACAAATATTAAATGTTACATGTTATAGCTGTACATAAAATCATATAGATAACTGTAAATAATAAGCTAAATTTTATTGTGTATTTTATCATCCAAATTAATATTTTGATGCTCGTTCTACTGCATTTATGAATGCTCATGCTGCATTGATACCAGCTTGATCTTTGCCTGATAGTATGGGAATTAAATTGTATAACATTTATTTTTTTTTTTCAAAATTATTTTGAAATTAAGAAAAATTAATCATTAAATTGTTAATGGTCCATCCAGATAATCTCATACAGAGTTCCCTCCAGATTTAAAAGCGGGCAGGTGCTGCTGATGGGGGAAAAGGACACTTTTTAGATTTTTAAAGCCAGTTTTAATATTTAAAATTCAGGGCATTCTTTTCAAGACAACAATGAGTCAGTTTTTACAATGGAAACAACTTTTTTAATGCTAAAAGAAGTAAGGGCACATTTTTTGATTGAGGGGCAAGAAGAGTGCTAATTTTTTGGATGGGGGTAAACAAGAAGAGTGCTGTTTTTTAAACAAAAGGTCAGGTAGGGTGCAGCACCCTGCTGAAATTGTCTGGGGTAAACTCTGCTCATATATATATATATATATAGACATTTAAGATTCTTATTTTTTGTTTAAATGTTCTGTAATTATTTAGAAAGATATTTAATCTGAAAATTCCCATACAAAACCAGACTTCTTCCTCTTGATATGTTTATAGGTTATATCTTCTATCTCCAGGGGTGAGAATCTTTTGCATTTAGGCAGATTTCTGCTTTTTTTTTCCCATCTAATTTCACCCCACCTCCTTTTCAAATAATAATAATAATAAATAAATAAATAAAATAAAAATGCTTGCTCCTCTACCCTCACACAAAGAAAGAACCTTTTTTACAACTTTTTATTTTTTTTCTGTTCTTATTTATTACTTTATTGTAGTAACTAGCTGCATAGCAACCCATTATGTTATATTTGTATTTTATAAGACCATTCAAACTTTTTGAGAAAAATACTTATCAATCCAGTTTTTAAATTAAAATGCATAAGTTATTCATATGCTAAAAATATAATTAATATCATTTATAAGATCTTAATTAAACCTTTCAGTCGCCATACAATTTCTTAAAGTTCATCAATTAGTTCTCGAATTTTTGATTGGTTGATAGATTGGTTCTCCCAGTTTTCTATCAAACTGTTTTCGATATCGGATTGCAGAAAACTGCAGATTGTAACCAGAATTATCATTAATAAATATTAATTAGCCTTTTTAACTGCCATAAGATTCCTTAAAATTGATCAATTAATTCCAGAGTTTTTGAGTGTTGAAAGAATGGTTGATGAATTAATTCTCTTGTTTTTTCCTTTGTCTCAAAAACTATTTCAGATATCAGAATTCAACAAACTACAGATTGTAGCCAGAAGCATTCTCTATCTGCCCCCTGATAAATGTAGTGTTTGCTATGCAACTGTTTCTGAGCTTATTCCAGAAAAACAGTCAGACAAACAAAAAAATTGTTATATTTTACTGTACATTGTATCAATAATTGTATGAAAACATTCTGCTCTATTTGTTACTTAGTAGCAATAATAAATAAATAATCAATCATCTAAATTTCCTCCCATACACAAAAAGGCAGAAATTTCTTTCAAATTAAATGAATATATATATATATATATATTATATATATATCATATATAATATGTGTATATATATATATATATATATATATATATCATATATAATATGTGTATATATTCAGTTTAACTATTCTTACTCCTGTATCTAAATATAGAAAGAACAATTGTCATATATTTTGCTAGATAAGATAGTTGAAGTATAAGAAAAAGCCCTAAAATCAGAGATTGTCTTTTTGGACAGATTAAAAAAAAGGGGGTGAACTTTAACATTATACAGTAAAACCATCCTAAAGTAAAATAAATTGTTTACTAATATATGTAAAATTTTAACTCATGAATGTATGATGGTCATCTATCTATGGTATCTACAATATATTTAATGGTTTCATATCTGCTTTGAAGTAAAAAATATGCAGTAATAGTTATCCCAATATCTAGACATAATATTTCGCTGATCAAGACATACCCATGCAGTGAAATAGTAAAGCTATTATCTGATATGATAGATATCCCTCTTGTGATATGCCCTTTTAATTGTTATATTTGCCCCTTGTTTCAAAGAGTGCCCTTGCCTCTTTAAAATCTAGGATGAATGCTAGTATTCCTTAAGCATCAACTGTTTATCAATAATATCAGTGCTTTGTGTAATAAATATGTTTAGGTATATGGTATTGATAGTTTATTACTGTTTAAACAACCCAAAATATATTGAATTAAAATAACCCTGATTTTATCTCAACTCATTTGTGGGGGGAACAAAATCCCTTATGCAATACAATTATGTACAATTTCAACTTTAACTTATGAGATCATAAAAACAAATTAATCTATTCATAGATCATAATTTATGTATTTTAAAGGATTTGCTTCATAAACATTTAAATTTAAAAAATTGCATTATGATACAAAACTGTTACATCTAACAAATCATTTATCTTTTAAACTAATTTATTTTAAACAAACTTATAAATTTAAGTCCAAACAGTTTAAAAAATGTGATGTCCCATACAATTAGGACAAAAATAAAGCTATCAATTAATACTTCTAGAAAAAATGTATAATTGGTAATAAGCTATAAATATATTGCTGCCATAAATATAATTTTTCAAAATTTCTATTTTTCCTATTATTTTTTAAAAATAATTATGATTTATTTTATTATTTAATTGAAAGCTTTTTTACCTGTCATAGATAGAAATATGTGTAATAATAAATATCACTCAAGATGATGAAAAATAATTGTATTTTAAGACATTGTTATACTCTTGCCAAATGTTTAAATACTCTTTACAAATTATTGCATTTATTCATTATTTTATTTCCTTTCATGCCAGATATTTTTTTATAATTTTAATGTTAAAATTATGCTATTGTCTGTATTATTTGCTGTCATATATTTTATAAAAGAAAAATTCAATTGCATTCATATTTTTATTATTATTTAATTGGTAATTTAAATCTGTTTTAGTTTATCGTATTCTACATCCTCATGTGAAATTATGTTTAAAACATTTGTACCGCTGCATTCCAAAATGTTATTTGAAATCACAATAAAAATAATTTATACACATATCTGTCTATAGTTAATTGATTTGTCTTCATTCCAACAGTTCTTTTTACATTTGATGCCAGAATATCATTGTTTTGTTTAAGAACACCATAATTTGTTGTTTTTGTACTTATAAATCTGTACTCTGGTAGAAAAAGGGCCATTGTCCAATTTTGCATTTGGGAAGGGGGGGGGGGGAATCATTTATTTTTATTATTATTATTTATTTTTTTTTTTTCAAATTACTATTAAAGGTTACTGAAGAAATAACTTCCTTATGCTATACTTCCTTCCCTAAAGTCCTGTTATCATTAGAAAATGTTGTAACTCATACAGCATTTGATAAGGAAAAAAACAGTCATAATCTATTTCAAATACTTCATTAGTTATAACATTTTCTTTGTAATGGTAATGGAACTTTAGGGACACTCTATATATTAAAAGGCAATTTTGTTTTTCTGTTAACCTAAGACTATTGTGATGTGGTTGATGTCCATAGATTAAAAGATGGTTATAATAATGAAATATATTAAAAGGGGATATTGACATGTTTTTTTTTCCTTGACCTGTTAAAAAGTAATATAACCTGGGTTACAGAATATATTGCTGATGTACAGAAAATAGGTAAAAACTATTTTTAAATGAAAACAGTAATATATTTTTTATATTTATTTTTTAGATTGCCCATTAACAATACCAAAAAGCATTTTTATATCAAACATATCAATTATGCATTCAAATAAAGTTTTGAAATTTATTAAAATCGGTACATTTATATTAGCTGCATACCGAGGGTTAATTAATAGTCAAAGAAATCCCCAAAGATTTTGCTTTTTTATTCTGGTTATTTCAGTCTTTAAGTGCATATTTTGATTGTTTTTGCGTATTTGTTAAACTTGTGTTTTATTAATTTATTTTGGTGAAATACTAATTTCATTTTAAAATATTAATCAGAAACAAATGCTGAATATTTTATATATTGTTTTAAGTCCAAATGGGTTAATCTTCTATAATCAGGTTACATATGACAGACATAAATTTAATATGTCATTTGTAAATTATTTTAAAAACCATACAAAAAAAAAAAAAAAACAGTAAATTAAAATACTTTTTTCAAACAAATTGCATTTGAAAGTACATTCTTTTTCCTATTACACAGTGTAAAAAGTGAAATCGTGCAATGTTTAGAAGTTTAAAAAATTTCAGTAAAAACAAAATTTATTGGTCAGGTTGTTTGTTTCTACTGTCAATATGATGCTGCATTACTCATGGACTGAAAAATGATTTTGAATACTGACATATTTTTACCAAGATACAAAAAATGCACATCATTAAAATGTATTAGTTGGTAAGGAAATCAGAATTATTGATTTATGATTAATTTATAAAACTTGGGATTCTTATTAGAGAGATCTACATGGGTCTGGACAAATTTCCTTTCATAAGATGTGGGCCAGGCATGGGACTACTTTATCTGCAGACAAAAAAAGTAAACCTAGGCTTACTTTTTTTTCTGCAAATTCAAGCTGGGTCAAACCTGGACTTCATTCTTACTATGCTGTGTTGGACCTTTTTTGTAGTAGTAGTAGTAAAATTAAGAGTGAAATTGTATTTAATGGCATCTTTAGTAATTTGGTTTGGTTTAATAAATTACAGAGAACTATATTTTTTAAATATGCCCTTTTTTTTTTCAGAATTGTGATTTTTACATACTTTCTTTTAACTTACATTTCTGTATGTATGTGGCAGTCAAATCTTGATACTCATTTTTCACCCACTTCCTGTTGACATAGAGCTTTTAAATTTGGAATATATATGTATTCCTGAGGGCAATATTTAGACCATTTTAAATTAGACATTTTTTTTATTATTCAATCTCTAGGGGGGGGGGGGTCAACATCTGCCCAAAACTTGTATTTTCTCCATAGAAATAACTTTACGATTGTTTACTTGAAAAAATAGCTTCATTGGTGCAGTCCATTTTAACCACATTGTTGTCCGCATCATTATGACGTCAGCATTGAGCAACGCACACATTTGTGCTTTATAATATAAGTTGACTTTTTTGTTAACTTTAATGAAAGTATGTTTTTTAAAAAAATTACATTTAATTATTTAAAATACCTTTTTCTTTCATTCTATAAACAACATAATTTTTTTCTTAATGATCTTTATTTGAATACTAGTATATAACCCCGTCAAAAATGACAGATTCTTGATCTGCGTTTCTTTTTCATAAGACTTCATACAAACTAACAGCATGAAGACTTTATTATTGAAAGGTTTGTACTGTAAAAAAGTACATTTTAAAAATGACAAATGATTTCTACAAATAAAAATGATGAGGATATATATTTTTTACTCAGTATTAAATTTCAGAAGTAGTTCAACGATTGGACAAAACATTCAAATTAAATATTAACAAATAATCCATGTGCGAAATCCATGTGTGTTTAATCCATGTGTGTTTTTGTAAAAAAGTGTTATCAATGAGTTTCTAAGCCGATTGACTCCCCACATAACTCATTGTTTGATTACATAAGCAAAATTAAATGCAAATTACGTTGTACTATGTATTCCGTATATTTTAATTACGTTTGATAAGAAAGAATCATTTTACAGTATATGACCCCTTATCCGGAAAAACCCGAAATCAGCAAAAAAATTTCGAAAATTTTCTAAATTTGTATATTTTTACAAAAATTTTAGAATTTTTGAAATTTTTCAAAAATTTTACCGATTTCTAATTTTTTTTTCAGTCCATTGTGTTTCAGTGTGTAATCACTAAAATACTGTTACTTAGGTAGCGGGTGAACATGCCACCCCCCACCCCCCAGCCTTTCTTCCCGAAATTAGAAACAAATCATTTTCCTCTCAAATTTTAGTTTAAAATTAATTTATATTACGATTCGTTTGAAACAAAAAATAGTTATATATTTATTTCATCAAGGGTGATTCTGTACTGAATTTTCTTAAAAATTTAAGGCATTCGGTTTCGAAAATTTTAGTCTTCAGTCCAAAGATTCGAACATAACAAAATCTCGAATTTTGAGCAATCGTTGGCGAAAAAAAACAATTATGTCTATCGTTCGAAGAAAAAGTAGACAATTTCTTCAACTGATTGCGGAAACAACTTGAATTTTGTCAAAGGATTGGAAAAAAATGCAAATTTCGTCGCAGAATTGCGAAAAAACGCTAATTTTGTTAACAAATCGCAGAAAATATGCGATTTCCGACAAAGGCTTGCGAAGAAAACGCAAATTTCTTCCAAGGACTCCGAAAAAATGTAAAATTTCTTCAAGGGATCACAAAAAAAACACAAATTTGGTTAAAAGATCGGAAAAAAAAAAACACGCGAATTTCGTCAAATAATTGCGGAAAAACATTAATTTCTCCAAAGGATCGCGAAAAAAAAAAACACAAATTTCTTATTTCTTCAAAGCACTGCAAAAAAATTTCTAATTTCGTTAAGGGATCGCAAAAAAAGTGAAATTTCGTCAAAGGATCAAAGGAAAAAAAAAAACAAATTTTGTCAAAAGATCACAGAAAAAATGCGAATTCCGTCAAAGGATCGCGAAAAAAAAAAAAAAAACGCTAATTTCGTCAAAGAATCTTAGAAAAAAACTCGAATTTTGTCAAAGGATCATAAATAAAAGGTAAATTTCGTCAAAGAATAGCAAAAAACGCAAATTTCCTCAAAGAATCGCAGAAAAATGCAAATTTCTTCAAAGGATCGCAAAAAGAAAACGCAAATTTCTTCAAAGGACCACGAAAAAATTATATTTCGTGCATTATATTTCGAAAAACGCAAATTTTGTCAAAGAATAGCAGAAAAAAATGCAAATTTTGTCAAAGAATCACGAAAAAAAAAAGCATGAATTTTGTCAAATAATCGTGAACTTCGGAAGGACCCAAAATCCGGAAAATTCCAAAACTCGGAAAGCCTTTGGTCCAGAGGATTTCGCATAAGTCCTGTACTGTATTTAAGATGGAAGCAAAATTTCAAAATACGCCACTAGATGGCGCCAATGTACTGGATTGATCACTCAAATTCTCCGTACGAAAGAATTCACCGCTATTTCTGAAAAGAAAAGTGCTGACCGAAAAAAATATATACAGAAATGTTGATATACGTGTTTTATATGAAATAGTTTTTGAAGGTTTTAAACAAAATTAAAATATTTAAAAGCTCTAATATGCTTTTACAAATATTTTAACAGCAGAATCGGATGAAGCATAGCTTTTTCATTAATCTTAACATGGCGTTTAACTATGGTCGATTCGCAGATCAGAGTGGTCGAGCCCGGAGCCGTTACAGACACTTTCTTGCCTTCGGATTTTATTATAAGTAAGATAATTGTCTAAGTAACTAATAATGTTGTTATTCCATACTCGATGGCTTACATAAATATAAGCTGAAAAATGTACTTTAAAAGTTTTATGTAAATATGTATCTAATATTCTTTTAAGAGAACTGTGATTGTAGGATAATTTGGTTAAGAAATATCAGCATTTTTGTAGAAATTGAGTTGGTCTGATTTCACTGATTTTTGCCCATGCTATGAACTGCAAAATATAAGCAGCCAAAACAAACTTAATTTTACAGCAGGACACAATAGCTTTTATTTAGTCCAGGCCTGAAATTTTAGAATGTGCAGACCTATAGTTCTTATGCATTGAAAAACAGAAAAAAAAAATTCTCTTCAAAAACTTGCTAGGAAATGTTTTAATTACAAATCTCTTATGTTACAAGAATTTCAGCAAATAGAAAACACCCACAATTTACTCAGTTTTCTGGCATTTTTTGTTAAGAGAGAATATCTCACTGCTTTTTTTCAATTAGTAATATTTTTTTATACCTACTATTTGTGGTGATAAGCCTACCTATTTTTTAATCAAACTTGAAACCTTCCCATAGACTTAACATTAGCTTGTGTGTTTCTTCCCATGACTACTGTAGGCTCTGAAGGAGAGTCTTCAGTCATACGAAGACGCTTGCTAGCTAATGTTAAACTTATGAGAGGCTTCTTTTCAAATTTGAATATATTTTAACGATTGTTTTTGCATAGGATAGCTGAGGTAGATCTCTAATATAGCTATTTCTTACTTTTTGGATTTTGGTCGCAGATTTTTTTTTAATAAAGGTACTTTTATGTTCAAAACCAGTTCTAAAAGTGAAAGTATCTTTATTTTAAAAAATCTACAACCAAAATCAAAAAAGAAAAAAATAGCCATATAAGAGGATCGACCTCAGCTATCCTATGCAAAAAAAAATCATTTAAAACTTTCATATTTCTTTACAAGAATTTCAAAAAGAAGCCACCCATAGATTTAAGATTAGCTAGCGAGTGTCTTCACGTGACTGAAGAGTCCCCTTAAGGATGAATGGCCGACAGTGCCTAAATCCATTTTCTTGACCATGAGGTGCTATATATCAGATGTCCTGGTCAGGTGGTCAGCCTGATGTGAAACCTAAGAATGCTTGGTACTCATTTTATTTACCTGCAGGGATAAGGTTGACTTTTAATGTAATTAAAAATTATCTCAACAACATTTGCATAGTTTTACCTACCTGAAAAATACTGTATAACTAACATTTATTTTTTGCCAAAAAATAGCATGATTGTATAAGAAATTTGTGCGGCGATCGGACATGTTAATTGTATTTTGAATAATATCTATGTATAATAACTTTCTTTAGAAAAGATGAATCCTTTTTTCAAATTGTTTAATCATAACAACACAAAACATCTTAATTTACTATTTTTTGAATAGAAAATATTTTTTATTAAGTTATAACTTACATTTTTTTGCTGACGTTGAGATTGATTTTACCATTTGGAAGTTAGTTGATGATGAGGAAGCTGCAATAAACTTGTTTCAGTGCAATGAAATTATATACAAAGTTTTTTTGTGAGATGCTGGTTACGAACATTTCTCAGTAAATCACAAATATAATTTTGTTGGCCCTAACACTGGATGTCATACCCAATCTGTTGGGAGATTATGGGGCATCGTAAAATGGAGTAATCAGAGACAGTGTGGCCCTGTTTGTCATTATTTACAAGCCTATCTCATAGAGTTCATGTGGCGACGCAATGTCTTTATTGAAAAAATTAAATGTTTACTGCAATTCTAAGAGACATTTACAATTTCATACCTGCAGTTTAAATTGAGTTTTATTTTATTGTATAATATTTATTTGGTTTTTTATTTTAAGTATATCTTTGTATTGATTTAATAAAATAGTTTGTAAAAGTCTGTAATTTTCGAATGTTATAATTTTTAAATGATCACTTTCGCACCAACAATATTAATTTTTTTCAAGTGTTTCATTTGGCACCAACTATTATGCTTGGCAACAATGGTGTTGGTTAACAGAAAAGTACTGTTTTTTCAAACTAAAAGAATTTATGCTAAACCGAAAAGAAATCTTTTTTCCATGTTTTAATGTATAGTGTATACAATAATAGCTTATGAGTTAATAGATAGAAGGATTTATGCAAGTGTGGGACATCAGTTCTGTTTTTCATGAAATGCCTCTATTATGTATTCAACAACATAAAAATACAAAGAATTTCACTTAACATTTTATTAACATGAGATTTAACCACAAAATAAAAGTAACATGTACAATATAGTAAGATGACTTTATTATTCATAGAACATTGGATAAAAGACTACAAGATTGAAACACAGAAGAAACTACAATAGACTAGAAAACATCAATACTTGTAACAAATACCATAAATATGTAACTACATAACATGTACATATATATGCAACTCCTATAACAATAACTTTTCAAATACACACAGTAAAAATATTTATAAAAAAAAAAAAAATTCTGTATTAATTTTAAAATACTTAAATGGTAATTATTTAACTTGGATTTATAGATATTTTCTTTATCTTAAAACTCTTAAATTGATATTGCTATTAAATACTTTTCTCCATTTGCTGCTTACTGTATTAGCTATTAAAAAAAAAAAAATCTTGTGTACAACAAAATATGCTTTGTTATACAGTTTAGATCTAAAGTATGATAGTGGAGAAAGTTACTTTGATATGATATGGAAAGTTTACAAATTATTTTTACAATGTATTAGTAGGATTCAGTGTGCTCTGAAATATATATATTCCATATTTTCAGAACTTAATAATAAAACAGTAGAAATACATTTCATGCCAATATTTTCATAAAATTATATGAAAAACAATAATAATTCTACTAGTTGAATAAGCAGTTGTAGTTCCTGGTAAATACACAATTTTATTATTTTAATTAATTGTAAATTGTCATTGATTTTCAAATAAAAAATTACATCAAAAAATATTTTTAGATTTTTTTTTTTTTCAATGGAAACTTTAGTAAATGTTTTTTTTTTCCTTCACAGATTGTGAAATCTCATGTTAACGACCATGGGGAAATTTAAATGCATAATTACTCATTATCAAATACAATATCAAAATTTGATTCTCACCAATAGAAAGTTGACATGTGATGTCGATGCACTGTGTTATCTAAAGGTATTTTCCTAAATTGTACATATTAAAAACACAATAAACTTTAAAATTTTCACTTGAGCAAAGTTTTCAAAATTTATCATCTTTTTTAAAAATGTTTAAAATTTAAGGAGATAATCTTTTTAAATGTAGTATGTTGCCATAGGATGTCTACTTTCTTATGGTGAAAACTGAATTTTGAAAATTATGTTAGGTAATGAGTAATCCTGTATTTAAATTTTCCCGTAGCTTAACATGAGGATTAAAAATTTAAATTTTATAAGTCAATTGTGTAAAATATTAAAACAACTTGCCCAAAAACTATATCAGTGATATCTAATTAAATAATAATAATAACTGTTGATAATATAGTACAACTGGTTTTCATCATAATTTTATTCACAGAACTGTTTTTTAGATTCAGGCAAAATTTATATTGTAGTTACGGTGTAATAACCTGGTAAATGTTATATATATAATCATGTCTTTGCCCATTTATTGAATTCCTAAATCTTAATCCTTGTAACAAATTATACTGGAAAATCCTTATATCTCTTATAAACAAGTAAATCATTAATTAAATTGATGTCCTATATGGTCCTTAAAAGTTTTCATGTACTGCAAATCTCTTTATAGATTCAAATTCAAAAGTAACAAAGCAGTTTTTTGTCTCTCCTGAAAAATGTGCATTTTTGAGATACAAAGTTATTGCACCTTAACAGCAATATTCTTTATCATTAAAAACTATTCTTCATTTAAAAAAATATAATGATTCCAAAAGTTCATTTCTCATTATAGCTCAGTGATGCTAAAATCTGATTTCATAAAAATAAGAGCATTGTATAATATTTTCTATTAATTTCATGCAATATTTTGAATTCTCTTTGGACAGAAAATAATAATAATAATAATTTATGATACATGAAAAAAGCCTTAAAATTAAATAGAAATGATTCAAAAAATATACAAAAATAATTTTCAATATTAAATGAAACAGATACTTTATATACTTTACCAATTTTTATTTAAAATTTGCTTTTCAAAATTTTTTGAGCTACAAATATGGAAAAATTTCTATCAAACTTTAAAGTTTTATTTAACATTGTAAAACTTATACAGCTTATGGACTTCTTGAATTACTTTTCTATAGCAGATTATAAAGAGTTTGATTTCAACAGTTTTCTATATCTTAGTTTAAAATTAATTAAAAAAAAGAAAGAAAAAGAAAAAATAAATCCCAGCTTTAAGTTTTTAAAGGGGAAAAAAATTCAATTGTGTAGTTCTGGAAATAAAATTTACACAAATGTTATCCCTCTTTTTTCTATATTATGATAATCTGCTAAAAATTATTAAAATAAATATTTTTTTCCAATTTAAAATTGGCAAATTCAAATGGCCATTCTCTTAACATACACATTACTGAGAACTCAAATCAGAGACCCTCAATATAGTAGCCATGCTGTGATAAGTATATTTTAGTACATGCCCCAAGTAGCCTACTTAATTATTCAAATAACAAATTCCATATTTTTTAAGAATAAGAAAAAACCTTTGAAATCATATATTGCTCTATTTATAGATATTTAATTCATGCAATTCAAAAATTTCAAATAATTTTTCCTATATTTATATATACACTATTACAGCACAATTAAATGTGTTTAATATTTTGCAAGACAATACAAATTTCTAATTAGTTGTTAATATGAATTTAAACTAATAATTTTTTAATTAAATTATAAAAGACAATACTTGTGTTCTCTTTCTATAAAACAAAAAGTTGATATATATCAATTTATTTATTGATAACAATGTGAGTCTTGTGGCATACTCTCGTGAAATTTTTATCTTTCTGAATAATTAAGCAAATAATAATAACAGCAATAAATAAATAAAAGATTCAAATTTCCACATCATTTTAAACCAACTATTTACAAGAAAATTAGTAATGCTGTTTAATACTTTTTATCAAAAATAAATAAAAGAAAATCATCATCAATAAAAAAATAAAATTCACCCAGAATCCAACATTAGTTAATTCTCACAGAACAACATAAAGTAACAAACATATATTAGCTAACAAACATAGTGCAATGAATATGTTCTAAATATACAATAAATTAACATATGAATTATAAAATAATAAATACAGCAACTATCACTAAAATTCCCAAAATGCATGAAATTTTTTGGATAAAACTTAAGAAAATAATTATTTTTTTCTCTTAGAATGTGACCAGAGACAAAACAATGAGCTCAGATTTCCCCCTTCAAATTATAAAAGCACTGCAACAGTTAATGCAAGATTTATGGTATCAAAAATACACTTGAATTTAGTCCATTAAACAAATAACTGTCTTTTTCTGCCATGTAATTATAAGGCTGTTACAGCAAAAAAAATTTTGAATATATGTTCATTTTTTCTATCCCGCAGCATAAATATACAGGGTGCCCACTCTTATTGTTACCTAATAGCTAACTCCTAAACTGTTAGCTTTGGAGGTATAGTTCCAATTGCAAAAATGTTTCAAATGTTGTTCTTTATCACATTAAAAGCCATTTACATCAAAATAGTCAGTTTTTTAAAAGTTATGAAATTAAAATTTGTATACAATCCTTGGGTCTTATAGGTTATATTTAGAAAAAACATTCTATATGTTCTAACAAATAATAAAAGTTTCATTTTTGTATGATCAAAACTTACTGAGTTATGATATTTTGAATTTTATGAAATTTCAACATTTTCTACAACATTTTCAAAATTTCTAAAATACATTTTCCAGAAACTGTATTTCATTTTTATGATGAAAACTTATACTCTGAGTTTAAGAATACAAATAGTATTTAAAGAATGCATCCATACTATATAAATGTGGTTGACTATACAATTAGTGATAAGAACATTTAGATGTAGACAAATATTTTATAATGCAGTAATAAGCTAAATGCTAATGAAGAATTTGAATATATAATTCAGATGCAATGCTAACTAATAATTGCATGGAAAAATTCTCTTGTATGATTAATAACTTTGATAAACTTTTTTTTTTTTTTTTTTTTTTGTAAAACATACAAATAAATTAATTTTAAGTTTGAATATAAATGATATATAAATAAATAATTTTAAATACAAATGCAACTTAATATAATAACAAATCATTTATTTTTATATTTGCACAAAAATAATGAGTAACATTAGTTCAAAAATAAAATATTAAGCACGTGATTAAAATTACAATTTAAAATAGTAATAATAAAAACAATTATAATGATAATGATTATAATAAAAACAATTAAACAGTAGTAATAAAAATAGTTAAAATATTTGTAATGTCCTAAAGCACTTTTTTCCCCTCTAAAATCTGTGAATTACATTTTATTAACTAAGACAATTTATGATAAACTGTAAACTAGTGCTTTTTGTAAACTTCACACTTATTTGCCAATACAAATTACATAACCTTTATATATAACAATACGAAAAAAAAAGAGCAGTTTGATGATTTAAATTATCACTAACAAATAAATTCACAAGACTTCACTGCTATGGCAGCCTATGGCACTATTTTATCAAGTTTTAACTAGATTTATAAACCACCACACATTCGTGCAACCAAAACAAGGATTTAGGGACTGAAATTTCTCCCACAATATCATCATGTATGCCCTATGCCCAGTTAAAACTATTTTTGTGTGTGTGTGTGTGTGTGTGTAATTTTTATGGACAATCATCACTGATACCAAAGATGTTGCAGATATACCTTTATATGGCAAAAGCAAGTGTGAATTTTCAAAACATATGTATGGCTGGTAAAATTTTATTTATGTCAGCCACTGTTTCAAGTGATTTATTCATTATCGAACTCGATCAAAATATTCCAAAAAAAAAAATGCTCTCTGTGTTTAGAATTTTTCTACAATAAGTATGAAGGCTGCAAGAAAGTCTTACTGTCCTTTCCTTTCCACTTAAATACAAAATTTTGAGAACATGTGGAGTAGAGTTTAATATATATATATATATATGAATGATATTATGGAGTTTAGGTAAAAAATATTCTTTAAAATAATTATTTTTTAGAATAACATCCAAAGTAGAAGCAGAATGCTTACCAAATATTATCAAACTGATGTAGTTACTCGTAAACCTAATCAGCTCAGTTCTATGTGAGCATAGATTTTCATCCACAATATTTCACACTCAACTTCAAGAAGGTGATCTTATGATGTTCAAATATAACAGAGTATAAATCAAGACCAGTGGACTCAAGCGAGGATTTCACAATGCAGTCTAATATATTTTTGCAATATCTAATGTTTCTGAGATGCAGGTTTAAACTTTTAAAGAAAAATTAAGGATAAAAATATCTGCAAACAACATTAGTGAAGCCAGAATATCATCTCATTTATTCCATCAAAATTATAATAAAAACTAATCCAAGTTAGGAAAAGGCCATGCTAATAAGATTTTTCATTTGACTGGTAGAATATCAGACATACCAACTATATTGGTTTGTAGAATATTTTCACTTCTACAAAACCTGGATTCTTCAGACTGGCATTACATCTTTTTTACACTCTTTTATTACACTTAGCCTGGTTTTTGTAAGTAAAGATGGAATTTTGTAATCTATTTTTAATCTACTTCCTGATATGCTAGAATTATAAAAATTTTGTTCATAGGTGTGTTTTCAATGGCAATATATTACAATATTTTAATATTTTTAAAACTCAATTATACATTAATTTTAAGGCATTTTTCTGTTACCCCGCCACAGGGGATAAATTGCCAAATATTCTCTGTAACTTCTACAGTTGTATGCTAGTTGAAACATTAATGGATTTAATTATGCACTTATAAACACTCACCAAAATAAGCCAAATGGCTGTGGTACTGCTACAATGAAACATTTTAAGGAAATTTAGTTATAAATAAAATATGAAAAGTGTAATATTTAGAAAAATATATGCTTTTATCAATTAATAATTTAATATTAATTAATGTACGATTATAGGTTGAAAAATCAATTTAGAAATTCTAAAAAGATAGTTTAAATAATGTTTAATTTTTTCTTTCTTGTTGCCCTATCTTAAGCAGCGAATGTTTCATAATCAAATTTTGTCATTCCCATGCCAAATTAATGTACTGTAAATGAATTTTTTGGAAAAAACCTGACTTGCGGTCAAAAAATTAGGAGCTATTTTCAAGCTGAACATTGAATACTGATAAAAGAGTGTTTTTAAAAACTATTTTTATTTCAAAATATATCATATGATATTCAATAAAATTTCTAAAACTATATTTAATTCAATATTATTCTAATAACTCAACATGTAATTTTTAAGGATTTTTTTATTTATTATTTATGTATTATTGTTATTTTACATTTTAATAATAATTATTATTCACAAGACCTTTAAGGTCATTCTATGTTATTTTTAACCAGGTAAAGAAACTTAATAATCTAATTATTGAAACTGCCTACTACAAATAGATGAGATTGAATAGGGTTTATGATTAGCTTGCATTATTGCGTCATTTTTTGAAAGAAAAATTACAAACCTAACCAACATTGTCTTTTAATAAAAACTATCAATTACTCACAATTGTTTTCTGCTTTTTACTTTTCAACGAAATTTTATAACACCGATCTGAAAATTCAACTTGATGAAAATACAAGTTTTTTTTTTTTTTTTTTTTCAGATGACGTAACTTGAAAGTGTGACACTGACACTGATTTTTTTTACAAGCTGGCTAGCATTTTAAATTATTTTGAAATTGTAATCTGTCCAATCAGAATAGGAACAATTCACTGTATCTAAACTCAGCAAAAACACTCAGCCATTTTCAGTCTTCTGATTGTGCCACTAGATCCTCTTATTGTATTTTGAATTTTATAAATATATATGATTTCTTAATATGAAATCACACTTTTTAGTTCTATCACATATAAACTTATATAAATGAATGAAACAAAGGGTTAAAAATACAGAAAAACTTTGGCATTTCAACCCATGGGAAACACTTTGGGATTGATAAATGATGAATTTATCAACATCTTTGGCCACACTTATTTAGATGATTTGTACAATCACAGAAAGACACTAATACTGAGATTAGGACAGCACTTTCAACCATAAATATAACGATTAAGATATATCACATCACAATTAAAACTATATTTACAACAATTATACAGTGAAATTTGATAAATCCAAACACCACACAAAACAAATTTCTCAGAAATTGACCTCATCCTTAGAAAAAAAAAAGAAAAGAAAACATCCAAATGAGATGAATATAAATTTTAAAAAAGAAATAAAAAGTTAGTTACATTTTGGAATTCCAAAAGTACTAAACTTCAAAATAAAAATGATGATATGTATGTTTAATAATAAAATATTCATGTTTCACAATAATAAGACACAAACAAGAACAAAAAATCATGCGTCAATCTTAGATTATGAAACACTTTCCAACACATTCAAAATACTGTAACAAAACTTCACAGTTTACTAAGTAAACAATTTAGAAAATGCATAACACATTTGAAAACCGCATAACACATTTGAAAACCCAATTTCAACTATTATTACCAAAAGCCAAACAAAATATCCAAATTCTTTTATGCAGCCCTGTATATGATCTATAGATTTGTATGTATGCTAAAATTTACTTCAGTTAGGAAATACATAGCACAATTGAAAATTCCCCTTCAGTATTTTCCGCAAACAAATGGAAATGTACGTGATATCTTTTGAACAGCCATGTTTATGATGTATAATATTTATATGCACCAATTAATATGCAAAAAATTGGTTACATTTCAAAATGCGTACCAAAACTGAAAATGTGCTAGCAGCAATTATTGTTGACAGTACTATAAGCAATTATTTTTAGTGTCCCTGTAAATGAACGATACATTCTATGCATACCATATCCTACAGTTATCACCTTTTAGTGCACCTCAGTTATATGTATCAATTTGAAATATGTATAAAATAGTTTAACATCATTAAAATATGCTGCAAACGATTTTCCCTATAGACTGTAATGGACAATTCTTTTGAGTGTACCTGTAAATGAACAATACATTCTATGCACACCATACTCTAAAGTAAGTGTCTTGTAGTTCACCTCAGTAATATATATCAATTTGAATATGTTTAAAATTGTGTAACATCATTAAAATACGCCGCAAACAATTTTTTCCCATATACCTCAAAAAAGAACCATAAATGGTACATACTTCATTTTCAATACCAAACAAGACATAGTAAACCCCAATAACATATATATATATATATATTTCAAAGCAATCAAGGGATATTTACATGAGTTAGAGCATGGACAGATGGCAGACAGACAAACCAAATTCATAAACACTTTTCAACAATGCTGGAAAGTGTTAAAAAGAATATATTCAGAAATATATAAGTAATGAATATCTAATAAACAAAGGTAAATCTGCTTTAAAACAGTCAACTCAATAACAAAATTCTATAAATTATTCACATTTATGAATTATGCATACAGAAGTAAAACATTCTTAAAACTCATTTTCAGTTGCACTTCAAATTTACTTCTTCAATATTAAGCCTATGGCCGCGGAATGCATTCATATTTCCCATATTTCTCATCAGAAAATTGTAATTTTTAATTTCTTTTTTCTCCGTATTCATCTTAAATGGTGCTTCTTAGCAGTCTAATGGGCAAAATATTTCTAAATTCACTAGCGTGAAAAAGTTTTTGGTCAAACACAATAAATCATTTTGATTACACAATATATATAAATGTTGATTTCAGTTATTCCTCAAATTTAATTTTCTATTTATCAACAAGTTCCCAAAGCAGAAGTTCTAATTTAGTACATTTAAATTCTTATATCAATTGGAAGCATCACAGATCTTATAACTACTGCATATTGGAACATTATTTATGTATAGATATTTGCATTTTTTTTGTTTCTTCATATCAAGTACATAAAATTACTGCAGCATAAGACAAAAACATTTTTAAATGATGCTTTTTCAACTTCCCTGAGCTTTTTCTTAAGTTTATGTTTATCTCCTTTCTTCTGTGTTTTTCTTCATTTAAGACTCATAGAAATATAAGCATTGAATAAAATTAATGAGACCATTTAGACCAATTTTCTTTTATCAATAGCAAATTTCACATTTTTCATTTGTTATATTCTTACACAATATATATAAACATATAGTTTAGGGTATATAGAGGTATATGCCAGATCCCTTCTATATATTTTTTAAGAAACACTGTATACCTTCTGTTTTTCAAATAAAACTCTAGCGTATACCCTTGGCCCGTAGCATATGTCCTCTGTTTTTTTTTTTTTTACTACTACACAACTGTATATAAATATTTATTTCAGTTATTCCTTAAATTTAATTTTGTATTTATCAACAAGTTCACAAAGCAGAAGTTCTAATTTAGTACATTCAAATTCTTATATCAATTGGAAGCATCACAGATCTTATAACTACTGCATATTGGAACATTATTTATGTATAGATATTTGCATTTTTTTTGTTTCTTCATATCAAGTACATAAAATTACTGCAGCATAAGACAAAAACATTTTTAAATGATGCTTTTTCAACTTCCCTGAGCTTTTTCTTGAGTTTATGTTTATCTCTTTTCTTCTGTGTTTTTCTTCATTTAAGACTCATAGAAATATAAGCATTGAATAAAATTAATGAGGCCATTTAGACCAATTTTCTTTTATCAATAGCAAATTTCACATTTTTCATTTGTTATATTCTTACACAATATATATAAACATGTAGTTTAGGGTATATAGAGGTATATGCCAGATCCCTTCTATATATTTTTTAAGAAACACTGTATACCTTCTGTTTTTCAAATAAAACTCTAGCGTATACCCTTGGCCCGTAGCATATGTCCTCTGTTTTTTTTTACTACTACACAACTGTATATAAATATTTATTTCAGTTATTCCTTAAATTTAATTTTGTGTTTATCAACAAGTTCACAGAGCAGAAGTTATAATTTAGTACATTCAAATCCTTATACCGACTTGAAATGTCACAGATCTTATAGCAACTGCATATCAGAGCATTATTTACGTATAGCAATTTGCATTTTTTGTCTTCCCTACATTTTGTTATTACATTGTATAACATCGTTTTATATTAAATTCGTTAATATTTCACTACACTTTGTTCTTTATTGTTAATTTATACATTTGACGAGAGACTTCGGCACACATTTAATTTTATATTTTAAGCATAAAAATGTTAGTGAGCTGTCAGTACGATAAAATAAAATTTAGTATACATTTGAGAAATACACTAAGAAACACACTTTAAGAAGGGTATAAAAAGAAATATATTAAAACTTAGTTTTCTGAAGAGAAATTTGAAAAATACAAATGCATAAAATACAAGTTTAAGATTGGAGAGGGGAATTTGAGGTATAAATGATAAGGAGTTTTAACAAATCTAAAGAACAGATTAAAATGAGTCAGATCATGGAAAAACAAACACGTGGAGAAAAAAAAATACATATATAAGGGATTACATTATATAGTTTAAGTTATCAGCTCTTATCAAGCTGGACAATATATACATGCATATGTAATAAAATATGCTGATTATAAAGGGTTTGTGTTCAATAATCATATATTTCGAACAAGCAAATAAAAATTAGTTATGTTTTAAAGCCTTATATCATAAACGAAACATAAAAACTAATTTAGATGAACTAAAATGCAATAAACAATATAGAAATTATGTGTCTCTTTTTTTTTTTTTTTTTTAAGTTGCCAAGGCTATAAGATTTTTTGACCATAAATATTTTACAATATACATTAACCATTCTTAAAAAGATTAGTTATATATATATATATATATATATATATATACATTTATGTGTGTATATAAATAATATTTATTCTGCAGTCTCTTAAAATATTAAACTAACTTTTGTAAAAATATTTTTTTTGTCATCTGGGTCATAAACTCAAAAATGAAATACAATACACTTGTAATAATTCGAATTAATTATAAAATAAAAAATTTTAAATTAGAATTAATGTCAAAACTAATTCGTTAAATGGGACATTATTTTATCACATTGGTTAATTTGAACTACAGATTTTAATAACTTCACATAAATAAATAAATAAATAAAAAATAAATAAATAAATAGAAAATAAAGCTGAGATATTTCTAGAGAACTGTGAACTGCTTTTTTTTAATTTGAGATTCCCAGCATCCTTATATGTCCTGAATGAAAAATCAATAATGGATGCAATTAATATTTTAAAAACTTTCATTCAAAGCAGCCTTCAGCAAACAAAGAAGCTTATTAAAAATGGAATGAATTATTCAGCAAAAAATATAGAAATAACAATTTTCATCAAACATCACCCTTTTATTAGTAATATTTTGCCCAAAAAATATAATTTTTTTCATTAAATTTTTTGGTTTATAATCATAACACATTTCAACTTCTGTTTTATTTCTGTTAATCTTTACATTTATTTGTGCTTTGAATTTATTTTAATTCCATAGCTAAATACAATTATTTGATTAATGAAAAAATATATTACATAACTAAGTTTTAAGCCTTCAGTGGCTGGATGTGTATCTGTTTAACCCTGTGTGTCCAAAATTATAAATTAAGAAAAAATTTTCAAAAAAGTTTCTTCTTAATATTTGAAAATAGAAAATTTATGCAATAGTAATACGAAATTTAGAAGGGATTCGTTCATTAAAACACTTATTAAATCGGTCGTTATAAACTTTTTTGTAAAATAGTTATAACGATACTTTGATTAATTAACAAATAACATTGTTTTTTAAATCTATCAATTCTTATAAAGTAACAAAAGTAAATTTGTTGTGGTTTTATGTATTAACCCTCCATCAGGTACATGGACTACATGTGTGCCAAATGAATGTAAGGAAATGTCTGCACTACAACTCACTGAAAATGAGTCAAAAACTAAATATTACAAAAAGTTAGAACTAAAAATAAAAATCCACATTTCTTTGTGGAAAAAGAAAATGTAATAAAGTTAGGTACATGGACTACAGGGTGGGGTACCAGTTGCATCATCGAGAGTCATGCGGTTACTGGCGTGGAGAGCTACCCACCAAACTGAGCTAAAAAACACCAGAAATGTGTCACACTGTCAAGAGCCAACATCGAGGCTCTAATGCAGGGCTGGACTACAGGGGGTCGAGGCAAGAGAGTGCTAAACCACATTTTTGAACTTCTGAGATATATCAAATATGTAAATCAAAATATATAACAAAGTTTTTTTTTCCCAATTTTTGAGTAACATTTGAGATATTCTGAATAACACTATGGCATTACTTTAATGATATACAATTTCTTTCTGGTAAAAAAGTTCTAGAAACATCTGGGGTAAAAACGAAACCTGGGACATATGCTACCACCTAATCACATTAGAAAAAATAACATGTAGTATATTATAATTTACAATATTAAGAAACAGATTACAGTGTCAGATTTATTTCACCAAAAATGTGGCTTGGCACTTTCTTGCCCCGACCCCATCAGTTGTAGTCCAAGTGTCCGACAGAGGGTTAGAAATAAAATAAAATTAGTGTAAAATTTCCCCCATTTTGCACATCTTTCAACAGCATAAAAACTACCCATCCATAAATGGTTGAGAAAACATCGAGTATTACAAATACTTACAAAAAATTTTTTTGGTAAAGCTCGCACCTAGCACTGAGACTTGGTGCATTTTATAGCCCTATGGAACCCTATAGGCCTTAGAGAACCAATAAAATTATTTTGCACAAATCATATTTATTATTTTTACAGTAGCGTAACTTTCAGAAAATGCAATTTTTGAGACCACTTATGAAATTATTAAGACATGATTTTTTTTTTTTTTTTTTTTTGAAAAATGTACTTTAAAATATAAATTAGTTAACAACAGAATAAAGTATTGAAAAAAAAATTAATTCCTTTAAGATCCTATGAATTTTATTTTGAAAAAAAAAAACACCATTATAATTGCATTTTTGGCAGCGTGAAAATGACTTTATTTTTTACTACAGAGCTTTATCTGACAACCATGGCCTAGTGTCATAGTAGTCATGCTGTATGTGAGTAGTGATTTGGATTTGTAGCAGCCTATTTCACAATTTAAACTCCCTTTTGGCATGAAATTAATAGTTAAAAATTCATTACTTTCAAATTAAATGTATAAAAAAAATTATGTAATACAATTTTTGCCGACAAATTTTATCAGTTCTCTAACTTTGACCTATGGGGGGGTATAAATTGCACTCGGTCTCAATTCTAGGTACGAGCTTCAGCAAAAGTGGTTCTCTTGTTAGCTTAGTAAAATTGGATGTGTTTTCCAAACATGGTAAAGCAAAGCATCTTGCCTAAAATCTAAAATTTTCTGTTATAAATTTTATATCAAATTTTCCTTAAAGGGATTTTAAAGTCTGGCTGGGACATAAAGGGTTAAGCTACAGCTTTAATATTACTTGGGCAGTGTAAAAACAAATTTTATAATGATGTTTTAAGACTTTAATGATTGAATTTGTAACAACATAAGATTGCTTATTTGTGATTAAATGAAATACAAAAACTTTCAAGTGTGATTACAATAGAAAAATAATGTGATAACAATAGAAAAATTAAACTTATCTCAGATGTAAAATTTTATGTTTTGATTTATTGATGAAGATTGATATCATTCGATTAGAAAACAAAGCTAAAAAATTATTTTGCATTTTTCTTATGGTTTGGTTTATCAAAGATACACTGTGTGGATGAAAATTCATTCTAAACTTTTCACATGACGCTTATGTGCAGAAGAAATAGGTGAACAATCAGGTTCACCTTTTAAAACAACTTGTTTATTCTGGGCTGCATTTGTTTCTATATGTTGGCAACACTGGTTGTTACTAGTGCTGTGAGCTGCACTGATAATAGCAATGGAAGTACTGTCAACGACAGAGAGTGCTATTCCGAGTTGAGCAGCATAATACGAGAGCATTATTAACATATTGGCATATGGTATTGGAGATACAAACTTATTTAATCCAAGTATTAAATCAGATAAAGCAAAAAGTATTCCTCCTCCACAAGAACATAATTTGGTCCATGTCCATAAATCATTAAATAATTGAACTCTTGAAACAGCTCGCCATACCATAAACATCAGAAGGAAAGTATATACTGGTACAGACACAACCATAGGACCTATAAAAAAATTAATTAGAAATTAACGCTATGAATGGCAATTTAAGGTATGCATAGTTATGTTGAGTAAGCCATATTATCTTGTCACCAAAAAAATTAATCTACTGTCAGCGCTGGCAGAATGAAATCTACAGAGGGATAAAATTTAAAAATATATATATGCCTATGGTCTGCTGCCAATAACTGCATTTTTAAAATGGAGAATATGAACATATGAAATAAACTAAATTAAGAACTTTTTATTAGAACACTCTTTGCAAGACTATTTTTAAACATATCAATATAAAAAGCAAGATAGAAATGTAACCATTAAGAAGTATTACAAATCTAAAAGTAAGCTTTTCTTTTTTTTTTTTTTTTTTTTTTTTCAGGAAGACAGAAACACACTGGACATACCTACACACCTTGTTTAAGAGAATTTGTAAGCACATGATCATAAAAAGAGAAGCATAACTAAAACTTATGTTATCTTGAGAATTTCAGGAGGCAAAGTTTCCCTAATTAAAATTCTTAGTTCTTTTTCCAGTCTTTAATTATTTTAAGCCACTTGAAAATAATATATTATATATTTTTTTCAATATCACTAGAGGAAAAGTACATTAAATTTGAAAATCCTGGAAGGGACAATGGCAGTGTTGAATTTAGACATCGCTCTCTCTCCCCCCCCCCCCCCCCCCCCCCAAAGAGGAATTTCTGCAGCTTTGGAGGGGTTATTATGGATTTCTAGGGGGCACTTCTAGACCATTAATAAGCAAAAAATCTGAAAACTTCTTGTGGGAAGTCAACACCACATAAATTTGATTATTAAAAGTGGTTATACTAAATGACACACAGTCATTACAGCACAGTGGTTACAGTGCTTTTAAAGTTATACAAACAAAAATATTTGAATAAGTTATACAAAATATATGCAGAGTATTAAAAATAAAAAGAAAGAAAAAATTAAGGAACAGATGCTTTACACTCATGCAGTGATGTTTGGAGACTTTTTGGTTGGTGCGATTTTCAAGCCCGCGTCAAACCAATAACTTAATACAGGGTGATTTTTTTTAAAGTTGTGAAAGTAAAAACCTATAACAAAAGAACCACTGATCCAAATAATCTGAAATTTCACCAGTATGCTCTCCCAAAGCAATTGGAATTTTTTTAGGTGTGGTTAAAGAAAACGTTAAAATCGCACTGACAGATGGCGCTGTAAGTTAACAGAAACAAATATTATCGTCAGTGGAAGAAAACCAATGGACAGAACTTTGAGAAACCATCTTCCGTTGGCCTTTTGTCATCATTGGACCTTTTCTTAAATTCTCAAGTGTCCTCCTAATCTCCTAAGAGCAGTTGCTGCGCTGTTATTATTTTGATAATGCAGTTTCACTAACAATGCACGGTCCGTCAATGGCACAGTCATTGCGAGGATATCCGTAGAATAATGACCACGAGATTTGTATGCTTCGCGTTTTAACGCCACTATGTGTGTGTCTTGCAAAAACTCGTAACCTGACTTTATTGCATGTACAGCGGCATCTGTCGGTGCAATTTTTTTTTTTTTTTTTAACCACACTTAAAAATTTCCCATTGCTTAGGGAGCATACTGTTGAAATTTCAGGTCATTTGGATAAGTGGTTTTTCTGTTATAGGGATTTATTTTCACAACTTAAAAAAAAAAAATCACTCTATACAATAGCTAGGTTGCCATTAAAGGAAAAAATCCCCTAAATTTGGCGACTTTTTTCCTTTTTTATAACCGATTAAAAAAAAAAACTGTGCATGAGTGTATGACATCATAGCCAAAATTAAGAAATAAATATAAATTAAAAAAATATATAAATACAACTCACCCTCGCAACCACCAATTAAAACAAGAGATCCCAATATAGCAGCTGTAACACAAACAATCCCGGCTATAGGATTCAAGGGTTTTAATCCAAAAGCTGATATATATAAGACGTGAGCGATTCCAAATGACAGCATTCCCCAGATGAAACAACAGGGCCAGATGAGCATAATATCACCAATGCATGAAAACAAAAGTCCAAAAAGAATTCTTCGAGCATATGTATGCTTTTCATCAAGGCTCATTCCATGATAAATGACAAAGCCACATAAGCATAAAACAGGTAGGGATTTAATGAGACAGGCAAACCAACATGGGAATGGTGTAGCTAAGACAAAGTATATGGCCACAGTTTTGAAGAAAGGAACAAGCTTAGGACCCACACATTTCAGCTAAAAATCAAAAAAGACAAAATTAAACAGAGAAGTAAACTAAAGTGAAAAATGATACAGTAATTAAAAATTCAGTTTATTTATGTATCACACACTTATTTGTAAAGTTAGTGTCCACTCAAGGCCTCTATTTGAGGGTGCAGCACCCTCCTTTTTTAAAATTGACAAAATGCACCCTACCCTTTAAAAAAATAGTGAAATGCATTCAGACATCTTATGTAAAAATTTTACCCCGTGCCAAAGTTTCCCTAAATTTGTATGCCAAGAGCTTGCAAAAATTATATACCTTTCTCATTTGGGCGATTCCACCGTTACGTGTGTGACTTTTAGAGAGTGTTTTATTGCAAATTGAGACAAATTTGGAAGTGAAATTATTTAGATAACGTTTTACTTTTTTTATTGCTATTACAGGACACATACAGAATCATTTCTGTAGTAACACCTTTAGTCTAAAGTAATAACAATTTTTTTTTTTTAAATAGTAAAGTCGTTGTTACGTGAGTCACACATGTATCGACTTTACTATTAAAAAAAAAAATTGTTATTACTTTAGACTAAAGGTGTCACTACAAAAATGATTCTGTATGTGTCCTGCAATAGCAATAAAAAAAAGTAAAACGTTATCTAAATAATTTCACTTCCAAATTTGTCTCAATTTGCAAAAAAACACTCTCTAAAAGTCACACACGTAATGGTGGAATCGCCCATTTCTTTAGACGAAAAGAATGAGATTATTAAATCATATTATAATTTTATTTATTTATTTATAATTCATAAAAACCACATGAAATTAATTTTACTTTATTTATCATGCCTAAAAATTGCATATTTTCCCTTTTTTTATCACTACTAAACATATACACAATAATATGTTTTCTCTTGAAATAACATCATATTTTTTCTGAACAAGTGCCTTTTTACTAATTAGCACCCTGCTCTTTTTCTTTCTATAATGAACACTACTAAAGTGACACAATTTAAAATATAATTTTTTTTTTAAAACATATAAATATGTTTTATAACATGAAAACAAATTATTTTTTATTTTTAAAACATAAAATAATAATAATAATTCAAAATTTTTATACCTATGGTATGGTCTAAAGTAAATTATTGACTTTAGACCATAAAATGTGAACAATAATTTTTTTTTTCATTTTGTTCTGTTTTTCTGCACCATTTAGAATAATAAAAATAGTTACAAAATAACCTAAGGAGTGCTCATTTAGTTTTAAAATAATTTAAATTAACAATTTCAGAATTCTGACAAAACATGAGCTTTATTTTTACAGATTTTCTTGTTATAGTAGAATTTTAGAATAATCTACGTAAATTTATATATTTTTTTATGTTAAACCATTAATATGTAATAAAAAGCTTCATTTTCAGCTGATTATGTCAGGTGTGGTGGTTTTTTTTTTTTTTTTTTTCAGGTAATATGGGTTAATTTTTCAAAAAGTGGTGGTGGTGTGGGGGGTTCAAATTATCGCTTAATTGGCTGCCATTTTTTAATGAAATGATAAAAGGAAAAATACCCAAAATTAAAATCTTAGTCAGAACAAGCTGTAAAAATTTAGCCATGTTTAATTTTTGAAAATGCTTTATTAAACGTTATACAGAGAAAATTTAAAAAAATTGTTTTTTTTTTAGAGGACAGCACAATATGTATATATAATATAACATTGCTATGGTTATTACTCTTATATAACTTTTTAATACATAATTTGTTAATACATGAGGGTTGAATGTTAAAATATCATTCATTCTATGTTGTCCTTTTCCAGGGGTCAATGCAGGTTTTTTTCTTGGGGCCCATTTTGTGAAAAGTAAAAGTTATTTTTGTGAAAAATAACATTTTGTAATGAAAGTTGAAATCCATTTAATCAAATTCGAACCAAGCATTTATAAACAAAAACTTTTTAAAATCCTTTTGCTGAAGTTTTCCTCTCTGGTGAACTTGTTTGTTTACAAATTGTACATTTTAAAACATCACTAAATAATAAATAAGCAATAAATAGTAAGTTTTTATGGAATAGAATTTTGTGAAGAGGCCCATTTTATCAAAATGATTTTTGTGAAGAGACCCATTGCATTAAATAGATTTTTGTGTAGAGGCCCTAAATAGGTCCCAAATTTTTCCTGGATCGACCCCTGTTTTCAGAGTAATAATATAACACATTAAAAATTTTTGATTGTAACTCTAATTTTTGGCAACCTGGCAACTGGGATTTCTCAAATACTGCAATAAGTAATTTTGTTTTATGGACACTTTTTAATATATACATATTTAATCTAGACTAATTATAACTCAATGAATGGTTTAAACCCGTAAGTCGAACTGTCAATTTTTTGTGCATTGTGAAGTATACAGCATAGCAGTCCATGGAACCCAATGGTATTGTTAATGATGCAGGGATCTGTCCTGACTTTTTTCCCAGAGTCCTGTTTTTGTAAAATTGTGAACAGCGTTTTATATTTGTGAAAAATCTAATAATAATTTTGTGAATTTGAAATGATCGTTATATTGAGGTTCTTGTTTTATAGATTTTTAAGAAGATATATGTATGTAAAATACATATATTTTCTTTATATATGTAAAAGTGTCAGGTCAGATTTTACTTTTAAATGATTAATTTGTGAAATGTTCAGCTAAAAGAGGGAAAATTTTTGTGAAAAACCTATTTTTAAGACAAAGAATTTTGTGAAGGGTCCTGTTTTAGGGAAAATAGTTTTATGAAGAGTCCTGTTTTGAAATTTTTAAAAAATGTGAAGGGTCCTTTAAAGGACCCAATTTTTTCCTAAACAAATCCCTGTAATGGTACAGTTGAGTTTTATTTTAGAATTTGCATAAAATGATAAGGTAGATCAAGTGATTTATCTATATTATTACTGAGAGAAACTTGTTAACTACTTGACTATCCAACTAAGTAATTGCAAATAATGAGATGAGTAATCTGTAGAATTCTATTTTTTGAAATATTTGAATAAAATATTTCACAATTGTTTATAAATAATTATTTATATCAGATATATATGTAACCTAAAAAGAATGGAAAACAGTTCTCCTGACTAAACTATAATTTATGAATCAAAACAACACAAAGGTTAAATGCATTTAGAATAAGATAAATTTGATATTTAAGAGGGAAGAACAAATTGCTTCACATTTTCTCTAAAGGAAATATATTTTCTAATACTTTTCAGCCAGGATTGTAGTGGGTAGCTGCCCGGGTACCCGCCCGGGCTGTTTTTTTTTTTTTTTTAAACCCGGGTTTTTTACAACCTTATTTTCAACAGATTCGTTTAATCTACAATTTTTGGTTTTTAAAAATACTTAAATTGCAGTTGAAAACATCAGACTGTTCTAACTTATAAGTTCCGTTATTAGTTATTCCAGTTAGTTAGGAAATTACAACATTTGTAATAATTCATAATAGTAGTCAGGTAGTACTGTATCAATACAATTGTAATTTTACTATTTTTATTCCATCTAAAATGCGTAAATGTTTTTTAAAGCATTCCATGTAAACGAAATAAAAAAGTGCCGAAGTTAATGAAAATGTCATAGACTAATAAAGGAGATTCTAAAATTTAATAAAATTACAAAAATGAACATAAATAATGAAAATAATATTATTATTAAATAAATAACAATGAAATAATTTACAAACCACTACTTTTGGGCTCGTCCAATAAGCCGAATATTCTTCTATGTTATCAGACAACATTGTATAGTAAACAAAAGATGCACTTCAATCAATAAAAAAATCCAGAAACAAAATACATTATATAATAATTATTTACAGATCTGATGAAAGTAAAAAGCTATTTCCCGGAGCTATCTATTTTGAAAAAAATTAAATATAATTTAAGAAACTATCAAGCTGCACAAAGCCACTAGCACTGCGTCTGACAATTTTGAGATCTGCGCTTCAATCTAACTTCTGTGTTTACATATGTACGAAACATTGGAAAGTGTAACAAAGCGAAAAGTGAAGGGAGAAAAAAAATCAGCTGAAAGCTTTCTACAGTTATGGTCGTAGTGAAAACAAAATCTATTTTTTAAATAACAATCAGTTATAAGTTATTAAAAATTAAAACATATATAAATTTATTTTTATCTAATCTTATTTTTATCAAGAAAAATGACTTGAGTTAGATTTCACAGAAGACTGCTTCAATCTAGAGTACCATTATAAATGGAAGAATGGCGTAAGTCATTGGGCATAAACAGACTGAAGTAATGGGTGCAAAAAATTAATCTTCTAGGATTAATAATTTTCATTTTAAAGAATTTTCAAGCACTGTTCTGCAAAGTTTTTTATTGTGAATTCACCAAATATCTGATTTTGTGCTTTAAATTTGTATAATGTATTAGAAACACATTAGCTTAACTCCGGCAGTTGTTTAGATAGGCTAAAATCAGAGGGGGAAGGTGATGTTTACATTCTTGTTTGTCAAGAATCAAGATGTATCTATCCGCGACGTACGTTATACCGCGACCTACGTTATACACGACCGGTGCATGACGTTTAAACGTCACATAGATCATTTTTACTCGGTGATTGGTGCAAAATGGTGGGTGCGCCGTTTTGCACCAATCACCGTGTAAAAATGATCCACTCCCTGTGACGTTTTAAACGTCATGCACCGGCCGTGTATATAGTAGGTCGCGGTTATACACGGCCGGTTCATGAATTTTAAAACGTCACACGAAGTGGATAATCTTTACACAGTATTTGGTATAAAATGATGGGCGCGACGAATTGTACCAATTAAGGGGTCTTGTAAATTTTAAGCTCGACGAAAATCGAGATAAACAATCAAAGTTTGAATTAGTATATTTTCAAAACCTTTATATGTATAAACATAAAGTTTTGACTATTAATTAAATAAATTGTGTTTTTTAGTATAATACTATTAAAAACTGACTAATATTTTACTGAATTTGTGCATTGTTGAAATTAAAAGTAGCTCTTTTATTTTTACTCCTTAAGTCATTACGTGCATGATATCTTGAGAACGTATACATGGATTGTTATGAAATTTGATTTAGATAATAAGCACATATGTGTGTTTAAAATGATCTAATTTTAAATATTTACAATGATAAGATTTTTAATTATGACTATTTTTATTCATTAAAAATTGTAAAATTTTGAAATTTTTTACCAAAATATTTTTTTTTACATGGTTAATAAAATAATTTTGATCTAAGAGTAGATCATTTTTAAAATACATACAGTAGAACCTCCATAAGTTGACCATCCAAGGGACTGTAACTAAATGGTGAACATACGGAGGTGGTCAACTTAGGGAATTTTTAGAAAATATTTAGTACAATATTAGAAAAAAATTAGAAAAACGTTTTTATTATTTTATAAGGAAAAATTTAGAAAAAAAATAGCACTTACTCATTTTTATTTTTACTGATGGTACAGCACATTTTTACATTTTTGAAAGAATAATAGAATAATTCAATTTTTGTTTGAGTCCTCTTTTTGTTCATTAGGTAACAGCAAAAAGCACTTTCACAGTTTACAAGTCCATTAAGCATGCTTGGGCATTTTTCTGCAGCGAAATATTTAAGTTGTTCCATCATGTGCTTTACATTGTCTTCCTTCAGAGTTGGGTACTTTTCAGTTTCGTCGTCACTTGGATCATTATACTTTTCGCCGTACCTTAGAGTCCTCGCTGTGCTTAGTTGCAGAGAGTATCTCATTGAAGATTGCTTCTTGGTCTGGTTCAACACATGTTACTAACTCATCGTCCATGGTAACATATGTTACCATGGACGATGAGTTAATCTTCAAAATCAACTCCATCAAAAACTGGCAAGGGCGATAGAGGAAGCTCATCCTCTTGCACAGATGTTGTAGCTGTAACAAATCCAGCTTTCTTGAAGCAGTTCTTAATCGTGGTTTGCGTAACTTTATTCCAAGCAGAATTAATCCAATGAACAGCATTCAAAGCCTTTACTGACGCAGCTGTTGACGATACCAAGAAGTTAAGCTCTGTAGTGCTCTTTGAAGGACTAAATAATGCCTTGATATAAAAGTTGGATTTTCCAAGTTGTATTTGGAAACAAAAATTTTAGCTTCACATTTGTGAGATTATTCAATTTCGGGTGGCTGGGGCAGTTGTCCACGGTAAGTAGAATAGACCGCTTCTTTTTTCTCATTTCTGCGTCAATTCCTCTAACCCACTCTTCGAACAAAGCACTGGTCATCCAAGCGGACTATTCGCTCTCCAAAAAACAGGAATCTCTTCAGGTTTTACATTTTTAAATGCACGAGGTTTTGTGGATTTGCCGATCTCAATAGGTTTCAATTTTTCCCCAGTCATACCAGCACGTAGAAGAACAGAAAAACGCTGTTTTGAAACTTTTCCTCTTTTGCATGTGTCACCCTTAATTACTAAATTTCTATCAGACATTGCTTTAAAGAAGAGACCGCACTCATCAGCATTAAAGATGTCCCCATCTTTAAAACCTTTAGAAAACTCTGGGAATTTTTCAATAAACTTCTCCACCACTTCCGCTGAATGTGATATGAAATCTCACAATGTTTAAATCATGTTATATTTTTATTTCTTTCGGCCTTTCACGTCGATATTATTTGGATTCAATTCCGTATTTATTTTTACGTGAGCGTTTCTTATCAGGCATCGTTCGGCGGCCGTATTGCGCTTTTGCCGATGTGTTCGCTCTCTGCCTTCTCCTCATATTGTGATGACGTCATCGAAGCCTCGTCTTTTCCCCCTCTTGTGACGTACGCATCAGGTAGCTGTAAAAGGAGGCTCATTTTTCGAAGGCGTGGTTTATTTGACGATTGCTGGCGCAAATTGAAATAAATGTTTTTAAATGAATTGTTCGGATTTGTTAATTAAGATATTGCCTAATTTTTAAAATTCTCTAATAGATTTAAGTCTTGTCATCCGGATACTTATGGTGTCCCCGTTTCTTACTATAAATTAAAAATTTCGTTAATTTTAAATCAGAATCTGTTTTGTTGATGAACTGTCATGATGTAGTTTTCGTTTCAAAAAGATCGCGGGCCCTGCCTGCCTGCGGCCGACAATGCGTGGTCCGGCGAAATTCTACGACGATGTCTCCCTGTCTGAATTTATTGCCTGAGGGCGCGTAAAAGTTTTAATTGAAATTCTCATCTTTAAAATCTGGATTAATGCTGCATTTTAATTTTTAAAGACGTTTCTTCGAGTGGAAAAGATCATTTTTATGGGCCAACGTTTTTTATTAAAATAAAAAGGTGACCAACGGGTGAAGGCCTCTTTCTGCTCTTCCAAAAAGAATGAATAAAGATATTTGATTATATCGTTAACAAGGCTCCTCTTCATTTGTTTTCAGCTGACACCATTCAAGTAAGAAGTTTCTTTTCCTTTTATTTTATACCACTGCTTTGACCAAAAAGAACGCTAAGGGGTCTAGCAAATACAACGCAATATTTAAAATAAAGAACTTCATAACTATTTAATAATATATAACTACACCTTCACCTACATCAAAATAATATTATTTATACCACACTGAACCTCATTCGATTCCCCACACAAAACTTATTGAGAAATCTTGTATCGTAGTTTGAATTTTGCAAGCCAACCTGCTTCCCCTATTTTGAATTATTTTGCAAATTTTTCTGCTACTTCCTGAAGCATAGGTACCGATATTCTTGCATTGATTGATCTCATCTCTTTAAACCAACGAAATGTGGCTTCGTTCACAGCGTCGAGACACGGTTTTCTGCGTTTTCTTTGGAGTCCCCATTTTCATAAGACTATCTTTCAAGATATTCTTCCTTGCGTTTTAAAATGTTGCTCACAGTTGTCTTGCTCACACCAAATTTTTCCGCTGTCTTTCTTTGGTTGCTGCTTTCCAGAAAATTAATAAGATCCACTTTCTCCAAGTTCTTTTAGAGCTTTTCATTGAGCCATTTTTACTGAAAATTCGCAAATAAAAGACCGGTCCCGTCACGACGCGACATCCAGAAAAAAAGAACGGAATGTGTTTCACATGTGAGCGATACACGTTGTTTTCCAATTCTGCGTATAGCTACACCGCTACTCACATCTCCCACTCTCCTGACATTTTTCGACAGATTCCAGGAATTCTGGCAATTCCCTCCCATTGTATCATACTGGAAGTGGACAATGAATGGAGCACCACAAGGGGGGCGAGTGTTGCTCAGATAAGTCGAATGACTGATAAAGAAATTCCTGGAAACCAGATAGAGAACAAACGGAAGAAAAAGCAAATTCAAGAAGACATCAGTAGTCAAGTTACAGAGAGTAAAACTTACTAAAAAGTGGTCAAAATACAACTTACGGAGGTGGTCAACATAGAGAGCTAAATCTCCATTGAAAATGCATTGTGACCATTCAAACTAATAAATTTCGGTCAACATAGAGAGGTGGTCAACTTTGGAGGTTTTACTGTATTAACTAAGAGAAATAGAGAAAAAAACCTTCGTGAATGCAATGCGTAAATAAACGATCACGCTGCCATTTTACCCACTGTGATGTCACGAGAATATTATTCTAGAGACTTAGAAGTTATTATTATTATTTATATAGGGAAGTTGCAATCAGCTGATCAACCCTTGTGCTTCAATTGTAGGGTAGTTAAACCAATCAGAACTGCCTTTGTAGTGTGTGATCTCCAACATGACGTCTATTGCAACAGCCCTATACAATTTACTTCTGTCTGTATAAAAATAGATAAATGGTTTTATATTAAATAAACTGTATAAATATTGAAACAATTATTGTGTCTATGAAACAGTGAATAGATTATCAAAAACTAAGTTGCCAAATTTCCTTCTCTTGCCAAGGCTCTACGTTAATAGTTAAGCTAATGAGTTTTTAATAAATTGTTTAAATTTAAAGCACAAAATAAGAAGGTTGATGTATTCATAATAAAAAACTTACCTTAAGGATTATAGAACAGTGCATGGAAATTCTTAAAAATGAAAATTATTATTTCTAGAAGATTTTATTTTTTACGTCCATGTTATTTCAATGGATATTTTAGTCTGTTTATGTCCAGTTCCACTTTGAGGCGTCACACTTCAGCGGCGTACGGCTAAATCGTCAATGAACAGTATATCCGGTTAAGACCGTAACCAGAATATTTTGGAGGGGAATTTGGTTCCCATAATTTTATTCTTGTTTTATTTTAGATTTACTTTAAACTAAAAGAATAGAGGCAAGTGTTAAGAGTCTTTATTAAGCTTTGTTCTGAATTCAGATAATTCAACTTAAGGTAATTACAAAAGGAAATTTGAACCTTTATAACTTCAAATAAATTTATAATCTTATTTAAATGTTTCTTCATTGGAGTATTTGTAACATTTTCGTGTGGGAAAATACTTTATGTGAATTATATTTCACTAAATAATCATACGTTTCTTAAATATACACCATTTATTACTAATTTACACAGAAAACGTTTAACAAAAACTTTGTAGTACATATTCAACATTCAAAATAGTTCTGGTTTATCAAGGTAGTTACTGACGTGTTGCTATTTTAGTTGTCATGATATTGTAATCTTAGCATTACACTGAATTATTATTATTTTCTTTTTCAGTTTTATACAATTTTGTTCTTTTAACTATGATTGGTTCTTTCAGCTAGCTTTTTGTGAGTTCCGCCAGTTTTCTGACAGAATTCCACGAAAGTCCACCCCAGGCCTGTCAAACTCGTTTATCGTCGTGGGCCAAATTAAGCATTATATACAAAGTCACGGACCACACAAAATAAGTTAGATAATATTTTTACCAATGCATATAAAAAGTTTGTTCGTACGAAACACAGCTATGTTAAAGAAATATCCGCGCAAAATTCCAAAGTCAGTATATTGCGTCTCAGAAGCATGCAGGCGAATTTCGAAATAACATTTCAAAAAATTAAGGAATAATCACGAAAAAAAAATAAGCATATGGAATCATAACATAAGTTTATTACAACAAAGAAATACAGTATAAGTTTTAGAGAATATTTGTAAAAAAATAAAAAAATAAAAATAGGTTGTCCTAAAAATATATTGACTTTTCGAGTGTTTTGTATTTAATTTAAATTTCTAGATTTATTCCTATGAATTATTTTGAAAATCCTATCAGACATGCTTTGAACTACTGTTTAAAGAATGTGTAAAAAGAATCAACTGCGCTCTAGATATTGCTTTAATTCCTGAACAGTCAAAAACTGACGACCATAAGCATTACACTTCACGTGCAAGTACTCCCCAAAGGTTTTCAATTGAATTTAGGTCTGGGCTGATGGCTGGCCAGTCTATAACAGAATCACTTGATTCTGCGTAAACCAAACTGTTGTTAATATACTTTTGAGATGCACTGTATTATGCATCGTTTATTTTATCTTAGTTTTCTAAAAAATACTCAAAAAATACTCAAATTTTCATCAACCAAATCTACCGAATTTAATTGAATTATCTATATTGTATTTTTTTTCAAAAATTGATTGTACACGCTGGTCTATTAATCTTGATCTAGCAAAGACATAGATGTCAATCTTCAGTGTTTTCTTCGGGTAAAAAAATAAATAAACATATTTTGAATCAGAAATTTTGTTTAATAAAATGTGTCTAGGATGTATTCGATTTGATTTGATTTAATAAATAGATTTTCTTGCTCAAATTATGTTTATTTGACTTGAAAAATAACAAAATGTTGGAAGCTACGCAGAGAAGTCGTATAAAAGTGAGCTACCGAACATAGCTAAAATATGCCTAAATGCACACTATACATTAAAAAATCAGTCGATTGATGAATAATTACAGACATTTCGAAACCCTATATCCTTACATTTTTACTGTAATATGGAATCGCACTGAATTTTAATTAAGTGCAGTAAAAAATTCTGATGAATAATGTCAACATCAATCATCAGATAAATAGATTAAACTATGATTTTCACATTTCTTCAAATTCGAAATTCTTCTTTGAATTAATTTTTTAATATATTTTTAGTGTATTCTAAAAATTTCACTCCAATGATTTTTGTAATAATACCTGGCAACATTTAAAATGTAATAGATTTTCTTTTTAAACATTGTTTTATGAAAGTAATTACATATTTATTTTTTATTCTATTTGAAAACGCTAATACTATCAAATAACAAGATAGCATTATGAAATTTGCCTTGAATTTGAAGTTTACTCAGGTGCTTTATAATTTCAAATGAAATTTCCAGATACTTTATCTATTGGCGATCTTTTAATAATCCACATACACAATTTGTCGATTTAAAATAAAAATTGAAACCTTGTTTAACAGTTCGAAATTAACAGCTAAAACTTTATGATGGAAAGCCATCAAATATTTGCATGTGTATACGAAGGTAGATCTGTTTATCTTCACTACCCACATTTTAATTAAGACATTTTCTATATTGACGATAAATAAACATGTGCCTACGAATATAAATTTATAAGCACTGTAAGTTTTAAAGCACATATCCAGTTTTTATAAATCTATCCGCAATGCATAAAACATTATAGGAATGGTATTTATGCTTGTAGTATTTTCAAATTTCTTTAACTTTTATAGACATCATTTCTACAGTTTTGTAGTAAATGATTTCGACTTGTGGGACATTTACTGTAATAAATACGATAATTAGTTTTTTTTAAAGCAAATGTATTTCCTTCAATAGGCTTCATAAAAGCACATTGATTATCTTTTAAGAAGTATCAATTTCAATTCTGACAGTTTATCTTTCCGATGTTTAGCCAGTTTTCTTTATACTTTGTGCTATTGCACCTCTTATTGTTAGATCCTTTCAAAAATCAAACAGTGTCTACATGCGAAACATAAAATTTCAGTTTTCTATTGAATTATATATTTAGTTTTAATTGTATTGAAAATCACATTTTTAAAAATCTGCAATGTTCATCTTCAGTTTATCATATCTATTCATAATTGTAAAGAGCTTTAATATATTTATTTTATCAATCTTGGGATGTATGAGAGTATGTTAATAAAATGTGTGTATATCAATAAAATATGAAAGAAAGATCATGCAAGATTCCATAAAGATCATACACAATTACTAACCTAAGAAATAAAAATAATTAATGAGCTTACATCGCAAATCCATGTGTTCAACTGAAGCCCAAGTAAAGAACCTGGGTTAAATATTCGGGGTTTCTGAACAAGCACAAAAGTTATTATTTAGGTCAATTTCAATGCCACTCATTTAAAGCTATTTAATTATATATATATATATATATATATATATTTAATTCAACTGTTATTATTTAGCGCCGAATTTATTAATTTTACAATAAATTTCTTAGTATTTAATAAATACAGCATGCTATTTTGTAAAGAGATGTAAATGCGAAGAGAGTAGTAAAATAAAGTATTAGTTTCAACATAAAAGAAATAAAATTTACATATAAAACACTAAAAATTTTGCAAATTTTTACATTTTTAGACTCAATATCTCGCGCTTTGCTACGTTCCGATTAGTTACCTTTGTATCCATAATTGTTTTGTGCTAAAGTCTAAAATATGCCTATATAAATCGCTGTTGTCTGATGAGCGGGATTTTGTTAATTCAGAATGCTACCGCTTTCTGAAGAGAAATATTCCCCTCATTTAATAACGGAATAAATAAAACAAATAATTATTAAAAATAATTATAGCTTTCTGTGAATAAAAATAACGCCCAGCAAACTGGTAACACTTATATCTTTCTAATGTTCGCCATCTCTAAGACCACGGTTGGTGTATGTTCGTGCAAAGTGTATTTTCAGAATGCGTGTTCTAACAACTAAATTAAACACAGATAAAATTCTAAAGACTTTGCGGGCCACAGATAACTTATCGGCAGGTCAGTTGTGGCCCGCGGGCCACATGTTTGACATGCCTGTTGTACAGCATGGCTTAAATTTATTTTTAAAAACTTAGAAAATACTACATGATAGCAAGATAGTTTAATATAAATGAACAGTCATCGTCTAAAGTTCGTTCGACGTGAAAAATAGAATATCTCTCAGACGCTTGGCAAGTTAAGAAAACGTAAACAACACGTTTTTTGCTGTATTTAAAATAAACTCTTAATGAAAAAGCTGTTTTTCTGAATGCATCATGTGACCGTAAAACGAACCAATGACCATTGCTATTCATACATCGGCCGAAAGATCGTGCTGTATTTAAAAATAGCTCATGCGCTGAATTTGGATTCGCTGAATTAAAACTAAAGGCCAGTGTATATGATGTCATATTAACAAAATTGTATACTAAAATACTTTAGCTTTATATAGACGATAAACATCATGAAGTCATTGGAAGTTCCTAACAAACTGTTGCTATGCATTTCCTGGCTGTTGCTACGTTTTTCCTGCAGGTAACTCCTTCACATAATGGAAAACCTACTCAGAAATCGGTTGTTTGTTTGAAACAATTCTACCGTGTGCCATCACACTTTTAGAGTCTATATGAGAATGCATTCTTTCTTTCAAATCTGACATCATTTTCTCCATCAGAGCCATTCATCCCTGCTGAGATTAGAGCTTCATTTAAGAAAGTGTTTTAAAATTCCTGAGTTTCAGTAAATAGTTATTATAATTAATTGGAAATTATATACATTTCAAATTATTTTATTTTTTGCATACCAAGGACCTTTAAGTAAATAGCAAGAATTCAGTCTATTTAGCTGCAGGAATAAGCGCTAGTACGAGGCTAACGAAAAAGACAGGCTACCGCGGTGCATTCCACTTATCTTTTTTCACAGACCGCTAGAGTGACGTGATGCTCTTTTCGTACACCTGCATTGGTGCATTCGAGCATCACGTGACTCCTGCGATCTCTAAAAAAAGATATTCGCGAAGCACCTTCGGTAGCCTTTCTTTTTTGTTAGCCTCGCGCTAGTAAATATGACGCCATCATTGAAAAAGTTATAGCAAAATACAGGGGGTGGACAAAATAATACGAGTATTCATGAAAAATGCTGAAAGGAGCAATATCTAGAAAAATACATCAGGAATTAACCTGAAACTGCAGGTGTGTAAACAGTATAGTATAAGTTATATATTTCCGTGAAGATGTTTTCCCGAATGCCCATAGGGGACTGTCAACAAATTGAAAAAGGACGAATATCTTTTGTATAACCCTGTAAAAACTAATGTAGCAAAAGCGTTCAAACTCGAGATTATTAATAAGTTGCTTATTGTAATATACTGTGTTCATTTTTATGAGGATAGCATGTATACCCGAAGAGAAATTAAGGTTTTTATAAAAACAGTCCCAAATTTCGATTAGTTTTTTGCTTATAATTTGCAAAGTTTTTAATATAAAAAAAAGTTCTTTTCAAAAAATATGACAAACAACATTGTACTTAATACTCTGCAATCAGAATTAAAAAATAATAAAAATTGGATGAAATATGAGCAGGTTTACTAAAAGATGTTTCACTGCGCATGCGCGAATGCAATCAAAATATAATATGCATAATGTATTAGCTAAGTATATAGAGCAACTTTTGTGAAAGTCTCAAAATCATAGCTTGAAAATTCTGTAAATTATCGTCGATAGAATAAGCTCGAAAACCGTTGTTCCCAAAAAGAAGCAAAAAGATGAGGGGTTGTATCAAATATCTGTTGATTAGTGCCAAGATAGCGTACACAATATTGCACGTACTACTATATTTGGATACAACCCCTCATATTTTTGCTTCCTTTTGGGAACAACGGATTTCGAGCTTATTTTATCGACGATAATTTACAGAATTTTCAAGCTATGATTTTGAGACTTTCACAAAAGTTGCTCTATATACTTAGCTAATACATTATTCATATTATATTTTGATTGCATTCGCGCATGCGCAGTGAAACATTTTTTTAGTAAACCTGCTCATTTTTCATCCAATTTTTATTATTTTTTAATTATGATTACAGAGTATTAAGTACAATGTTGGTTGTCATATTTTCTGAAAAGAACTATTTTTTATATTAAAAACTTTGCAAATTATAAGCAATAAACTAATCGAAATTTGGGACTGTTTTTATAAAAACCATAATTTCTCTACGAATATACATGCTATCCTCATAAAAATGAACACGGTACATTAAAATAAGCAACTTATTAATAACCTCGAGTTTGAACACTTTTGCTACATTAGTTTTTACAGGGTTATCCAAAATATATTCGTCCTTTTTCAATTTGTTGACAGTCCCGTATGGGCTTTCGGGAAAACATCTTCACGGAAATATATAACTTATACTATACTGTTTACACACCTGCAGTTTAAGGTTAATTTCTCATGTATTTTTCTAGATATTGCTCTTTTCACCATTTTTCATGAGTGTTCGTATTATTTTGTCCACCCCCTGTATATCCATGTATGAAAATACATCTTTTGTTCTTCGAATGACGTCATTTTCATCATCGGAGACTTTTCGCTTTGCATATTACTTACAATGATTTTGACAAATTGTTATTCTATTTACACGGATTACTAAAAATTATTTCTCAATAAATGATCTGTGTTTTGCTCTTCCGAGATTACTGCGCAATTAAACGGGATCATTTTAATATGTTTACATTTTATGAAAACCATTGAAATTTTCCTTTGAAATATGATGCAAATTTCAGTGGTGAAATCACGCTTATGATTGGGGGAATGTAATAAGGCAAATTAATTTTATGTTACTACGGTTGTTGCCACCGGGCAAGCTACAAATTCAGCCTTTTTTTCGCGCTACGTAAGAGAAAAATATATATAGGTACTTGAATACCATAGAAATCGTAAATTGAGAGTAATCGAGTAATTGTAATTGAGATTCCATAGAAATCGTAAATTTAGAAAGTTTCTAAAACGCTTTTCGCTCATTTCACCCTTTCAAATTTCGAATTATTTTAGAATTTCTTCTTAGAGAGCATTTACATTTTATAAGTAACTACCACGCCAAATTTCAAAGTGGTAGCTTCTTCAGTATAAAAAAAATCGCAATTTTAGAACGTTTTCCGCTTTTGCAGCCCCTCTGGGGGTAGAGGCACCGACATAAAATATAGCCCATGTTAGAGCAGGGACTGTCACCATTAATTGGTACCATTACCTTTGAAATCGGTTCTGTAATTCCAGAAATTCCATAAGAATTGTAATTTAGAATTTTTTAGAACGCTTTTCGCTCATTTCAGCCTTTTTAAATTTCGAATTTGCTTAGAATTTGATCTTAGAGAGCATTTACATCTTATAAGTAACTACCACGCCAAATTTAAAATTAATAGCGCCTTCAGTATAAAAAAAATCGCAATTTTAGAACGTTTTCCACTACTGCACCCCCCCCCTGGGGGTAGTGGCACCGACATAAAATATAGCCTATTTTGGAGCAGGGATTGTCACCAATTGTTTGAAAACCATCACTTTTGAAATCGGTTCTGTAGTTCCAGAGATTACTTCCTACAAACGAACACAAAAACAAACAAACGTTACTTCTTTATAACATTAGTATAAATTATTGGAAAATCTTAAATATTACTTAATATGTACTTAATCCAGGATTAAGTTCGAGAGATTATTTCCTACAAACAAACAAACTAACAAAAAACCAAACAAACGTTACTTCTTTATAATATTAGTATAAATTATTGGAAAATATTGAATATTACTTAATATGTACTTGAAAAACAAATTGCAAATTGTACGTACAAATGAGGCAAATTAAACGTGACAAATTAGGTGAGTTCGTACTGTTATTATTTTAGTGAAATGAATTATATCGTCTGTTACTTTGATATGATTAATTTCCGTAATCAAATAAGTACATTTTAAGGTGGCTACATTTTATCTTTTGTTGACATTTACTGAAAATTCCAATGGGAATCTTCAGCCTAGCTTTGAAAATTTCAGAGCTTGAAATCCACATTTAGATTCTTTTTCCATTTAATATCTATTTTACCTGAAACATCTACCCAAAAAACTGTCGGTACGTTATAGGATTGCTATAATTAAATAATTTTAGTATACAAATTCGGTTTTTAAACTCAGTAATCCGGAAATAATAGGACTCCATCTTAAATAGGACGTAATCACCATGACAACCTAGAACCATTACCTATCATAAGATATCATCGAATTAATTACGTATGATAGGATTTAATAGAAAGAAGAAAACTTTTATTAATATTTTTTAAAGTTTTCATTCGATTTTCATAAAATTTGAAATGACACGACAGAATTGTGCAACGATTAAATATATTAAATTTCAAACCATTCGGTTGGATAGTTTTTGCGCTGTTATATGCGAACAGACGGACGAACTAGATGGCGATTATTAGGTGCTACATATTTATATAATTACGAACGCACTTAAAAAGTGAATAGCATTTATTTTCATTTTCAGAGACGTACAATAGTATTCGTTTACTGCATGGAGCATGATATATTTTATTGCATGAAACAAGTAATATAAAAACAATTTTTTAAGTCAATTCCTACTTTTTAATCATAAATATATAAAATAAACCCGTGCAGCATTAATGTCCCACGTTATCTTTATTGAACATTATTTTATAATCATCGTTGCGGTATTTTATTTTTTGTTGGCATCACAAATTTGAGATAAATCTTTCATTTCATTTATGAAACAATGGGAGAAGTTTTTTTCTCCCATGTAAAAATTAAAATTAATTAATTAAATTTACTGAATGAATTAATATTTGAAAAAACTGTATTAACTTCAATTGTCATCCAGTACAAGTTTAAAAAAATTTATTTGAACTTGAATGGCTCAATAGAAAATATTTTATTGACGATTGAAAATTCCAACAAGATATATATAGAGAGTGTGAGCTAATAGTAGGAATTTAAAAAATGAAAATGTTCGATAATATTCTTGCAGTGTTGGAAAGTGTTTCATAATTACTATGCGTGATGCATAATCTTTCTTTCTCGTTTAATAAAAAATATCTACGGAATTTACAACACTGCCTCCAATTAACAAGTGCATTTACACTTAACATCCTATATGACCGCATTACTGTTTTTTAGATACATATTGTGACAGACTCTTTCCTGGCTGTGCTGTAGATGTAAACAAAAACATGCCTTTTACGCGATAAGGCGGGAGTCTAACGCAAGTCAACAAGTGTTTTCGAAAGTGAATTATCTTTATTTTGGTTGAAATCTTATCTTATTATCGAAATCGTTTACAAAATATATACATTAAAACAAAAATGATAGGTGAAAGGGATTGTGACGGTATCAACTAATTTTTGAGACTAATGAATATAATTAAATGATACGAGACTTGTAGTTAAAAATTGATGCAACAGATTTTAATTATAATTTTAACCCCTTGAAGGGCGTTGGGGTACATTTTATACCACCCAATTTTAATTAAGAGTTGTACCAGAATTTTTGAACAAAATTTTACTTAATTTCGATAAAGCAAGAATTATCCATAGGTTCAATAACCCATTTAAAGCCGCATTAGGGAATCATTGGAAATTAAAATTAGAAAAGATTGTATTTGTAATGATAACTTTTCTTTCAACATACCTAGTTTATGAGATACATTTTTAACCCCTTGTTAATTCATTGTTTTGTTTTTTCGCTCTTTAGCAACAGAGAGCGCCCGCTTATTTTATTTAAAATTTTCCATACTGTTGATTTCAATTTTCTCGTGTCGAAAATTAAAAGATCAGTAGTCGTTTGTGTTGTTCCTCTTCCCCGATGATGGCTTTAAGTTTAAAGCCGAAATATGTAGGATTTTAGCTTTTTTATGAGTTTAAAACAATTTTTACACTGATTTTAGCAACTAATAAGCACAATTTGTGCAATTTGTGTTTTTAAAATACTAGTTAACAGTGTAGTGTCCAAATGGATTCAATTGCAAAATTTTACTTTTATAACTTTGGGGGGGGGGGAGATGTAAAATTGCACTTTCTTATTTATGCTGATAAAATATAGATGTTTGTGTGTGTGTGTCCGCGATGGCTACACAGGTAGATTGTTCAAAATCTAGCGAACGTACACTGCAAAAAATAATTGTTGATTTTACAGTATAAAACTGGCACCCCAGCTGCCAGTATTATACCGTAAAATTAACAGTATTAAACAGTAAAATAAGCAGTAATACGCTGCCGTGCAAGCAGTAATACGCTACCGCGCATGCGCGGTCGTACGACGTAGGCCGTTGCGATACGCGGTGAAACCACGGGGAGTCACCGCGAGACACTTGGAGACGGGCCGGCGTCCCCCAACAGCTTCGGAGCTGGAAACCCAAAAGGGAACCAGGTCCTAGGCCTTAAGTCGGGATGTTCCAACCCGTACTTGCTCTACCACAACTAGAGGGGTGTGAAAACCTACAGAGGTAGTCACGGTTCCCTCTTGTAGTGGTCCATAATAAATGATATATCATATGGAATGTTTTTGATCAGGCTTTTAAAGTAGTACACTCACATTCCATTAAAACGTGTTGTTTCATTAAAAAGTTTCAGTTAATTGAAAACGTCTTAGCAAATAATTTCAAAGAATGCAGTGCGAAAGCCTCCCGAGGGTCCAATGGTAAGTTATATATGTCCATTTCTGAATAATTTTGGACCTTTCCCACCAGAAAAACAGAATATAAATAAGTAAATAAAAAACAATCGGACGAAGGGTACTATTAAAACAGCCCCTGGACTAGAGACCAGCACGAGTTGGGTTGAACTCGACCCGACCTTAAAAATTCTCCTTCAAGTCAACCTGAACACGACAAAAAAAAAAAAAAAAAAAAAAAAAAAACTTGAAACCCGACCTAAATCCGACACACTTCAATTCGAAACCGACCTGTAGTGTAATACTTCAAACACGTTGTGTTGAAGAGGCCGACCACGTGCTAACACGTGGTGACGAGATCACAAGTGATGAACCGCAAAATATAAATATTAAAATGAACCCAAGGTCTCACGCTCGCTATTATTTTAGCGATGGACTAACACATAATTAAAATAAGTAAAAAGGAACTCTCTCACCCATTTTTAGCAGGAACGATGCGATGTATAAATGACTGAGAATACAGCACACTCATTTTAGGAAAAACTGAGACAAAAAGCCTTTTTGATGGTAAAAAAAACAAGAGATGATTTATTCATCTATAAAACTCTGAATAGGTGAGGGACTCCGGTGACATCGTGTCCTCCATGACTGATGAAATTGAATAAGAGGAGAAAAACTCCCAAACTACACTGAGCACATCCAGAACATAACTGATTTTAACATCAGCGCGAAGTGCCGAGCCGGTTGCCCTTGGCGATAAAACCCGCGATCGTCCAATAGCGATGCGCAGAAACTGAGCGAGCTCCGAAAACACGCCAACTGTTGGCGCGCGCCAAAGAGCGATGAACCTACCGCAACGCGTTCCTCGGCGAAGCATGTGGAGCGCTTTTGCCGGATCGAAGGAACGGGAGAAGCGGTGAGCCGATGACGAATTCCCCACGAAACTGCCGCGATATGCATCGACTGAAATGCGAAATATCGGCGTTTGACGAAAGTTAAAATGAGAAAGAAACAGCGTTGGCAGACAACGGATACGTTAAATTAAAGATAATTAAAAACGCTGATACGGGGATAATTAAATACTGAAAGAAACATATTAAAATTAATAAATCTAGAGATTTAATGGGAAATTGAACACGTGCAATCGTACATATCGCGATTGCGCTAAAAATGTTGCGATTACATCGTGACATATTCCCCCGCAAATGAAAAATTTGTAAAATTTAGACTGGGAATGAAAAATTTGACTGGGAAGCGACCATTTTACATGGGCGAGAAAAAATTTGGAAAAAGGAAAAATTTTGAATGTGAAGGAAAAATTTTGCAAAATTTAAAAAGAGGAATTCGAAGCAAATTTAGCAACAAATACGAATTTTGACTATGAATGAAATTCCAACATTGCTGAACATGGGAGTAAAACGAGTCACCAGAGAATACACGGGATTAACAAAGACGACTATACAATAAGTCGTATAAATGACACAGTAAATTTCTGTTGTAAATGAAATAAATACAGTAATATATACATAAAAAAACAGCATATTATTACATAAATTCAGTGATGCATATTACAAATTACCTTCTGTGAGACAAACACAATTTCATAATTAATTTGACTTATTAAGATTAACAATTATACTTCACCATTGGTAAAAAAAAAATTTCTTTTAACCATAGAAAACATTTTAAAAGCATGACACAATTAGTTACATGTAAATTCGTTGTGACTAACACTCATTTTTAGAATAATAAGTAGATTAACACATTAATTGATAAAAATGTCACAAGAAAAATACATTATGTGCAATAGTAAATAATTTTTAAATGTGAGGAAACCAACTGTCATTGTATTGACAGTGATGAAAAAATTTAAACTTTCCAATTATCAAAAGTTGAAAACCAAGAGTTAAGTGCAAAACACTTTGGATTGCAATACTTAAATGAATGAGTGAAAGGAAGTAGAACATAATGCTAATGATTAGCAAATGAAACAACGTTCCAACTATAAGAATAATTAAAATGGAGCACACATGTACAGAAGTACAAACTTATAAAATTAACCTAACAAATTTAATTGAATAGTTACTGAAATGAATTATTAAAAGTACAACTTGTAACCTGTAAGTAAACACAGTATTCATACATACTTTATAAAGCCTAAGCACACAGTGAATTGAAAACAACTCCATATCATGAACATTGAATGGAAAAGTACAAATGCATGAGACACCATTGTATAACATTACACGATTAAAAATGTGCAAAAAAAAATTATTTGACTCAAAATTATGAGACAAAACCATTGAATAAATATTAATACCTTGAAAAGGATGTTATGAAAATGAGGAAAAATATATATGTAAAATTGCAATAAGAGCAGGTTGAAGTAAAAATTAAATGCATCAAGTAGAAAATTATTGGTAAAATGCTGTAAGAGAACACATTGTTTATACACCATAACCTAAAATTTACCATCATTTTTTTTTTTTTTTTTGTAGTTATGCAAACCTATATATACATACTTAGGTAATGAACATATCCTTTTGGGATAGTTGTTGTAAATGAAAAATGTAAGGCCTTACGAAAAACATAAATGCATAATTAGCTTTTCAATATTTCAAAAATTTGACTATGTGTACACATTGATTGCTTTGAAATTTATACTTAGCAAAGGTATGATTGTTCATTAGGTACCATGGAACAAACATATAAGTGCAAAGAAAATAATGTCAAGCGCTTGAACTAAACACATAAATATACACAAAAGTTGAAAAAACAATTAATAAAGGGCTAGCAAAAATTATAAAAGGGGGAGTTGCAACTCATGAGTGATTTAAATAAGGGCTAGGGAAATACACAAAATACAATTATAAGAACAGTAAGAAAATACAAAAAAAAATCTGTCAAAAAGACAGGTGCCAATCGAAGATATAAAAAAATATAGTTGAATAAGTAAAGATTTGCACGAAATATACAAACTGTATATCTCAACCTGTTTGTTATATAAAAAATTTTGCATGAGAAAATTATATAAGTTAAAAAAATGACCAATGAATTACACAAAAATAGATACAAATAATTTAAATAATTGGTAAAAATTGTTAATTTAAAATAAAAAAATACCTTGAGATAAATAAACTTTACAGATGATTATGCTGGAGCCACATCAACAGGGAAAAGGAAAATTGTGATAGTATGCAAATAAATATTGCATATGTTAAATATTTACGATAATTACAAATTAAGATGCTGCAAAAGGAGTTCTTTAAGAGAACAGTTCAGGAATGTTATTTATGTTAGGACTTAATCTTGCAGAGTTCACAGCAAAGGTGAGTACTAGTAGATGAAAACAGTTCACGAAAAAGACAGAGAAATTGCAGTTAAGATGAAACACTAGCTGGAGCACACGTTACTGGTTCAGGTACGAACTTTTAAAATTGTGAATAAATTAAGGAAAAGCAGGGATGAGCAGCAGTACATGCCAGAGGAGAGTTTACAAAATGTCATGAAAGATTCATAGCAGTACCACTCCATTGGGTACTATGCACTCTCTCTAGCACGTACACATATTTCACAAACGGGAAAGACTTGGTCACACCATGTAGAAAAAAAACTGTTGAATGTGGAGCAGACACAGAAGGATTGGGTTTAACTATTTTATAAGGCTTGAGCTTAACCTAAGCCTAACTTTTGAAACAAATAATTTAAAAGACTCACATGTTGGCGAAAATGCCGGATGGTCAACATTAAAGTTCCGTTTGTAGAACTGATTATTTGCTATACAGTTTTTGCACTTCGGAGGTTTTGTGCAGTGGCCTGGTTCATGTGCTTCAGCACACCAGGGACATGCACGTGACTTTTTGCAAGAACTTGCAACGTGGTTGAAAGATTGGCAATTATAGCACCGGATAATACGGATAAACCGTTTCACGAAAACGTTCTCTTCACCAATTTTCAAAGTCTTGCAGTTCACAAGTAGTGTGGCGATGTTTGCTGGCACTTGAAAGATGTAATTGTAGTTGTTTGATTTTCGTGATTTATTTTTCTTTATGAAATTACATGCAGGGGTAAAGCCAGCAGTATCCGATATTGCTTGGATGATATCAGGGATACTATATTTCTCGTCAATGGCATAAATGATGATTTTAGGTGGCTTGGAGGATTTGTTAAACGAAGAATTAGAATTACTAGAAGAATTTAAAGTAGAATTGTGAGCCTGAAGAGACTTTACTGCAGGGGATTTTAAAGTGGAATTTAATATGGAGGTGTCATGTTCACACCTATGAACACAGGGATCCAGCACTATAGGAGCACAAGCTGGGGTGTTGCACGTCTGTGTTGATGCATCAGTAGAAGACGGCACATTTTGCTGCAGGTCCTCAACCTGGGTAGTAACATGAGAAACTTCAATCTTCTTGTTCATTTGTATTCGCTGTAATAATTTTGTATTAAGATTTTGAAGATTGTCTCTTTCATGCACTAGGCGGGCAAAATCTGTTTGCACCTCTTTGAACAGAGATGTTAAGGGCTCGATTCTAAAATTGAATACATTTAAAAGCTGCTTTTCGATTTCTGGCAATGCCGGGTTACTTACACTGCTGTGTTTCTTGATTTCATATGTTACATCTCCTTCCACCATGTTGGATAGGTTCATTAAGATGGCTTCAAAACAAGTGAAACCTGGGACTTTCTGCCACGTCGGATTAATCATGCCATTTTGCACATTCATGTTGGTGATAGAAAACTTTAAACTTTTGATTAAAAAAAATATATAAAAAAACTAAGAAATTTAAAGGAAAAAAAAAAAGATTGGCACGAGTTATGCCCTGTCAGTGCATCAGTACAAGAATATGAGAGCTTTGCATGAAAAAAAAATTTGGCAATGATAAACACACTAAAGGACTTGATTAAATTTACAGCCAGAAAAAATGATGAAAAAAAAATTTTTTTTTTGAAAAATTTACATTCTAAAAGACGTTTTTTTTTTTTTTTTTTTTTTGATGAATTTAAATTTTAACTGATTAATTACTACATTCTATAGCATAAAAAAATAACTTTAACGATTGTACAAAATTTTTAGGGTGAGAGTTTAAGTTTTTTAGATTTTAAATTTTAAACAAATTGAATTTATATGGGAAAAAAAAATAGTCCACGCTAAAATTACGACCTGGATCTGAGGCACCATATGTAGTGTAATACTTCAAACACGTTGTGTTGAAGAGGCCGACCACGTGCTAACACGTGGTGACGAGATCACAAGTGAAGAACCGCAAAATATAAATATTAAAATGAACCCAAGGTCTCACGCTCGCTATTATTTTAGCGATGGACTAACACATAATTAAAATAAGTAAAAAGGAACTCTCTCACCCATTTTTAGCAGGAACGATGCGATGTATAAAGAGACAAAAAGCCTTTTTGATGGTAAAAAAAACAAGAGATGATTTATTCATCTATAAAACTCTGAATAGGTGAGGGACTCCGGTGACATCGTGTCCTCCATGACTGATGAAATTGAATAAGAGGAGAAAAACTCCCAAACTACACTGAGCACATCCAGAACATAACTGATTTTAACATCAGCGCGAAGTGCCGAGCCGGTTGCCCTTGGCGATAAAACCCGCGATCGTCCAATAGCGATGCGCAGAAACTGAGCGAGCTCCGAAAACACGCCAACTGTTGGCGCGCGCCAAAGAGCGATGAACCTACCGCAACGCGTTCCTCGGCGAAGCATGTGGAGCGCTTTTGCCGGATCGAAGGAACGGGAGAAGCGGTGAGCCGATGACGAATTCCCCACGAAACTGCCGCGATATGCATCGACTGAAATGCGAAATATCGGCGTTTGACGAAAGTTAAAATGAGAAAGAAACAGCGTTGGCAGACAACGGATACGTTAAATTAAAGATAATTAAAAACGCTGATACGGGGATAATTAAATACTGAAAGAAACATATTAAAATTAATAAATCTAGAGATTTAATGGGAAATTGAACACGTGCAATCGTACATATCGCGATTGCGCTAAAAATGTTGCGATTACATCGTGACACGACTCAATCCCGAAGTGAAAGAAAATGAATCCATATTTTAGTACAATAATCGAAATATAGTCTACAATTATATATCTCAAATATTAATTTTTTTCCTTATGTATAAAAATGAACACATATACACTCATTAACATTCAAATATATAGTTTTTTTTTTCTTTTGAAAAATATTCAGCACTTTTTTTTTTTGAAAAGTTGAGTCAATCCGAAACCGACCCGAAACAATAAAAACTCAACCTGAAACGTTTAAAGTCAACCCGAACCAAACCCGATCCGCATCGAAAAAAACTAGTCGTTGGAGGCCAACGTAATACTTAACCATCATGGATATGCATAATGTAAAATATTAAAATAAAAAATGTTTAAACTACTCATAAAATGCATTGTAATTCGAATAAAATCGTGGCTTGATGACGTCATAAACTTTAAAGGCTCGATTACTGAATTGCTTAAAAGAAACATCCTTATAACTCCAAAAAAATAATCCTATTAATCAGTGGTTTATTGCATCGGATTAAGCGTCTCATTTCCAATTAAAATATATCTTTGAATTGAAATTTGAATGAAATACAGGGTCATGAAAAATCGAAGAGTGTGGAAAATAGGATTACAAATATCTCGGCAACTCATTATCCGATCGACTTCATGCTTTATGGAAAATTTATGTTTTTTTATTGTCTTTTATACTCTCTCCTTAAAATAAACAATTTCGAAAATTTTTATATACGTTTTATCAGAACGAATATTTCGAGAATCCGAAAAAAAAAAAAAAATAGTTCCGGATTATCGAGGTGACTGAAATTCAATAAGCTTCTTCCCATTATTACATACTAAGTACATACCAAATTTCAAGTCTCTATCTCAATTTGTTCTGGAGATAGAGCGTTTACAGACACACACAGACAGATGGACGGCAATTTTTTTTTCTTCTAAAAATAGGTTTTTCGGAATCTCCAGTGTCTGAAAAGTGTAAAGTAGTCATTTTTTTTCGATTTTCAAAACGATTGCAACACTTACCCTATACTACGTATGATGGGTAAGTAAAACCAACTAATTAATTCCTAATAACGAGGGGAAACCTGTTCATGTATTTATTACGATTTCCTTGTCTTTGTTCCGTTGATAGAGTTCTCCTAGGAAGATTGGCTAGCTTTGAACTCGAGAAAACATTAATCCAACTTACTAGACCGGATTCACGGCCTGAGGACTGATCAGTAGCTTCGAGGAATTAGTGTACAGATTTCTTTCAAGGTCTAGTTCAACTTTTTCTATGTGTGATTTTAAATAGCTGCCAAAACAAAATACAAATTATAGATAAACACAATAAAAAAAAGTATTAATGCGATATACAAGATATTATCATTCATCGAATGCGTTATTTTGCTCTGTCATGTATAATTTGTGCTGTCGATAATACTCGTAATGATGGTGACATTCTTTTAAGAATAACACTCGAAAAGTTCAAGGGCAGATGAGTAATATACCTGTTGTATATCAAAGATGGAAGGTTATAAAAGTCTTAAATAAAGAAAAAAAGTTTAATGACTTGCGATATAGCTCCGTAACGTAGAGTTAGAAATTTGGTTATTCGAATTCAGGAAGAAAATTTGAAAAGCTCGAGTTATATGTTTCTATTCTCGAGTTACATGATTCTACTCTTGAGTTATATGATTCTATTCTTCTAGAATATGATTCTATTTGAAATATAAGAGTCTTCGAATGAGACAAAAATTGTAATTTTAATGCATAGGTGGAGATTTTCTTTTATATTATAGAATTGTATGATTTCTTTAAAAATAGTTTTATAATTATATTTATCACTTTATAATTTGAAATGGTTGAAAAAATTTGAAATGTGGCCTACAAAAAACACAAGTTATATGTAAACAAAATAAAACAAGTTGGAAATTGTACGTTAAACGTGACAAATGAGGTGCGTTCGTTTCATGCTATAACTAGTTTTACAATGTAAAAAATCACCGTTATTATTTCAGTAAAATTAATTAAAATGTCTGCTATGAACGAAATGAGGATGCCTTTTGTTTTTCTTATTACGTAATATGCCATGTTTACAGACGCGATTTTTTTTCGACACCACACAGCGCTGTAAAATTCGCCGTGGAGATCTTGCTTTGCGAATGATTATCGCCACGGTTTAATACTTCTATGACTCACGATAAATGAATCTTTTGTTTATTTATTTTAATGGATTGAAATATTCCGCTGTTAACCTATTTTTCACAGAAGTTATCTCAGAATCTATACATTTTGAATGTAACTCATCCCTCAAGCAAACAATTTTTTTGAACGATCTTACTAAAAATGTAACTTATGCAATTTTATTCGAAAAAATAATTTTGAATAAAAATGGCTGCTTGGCATATGGGAAAAGGTGCGGTTAGCCCGTATTTGTTTTCCTCAGTCACATGACTTGCGCTTATACTATACAGATTACGTATGATAGGATTTAATAGAATAAAGAAAACCTTTATTAATATCTTTTTACATTTTGATTCGATTTTCATAAAATTTGAAATGACTCGACAAAATTGTGCAACGATTATACATATTAAATTTCAAACCATTCGGTTGGGTAGTTTTTGCGCTGATATATGCGGACGGACCAGACGACGATTATAGGTGCTACGTATTTATATAATTACGAACGCATCTAAAAAGATTTTTATTATTTTATACAAGATATAATCATACAATTAAGAGAGAGACTTTTGATCTATGACTACAGTGTTGCCAGTGGGCTACTTTTTAAAAATTACGATAACTCGATTGGCATAACTTTTTTTTTTAAAACTAGCTAACCCGCCCGGCGTTGCTCGGGCCCGAGATAATTACAATCTCAGAGAAAGGCGTTAACCCCTCCCTCCCTATACCCGCAAATATAATGAATAATTTGTTCAAGAGAACCACCGTCACCTACATTAATGCGATCATTAAAAAAAGAATTACATTTTTCTGATAATTAGAACATAACGAAGACGCTACGCTAAAATAGCCGGCAGATGACACCCCTTCCCGACCTCAATTTCAAATCTATATCTTAATTAGTTACCAAAATATTTGTTCATTAGTAAAATTTGGCAATAATTTCCTTTCATTTTCGCAAACTAAATGAGAGGGATCGGTCAGAGAAACAGATCTCTTTGTAATTCAGTTTTTAATGAAAGCCGATCCCTGTCTGAAAATTTCTCGGATCGTTTTCACTGGCGCCGAAAGAATTTTTGGCAGTTTTTTGCGTAAATTAAAAAAAATTACCAACCGAATTTTTCAAATATCACATAGCCAGATACAGAATATTTTTTTACATATGCTCAGAAATTTGCAATTTGATATCTCAATTAGTTTTCTTAAAATTCGCTAATTAGTTAAATAATTTCGAATTCGTTCATTTCCGGTCGCAAATCCAATGCACCTGTCCGTTTCTTTCGCCATTTTGATTTAAAAGATGATATTTTAGAAGCGATGGTCAATGAGAATCTAATTAATATCTAGGCTAATTATCAAAATATTAAAATTCTGAGGCTCAGGTGCACATGGTCAGACCTTGGACTATCCACACCTAAATTTCCAGCCTTCTAGGTGGGCTAGATTTTCCTAGCCATCGCCAACAGACACACACACACACACACACACATACACACACACACAGAGCGAAACTTTCTTTTATTAGTATAGATGGTATAATTCGCATTGTTTCCGCCTTATTTAATCTGTCATTAAAATAGCGAAAAAAGCTGGTGGCAATCAAGAAAACTGAAAGAAGCAGCCTACTGGCAACACTGTATCACTGGGATAATTTGTGCTGTTGATAATTCGCGTAATGATGGTGTCATTCTTTAAAGAATAACCTTTGGAAAGTTCAAGGGCTGCTGAGTTCAACCTGTTGTATATCAAAGACGAAATGTTATAAAAGTTATAAAGAAAAGAAAAAGTTGAGTGCCTTGCTATGCAGCTACGTAAATTAGAGTTGGAAATTTGGTTATTTAAATTCAATGAGAACAATAGAATAGCTCATGTTCGGAGGAAATTCGTTTGCAGTATAGAATATGCTTGTACTTGAAATACAAACGTGACAGCAAGAGAGAGAACTATTTCAAAATTAATTCAGAGATGATCGAGTTTTTTTTTTTTTTTTTTTTTTAATTTCAAGAATTGTATGATTTTTGCTATAACATTTTATAATTTAAATTAATTTACAATTTTAAATGGTTCAAACATATTTGAAACGTGTCCGACAAGCACCAACTTACATATAAACAAAAAGTATAAAGTATTAATATGTTGTATAAGATATAATCATGCAATGCATAGAAAATTTTGTTCTATCTTTGCGATAATTTATGCTGTTGATAATTCGCGCAATGATGGTGACATTCTTTTAAAGATAACTCTTGAAAAGTTAAAGGCAGATGAGTAATATACCTGTTGTATATCAAAGATGATAGGTTATAAAAGTCTTAAAAGAAAGAAAAAGTTGAATGAGATATGACAAAGCTACGTAAATTAGAATGGGAAATTTGGTTATTCAAATTCAATGAGAACAATGCAAAGTTCGGGATAATAAAAAAATATATATATGTAGTGTAAAATTTATTTGCATTTGAAATATAAAAGAGAGAGAGAGAGACAGATAGACAAAAAGAGATAGGGAAAGAAAGAGAAAGACATATATATATGTATACATAGAGAGACAGAGACAAAGAAAGAGGCAGACAGACAGAACGAGTGAGACAGGAGAGAGGAAGATAATTAAAATTTTACGATATATTTAACTTATTGTTTAATTGAGTTTTTTCACAAATTAAATTGGTTAATAAAAGGTTGAAATATAGTCGACAATTTATTAGCTATAAATAAACAATGCAAAAATCATGTATTAATACGTTATACAAGATTTAATCGTGAAATGAATTGATAATTTTGTTCTGTCCTGGGAAAATTTATGGTCTTGATAATTAGCGTAATGATGTTGACATTCTTTTAAGAAAAACCCTTAAAAATTTAAAGGCAGATGAGCAGGTTCTGACTAATGCAGGGACATGCGGGGCAGTAGCCCCGGTCCCTCCATTTGAGGGGGGGAGGGGCATGTGGGTAATAAGTATTTTCGTTCAGAGGATGCCAAATAGTTAAAATTGGCCAAAAGTGACCAACGTTCTTACATTTTCAAATATTTAAAAAGGGCGTGCGGTCAATCTTTTCCCCTCTCTGCTGCCCGTACTCCCCCCCTCTCCCCACAGGAAACGAAAAACAAAAAAAGGAACGAGGGTTATCATAAGAAAAGTAATAATTAAAATTTTATTATAACAATTTAGTATTCCATTGTTTTCAAGAGAAATTCATTATTGACATTTTCTTCGTAACGAGACAAGTTATAACTATTAATGACGACCAACTGGAGAAATTTTTCTTTTAGACATCTTATGACATATGTAGATAAGCAAAGAGAAAGTTTGCAAACAAATACTCCCCTCAACCAATCCATCCTTTTCCCTACTATTTTCCTCCTGGTATTTTTTAAAAAAGTTGTGAGTATCTTTTTTGCGATACCCTGTATACAGATGTAAAAGGTACCTGGTACAAAATTATGTATTCATACAATAAGTATGAAGTTTAGTATTAGCCACTTCAGCATAAGTCATAAACAATTTTCATGGATAGATAGAAGGGGTCCCCCCAGAATCAGTGGCGTAGCCAGGGAGGGGGTCCAAATGTTTTAGATTCCAGTAATATAGTAAAGTTTTCTTCGGTTTGAATATCGCAGAAAGTTTTCCGATTAGATAAGGCACATAAAACTTTATAAAATTAGTGGTATCCAGAGCATCTGAACCCCCACCCTGGCTATGCCACTGCCCAGAATGATACTTGCCCCGGGGTATAGATAGTCTAAGCATAGGCGTAACTAGAGCTATTTTGTGGGGTGGGCACAGGCCCCCAACTTCATAAGTCCTTTGTATGTGTGTATGCGTCCAGTGGCACAGCCCAAGGGGGGGAGGGGGGGAGGGGTAAAACCCCTCCCAGTGCTAAAAAAATATTATAATTGCCGCTTATATGAATTATTAGTTAAGCAAATTAGACGCTTTTATGAATCAAAACTAAAGTTAAAATTAAGTTTTTTTAGTTTATTTGAAATTCGCAGCTTTGTTGAATCAAATTATATTCAACAAAGTGATTCAATTAGACCGCGAATATTATATTTAAACTGTGGAAGCGTATATTAGATCTTCGATGCACTGGTTAAGTGAAAACTGTCATTTGTTTTGAAAAAGGGTAGCAATTACATTTTTGAGACATCTTGGAGTAAAAGAATGATCATTTCGGCCGTCATACGCTTTGAGTATTATACAGTGGATAGTTTTAAAATTGAATTTCTGTCTTTGCTCCATGTTCAAAAGGATAATGGACATCAACATCCAGAAAAAAAAAAAAAAAATTATATTTATAGGTCTCTCTCAGTTTCAGACTTTCCGTTAAGGTCCGCACCGGAGAAATTTCTAGGTTCGAGCGCGACCCGACTTGTAGAAAATTTTTTACTCCTCAGCCGGGTATAAAAGTTAAAAGTTCGATCCGGATCGTAAAAAATATATGTATGTATATTAAGCCGGCCTGGCAAAATAATAATAATAATAATAATAAAATAAAAAAGCTAAAAGTTAGACTCGAATCTGGTCCTGGCCATGCACATAGTTTATTGGCTCGACCCAGTATAAAAGTTAGAATCTCGGCCCGAGCCCGGCCCGGCTCATACAAAAACGTAATTATCCCTTCCCAGCTCGCCTGAATTTCAACAAAAAACATATTTTTACACTGGTATGGTTAACAATTGTCTTCTACGAGGAGTTCTGACAAAAATATTTATTTTAGTTTTTCTTTTCATGTTGTTTGTATTCTTCGTTTTTTAAGAAACGCTTTGTGCTGAGATATTTATTTTGTTACTGGGATCTCGATTTGTGCGCAAATGACTCAGTTGTTATTAATAACTTTAATCCATATTAAATGGCTTGGAGACTTAAAAACCTGAAAATTCTTATAGTATCGTAAAAATTTCTAAGACGGAATCGCATAGGAGAACAGAAATATGCGTTATAGGAAAATTACCTTCTTAGCAAATACACTGTCGGTTGTAAATATATTACATTCTTTTCTCACGTATTATTATGTTCATTTTGCACGGATAAATGCATTTTTCCGTTTGAAACAGGATTCTGTCAATGGGCAGGTTCTTTTTCACACGTTTTATTGTACTTTAATTTTATTGCCTAGAAAATGAACTGTTCTTTAAAAAGAATAAATTGAAAATTTTAATTCTAGAAGAATGACGATTTAAAAATATATGCATTTTTTGCAAAAATTGTTGGGCCAATCGAAATTTTACTGATTTTTGCATGGGTCAGGTCAGGGTAGGCAGGGCCAATTATTTTCATATGGGCTTGATAAAAACAGGACCCGAAAATTTCAACTCGTCTAGACCTTTAGGAAGAATGAATTCCAGTTTCAGCCTGGCCTGAAAACAAGGAAGCCAGGCCCAGTCCAATTGCCATGAATGAAAATAGGCTGGAGGCTGGCCCGTGGGTTGGTCCGATTTCGGGCCAGGACCGAGCCCAAACAGACCTCTGCATGTGCATCTTGTTTTGTGTTTTTGCTCTCAGTTATTTCTAAGACTAAGGTATGTGAGTGATGCAGGTAAAAATCTTTGACAAAGTAAAAATTAAGAAAATGTGCTATAAAGATATAAATGTAAAATGTGTTTTTGATTGAACAAATTATTGTAGTATTTCATTCGAACAATTTGTTCCTGGGGGGGGGGGGGACTATATATTTAAAGAGTGGTTCTATATATTAAATATATAGAGTAATATATTTAAATATATATAGTAATATAGTATATATAATTATATATATACTACAATATATAGTAGTATATAGTAATATAGTAATATAGTAATTTAAATATATATAGTAATATATTTAAATATATAGAGTGGACTATATATTTAAAAAGTTCATTAGCTAGTAAGGTAGCTGGAAATGTTCTTCAGGTGGTTTTGCTCTCGGGGAGACATTGCCACGTTCCCCGGAGGAAAGAAACACTGATTGCAATTTTATTGACTTTGACTTACAGATTCATGCCTATGAGCAAGGTTTACAAAAGAAAAACGTTAAATATGAAGCGTTTTCGTAGAATTTATAAAATTTACTATAATTACACACAAAATTATGCTAATTATGCATTAACTGAAATTAATAAGTAATAAATTAGTTATTACATTGATCTACACTTATTACATCTTAAATAATGCTGCCTCTATATCATCAAAATTATGACATATTGTTTTTCATGTGGACAAAATTACAGTCGTGTTTAAATTAGATAAGAAGTAAAAACTGGAATATCTTTTAGAGTTTTAGCTATAATGTATTTCATTTAAATAAAAGTATATACACTATATTGCCAAAGGTGACCGGTCACTTGCGATTTTAGACGTTTTGTTAACTATCTAGAAAAATACATGAGGAATTAACCTGAAACTGTAGGTGTGTAAACAGTATAGTATAGATTATATATTTCCGCGAAGATTTTTTCCTGAAACCCCATAGGGGACTGTCAACAAATTGAAAAAGAAACAATATCTTTTGGATTACCCTGCAAAAACTAATGTAGCAAAAGCGTTCAAACTCGAGATTATTAATAAGTGGCTTTTTGTAATGTACTGTGTTCATTTTAATGAGGATAGCATGTATACTCGCAGAGAAATTAAGGTCTTTTTAAAAACAGTCCCAAAGTTTTTTGCTTATAATTTGCAGAGTTCTTAATATATAAAAAAAGTCCTTTTCAGGAAATATGACAAACAACATTGCACATAATACTCTGCAATCAGAATTAAAAAATAATAAAAATTGGATGAAAAATGAGCAGGTTTACTATAAAGTGTGTCACTGCGCATGCGCGAATGCAATCAAAATATAATATGCATAATGTATTAGCTCAGTATATAGAGCAACTTTTGTGAAAGTCTCAAAATCATACCTTGAAAATTCTGAAAATTATCGTCGATAGAATAAGCTCGAAATCCGTGTTCCCAAAAAGAAGAAAAAAGATGAGGGGTTGTATCAAATATCTGTTGATTAGTGCCAAGATAGCGTACACAATATTGCACGAACTACTATATTTGGATACAACCCCTCATCTTTTTGCTTCCTTTTGGGAACAACGGATTTCGAGCTTATTCTATCAACGATAATTTTCAGAATTCTCAAGCTATTATTTTGAGACTTTCACAAAAGTTGCTCTATATACTTAGCTAATACTTTATGCATATTATATTTTGATTGCATTCGCGCATGCGCAGTGAAATAATTTTTAGTAAACCTGCTCATTTTTCATCTAATTTTTATTATTTTTTAAATCTGATTGCAAAGTATTATGTACAATGTTGTTTGACATATTTTCTCAAAATAACTTTTCTTAACCGACTTAAAAAAAGGAGGAGGTTATCAATTCGACCCGTATGTATGTATTATGTTGTTCACGCATAACTCTCGTAAATGTGCATCGATTTTGAAAATTTTTATTTTGTTTGAAAGAGTAAGGGTCCAAGGTGGTCCCATTTCAATTTCGTCAAAATCTGATCATTAGAAGAAATCATTTTATTCAAATTTCCATTATTTAGATAATTTAATTTATATTTCAAAAAGTCCATTATTTGAATTGTTGGCAATTTGTAAAATAGCGCACATAATAATATTCCCTTTCAATTAAAAAACGTATTTACACGTGACTATCAAAAACAGAAATAAAACTTTAAAACAATAATTAAAGATCACGTGTTAAAAGCAGTAAATGTAGAAAAATACGTTATAAAAAATATACTTGCACGTGAATATTAAAAAAGAGAAATAGTTAAATTATTACACGTTCAAAACATTAAATGGGGTAACTTACGTCATATTTAAAATGCTCAAATAACATTAATTCCAAACAGTTTCAATTTAAAAACATATTTACACGAGAGATTCATTTATTTGTAGCTGATATATTATGTATACTAAACTACGAAAAGTCCTTCTGGTCTATACCGGCAGGAAAAGACAGCCTACCTATTCCTTGGTTTTAAGATTTTAGCTAATTTTACTGGAAAACACCAAGCTGTAAAAATGGATGGAACCCGATTACAGAAGATTCAGTCGTAGTTCTCGTCAATATTGAATTTGAATCAGAATTCCGTCAGCTATAGCCAAGTTGGCTTCATTTATGGCAACTTGTTTTTGTCGCGAAATTTGTTGATATTTCGCCAAATATTGCCTAGCTTTGAGAGATTTTAACGGTGGCGAACATGAATATATAGTGTTAAGAATGTAAGAGTTAGAATGATGGTACAACAATGAAATAAAACTTGCGAGATAGCATGTTCACTAAAACTCTTAAATTAAAACCGTTTATGGAGGAATCCTGCTGTCTTGTTTAAAAATGTCAGCCACTCTAAAATTTCAAAATGCTATATCTCAGCCACTTTTTAAGGTAGAGCAAAACAAAAATTGGACCGGTATTCTTGGATCAAGGCCATTCAATTGAAAAAAACCTTTAGGATTTCTAATATTTTTAACGACTTAACTGTACATCTTTTTTAATTTTGAAATCTTTAAGTGTCTATCATAGCGCCTCCTTCTTGCCGAATATCCCCAAATTCTACTGGGACCTGCAGGCCATAGTAAAAAACACATACAAAAAATTTGGTTCAGTACTGTGGATAACCTAATACACTTTTCGATGATACAATAATTTAAATGGAATAAAAATCGCTATCACAGCGCCCGCTTTCGGAAGAATATCCGCAAATTCAAGTGGGACCTGCTGGTCACAGCCAAAAACCTATAAATGAAATTTCGTTCAATTCTAGGTTGCTTCATAACTTGATACACTTTTCAATGATACAAAGAGGGCACACACGGACAGACAGATATTTTGTAAAAACATGTTTTTCGGAATCTTTGACTCCTAAAACATATAAATCCGTCGAAAACCGGAAGTTGAAAAAATTTTGATCACAATACTTTCTTCTATTTAGATCGAAGAAGGTGAGTAAAGGAGGATGTTAATAATTTGACCCTATGTATGCATGTATGTATGTTTTAGTCCTGTTCACGCATAACTTTCGTAAATTTGCATTGATTTTGATGTATATATTTTTACTTTCTTCTATCTATAATAGAAGAAAGTATTGTAATCGAAATTTTTTTCGACTTCCAGTTTTCGACGGATTTACACGTTTCAGAGGTCGGAGATTCCGAAAAACATGTTTTTACAAAATGTCTGTCTGTCCGTCTGTCCGTCTGTGTGTCTTCATTGTACCATCTAAAAGTGTATGATGTTATGCTTCAAATTGAACCAAATTTTTTTTCTATGTTTTTGGCTATGGCAAGCAGATTCTATCAGAATTTGGGGATATTTCGACGAAAGGGGGCGCTGTGATCGATATTTTTGTTCCATTTTCACTATTGTACCATCTAAAAGTGTATGATGTTATGCTTCAAATTGAACCAAATTTTTTTTCTATGTTTTTGGCTATGGCAAGCAGGTTCTATCAGAATTTGGGGATATTTCGACGAAAGGGGGCGCTGTGATCGATATTTTTGTTCCATTTTCACTATTGTACCATCTGAAAGTGTATGATGTTATGCTTCATATTGAACCAAATTTTTTTTCTATGTTTTGGCTATGGCAAGCAGGTTCTATCAGAATCTGGGGATATTTCGACGAAAGGGGGCGCTGTGATCGATATTTTTGTTCCATTTTCACTATTGTACCATCTAAAAGTGTATGATGTTATGCTTCAAATTAAACCAAATTTTTTTCTATGTTTTGGGCTATGGCAAGCAGGTTCTATCAGAATTTGGGGATATTTGAACGAAAGGTGGCGCTGTGATCGTTATTTTTGTTCCATTTTAACTATTGTATCATCGAAAAGTGTATGAAGTTATGCTTCAAATTGAACCACATTTTTTTTCTCTGTTTTTGGCTATGGCAAGCAGGTTCTATTACAATTTGGGGATATTTCGACGAAAGAGGGCGCTGTGATAGCCATTTAAAGATTTAAAATTAAAAAAGATGTGCAAATTAAAAAAAACTAGAAATCCTAAAACTTTTTTTCGTTAAATGTTCGGTCTTGATCCGGAGAATCCGGAGCATTTTTTGTTTTGCTTCTATCTTAAAAAATGTCTGAGATAGAGCGGTTTGAAATTTTAGGGTGGCTGACATTTTCAAACAAGACAGCAGAATTCATCCATAAACGGGTTTAATTTATAAGTTTTAGTTAACATGGTTTCGTCAAATTTTCTTTCAATGTTGTAACCATTAATCCTATTATATGCTTATCACTATATATTTATATTCGCCAACGTCAAATTCTCGCCAAACTTGGCGAACAGTTTGCGGAATATCGCCAAATTTGGCGACCAAAGTAAGTTGCTATAAATGAAGCCAACTTGGCTGTAGAGGACTAATTTGGCGATATTCTCATTCAAATTCAATGTTGACGAGAACTGGGATTGAATCTTTTTTATTTAGGTTCCACGCATTTTACCTTCATGTTCAGGGGCGGAACCAGAAAATTTTCACAGGGGGGTCAAGTTTCAGTGGCCAGCGTTATACCTTCTACTAATAAAATTTTCAGTAAAGTGGAAGAAAAACGGAGTATCATTTAAACCTGCTTCAAAATATAATATATTACACAGTAATTAATAAATTTTCATGAAATAGTATTAAATTAACCATTAAAAATTATATTAGAATAATATATAAATTACAAATTATAATAATACTAGCAAGCTACGCCCGCTACGCTGGTCAATTTCTCTTAACGAACCTTTAATCAAACAAAATATTGACATTTCATAATTCACTTTTATATTTTAACAGAATAATAAGGATACTATAATTTGTGACTCGTGCTATAGTCAATATACACGTCAGGACACGTCGCCCTTATCATTATCTTTTTACGCGTGAAGGTTTCGCTATGGTACTCTATTGTGAAATTTGGTAATTTTAGAAATTCAATAGTTGAAAAATCGCAGAATCATTAGATCATTTTTCTTTAGAAATTGTTCTTAGAGCGCATTTAGATCTTATAAATAACAATCATGCCGAACTTGAAGTTTCTAGCTCCTTCAGCATCGCAAAAATCGCAATTTTAGAACGTTTTTCGCTTCTGCACCCCCCTCGGGGTAGTGGCACCGACATAAAATATAGCCTATGTTGGAGCAGGGATTGTCACCATCCATTTGCCACCATCACTTTTGAAATCGCTTTAGTAGTTCCAGACATTCCATACAAATTGTAATTTATAATGTTTTTAGAAAATTTTTTGCTTATTTCAGCCTTTTAAATTTCGAATTTTTTTAGATTTTGTTCTTATAGAGCATTTAAATCTTGTAAGTAACGACCATACAAAATGTCAAGTTCCTAACTCCTTCATTATTGAAAATATCATAATTTTGGAACGTTTTTCGCTCCTGCACCCTCTGCGGGCAGTGGCACCGACAAAAAATTTAGCATATGTTGGAGCAGGGACTGTCACCATCCATTTGCCACCATCACTTTTGAAATCGGTTCTGTAGTTTCAGAGATTCCATAGAAGTTGTAATTTAGAATGTTTTTAGAACGCTTCTTCCTCATCTCACCCTTTTAAATTGCGAATGTTTTTATAATTTGTTCTTAGAGAGCATTTACATCTTATAAGTAACTACCATACCAAATTTGATACTTCTATCTCCTTCAGTACACAAAAAATTGAAATTTTAGAACGTTTTTCGCTCCTGCACCCCCCTGGAGGTGGTGGCACCGACATAAAATATAGCCTATATTGGAGCAGGGATTGTCACCATTAATTTGCCACCATCACTTTTAAAATCGCTTCAGTGGTTCCAGAGATTACCCCCTACAAACAAACAAACAAACAATCTTTACTACTTTATATATTAGTATAGATAAGGGGGAATTAGCCCCTTGTTCCCCCCCCCCCCCTTTATACTTAACCAATCAATCCCGAAAACTAATCAGAGATGCGCCTTAACACAGTGAACCTATAAATAAAATTTGAAGGAAATGGGATAATTCTGCATGAAAAATCCATTTACATAAATTAAGGGGGGTATTAGCCCCCCGTTTATACTTAATCAATCAATCCCGAAAACTAATCAGGGAAGCGTCTTAACCCAATGAATCTATAAACAAATTTTGAAGCAAATAGAATAATTCTGCATGAAAAACCCATTTATATAAATTAAGGGGGGGATTATCCCCCCTTTATACTTAACCAATCAATCCCGAAAACTAATCAGGGAAGCGCCTTAACACAGTGAACCTATAAACAAAATTTGAAGGAAAACGGAATAATTCTGCATGAAAAACCCATTTATATAAATTAAGGGAGGATTAGCCCCCCCGATACCCCCCCCCTTTATACTTAACTAATCAATCCCGAAAACTAATCAGGGAAGCGCCTTAACTCAGTGAACCTATAAACAAAATTTGAAGGAAAACGGAATAATTCTGCCTGAAAAACCCATTTATATAAATTAAGGGGGGGATTAGCCCCCCCGTTCCCCCCTTTATACTCAGCCAATCAATCCCGAAAATTATCATGCAAGCGCCTTCACACAGTGAACCTATAACAAAATTTGAAGGAAAACGGAATAATTCTGCATGAAAAACCCATTTATATAAATTAAGGGGGAGAATTAGCCCTCCGATCCCCCCCCCTTTTATATTAACTAATCAATCCCGAAAACTAATCAAGGAAGCGCCTTAACACAGTGAACCTATAAACAAAATTTGAAGGAAAACGGAATAATTCTGCATGAAAAACCCATTTATATAAATTAAGGGGGGGGAATTAGCCCCTTGTTCCCCCCCCCCTTTATACTTAACCAATCAATCCCGAAAAGTAATCAGGGAAGCGTCTTAACCCAATGAACATATAAACAAAATTTAAAGGAAAACGGAATAATTCTGCATGAAAAACACATTTATATAAATTAAGGGGGGATTAGCCCCCCCCCCCGATCCCCCCCTTTATACTTAACTAATCAAACCCGTAAACTAATCAGGGAAGCGCCTTAACTCAGTGAACCTATAAACAAAATTTGAAGGGAAACGGAATAATTCTGCATGAAAAACCCATTTATATAAATTAAGGGGGGGGGGGAATTAGACCCTTGTTCCCCCCCCCCTTTATACTTGACCAATCAATCCCGAAAACTAATCAGGGAAGCGCCTTAACTCACTGAACCTATAAACAAAATTTGAAGGAAAACGGAATAATTCTGCATGAAAAACCCATTTATATAAATTAAGGGGGGGGGAATTAGCCCCTTGTTCCCCCCCTTTTATACTTAACCAATCAATCCCGAAAACTAATCAGGGAAGCGCCTTAACACAGTGAACCTATAAACAAAATTTGAAGGAAAACGGATATTTCTATGAAGAGTTATCGCATTACGTACGTACATACATACATACAGAACCGGCTGCCAAGCTCTCAGGGCTTGACAGCCAGTGTGATAACTGAAAAATCGCAATTTTAGAACGTTTTTTGCTCCTGCACCCCCTGGGGTTAGTGGCACCGACATAAAATATAGCCTATGTTGGAGCAGGGGTTGTCACCATCAATTTGCCACCATCACTTTTGAAATCGGTTCGGTAGTTCCAGAGATTACCCCCTACAAACAAACAAACAAGATTTACTCCTTTATAATATTAGTATAGATTAAATTAACTTTTAGTAACTAATTTGTTATCATTTTGTATATATAAATATACAATTTATTAATTCTATAATATGTAGTTAATACAGAAATATTAAAATTCTTCAATTGAATAAATTAAACGTTTTCATATTTAAGATGTGGAGAACACTTTTTATTGCAATGAAAAAAATAATGGCAAAACATTGCTGTATCTTTAAAATACTGCAGTTGGAATTTCCTGTGATGTTTCATTCGAATTTATTTAATACTTCTTCAGGGTGAATTTCCTTATCGCGGTGAATGTTAAGCATTTCTAAACCGTTTAGTCTTTCTTCTTTCATATTTGACTCAAGTAAGTTTTTACCCGTCTTAATATTGAGACCGTTCACTGGTACAGGTTGCAACAGGAAGGACACATAAAATATGGAGAAATCTTGATATTCGGGTAAAATTCTGAAGCGTGTAATATGCTTTCACTTGCACCATGTGGAAGTTCGCTCTCCGGTTTTTATTCCCATTGCCACTGCCATAAGTCTATTTCTCCTCGTAATTCAAAAAATGTCCCTGGAATATCCTTCTTGTAAGGTTCAGATGGATTAATTAAAGTTCCAGTATCCTCATTGGAAAATACCGGGATCATTCCATGTAATGCAACGATATTTGAATGTTCAGCAGTGGAAAATCTTGTTACCAATTCTAATGGTAAAATCCATAAACGGCAAAAATAAATTAAATTTGTAATATTCTTCAGGACTTGATGCTACAGTATTGGATCTGAGGTGCTGTGTTTTTACAATTCTCGGCATAGTAATTTCAATGGAATGTTTAGTTGCTACTTTCGATGCTTCGTCGTATATTTTCGAGTAACTTGATGAATTTCGATAATCATTTAAAGTATCGACAACATGCTTTACCATATCATAACATTGCTTCAAATCTGACGAAGGGCTTTGCAAATTACGAAAGAAAGAAATAGTTAAAATCAAGATGGAGGAAATGATTTGCACTGAAATAAGGGAAGCAAATCGCAGAACTGATGTTATTAAATATGCGGATTTGGAGGATGATTCTTCTGCATCTAATAATTCTAGAAAGCACACAATGGCATCGAAAACTTGTAAAACTTGTAAAATTGCGTCGTGTCGTTAATCCACCGAGTTTAGCATAATTTTGAAAACTTCAATCGCGTTTCTTGAGGATGATGCTCTTGTATTTCCTCTCGCATAAAATTAATTGTTTTAGCGGATTCCGTAATTGCATTGATGACTTCTTTCATGGACACCAATAACGTTTCTAATACTGCGTAATGAACAGGCTTTAGATATGGCAAGATTTAGTTTGTGAGACGAGCAATGCATGTTAAGTGCTTGCACCCCTTTGAATTTTCCAGTTTGAACTACCGTCGTAACGTTGTACTCGCAAATTTTAAATTTTTGATCCTAATTTCTTTAGATTTTCTTAAATTAGGTCGGCAAGGAACTCGCCACTTAAGCCCCTAGCTTCTACAAAGCCTGCAAACTCTTCCCTGAGTTTCTTCGTAGTATCCCAATATCGAATGCTAAGACTCATCTGCTCGATAGTACCAGTATCGGTGGTTTCGTCAGCTAAGATACTAAAGAACAGACTTTCTTTCACAAAGTTCAGTATTTTCTGTAATATGAGCTCCCCACAAATGTCAGTTAATTCCTGTCAGTTAATTGTTGTTTTACTGATTAAAGAAGCGTTACGAGGAGCATTGTTTACTGTTTATAAAACTGCAAAGCGATATTTTACACCCCCCCCTTCTTCTGCTCTAAAAGAGTACACATATTTTGCAATAAGCTCCAGCATGCTTATCACTGTATAACTCAACCAGGAAAATTCTGTAAGCCACGACCGTTGAAACTGCACTTCCTGTTTGCATAACAATCGGAAATTTCTGGAGCAAATCAGAAAGTTCTGGATGTTCCACTAATAAGGGTGTTTCTCATCACAGGGGGGGGGGGGGGTCAGCTGACCCTCTGACCCCCCTCTGGATCCGCCACTGTTCGTGTTTTCCATTAAAATTAGCTAAAATCGTAAAAGCAAGGAATAGGGAGGCTATCTGTTCCTGTCGGTTCAGGCCAGGACTTTTCGTAGTTTAGTATACATCGATTGTTCACATCCCTGTAACCCGACGATTCGCAAGCAGCTGACGTACAACAAAATGACGAAAAATATTGATTTTATTGGCGATGTGATAGCGAATTTGGAAGTATTAACATGACTGAGATAGAAGAAAGTTTTGGGATTGGCACATCCGACTAGTTTTGTTTAAAAGTGCAAGACACCCTGGTGGTTCCATTTATATTTCGTCAAATTCTGATGACTAGAACAATTTTGTTGTTAAAAAATTTTCTAAATTAAAAAATGCGTGTAACTCGATTACAGAAGATTCATTCCCAATTCTCGTCAATCTGAATGAGAATTTCGTCAAATTAGTCAACTATAACCACGTTGGCTTCATTTATGGCAACATATTTTGATCGCCAAATTTGGCGATATTTCTCCAGTTGTCGTCCAGATTGACAAGAATTTGATTCTGTCAAAGATTTAATTAAAAAGTATTTATTTAATGGATAATTTTGGTAAATTATAATTTCTATTACAAATTACTTATTTATTCAGCAGATGTTGAAATCAAGATAATTCTGCATTACTGTATTAATAACTAAAAAGTAGGAAATAAAATAAAGTTTTACAAAAAAAATATTAACCAACTTAAAAAAAGCACTAAAAAGTATTAAATAATTCTTTAAAATTCTCTAATGACAAAATGTTATCCATTAACCACAAATCCGATATCATGCGTCGGAATAAAAATGATAAATTTAATATGTACAGTTCAATACCCACCAAACATGGATTTTCGAGAGAATATATTTTACAAGAGATGAATATACAGACTTATGATTTAGTTTACGAATATATACATATGAAAAGCAATCAATTACTTTTTGAAGTCGGTGCCAAACAACCCCAATCGATAAATTAGTAGATACTAGGTACAATATATTCACAATTCTTACTAAACTTAAGGTAGTTTGGCACCGACTTCAAAAAGTAATTGATTGCTTTTCATATGTATATATTCGTAAACTAAATCATAAGTCTGTAATATTCATCTCTTGTAAAATATATTCTCTCGAAAATCCATGTTTGGTGGGTATTGAACTGTACATATTAAATTTATCATTTTTATTCCGACACATGATATCGGATTTGTGGTTAATGGATAACATTTTGTCATTAGAGAATTTTAAAGAATTATTTATATTAAGAAGTCTGCAAATTATAAGCAAAAAACTTGGCGAAATTTGGTATTGTTTTTATAAAAACCTTAATTTCTCTTCGAGTACACATGCTATCCTCATAAAAATGAACACAGTATATTATAACAAGCCACGTATTAATAATCTCGAGTTTGAACGCTTTTGCTACATTAGTTTTTACAGGGTAATCCAAAAGATATTTGTTCTTTTTCAATTTGTTGACAGTCCCCTATGGGGTTTCGGGAAAAAATTTTCACGGAAATATATAACCTATACTATACTGTTTATACACCTGAAGTTTCAGGTTAGTTCCTCATGTATTTTTTTAGATAGTTAACAAAACGTCTAAAATCGCAAGTGACCGGTTACCTTTGGCAATATCGTGTATAAGTAGATCCTTTTGCCCCTACTTTCAGGGAGGGGCAAAGAAAGTTAAAAGGTACCCTCTTTTTTAAAAAATGTTGTTGTAATGTCGTTTCTTTTTTTTCCACCGGCGAATTCAGGTACAACCAATCTTTTATTCTTCATAGGTGTTTCTAACAGAAAACTAAATGTAGATAAATATTCATACACACAAATATTATACACACATATAAACTATAAATACAATAAACCCAACAAGTGTGAAAAATTAGCTAAAGCCAGGAATCGAACCTGGGACCACAGCATACAAGGCTGATGCTCTAACCACTGAGCTACCCCGGCCAATACGTGGGTCTGCAATGTCTCACTAATAAATTGCAGGCCAATACCTGTGCCTTTATTATTTAAAACTATTATACACTATTAACTATTATACAGAATTTATTTGCAAACTGATAATTACGCATGCAAACTTCGAAAAGGGAAATAACCCCACACGCTTACAGCCGCAAGAAAATTGCAAAAAATTTGCTCTACCTTAACCCTCAAAGTAAAGCCCCCTTCAATGATGTTCTCATTTACGACTTTTGCCGTGTCTCATCACTCAGACAATTAATTGATCAGTAATTTGTCAATTACATCCTGTTTTTTAAATTGTTCATTATTTTGTAAGAAAAAAACCGTTCGGGCACCTGTGCCCCCCACTATCCCCTTCTCTCTCTCATCGGCTCTCACCACAGCAGATGATATTTTTTGACTTAGTTGAAAGAATACTGAACTGGACATCTGGAACTGATTTTTTCCCCATCACCTCGTGACAAAAAAGAAAACTCTCATTCAGATTTAGGGCTTTCAGATAATATTTCACTTTGTTCCTTTTGGAACCCCATAGACTCCGGGTTACATAACTGTTGCAAAGAATGTAGAAGACTAATAGGATTTTCTTTGTCTGTTGCTTCTTTTATACCTCACACACACACACTTACATATGCGTGCGCGCCGTTTTCGTTACATTAGTTCTCAAATCAGAAATATACAGTATAATTTATTGGTATAATCATTCAAATATTTGAAAATTAAAATTTTGACCATATCGCAGTCATAAAATTTTCACGTGAACTTGAAATTCTGGGGTGGGCACTGGAACTACCTGGGGTGGGCACGGCCCACCCGGCCCCCCCTCTAGTTACGCCTATGAGTCTAAGTCGGACCCTGCAGATGAGTAATATACCTGTTGTATATCAAAGATGATCATATATATTATTTCTCCTGTCAACATCCCTTTTTTTCTGAAAATACGAAACGCAGAACGACGAATGAGATAGCATATGAAAGGATTTTGAAAACGCTTCTGACATAGCACACTTAACATTTCGTTAAAACATGTTTTCGATTAAAAATTGCTGATAATTAAAAATTAAATCGGCATTGTTTTCCTAAATGAAATGAAAGGTTTTCCTCAAAACATTGTTGCCAAAAAAATAAAATACCACATTATATGATGCTCAGCAACTATTATAAAAAACACCGCACGGGTTTATTTGCAATCGGGTTATTAGCACGTCATCCTCTAATGCAGTTAAAATACGATTGTTATTATTATTATTTTTTTTTTTCTCGCGCGTGCCTTTAGCAATCTTGGATCAGTTTTTACTCTAACTTTGATGGAATAAATTAGATGATATTCTGGATTGACTAACAACTAAATGTTGTTTACAGATATTTTTATCCTTGCTTTTTCTTTAGAAGTTTAAACCTGCATCTAATAACTATTACATATTGATAAAAAATGGTACTTCTCTTTTATCCCGTCGACCACTTTTCATAACAAAAACTATCGCCAAATAAACGGGAGAACGTTGCCATTGGAATATCAAAATAAATAAATAAAATATAAGAATTTAAGGACACAATTGTTATTTTAATTAATGAAATAACTAATAAACCAGTAAAACATAATGAAAAAAAACGCAAATGTCGAATTAAAAATCACTTGATGATTTAACAAACACGTATAATGCTTCTGACATCAAGTAAATGGGACTGCATTTTTGGCGTTTAATCTTACAATTTGGCGATAGTTTTTTGTTATGAAAAGTGGTCGACAGCATAATAGCAGCATACCTAAAAAATATTGGATATCAGTGCGAAATTCTCGCACGGGCCCTCTGGTAGGTTATAAAAGTCAAAAAGGAAAGAAGAAATTCAATGATTTGTGATACAACTACGTAAATTACAGTTGGAAATTTGGTTATTCAAATCCAATGGGAACAAAAGCAAAATTCGGGATGGGGTAAAATATATCTGTAGTGTAAAATTTGTTTGCATTGGAATATAAAAGAGAGAGAGAGAGAGAGAGAGAGAGAAACGAAAAGAGATAGCGAGAAAGAGAAAGATATATGCATAGAGAGATAGAGACAAAGAGAGAGAGAGGCAAAGAAAGAGGCTGTAAGAACGGGAGAGACCCCAGAGAGAAATAGAGAGAGAGGGGAAGATAATTAAAATTGTACGCTATTTGCTTTAATATATATTTTAATTGAGTTTTTTTACAAATTATATTGGTTGATAAAAGGTTGAAATATAGACGACAAAATATTAGCCATGAATAAGCAATACAAAAATCATGTATTAATGTGTTATATAAGATTTAATCGTGAAATATATTGAGAATTTTGCTTTATCATCGGGATATTAAGCTGTTGATAATTCGTGTAATGATAGTGATCATTTTTTTAAGGATAACCATTGAAAAGCTGAAGCACAGATGAGTAATATACATGTTGTATATCAAAGGTAAAATGTCATAAAAGTGTTAAAGGAAAGAAAAAGTTTAATGATTTTCGATACAGCTACAAGTTGGAAATTTGGTTATTCAAATTTAACAAGAGCAACAAAAAAGCTGAAATTGGGCGAAAATTCTTTTGTAGTATATAGATAAAATATAAGTCTACATTAGCTGGCAACTTTTACGCTTTTTTCTTTCCACTATATTTAAATAAAAATTTTTACCTTTTTAAATCAAAGAATTTTGGTTATTAAATAAGGTGTAATACTTTTAAAAGTAGTGGTAGAAAAAAAAGCGTAAATGCTGGCAGCTATGCGTATATTTGAAATGTAAGAGAGAGAGAGAGAATAATTCTAATATTAATTCAGGCATAAGTCGAGAAATTATACGATATTTGCTATAATATTTTTTAAATTGAGTTTTTTTCACAAATTAAATTGGTTGATAAAAGGTTGACATATAGTTGACAAAACATTAGCTATGAATAACCAATGCAAAAATCACGTATTGTTGCGCTTAACAAGATTTAATCGTGAAATTAATTGAGAATGTTGTGCTCTACACAGTTAAAAATTTGCAACAAACTGTTCAGTCATTTGACCATTTTTATAAAAACGGTTACATAACCGCAAACTAACTCTATTCTGACTATATTATTGCCCATATTATGGTCAGAATAGAGTTAAATTACGGTTATGTAACCATCATCATGTTGAATAAAAAGCTATGCGTTGCTGACGACTGGGATTTTCGAAAATCGTTGCCACAGATTAATCTCGGAAAATGAAACATTTGAAGTTGCTGAAAAAATTAATAGCTCGAAAAGTATTTGTCAGAAAATTGTTAGATAAACTGCGTTAGAAAGGTAAAAAATTGCATTTTTCTTGATATAAATTTCAAATCTAACTATTATGCCGTTTTCAAATATTGAATTTCAAAAATTACCGAATTTCACAATGGAGTACCATAGCGAAATCTTCGCGCGTAAAAAGACAATGAATAAATTGGCCAATACTGTATATTATTTTGAGTTTAAAAGAGGGAAGGTGGGGGAGCGCTTTGTATTATTTAGGTTTCCTCGGGAACTTTTGGTCAGAATTGAAATTTTAATACAATCAAAACGTCAGAAATTAAATCGGCAATAACTATAACGACTGTCTTTCAGTTCGTTTGGATAAATTTTAATTTAAAAATATAAAATCATTCAACATTGATTTTAGGTATTTTTAAGGTTATTATCACGAGCCCGGGCAACGCCGGGCATGTCAGCTAGTTTTCTATAAAAACGGTCAAATGACAGGACAGTTTGCTGCAAATTTTTAACAGTGTATCACTAGGATAATCCCCATTGTTGATAATTCACGTAATGATGGTGACCATTTTTTTTAAGGATAACCATTGAAAAGCTCAAGGACAGCTGAGTAATATATCTGTTGTATATCAAAGGTAAAATGTTATAAAAGTGTCAAAGGAAAGAAAAAGTTTAATGACTTTCGATACAGCTACGTAAATTAGAGTAGGAAATTTGTTTATTCAAAATCAACAAGAATAACAATAAAAAAACACAAGTTGAGATAAATTTCATTTGTAGTATAGATAGAATATACGTTTACATAGCTGCCAACTTTTACGCTGTTTTCTTTCCGCTATATTTGAATCGAAATTTTTACCTTGTTAAACCTCAGAATTTAGGTGACTAAATAAGGAGAAGATAACTTTTAAAAATAGTGGTAGCAAAAAAGTGTAAATGCTGGCAGGAATGCGTCTTTTTGAAATGCAAGAAAGAGAAGAATTGTAATGTTATTTGAGACACAGGTCGAGAAAGTCTACGATTTTTGCTTATAATATTTTTTATAACTTATGTTTCGTTAGAATTTAAAGTAGTTGATAAAAGTTTGAAACATGGTCGGCAGAATATAAATTACGAACAGAGGTGCCAAGCTCCCACTTATCTTCCGTAATATGTGGATTAATTTGACCCAGTTTAACAACGTTTCGCACCAGAAAATTTATTTGATGAATTTTTATTTATTTAATTTCAGATTTCTACGTGGAATACATTTAATTTCATTTCTTAAAAAAATTTCTGGTATGAACAGTATTAAACCTGGGTCAAATTAACCCACATATTACGGAAGATTAGTGAGAGCTTGGCACCTCTGATTACGAATAAACAACGGAAAAAAAACACATAATGTACACTGTAAAAAATTTGAAGCAAACTGTCTAAGTCATTTTACCGTTTTTACAGAAAACGGTTACATAACCGTAATTTAAGTCTATTCTGACCATAGTATTGACAATAATATGGTAAGAATAAAGTTAAATTACGGCTATGTAACCGTTTTCTATAAAAACGGTCGAATGACTGGACAGTTTGCTGCAACTTTTTAACAGGTTACTAATGTGCTACATATGATATTACCATGCAATGAATTGAGTATTTTTAATAGCATTGAGATAATTTGTTCTGTCATAATTCGTGCAATAATGGTGACATTCGTATAACCCATGAAAAGGATCAGGGCCCATAAGCCGTGTTTTTGTTATACTGACTTAATTATTTCACATTTTAATATTAGAGGGTTTATCCTGTACGATTTCAGCAATATCTTTTGCATTTTGTTCGGATTTATATAACTTACACAAGCGCAAAGTCCGCATTATTCGTAGTTTTTGATGAAAAATACGCAATTTCTCCTAGTTTTACCTCAATTTTTAATATATTTTTTAATATTATACTATGAGCGCAGCTTTGCAACACTTCTATTTTTACATATATTGTACATTTCGATGTATTTTATAATATATGTAAAGAAGAAAGTGTTTCACGATTGCGCTCATATAAATAATTGAGGTAAAATGAGGAGAAATTGCGTATTTTTCATCAAAAATTACGAATAATACGAACTTTGAGCTTGTGTAAGTCATATAAATCCAAACAAAATGGAAAAAACTATTGTTGAAATCGTACAGGATAAACCTTCTAATATTAAAAAGTGAAATAATTAAGTTAGTATAACAGAATCGAGTTTTAGCCTTATTTCATGGGCTAAAAACACGGCTTATGACTCCGTTCCTTTCAAGAACATATGAGTGATACACTATATGGCTAATGATGACCGGTAACTTGCGATTTTAGACGTTTTGTTCAATATCTAGAAAAATACATAAGGAATTATTCTGAAACTTCAGGAGTGTAAACAGCATAGTCGACGTCATATATTTCGGCGAAGATTTTTTCCCGAAACCCCATAGGGGGCCGTCAATAAATTCAAAAACGAATATCTTTTGGTTAACCCTGTAAAAACTAATATCGCAAAAGAGTTGAAACGGTAGCACATGCTTAGGAGGCTTCTTTTAATAAACTATGACAATTTTTATGAGGATAGCACGTATACTCGTGGAGAAATTAAGGTTTTTATAAAAACAATCCCAAATTTCACCAAGTGTTTTGCTTATAATTTTCAGAGTTCTTAATATAAAAGAATTTTCATTTCAGGAACGATGACAAAAAACATTATATACAATACCCTGCAATCAGAATTAAAAAATATTAAATATTGGATGAAAAATGAGCAGGTTCACTAAATATTGTTTCACTGCGCATGCGCGAATGCAATCAAAATATACTGTGCATAATATATTAGCTAAATGTATAGAGCAACTTTTGTGAAAGTTTAGAAAACATTTCTTGAAAATTCTGATAGTGATAGTCGATAGAATAAGCTTGAAATTAGCTGCTCCCAAAAGGAAGCAAAAAAGATGAGGGGCGGTATCCAAATATACAATGAGAGACACTTCATTCTTATTATATCAACTTTCATAAGCTAGTATATTTTGAAAAAACCCCTTATCTTTTTGCTTCCTTCTGGGAACAGCGAATTTCGAGCTTATTCTACAAACGACTACTAACAGAATTTTCAAGCTATGTTTTTGAGACTTTCACAAAAGATGGTCTATACATTTAGCTAATATATTATGCACAGTATATTTTGATTGAATTCGCACATGCGCAGTGAAACTATAATATTTATTATTTTTTAATTCTGATTGCAGGGTATTGTATATAACGTCGTGTGTCATCGTTCCTGAAAAGAACATTCTTTTATATTAAGAACTCTGAAAATTATAAGCCAAACACTTGGTGAAATTTGGGATTGTTTTTATAAAAACCTTAATTTCTCCACGAGTATACGTGCTATCCTCATAAAAATGAACATAGTTTATTAAAAGAAGCCTCCTAAGCATGTGCTACCGTTTCAACGCTTTTGCAGTATTCGTTTTTACAGGTTTATCGAAAAGATATTCGTTTTTCTTCAATTTGTTGACGGCTCCTTATGGGGTTTCGCGAAAAAATCTTCGCGAAAATATATGACGTCTATCATGTTGTTTACACTCCTGAAGTTTCAGGATAATTCCTCGCGTATCTTTCCAGATATTTAACAAAACGTCTAAAATCGCAAGTGACCGGTCATCATTGGCCATATGTATACCCGTTGCATATCAAAGTTATGAAGATCTTAAAGTAAATATACAGTTGAATGACTTGCGACGAAGCTAGGTAAATTAGAGATGGAAATTTGGTGAATGAGGACAATGCGTTGGGAATTCACCAAGAACAATGAACTTGGGAGAAAAATAATTTGTATATAGAATATGCTTCTATTTGAAATACAAGAAGCGAGAGAGAGAACAATTGTAGTGTCAATTCAGACATAGGTCAAGATTTTTTTTGTTTTAATTCTAGAATTGTGTGATTTACGTTATAAAATTTTTACTTTTTTCTACATATAACAAAAAAGTATTGGATTCGTGAAAATTTTCAATTTTAGGTTTTCGGCGGGATTTATACGTTTTAGAAGGTTCTGAACACGACTTGGCTGTTTTTAGAAAATGTCTGTCTGTCTGCATATGGTGCAAATTTTGTGGAAGCTCCTAGACCCGAACTACCTACAGAATTTAATAAAACTTCATATTATGTTAGGCCTCGACATAAAACAGATGTTGATAAGGTTTTAGTGGACATCTCCCACTATGCGGCGCTGCTATGCTGTTTTTTTTACGATTTCTAAAATAGCTATATCTCAAGAACTAATGCACGAAATTTCATCAAACTTCATATTATGTTAGACCTTGACATAAATAGATATTGATAAGCTTTAGGTGTATATCAAATAACAGGTGGCGCTGCTGTGCTGTGTTTTCATGATTTATGTGATGGATATATCATTAAAACTGATACACGGAATTTTATTATCTTCATATCTTGTTAGACCTCGACATAAAATAGTAGATGCTGATATGGTTTTAGTGGATATCTTCTACTAGGCGGCGATGCTAAGCTGAATTTTTCACGATTTCCAATAGCTATATCTCAAGAACTGATGCACGGAATTTCATCGAACTTGATATTATATTAGACCTTGACATAAATAGATACTGATAAGCTTTACGTGTATATCAATTAACAGGTGGCGCTGTTATGCTGTGTTTTCATGATTTCTGCGGTGGCTATATCACGAAAACTAATACACTGAATTTTTTTTAATCAACTTCGTATTCTGTTACAACCTTGACATAAACAGATGCTGATTCAATTTTGAGTTTGATCAATCAACAGGTAGCGTTTGTATCTTGTACTTGGAGAAAGATTTCTAATCTTGTCCACAATCAACTGATGCAATTTAGCGAGCATGGCTTTTTTGATCATTATTCACTGATCACTGTAATTTTATGCTAAATTCAAAGAAAGGCATTGTACTCCATATCCATAATTTTTGCTGTATGAGTATGCTATTTAAATCAATGTACAAGGTGATTATAAAAAAACTATCCCGATATATGAGCCCCTAACTGTCATACCGTTCACAGAAACTGAATGAAATGCTGGCTTAAAGTATTTTGAGGTATGCGCTCAAGAATCATGTGAAAAACAACAGTTAAATTCTAACAGTTACGGTTACAGTGACAAAATTTCGAAATTTTCAAATGGCAACACCTACTTTTCTTTATTGGAATGTGATCTTCATAGTGAAAAACCATGAAAAGCGTTGGAACGGTACCCGTAGCACGAAAATCACCGGCGCTAAACAGACTAAGAAGAAAAGAGAAAACAACCAATAAAGGACAGAGAAACAATAAAAAGTAATACATTTTACTGTTCAGTGCTAGCCACCATCTGCCGCATGTAAAGTGTCATCGTATGTGAAATGGAAAATGTATGAAACACAATAAAATGTTTTGTTTTCTGTTGCTTCTCTGTCCTTATTGGTTGTTTTCACTTTTCTTCTTTGTCTAGCGCCGGCGATTTTCGTGCTACAGGTACCGTTCCAACGCTTTTTATGGTTTTTCACTTTGAAGATCACATTCCAATACAAAAAAGTAGGTGTTGCCATTTAAAATTTTCAAAATTTTCTCACTGTAACCGTCATTTAGAACAACAGTTAGAAGTTAACTGTTGTTTTTCATATGATTCTTGAGCGCATACCTCAAAATACTTTAAACAAAAATTTCATTCAGTTTCTGTGAACGGTATGTTAGTTAGGGGCTCATATATCGGGATAGTTTTTTTTATAATCACCCTGTATTATTATAATATATTGAGTTGTCCGTAAAGTTCGTGCCAGTTTCGAAAATTAGTTCGTACCGGAAAATTCTATTATTTAATTATTGGATATTGATTCCGATATCTAATGTCTAATAATTAACGGGAAGAAATTTCCGGTACAAATTGATTTTGCCAACCGGCACGAACTTTCCAGACAACCCAATAGAAGAAAGTTTTGTGATAGCCACAACATATCAGTTTTAATTTAAATCTTTACAATTTGAAATGGTTGAGGAGAGTTTGAAACGTGTTCGACACTTTTAAACAAATATCAAACATTCCATATAAACAAAATCAAAAGTATTAACACGTTACACAAGATATAATCGTGAAAGGAATGCGAATTTTGCCTCTACCACTTGGATAATTTGTGCCGTTGATAATTAGCATAATGATGGTGACATTCTTTTAAGGATAACCCTTGAAAAGTTCAAGCGCAGATGAGTAGTACATCTGTTGTATATCAAAAACGAAAGGTTATAAAAGTCTTAAAGGAAAAAAAACGTCGAATGACTGGCAATACAAATTAGAGTTCAATATTTTGTTATTCAAGTGCAATGAGAATAATAGAAAAGCTCGAGTTGGTAGAAATGTCTTTTGTAGTATTGAATATGATTCTATTTGAAATATAGAGAAGGGAAAGAAAGAACACTTGCAATGTTAATCCTACAGTGCATGAATTTTTCTTTTAGAATTGTGTTTTTTTATACTTATATTAAAAATTCGACACCAGAAATTTTAAGACAGATTTTTAACTTTATTTAGTAGCATACTTTATGTTATTTTTAGAGGATTAATATTTCTATATAAATATAGTGGTTGCAAAGAACCTGATTTATTTATTAAAAGTTAAATATAAAGTGTTGCCAGTTGGCTACTCTATGCACTGTAGGGTTAACATAGGTCGAGATTTTTTTAATTCTAGAATTGAGTGATTTTTCATAATATTTTTGTATATAATATTGTCCATAATATTTTTGTATTTGAATTATATAAGCATAAATGGTTCATCAGGTTTGTTTTCATAGTTGTTTATATCATTTAAAAACAAATCTCACTTTCTGAACCTTGAATTGTGCTAAGCTCGTAGGGGCAGCCAGTTAAATTATAACATTTTAAAATTACAGAGAAAAGAGAAAGTTGAATAATTTAATGATGAATTAGTACCATGATCACTATTTACAATGAAAAATGAAAACTATAGATCGTTTATCCACCTTAAAATTGTAATATAAACTCGAAAAATGTTCTATTTATAAAATCTTATTTTATATTTCTAATAAATTAAATAATAACCCCCTGAAACCTGGCGTCCATTAAAATGAACATTTTACAAGTACAACAAGTCTTTGATTTTCATACAACTATTTGTACAAAATAATATTCTTCTTATTTTAATAATTATTATTTTGCTCAGGTCTTAGGAAGCAGTGGTATTAGTTGAAAACGATAACAACAAATGAAAAAAAAGAAACAACTCGAATTTATCTCATAAACTTGAAAATTTAGCATATCTTTAGAATTAATTATAATTTATCTTTTTATCTGTTATCATTTAAAAAAATAATTCGTAATTTTATCAATATAATTTTCCTTATCTGAATAGTTCTTTCCTCAATGTTAAAAATGAAAAAGTCGTCTGCCATAATAATTATTTGTCAATTTATATGAATATTTTTTCCCTTCCATGTCTTGGCAATATTAATTAAAACGGAAACTGGTTGACATAACCCATTCCAGTTTGTCGACTCTTTTCCTTTCATTTCTTTATTATTTTTCACCCTTTATTACTTTTCTTTTTGATGCCTAAAGGAAAGTGTCAGATGTTTGCCAAAAGAAAAAAAAAAGTGTCCCAGATGAAATCCTTCTGGAACATTTTCATGCTTCACCGAAGTGCGTGATATCATTTTGTTAGACGAAACTATTAATAATCCACTATTTTTCAATTGATTATGTGTTATTGCACAATCATATTTACAGTGTCTCACATAAGTGATGGGACACTTGTGCTTTACAAAAGGAAACTAATCAAATAAATTAAAAAAACATGTACACATTTTTTTTGTGGGTGTGTTTCATACTTAAATTTAGTAAAGATTATTACATAACATACATTTTGTCAAAATATTAAAATATTAATTTAATAAAAATACAAATGTTTAGAACGGAGCAAAAAATAGCTCACATAAGTGATGGGACACCATTATATATGCAACAAAAATCGCCTGAAATAAGCAATAAAAATATTTTTTGGGGTTTTATTTTTACTTAAAAGCAATTGGCAATAATTTATAAAATCGTCTGCAGTATTTCTCTCCAGTTTGTTTTGGAATTTTTGTGTTTTTTAGCTCTGTGTAGTCATGAATGCTAAACGAAAAGAAACTTCGCCTGAAATTCGAAAATTAGTTATTAATTTGCATATTGAACGTGGAAAATCTATTAGAAAAACTGCTGAAACAGTTAACTTGAGTCGTTCAACAGTTTTCAATATCATTAAACGATATAAAAAGAATCATATGATTCAGGATAAAAGAAGACCTGGCTGACCATCAAAGCTATCCAATGGAATAAAGCGAATTATCGTTCGAAATATTAAAAAAAATCCAAGAATTAGTGCTTCAAAAGTTGCTGCTGATTTACAAGCATTATATGGAATAATTGTTAATCCTGAAACTATTAGAAGGGTAATTCGATCTGCTGGATATCACGGTAGAGTAGCCAGGAAAAAATTCTTCGTAAGTGAAAAGAATAGAAAACTCAGACTAGCTTTCGCAAAATCCAACATAAATAAGAATTCTGATTACTGGAATAAAGTTATATTTGCTGATGAGAGTAAATTTAATATATTTGGTTCTGACGGTAGAATCTTGGTGTGGAGAAAACCCAGGGAAGAACTTCGCAAACAGAACTTGGTACCAACAGTAAAACATGGTGGAGGAGGAGTTATGGTATGGGGGTGTATGTCGTCCGCTGGAGTTGGTAATTTTGTTTTTATTGACAGTATAATGGATCAGTACAATTATATTGATATTTTAAAGCAAAATTTGAAATCTTCAGCACGAAAATTGAACCTTCATAACGATTTTAAATTCTACCAGGACAATGACCCCAAGCACACTGCTCTGAACGTTAGACTCTGGCTGCTATATAACTGTCCTGAAATAATAAAAACACCACCACAATCTCCAGACTTAAATCCCATAGAGAATATTTGGCAAGAATTGGAATCAAGAATTCGCAAACACACCATTTCTTCAAAACAACAACTAAAATCGGTGCTTCAAGAAGAATGGGGTAAAATCACTCCAGAAATCACAAAAAAAAATAGTCGAATCCATCCCAAAAAGATTAAATCATGTTTTAAAAGTAAAAGGAAATCCAACAAAATATTAAAACCTTTTAAAAAGTAAAATTTGTGGATAAATATTTGATGGAAAAGTAAGTGTCCCATCACTTATGTGAGCCATTTTTTGCTCCGTTCTGAACAATTGTATTTTTACTAAATTAATATTTTAATATTTTGACAAAATGTATGTTATGTAATAATTGTTACTAACTTTAAATATGAAACACACCCAAAAAATTTTTGCACATGTTTGTTTATTTATTTTATTGCAGTTTCTTTTTATAAAGCACAAGTGTCCCATCACTTTTGTGGGACACTGTATTTATCTTTTTCCACAAATTTCGTTACTTCATTATATTGGACTCTCTAAATTGCTTTGCTGTATAAAACATTGTTTTTTTAAAACTATAATATCGTTTATTAATTCCTTCTATCTTTACAATAAGAAAGTTTCATAAAAATTTTCGACTTCCGGTTTTCGACGCATTTATACGTTTTAGAAGGTCCTGAACACGATTTGACTGCTTTTTGGAAATGTCTATCTGTGAGTCTGTCTGTCTGTACGTCTGTTTGTGTGCCTGCACATGACAAAAATTTTGTGGGCGCTCTATCTCAAGAACTAATGCATGGAATTTAATAAAACAGATTCAGTTAGACCTTGATATAAATTGATGCTGATTAGTTTTTGGTGTAAATCACCGACCAGGTGGCGCAATTTCAGTAATGGTCATAGTTCATAAAATCTTTTGATATCTGAAAAGCTGAGTAATCAAATTAAATTTTTAAATTGCACTTATCAAAATGTAATAATAGCAAATTTTTTATAAATAGTTGCTTTTATTAATTTCACATAACTACTATTTTTTTTAATGTTTTAATCAAATTATTATTATTATTTAAAACCATGTCTTGCATATTTTATAATCTGGTAGTGAACCAAGCCAATCAGGAAGTACAGAATAATGTTTAAAAGCATAGGGAAAGGAGGGGCTCATGAGACTCAAGCCCTCCTCATTTAAATAAAGAATTTTTTTTTTAAGTCACACAAGTTGTTAAAAATATATTTTCTGTCTTAAATGTTAGATTATTTATCCCTGACAAAACAACTGTGTACATAAGAAAAATATACTAGTAATTAAATTCATAACAGTAGTAATGAAACTAGTAAACCTGCAGTTCAAGGGGCTCAAATGTCAGTTCTGCAGATTTATTTTGAGATCATTTTATTTAGCGTTTAAAGCATCCAACAGTTTCATTTATTTCATATTTATAATGCTATTTACTAAAAATAATATACTATCAAGTAGTTTTAAGAAGTTTAACTGTTAAGAATAATGGAAAGTACAACTCCATGCACTAGTACTCAAAGACTTTTTTTTACAGATTTTTTCTTTTTAAACTAACCCTTCTGAACCTCCCCCCCCTCCCAATGTCTCAATAATTTGGTAAATGTGATTATTTTAAATTTAGTATTTTAAATTTTCTATCTAAAATAATTAAAATATTGATCTTGTGATAATGACAATAATTAATTTAAACAATGAATTATTCTCATAAGCAGGGCTTTACAAATTTGATAAAATGTGTTAACCAGGAAAAAATAGTTTCAGGAACCCCTCCTTTTTTCCATCATTGATTTCCAAAAAGCACAAAAGCTTTTTAATAACTAATTAAGAAAATATAATAACAAGCATAGTTTAGAACTAACTATTAATTACATAATTTAGGTAGTATCAGATTTTTTAATTTAATTTTTTATGCGATTTTTAGCGTTTTTTCGAGTTTTGCGGACATTTTTTTTTTACATTCTTTAAAGAAATCCTGTTTAGTCTTTTAGCCCAATATATTAAATTCCGTCTGCTCCGATTTTTGAATTTTTGGCGATTTCTAATGAGATTTGTAGGGGGTTTTTTTCCCAGTTCCGCGGCAGTTTTTTGACGGTTGTAAAATAAACCCGGTTTAATTTTTTTTTAACCCAGCTTTAAAGCAATTTTCGTCTTCTGCGATTTTTTGAATTTTTAACAATTTTTTGCATTTTTTTTCGCGTTTTGCGGCGGTTTTTGGACATTTGTAAAAAGAATTAAGTTTCTATCTTTTACCCCAACAAAGTAAATTTTGTTCTCTGCGATTTTTAATTTTTTTTCAGTTTCTTTTATGGGATTTTTTGCGTTTCGTGGCAATTTTTGGACAAATTATTTCTGAAACGGAACTCTCCGGTAACTATTCTAAATGCTGTTTGCGCTCATTCCTTAGGTCAATTTTTGTACAAAAAAGAAAAGAAAAGAAAAATAAACCGCAAAATTAAATAACTTGGTTGCCGGATCAAAAAACTAGGTTGCCAAGCCTTGCTCATAAATATTTTATTAATTACTGATATCCTAATTGTTAAATTTATTTAAAAATGACTATTTTGTTTCATTAGTATGCTTTCATTAAATTCTGGTTTTTAAATACAATCATAAAAACATGCATCTACTATCTATTACTTTTTGTTGGGTGTACATTATTGGAACAGAGAGTGTCCTTTACTGGAACAGAAGGTGTCCATTACTGGAATTTTGGATGTTTTGGTATTTTTCTGTTATTTACAATTAAATTTTGATTCATATTGGGAGATGTGATTGACTGACTATGAGAATGGTTAAATATTGTTGCTAGATTAATATAATATATATATATTAAAAAAAAAAAAAAACTAAAAAATATTTTTTGAAGAAATTGCAAAGAAAATTCTTCGTGTAGATTTCTATTGCAGATATTGTAGAAATGTGCCGCGATATTTTGTTGTTTGGAAGTAGTATTATAAAAATTTTTCGGTGCAAATTTGTTCCGCGACAAATGTTCAACCCTTAAAAGCAGTATTAGCTATATAATAAGTATAAAACGTAATAATATAAAAATGTAGAATTTCCAAGTTCTAACAAAAAGAAAATTGGAGATTTTCTCTAATAAATCAATCTTTTGATGAATGCAAAAACTTAAAAAAAAATTTAATTGTAAAAATATATAGCGCAAATTTAATTAATTTGGGATAATGAATGATTAGTGTTGAATATTAACAAGACAGATTTTGTTTTCCCATGAAAAAATATAAAACAACAGCGACGGTCTGAAATACTTTTATGCACATTTCAATTATTTTTATAAACATGGATTAATAAGTATTTGTCTTGGGACGAAGCTTGTGTATGACTGCTCTAATGGCATTATATTCTGCTACCGTTCAATCACATATAAAAAAATCGAAATCAATAACCACAAATTGTTTTGAAAATTATTTTAAATACAATTTGAAACACATAAAGGGCAAAATAGCTGCTAAATTTGTTTATACCCAGTGTTGCCAGATTGGGGATTTTGTCTCCATTTTGGGGAATTTTGAACCTTTAGGGGAAATTTTTGGGGACTATCAACATTTTTGGGGGAAGATCTTGGGGAATTTTCATTGTTCCATGTAAAGCTTATCTTTAGTCATTTGGCAAATCTGGATCTGTCCTCGATTTTGATTCGGACAATGACAATAAAATATGGAAATCGTAAATATCAATCATTATTCTTGTGGTCGTGCTCGTCGTTTATAACATTGCAGTTTACACGTTTCTTTGCATAATTTTCAACCATTTGTGTACATCTTTTTCTTTTTGAAGCTTGAATTCTTGTTAACTTTTCAATGTATCAATAAACAAATGTAGTAAGCTAAATCCTACATAATTAATGTCATAAAGCATCGTTGCCTTTTTTCCCCTAAACTATATGCTATTTTGAATATATGTTTTTTTTTTTATATTTTCATCAAAACAAATTGTGACGAAATAGAAAAGATTTTAGATTTAGATATCTGGCAAACATAAATAAGCATGATACGACTGGACAACTTTCAGCTTTCCGTTTTCAATCCTGAAATGCTAAAGATTCAGTAGGTTGCACAGATAGATGATTTTACGATAATCAATGAAATATAAGAGTTTAAATGTTTATTTTTTGTAAATGGGGAATTCTTTCAAAAAAAAAAGGATTGATTTGGGGAAAAATGTTGAGCTTTAAAATAGTTAAATATTTTTTATAGTGGTAAATTGAAAATTGAGAATTGATTTACTTTTATGAGTACACATCTGAAGAGTATAGATGTATTGCAGTTAAATCTGTGAAGATGAGATCTATATTAAGCGGCAAAACTTCAAGGTTCGTCGAAAATAACACTACATATTTATACCTGCTAAGACTATCGAAAATGGAACTTTTTTCAGTTGTTTTTCTGGAATATGGAATTCACTCGTAAAAGAAAACATTTCATGGTCCCGATGACGGAAGGATAACTATACAAGTATACCTGATATGACGGAAACTGGTCTACAACGGAATTTGTTAACGATCCCTAGCGATTCCGTTTTCACAGATTTTAATGTAACTAGATTTAACTCAAAACTTCTTCAACAGAGACTTCGATGGGACCAACTGTTGCCAACACTTACGGGAAAAGACGAGTTTACACGCATGCAATAACGGCACATTGATCAGAGTTTGGCGACCCCTATTTTTGTTCATTTTATAATTTTATATCAAGCAATAGTATCATTTACTTCAAATCTGCTTGCTGGCTGGGATTAAAAAAAGTAACTTTGTTCTTGGACTAGTTATTTGTGAATTTTTATTCAACATTACATAGCCACTTTCAAAATACCTGCAAAAATCCGAATGTGATTTATCTTCTGCTGTAAAACATGCTGATGATGTCATTTTTCAGCTTTAGGACCTTAACATCAATCAGTAACCAAGGAACAAGTGTCTGGTGCACAAAAGTTTTCTGACCTGTTCAAGAGACAAAAATCGTTATCTAAAGAAAACTTGGACACAATTTTCTTTAGCCACACATATTCCTTGTTTAAGTTGGCCATCAGATACATCTCATGAAAAGAATATTCCAGGGAAACAATGTTTCTTTCTTCTTTTGATACTTTTATTTTTGGTCTCATTGATCGTTAAAGGCTCAATGAGCAATCATCAGAGGGATATTGAAAGGTTTTGAGTTCTTCTGGATTTGGGCAAAATAATGCTGATTCTTGTTATTGAAGTTTTGTACCCGGGATATTTTAATAAATTGTTAATGGAACATTACGTTGTTGTATATTATTTTGAAGGGCAGGTTGTTACCTACTTATTTAGTATTATAATTTTGCTTTTCGCCTTTGTACAAGGATACTTAAGCCAGTTACAGGACTATGGGAAAGTTCGTACGATTTTTTTGTACTAATTCAAAATGGTACTATAAAAAAGCGGAAACGGCTTTTATATCAACTGCACTACAGGGTTGAATTCAGGAAGAGTAGAGGGAGGGGCATCCCCCCCCCCAGAGCATCAAAATGTCCCCCGGAAGATTTGTGATTTTATGCTTATTAATGATCTATAAATGCAATTCCTTCCTCCTGAATTCCACAGTATACCTTCCGGAGAAAAATGGTACCCACCACAGAAATCCCTCACAGAGAAAAATGTTTGAATTCAACATTACATTTGACCCAAGTACGACTTGTGAACGCACAATTTGACGTTGCTTCCAGAAATTTCATGGTGGCAAAGAGTTTTGAATATGGAGAAAGTCGTGGGTGACATTCTGTCATTAACAATAAAAAATTGAAAGCTAATCCTCGTACCAAAGTCCGAGAGCTTGCTTCTGAACTTGGAGTATGTTCTAAAACGGTTCCCAACCACTTAAAATAAATTGGTTGAAAAGTAAAATAACAGAAACTGCCATTATTTTATTACACAATCTAATACTTCCAAAAAAGTGTTAATCCATATAAATAAGATTTTTACAAAAACTTAACGTCTGTTAATATATTCTAATATATCTGTTAATATATCTTAAAATATTAGGTTGTCCGGAAGTTCGTGCCGATTGGGAAAATCAATTCGTACCGGAAAATTCTGCTCGCTAGACATTAGATATCGGAATCGATGTCTAATAATTAAATGATAGAATTTTCCGGTACAAATTGATTTTCCCAACCGGCACGAACTTTCCGACAACCCAATATTTTTCCAGCGTCAACTGTATTTGTTGCCTTTGTTTGTTATATTACTAGTTTCTGTAGTCGAAATTGCAAGCTTCTTTTCTTAAAGATTAAAACCTTATCTCAGAAACTCGTGAGGAATCAGTGGATGACGGGATTGGCAGTTATTTCAACTCATTATCCAGCACCTATTGCAGCAGTAGTTCTTAATTCAATGACAAGAAATTAAACATGAAAATTACTGTTATAAACTTAACCATTTGATCCCAACTTTAATGTAAGCAAATGTTTATATTATGTGAAACTTGATTTAAATACATTTAACTCTTCAGTATGTGATCAATTTTTCATATCATAGTGTTTAAAAAATCTTTTTTCACTGGTAAATATTAATGTAACTTTATTGCATTATTAGTGGGAATATTAGAGATTGATCGTACTTTATTTTATAGATACTATTATTTTAAATTAAGAAATTGATAAGGTTATATCTAAATTCTTAAAGTTTACTCGAAATAATTCTATTGCACATACACACACACAGTCCATCCTATCAAGACGGGAACGCAAGGGAATGGAAAAAAGTTCCATTTTAGACAGGTTTCAGTTTAAATAAATGTAATTTACCTCTAACTCTAAGATACACTAGCTTAATAAGATGTATTGTTCGCTTCGTTGGGATCCCGAAACTCTTCCGTTTGAGACAGGATCCCGTTGTAGAAAGGTTCCGCTTTAACAGGCTTTACTGTATTTTCAAGTACAGTAAAACCTGTCAAGACGGAATCGGAATCACAAAAAAGTGGTGGAAAATCCCGTTTCAGACAGGTTTTCAGCAGATTTAATTGTATAGTAATCCATATCAGGACCCTGTAATGCTTCCGTTTAAGACAGGAGTCTGTTATAGACCGGTTCCGTTTTGACAGGTTTTACTATATATATATATAACATAAATAAGTATATTCGTATAAATACAGCAAAACTTGTGGAAACGAAACCGGTCTATAACGGAATGATGACTTAAACAGAAATTTGCCTTTGTCCCATAGAAAGGAATACCAAACAATTACACCTGCTAAGACGAAAACTTGTCTAAAACGGAATGGTTTATTACTTTTTACAATTTTATCTTGGTGGGTTTTACTATATATATAACCTGAAGAAAAAAATCTGGACCCTTTCCGAAAAGAAATCTTGGTTACGTCTCTGACTGCGGTAATTATTAACCCCTTGGGGACAAGCGACACGTATACGTGACGCATAAGATGCTCAGAATGCTCGATTATTCGCACCAGTTATTTTTTAGTGTAAGCTTTGCCTTATTTAATGGTAGCATTTCTGCGATTCAATTACGCGAAAATTTCTGTTTTAAAAAACCGGTGGTAAAATACTAAAAATTCCGTAAAGGACGCTCATCGCGAAGGGGTTAATAATTCTGAACAAGCTTGACCGTTTGCGAAAGGGATCAGGTTTTTAAAGGAAAAAAAAAAGATTTTCATTATTTAGCAGGCACATATTTTTACAGTACAGCACAAAATTACAAAAATCATGAAACTGTTACAGTTTTTAAACTTTATCGACTTACTAAATTTGGAGTCGCTAGGCCAATGCCCTGCGTGCCCAGCCCATGCCTTAATCTGGCCCTCTAAGCTCGTCGTTCTTGAAGCTGGTTAAACAGTATTAAACCGTTTACTCAAATTCAGTTTATTTAGTGAACTTCCTCATAAGAAGCTGACTGAAAGTAAAGAAATGAAATGAAATGAATTAAATTAAATATATAGAATAGCAAGATTCAACGCTATATCTCTCTAAAGTTGTCTTGAATTTAGTTTCTGTTTCTTTCCGAAATTGCAGAAAACGATAAGTTTGACTGAATAATGATTATATTCCAAGTTTCGTAAACATTCTCGAATCGTGACAGAATTTCAATGTGTTATTGAAATTTTTGTTCATTGAAAAAAGACATTCTAACGGCGCCAGTTTCTTACAAGGCCACATAAAATTACCTGACTAAATTAGCATGCACACACTGTTATTGTTTGAATTACTATATTTTATTATACTTTTATACACGGGAGATATATTTCCTATATTTAGAAAAGTCTTTTACTTACCCATCATACGTAGTATAGGGTAAGTCTTGTAATCGTTTTGAAAATCAAAATTTTTTTTTTAACGGATTCACACGTTTCAGACACTGGAGATTCAGAGAAACATATTTTTAGAAAAAAAAAATGCCGTCCGTCTGTCTGTGTGTGTCTGTAAACGCTTTATCTCCCGAACAAATTGAGATAGAGACTTGAAATTTGGTATGTACTTAGTATGTAATAATGGGAAGAAGCTTATTGAATTTCAGTAACCTCGATTATCCGGAACTAATTTTTTCGGACTCTCGAAATATTCGTTCTGATAAAAGGTACATAAAAATTTTCGAAATTGTTTATTTTAAGGAGTGAATATAAAAGACAATAAAAAAAAAACAAATTTTGCATAAAGCATGAAGTCGATCGGATAATGAGTTGCCGAGATATTTGCAATCCTATTTTCCACACTATTCGAATTTTTATGACCCTGTATTTCATTCCAATTTCAATTCAAAGATATATTTTAATTAGAAATGAGACGCTTAATCCAACGTAGTAAACCGTTAGTTAATATGATTATCAATTTTGGAGTTATAAGGATGTTTCTTTTACGCAATTCCGTAACAGAGCATTTAAAGTTTATGACGTCATCAAGCCACGATTTTATTCGAATTGCAATGCAATTTATAAATAGTTTACACATGTTTTATTTTCATATTTTATATTATGCATATCCATGATAGGTAAGTATTACGGTGGCCTCCAACGACTAGTTTTTTATCTATTGTTGCCAATTTTAAAATAGCGCAAATAATATTTTTTTTTTCAATTAAAAAATGTATCTTCACGTGGATATTGAACAGGGAAAGAAAACTTTGGTAAAAATTACGTCATATTTTAACGATACATTTAAAACGGCTTATTTAAAGCAATTTTCTTATAGCGTCATTATAAAATTCTTATTTAATCAATCCCGAAAACAACCGACAGCAATTAATTTGGCCTTAAAATCCCTCAATCGGAGGGAAATGAATGGAAATCCGATTACAGAAGATCGCCACTATGGTCGTTTAATTAGAATTCAATCTTCTGCAATCTTTTAAATACAGAGCAAATTAGGGTGTTTTTAGAGTCTGAGGTGTCTGAACGGCAGTTGGCGACTTTTATTTAACAAAATTTTGTGTTATTTATAATATATTTATTTTATATATAAAAAAATTCTGGTTTGAATCGAAATATTTTTATTTAGACCAAGTCAAATTACCGATTGTTGCTAAATTTAGTGTTAATAAATGCAGTGATACCAGTAGGCTACTTTTTAGGGTTTCGTTCATCTCACGAAACCCTATTACTCCCGCTTCGTTGTCTGTCCGTCACAGAGCCGGTTCTCAGTAACTATTTAACTTACAGAGTTGAAACTTTGTGTACTTAAAACTAAATACCTGCTATGAAGCTCAAAATCATAAAATTTGAAAAAATCGTATTATTTTAATATATAGAGGTAAAAAACCAAAAATCTAACAGTCTTTTCCTATTAAATTTAAACATTTTTCGCTATAGCAGTTATCAACAATTAAAAATCCACAATAAAATTCTTTCTACAATAATTAATTTTCTATTGAAAGATTTCCACGTGAAAATGAAAATGAAATAAAAAGTTTCACCAATTGAAAAAAAAAAAAGATTAATTTGACGCCATATTGGTAATAAAACGGAAATTTTCAAACATTTCTCAATAACACAAGGAGTATGAGTATGTGTAAATACAGAAAGCAGCTTCATATGACGTCATTAGAGAATTAAAAAGAAAATTAATATGACGTCATATCTGAAGTTTAAGGTACTTTTTCAAATGTTTGAAAATAATACAAAGAGAGTATCAATATGAGTAATATAGAGCAAGCAAGGAGATATGACGTCAGCAAGTGATTATAACGTCATATGAGTTTGAGGAACGTATTGAATCATGATAAAAACTCGATTATGGAAATATTGGCATATTTTAACATTTTGAAGGTAAATGGTCAAGTGATACAACATGTTTAATTTTGAAATTGATTTTTTTTTTTTTAAATCGCATTTTGTCCAGATGACAGATATTATTATGACGGAGTATAATAGCTATCGGGCCGGTTCAGATATTCGAAAAAAAACGAGAAAAATAGACCGGTAAATTTTTACTTCATAAAAAACATGTTTTTTTTTTTTTTTTTTTTTTTTTTTTTTGGAAAATGAAATTTATTTGGATTTATTAAAGAAAGGATAAAGTCTTCGATCACATTTACCCACTTGTTTAAAATTAAGATTTTTTGATCCCCACCCCTTTTTAAATATACTGGAATTGGCCTTATTCTCGCATTATTTAACCTGTCTTTAAATAAGACGAATATTTTTACTTCAAAAAATTGGTGCCAATCAAGATATCTTAATTTTAAAAAAAGTAACTTACTGTCAATACTGAGCCAGCTCCCTAGTTTTTACAAAAATCAGTAAATAAATAAATTGACTGTACAACACAATCTCGGAGAACAGAATTAAGTCCAGAATCGGCACGGCACAAGCTCGACCCTGAACAGTAAAGTTAACCTGCGCCCAGCTCGGGTTTCGGGAAGGCACGGGTCGCGCAGATCTCAAAAATGCAATCCGTACACAAATTAAATATAAATTCTATTTGAAAAAAAAAATTGTAGAAATTTGTTAAAATGGACACGTTTATAAACGCGAGAATTCTCGTTATCCATCCGTAAGATGTTAAAATGAAAGATATCTAATTGAGTATTTTTTTTTCTTTTAACTCCATAAAGGTCGGAGAGATATTGTATATTCCACGTAATTTTAATCCTTAAATGCCACAATAACACCAGAATTTTTAATAAAAAGTTGCTTCTAGAATGTACGTGAAGAGATGCTTTTACCTATTCTCAAATAAATTTGTCCGTAAATCCTGGTGTCATTCTATTAAATCAACGTTTTTTAGGAACAAAAGTACTTTGCTCCTGAAAGGGTTAAGTCGGTTAACCCTTTGGGGACGAGCGACACGTATACGTGACGCAAAATATGCTCAGAATCCTTCATTATTCCCACCAGTTAATTTTTATTGTAAGGTTTGCCTTATTTAAAAAGACAGCATTTCTGCAATTGAATTAGCCGAAAATTTCTGTTTTAGAAAACCGGTGGTAAAAGCTTAAATATTCCATAAAGGACGCTCGTCGCGAAGGAGTTAAAAAAAGGCGAAGTAAAATCATTTATTGCAGGCATGTCAAACACGTGGCCCGCCGAGAACTTATCAGTGGCCCGCGAAGCCTTTGGCATTTTAGCTGTATTTAATTTAGTTGTTAGAAAATGCATGCCGGAAATACACTTTGCACAAACATGCTTGCATAAACCGTGGTCTTACAGATGGAAAACATAAGAAGAAAATATGTATCAGTGTCACCAGTTTGGCAGGGTTTTTATATTCAGAATGCTACCACTATTTTTGAATAGTAATATTTCCGTTATTCATTCTTTCATTATTTAAGGGAAATATTTCTCTTCAGAATGTCGTATCATTGTACATTAAAACAATCTCCCTCATCTGGCAACAGTATTGTATATAGACAGATATAACTGAATTTTAAATTTTTGCAGAAAAAAATTGTGGATACACAGATAACCACTCGGAACGTAGTAAAGCGCAGAATCTTGAGTTGGAAAATTTAAAGATTCATAACATTTTAAAATTATTTTACTTATAATTTAATTTGTTTTATGTTGAAACTAATACAGTGAAACTTCCATTTAACGAAGTCTCATCTTTACACTTAAAAACTTCGTTATGTAGAAAATTCGTTAAATAGAAATCAACTTAAATTTATGAAATTTTCCCTTCAGATATGACAAACAGGTATTGGATTCAGAAGCATTTGATTCAGTTTCAATTATGTAGCCGTCTTTTACAAAACAGTTGTGTACGGTCGATGAAATCATGTCACATTCCCAAGCTTTGATTCAAGCTTTCATCAGCTCTGATACACAGGTTCTCAAACTAATGTTTTCACTACATTGTCTTTTTGCAGTCTTTCTCGATAATGTACTTCAAGATTTTGTATTATTCCTTAGACTAATAGCTGAAGTCTAGAAGTTGTATTGGTAGGAACAAAAATAACTTTGATGTTCTTTGATTTGAATTTTGAAGCACGTTCTTGTAGATGTACAAAGCAGTTGTCTATCAGCAATGGAAGGTCAGAATGGTAACTGTCTGATTCTAATTGATATTTTTTGCTTCAATGTATCTGACGCTATTGCGTCTCTGCATCTTCTATATCAATGAATGCAGAAAGGGGGATTTAACTTCTCCCAACTATCAGCGCTGGAGTCTCGGTGTGGGAAAATAATGATAACAAGTGTTTTTTTCAGTCTGAAAAAAATTGTTTTATGTAACACCAAGCTGAATGAAAATTATTTAAATGCGTTCATTTTCAGACAATTCACTGAAATAAATTCGCATATTCATCGCAAAAACAATCGCTTAGTTTGGATTCTGTACACGTACAAAAGTGGAATAAACTTCGTTATATAGAATATATTTTTCGTAATATAGAGATTAATTTACATGCTAATAGTGTTCAAAATCAAGGTTCTGCAGAAAATTTCGTTAAGTAGAAAACTTCGTTAAATAGGGACTTCGTTAAAGGGAAGTTCCACTGTACTTACTTTCTCTCTTCTATCTTACACCTTTTTACAAAATAATATGATGTATTTATTAAATACTAAGAAATAAATTGGAAAATTAATAAAAGTCTGCGCTAATTAAAAACAGTTACAGTTTGATAAAAATCAAAATAAAAAAAAAATCCCTGACGGCTCGGCCTACATGCACATGTAGATTTCGAAGACGCAGACCTTGGGGCGCCTGTTTGTTGGGAATTGCGGAAGAAATGACCTTTTTGCAATGATGCCGCAGTTGGGTTCCATAAGGGACCACCCACTTCGAAATCTAACTTGTTCGCAGGCGGAGCCGGCAGGGATTTTTTTTTTTTTTTTTTTTTGCTATAAGCTTTGGTCTTATAAAAAAACTTGTCAATATAAAAGTTTTAGATAATAGTAAGAGGATTTATAATAAATTTAAGCGGATTTGATATCTTGTAAATTGACGAAGTTATGAATTTTTTTCTTCTAACCCCCCCCCCCCTTGGGGCCATTTTTAATGATATCAAAAATCTGTTATACATAAATTTTCGGCCCTTTTTCTAGAAGTAATAATAACTTTAAACGGATTCGATACGTATCATAATTAAGACGTTATGGGTTTTTTTCTGTTTTCACAAAAAGCCCCCAATTCCCTCCCCCCCTCCCCTTGGTTCGATTTTGCCCATTAACGAATTTGACAGAGATTTTATGCCCCTTGATTTTATGTATCAGTTTGGAAGAGATTTGTGAAGAATTATTCGAGTTATCGTGTCCATAAAAAAAAAGTGACATATATATATAATTATATATATATACTAGCATGCTACGCTCGCTGCGCTGGGCCATTTTTCTAAATGTAACTTAAATCAAACGAAATGGCTTTGTATTTTAAAGAAATGTGGATCTTCACCTACAGATGCTACCTTAGTAAATATTTTCAAACGAACCTTGAATCAAACGAATTATATCAATGGATTTGAGCATGTATTTTAAAAATATAGGGACGTTCACCTGGATTTTCCTTCAATATTGCTGTAAACGATGTGAACGACATTGCGTTATATTATATCATACATTGGACAAAATTTGGGCTAAAAGAAGCAACTCATTTAGTTGATCATTATAGTAGAGTTTGGTAGGGAAATGAGGCCATTATGAGATTATGACAACAGGAACTAAAATGTTCAGTCAACATACTACTAAAAGAGAAAGCATTACAAAGATTTCATAGATTGACCATTGAACTTAAATAATGTTCGGGTGATTCATTTTCATCTGTAAATTCTTGAACTCCATCCCTCTTTCTTGTCTCCATGTGAGATTCTGGTAACGTAAGTACAATCTCACTCTATGTTACGTTATATTTCGCAATATACGTCCTCTTCTGGCAAGTCTACTAATGGTTTTTCATCTTTCGATTCCAGCAGAGTAAATACAGTGAAAATTGTAATAAATTGTTTGCACATAAAGAACAGTGTTTAACTTTCATATTTAAAAAAATGGTAAAACATAAAAAAAGTGAATTTTCAAAGCTGAATATGAATAAAATTAAAATGACGAATGAAATGAATATGAATATGAATATGAATAAAATTAAAATTAAAATTTTCACTGTCTTTCCATTTTTTAGGCCAGTTGCATTCGTGTAACCGTTAATACGAAAAAAAACCCCAATGATTAACTCTGGTCGAAGAATAAACCTCTAGTTTGTATCCAATAAAATCTTCATAATCTTCCATAATCTTGCCGATATCCAAGTTTGGCGTCAAACATTAGAAGTGCTTGAAATGATATGGTTACTAATGTAGCAGAGTTAGTTACAAAACGAAGTTATTTACGCGCCAAGCTATGTTCCATTAAATAATGTCAAATTACTGTTAATTCAATTATGGATCGTTCATTAACAAAATTCCATACCTCAAATAAAACTGACCATGATAAAGTTAGTTATGCAAAATGTTTAGTAATATTATTTTTGGTGAATACTTAAACCGAAGATTTTTTTGCATTTCTCTAAAGAGCATAATAACACACAAATTCATTTCGCACTATGTTTAGCTGCTAGGGCTGCGTGTAGGTCGAAAAGGTTTATAATGATCGAAAAATTATATAATCAGAATTTCAGGTACTCGTTTTTTCTTATCCAGCCTGAAATGATAAATCGACAAATATGATTTATTCCATTTACCATTATTGACATTACAAAGTTTTTCCGTACATTGAAAGCGCCAAAACAGTGGCTGAGATGTTTTGCTCTCAAAGCTGGCATACGGGAAGTGCTGGGTTCAAACCCCTGTCACGGTCGTTGACCTAACCGTTCGGAGTTTTCCGTGGTTTTCTTCGAACCTTGCCGTAAATACGGGTTAGGATCCATTAGAAAGACCCCCACGGAGGGCACTCCCCTCAGGGTCTATATTCCTCATGTAGATAATCGGCCGTCATAAAATCAACCAACCGTACATTGGAAGCATTGCTTTTTTGGTAAAACTTTGCTTCCTAATGAAAAAAACCCCATAAATTTAGCAATCGCTAATTTCAAAAGTTGTCTAATCTTCTGTAATCTGAATCGTCGTCCAGAGTAACCTTCAAACATAAACGAAACATCCAACAATATAGAAAAAATGCGGACGATTAGTCCAATGTATTTTAAAAACCTTCCTGAAAGAAGGGAAGATATGCAGAAAAAACTAAAAAGAAATGACGAATCAAACAGAGCATCGAAAATTTATTTCAGCAAAGTTTTTATTGAAAAATGTAGCCTTTTGTGATAGTAATAGCGCATAAATGCACACATCTCCTTAAAAATATTCTTTGGTTCCTAACTTTTGAAACAGTGAATATTTCTATTAGTAAAATTGGCGATATATTAAAACTAGTCGTTGGAGGCCACCGTAATACTTACCCATCATGTATATGTATAATGTAAAATATTAAAATAAAAATGTGTAAACTACTTATAAAATGCATTGCAATTCAAATAAAATCGTGGCTTGATGACGTCATAAAAAGGCTCGATTACTGAATTGCTTGAAAGAGGTTTTTCCTTATAACTCCAAAAATAATACTCCTATTAACTAGCGGTTTATTGCATCTGATTAAGCGTCAAATTTCCAATTAAAATATATCTTTGAAGTGAAATTTGGATGAAATACCGAAAAATCGAAATGATCGGGTCATGAAAAATCGAAGAGTGTGGAAAATAGGATTACAAATATCTCGGCAACTCATCATCCGATCGACTTTATGTTTTATGCAAAATTTATGTTTTTTTATTGTTTTTTATATTTACTACTTAAAATAAACAATTTCGAAAATTTTTATATACCTTTCATAAGAACGAATATTTCGAGAGTCCGAAAAAAATGTTCCGGTTAATCGAGGTTATTGAAATGAAATAGGCTTCTTCCCATTATTACATACTAAGTACATACCAAATTGCAAGTCTCTATCTCAATTTGTTCGGGAGTTAGAGCGTTTACAGACACACAGACACACACACACAGACACACACACAGACACACACACACACAGACACACAGACGGACGGCAAATTTTTTTTCTAAAAATATGTTTTTTGGAATCTCCAGTGTCTGAAACGTGTAAATCCGTCAAAAAAAATTTTTCGATTTTCAAAACGATTACAAGACTTACCCTATACTACGTATGATGGGTAAGTAAAAATAATAAAATAAAAATAAAAGAATAGACAATATTCGCTGGTCTGAGTTCGAGGCTATAAAAATAATGTGTTTGGTGAAAACAAACCGGCATGTTTCCGTAGTAAATTTTTAAATGTTTAAAATTTAATTATTTTACAATATGTGTTTGAGTGGCAGACTGTTGAAGAGAAATATGCATGGCTCAGTTATAATATTTATTTAAGATTTTATCCTTTAATTTCCCTTCTAATTGCTGCCCCTTCCAACATAACCCTTTTGCTGGGACAAGTTGATCAAAATTACAGCTTAGAATTAAGTACATAAAGGTTTCTCTGGGGTTGGCTAATAGAATAAATTAATTTACCAAGATAATAATAATAAAAGGAACCTTAGAGATTAAATTTTGGATATGTTCCCCCATCGCGTTGTGTAATTTCGTAGTAGCCCATTACCCTTTTTGAGAATGATCATTCTTGCCCCTAGCTGACTTTTAAAGTGGAAATCTAAATAAACAAACACATACTAGATAATTTAAATGAGAAGACTCCAAATAATTAACACTATTATTTATTTACAATATTTACAGTTATTTCAAGAAAATAAAAAGATTTATCAGAACACATCTGATTTAATTTCCTAACAAAATTTCTCCTATAATATTGGCATTAACACTTTGATCCTTGCAAAGGATACTTATATTTGTTTGTATTTATATTTAAATTGATCTTTGACAACATTATTTGTTTACAATTAAAATACTGACTTCCATTTGTGACTAAGGTCACACTACCAGCTTCTCTTATAATATTTTGATAAAATCAAACAAACTGGGGAATTACTTAGGTCAAAGTCATATTTACCTATACACATTGATTGAAGAAGGTTTCTCTTTGTATCAGAGCACACTTTCCGCTAACTAAATAGCGCTGCGCTTATTGAAAATGTTCATTTCACAAAACTTAGCGCAACTTCACCACTCTCCATATATGTTGTTCGGGTTCGCTGCTTTCTTACCATCAGAATTGCCACTTACATATATTTTCCTCTTTCGGACCGCACAAAATTCATCGCGTCATTTTATATCACCTCTCACTTTCGCTTCTGATATCGATGTGTTGTTCTGTTTTCATTCTTTTTCACAACTGCTTTTTCATGACCTCGGTGGGCCGTACTTTGTTCTGCCCAAAATTTGCATGACAGTGCTTTAAGCCCATCCTTCTTTTCTTTCATTGGGTAGTTGATCTCCCGTTTTAACTGAAATTTGCATAACAGAGGGTCAGTTTCACCTCCTCCTTACCAACCCCAACCAATGGCTATGCATCAGTTGTTGCTGTAGCGTGTTGTTTTTTTTCTCGGAACGATGTGTGTGTTCTTTGATATTATCTCCCAGACCAACTTAAATCAAAGTTCTTCTTATTTGACTTTTATGGCTTAAAATTGTCGCCAGCGAGTCTCTGGTCATAAATTTGCCATCCTAAATCTTTCAACTGAGGCGACTTATGGGAAAGTCCCGATAATGTACTTTCCTTACATTATCTTTCCCCCCGTACTAAAAGAAAGAAAACGTCCAGTTTTCTTTAGCATTGCATACCCAAGAAGTCCATCACCATTGCAGATAATCTATAGATCACATAGATGATATCAGTCCACGTTCATCTATACAGAATCATATTGTAGACTAAAGTTCATGCAGAGGAAAATGTTCATTTGTAAATTACTTGTGTGACTTTAATAAAGAACAGTTCATATATGTACACATTTCCTAAGTATTCCCAAACAATTTAGAGATAAAATATTATCATTAGTACAAAAATTTTAAATTTTGTGGTTAAATATAACCGGTGTGTCTAAGATAGAGCACTCACCAAATTCAAAATATCTAAATAGCCAAACAGACCATACAAAACAAAAAGATATAATACACTGTGATATGTAAGGATCAGTATTCAACTTTACAATGATTCTTGATAATTATTTTTAACACAATACATGCATCATACAATATATAAAACCCAATTCAGGCAAAATCTTACAATTACACATACATAACTGAATATGTAAGATACCTGAGAGAAAAATTATGATAATGAGTATACATTCAAAATATGTATATATATATACATATTTATATAGAGCAAAGAGTTTAATCCAATATAAAACTGTACATCCACATTCTCAGATTTTCTTTTTTTTTTTTTTTTTTTTTTTTATTTAATTATATCTAGTGCTACTAAAATTGAAACCAAAATTAGGCCAAAACAAACCAAAAGGAACAAATGTATATCTATACATACATATATATATATATAATAGCAATACTCTTCTGAGTTCGATTAAATGGCATGTCTTCCACTTTACAATATTTACACATATTAATGAATGAATTCAGCACTATATCTAATTAATAAATGCAAACAGACAAATATTTTAGATGGACACAAAAACAGTCCTAGCAATCTGAAAACATGACACATTCATGATGTTGTAACTTTATGATATTCATCTATTACTTGACCCAATTTTATGGATTAATTCAGTTACCATTTGTATTGTCCATTCATATGATTGTTGTAATTTTATTATATACATACAATTCTTTCGAATTATTAAACAACAAAGAATGAATAAAAAGAAAAAAAAATGAAATTTTTCTTTAATAATTTTCCCTTCTTTCCTATTTTATTTTTATTTATTTATTTATTTCTTTCTCTATTTCCTTTTCTTTTTCTTTTTTTTTTTTTTTTTTAAACGCCTAAGCGTAAAAATTCTCATGTTAATTCTAATATGTTGAAAATAATAACTCCCCGTTCTGTCACTGTTCATTTTTTTTTGCCCGACAGAAAGAAGAAAAAAAAAAAACTTCTACTCAATGATAAGAATCGGAAAGCTGCGTGACCTCAGGTCAAACACTCACCCCGTTTCTGTCAATCATGTAGCCCTACTGAACAGGTGATTCATTCCTTCCTCGTACACCTGAAAATGCTGGCCTAATCCCATACCACGACCGGTTCAACACCTAACTGCTTCTTTACCTGCGATAATGCGTTTCTAACACGCCACCTGAACGCACCCTTTTTTTTTTTTTTTTTTCAACCCTGCAGGTGAATAGCGTTTGCGATCCTTCGGTATGCATAACACCTCAACACATCTCAGATGTACCTTGCTGATTTGGCCCGTCACATGGAGTATGGCTGTGAATTATGATGTAAGTTTACGAGTTATTTTTCTCATTATTTATTTATTTAATGATATTTATATCTATATATATAATTTTTTTGATATATATTAAAAGCTTAATTATGACTATAAGCCAATTGTTTAAACTACCCTTCGTCTTGACCCGTAAATTGAGATCAACCAAATAACATGCACGTGGTCTTTCATGCAATTTAATATTAAGACAAAAATCCATTTCCCGTTAAATATGTTACCAAATTACCATCTTTATATAAAACAAATATCCTTGAAAGGTTATTATCATCTAATCACGGCCTTATAATTACAAACACTTAGCGAGAAGGAGGGAAAAAAAAAAAAAAATTTTTTTAAGCCTACAAGATCGTGTGAACTAAGTCATCTCCACGCTAAATGATTATTAAATGGTATATGTCCACTACCGGAATGCCATACATTTATTTCCTAAAATCAGTTATCGAATTAATTTCATAAATATGCATATGGGAATCTTATCAATTTCGTTTCCCCTTTAGATGAGCAGCCCACGTTGAAATGCATAGTACTTAAAAGCCTCTGAATCATTGACAACTTTTAAGATTATCTCCAAATGCTTATTTAAAAAAAAAAAAGTTTGAATATATTAAAACCGATAAAATTTATTTATTTATTTATTAATCATTATAATAATTATTAATATTATTATTATTTTTTTTTGTATTATTATTTCTTTCCTTTTTTTTTTTTTTTTTTACTACCGATCTACTTATTAATAAATAACATCTTAGAACATTTAACCTAACTTAAATGGAAAAAAAAAAAAAAACTTTTATTTATTTATTTATTTATTATTATTGTTTTTAATTACATATTAATTGCCCGCCACCAATTACTGCAGTTAAGAAACTTTTGCCCGCAAAAATTTCCAATTAGTGTTGGAACTTAATATGCAATTAGCATCCTAGTAATTAAAAATTTTACACAGCTGGAATTATATGTATATATACTTTATTATTCATTATTATTAATTTTTATTTTTTTTTAAAACTCAGCTTAACGAATTAGTTAATGAGATTAAATGTTAAATCCAAATTGTTTAGTTAAATTAAAAAAACATAATGTAACTTAATTAATTAATTAGTTAATTAATTTTTTTTTTTTTTTTTTTTTTTTTTTTTTTTTAACGGCTTGGCTTTACCATGCAAATGTGAATGAAATGATCTTTTGACCGATTCATTTCCCAATTTCATGCAGTCTTTTGAAAAGTGATCCTTAATTTATAGAAACAAGAAAATAAATTCTGTCATTATTATCATTATCACTTAATTAATTAACTGAATTATTTCCTTTCGTCTTATTATTATTATTATTATTATTATTACTATTATTATTTTATCGTTCTCTAAGAGTTTAAAATCGTTATCTAAATTTTCCAAAATAAACACGAAATTAAAACAAAATGATACCATGAAAAACGAATGTTCGATATTTGTTTATCTGTTTACTGATTTCGTTTTTTTTCCTTTTTATGATGTGGCCCCTGCCAACCTGACCAAGCGGACGAGCTGGGAACCAACTGCTACCGTTTCACGCCCCTGGAGGAAAAATGTCTCAGTGTCAACAGGAAAAGACCGGGGGACGCCTATGGAAAACTCCCCCCCCCCCGGTGTGTGTTTGTGAATTTAAATATTTTTTTATTTATTTGGGTGTAATATGAAAAAAAAATTGGTGTGTGTCAGGGACGCCTGGATTATCCCCCAAGGAATAGACACACACCCAAAGAGTGCACCCTCGCGAAGAAGACATCATCAGAGTAAGTGATACCCTCATTTATCTATTTTTATTTATTTATTTTTATCTTTACTGACCCTTCCTTCCGCGAAGTTGTCCGCACTGCTTGTTGACATGGCAACTGGGGATGTTTGTTGATAAACAAATCCCCACTCCGCGTCTACCTGGTACGTCACCAAAATCTTTCACACCGCCTCAGAGATTTTATTGCCCTGCGTAACCTAGCCTTATTTGCTTATTTGTCTTTATCCAAATATTTATTCAATTGATTATGTGATTTTCTTTTTTTTTTTTTTTTTTTTTTTTTTTTTTATTATTGTTTGTGATACCTTGGGTCGCTTTTACTATGAAATTATTTCTTATCAAAATTTGAAAAATGTGCCAGGGATATCTTATTTTATGTTATTTTATTGTACTTATTTATTTATTTATTTATTTATTTTTTTTTTTTTTTTCAACCCTAGTTGAGTATGCCATCGCTGTTTTGAGAATATTTAAATTTGACAGTTAGTAGAATTCTGCCAACCGCAACTAAAAATTTTTTTCCATAAACTGTTTAAGCTATTAGTCTTTCTGTAACCGTAACATCTTACGACCCCTTTTTAATGGTATTTTATTCCCACTATTCTTCCTCTGATGAGCTTGACTCCTCTGTTTTGCACCTGTCAGCATGCTTTGGTGCCCAGAGTCTGTCAATGTGCCTTTTTATAGTTCCTTTACTTTCTTCCGTTACATCTTGTAAAATATAATTGTTATTTCGCACTTTTCGAACCACCTTAAATGGGCCTTCAAATTTTTTTTGTAAAACAGTAGGGTTAATGGACTTAAGGTAAACTTGTTGTCCTAATTCAAGTGTTTTTATTTTATCAAGGTCTTCCTCTGTCACATATTCAGCCATCATTTTCTCCTGCTGTGCCAACGCTTGCAGTCTAACCTCCTGCATGTGGTCCATTCGGTTTTTGACATATGTCTGAGTGTGAATTTGTTCTGTTGGCATGTGTGCAGTAAAAGGAGTGCGTAAATTTCTTCCAAAAAAAAGGAAGGCGGGTGAAAATCCCGTCGCTCTGTGCTTCGCCATATTGTATTGGAGTTTGAAAAACTCTAGGCGAATGTCCCATTGTAAGGAACTTTGTGCCATGGCTGTCAGTGATCCTTTCAGTATTCGATTCACGACTTCTATCAGTCCATTTCCTTGGGCTCTGTAAACTGAACTGAAGCGAATTTCAATGTTTAGAGCACGCATGTACTCTTTGAATACCGCTCCCCTAAAATAGGGCCCATTATCTAATTTTAACTGTTTTGGCAATCCAAAATAACTGAAGTATTTATTAAAGACATTGAGAATAGTCTGGGACTCGACATTGCGCATAGGTATGGCTTCTAGGAATCTTGAAGTAGAATCCATAATCGTGAGAATAAATTTATTCTTGCGAAGTGTAAGTGGAAGCTTTCCGACGATATCCGCATGTAATACACTCCCTATCTCATGGTCCTTAACCATTTTTTGAATAGGCACTTTCATTTTTTTATGTGGCTTTGCGGTGTTACATGGTACACAATTGGCACAATAAGTTCGAATATCTGTATACATCCCGTGCCAAAATATTCTACTTTTCATGGCTTCATAGGTTTTGTCAAAACCAAAATGCGGTTTGTGCACTTCTTCCATCAAAGCAATCTTTAAAGCATCCGGCGCTATAATTAGTTCTGTTTTCTGTTTCCCCGGTTTTAAAATTAGCATCTTCTCTTCATTTAAAGTATACCTTTTGGTATTTCTGTTTTCTTTACCTTGTTCTATTTTCTGAATTATTTTGCTTAATTTCTCGTCTGAATATTGATGTTGTTTAATATTCTCATTAGATAATGCGGGATTAACGGAAAATAAATTATTGTGTAAATTTGTATCCGTAATAATATTATTTATATTTCGCGAAATATAGTCCGCTGGGTTGGTGTCCCCTTTAATGTGATCGAATTCATAAGAGAAATCGCTGAGATTTATCACCCATCTTTTAACCAAATCGGACTGATTCTCTAGATGTAAATTTTCCGTGAGAGCCTTGGAATCGGTGAGAATCTTGAAGTGTCTGCCTTCCAACATAGTTCTGAAGTGTAACACCGCTTCATGAACCGCTAATAATTCGAATTTCAAGCTCGGGTAATTCTTTTCCGGTTCCCGTAATTTTCTCCCAAAAAATTCAATAGGTTGTAATTTTCCTTCAATTTCCTGCGCCAGTACCGCTGAAATTGCAATTTTTGAGCCGTCTGTGATTAAAGTAAATTGTTTGGTGTAATCAGGAGGATGTAATGTTGGGTTGTTTATAATTTCATCTTGGATTTTCTTAAAGGCCATTTCAGTATTTTCATCCCATTTAAATTTAATTTTATCTTTAGTAAGATTAACTAATGGGTTTACTATTTCCGCATATTTTGGAATAAGTGTTCTAAAGTAGTTAGCCAAACCTAAGAGTGACCTTACTCCTTTTTTTGTTTTAGGTCTTACTAAACTTTTAATTTTATCTATATTCCTTGTGGATGGTGAATAGCCGTGCTTGTGAATTTGAAAACCAAGAAATTCTATTTTTTTTTTACATATTTGCATCTTGGATGGCTCAATTGTTAGATTATGTTGGATTAGCGCCTGTAACACTTCTTCCAAAATTCTTAATAATTCTGATATAGTGTCAGCCCCTATTAAAACATCATCAATAAAGTAGGCCACCTGATGCTTGTTAAAATGACCCAATACCTTATTTATCAGTTCAGCGAAATAGGCGCTCGAATTTCGAGTTCCGAACGCAAGTCTCAGAGGTCGAAATTTACCATTTTCTGTGATAAACGATAGTTTTTGGCTATCTTCAGGTCGTAAATTAATTTGGAAGAAAGCACTGTGTAAGTCCAATACTATATAGTACTTCTTCCCACTAATATTCTGTAAAATTTCTTTAATATCTGGAATCGGATAGGAATATGGCTCTAAAATCTGATTTAGCAGCCAGTAATCTACCGCCATTCGAAATTTAGGATTGTTTTTGCTATCAGCTTTTTTTCTTACAAAAATGACAGGAAATGCGTAATTAGAGTCCGATTCCTCGATGATTTTCGCTTCTAATAATTTTCTTATCTCTGTCTTTGCATATTGCTTCACTGCTTGTGGCACTTTATAGGGTTTTGTTTGAATAGGATAGTCGTGGTTAAGTGTAAACTTTGGTGTCACCAGTGAGCATTGACCTAAAGTTTGATAGGATTTCGAAAAAGCGTGTACATGTTTTAAAAGAATTTGTTTGAACGAATCCTGTACATCCGATGGTAAATGATTAAGATCAAAATCTTCCTCATTTATCTCTGCCTCTCTTAATTTATGTACATCTTCCAAATTTAATGCATTGACCTCAAAAATTCTCCCTTGCTCAATATTGTCTATAGATTTATCTTGTTTGTATTCCAAATTAGTGAAAATTTGCCCGATGTTCATACCTGTTTCTAAATGTATCTTGTTATTAGTAATATTTTTAATTAAAATATTTATTTTTCTGTTATTTGGGGTGTCATGGATAGATCTTTCATAGAAAATTTTATTTTTGTGCTGTATTGGTTCTAGGATAAATGTTTGATTTTCCTTTAATTTTATGGGGCATTCTAATTTTACAAATTTTTCCTCCCCTGGGTTTATAATATTATGGCCTACCGTTTTTGCAAACATTTTCCCCTTTGTAGGTTTTCTGTATTTTTTAGTCCTTGTGTTTTGTTCTGTAATTAATGTATTTACTTCCCCAGTGTCCTCCGAATCTTTGATGTTTAATGCCATTTTTCTTCCTTTGAATTTAAGATACTTCTCTTCAAAATCTAGAACCATTTGATTTTCTTTTAAGAAATCGTACCCTAGTAATAATTGATATTTGCGGCCAAAATCTTTATTTGTAACATAAAAAGTTCCTTTTACAAAAGTGTCCTGTAATTTAAATGACATTCTAATGCACTGTTTGAATGTAATCAGTGAATTTGTAAGTGTTTGAATCTTAATTTGATTTCCCAAATATTTAAATTTTATATTTGCTTGTTTTAAATTTTCAAACAAAAGCGGTGAGATCAAGCTCACTTGTGCGCCTGAGTCACAAAGGCTGTTAATTACAATATCTTTAATTTTAAATTTAATTAGAGGAAGTTCATTTGTATCGTTCTGTACACTTGCGATAGTTTTATCCCTTAAAGTATGCCCGCTATCGTGAGACTTGCTCGGGTCTTCTTTATCTGTATTTACAAGTCTCGTATTTAGTTTTCCGCATCCTTATCTTTGTTCTGCTTGTATCTTTTATAATTGCCCCTCTGAAATTTACCCCTTTGATTACTATCCTTGTTACTGTTCGTATGATTTTCTCTGTTTTCCCTAGAGTCCGTATATTTATTGCGATAGTTATTCCTCTGTGCACCTCTATAATTTCCTCTCTGTTGAGTGTAATACCCCTGTGCATCATAATTATTAAAGTCAGGTTGATAATAAGTATACGGCGTGTTGTAATGTTGTTGTGGTGGGGGTGGAAAAGGTTGAGCATTTGGTACATGAATATAGTAAATATTACCCTCCGGAAATGCATTGTGAGAATCGTGTCTTTCATACTGGTTATAATTCTTGTAATTTGCTCTGTAATTACCCCTATTGTTTACAAATCTATGCCTATAATTCTGGTTGTTGTTTTTATTAGCTTTATTATACCAACAACTATCCTCATTGTGTGACCCCTTCTTGCAGATATTACAAAATTTTTCGACTTCCTCTCTTTTTTCGATTGTTCCCAATTTTATGTTATTTATTTCTTTTGATAAATTATTAATCTGCTCCGCCGTTTCTACATTTAATTTCAATAACTTCTCAAAAAGTTGCGATTCATTGTTAGCTGTTATAGTATTTACCTGTTCTGCCCCTATATTATTGTACGCCTCTTCTAATTTAATTGCTGTTTTGCAAGCATCCTCAAAATTATCGGGAAAGGTTTTCCTTAAATCCATACTTAAATCCGGTCTAATCGCATCCAAAAATCGTGTCAATCGTACTAAGTCCAAAAATTTCCCGTTTCCGTTCGGATCAACTTCTGTATGGCTTTTCTCTATATAAAGAGACGCTGCGTTTTTGAATTCGCTAATAAAACTTGTTAAGTCTTGTCCCGGTTTCTGTTTCAGATTGAAAAATTCAGTCTGTACCTGCGTAAATGATTTCTTGATTTTAAATAAATCTAACAATTTCTTTTTGAATTCGTTGTAGTTTTTCTCTTCTATAAGCGATTTATTTTGTGAGAGTTTCTCTCTCGCAGTACCCGACAATTTTGCTTTCAAAATTGTAAGCTTCGCATCGTCTTTTAATATTTGTTTAGTTAAGTCCTCAAATTGTCTGAGAAAATACTCGCAATCACTTAACTTTTTCCCATCGAAATTCGGGATTAGAGAAATTATTGTGTCCACTGATGGATCTGCCATCGTGTTACTCGAATCAATTTGCTTTTCTTTATTTAACTTTTTTATATGCCCTCGCGTTAATACGCCAGAAAAACTCGAGTTCAAGCTATTTCTATGATTTCTACGATTCTTTTTTGGCATTCAGCTTTTTGATAATTAAAATTTATTTAGATACTGAATTCTAAATCTAACTTTAAAAATGCATGGAAATTCTTACCCCTAAAAATATTATTTAGCCAAGTGTAAACATTTGCAAAATTTCAAAGATATCAAAATATAAATGCATTATACAATAAAGTATACAGTATCAAAATATATCTGCATTAACAATCTACTAATACACTATTTTATCTGCTACATAAATCCTTATCTTTTTATTTTTTTTTATTATTCATATCATTTTACGCTATCATTTGATTTTTTTCTTTTTTTTATGATTTACTTTCTTAGCACAATGTTTCAGTATACTGTTAAAGATCAAATGCAAAGTTCATATACGAGTAACATAAAATATACATACAATTACGAATATACTGATTTTACTAAGTTGAATACTGATATTTACGCAATCACCGACTTGCTGGTAGTGGAGCCTTTTAGAGGAAGTCAAACAAACCATCAAAATAAAAAATCTCCATTTAATCTTCCAATAACTTATCATTAAAATAAAAGAGTTGAAATTATTCTAATTAACAGTTTCATAATTATTATTTTGCAATATACTATATAGATTGTAAATTTCCACAATTTGAATATAAAATTTGAAATTGATTACTTTTAACATGAGCCTGTATTTTAGAATACATTAAAGGTATTTAACTTAATGTTTGACAATAACCCAGTTGCAATTTTTAATCATTAAAATTGAAAACTCAATTAACAATAATTAAGAACTGGACGGCACCAGTGAATTATATAGGAATTGCAGATGTTGAAGAGAAATATGCATGGCTCAGTTATAATATTTATTTAAGATTTTATCCTTTAATTTCCCTTCTAATTGCTGCCCCTTCCAACATAACCCTTTTGCTGGGACAAGTTGATCAAAATTACAGCTTAGAATTAAGTACATAAAGGTTTCTCTGGGGTTGGCTAATAGAATAAATTAATTTACCAAGATAATAATAATAAAAGGAACCTTAGAGATTAAATTTTGGATATGTTCCCCCATCGCGTTGTGTAATTTCGTAGTAGCCCATTACCCTTTTTGAGAATGATCATTCTTGCCCCTAGCTGACTTTTAAAGTGGAAATCTAAATAAACAAACACATACTAGATAATTTAAATGAGAAGACTCCAAATAATTAACACTATTATTTATTTACAATATTTACAGTTATTTCAAGAAAATAAAAAGATTTATCAGAACACATCTGATTTAATTTCCTAACAAAATTTCTCCTATAATATTGGCATTAACACTTTGATCCTTGCAAAGGATACTTATATTTGTTTGTATTTATATTTAAATTGATCTTTGACAACATTATTTGTTTACAATTAAAATACTGACTTCCATTTGTGACTAAGGTCACACTACCAGCTTCTCTTATAATATTTTGATAAAATCAAACAAACTGGGGAATTACTTAGGTCAAAGTCATATTTACCTATACACATTGATTGAAGAAGGTTTCTCTTTGTATCAGAGCACACTTTCCGCTAACTAAATAGCGCTGCGCTTATTGAAAATGTTCATTTCACAAAACTTAGCGCAACTTCACCACTCTCCATATATGTTGTTCGGGTTCGCTGCTTTCTTACCATCAGAATTGCCACTTACATATATTTTCCTCTTTCGGACCGCACAAAATTCATCGCGTCATTTTATATCACCTCTCACTTTCGCTTCTGATATCGATGTGTTGTTCTGTTTTCATTCTTTTTCACAACTGCTTTTTCATGACCTCGGTGGGCCGTACTTTGTTCTGCCCAAAATTTGCATGACAGTGCTTTAAGCCCATCCTTCTTTTCTTTCATTGGGTAGTTGATCTCCCGTTTTAACTGAAATTTGCATAACAGAGGGTCAGTTTCACCTCCTCCTTACCAACCCCAACCAATGGCTATGCATCAGTTGTTGCTGTAGCGTGTTGTTTTTTTTCTCGGAACGATGTGTGTGTTCTTTGATATTATCTCCCAGACCAACTTAAATCAAAGTTCTTCTTATTTGACTTTTATGGCTTAAAATTGTCGCCAGCGAGTCTCTGGTCATAAATTTGCCATCCTAAATCTTTCAACTGAGGCGACTTATGGGAAAGTCCCGATAATGTACTTTCCTTACATTACAGACATTCACTAAAATTTAAATATTTGATCCCATATTCATAACAATAACTGCTATTTATATAATTTGCATTTGAATATAAAAATTTACTCCAAAAAGGATCTTGTATACACGAAAAAACACTATTATTGCTAATACCGCTCAAGCTGATGTCACGCTTATGCGTTTTTGGCTTAAAATCACATTGCTTGGCGACAAAAGTAAAATCAAAACCGTAAATAAACAAATAACAAGCTAACTTATAAATGTAGTCATTTTTACAATTATATCTGCTAGTTCCTCCTGTAAGACACATGATAGAGGAGTTATATAAAGAAAAAATTAACAGAAAGAAAAAAAGGAAAAAAAATACTCATATTTTATTAAATCAAATTATCAGATGAATCTTTGTTAACCTGACGCAAACAATAAATCGCCAAATATTGACTTAATCTGAATTGCAATCTCATGCATTGCAAATATTTTTAAGCATTAGAAACATTCCTTTGGGGTTTAAATTAAATATTATGCCTCATTAAAACAGTTTTCTTTAAATTCTTTTCTTTTTTTTTTGCGGGGAAGGGGGGGGGGGCATTTTAAATAAAATTAATAACAGAATTTTTCTTTTATTTTTCTATGTGTTTGCATTATTTTCTGATATAGCCGTTTCAATTCTTTCGCCAACGATAATGGTAGCCAAAAAATGATCTATGGTAACCTTATCGTCCAAAATAACAGAACTTTACATCATAATTCTATAACTAATATACGTAGAACTATGTGGTATATACTAAAACCTTCCCTGAAAAATTATCTATCCAACAGTGTAAGTTTCATTAAATTCCATTCAGCAGAACTCGAGTTATAAAGGAACGGAACGAAATTTCCATTTGTGTTTTATATATATAGTAGATATATCTATATCTATATATATAATTTATATTTACAAAAAAAAAAAAAAAAAAAAAAAAGGGGGGGGGGAATTTTGATTTACACACACGTTTGCTTATACACATTTTCTAATGGACTATGATGTAATACTTTTATATGCGAATTAATGTAGTTATATTTAAATCTTTATTAATTAATTTAAATTAATATTTATCATTAATAAGAAAGTTTTTGTTTAATTGTATTTACTTTTATGCCCATGTTGGACAATATCATATTAAATTCTAATATAATGTAATAATCTCTTAAACGCTAATATAATATATGTATTAATTTTAATTAATGTTCTTCCCTAACCACTTATATCATGTGTATTTAATTTTTAACTTTGTATGCAAAAACATATGTAACTATTAATTTCAAATTTAATTAATATTAATTTTAAATCCATAGCATCTTAATTCAAATATTTTAGTATTTTAATTTAATTTTAATTTAATTTTTATAATGTTGCTTTTATGGCAAAGCTATATAGTGGCTATGTCATTTCTTGGTACATATATATATATATTTTATGTAGTATTAATCATTAATTCTTAATTTTACCACTTTACATCTTACTTTTTAACATAGTATTAATCATTACTACATCCATTTTTACTTTAATGTAATTGGATTTTATTTAATTTAATTTAATTTTAATTTAATTTATATTATTTAACTAATAATTATCACTTTAGTTAGTTGGTTTCATTTTTAATTTTGATTTTTCCACTGCAATTTCACTTTCCATATCATAGATGGCAGCACCATGGTTTATGATGCTTTAAAATATTCCATATATCCAAGCAATTCATTTTCTAAAATTATTTTGGCAACAGGGTTTTTAATCTTCTAAAAATGTTTCTGGCAACATTTAGAATTTTTTTTTTTTTGCAATTCATTGCCTTGCATTTGCATAGTTATCTTCATATTTTCAGGTCTGTGTTGTGCACCAATATCTAAGTTCATCACATTGTTTTTAGTATTTAAAGATCTAATATAATGTTTTTCTATCATAATTTTGGGTAAGGTTTCCATCCTTTTTAATATTGTATATATACTGTATTATTTCTTGAACTTTAAGATTTTTTCACAAGTTTCATTCTATGTTCATTGTGGTCATGAGTGGTCGTCCCAAAATCATATTCTTTAGCAATTTTTTGGCTAATATGAAGATGAAACCACTCATTGTATTTGTGGTATTTTATGCATTTGGGACTTGATAATTAATTCTGTATAAATTCCACAAAATTCATTCATTCAATTTATTTCATTCAATTTTTAATTTATTTTCTTCTTCTTTTGAATGGGTATTTAATATCTATATTCATTGTGTTGGGGTTACAATTTCGTTATCAATAAATTAAATTATTACTTACTAAATCATAATTTCACATTTCTGTTGGTGTTTCGGTAATGTTTCATTAATGGTTATATATATATATATATATATATATATATATACTAATATTATAAAGTAGTAAAGATTGTTTTTTTGTTTGTTTGTTTGTTTGTAGGAGGTAATCTCTGGAACTATTGAAGCGATTTCTAAACTGATGGTGGCAAATTGATGGTGACAATCCCTGCTCCAACATAGGCTATATTTTATGTCGGTGCCACTACCCCCAGGGGGGTGCAAAAGCGAAAAACGTTCTAAAATTTAGATTTTTTTATACTGGAGGAGCTAGGAACATGAAATTTGGCATGGTAGTTACTTATAAGATGTAAATGCTCTCTAAGAACAAATTCTAATAAAATTCGAAATTTAAAAGGGCGAGATGAGCGAAAAGTGTTCTAAAAACATTCTGAATTACAATTTCTATGGAATCTTTGGAACTACAGAACCATTTTCAAACGTGATGGTGGCAAATTGATGGTGACAGTCCCTGCTCCAACATAAGCTATATTTTATGTCGGTGCCACTAACCCAGGAGGGTGCAGAAGCGAAAAAGTTCTAAAATTTCGATTTTTTTATACTGAAGGAGCTAGAAACATGAAATTTGGCATGGTAGTTACTTATAAGATGTAAATGCTCTATAAGAACAAATTCTAAAAAAATTCGAAATTTAAAAGGTGTGAGTTGAGCGAAAAGTGTTCTAAAAACATTCTGAATTACAATTTCTATGGAATCTTTGGAACTACAGAACCGTTTTCAAAAGTGATGGTGGCAAATGGGTGGTGACAGTCCCTGCTCCAACATAGGCTATATTTTATGTCGGTGCCACTAACCCAGGGGGGTGCAGAAGCGAAAAAGTTCTAAAATTTCGCTTTTTTTATACTGGAGGAGCTAGGAACATGAAACTTGGCATGGTAGTTACTTATAAGATGTAAATGCTCTCTTTAGAACAAATTTAAAAAAAAAAAAATTGAAATTTAAAAGGGTGAAATGAGCGAAAAGCGTTCTAAAAACATTCTAAATTACAATTTCTGGGGAATCTTTGGAACTACCGAACCCTTTTCAAAAGTGATGGTGGCAAATTGATGGTGACAAACCCCTGCTCCATCATAGGCTATATTTTATGTCGGTGCCACTAACACCAGGGGGGGGGGGTGCAGGAGCGAAAAACGTTCTAAAATTGCAATTTTTTGTATACTGAAGGAGCTAGAAATTTGAAATTTGGCATTGTAAGTACTTATAAGATGTAAATGCTCTCTAAGAACAAATTCTAAAAAAATTCGAAATTTAAAAGGTGTGAGATGAGCGAAAAGTGTTCTAAAAACATTCTAAATTACAATTTCTATGGAATCTCTGGAACTAGAGAACCGATTTCGAAAGTGATGGTGGCAAATTGATGATGACACTTCCTGCTCCAACATAGGCTATATTTTATGTTGGTGCCACTAATCTCAGGGGATGGAGGAGTGAAAATTTTTCGAAAATTGCAACTTTTTTTATATTGAAGGAGCTAGAAACGTGAAATTTGGCATGGTAGTTACTTATAAGATGTAAATGCTCTCTAAGAATAAATTTAAAAAAAAATCGAAATTTAAAAGGGTGAAATGAGCGAAAAGCTTTCTAAAATCATTCTAAATTACAATTTCTATGGAATCACCGCAACTACAGAACCGATTTCAAAAGTGATGGTTACAATCCCTTCTCCAACATCCTCTTTAATATAAAGCTATGAGTTGCTGACGACTGAGTTTTTCGCTAATCTTTGCCACAGATTAATCTCGGAAAATGAAACATTTGAAGTTACTGAAAAAAATAGTTCGAAAAGTATTTGTCAGAAAATTGTTAAACAAACTGCGTTTGAAAAGGTAAAAAAAAAAAAAAAGTATATTTCTTAATATAAATTTCAAATCTAATGATGATTATGCCATTTTTCAAATATTGAATTTCAAAAATTACCAAATTTCACAATGGCGAAAAGATAATGATAAGGGCGACGTGCCCTGACGTTTATATTGGCTATAGCACGAGTCACAAATTATGGTAGCCTTATTATTCTGTTAAAATGTAAAAGAGAACCATGAAATATCAATATTTTGTTTAATTAAAGGTTCGTTAAGAGAAATTGACCAGCGTAGCGGGCGTAGCTTGCTAAGTGTATATATAAAGTTTTGAACTGAGGGTGGTTTTGGGTTCTGGGAGTCATGATCGGCGTAGATCTGCAAAATTTTTTCAAAAATTCCTACTTAGGGGAGAATGTAATAGGTTGTTTTTACTTACGAAATCTACCTAAAAATGAAATAGCTTTTAATGAGTCACTTTAAAAGTGACACAAAAACCTCGAATATGACATCCAGGTTCTTCATTTGGCATTAGTTGAACTTAGAGATTTTGGATATAAGCTCTTTAATTATTTTCATTACTTAGGTTAGCAATTGTGTGTGATCTTTCTTTCCTTTCATTCGTTTTTTATTGATATAACACATTTTATTGACATACTCTCATACATCCCGAGATTTATATATATAAAAAAAGTAGGTTAAAGCTCTTTACCACTATGAATAAATATGATAACCTGAAGATGAACATCGCCTATTTTTTAAAGGTGATTTACAACACAATTAAATTCAAAGGAAAACACAAATTTTATGTTTCATATGTAGACACTATTGGAGTTTGGAAAGAATGTAACATTAGGTGCTATAGCAGAAAGTATAAAGAAAGCTCTCAAAAATCTGTCTAAATATCGGAAAGATAAACTGTCAATATTGAAACTGATACTTCTTAATAGAGAATAAAAGTGCTTTCATCAACCTTATTGAAGACAATACATTTGCTTTAAAAAATAAGCTAATTATTGTCTTTATTACATTAAATGTCTCGCAAGCCGAAATTGAGCCGAAATTGAATAAATAGTCTAGAGCAGTTAAATAAATTTGAAAATACGATATGCATAAGTACCATTACTAGAAATGTTTATATATAGCGGATAGATTTATAAAATTCAAACACGTGCTTATAAACTTATATTATATTTGTACGTACATACTTAATCATTTTCAACCTAGAAAATATTTTGAAAATATGGGTATACAGAGATAATATTCGGGAATACAGAGATAAATACTGCGAAAACAGATTTATCTTCTTATACAGATATTTGATGGCTTTCCATCATAAAGATTTAATTGTTAATTTGGAACTGTTAAACAAGGTTACAATTTAAATTTTAAATCGACAAATCATGAATGTGGATTAATACAAAACCACCAATAGACAAAGTACTTGGAGTTTTCATTTTAAATTACAAAGCACTTGAGTAAACTTTAACTTTAAAGCAAATTTCATAATGCTATCTTGTTTTTTAATAGTATTAGCATTTTCATATAGAATTGATAAAACAATTTTCAAAAAGAAAATGTATTTCAATTTAAATGTTGCCAGGTATTATTACAAAAATCATTGGAAGAGAATTTTTTGAATATACTAAAAACTATTAAAAAGGAATTCAAAAGCAACTTTTTGAATTTCAAAACATTTGAAAATAGTTTAATCTGTTTACTTCACCTTCAATGATTGATGTTGAAATTATTCTTCAAAATTTACTGCTGCAATTAACTAAATTTCAGTGCGATTTCATAGTGAAACGAATATATATGGTGTGTGGTTTTCGAAATTTCTGTAATTATTCATCAAAGGACCGATTTTTTACAGTACAGTGTATGTAATTAGACAGATTTTAGATATAAGAACTAAAATAACTTCTTAAAACACCATCAAAAACTTTAATGGTGTTTTAAGAAGTTATTTTAGTTCTTAGTGATTCACACCAGTTTCAACTTATTTTATTTAGATTTTAGATATGTTCGGTACGCACTTTTATGCAATATTTTGCGTAGACAACCTTTTGTTATTTTTCAAGGGAAATAAATAAAATTTTAAACAGAAAATATATTTAATAAATGAAATCAAATAAGTAACGCATAGATACAATATATTTTATTAAATAAATTTCGTATGTAATTCAAAAAATTTTTATTTTTATTTTTTACTTGAAGAAAACACGAAAAATTGATAGCTATGACTTCGCTATACAAATATTAACAAACCAAAGTGTACAATCAATTTTTAAAATTTACAAAAATCAATTAAACTTTATCGATTTGGTTAATAAAAAGTAATTTTGAATATTTTTTAGAAAAATAAGGTAAAATAAATTATGTATAATAATAGCTTTGGAACTTTACACGAATGGTTCTTTCATATGGCTGTGTTTTGTACGTAGAAATTTTATTCTGTGCAATGGTAATAATATTATCTGCTTTTCTTATATAGCCCACGGCTTTGTATACAATGCTTAATTTGCCCGTGGCGGTAAAAGAGTTTGATGTGCCTGATCTATTGGGCTGTTCGGAAAGTTCCTTCCATTTGTGAAAACCAATTCGCACCGGAAAATTCTGCCCGTCAATTATTAGACAATAGATATCTGAATTAATGTATAATAATTAAATGATAAAATTTTTCGGTACGAACCAACTTTTCCAAACAGAAAGAACTTTCCAAACAACCCAATATTTGAATGGTGCAGATGCAAAAGTCACATTATCCACTTTTTTAAGGTATTGAGTTATTCATATCTCCGTGTTCGTCTTTTTAAGGCGAAGTTCGGACAGTAATTGTGATTTGGACCATAAAAAACATATTAAGGTTGAAAAAGTAAGCTGAAAATCTCGTTTTGATGCATAACTCACATTATCCAATAACTGTTTTGCAGCAAAACTCACTCTCCAATTCGACCAATCAGGGAGGTACAGAAAGAAGTAAGAAGCAGTGCAAAATGTTGCACTAGTTTAATGACAGTGAAGAAGTTGAGCCATGTTTAATAGTAAAATTTTTGTACAAATTATTTTTAATAAACGTTTTTCGATTTTTGTTGTTTATTACCCTCCAAAATAACATAATAAAAACTAATGTTCCGATTTTTTTTTTTTTGGTTCTTGTTGTTTTAAATTCATTACTATTTTAGTTTATAACTAACATTACCCATAAAAGTTTGCTGCAAGACTCACATTTTCCATATTTAAATTTAAATTCTAGCTTTACCCCAATTATTACCTCGGTCTGGCACACAAATGGCGTTGAAATCGCCGAACCGATGCTTTTTTTTTTTAGTAAATACTAACCTTTAAAAGGTAGCAGAAAAAATGTCATGACGATTCGCCGTGTGGATAAAACGTTAGAGTGGTTTTAGTTGAACGACTTTGTTAATAAAATAAAAAATGGATGAACAAGAATTTCAAGAATTGTGTTTTGATGGGAAAAAACACCGTTCAAACAAAAGCTTGGCTTGATAAGCGTTATCCGGACACTGTACCAGGTAAATCAACCATTATTGACTGGTTTGCTGAATTTAAACGTGGTCGTACGGACACCAGTGATGCACCACGCAAAAGAGGTGGTAACTCCGGAAAACATAAAAAAAGTAAACAAAATCGTTCTGGGAAACTGTAAAGTGAAGTTGCAGGAGATAGCTCAGACTCTGAAGATATCCAAGGAACGTGTAGGTTTTATTTTGAATGAACATTTGTCTATTTAAAAGCTGTTGTCAAAGTGGGTGCCGCGCGTGTTGATTTTTGACCAAAAACAACAACGATTCGATGATTCTGAGCACTGTTTGGAGCTTTTTCGTTATAAAATTATGTTATTTATTATTAAATTATTATTATTAAATTATTATTATTATTATTATTATTAAATTATTATTATTTATTATTAAAGTTATGTTATTTATTAAAGTTATAAAGTTTTAAAGTTATTAAGTTATGTTAAAAAGTTGTGTTTTTTTTTATTAGACCGGGAACTTATCAGCCCATGTGTTAGGACTATGTGCAACTAGTTGTTATGTCAACAAATATATCACACAAAAAAAAATTGTGACAATATATCATGTTTATTAATAATAATTATTTTTTTTGCATTCTTCTAAAAACTAGGTAATGTAGATAATATGAATTTCGCATCTACACCCTTCATTTGTGAAAGTACTTTTCTGAACAATGCAACATCAGTGTTTTCACGCACGGTTAGTTTTGTTGTTTCCAAAGATTTCTTCCAATTATCTGGACGTTCGTTTTCTGTTTCCGTTATTGAACATAACTTTTATTTAAGGATCATTCAAATCAACAGTAGGACTTGAATGAAAGTAAAGTCATCAAAATTTCAACTAATTAGAGAACCTTGAAATGCGAACGTTACAAGTCAGACGTTTAGTTACGCTTGATATATTAGATGGGATAACAATGGGCTCTCTCTTTTTTTCTCAGAAGAGAATACTTCTTTATTAGGAATCGTTACAAAGTGAAATTTAAGACGTTTTAAATATTTTAATAATTTTAAATAATTAAAGAGAATACTTTTTTTTTCTCAGAAGAAAATACTTATTTATTAGGAATCTTTAATAATTAATTTTAATAATTAATTTTAATAATTAATTTAATAAGGAATTTTAATAATAAATTTTTTAAAATTAATTTATTATTTATTTTAATAAATTAATAATAATTAATAATTTTATATTAATTAATTTTATATATTAATTATTAATTATTAATTTTAATAATTGTATTCCGTTATTAATTCATTTTATTAATTAATTTTAAGATTTAATTTAAGAATTAATGTTAATAATTTTAAATAATTAAAGAGAATACTTTATTTCATCAGAAGAGAATACTTCTTTACTAGGAATCTTTACAAAGAAAAGGAAATTTAAGTAGTTTTAAATATTTTAATAACAATGGACCCGTGCGAGGATTTTGCAATGCAGGCTAATATATCTACCCTATATATATAAAATCCTAATGAAACGAATTTGTGAAACGATTTTATGAAACGAATTTATGAAACGATTTTATGAAACGACTGATTAAACAACTGATTATGTTTCAGGGCTATTTTTAATAAAATTTTAAACGCTTGATGGTGAAATTAATACCAATTGTTCATAAAAATCCGCGGATGTCAAAACTGGTAATAGAATTTTGAAATTGGAATTAGTTTTCGAGATATTAATTTTTTTCTAATTTTAATGACATTTCTGTAATGATGGCAACTAATTACTCAGTTTTTTTGTGACAAAAAAGGGAAAAAAATTGAAAAGGATCCCGATAGGGATTATTGATTTCTTTTTATTCGTCATTTTCAAATTGAAATTGAATTTATCTTTTATTTCAATCGATAATGAAGACAAGATTGTGATTAAATTATGTTTTTCAGTAAAATCTGAAGGAAAAAAAAAATCACATTTCTATCGCCAGGATTCAATCGTCTGTCAGCATTTAATTTAATTTATAAACTGAAAATGTTTTGAATAAATTCGTCCAAATGACGTCATTTAGGTAAACGCAAAAGAAAGGGAGGAAAAGGAATTAATAGTAATTATTATTTATTGATATCATTTTGTTATTTTTTTGTAAAATTTAATTAAACGACTTTATAAAATCATTAATTTGTATATTTGAAACTAATATATAAAATAATAATTGCCCAACTGAACGGAAGAATAAAATATCCTGCTTGGTTTTCTATCCTGCTTGGTTTTTTCCGCCAAGCTTTTTAAAAAAGTGTCAAGGCCCCTATAATAGAAAAGCACCAAAAGTTTATTGGGTTTGTTTTCATAACTTTTGGCAACAAATCTATGTATATTAACGAATCTATCCCTTTTTGAAGCTCGAATTACGCCAAACCTAAAAGCAAAGGATCCTATAATGGAAAAGTACCCGATTTTCTTATGGACAGTATTCAAGTGACATAACATGGTGTAAAATTATCGGGGATAGCAAATTTGTTTAAATATCTCATCAATTGATGCCGAATAAATGCAGGCATACATGCACAAAATATTTAATTAATTTTGTATGATAAATAATTATTAGAAAATTCGTATATACATATTAATTAAAAAAAATAATTTACATATTTAAAATAACATGAAAATATGCATGATGGTGCACTAAAATAGGGAGAAAATTAAAACCTGTTACTGAAAATGTCTATAACATAGTACTTTTCAATACCGTGGTTCTTAATGTTATTTACAAGCAGATGTAATTTTTCTCATCCTTAAGCGCAAAGGAAGAATAGAATACAGATCGTTGTTATAAAAGTCCGAGAGGTAGCCACAATTTAAACCTAACCATTTTATACAAGTTGGTTTTCACGTTGTAATTGATTTTACTTATCATTCCCGAAAACAGTCGTCAGTTGTCGCAACAGCTGTGTATGAGGCCATGATAATCAAAATATGCCCCATTAAAACGTTAAAAGCATGGCAACCCAATTACAGATTTACCAATATTTATAAAATAAAGCACGCTGTCATGTTTTTAGAGGCCTCGAAGTCTGAGCGGGGGTTGGCGAGCGTAGCTCGCAGGTGGTAGGCCCCATAGTATATATATATTTTTAGCAATATCTAATATTTTTTAGATGCAGGAAAATTAAAAAGAATTAAGAATAAAAATATCTGCAAACAACATTAGTCAAGCCAGAAAGTTATCTCATTGATTCCATCAAAGTTTCAGTAAAAACTCATCAAAGATAGCATAAGGCACGCGCGAGAAAAAAAAAATTAATTTTTTTTTGGAAAATGTAGTTTATTTGGATCTATTAAAGAAAGGAAAGTGTTTTGAAAGGAATATTAAACGAAACCCTTTGTGTGATCTTCGATCACACTTACCCACTTGTTTTGTATTCCTCCTATCCTGTTAGGTATAGAATTACTTGGTATAATATCGCTCATACTGAAATAGACATCAGAGGTTCAGTACGAGTAACACATTTTTTTAGAAAATTCGTGCTTTAGTTCTTTAAGATAAGGGACATTATAAGTAATGTCAGCTGTGTAAGGTTGTCTTCACCTGCCAGATCATTAAACAGTTTAGTAGTGAAACTCTTTTCCTAACCAAATAATCGAAGAGCTAAGAAGTACTTATCATATAACTTATTGTACTCAATGAATGAAAAGAACTAATTCTTAGAAGATTAAAGCAGAATGTTTCGTAATAAAGCCGGTCGGTCGTATGAATAACCATTTTCAGCTGTTTCTGCTTATTCAGATTATCAATAGAGAATATTTGACTTAGTACGAGGAATATTTGACTTACTACGAGGAATATTTGTCTTACTACTTTGTCTCTTATACATTTCATCTGTATGCGTAGTATTAACAAAAAGAATAAAAAATCATGCTTTAAGCATAGATTATGAAACAGTTTCCAACACATCGTCCCTATCATGTCAAACTATCGAATGTGAAAAAATGCATTTTTCATTACTTTTAAAAATGGGCCGCTTGTCACCACTAAATTTTAATACTATATTTCACAGGGTTGGTAGTTTGGCATAGAGGTCTGCACGGGCCGAAATTTCCAGACCCGAGCCCGGCCCGGTTGTAATTTCGTGGTTCACAGCCTGGCCCGGCCCGTGCAAAAATCGGTGAAAACAGGGCCCACTTAATTTTTTTTATCGGTTCGACCTGGTAATGGAAATGGCGTTTTCCATTTCTTTAAAAATACAAAAGATTTTTCAGAAAATACTGACAAAATTGGCGTTTGAATCAAATTTCCGGACGTGATAGCTCAGAAAAGGATAAAAACCTGTCGTTAAAACGCTTAAATGTAAAATTAATTTTGAAATTGATATGTGACAGTGACAGTGATGAATTGATTTTGTTTCAAAGACGGACAAAAATATGTTAAACTTCCAAATATTCTGATTCCGACGATGCAATGAAAAAGTTTCAACAACTAAAAATGTAGAGGGTCTGTACTGGCCGAAAGCCTGTACCTGGCCCGCTGGCCTATTAAATTTTTTTGTCGGTCCGGCCCGTTTGTTTTGTCTATCGGCCTGGCCGGGTACGGGCTTCGCGCTGAGCCCGGGCCCGTGCAGATCTGTAGATTGGCATCCTTTTTTTAATCAGAAATTTCAAATAGAATTTTTATTTTATTTAATACAGACATTTCGTGTTTACGTAAAGTAAAATTTTGTTTTTCAAAATTTCCGGTATGAATTCGGCATCTCTGGATAAAAAAGGAAGGCCAAACTGGTAACCCTGTACTTTACAGAAATTTTATTAGTTTTTTTACTAGGCGAAGAATTCTTATAAAATTTAGTGGTGACTATCGGTTCATTTTTAAAAGTAATGAATAATGCATATTTACGTATTCGATAGTTTGACATGGTAGCGACGAGAATGTGGTATAAATAATAAATTATTTTTGTATATTAAAATGGTAATGAAAGTTCTTTATTTAAAATATTGCGTTGTACTCGCTAGACCCCTTAACGTTCTTTTTTGATCAAAGCAGTGGTAAAAAAATAAAGGAATATTCTTACTTGCATGGTGTCTGCTGTACACAAAAGGAAGAGGAGCCTTGTTAACGATATTAACAAAAATCTTTATTCATATTTTCTTGAAGAGAAAAAGAGGCCTTCATCCGTTGGTCACCTTTTTTTTATTTTAATGAAAACTTTGGCCGATAAAGATAATCTTTTCCACTCGAAGAATTGACTTTTCAAATTAAAATGCAGCATCAATCCAAATTTTAAAGATGAGAATTTCAATTAAAACTTTTGCACGCCATCAGAAAATAAATTCAGACAGGGGAGCACATCGTCGTAGAATTTCGCCGGACGCCGCATCCGTAGGCTGCAGGCAGGCAGGCAGGCCTGAGCCCGCGATCTTTTTGAAACGAAAATTACATTATGGCAGGTTCATCAACAAACAGATTCTGATTTAAAATTAACGAAATTTTTAATTTATAGTAAGAAACGGGGACACCAAAAGTATCCGGATGACAAGATTTAAATCTATTAGAGAATTTTAAAAATTAGACAATATCTTAATTAACAAATCCGAACAATTCATTTAAAAACATTTATTTTAATTTGCGCCAGCAATCGTCAAATAAACCACGCCTTCGAAAAATGAGCCTCCTTTCACAGCTACCTGATGCGTACGTCACAAGAGGGGGAAAGACGGCGCTTCGATGACGTCATCACAATACGAGTAGATGGCAGAGAGAAAGCATCGGAAGAGAGCGAAGGAAAACGCCGATTAAAGCCCGATGCAAAACACTCACGTAAAAATAAATACGGAATTGAATCCAAATAATATTGACGTGAAAGGCCGAAAGAAATAAAAATATAACATGATTTAAACATTGTGAGATTTCATATCACAATACCCCCATTTACCGATTAAAATTTTGGCAGAACAAGTGATGTAAAAGGTAAAATGAAATAAAAACCTTTTACAGAAAGGGGATGACAAAATTTTTGCACACCAAACACAGAGAAAAAAATTAAAATATTAAAGTAAAGCCAAACGTTAAACTGCTGCAATTAAAATTAATAGTGGTGACCAAACTGGAAGGGAGAAGAAAAAGAAATACATCAAAAGTACACATAGTATATTCAATAGTATACATATAAAAATGCCAAATCTTCTTATTTATGGCAATTTCTTCTAGTCTGATCTCATCAAATTCATCATCAAAATACTTAAATACAAATGCTAAACAAACATCAGAATTAGCATATATAAAATGAGATATATAAAATGAGCTCATTATCAAATATTTAAATTGGTACCATTAAAAATAGAAGTTGCACTTTACAAGCAACAAAGATCAACATACCTTCAGTATTTGATCAACCGCCTAGGACTTACAATTTATTTAATATTTTATAAAATAGAGCATTTATTTTCACTTACTCTAAATAAAAATTTGCCATACTTAAAAATATCTTTAGTACAATTTTCATAATACCATATTCATTTTGTTTTTGTAATTTTATTTTATTTAGTACTAAATACGTAATTGACTTGAAATAACCAGCTGTACTCTACATGAACTAGTAGCCAAATCGTGCACTAAATGACCACTCACACCTAAAACACAGATAGTTATGGCAGTTGCAACTATATATATATATATAAGAGAGACATGTCTAAATAAATTAGGTGTTTTAATGCTGAAACATATACTCTTACCACTTTTCTCATTACAATTGAAAATATGTGTTGCAAAAGTAATATCAACAAACACCAATATAAATATTTCTCTGAAGATACTGGATTATTTACTCAGTAAGAATTTTCAAAATATATACCATTCATTAAAATACGAGACATCACTTAATACAATTTTAAATATGTATAAAGATAAACTCATAGATAAATCATGTTTTTTATGAATCAGTGGGTATTTGGTTGGGTGGGTGGGGATCCCAGAAAAAATTTAACCTTTAGTCTTCATTAAAAAAGACAAGTTAAAAAATGACACTTTCATGGGAAGAAAATAAAAACACAGCGCACCTTTTGTAATGGCCATAACACAGTGCACCTTTTGTAATGGCCATAACACAGTGCACCTTTTGTAATGGCCATAATTATCATCCAGAAATATACATATATATTGTTATTGAGAACAAAAAAAATTGGCTATTGTAAAATGCTAATTTGAATCTACATAACTCACATAAGTGCTAATAATGCTAGCCATAGAAACTATCAGCAGTCGTGCAAATTAAGCAAAATCAAAATATAAATATACATTTGTTATAATTCACTAAAATACACTAATAGCTCTGGTACACAACCATCAGCAAATTATCAGTAAATCAAACAAATGTAAAATAAAACAATCAAATCTACAAAAGAGACAATAGCGATCTCCAAAACCATTGGCAATTGTGTACACTTGATAATACTATAGAAACTATATAACTATTGCTGTAAAGAAAAAAAATTATTACAGATGAGGGATGCGTATTGTTCAGCCACAATGAGATGTGATAGTTATAGTTAATAAATCAGTTTTTAATAACCACACAGTACATCTCCTTTAAATGCATTATCTGCTAGTAAAAAATGTTTGCAGAATAACTTTTGCAGATTTATGGCACACTGGTGGACACGATGGCACTCAAATCACAGCAATTTGGCCATAATCACTTATGATGACGCACCATAATTTTTAAGAAATGACGACACAATTGGGAATATTTAGCACTGAAGCACTATGACACACTTCTTTTTCTTCTTTTGTAGATACACTTAGTGACTTGGGGAACACTAGATTCACCATCACATAAGGCTTAAGACACAATAGGGAAATTTATCGACATAATCAGGAACAGAAGAAAGTCACATAGAAATTTGAGATGACAAAATTGATGAATTAAAAAAAAAGAGCACTTTTTCTTTAAATTTCTTAGTAAATTTTGAAGATTCACCATGGAACACTTCTATATATTAAAAGGCGCTGTTAAATAGTACTAAGAACTGTGCTTTTCTTTTCTTTTTATATAATCTTGTATATAAATTAACTTGGCACTTAAAATCTTCAAATTTCTTCATTAATAATAATAATTCTTCAGAATTCAATTAGTTATTTCTTGTATAAAAATATGAGGCATATGACAAAATAATATTTAGAGACTTTGGGTATATTCACAAATGAAAACATAAAGGCACAATATAATATTTGAAAAATGGGAAATTTGCCCAATAAAATAAATTGATCTTGAGAATTCCTGTATCAAAATAGCAACTCTTGAAATCACAGGTAAACATAAGAAAATGCATCATACAAAATCACTATTGAAAGTAACTATTTTTTTTTATAATATTTCATAATAAATAAGAATTTTCTTGATTTTGAAAATATAAAGAAAAAAAAATATTGCAAAAGTAGCAACACTGATTTTTAGGAGTAGATATGTCAACCAATCCATTTCGTAAGGATAATGCACAACTCACCAAAAGAAAAGGCCAACTAACAATACTTCTTAATCAGGTCAAGAAACAGCTATTAATTGAGAAAAATATTTAAGATTATTGTAAATCTTATTTTAGCTTTCAACACAAACGTCAAAGATATTGAAGCGAATCCGACATTGTAAGGATAGTATACACATACATGACATGACTCTTCTTCAATAGTTACTTTAAAGTTGAAAATGAAGCACAAGTTTTAAAGTTATTGTTCTAAAACAGTTATTTAGGCAGGTAAGTGTAGTATAATTATTTTTCACTGTAAAACAAGGAAAATATTAGAGAAGTGGTTAGCACAAATGGACACAACTCATCAGTGAATGGCCAACTTCATCAGGTAAGGAACTGTTGAAAATGAAGCATAGAAATTTCTTTCTTTCTTTTTTTTTTATTTTAAGTAATTTTTACGATGCTGGAATATAGAGCAGCATATAGAGAAACAATCTTTTATTTATTTATTATTATTGTTTTTATAGATGATGTCAAAGAATTTCTTGAATATAACTGTAACAGGAATGAAGTAGCCCTATGCCTACTTCTTCTCAAGAGTAGAAAAAAATAATGTTGCTTTCATTCCTTTTCTGAGAGCAACATGAGAATGCTGGTTGATGAAAACTGTCACAGCCTGCACATATAGTGAAGTGAAAAGGTCTAATTCCACAATTACAACTTTCCATAGGAATATTTTTAAACAAAATGAAGCAACATGAATTTTTCAAATATAATATTTTGTCAGCTGAGAGTTCCTTTACAAACAACATGAGAACAGTTGTGAAAATATTCTTAAATGCATATATTCTTAATTTGTAGACTTCATCAGACTTTGCACTAAGCCAAACTGTATGATTATTAACATCACCGTCCAGATGGCATAAGAATAAATCTATGAACATTCGCATTAAAACTATTGTTAAAAAAAAATGTCTTAATTTGAAATTTGTAGAATTGAAGCATAGAAATCTGCAAGAATGTTATGTAGGATATTTACAACTACTAACTTCTGTGAAGAATTTTTGCTTCAGAAAGAAAATGTGACCATAATAAATGAGTATGACATAATAAGAATAAAATTTCTCAGCATCAATAATCATAATTTCAAAAATAATGCTTCTTATAAAATTTAATCTTCTAAAATATAATATATATAATTTGTAAATTTGTTGCAATAGTGCCATAATTTTTTTTTTTTTTTAATTTAAAAACCCAAAGTCATAGCCTCTTAAAATATGAAATATGTTTTTGAGAACAATTTCATTATTTCAAAATCATAAAAATTTTCTTAAAAAGAATACATAATTCATTTCAAAAATATAGATATACCAACTAAAAATTCTTGAAAAATATTATATTCTACAATAATTTATTACAAAAAAAGAATATGTAGAACTATTTAAATGGAATGATAAGTATGCATCATCAAAAATATAATTATTCTTCAAAGGAAATTCATTTCAATTTAAATGATTATTCCAAAAAAATATGGCAAATTTAGCAAAATATATTATTTTTCTTCAAGATGGAAAAGAACAAATTCATTCTAGAATTATGAAATTTAATTCTTCAAGCAAAGTAGCAAAAATCAATTCAAGAAATTTTTGAGAACAAGAACTTCCAATATTAAAATATTTTCATATGTCGTTACACAAAAATTCTTAAATAAATTATTCCATATATCTTTAAAGAATCCTCTTTAAAATTCATTAAAAGAACAATTCTTGAATTCTATTAAACACATCATAAAAATTTTCAAAAAGTTATTCTGAGAACAAAAAGTTCTAAAATATTTCGTTTTTCTTTAAATCAATTCAAATTTTCTTTCAAAACCACTGCCTTTTCAGGCACCAATTGTGGTATAAATAATATTTATTTGATGTAGATGAAGATGTAGTTATATATTATTAAATAGTTATGAAGTTCTTTATTTAAAATATTGCGTTGTATTCGCTAGACCCCTTAGCGTTCTTTTTGGTCAAAGCAGTGGTATAAAATAAAATAAAGAAACATTCTTACTTGCATGGTGTCTGCTGTACACAAAAGGAAGAGGAGCCTTGTTAACGATATTAACAAAAATCTTTATTCATATTTTCTTGAAGAGAAAAAGAGGCCTTCATCCGTTGGTCACCTTTTTTTTATTTTAATGAAAACTTTGGCCGATAAAGATAATCTTTTCCACTCGAAGAATTGACTTTTCAAATTAAAATGCAGCATCAATCCAAATTTTAAAGATGAGAATTTCAATTAAAACTTTTGCACGCCATCAGAAAATAAATTCAGACAGGGGAGCACATCGTCGTAGAATTTCGCCGGACGCCGCATCCGTAGGCTGCAGGCAGGCAGGCAGGCCTGAGCCCGCGATCTTTTTGAAACGAAAATTACATTATGGCAGGTTCATCAACAAACAGATTCTGATTTAAAATTAACGAAATTTTCAATTTATAGTAAGAAACGGGGACACCAAAAGTATCCGGATGACAAGATTTAAATCTATTAGAGAATTTTAAAAATTAGACAATATCTTAATTAACAAATCCGAACAATTAATTTAAAAACATTTATTTTAATTTGCGCCAGCAATCGTCAAATAAACCACGCCTTCGAAAAATGAGCCTCCTTTCACAGCTACCTGATGCGTACGTCACAAGAGGGGGAAAGACGGCGCTTCGATGACGTCATCACAATACGAGTAGATGGCAGAGAGAAAGCATCGGAAGAGAACGAAGGAAAACGCCGATTAAAGCCCGATGCAAAACACTCACGTAAAAATAAATACGGAATTGAATCCAAATAATATTGACGTGAAAGGCCGAAAGAAATAAAAATATAACATGATTTAAACATTGTGAGATTTCATATCACAGAGAATACTGTAACAAAACTTCATAGATTAATAAGGTGAAAGATGATATTTGGAAAACGCAATAATATATTTGAAAACCCAATTTCAGAAACTGCCATTAATAATCGAAAAAATACCCGAATTGTTTTGTGCAGCCCCGTATATGATCAACAGGTTTGTTTATATACTACATAGTATGCTAACATTTAGTTCTTTAAGGAAACGCATAAGACAGTTGGAAATACCAAATCGGCAATTTCCGTCAATGAACGGCAATGTACTTGAGAACTTGTGTGCAGCCCTGTATATGATCTATAGAATTTACACACACCAAGCAATAGGCAAAAAATTAGTTAAATTTAAAAACGCGTGCAACAACTGAAAACGCATTTCCAGCAATATCGTTCATAATCATTACTGTACCCGAATTATTTTGTGTGTCCCTGTAAATGAATGATAAATGCTATGTACTCCATAATCTATAGTAATCATTTTGTAATGCACCTCAGTGATATATATCAAATTCAATATGTTTAAAATACAGTAACATCATTATAATACGCTGCAACCCATTTTTCCCCACACGGCGTACTGTAAACTTGAGATCTTTTGTGTAGCCCTGTATGATCTATAGAATTTACACACACTCAGCAATATGCAAAAAAATAATTAAATTTAAAAACGCGTGCAACAACGGAAAACGCATTTCCAGCAATTATAGTTCATAATCATTACTGTACCCGAATTATTTTGTGTGTCCCTGTAAATGAACGATAAATGCTATGTACTCCATAATCTATAGTAATCACTTTGTAATGCACCTCAGTGATACATATCAAATTCAATCTGTTTGAAATACAGTAGCATCATTACAATACGCTGCAAACGGTTTTTCCCCATAGGCCGTAATGCAAAAGAATTCTTTTGAGTTGCCCTGTAAATGAACTATAAATGTTACATACTTCATTTTCAATATTGATCATGCCATAGTAAACCTCATTAACTTATATCAATTGCATGGCAATCCGAGTATATTTACGTGAGTTAAAGCAGACAGACAGACGGCAGACAGACAAACACTTTTCAACTTTGTTGGAAAGTGTTAAAAAGAAGATGTTAGAAAAAAAAGCAAATTTGATTAAGGCCGATCATGAAGAAATAAGTCCGAGTCATAGCCCTGCATCGATCAGATCACCCGATTTTACCCGAAACCCGGTATTACCCGCGGTACTAGTTAGGTTGGGGTTAAAATCTTTTTCGTTGCGGGTCGGGTTGACTCTAATTGTTTCGGTTTCGAATCGATTTCTAGTTTTGTTTTGACTCCTGTGGTTCGGGTTCAATTAACTCGATTTCTAAGAAAAAGTCCATAATTTGTTTCAGGAAAGAAAAAAAAAACATATTTGAATATGAATGAGTTTATACAAAAATGAGTGCATACAAACTTTTTTTCTTAAAACTTTTTTTTTTCTTATCTCAAAAAATATTCCAGGGTAAAATTTCTTCCTTGAAACTGAATTTAGACAGCAAGAAATAATTGCGTATTACATCCATCCACTCATGTAAGTTTCAAATTTTTTTTCATTTCCGTAATAGGAGACCTTTCCTTGTGAGTATAAATTTATTTATAGCAAGCAAATAATATCTTGTATTTGTCTATTAATTTTTGAGGAGCATTCATTTTTATAATCCCTTTTTTTAAGCATTTCTATGCTTTTGTTAAGCGCGGAGAACGCTTGTGTAAGTCTTTTTTGCTATGAACTTTTTTTTTTGTCTCTTCTGTAAATTAATTTTAATTTTTTATGTAGCAGTTTCTTTTTTTTTACCTTTTCCAAATAGAATCAGGCTTGGATCTAATTATACCTTACCCAAACCCGACGCAAATCAAACACCAGTTCGAAATGGTTAATCAATCGATATTTTAATACAATTATGAAAATATATTATACAAATATATCTCTAATTTTTAACACTTTCCAACCTAGTTGAAAAGCGTTTATGACTTCGGTTTGTCTGTCCGTCTGCCGTCTGTCCGTGCTCTAACTCCCATAAATATGCTCCGATTGCCCTGCAATTTTTATATGTTATTGTCGTTATCTATAGCATGTTCCATATTTCAACTGAAGTGTGTAGCACTTATAGTTTTTTTACAGGGACACTCAAAAGAATTCCGTTACATTACGGTCTATGGGGAAAATCATTTGCTGTTTATTTTAATGATGTTACACAATTTCAAACACTTTGTAATTGATATATATCACTAAGGTGCATTACAAGAAGCTTAATATGGAATAGGGTGTGCATAGCACTTGTAGTTACTTTACAGGGACAGTCAAAAGAATTCCGTTACATTACGTTTATGGAGAAAAATCGTTTGCGGTTTAATTAAATAATGTTTCACTATTTTAAACGCATTGAAATTTATATATATCACTAAGGTGCATTACAAGAGGCTTACTACAGAATATTGTGTGTATAGCAGTCATCGTTCATTTACAGGGACACGCAAAAGAATTATCTACTGTCTGTTAACAATAATTCCTGGAAGTGCGTTTTAAGTTGCTGAAAGCGATTTTAAATTTAACTCACTTTTTGTCTATTACTTGGTGTGTATAAATTCTATATATCATATACAGGACAGCACAAAAGTTCGCGAACACATTTCCGTTTATTGACAGAAACTCCAGAAGAAGAATTTTAAACTGTGCTACGCGTTTCCTAACTAAACTAAAATTTAGCATCTTATGCAGTATATATACAAATCTATAGATCCTATACAGGGCTGAATAAAAGTATTCGGATATTTTTCCGAATATTGTATGTGTTAGAAATTCCTGAAATTACGTTTTTAAATATGTTTTGCGTTTTCCAAATTGTTTACTTAGATGTTATCTTTCAGCTTATTAAACGGTAATGATTTGTAAAATTATTTTGGAAGCGTTGGAAAGTGTTACATAATCTATGCTTGACGCATGATTTTTCGTTCTTGTTTTTCTTTTATGTTGAAAAATGAAAATATGGACGATTCCCCAATAAGTAGGTAGTTTGTATCTTTTGGTGTTATATACCGTATTTTGTTATTTATATAGTTTTTTTTATCATAAAATGTATTTTGTAATGTCTTTTCACAATTTCAAAAGATATTTTCGCGAAAATAACTCTAAATGTTATTTCAATAGCATTTTAAATAGTCAAATTGTCACTATTGTCCCCTGTCCTCACCTCATGCACTTCTTCTGGAGCAATTTTAAATGTAATGTCAATTTTTCTTTACCAATTTTACCACCCAAAATAAAACATTATTCTCTAAAATATATAATAAAGAATTTTTATTGTAAATTAAAACTATTTTTATATGTATTCTGGCCAGAGGAACGTTGTCCCCTAGTTTTTATGTCACTACTGCCCCTTTATATAAAACTGCTCATGTGACCTCTAGGAGGGCAGATAAAATTTGGGGGACAGCGGCATTTAGTAGGAGCAGCAATCTGGATTCCTGAGAAAATCACAGGTTTAATTTTCTTGACTTCTAAAGAAGCTACAAGCTACAAAATGAATAGAAAGATAAGAATATGTTTATTACTTGTCACTACTGTCCCCTGTTTAAATTAGCCTTATTATTGTTTTTGATTTTGTCATGATATAAATTACTTTTGCTTAGTTCAAAATGTCATATTACAGTCTTACTGAGATTAGCCACTACCTCCGTAATAAATTATGTATTACGGAGGTAGTGGTGCACAGAAGTAAATTTCCTAATTTTTTCCCTACTGTCCCTGTCACTTCTGTCCCCTTTCAATGAAATTACATCAGTTCACTCGGAATAAATTTGAAAATGGTAAATTTCAACTGCGTTACTTAGGATATTTCACATGTGACAATGTGAAATTGCTCCAATGTTTGCTTTAAAAACATCATTTTATACAGGGTGGCTATAGATCAGGGAAAAACGTAGTTAAAAAAAAGTAATAAACACTAGTATGTTTCGTATGGAAATATTCGTGTTGTTTATTTGAGCGACTAATAAATAAAATTTTTTTTTAAAAATAAGAAAATACTGGAATACACTCTTTTTTCCGACTGTGTTTTTCCTCCATGCATAGCCATCCTGTATAAAATAATGTTTTTATAGAAAAATACTGTTTAAAAGTTTATGCCGAAATATTGTATATTACTCACCAGAATATGTGCCTTATGTTTTTATAATGAAAAATTGTTTAAAATTTAACTTTTATTTTTCAATGAATCACAGATTGGAATTACATATTTATTGGAGAATCGCCCATATATATATATATATATATATATACTCATCAATGTTCAAATGTATAGTTTTTTTGCATCAAATAATCTAGAATTGTTTTATTTATTTATTTTTTAAATCGGGTCACCCGAAACTGAGGTAATTAAAGTCAACCTGTACGGTAAATAATGTCGGGTTACCCAACCTAATGTAGGGCTCTACTTCCAATTACATTTTTCTGGGTTACTATTTTTTTGTTCAGATTTTTTCGCTCTCTAGCAACATATAACATTTCGTAATAGACGTAACTCGAGCAATCGTAAAGGGTTGGTTGGTTGTTTGATTTATGGCGGTCGATTATCTATACGAGGGATATAGGCCTTAGGTGGAATGTGCCCTCCGTTGAGGTCTTTCTAAGGGATCCTAACCCGTATTTACGGTAAGGTTCGAAGAAAATCACGGAAAACTCTGAACGATTAGGAGAACGAGTGCAATTGGGGTTCGAACCCAGCACCTTCCGTCTACCAGTTTTGAGAGCAGAACCTCTCGGCCACTGGTGTGGTCAATCGTAAAGGGAAGAGCGTCTGTATGCATGGGCGTCGGCAGAATGAAATCCCGGAGGGGCTAAATTTTAGAATAGATGTCTTTATAATTTGCAGCCCAGGCCGCAGTTCTTAAACTGGACTGGTAAAGTAAGATTTTTTTCGTCACCCTACGGGGCAAAAATTTTAAAGAAAACAAAGCAACATAAAAAGAAATTTAGAAATTTAACAATTAAAAAACGTGAAATACTCAATAATAAGTTCCCATTCGTGATTAAAAAAAAAAAAAAAAAAAAAATTGTGTCAGAAGAACACCTGTCCCTTTTGAATTCCCTTTTCAAAATAATTTTACGCACATGAACGTAAAGAAAGAAAGAAAAATGTCCACTGGCAGCTCAGTGGAGCACAGCTCACAATCCCCCCTCCCCGCAAAAAAAATATTTCCTTTTTTAACTAATGTTTAATTATTCTAAATTGCTTGGAAAGAAAAATAATTAATATATTTTTTTTTCTTTTAAAACAAAGAAATTACTCAATTAAATTTGAGAATCCAGGGTGTGGCACTGGCCCTCTTTTATCCCCGGTTTCTTGCTAGCACCTATGTCTGTATGCCATAAAATTATAATGTGAAACAGAGCAGATGCATCAGAAGGGAAAAAAAAAGGGAAAATAAAGATGACTTAAAAAAAATAAAAACTTTTAGAATTAACAGATAAAATATAATTTTATTATTATTATTATTATTATTATTATTATTATTATTTAGAAATTGCGAAAATAATGCTTGAATAACGGTTACCTTGAATGGGTTATTAAAACAATTATTCTGGGCTGGCAATTTGCACATATCTTATAGCGATATCCAAATAATTCTTTCCTAATCCAGAATCCAAAAGTAGTAAACGGTATTTAAATTAAAATAGAAAATTTCGGGATACGTATTAGTTATAAATTATTTCACACAATCTTGCCAGATTGAGGATTTTTTTTTTTTTTTTTTTTTTGTAATTGAAAATATTTGCTGTTTTTCACCTCTAGTGATCTTCTCTTTAATTAATCACGGAATATCTGTCATTTTTATTCTTAAATAGCGGTACATATTTTTAATACAAATGTCTTTCAATCTGGCAACACTGCTTTAACCACCCGAGCGGTGGGATATTTTTTATACCACTCAAGATTTGTACCAGAATTATTGAACAAAATTTTACTTTTATAACTTTGGTGAAAAAAAAAAAGCTGCAAAACTGCATTTTCTAATTTTAAAACAAAAATTTTCGAAAGTTGTGGTATGAATTCAACATTACAGAAACACAATTACTTGATCCTGAAATGCTAAACACAGCAGGGAAAATATTCTTTAAGAATATATTAGTATAAATAAAAGTTAATAGATGGCAGCACCATAAATGAATAAATAAATTTAAAGAATTTTACAGAATGATACGAAATGCAAAGAAAAAGAAAAACACACAAATTTAATAGGCCAGAATATACAATATCTGAAAAGAAGCTAGAAGCAACATCAAAGAATGATTTTTAAAAGACATAACATGGATATAAGGTTTTAAAACAGGAATATAATGCTGTTTTAATGAATTTAATACGGGGACCTTCGGCCTAATTGAATTTTGGGGTGCTTTAGAAATGACATATATTGACTTAATACTTTTTTTAAAAAAGTTTTCAGTTGGTGAAAGGTATAAATAACAATATTCTGGTTATATAATGGGCTATTTATGATCATATTCTATTGCTCATGTAATTATATGCTCATATTTTATTGTTATTTATCTACAGCAAAATTATTGCTAAATAAATGAATTTTAAATTTATATTATAAATGAAAACCGAAGCCTAACGCCAAATACATAACAAGCATTGCAAAATAAATAAATTTTAAATTTATTTTATAGATTGAAAGAGAAACCTTATTCCAAATACATTACAAGTGGTATTTCAAGTGAATATTTTTATTCACGGAATTATTGTCTTAACTTTGAATAAGTTTAAAATTTGAGACTTTAATTAATTAAATGAATAGTGATTAATTACTTTTATTTCATAATTTTTTTGCAAGAGACTTTTCATGAATTAGGAAAGTGTTTTATGTTCAGTGTTGCTTGATTGAGGAATTTGTTTATTCAAAATATCTACCACTTTCTGGCCACTTTTTCTGGTTTACTGTAATAATAATAGTGCTGAATCTAACTCAAACAGAAAAAAAAACAGTTTAGTACATTTTAAATAAAATAGATGGCAGCACCAAAACATATTAAAACGATTTTTCATGGCTACTTCTTTTTCACATAAAATAGCGGTTTCCAAACTTTTTTGTTACGTGACCCACCTAATTTATATTCGACACCTCTAATATGTAGGCATACAGAGACTTTTGTATAATCTATCCTAAGTTATTCAATGCGTGGCTTGGGTACGTGCCCCGTTTATCCTGTAAAAAGTCGGTCCTTGCAAATAACCAATCACAGTATGGTTATGATTTACAGTAAACTTTGAAACACGGCTATTTTTTCTGCTTTCCTCATAAACCAAAACTAATTCATGACTTCATTTTGTCTATCACACTGTTTTATCTACCCTTTAGAAATTTTTCCTTCGAATGAAATCGGGAAAACTTAAGAAATTTAAATATATCAGATGATCACATGTTACGCATAAATAATTGTTTTCTTTCTTTCTTTTCTTTTCTCTTTTCTCTTTTCTTCTTTCTTCTTCTTCTTCTTCTTTTTTTTGTTTCTTGGTAAATTTTTACTTTAGTTTTTGTGACAGTGAATAAAATTTTATTCGCAAAAATTAACAATAATTTAAAGCTGTTTGGTAGATAAGACATGCTTTGGGCCCTCCCTGTAGGACTAAAAAAAATTGCCTTTTCTCTAAGTTAATTAGACTGTTATGATAAAATTTAAGATATGAAGTTACTGGTTCTAATAATTAATTTTTGTATGGCAACATTTTATATATGTTACCAGGGGTGTAAAAACTGGGCACCGATGGGCCGATTTTCACCACTAAATTTTATTAGTATACTTCGCCTAAATTTTATTAGTACGAGTAGCAACTCGTATTCTTATTAGGCGAAAAATGCTAAAAATTTAGTCGTGGCAATCGGCCCATTGACGCCCAATTTTTACACCCCTGTATGTTACACAAGATCACAGGCATGGGTTACTTCACAAATCATAATGTCTTTAGGCATATTATTCTTTTTAACGCTTTTCAACATAGTTGAAAAGTGTTTATGACTTCGGTTTGTCTATCTGTCCGCCTGTCCATGCTCTAATTCTCGTAAATAAACTCGCATTGCCATGTAATTGAGGTATTGAGGTTTACTGTAGCATGTTCGTTATTGAAAATGAAAAGTGTAGCATTTACAGTTTGTTTACAGGGATGCTCGAAAAATTCCGTTACATTATCGTCTATAAGGAAAAATCGTTTTCAGCGTGTTATAATGATGTTATTGTATTTCAAACACAATGAAATTTAAATACGTTACTGACGTGCATTACAAGATGCTTACTCTAGTATATGGTGTGCATAACATTTACCGTTTATTTACAGGACACACAAAATAATTCGGTTTCAGTGCTATGTCCACGAGCCATAATTGTTGGAAGTACGTTTTCAGATGTGGCATGTTTGAATTTAATTAAATTTTTTCAAATTGCGTGGTGTGTATAAATTCTGTAGATCTAAAACACAAAAGCACTCGGAAGCATTACTGGCTATGTACGTGAATTGCTTAAGGGTACGTGAATTGCTTACTTAATTTATATTACTTCTAATTGTTATTGAATTAAGTGATAGAATTTTATATAAATTGTCTGGAACAGTTTAAATTGTTTTATATTTTTTAAATTTGTCACTGTGGTTGTTATATGCCATTATGAATGCAGGACTCTAGTGGGTGTTTCTCAATGTCTCTGGTCCGGAGACCAACATAAAAAAGGCATCTTCTTATTCAAGCAATGAACGAAAACCGTTTATACGTTTAAACACTGGGATAAGTTCCGTATATACGCTACACCGTATATACTGTTTCGTATAAGACGTATAACGCCTTGGCCGTATCATACGTATCGGAAATCTGTATTCCGTACAGTACGTGTTATAAAGTGAGTCTCAAAACTTTTGAGACCCACTTTTGATCTGTACGGAGTACAGATTTTTGATACGTATGATCCAAGGCGATATACGTCTTATACGAAACAGTATATACGGTGTAGCGTATATACGGAACTTATCCCAGTGTTTAAACATATAAACGGTTTTCGTTCATTGCGTGAATAAGAAGATGCCTTTTTCATGTTGGTCTCCGGATCAGAGACATTGAGAAACACCCACTAGAGTCCTGCATTCATAATGGCATATAACAAACACAGTGACAAATTAAAAAAATATAAAACAATTTAAACTGTTCCAGACAATTTATATAAAATTTTATCACTTAATTCAATAATACTGGGATAAGTTCTGTATCTACGCTACACCGTATATACTGTTTCGTATAAGACGTATAACGCCTTGGCCGTATCATACGTATCGAAAATCTGTACTCCGTACAGTACGTGTTATAAAGTGAGTCTCAAAAGTTAATAGACAACCATCTTTTTGGATTTAGAAGCTAACTAAACGAGTAAGAAAGACGAAATAAATTATGTAAATATATAAAGATGAAATAAAAATAATTAAATACTCAAATAAGTTTTAACAGTCAGAGATTTAATATAAAAAAAAATAAAAACAAAAAAAAATCCTGTCCCAAAAGTATATAGACAACCGGTATTAAAAGCTGATTTAAGTACTGATATCCAAAATTTGCATATTCCAAGGTCATGTACTTGTGACGCAATAGTTTCCTGAGATAAAAGCGAATCTGTCTTTCCGTTTCCTACTTATTGCAAAGATGCCTCGCAATGTGCAGTTTTCCAAAAAGGAAGTTTTGCAAATCTATCGCTTAAAGGCTCGTGGATGGAAAGTTGTGGACATTGCAAAAAAAAAAAGTGCACGCAGCAGGGTTGGTATTTACCGAATTCTGTCAAAAGGTGACAATTTTGAAATAAAATCCCGTTCTGGACAACCAAAGAAGACAACTAAGCGGCAAGGCAGAGAGATTTTGAGATTAGTTTCAACCCAGAACACCTGTCTGTACGGTCAGTTTCTGAAGAGGTAAGCGTTCCAGTATCAAAATCCACGGTCCATCGACGGCTGCAGGCAAGTACATTTCTTGATTATCGCAAAATACGTCGTTTGCAAAAGTTGACAAAACGGCATAAAGACGCTCATGTTCAGTGGGCCCGAAATTACATGAATTGGACAGATGAATGGTTGAGTGTTCTGTTCAGTGATGAAAGGAAATTTAATTTAGATGGCCATGAAGGTTGGGCATATTACTGGTACTATATTCGCAAGGAACCACGATCTTTCTTCAGCAGACAACAAAGAGGGGGTTCACTCATAGTGTGGGGAGCATTTTCTTATAATGGAACAACCGATATTGCTTTTTTGAAAGGTCGTCAATATTCCAATGATTACCAGAAAACGCTTGAAGTACAGTTACTTCCATTTGGAAAGTTGCTAGGTGGGGACAAATGGATATACCAACAAGACAATTGCTCCAGTCACGTGTCCAACTCTACAATGCAGTGGTTTAGACAAAATCAAGTAACTGTTATGGACTGGCCAGCCACAAGTCCTGACCTGAATCCAGTGGAGAACTTCTGGGGAATATTAGGTAGAGATGTATATGCTAATGAGCGTCAATTCGCAATGGTTCAAGATCTAAAGCTGCAAATTGAACGAAGTTGGTTTTCTTTAAAGCCAAAATTATTTCAAAATCTTGTTTTGAGTATGTCTGATCGAGTTTTTTAAGTAATTAGTAAAAACGGCTTAAAAATTTGAAAGTTAAAGGAAAAAAAAGAGTTGTCTATAAACTTTTGGGACAATAAAATTTAAGTTTTAATTTTTCTCACAAAGTCTTTGATTGTGTAATACTTATTTTTGTATAGTGTTATTATTGTCTTGATATTATTTATAAATATAGATTGTTTTGTAATTGTTACTCCTCATTTTCAATTGTAAAATAAGAAAACCCCGTTGTCTATAAACTTATGGGACGCACTGTACGTATTCTTGTATAAACGTTTAATAGCGAGGACTAGTATTTACTATTAACTTGATTCAACTTCGGCTGCAATCAGGTCCAATCAGGTTAATGGGAAATAAAATTTGAGTAATCAATCGAGGTTCTTGCTCTTCACCGAGAGTTGAGGTAGATGATGTATACGAGAGTAAACAAGTTGGAAATTGTACGTCAAACGTGACAAATGAGGTGCGTTCGTACTATAGCTAGTTATATAAATATTCAGATCTTGATGATTTTTTATCCTGTGAAATGAATGATATCGTCTGCAGATTCATTTCTGTCATAAAATAAGTATCTCGGGCGCTTGACGATTAAACCTCGGAAGCTCCTCTAACAAGAAAGCGCCGATTTTTTTTTCTTTTAATTCAAATTTCTTAATAAATATTTTTATTAATATCTCCTAAAGTTTTGATTCGATTTTTTAAAAAATTGAAATGTCTCGACAAAATTCTGCAAAGATAATATATCTTAAATTCCAAACCATTCGGTTGGGTAGTTTTTGCGTTGTTATATGCGGACGAACGGTCAGACAGACGGACGGACAGACGGACGGACCAAGCGACGACAATAGGTGCTACGTATTTATATAATTACGAACGCACCTAAAAACAGCCACTTAAAGTCGCATTGATTCTTTGCATAAATATTACTTTTTTGAAATCCTAAAAAGGAGTATTTTGGTTGTATTCGATGCATAAATTTACCTCTTCAATTGAAGAAGATAAAATTGAATGTTTTAACACTTTCAGGTGAAAAGTACTTCTGTCGCTAAAATGTTAAAATGATTGTGTGACACCAGAATTTACGAACAAAACATATTTGAAAATAAGAAAAAGCTTTTTTTTCGCGTACATTATAAATGAAAGATTCCACAATATAATAAATTGTAACACCTTGTAATAATATATTTGTTTTAAATGCTAAAAGGTGTAAATTAACAACATAATACAAATTAAAATAACTTTTATTAGGTTGTTTGACATGTTTTGACTCACTCCGAGTCATTTTCAAAAATAAATGAGAATATTCCATAATTGCATGGGCTTTGAAGTTATTATTTAAAATGCTATCATTTAATTTCCATGTACTTGCTTAAAAATTACGTACGTTATCTTTTATTTTTTACTTGGTTGTTTATTTTCATATCTGTAACCATGGAATAACGCGAGCCACAGTTTCGGTAAGTTAAAAGATGTCGTATCGAATATAAATTTCAGTGAAAGTAAAATAATTTTTTCCTCCAGTCTATACTATTCATCCATAGTAAGGAAAACCATAGAGATACTAACACTCAAAAATACAATATGTAACGATGTGGCATCTTTTAACTTACCGAAACTGTGGCTCGAGTTACTCCATGGTTACAGACATGAAAATAAACAACCAAGTAAAAATAAAAGATAACGTGCGTAATTTTTAATGAAGTACATGAAAATTAAATGATACCATTTTTAATAACAACTTCACAGCACGTGCAATTATGGATTATTCTCATTTGTTTTGGAAAATGACCCAGAGTGAGTCGAAACATGTCAAACAACATAATAAAAGTTATTTTAATTTGTATTATGTCATTAATTCACACCTTTTAGCATTTAAAAGAAATATGAAAGATTCCCTTACAAAATACTAGTGTCATTGTGGTATTTGTGAATTAAAATTAAGTGGTATAAAAATGTACCACCGTCCTTCAAGGGTTTAACATTAGTTTACGAATTTCGTCACTTGACTGGAATAGTCCTTTAATTAAGATAATTCTACTGTGAAATGTAAAAAAGGCTCCTTGGATATTCAGAGAACAATACAGTGAAATAAATGCAATGGAGCGCAAAACAACTATAAAGTGAATATGCGTAATATTTGGAATCGAATTTTTATGTGGGTGGTATGGGGGTGCCAGTTAAAAAAGTGCGTGAGGGTGGAAGGAAAAAAAAAGGAATCCTTGGCATTGTTTCATGGCACTTTTCCTATGAGTGAAATCCCTAATTACCATTATCCAGACTGTTACGAAATTGAAATGGATTTCATCAAACTTATTTTCAAGCTCATAAAAAAAGGCGTATTTCACAATTCTGCTTCTTTTTTACTCGCAAATATAACAAAAATAATAGGAATATTCATTATTAGGAATTTTTAAAAAAAAAAAAAAAAAAAAAAAAAAAAAAAAGGGGATTAACCCTTAATTGCATAGTGATGTAAATTTCCATCACCGTTTATTTAACTTTTAATAAATAAATCAACTTCTTCGCCATCACTATATTTATATAGAAATATTAATCCAGTAAATTTCCCGTGAACTATGTTGCTGAACAAAGTTAAAAACTTATCTTAAAATTTCTGGTGTCTAATATTTAATATATGTATAAAAAAAAACACAATTGTAAAAAAAAAAAAAAAAAAAACTCATGCAAAGAAGGGTTAAGACTAAACATACCGCGAATTTTAATCACGTTTTATAAACATATTTCACACCAGAATTTTTATTTTAAGTTACATAACTGTTTTAAATAACTTTCTTGTAATTTATACTTTACTTATTTTATAAAAATATTCTGGTTCAAATCGAAATATTTTCATTTGGCACCTGTTAAATGACATGATTGTCGGTATATTTAAAGTAAGTTGCGAAAATAAGAGAAAATAGTGAAATGAGAGGTTAAAAAATTGTGAAAAGGGTCTTGCCACATAGTTGCCAGCCATTCCGTTTTTGTATACCACTATTTATAAATAGAAATATTCGTTTAATCTAATGACAGGAAATCTGCTATAAAACAAGACAAAGACTACTATTTTAGACTAGTTGTCTAAAAAAACGGGAGAAATTGGCAACAATGTTGCAAGAAGAAAGACAGATGAGACCTTTATGTCACATTGTTTGCAAAATAAAAAAATCTATTTTTAACACTTTCCAACGTACTTGAAAACGAATCTGCCATTAAATAACCATTAAATACCACCTGCCATTAAGTAACATTTTCAAGGTAGTTGAAAAGTGTTTATGACTTCGGTTTGTCTGGCAACCTTTCTGCCTGTGCTCTAACTCTCGTATATTTACTTGAAATTCCTCGACATTGGTATATGTTACTGATGTTTACTATTGGATATTGCCTATTAACCCCTTAAGCACCACGACGTACCTACGTACATCATAAACTCCTCTATTTGAAATACCAGGACGTATGTACGTACGTCCTAATTTTAAGTCCAGACTGCAATGTTCTAAACATCTGGTTTTTTGCGCAGCTCATTGCTATTGTGATTGGTTTTGTACGGGCTTTAGAGCAATGATTGTTTTTGCACCCAGTAGATGGCGTTACGCATAGAAAAAAAACTCATTAATTTTCCCACTGCTTTGTTTCTTTCTTCGTTGTTCATTTGTTTATGTGTTGGTGTTTCGTAAATTTCAACAATTACGATCTACAGTCAGAAAAGAATCCTAATTCTGTTATGCAGCCCTCAATTTGTAATTTGTATATGTAATATATAGTATATTGAAATTTACTTCTGTTAGGAAACGCATAACCCAGATAAAATTTTCCCGTCCGCAATTTCCGCCATTAGTCAGAAATGTTTTCGAATTCTTTTGTGCAGCCCTGTATATGATTATAGAATTCATACAAACCAAGTAATATGCAAAATATTAGTTAAATTGAAAAACGCATGCTACAACTGAAACACGCTTATAGCAATTATTGCTTATAGACAGTGCGGTAAAAGAATTCTTTTCTACATCCCTGTAAATGCTATGCACATTATATTCTACTGTAAGCATCTTGTAGCACACCTCGGTGATGTATATCAATTTCAATATGTTTGAAATTGTCCAACATAAATGCATTGCAAATGGTTTTACCTTTTATACCATAATGTCTCTTGAGTCCCCTGTGAGCGAACTATAACAGGGTTGCTACAGGTCAGGGAATTTTCAGACAAAAAAAGTTTTGGGCACCAGTATTTTCGTATAGAAAACTCAGGTTATTAAAAAAAAAAAAAACAAAACAAAAAAAAAAACAAAGAGTGAAGTTTCGAGAGTTTGAACAAGGCGAATTTTTCTGTAAATAAATGCTGGTATTTCCTGGAAAATTCCTTGAAATGTAGGAACCCTGTACATGTGCTGCACACTTCATTTCCAATACCGAAAAATATATAAAACTCTATAGATTAGATACAGGCTGCACAAAATAATTCGAATACCTTAGAGACTACGGACGGTAATTGATGACATTAGGTTTTCAACTGTGTTATGTATTTTGTAAATTTTTATTTGGTCACCTCATCTTCGATCAAAATATGAAGTTTCGTTGCAAAATCCTGTAAGTGTTGGAAAGTGCCTCATAATCTAGGCGTGACCCATGATATTTCGTTCTAGTATTAAATATGAAAATTATGTTTAAGAAAATCGATACTGCTATATTAATATAAATAAAATTTTCTCAAATAAATATATGTGTGTATAATTTAAAATTAGAGGCTCTAAACCTTTTAAGTTTAACGCTGATTTAAATATATGAATATCACACCTGCAACGATGGATTGGGCAATATATGTATCTATGTAAAATGAAGTAAAAACATATAAATGCATAGGTTAAAGAATAAATAACACCTCAAATACTATCGCTATTAAATTTTTTGTTGCATACAGAATAATCTTGCATATAAATATTACCATAATGGAAATGAAATAATTCTGTAGTTCTCTTTATTCTAATGTGATGTCAAGTACACTTAAAGGGCGATTTTAGAGAGTTTTACAATGGGGGGTTGACGATATTATAAACTTGGGGTTTCCACGTAAGGATGGATTTACAATCTTTCTAACACAAAGAACAACTCCAAAATACATACAAAGTAGACGCTTGATAGACTGTTCTCATTATAACGACCAACCAAAAAAGTCTTACTCCTTCAGCATGATTTTTGCATCCAACAGAATGACTAGTTAGACCAAACATTCCAATATAACAAGTCTTTATAGCTTTTCTACCAATAGTTGTTTGAGAATATTTCTGTTTTAGAAAAATTTAAACATCTCTATAATAAAACCGTAAGTCATGTGACTGTCATCAACAATTCCGGAATGCCCGCTTCACTTTTTCATATGCCAGGTGGCCATTTTTATTCAAAATTATTTTTTCGAATAAAACTTAATAAATGTTACATTTTTAGAAAGATCGTTCAAAATAAATTAATATTTGAGAGATGACTTACGTTCAATTATGTATATATTCTTCAATAACTTCAGTTGAAATTAGCCTCGCAGTTCAAATTCTCTATCTATGAAAGTAAACAAAAAAAAAAAAAAACAAAAACAAAAAAAAAAGATTCATTCGTCGTGAAGGTTTAAAACATTAAACCATTAAACCATGGAGATAATCGTTCGTAAAGTAAGTTTTCCGTGAAAAATTTTTTGGAGCGCTGCCTGGTTTCAAAAAAATAATTCGTACATGACACAATCAAAGTTTACCATAATTATGTGCTGTACAACTCAACTTCATTCTTTATCTTTTCTTGATATAAGCTGAATGTAAACAAATACAACTCCTGTAATGATATTTAATGAATCAAATTTCGAAACAAATTGTCAGTTAATTTGGTATTTATGTATTATACGTGCAAGGAAGAGAAACCACTGAAAATGATTGTTAATCACCAATCATATTTACCATTATTAATGACCAATCGCTTTCAAAACAGTAATTTAATATAAATTTACAAAATACATAACATCATTAAGTACTTTTGTGTTATTTGGGCGCAAATCTCGCCAATAGCATATTTAAAATCGCCAATACCAGCTTTTATTTTTCGCGTGTGCAAATTAGAAACGATACTTTGATTTTGAAATCAAATGTTCTGATGGAACAGCTGTCGTAGACGCACCAAGGCACTATATTAACTATAGAGTTGCAATATAGAGAGAAAAAACGGGTTGCTGTAATTAGAATTATATGTGGTAATGTTGGCGTGGCGTATTTACAAGTTACGGATCTTAATAGTCAGTAGACATTAAGCAGAAATGTCAAAGTAAGGGAATTATGCAGTTATGAAAACTCCTGAACTATATCAAAATAGGAGAGCAGAGAAAAACAGAGTCGAACAGAGACCGGCATCTAGAAGGAAGTTCGTGAATTTTAATGAGATTCTACGCCACGGCTCAAAAGTGCTGACAGCAAATATGGTTTAAAAGGAATGTGATTATCAAAACTGGCTTCCAAAAGTTCAATGTTTCACCAAACCATACTCGAAAATTACGTGTTATAATATGCACCCCGATTATGTCACATTATTCAAGACGTTTTAAATGAGAATAATGATAGATTTTCTAATCTTCCGTAATCAAGTCTACAGCCAAAGTTAGCGAGAAACAAACAAACAAACAAAAGAATATTGGCAACAATATGGTTCAGTGTAAATGTGGATATCATTAAATACTTTCACAAAATAGACTTCAATGCACCAAATCGTATTAACTAAAATACGCCATTTGGCAATGGATCCAATTACGGATAACTACTTAATATGTTTAAGAATCTCCTCATTAGCAAACATATTGCGACTGATAAGTAAACGGATATGAAGCATAAACGCTTAAGTTGGTTAAGCGGTTTTTGTCAAGAAAGACGAAATACATAACAACAAAAAATATGCGAAATGCTACCATGATCGCAAAAGTTTCTGATTTGTCTATTAGAATCTTCCGGTTTGGCGAAGGATTACGGAAAAAAATAAATTATGAATAAAAGTAACGTGTTACAGTGCTTAACATACATTTAAGGGAGACCAAACTGGTCGCCAGTGGCGGCTAGTGTTATAGAGTTCTTCAATAAAAGAAAAAAAATCCATTTCCTGTTAATATTTAGCGATTCTGTCTTTATTCACGAGTAAAAGGTACTGCAAAAACTATTATTATCGTCTATACCTGTTTTGGGAATTACTGACTTTATGTGTCCAGAATTACTGTAGCAGGTAAAAAAAGGTTTACTGCATATCAGTTTGTTTATTTCTAAACTAGTTCAATAAAGAAATCTGTTACTTATGAAAGAAACCTTTATTTAATAGCTATAGATAGTTGGTTGAAATGTGGATACTTACCCTCTTAATAGCAAATTTCCAGCTGTCGAACTCATTAAAAATTAGTGCTTTCCTTTATACTAACAACGGAAAAATATAGAATATACTAGTTATTTTTATAAATTAAAATTTTTATTATTAAATATTTTCTCTATAACTTTTTTGACTGAAGTCGTATTTTAGAATTTTTATGCATTGAAGATTGCGAAAGATTAGAAAAGTTATACAGATCTCAGACGGTATCTGTTTTAAGCACTTACGATGTTGAAGAGATCACCGTCTGAGGATTTTCCTGCATTTTCATAAGTATGCTTGTGTTCAAAGATATATACATGTATTTTAATCGCAGTTTGATGTTATAATATATCTCCTCCTTCTATATACGGTTCAAAACAGAATTCTGTTCACAATATTTTTGTCTACAGCCATTTTAATATGATTGCTAGAAACGGAAAAACACGGGCCTTATGGTGAAAGGATTAAAATTGGCTTAGATATGTCGGCTTGGACACCCTTTACGTTCACCAAAGGGATTGGCGATCGCCAAATTGCCTACTCCTTTGGACCCAGGATAGAATGCGAATAGACAATATAGTTGCTCAGAAAAACAACTGGATAGAAGTTAAAAAGTAAAATACGCATGTATTAAAATATATTTACGTTGAGTAATAATTTTTAAAAATTTAAAAGCACTTTATTTCTACGAAAATTTGCAACTCTGATTAGTCCAAATAACCTTGTGTTGTGGCAGAGGCAGCTGGGTCTTCGCAATGCTAGATCTGACAGGCTGAGATGAAAAAAGTACCGTATCAAACAATTTTAGCACTAACCCAAATCGTAAAAAAAAACAAGAAAGGAATCTAAAAAACACTTTTTTCTGCACCCACATACAGCTTTTTCAAGGTGCTGAATCATATGTTCCTCCACACGTTTAACTGACACAATACACATGAAGAAAACCTTTCCGGAGACTTTGTATCTCCAAGAATAACAAACCTGCAGCAAAATGTTTTTACGAATCTTGGCGGTAGCGTCTTCATGGCTATCAGTTCCCACTGTATTAGCCTTCTAAAAATCAGTCAAATGTATCGACAGAGTTTTTTGCCCTTGATTTTTCATTATCTTTATTTCTTAACGTTCAACTCGTTCGGGTAAATTCAGTACTTTAAATTGAGTGTTATCTTTTAAACTTTATATTTACTTTTATAATTTTAGCCTTTTCTTTTACTTTGCTTTTTATAATTATACGCATTTATTATTATTATTATTATTTAAATCTTCACTTCGTTTTGGCACAGCATGTCTAATTGTGGATCTTGTGCCATATAAAATGTAAAGAAACCTACCAACCAAGAACCAATTTTAACCTGTTAACTGGGTATGACGAAATATTTCGTCATACACGAACTACTACCGTAATATTTTGAACGCATTACTTCCACCAGTAAAATAAATATGTTATAAAACATAATTTTAAGCATGCAAAAATTAATTAAACAAATTTTAGAACATAACAATAAAAAACTGGTGACTAAATGGTGCTTTTTGCATAACTGCAACAAACAGAAAATTACACGTTTTTCACAAATATTGTCAATTTTCCATTTCAAAATTGGGAACAGATGCTTTACACTCACGCAGTGATGTCTGTCGACTTTTTGTTTGGCGCGATTTTCAAGCCAGTGCCAAACCAATAACTTCATACAATGGCTAGGTTGCCATTAAAGGAAAAAATCTCCTAAATTTGGCGACTTTTTTCCTTTTTTATAACTGATTAAAAAAAAAAAAAAAACTTGTGCGTGAGTGTATGACATCATAGTCCAAAATTGTAAAGTATACGAACTTACCTACCAACAACCAATTTTAACATGCTAACTGGGTATGACGAAATATTTCGTCATACACGAGCTACTATCGTAATATTTTGAACACATTACTTCCACCAGTATAAAATTAATATGTTATAAAACATCATTTTAAACATGTAAAAATTAATTAAACAAATGTAGAACGTATCAATAAAAAATTAGTGACTGAAAGTTGCTTTTGCATATCTGCAACAAACAGAAAATTACACATTTCTCATAAATATTGTCAATTTTCCATTACAAAATTGTAAAGTATACGAACTTTTATAAAATATATATTTTAGAACGTCTCTACCCTTTAACACTAGAACTACCATGAGCCGTCATTTTGACGGTTACTAAATGAATATATTCAGATTCGAAACAGAATTTAAAAAAAAAAATAAATTAAATGTAAAACTCACAAAAATATGTTAAATGAATAAGTTAAGTAGTTTTATATAAAATCTCTGGTGTGAAATAGTTTTAAAAAACTTGAGTAAAATTTCCGGTAGTTTAGTGTTAATTTTACAAAATACGAAGTTCAATTAAATAACGACGCCAAACTGCTCAAATGATAAATAAAGCTTCGGTATGAAAAAATTACGCAATAAGGCCGTCTGTTGAGAATTCTATGAGCAATGTATTTTAACTGCTGTGTTGGACATTAGCAGTAAGAAACAAAATCGCTTTTTAAAGCTAACTGTATAAATAGCAATGACTTTCGGGTATGTTGCAATTATTCAACACGGTGATAAAAGGGTTAACGTTTAGTTAACCCTGTAAATTCTGTTACTAAAATGTTTAAATGATTGAACACCACCAGAATTCGTGAATAAAATAGTTTCAAAATAAATAAATTATTTTCTTTACGTCCGTTATAAAATCAAAATTTTATTCAAAAAGTCATTTGGCACTTTAGAATTGAAATTAGGTGGTACATATAATTTACCACTGCCCTTTAAGTAGTTAAAGTAAGTTATTTTAAAATGAGTTTTTCCAGAATTGCGCACAAGATAACTTTGGAATTATTGGATAGTTTTACAGGATATTTTTAGACGTTATTGATTATACCTATATCTTATGACTGAAACCAAATATGTTTATTGTTTCACCTACCAAAAAAAAAAAAAAAAAAACAACAAAAAAAAAAAAAAAAAAAAAAAAATAGACTTCGAGATAACTTTTCGAGCTAAGCATGCTCTAGATTTAGACGTATACGTGCCAATCTCTAACTATTCTCCCGGAAAATGTGGAATTTGACCCAGGCTAACACGTTTTAAACCAGAAAATGTATTTATGTATCTTTATTTATTTATTTTCACGTTTTGCGTGAAACAAAACTGCTTTTATTTCTATTAAAAACAAAATATCTAGTTCGAAACGCATTTAATCTGGGTCAAATTTAACCAAACTTTTACGAAATAATACCAAGAAGTTGATAGATATGTATTTATGAGTCGGGTTGTGTATCAGCCGGAAGAAAAAATGGTTAAAGAACCTCAAAATAAATTAAAATTATATTTATACTGTATTTTTATTAATTAAAGCATTGATTAAAACCAACATGACTTTTTAATTTAACATACCGGAACATAATAACTCCGGAAGCGCATTATTACGTTTTCTTTATATCTGAGCGATCCACCTCCCGTTGTTTATTTAATCTTTTTACTCCAACTACAGCCATTATCAAAGCCATTAAATAATAAGCCCAGTCAGATAAATGGGAAACTTTTCGCAAGTTGAAAATAGCGCCATCTAGCGGTTGGGAGTGCTGCATTCGGCACCAAGAATATTTTAATAAAATTTTGCTTCTAAAATTAAAGCTTAAAATAAGGAGAATTTTCATTTTGTTAATTTCTTAACAATTCAGTTAATCCTTTGATTATGGTCGAGGATTGGCAACTATTTTTAAGTTCAGTCGTAGCATAATTTACAAAAAAAAAAAATTGTATGTGGTAAATTTCTTTTGAATATATCCTAACATAAGTGTATGTTAGATATTGTTTTTTAAAAAGTAATATGAATAAAATAAAAAATAGTCCACTTGGACGTATATGTCCTGACTCATAGCCAAAGAGTTAAACCCTCTAATGCCTGTGGTAAAATATATTCTAGAAATTCAAAAATTAAGAAAATCGACTTCACACCAGAAATAACAACTATTAAATTTTTTTTTTTTAAACATCACGGAATGTCTGTCATTAAATAAAGCAAAGATTTCTTTTCCGATTTTCTGGTATGAATTCAGAATAACTGAATAAAAAAATCCGCTAAATTGACAACAGTGATGGTAGCATATATGCTACATAGGGTATTACAGTGTTAAGCATACTTTAAATAGAAAGCAAATAAATTTTTGATTTGACCAGGGGTTGACAGCTTTTTACCAGTGTTATGCCGAACTTATGTTACAAAATTACTTCGTGCGACAAGCCAATTCTACTACATTTCTGTATACCCGTAAATCACATTTTTGAACTTATAACAATTTAATAGTATGATGTTATCCTCATAATTGTTTTAAGAATACATGCAAGTACCTTAAATTATGAAACGTATGTATTTACTGGTAATTGTGTATAATTATTTTCAGGTGGATATGTTTAATAAATATCGATTCGATCAATATAAAATATTTTGAATAGTTAAAACAATCTGAAAGCTAGCAAAATAATATTAATTTTATTAACATTCTAAATTATTGAAAATTGCATTCCAAATTATTAATAATTTAATGAAATATTCAGAAAAGAGTAATAAAAAGAAAGAAAATTTACAGAAACATACAATTATTTATTCTTAACCATTTATCAATTCATAACATCATTGTTTCGGTACATAACTGGTACATATCTGCTGAGACTTTTACTTTAAACATATGTTTCATTCTAAAATTTAAACTATTCGGATGTGCCAATTCCAATACTTTCTTCTATCTCATACAGGTTTCGCATACACCAAAAACGAATCAGCACCAACTTATATTAAGGTCTAAGAGAATCTAAAGTTTGATGAAATTACGTGGATTAGTTTTTGAGATATGATTAACGCTAAAATCGTGAAAATCCTGAAAAATGCAGCATAACAACGCCACCTGTTGAACGATTTACACCAAAACCTAATGAGCAACAACTTACGTCAACGTCTAACCAAATATGAAGTTTGATAGAAATCCGTGCATTAGTTCTTGAGATAGAGCTATTACGGAAATCATGAAAAATGTAGCATAGCAGCCCCACCTTTTGGGCTGTTTGCACCAAAAACTGATCAGCACCAATTTATATCAAGGTCTAACTGAATCTAAAGTTTTATTGAATTCAGTTGATTAGTTTTTTTTAGATAGAGCGCCCATAGAATTTTTGTCACATAGAGACACACACAGATAAACAGACAGACAGACTCACAGAGAGGCATTTTCTAAAAACAGTCAAATCGTGTTCAGTTGTATAAATCAAAAACGTCTAAATCCGTCGAAAACCAAAATTCGAAAATTTTCACGAATCCAATAATTTTTTCTTGTAAAGATAAGAAGAAAGTAAAAATAGGATGAACTTGTCCGAATCATTAACTCAAGGTAAAAGAAGAAAAAATACTTGACAGTTGTTATGTGTATTTCATTCTGTTGTAATGCGACATGTTACAAGCACTTTCAATAAGTTTTCCATACCTTATTGTCATATTAACCCGGGAGAAATCGCATGTACCCAGGGTATGAACGCACTTTACTCTAATTTTCATCAATAAATATAAATAATAATCGTCACCTTATTTATTCGGAAACAATTGTTGCAAATTCTACGATAAAGTAAGATGAAGAATACTTTTCGAAAAATAGTGGTGACAGTTGTAAAAACCGTACGCATCCTGGTTATGGTATAACCGGCACGACTACACCCTGGTTAAGGTTGTTCTGAAATCCAAACTAGCTACTTTCTGACAGACTTTTACTTTCTTCTATAATATAGAAGAATGTATTGGATTCGTGAAAATTTTCGACTTACTGTTTTCGACAGAAGTAATATACGTTTTAGAGTTGACACTTTAGTGAATGGGGCTTTTTCGAATTTCTTGTATATATTTTTTTAGATTCCAATGACATCATTCTTTCATTGGTTTATTGGGCTTTCCAAATTAGCGACAGTTTTTCTTATGGAAAGTGGTAGACGGGATAATGGAGAAGTACCAGATGTATTTATTTTATGATGAACTTTCTGGGTCAAATCAACATATTTTCATTTGGTACACGTTGGAGCCGTTGTTGGTATGTTTAGCTTTAATAGTACGTAAAATAGCTATGTTTGTCAGATTTCTGTATATGGCAGGTTTTCGTCATTCATATTTTGAAATTTCTTTAGCCTGAAAGTAATTTTTTTCAAAAGAAATAAGAAAGGACTCGAAAGGATAACTGTAGCTAAATCCATTCGTAACTTAAATGCCTGCGTAACTTATATGCTATCCATCTTGTATAGTTCTGAGGCTCTAGTTTATTTAAGTACGGACACGCTGGTCCCCCGGTTGTTCCAGTTGTGCAACTGCTTACTTGCCAACCTCCAACTAAACTTCCGTAAAAAGGGGGTTAACCCCTTCAGCGTCGCTATATTTTTATGTAGGCTACTTTTTTAAAATTTCAAAGTGTTTGATTGTCACCACTTTTATGAAGTAGAAATATTCACCTTATTTAATGGCTGATAAAATGATGCGAGAATAAAGCTAATTTCTCTCTTTTAAAAAACTGGTGGGAATCAAAGAATCTTAATTAAAAAAAAATAGAATACACAGCCCGTGAATATGACGGGAGCGAGAATTAAGGGGTTAATTTGATCCAGGTTAAACACGTTTCGAACCAGATTTTTTTTTTTAATAAATGAGATCAAATATTTTTAATGCAGAAACTTAAATAATTGTATAACCATACCTCAAAAAATTTTTCTGGTTTGAAACATCTTTAACTCGGATCAAATTAACCCACATTTTATGGAAATATTGTCCGAGGTTGGCTGGTATGCAACTGTATTAAATTTCTACTTATACTATGCATACCTTATATATACGAGGGAAAGTCATTAAGTAGGTCACAAAAGATAATTAAATAACTTACAATGATATTCACTTCAAAACTATTTTTATTTCTCAACATATTCTCCGCCAATATTTATGCACTTATATCACCGTTTTATCAGTGCCCTAACATCAGTTGCATAAGATTCTTTGGGTTGCTGTCTCAGCCACATTAGAACTTCAAGCTGAACCTTCTCATCATCTGTTAACATCATCTTGCTTCAAAGATGTTTTTTTAGTGGACTAAACAGATGAAAATCGCTTGAGTTTAAGCCGAAGCTGTATGGTGGATGTTGAAAAAGTTGCAAGATGATGTTCACAGATGATGAAAAGGTTCAACTTGAAGTCCTAATGGGGTTGAGACAGCAACTCAAAGAAACTTATGCAGCTGGTGTTGGGGCACTGATAAAACGGTGATATAAGTGCATAAATATTGGTGGGAATATGTTGAGAAATAAAAATAGTTTTGAAGTGAATATCATTGTGAGTTATTATTTAATTATCTTTTGTGACTTACTTAATGACTTTCCCTCGTATTTAATAATTGACATTTCCGAGGGTTAATTATTAAGAAAATGAAATTTTACAACTAATCAAGCTTATCACAAAATGTCATTACTCTTAATAAAAATTCATATAAATTTATAAACTTGAATTAAAATTAATATGAAGCTCTTTATTAAATCCCTTTTAAGTAATTAAGTTTAATAACTCTTCTATCAACATATCTTATTAGCACTTTACATCATACTAATTAAATAGATTTAATCCATGTTTGTAAGGGTTAAAAAAACTTTGGAAGAAATGATTTGAAAAATCATTTTTTACTCATATTCCGTCGACGTACGGAGAAATATGTTTTTTCGCAGCTAATTTTAGCATAGAAGGTCATGGAGTATGAAAAATTCTGAAACTGAGTAATGGTTATTCAGCTTTTGTAAAATGATCTGGCGCAAGCACGTGTACTGAAAGGGAAATGTTTTTCTTTCTTAAAGTCTTCTACTCTATCAATTTCCCAGCGAGCATAACGTCCTTTAAATTTGTTCAAGGCATCTTTCAGCATAGTAAGATTGCTTAGTCTATCGAAAATTTCGACATTCGACAAGAATTACAACTGTAGGAGTCTTTTGCTGAAATAGTTCAAGTACTCTGAAACAAGTACAATTCTGAAACACGTGGGTAAGTGTGATCGAAGATCGCACAAAGGATTTCGTTTAATATTCCTTTCAAAATACTTTATCATTTCTTTAATAAATCCAAATAAATTTCAATTTCGAAAAAAAAAGTTATGTTTTTTATAAAGAACAAATTTACCGGTCTATTTTTCTCATTTTTCCGAATATTTGAGCTGGCCCGATAGCGGGCGAAGACCGCTATTATACTCTGTCATAATATCTGTCATGTGGACTAAATGCGATATTAAAAAAAAAACAATTTCAAAATTAAACATGTTGTATAGAGACCTTCAAAATATTAAAATATGCCAATATTTCCATAATCGGGTTTTTATCATGATTCAATACGTTCGTCAAACTCATATGACGTTATAATCACTTTCTGATGTCATATCTACTTCCTTTCTCTATTACTTTACATAGGCTCTCTTTGTATTATTCTCAAAGATTTGAAAAAGTCCGTTAAACTTCCAATATGTCGTCAGATTAATTTTATTTTTAATTCTCTAATGACGTCATATTAACCTGCTTTCTGTACTTACACATACTCGTACTCCTTGTATTATTCAGAAATGTTTGAAAATTTCCGTTTTATTACCAATATCACGTCATATTATTCTTTTTTTCAATTGGTGAAACTTTTTATTTCATTTTCATTTTTCACGTGGAAACCTTTCAATAGAAAACTAATTATTGTAGAAAGAATTTTACTGTGGATTTTTCATTGTTGGCAACTGCTATAGCGAAAAATGTTTAAATTTAATAGGAAAAGACTGTTAGTTTTTTGGTGTTTTATCTCTCTATATTAAAATAATAAGATTTTTTTTCAAAATTTTACGATTTTCAGAGTGACAGTAGGTATTCTGATGTAAGTACACAAAATTTCAAGTCTATAAATTATACAGTTTCTGAGAACCGGCTCTGTGAAGGACAGACAGAGAAGTGAGACGAATAGGGTTTCGTGAGATGAACGAAACCCTAAAAAGTACCCTCCTTACACTTACATATGTACTATTAGTGATTCAATTTTAAGTCATTGTGTTAAAGTAGAAGAACGAAAAATCATGCACCAAGCATAGATTATGAAACACATTCCAAGTCTATAAAAATACTGTTCAGAAACTTTATTTTCTTCAAATGATGGAAAAATTCGTCTAAATAAACTATTTGAAATTCCATTTTCAGCATACAACGTCCATAGACTATATGTATTCCAATTATTTTGAGCAGCCCTGCATGTCAGTTGTACTGTAGATTTTTATGCATACCACACTAGTGCACTATGTTTAATTCAGATGTAAAACGCATAACACAAATTATAATGTTTTTCTGGTAATTACCATCGAGATACGAAAATGCATTCTTATGCTTTTTGTGCAGTCCTGTATATGCATTTGTTCATATTATACTCACACGACGTATAGTGAAATTTAGTTGAGCTGATAAAAAAGCATTCTTGAAAATAACGCATTTTCAGAAATTCCCATCCGTAGCAGTTAATCAATTCTAATTATTTTGAGCAATCTTGTATATTATGCATTATGCAGTAGCGTAGCTAAGGGGGGGCAAGTGGGGCGCCCGCCCCGGGCGCCGCTGTCAAGGGGCGCCAAATTCAGGGAGGTTTTTAACGGAAATTTTCACAATTTTGACAATAAATAAAAATTGTTGACCTGTTTTTGGTGTTAGTCTGAATGTTTTCTTTAAAATATTTTTTTATATCCAAATAATGAACGAAAAAGCTTTTGTAAATGTTTCTAGGAGTGGCTGAACACACTTTGTACCTTACAAGATTACGTATCTGAAAGAAGTCGCAACATGATTAAATGGGGGAGGGGGTGCCCAATTGAGAGACGCTTTAAGCCAAAATTTTCTTACATGTTTTGACAATAAATAATAATTTTTGACTTTTTTCCGTGTGTGTGAATGTTTTGATGAAATTCGGCGATGAAGTTGGGGAATGGAGAGATCCATGAATGCCAGTCACAGATGGAGGCTCCTCACTGTCTAGCCTCTAGCTTATAAAACAAAGAACCCTGTTGGTGTCACATTTTTTATGTCAAAAGAGCATTTCTTTATTTCTCTATTGATTTTCCTGCTGATTTTTGTGTCCTTAGCTTTCCATATTAATAATTTCGTGTAATAGGGGCTTCTGTGAACAATTGCAGAATGGATTTAGCTGGAGGAACTGAAAGTAAATACTATATTATTCCTTCTTTATTGGAAATTATATTTTTCAGCTGAACTGGCATTGAGAAAAGCCAAATAATTAAATGTTTGCTACATACCTCCAATTTTCCTCTTCTTAAAGTGTATAACAATGAAAGCAGGGCTTTTCAATCTTTCTAGTACGATCAGTACAAATGGCTAATATCATACAACCATATATTCCTGCTACTGCTATTGATATTGATTGGAGATTTTTCCGTTTTTTTCTTTCTAGTCAGTGTTACCAATTCGCCACTCTTTTTAAATTCAAATTGCTTGATTGCCACCATTCTTTTTAAGTAGAAATATTCGCCTTATTTAATGGCAGATTAAATAACGCGAGAATAAGGGCCAATTATACCATTTTAAAAAAGTTGTGGGAATGAAGTAATCTTAATTTTTAAAAAGTAACCTACTGGCAAAATTGTTTCTTGCGACCTATTGGCAAATTTGCGAATTGATTTGTTTCAGAGCCTTGCTGGCAAAACTCTTGTTTATTTATTTTTTTTTTCACGCCATTGTAGACGAATTTTCCGTCCTCATTGTATACGGGATTTATTATAAATCAGAAATGATATTGCAGAGATCATCTGCATAGTTTTTATGGCTAAGCCATAAAAAGCAATTAATCTGTTGTAAACCACAATATTATAAGTTTCAAGGACGCAACCGTAGTTACGCTGCTACTTTTAAACAACAAGCTCAAAATTTCTAAATAGAGAATTTCTAAATAAAGTTTTTTAATTGTTTTTCAAACCAGTATTACTATCCTGTGATCAAAATAAAGCAAAAAATACAGAAAAAAATGAAATTTCATTTGAATGGACATCTCTCTCTTTCTATTTGGGCCTGTCAAAGTAAAAATTTTACGGTAATTAAAATTTGCAAGGTGCACGGATGTAAATTTTTAAGATGCATTTTTTATGAATATATTATATGTTTTATGAAAGTTTTATGATTTAATCAAGTAAAAACGTAATTTTGGGGATAAAATTAATGAAATATAATAATAAAATAAATATAAATATTTAATTGGAAAAAAATTTTAAGAAAATTTTAAACCACACTTTTCCTACAAATTTTAACTTTTCGCAATATTTTTTCATACTTTCCTTATAAATCTACTCTATAACTGTAAAGATCATATTTTCAAGAAAAAAAATAGTTAAAATGTCATGACAAATTTTAAAATATAATAAAAATGTGTTTTTACTTAAAATTTAGAAAATAAACTATTTATGTCGCTGAAAATCCTATTTTTAATTTCATGAAATGCAACTTAAGAATTATTAAAAAAAAAGAAAAAAATAGCGAGACGCGGTTGAAAAATATTTGTTGAAGTTTTGTCACTTAGGACATATGGAACTCCTTGGAAATTCCAAAGAGTGTACACACCTTGTAAAGGAAACAAGACAGTATATTTTTTTTCTCCATAATAGAGTTTAATTTATGAGTTTTAGCAAACGTGGTTTCTTGCAAATTTATTTTCATTATTCTAATCATTGTTGCTACTCTCATAAGCTTAAAACTACATAGTCACATCTGCTAACGTCAAATTCATGTCAAATTAGGCAATATTTGGCTAAATATATTGCCGATAAAAGTAGGTCGCCATAAATGTAGCCATCTTGGCGATAGCTGACTAATTTTTTAAAATTCCCATTGAAATTCCCATTGAGAAGTAGGAATCGTCTATAATTGGGTTCACGCATTTTAGCTTCGTGTGTTTGAGTAAAATTACCTCAATTCGGAAAAACAAGGAAGAAGAAAACTACCTTTTTCTAACGGAACAATCCGGAAATACTTTTTTGTCGTTTTGAGAAAAAATAATGCGGTTATTTTTTTATTTAGGGGGGGGGGGGGGGGCGCAGAATTTCTTCATGCCCCGGGCGCCAAAAAACGTAGCTACGCCACTGGCATTATGTACGCTATGCATAATACGCTAAAATTTAGCCATATTCAAAATGCCTAACAGAATTGAAAATGCACTTCCTGCAATCATCGTTCATAGACAATAATGTATTTGAATTCTTTTGTTAGTCCTTCTAAATGAACAAAAAATGTTACATGCTTTATTTTCGATAAGGAAGATATTTTTGCGAACCTCTATAACATAATATCAATTTCATAAAACACACTTCAAATAATTATTGTCTACAGAATAAAATGCATTCGAGTTTTTTTTTTCTATCTTTGTAAATGAACAATAAATGTTATGCAAACCATTTTCTATAGGAAACTTGTTTTAGTGTATATCACCAATACATATCAATTTCGTAGTGTTAATGGCAAGGTGGCTAGTGGTCAAGAAAAAATACAGTAAAATAAATTAATAAACACCAGTATATTTTTATAGAAAAATTCATCTTGATTATTTGATCAAATACATTATTCCTTTTCTATTATTGACTCTATCCTTAATCTCTTTTGCTTTTCTTTATATTTCCAAATTTATTTCTTCCATTTTTTACTTTCTTCTATCTTTACAAGAAGAAAGTATTGGATTCATGAAAATTTTCGACTTCCGGTTTTCGACGGATTTATACGTTTGAGAAGGTCCTGAACACGATTTGACTGTTTTTAGAAAATGTCTGTCTGTGAGTCTGTCTGTCTGTATGTGACACAAATTTTGTGGGCGCCCTATCTCAAGAACTAATGCTCGGAATTTAATAAAACTTTAGATTCAGTTAGTCCCTGATATAAATTGGTGCTGATTAGTTTTTGGTAAAAATCGCCCGGCAGGTGGCGCTGCTATGCAGCATTTTTTGCGGTTTCCGCAATAGCTCTATCTCAAGAACTAATGCTCGGAATTTCCGTATTTGAATTCTTTTGTTAGTCCTTCTAAAAGAACAAAAAATTTTACATGCTTTATTTTCGATAGGGAAGATATTTTTGCGAACCTCTATAACATAATATCAATTTCATAAAACACACTTCAAATAATTATTGTCTACAGAATAAAATGCATTCGAGTTTTTTTTTTTTTTTTTTCTATCTTTGTAAATGAACAGTAAATGTTATGCAAACCATTTTCTATAGGAAACTTGTTTTAGTGTATATCACCAATACATATCAATTTCGTAGTGTTAATGGCAAGGTGGCTAGTGGTCAAGAAAAAATACAGTAAAATAAATTAATAAACACCAGTATATTTTTATAGAAAAATTCATCTTGATTATTTGATCAAATACGTTAATCCTTTTCTATTATTGACTCTATCCTTAATCTCTTTTGCTTTTCTTTATATTTCCAAATTTATTTCTTCCATTTTTTACTTTCTTCTATCTTTACAAGAAGAAAGTATTGGATTCATGAAAATTTTCGACTTCCGGTTTTCGACGGATTTATACGTTTTAGAAGGTCCTGAACACGATTTGACTGTTTTTAGAAAATGTCTGTCTGTGAGTCTGTCTGTCTGTCTGTCTGTCTGTATGTATGTGACACAAATTTTGTGGGCGCTCTATCTCAAGAACTAATGCTCGGAATTTAATAAAACTTTAGATTCAGTTAGTCCCTGATATAAATTGGTGCTGATTAGTTTTTGGTAAAAATCGCCCGGCAGGTGGCGCTGCTATGCAGCATTTTTTGCGGTTTCCGCAATAGCTCTATCTCAAGAACTAATGCTCGGAATTTAATAAAACTTTAGATTCAGTTAGTCCCTGATATAAATTGATGCTGATTAGTTTTTGGTAAAAATCGCCCAGCAGGTGGCGCTGCTATGCAGCATTTTGCAGGATTTACACGATTTTAGCGATAGTGATAGCTCAAGAAATATTGTACGGAATTTAATAAAACTTGCGTTTCAGTTAGACCTTGATATAAATTGGTGCTGATTCCTTTTAGTGTATGCGAAACCTGTGTGAGATAGAAGAAAGTTTTGGGATTGACACATCCGACTAGTTAAATTTATCTTCTTTTCCTTTGCTATTAAGCAATCTTATCTATTCCCAACGGCTCACTATTACAAGACATGTTACTCACAATCGACTGGGCGTAAAGTTGCTGCAACTAGGAACCCCCTTAACCGGCATCAACTGTTCCGGACTGTTCAACATTAATTTTTCTATAAAAATATACTGGTGTTTAGCACTTTTTTTGACTGTATTTTTCCCTGACCACTAGCCACCCTGTAACGGTAGTGTAATATCAATAAAATATACTTCAAGGGATTATTGTCCTTAGACTGTAATGTTTTCGCATTTTTTTTTAGTGTACCTGTAAACGATCTATAACTGCCATGCACTCCATCTGCAGTAAGAAACATTCTATGGTAAACCTCAATAACATATACATAAAATAGAAAAGTTTGCTGATAGCAGCATAAAAAGTATTAAAATACAGCTCCGTTTTGGATCATATAAAAAATTGATTCTTCCTCAGGTATAAACCTAACACGTGGTTAAGTCAAATTTTTTTTGCGAGAGTGCAGATGAATTGAAGTCACAAGTTTTTTAATCTATACACTATGTCGGAAAGTGTTTTAAAAGATATCTGTACCAACCGCGCGCACGTTATAATGGACATGCATTAAAATTTTAACACTTAAATGTTTTTATTCTACATTTAAATATCGTATGCTTTCAGTTCTCATGCGCGGCTTTCTTTCACTCCAAAATTTACTTTAAAAATCGAGGTGCGGCTGATACATGAGCATAGTTGACAACCTTCTTGTTTTTATAAGTCAAATAAACATTTACATTCGCAGCGAAGTGTCAACGACCTTGAGTTGAAGAAAGTAATCGGGGTACGGAATATGTTTTATTTTTAATAATGTAATGTATATCTACCCTATATATATAAAATCCTAATGAAACGAATTTGTGAAACGATTTTATGAAACGAATTTATGAAACGATTTTATGAAACGACTGATTAAACGACTGATTATATTTCAGGGCTATTTTTAATAAAATATTAAACGCTTGACGGTGAAATTAATACCAATTTTTCATAAAAATCCGCGGATGTCAAAACTGGTAATAGAATTTTGAAATTGGAATTAGTTTTCGAGATATTAATTTTTTTCTAAATTTAATGACATTTCTGTAATGATGGCAACTAATTACTCAGTTTTTTTGTGACAAAAAAGGGGAAAAAATTGAAAAGGATCCCGATAGGGATTATTGATTTCTTTTTATTCGCCATTTTCAAATTGAAATTGGATTTATCTTTTATTTCAATCGATAATAAAGACAAGATTGTGATTAAATTATGTTTTTCAGTAAAATCTGAAAAAAAAAAAAATCACATTTCTATCGTCAGGATTCAATCGTCTGTCAGCATTTAATTTAATTTATAAACTGAAAATGTTTTGAATAAATTCGTCCAAATGACGTCATTTAGGTAAACGCAAAAGAAAGGGAGGAAAAGGAATTAATAGTAATTATTATTTATTGATATCATTTTGTTATTTTTTTGTAAAATTTAATTAAACGACTTTATAAAATCATTAATTTGTATATTTGAAACTAATATATGAAATAATAATTGCCCAACTGAACGGAAGAATAAAATATCCTGCTTGTTTTTTTCCGCCAAGCTTTTAAAAAAAGCGTCAAGACCCCTATAATAGAAAAGCACCAAAAGTTTATTGGGTTTGTTTTCATAACTTTTGGCAACAAATCTATGTATATTAACGAATCTATCCCTTTTTGAAGCTCGAATTATGCCAAACCTAAAAGCAAAGGATCCTATAATGGAAAAGTACCCGATTTTCTTATGGACAATATTCAAGTGACATAACATGGTGTAAAATTATCGGGGATAGCAAATTTGTTTAAATATCTCATCAATTGATGCCGAATAAATGCAGGCATACATGCACAAAATATTTAATTAATTTTGTATAATAAATAATTATTAGAAAATTCGTATATACATATTAATTAAAAAAAATAATTTACATATTTAAAATAACATGAAAATATGCATGATGGTGCACTAAAATAGGGAGAAAATTAAAACCTGTTACTGAAAATGTCTATAGCATAGTACTTTTCAATACCGTGGTTCTTAATGTTATTCACAAGCAGATGTAATTTTTCTCATCCTTAAACGCAAAGGAAGAATAGAATAGAGATCGTTGTTATAAAAGTCCGAGAGGTAGCCACAATTTAAACCTAACCATTTTATACAAGTTGGTTTTCACGTTGTAATTGATTTTACTTATCATTCCCGAAAATAGTCGTCAGTTGTCGCAACAGTTGTGTATGAGGCCATGATAATCAAAAAATGCCCCATTAAAACGTTAAAAGCATGGCAACCCAATTACAGATTTACCAATATTTATAAAATAAAGCACGCTGTCATGTTTTTAGAGGCCTCGAAGTCTGAGCGGGGGTTGGCGAGCGTAGCTCACAGGGGGTAGGCCCCCTAGTATATTTATATTTATATTAGAACAATTAAAATTACAGACATTACATTACAATTACATAAAACATTAAAAACATATTAAAATTGGACGTTTCGGATTTACATGAAAATCCCTCATCAACAAAAATTTTTCTTAACGTGAGTTACAGTTCAAAAATATCAACACATAGAAAATGCAACGTATCAAAATGTCGAGGCCAAAGTTACAGTTATAATAACACGGAGTATTCATTCGGGATTGCACCTGCTTTATTAAGAGGTAAATCTGTAATTTTTGTACACCATGCTTCTAAGAAAGTACGAGTTCTCCAGTCCTGCACCTCGATCTAATTACAAAAGATTTAGCAAAATCTGGAAAATGGTTCAGTTTTTATATCATGATCCGCAAATAAAAACTGACCATTTTCCAGATTTTGCTAAATCTTTTGTAATCAGATCGAGGTGCAGCGACTACAGAACTCGTACTTTCTTAGAAGCATGGTGTACAAAAATTACAGATTTACCTCTTAATGAAGCAGGTGCAATCCCGAATGAATACTCCGTGTTATTATAACTGTAACTTTGGCTTCGACATTTTGATACGTTGCATTTTCTATGTGTTGATATTTTTGAACTGTGACTTACGTTAAGAAAAATGTTTGTTGATGAGGGATTTTCATGTAAATCCGAAACGTCCAATTTTAATATGTTTTTAATGTTTTATGTAATTGTAATGTAATGTCTGTAATTTTAATGATTTTAATATAAATATAAATGTGTTCAGACGTAATATTTTTGTTTACTTCAAAAGTATATATATTTGTTTGTATCTTTTAATACAAGAAAAACGTTTATGTGTGGATTTCTTTTGTCCGTTACGGCATCACGGTCTATCAGTGTTGACAAATCTGGCTGGTTTTTTATTGAAAAAATTCCATTTCACACTGTGTCGCTACCATGTCAAACTATCGAATGAGAAAAATGCATTTTTCATTACTTTTAAAAATGGGCGATTGACAACACTAAATTTTATTAGAATTCTTCGTTTAGTAAGAATACTAATAAAATTTCTGTTAAGAACAGGCTTGTTAGGTTGGCCTTCTTTTTTATTGAAAGATTCCAAATTTACACCGGAAATTTTGAAAAATAAAAATTACTTAAAGCAAATATGAAATGTCTACCAATAAATAAAGCAAACATTTCTGTTTGAAATTTCTGGTATGTATTCGAATTTTTTTGAATGAAAAAGGAGACCATACTGGCAACACTATTGAAGAAAATTATTAAAATTTAATGGTCACAATCGGCCCATTTTTAAAAATAATGAAAAATGCATTTTTTCACTGGTAGCGACGATATTTAGAAAGAGGCAATTAGAAAGTTGTATTGTCGTGTATTTAGTAGGAAATGGTACTTTATGTGCATGAATAATCTAAACGGCAGTGGCTTATTACCACCTAGGCAAGTTTAATTTTTAAAAAGTAAATTTTTGACTTATTTAAATGCAGAATTTCATACATAAATAAGGCGAAAATATCTTTTAGAAAATACCAGTGGAATTTTGCCTAGTCGATAATTAGACTCCTAAACGTAAAGTGAAAAGCGCGAATGTCAGTTGACGCAATTTCAGATATTCTTCCAACAAGAACGAATTATTTGTGACTAACGGTGACCAATTCGTCTATGAGGTTTAATTTATCCTGTCTTAATAATGTTATTTGATTGCAATTTACAGACTTTTTTTTTACACTATCTTTCCCTGTAACGAAACTCAACTCTGCAGTATCAACGGAAATCGCAAAAATTTAAATTAAATATTCGGTTTCGATTAAAGTTATTCATGCATATGAAGCGACCTTAGCAGGGCCTGATTACCGACGGGGCACACTTCCACCAGAAAAATTTAATAGAAATTTTCGTCGTATTAAAATGCCCTATTCATGCAAAATTGCTGCAATTAATAGGAAAAATTTTCTATTCTTTCTTACTGTTGGAAGTGTGCCCCGTTGGTAATCAGGCCCTGGTCCTTAGGTTCGGTGCACTGTATGATGTAAATTTGATTGTATTCCGAAAAGTGGATCGTCTAATTTTGCGCTGGTTGGATGCATTTGGTGACAGCTTTCACCCCATCTGGTGATATAGTTTCATTTAAGGTGGTGGAAGTAGCAACCATTCGCATTCAATCAGTGTTAAATTAGATGATAAACATTTTGAAATACAATTGACATCACACTAATCGAATTACTGTGTATTTACACCACTTTTCCTGATTTCATCGCACTTTGTAATAAGTAAATTCTGTTGTAAATATCGTTAAAATATCTTCATTATTGTTGAATTTATGATCAGAAATCAGGTTTCAGATTGAAGTGAAGCATCCTGTATTTTTGACTGAATGAGTAGATTCCGACCATGATTTCCTATACAAAAATTGTTTGTTGTTGTTACTCCCACCTCCTTAGTTTGTAAACGTAGAGTACCTGTTGTTCATCAAATTACAGTTCTTAATGTTTTTTTTAATTATTATCATATTAGTAAACTGTTGCTCAAAACAATATTTTTTAAAACACGTGTGGATACATCCAGGCTGATGATTATATCTACACGTGTTTTTTCATATCCAATTCTAATTTAAATCTCTTGTTATCCAATTTTCCATTATATTTAGTTCATATCTCATTTCAAAATCCATTTGTATTCACTTGATATCAACTTCAAATTATTAACATTTTATGGTTTATTATATAATTTTTTTTCTCTCTCTCTCCCTTTTTAAATATTCTTCATATTTTCAGTATTTTTGGCCAATTACCATTGAAGCAAATGCTATGGTAAAATTATGATTGCAATTGTTGATTTATTAACTATGTGGTATTCTGTCTACACTTTATTACTAATTATCTCTTAGGAGATTTAATTAGAATGTTACAAGAACTTGATATGATTTTTGAAATTCAAAGATATTATAATTATTTAACATTCTATAAAATTCTACTGCATTGCGCAAATTGGTATGGAATGGTTTATACATATTCTTTTCAATAATTATCTAGTAGAAATTATTGATTTTCATATGATACCATAATTAAGCCTATTTGGCTCATAAATCACTTTGATTAGCTTCTGTTTGGAATACATAGTTACTATAGCTGCATTGCACTTTTAATTGTGTATTTAATAATAATTTAATAATAATAATTATATAATATTTCTATTGTATCTTGGTATCATTTGTTCATCTATTGAATTTTAAAATGCATCTTTATAACATCTTATTCAGGTTCTTTTTGTATTTTGCCAAAATTAATTTTGTATTGACTTATTATTGCTTAGGGATTTTAGATTGTTGTCTTTTGATGTTAGTTTGCTTAATGGGACTTCATGTATTTATGTAAATAGTTTTATTATATTTAATAAAGTATAAAACAATCATTAATCTTATTATTTATTATTTTTTTCCTTTTATGGTTATTCAAGAGTACTTTATAAAAATAAAGTTTAAAAAAATTTATTATTTGATGTTATAATTATAATTTTTACTATGTATCTCTTGCAATTTTTATTGCTTTCAAACAATATGGTAGTTATGAGTAAAATGTTAGATACTGGCAATTTAGGCCTTGGTAGATCCAGGACTAATGCTCGATACAGGAAGATTATTAGGGATCTTCTTGGATCGTTATCAGATAACCTATTCTATTGTCCCAAGCCTGTTCTATGTTTTCGAGAGTGTGAATCTAAGCGTTGCCTTACATGTCCTTTAGCTGATAAGTCCCAGATTTCAAATAATCACAATCTTAATATGGTAAAATTTTGCAAAGCATACAATGTAATCTATTCATTGAAATGCAATTCGTGTAATATGGAATATATTGGACAGTCTTGTCAAAAAATACATAAGCGGCTAAATTTACATCGTTCTCATATTGATAAATTTAAAAAATCTAAATTTCAAACTACTCATAATATTGAATATACTCATTTCAAAAATCATGATTTTAAAAATATTACTATTAAAATACTTAAAATACAAAAAAAAAAAAAAAAAAAAAAAAAAAAATTATTGAAAGACTTTTTCTAGAATCTAAATATATAAGACATTTTAATACTACCTATCCTTATGGATTATATCAATGAGTATACAAAAAATCACATCCTGTTTTTTCAGATTTAACTAAATATGAAAATTATAAAAATCTTTATTCAGGATTAAATTTTTTAAACATAAAAAAAAACTTCAAGATCTGGTAGAGGTATACATAATAACAAAAAATACACTGATAATATTGTTATACAACAAGAGCTTGATGATCTTGAGGCACAATTTTGTAATGATTATTGTTGGTTAGCTATAAGAAAACATATTTTTAGTATTAAAAAGAAATATTTGAACCAATATTTCAAAGTATTTAAAAATAATCAATATTCTCCGCATTTTTGTGATATCTTTTATGATATTCATCATTATAGAGCAAACCTATTAAATAAAAGTCTTTCTAATAAACCTAAATATAAAACTAATAATACACAACTAATCATAAATTTTTCCAATCATGTATTTAATAATATCAATTTACACAATATCATAAACAACACTACTAATAATTTTCCATTAAAAAATTTTACTATTCACAAGACATATAAATATAATCGCACACTTGGACGTAAAATTTTTAATTACAATTCTTTTGCAAAACAAATGATCTCTTCAAATAATTACCCTTGTTATTGTAATGACCCAAAATTTCAAAAGTACATAAATACAACACATGGTCATATTATTACTGGTGATCTTAATATTGTAGAACAACCTATTTTACAAAACTTAATGCATAATGGCACAAAATTTCGCCTTCCATACATGTGTAAAATCAAATCCATAATATTGCAGTTTATTCAAGATATTGATTTATTTATATATAAAATTGCTATTGATTACAATAAACCTATCGAGTATTTTAGTGAATGGAGATTTTCTGTAATAGATAAATTAAAAAATGAAATTATAAAAAATTATCAACATATTACACATGCAGCTTTCAAAAATATAAATAAACATATATCAGAACTACAAAACAAATTTATAATTACTTATGTAGATAAATCTCCAAATAATTATGCTATTATTTGCAAAGAGTACTATAAAGTGTTAATTAACAATGCAATTAACACAAGTAATATTTTTAATAAAACTAAATTAAATATTGAAATTAATAATAGAAAATTATTAAATTATCACAAATTACTAAAAATCAAATGTAATAATTTAAATTATCCTTATCTTGTTATAATTCCAAAATTTCATAAAAATCCAATTAAATTTCGCACAGTTACCATCGGGTGTAACACATATAATAATAATGCAAGCAATTTACTTCTTAATATTTTAAAGCAGATAGATGATATAACAATAAAACATAATAACCAACATTGCCTAAAAACAGTTTTCAGCTTATTAATAAAATACATAATATCAATCTGGTAAAATTCATAAAAACATTGGATTTTAATGATTTATTTAATAACATTGATATAAAAGACTTACATAAAACAATGTGTATATTATTTAAAGAATTTAAATCTCAATTAAAATTAAAAGATCATATTTCCATAAATTTTTTAAAAACTTTATTAAACTTTACATTGCATAATAATTACATCATATATGACAATATTATTTATAAACAATGCCAGGGAATACCGCAGGGTGGGACCGCTTCTAGTATTCTCTCTGACCTTTACTTATATTATTATGAAAGAAATATTGGTCCGAACAATGATTATGTATTTTATCGCTATATTGATGACATTATCATTTTTTATTTCAATGATAAAAATTGCACATCACCACTCAATTTTTATTCTAATCAGCTTACATTAAGCGAAAATGATTTGATTAATAATAATATAAATTTTCTTGACTTAAAAATTAATATTAATGATAATTATAAATTAATATTTGATATTTATGATAAAAGATTTGACTTTCCATTTAAAGTAAATATTTTTACCAATTTTACTTCATGTTTACATAAATCAGTCTATATAAATATAATTATCAATTGCCTTCATCGTATAAAATATCTATGCTCAGATATAAATAAAAACAAAAATATTAGATTTATACGAAATCAAGCAAAACTATATGGTTATCCTATTTTTTTGATAAATTCAATTATCAACTCTTTTAAATAATATTTATTACATTATATAAATATAAACATGTTATGTAATAACTTATTTTGTTTTAGTGTGCGATAAAATATAGCAAATGATATAGCAAATAATACAATTAAAACATATATAAGGACTATTATTAAGCTGGTTGAACATTGTTTACACTTTATATGGTCATGGTGACTGTGCGTTTAGCCGATCACCTTTATATTAAGTGATACTAATGATCAGTTATAAAAAGTCTATAAAATGTCTTGTGATGTTCACAGAATTTTACATAATTATTGTGAGTAAGATATTTTATCTATTCTTTACAAGTTTTTTATTTCCAATTTTACTATTTCCAATTGTTTTCTGGTAATAATACAGTATACCTGGATGAATATACTGATCTTAGCATAAATGCCAGTATATTTATGAAATACTGTATTACTTTTTAAAACACGTGTGGATACATCCAGGCTGATGATTATATCTACACGTGTTTTTTCATATCCAATTCTAATTTAATTCTCTTGTTATCCAATTTTCCATTATATTTAGTTCATATTTCATTTCAAAATCCATTTGTATTCACTTGATATCAACTTCAAATTATTAACATTTTATGGTTTATTATATAATTTTTTTTTCTCTCTCTCCCTTTTTAAATATTCTTCATATTTTCAGTATTTTTGGCCAATTACCATTGAAGCAAATGCTATGGTAAAATTATGATTGCACTTGTTGATTTATTAACTATGTGGTATTCTGTCTACACTTTATTACTAATTATCTCTTAGGAGATTTAATTAGAATGTTACAAGAACTTGATATGTTTTTTGAAATTCAAAGATATATATATATATATATATATATATAGAGAGAGAGAGAGAGAGAGAGAGAGAGAGACAGAGAGTTTTACACAGAGATGCAAAATATTTGGTAGGACGGTACCTGTATGTATGTGTATACCACGAAGAACGATTTTGGATTCTTTAATTACAATTTTTAAAATTTAATTTTTATTGGAGTTTTAGCGTTTTTTTCAACGTTTTATAGCGATTTTTCCGCATAAGTAAGAGGAATGCGCCGATATAGTAAATTTTGTCCTCTTTTCAAAAATATTTAGTTGGAATTCGTACAGCGATTTTTGAATTTTTTGCGAATTATTTAATGAGATTTTTAGAATTTTTTCGCGTTTCGGGGCAATTTTTCGACATTAGTAAAAGTAATTCGGTTTCAAACTTTTAGCCAAAAATAGTAAATTTTGTCCTTCACGAATTTTTAATTTTCAACGATTTTTATTGAAATATCTATTGGGATTTCTATCAATTTTTTGCGTTTTGCAGCGATTTTTTGAAATTCGTAAAAGAATTCCGGTTCACTATAGTAAATTTAGTTCTCTGCTGTTTTTCAAATTTCGACGATTTTTAATGTGATTTTTAACATTTCCTTGCGTTTCGCGGCGATTTTTTGACATTTGTGAAAGAATTTCAGTTACAATGTCTTTGTTCACAGCAGTAAAAGGTTTCTCTTCTTTTCAATAAGGTTTATTCGGAATTCGTACGGCAATTTTTGCATTTTTCGCGAATTTTTATATGAGATTTCTAGAGTTTTTTCTCGTTTTGTGGCGATTTTTCAATATTAGTAAAATTGAATAACGTTTCAAATTTTTAGCCAAATATGGCAAATTTTATCATACAGTAATCCCTTAACATTCACGGATTTAACATTCGCGAATTTTGATTATTCGCGAAATATAAAATGAAGAACATTTCAACATTCGCGTATACTTATCTTGGTTATTCGCGGATTTCGTTTTATAAAGAATATCCTAATAATATTATAAATCTGATTGTGTGCAAATGTTAGGCGGAAGCCAGCGTCAAAATGAAGCATTTAATTATCCTGTATCTTTGCATATAAGTTGATTATAACGCTCAAATGAATATAGGCTGGTTTTTGTTTATTTTATTTCAATATTTTTCTTAAAAATTAAAAATTTCATTATTTTCATACAGAATAAATGGACATTTTTTCGTATATTTTAAAATGGTTGGTTGGTTTGGTTGGTTTGGCCCAAAGGGCCCGGTTTTGCAGCTTTTTTTTAAAATGGTTAAATTTATTTTACCGTTGCTAATACTTTATCGTTGCCAATATAAAATAAAACCCCTGAGTAATAATTTTTTATCAACAATTTATTTTCAAGTGAAAATTTTCCACGTGAAAAATGAAAAGGAAATGAATTATTTAAGAATTAAACAGAATATGAAATGATGTCATATTAGAAATAAAACGTGCGTTTTCAAATATTTGATAATAATACAAAGTGCATAAATACGAGTAAGTATGGAAAGCAAGCGAATATGATATGTCATATATAGAAAAATAAAACAGATTGGTTTTGATGTTGAAATAAAATGATCATGGGATATCAAATTATTCGTAATTAATTTTTCTTTTTTTTTTCTTTTTCACATGAAAGGAATTATTTTAAATGTACGTAATATATGTATTTTAAATGTATGTGTTGAAAATTAAAGTTCTGTGTTTTAAATGAAATGAGCGAAAGATTTATATTTTTAATGAATTCAATACGAATGATGGGATAGATTGGCGATTTATCGTCTGCACACGGCTAACATAAAGATCCATATTTTTAATTTAAATTTTAAAAAGTAAAAAATATTGGATGGCAAATGTCAATGATATGCATCGCAAAATTATCCGTATCGAAAATCAGAAAATCTTAATAAAAAGAACTATATTTTTTAAAAGAAAGTTGCTTTTCTCATAAAAGCTAAAGATTTAATATGATTGTGTCGAAGTAACAGCATTTTTCCTCTATCATTTTCCCACAATCGAAACACATTTGTAAATCGTAGTTTCGAACCGGAATTTAATTTTACATTTATTTTAGTTTTAAAATAGGAAAACTTTGTTGTCTTTTTTAAATATAGCTTTTTTTTAAAGTTGTTTCATAATAGATTTTTGTAAAGTCTTGTAGGATAAGAAAAATTGCATGGAATGCATGCTACAGCAATGTTTAAGTAAAATTACAATATTTTTTAAACTTAAAAAACAACAATGTTATCGAAAAGAAAATCGATTTTACCAACAAATTCGCGTAATGCAAAAGCAAAGAAGAAATCAAAAAGTAATGAATCTTTTCTTCCAGCCGAATTGTGTAAACTTGAACAAGCCGATCGTGCCAATTCATAACATTATAAACGTGAAAGCGCGTTCTATATAGTAGAATTTTTTTTACATATAGGTAGAACATTTCCGAGAATAGGAAGGTTAGGGATCTGTAATTAGGTCCATAGTCAATTTGCTTTTTTTTTTTTTTTTTTTTTTTTTTTTTTTTTTTTTTTTTTATCAAGTGAAATTTGGCGCAAAATTAAATACATTGTTGTAACCAGATTTGTTTTTTGCGTGGTAAACACTTAATGGTATTTTAGATGATCATTTCCCCGCTCACCTTTGATGCCAACTATGACTGTAAAACATATTAAAAAATATTAGCCGATAATTTTCTAATTTTCTTATTGCTTCATGATGTAAATAGACTTCCTGGTTCATACTTTAAACCTGAATCGGTCGTGCCATTGTCGTTCAATTTTTATTCCCAATCCTAACCCTAATCGTATCCTATCCTAATCCTGATAATAACTTTAAACAACATTCTTTGACAAGAATATGTAAATTAAATCAATATCCATAAATGGAATGAATGGAAAATAGAATAAATAGAAATGGCAAAATAAAATAACAAGAAAGTACATTTATTCGACACCTAACCCTAGAGAAAGCGTAAAAAATTTCAAGCGCATGAAATAAATCAAAATAATCCTATATATACTAACAAAAATATGTAAATTTAGATCATCATATTTGTGTCGTCGGTATTTATTTGCTTATAGTGTTCTTGACGCGATAGAGAAAATATCGAGGTTAAATTGGGCAGAATTTAAACTACTTTCTAGCAACCTTTATTTGCATTTTACAATCGCATCAGATTGTTATATCTTTGTGAAATATCTATCAATGTACAAAATCCACAAGCAGTTTGTTCACTATTTACACCACTTAGCGTGAAGCACTTAATTTAATATATACATAAACAAGATAATGTACTAAGAAATATATAACATATGTCTATGCAAATAAACAATATAATAATTCCCATTTAGCAATGCACACATATACAAATTGTACACCAAATGCCACCTAAAATGCACTGTTGTATAGAAGAATTCTGCAAGTGTTGTTTTTCTTTTTACGAAGAGGAATTCCTCGATTTTCACGATTTTACTTGGTCCTCCATTTTTCATTAGTTGCAGTTTCATTTTCGCGATTGTATATTATTTGGCATGAAATTTCACTTTTTTAAGACTGGGTTATGTCAAGGCCCCTATAGCAAAGAAATACCGTATGGTCTTCTATAAAATGTGATAAAGCTTTGGTTAATTATATATGTTGTTAATTATCAAGTGAAATGTTTTACTAAATTAATGCATTTATTCTTGTTTTAATGTTACGTGAACGAAGTCACGGGTAACAGCTAGTTTTATATATGTTGCGAATGGGAGAAAGAGCGTGCGCGGTCGGTCATTATTTTAATATTAATGAATCTACGGTTCGATCAATTAAAAAGAAACGAAAAGACTATAAGAGATAGCGTTTCAGCAAGTGCACCGAATAGTGCAAAAACCGTAGCGCAAGTACGAAAAAAGTAATTGGAAGAAGCTGAAAATGCCTTAAGTATTTGGATAGAAGATCTGAACCAGAAGCAAATGCTGCTAAGTTCAGCTTTAATACGAGCCAAGGCTAAAAAAATATTTGACGCGATAAAAGTAAAGGATGAGACTTTATTTGACTTCCAGGCAAGTAATGGATGGTTGGAAAATTTTAAACATAGGCATAGTTTACAGAACATAAAGTTAGTTGGCAAATCAGCGAAGTGCTCAAAAATTTACTGAAGAACTTCCAAAAATTATTGAAAGAGGCGGATATGTTCCAGAACAAGTGTTTAATGTCGACGAGACTGGCTTGTTCTGGAAGAAAATGCCGAAGAGAACTTTTCTCGCCAAAACAGAAAGCACAGCTCCAGGTTTTAAGGTATCTCTTCTGTTCTTAGGGTATCTCTTCAAGATAGGGTATTTCTTATGTTGTGTACCAATGCTAGAGACAATTTTAAAGTAAAGCCGATGTTAATTTATAGATCGCAAAATACTCGTGCTCTCAAAGGTAAAGATAAAAGCAAGTTGCCTTTTTCTGGCGAGCAAATTCCAAAGCATGGGTAACCAGCGTTTTGTTTAATGATTGTTTTATTCATGAGGTGAAGAAATACCTTTCATAAAAAAATACGTCAACTAATGTTCTACTCCTCATTGACAATGCTCCTGGATATCTTACTTAGTTTAAAAGATGCCCATCCCGACGTCAAAGTGGTTTTTTTACCCCCTAATACGACTTCACTGATCCAAACTTTGGACCAAGGAATCATAGCTGCGTTCAAAGCTTACTACACAAGAAGATCTTTCAAAATAATTTTAGAATCGACTGAAGTAAAATCAAAAGCCACGGTCACATCGTTATGGAAAATTTTAACATAGCAGATTGCATTGCCAAAATTGATGCAGCATGGATGGAACTTAATGAAAGTTCAATCAATTCTTTTGGCGAAATATTTGGCCCAAAGTGATACAAAAAGAAAATCAAATGCCTTCTATTTCCAAACCCCTTGAAGAAATCGTGGAAATGGCTCATCAGGTCGGAGGTTATGGTTTCGACGACAAGAGGAAAGAAGATGTGGAAGATCTGATAATTTCCCATGATGATGGACTTACTGAAGAACTTCTAGAAATCCTTGAAGAAAAAATTACAGTACCAGACAATGACACAGATGATGAGAGCAGAAATTGTGAAACTGGAGGTAAGCGTCTTTTTCATGTTTCTTTTTTTTTTGCTAAATTTTCTAAAAGTAAAATTTTTTATTGCACGTGAAATATTTTCTGCAAAAAATGTCGCAGCAATTTTAAAATTAAATTTTAAAATTACAATAACAACTTGTTGATAAAGCGATAGAATGTGATTCCTCGCTAGTCAGGAGTCTTAAATTTAAAAGAGAAATTGTGGCTGCAACTTTTCCTTACATAGAAATCCATAAACAAAAGATCTCTTCATACCAAACAATCGCATATTATTAGTTTTTTCCACCATCAACCAGCAAATAATCTTTTTACAATACTATGTTTATAATTGTTCAAACTTATTTAGAGTATATAATTTTATTATTTAATAAATATACTATTTACATTTCAACTGTTTTTTCTATTAAAAAAATCGTAAACCCTAACCCCTTTTATGCATGGAAGGACAGTCTCAACATTCGCGATTTTGACATTCGCGGAGATTTCCGTGAACCTAACCCTCGCGAATGTTAAGGGATTACTGTACTCGAGTTTTGAAATTTTGAAATTTTATTGTGATTTTTAGCGATTTTTAACATTTTCACATCGGTATATTTTTGTGATATCTGGGTTTTTAAATCTATCTATCTTTTTATCTGGGTTAGCTCCTCCCTCTTCTGAAAGTCTTTCGTAAATTGTTTCCTAGATAGTTTTCTCAAGTTTATGCATTAGTAAATATAATTCGATATACGGATTTATTAAAAAATGTCTTATAATATGAAAAAATATGGGCAACATGATATAAATGCATTTTCTGTATGTTAAAGCCACGCCTTAGTCAATGATGTTTTTTGAATAAAAATGAGAATTGTCGTTTCCTGATGTGATTGTGTTAAAATTCCGCAGCGATATTTCGACATTCGTGACAGAATTACGGCTATAATTTTTTTGCCCACTATAGTAAATTTTGTTCTCTGCAGTTTTTGAAATTTTTGAAATTTTAGCAATTTTAATGCGTTTTTCTTTATTTTTTCACGTTCCGGGTTCCGCAGCGATGTTTTGACATTCGTGAAAGGAATTCGGTTTGAAACATTTAGCTTAATATGGTAAATTTTGTCGTCCATGATTTTTGAATTTTTAGTGAGTTTTCGCGTTCCGTTGTGATTTTTGGACATTTGTAAAAAGAATTCAGTTTCAAACTTATAGCCTAATATAGTAATTTCATCCTTCACGATATTTGAAGTTTTTGCGTTTTTTTATGCGATTTTAAGCCTTTTTTCGCGCTCCATGATGAATTTTTGACACTTGTGAAAAGGAATTCTCTTTCAAACATTTAGTTTTATGTAGTACATTTTCTCTTCAGCTGCTGTATATAAACCACACCCTCAATTGAACTCCTACAGGTTTCGAAGGCGTGCATTCCTCAAAAGATTTTTTAATTTGATGAATCAGATTCTTGTCGCAAGCTCCTGATTGGTAAATTCTAAACTTGCAAGAGTTCGATTAAGGGTGTGGTTTGTATGTATTTGAATGAGTAGGCTTAGGCCTACTCACTGAGGAAAATTTGACTTTTGATTTTTAAAAACTTTTAATGTTGTTGTGGTTTACTAATATTTTCAAGTTATAATAATTAAATTATTCACGATTTAACTGTTATTAAAAATAATAGTTACTTTAGCGCCACCCTACATATATTTTGTAAATTTCATTGAGTATGGTTATAAACAAAATGGTCCTAAAATATATGTCAAAAATGCAAAGGTAGGTAGAGGGGACCTAAATAAGCATATTTCGTATAGGAATGTGGGTTCGGAAATGCCGCGTTAAGGCAGTAGAGGGCGCAGTTGAGTTCGGCGAATGAAAACGTTTCGCTGTGTTTAATCGTCTTTCCCCGCACGGTTTTCGAGCAACAGGCATCGTTAAGCCAATGCGGAACTTGCCGACATGCATTTCATGTATGGGGCTGCGCAAGAAGATGCTCAAAGGATGTACATGGAACGATTCCCGGGTAGGAATCTGGCGGATCGCCGAACGATTGAACGTCTTCATCAGGAGTTGTGCGCAAGTGGATTGTTTTATGCTTCCAGGCGTGATACGGGTACTGGAAGATATCGCAGAATTCCAGCAGTAAAAGAAGAAGTATTATGCACAGTAGAGTATAGTCCTTCGACAAGCTCGAAAGCCGTTGAACGCGCGCATTCTTTGAGCAGCCGCTCCATTTCTTTGCGCAGCCCCACACATGAAATGCATGTCGACAACCCCCGCATTGGTGTAACGATGCATGTTGCTTGAATCGTGCGGGGAATGACGATTCAAGCCAGCGAAACGCTTTTATCCGCCGAAATCAACTGCACCCTCTACTGCCTGAACGCTGGATTTCCGCACCCACATTCCTATTCGAAATATGCTTATTTAGGTCCCCTCTACCTACCTTTACATTTTTGAAATATATTTTAGGACCACCTTGTATACAGGGTTCGTACGCCTTTTATCACAATTTATTTAGAGAATTTTTCGCCTTATTTAAATGCAGAAAATATCACAAATCCTGCAATTAAATCTGAGATTTCTGCAATTTAAATATTAAATAGAAAAATTCTATTAAGAAATGTGGCAAAAGCGTACGAACCCTGATATATATATATATATATATATAGAATATTCGAAGGAATCATTCGAGCATGCACAAAAACATATATGGCAAACTTCAAAATTGTTTTATTCAATAACTACCTGAAAATTGAAAAAAAAAAAATTCAAATTTTAATTAAAATTAGATATAAGAGATTAAAAACTTCAAATATATTTCGTATTGCAAAATTTCTGGGGGAAACTGATTAAAAAGGATACGAATTTTGCCACCTATGTTTTTCCTTCTTTTTTGTTTACAAAATCTCTGGTAGTGATTGATTTGAAAAAATACGAATGTTGGCAACTATGCTTTTGCGCATACCCGAATGATTCATTCGAATGAAAAAATCATTCATTCTGCTCATCAGTGATACATAGTATATTATAACAATTATTAAAAGTAAAAATTATTTATTTAGAAACATGTTTGTCCATTTTTAGCAAAATTTGCATTTCTAAATTACAATCCCATAAACAAGGATATTTTCCACATAAGATGGTCATAAAATGTTTTGCTAGACGTCGAAACTTCGATTTATTTCTTTAATATGAACAGGCTGTACCGTTGATTGCCATTAGCAATTTGTTGCCATTTTGTCAAAATGAGCCAGGAAGAGTCATTTATTTGTTTCTAAAAGTAACTTCAAGAGTAACATTGATACTCGGTGCAAACTACTGAGTTTTTGTAAAAATTTGCTCGCTGGATTACATTTTTCAAAAGATTGTTCGTTACACTACAAACTATGAGAAAACTACTGTAATTTCTATACTTGTAGCGTGCTGCTTAGGACGTATATGTATATGGCATTGATAGAATGAGTGTAAAACGTTCATTAATTAAACTTTCACTAACTAATAAGAAATTTTATTAAACAACAATTGTGCCTAAATTAAAAATTTCAACAATTTTTAAATTTCTTTTTAATAAAATTATGCAAAATGAATAATAAATAATTATATTTTTTTCAACATGGAAAACTTCTCGCCACAACAGACAGTTAAAAAATAATAATCTCGTATTGCTGACACGCACACGTAAAAGAAATGGTTTCTGTTCGAGCATGATATAATTATTCTGTTTTAGTACACCGCCTCTAAACCAGTGCTGCCAGTCCGCTATTTTTCTATTCAAATTTCTTAATTGCCACCAATTTTTTGGCAGATAATACTGTTACAAAAAAAGTAGTGGCAATCGAGAAATCGGAATAAATTAAAAAGTTCTTCCGGTCTATACCGGGAGAAAAAGGCAGTTTCAACGTAGCCTCTTTATTACTTGGTTTTAACAAATGAGCTAATTTTACTTGAAAAAACACGAAAGCTAAAATGCTTGCAACCAAATTTAGTAGATTCCCAGTTTGTTCGAGGCTAACGAGAAAGACAGGCTACCGCGGTGCATTCCACATATCTTTTTTTACAGACCGCTAGAGTGACCTGATGTTCTTTTCCTACACCTGCATTGGTGCATTCGAGCATCACGTGACTCCCGCGGTCTGTAAAAAAAGATACGCGTAAGGCACCACGGTAGCCTTTCTTTTTCGTTAGCCTCGCAGTTTGTTCAAATGACGTCACAAGTTGCGTGATCACCGTCCCTTGAATACTAGGTATGTGCGCTGACACAAAAATGTCGGCTGTCGTCGGCGGATTTTTTTAAACGTTTGTACAGTCCCCAGAATTTACACACCAGTAATTTCTAAAAGTTTTCTTTCAGTTATTTGATTTCATAAAAACAAGGCAAAGAAAACTTTTAGAAATTATAGGTGTTTAAATTAGCGGTACAGTACAAACAATGAAAAAAATTCGCCTACGGCTGTCGCCATTTTCGTGTCAGCGCGCAAGCATAGTATTCAGGGGGCAGTGGCTTGATAATCCAAAATCATAAAAATGGCAGAATTGATGACTTTTTATATTATGTCATATATTTATACATATTTTGGAAAAGCACATTTTTATACATCGGGTTTAATGACACTTCCACTTTATTTTTATTGTAAACAATACGTGAATATAGATGGGCATTTTCCCTTTTTTTCGACATGAACTGCACAATTATTCATTCTGAAAGCTGCTAGCTAGCTTTGCAGTTTTAGGGTTATTGATATTCCCTGAAAATTTCCCTGATCGGAGGCCACACTGAGTTTGAAATGCCATCCAAACTAGTGTCGCCACTAAAGCCTTGTTTTAATGCAGAAATTCCGAATTCATATCGTAAGTTCCAAAAGAACTTTTAGTTTAAGTAATCACGAAATGTCTCTCATTAAATAAAACAATAATTTCTATTCGGAATTTCCGAATAGAAGGAAAGCCAAACTGGCTACTCTGAGCCAAACACCAGGGTTCGTACGCTTTTACCATAATTTTTTAACAGACTTTTTCGCCTTAATTAAATACAGCAAATTGTTAGAAATCTTGTAATTAATCGAGGTGTGTACAATTTCTGCTGTTTAAATATGCAATAGAAAATTTCTTAAAAAAATATTGGTAACAGCGTATGAACACTGAAAGATACATTTTATTATTATTATTATTATTATTATTATTATTACTATTAAGTCATCTATTTAGACAACTCATATCAAGAATGTTGATCTGAAGTTTCTGCTTAGTTAAGTCGCAATTTGAAAGTATTCTATATTAAGTTAATTTTATCTTTAAAAATTTTTGGTGTTCAGTTTAGAATATTTATCAAAAAATTAATTGTAGTTAAAAAAACAAAACAAATAGAAATGGGTGTCCGAAAATTATTGGACACATTTCAAAATCATGTAAAAAAAAAAAAAAACTAGACAGTATAGAAACAAAATGTGTCTACTAACTTACAACAGACGTACAAAAGTTAATCCATCTCGATGTGAGATCCCTTGGTTACGTGTAGTTTGGCGATACTCGATTTCATTCTATGTATTTGAAAGCGTCTGAGGAGTTATGGATGTTAACAACAGCTGTGATACGCTGCTTCAATACCTGCAAATTAGTACAAGGCGTCTGATACACACAATCCTTCACATAATCCCACATGAAAAAATCCAACGGGATTAAATCTGGAGATTACCAAAGCCAAGGAATCGGACCACCACGACTAATCTATCTTTTGAGGGAAATTCTAGGAATATCAATGTAACAATGTTGCAAAAAAAAAAAAAAAAACTTTTGGAAACATGGTTATTAATGCGTGACGTCAAAAAACTACCACTAATATTAGTTTTTTTTAAAAATAATTTTGTAATGAGTGAAATATTTTTTGAACACCGTATATATAAAAAATTTCTAAATATGTTAATTTACCCCCCCCCCCCCCCCCCACACACACACACAAAAAAAAAAAGACACAGGCTGTTTTTTATCCCATTTTGGGGGAAAATGTCGTGTCATTAGAACCTGAGTCTGATATCGAAAGCTCGCAGTGTGAAATTGCTAACAACATTAAAAAATTGTTTCAAGATTAACTTTCTCATTTAAAAATATCTTATCTCATAGAAATAAGTATTAATCCTAAATACTTCCACAGACAACGTTTCGTGTTTTTCATGTCCTTGTAAAATCTGTTTAAAATAGCAAATTTATTATTTATACCCAAACACTGGTAGAAATCTGCAAAAGTGGTAATTTTTATTTTGAAATATCATTGTAGGACAGTGGCAAAAAGTTAGGAGTTCTGTTTTCCAGTAATTCTGCAAAAGGACTTCAAACAGAAAGCGAGCATAGACAAGGGATATCCTACAGCTTCTTTACGTTACTAAGAATATTTTTCCTTATATCTCATCAATAACAATTCAATTTGCTTAAAAGCGGATTTCTAAAGGATTATCAGGGTTCGTACGGATCAGGGAATTTTCCAGGAGTGTTACCAGTCTTTTTCTATAGAAAAATAAATCTAAGTTAAACTCGAGAAACTTTGCCTTCTTTTAAGGAGACATTTTCTGTAAGAAAATACTGGTACCGAAGAATTTCCTGGTCGCAAAATTCCAGGAGGCGTACGAACCCTGGATTATAAAATATTTTAAGAAACTTAGATTATCGTAATTTCCGGCGTATAATCCGCGGATCAAACAATCATGTTTCGTCCCAGAAATTTTATTTTACAAAATGTAAGATATTAGATCGCTGTAAATATTTAGGTTCAATTATTGAATAACTTCTAATTCTGTAAACCCTATGATGGAATGCTACAGAGTGATCAATTAAATTATTTGAATTTAAGTCTGACTGCATAGGATTTACCACTATATTGCTGTTTATTGATTAATATGAGTATTTTAAATTATCCGAGACGTATAGTATTTATTTTGCACCTATGACTCTAAGGATCTGATATGATAATTTATACTTAGAAAATTTTATTAGACAAATTATCAATTAATTATAGAAAAGAAAAAGTTGCGTTGTGAATTATTTTTGAAGTTCGGATCCTCTTTGAGCCAATTACAATCATCAAAGGTTACCTGCAGAGAGTTATGTAACATTAAATAAATAATGGCTTATTTTAAAACCTAGATTGTAATATTAAAGAAAATATTTCCTAAAATAAAAGAATTAATATTAATTCAATAAATTAAGTAAACAAAAGGAAAACTGACTAAAATTAATTGAATATAAAATTGAGTTTATTTACAAGATAATTATAAGCATTTAATTAAAAAACAAACATAAATGTTTAAAAAAACAAAAAAAAAAAACATATTCAATCCTAGTTGAGAACTGTATTCTCAACATTTATTTTCTGAGAATTACAGTTTATCTTACTGAATTAACAAATTCGATTTTGAAGGCAGAGTTCCATACCCTAGAAGTATTTTTTTTGATTAGCCTTTTTATGTTTAGATCGGGGTAGGATCTTCATACACACGTAAGTTCGTATTATTAAAAGAATATAGCTTAATTAAATAAAATGGAACAATGGTGAAGGAAGATTGTTTGTTACCTTATATTACTAGATAACGTTGACAGCAGGAGGTGATGGCTGACGCGTTTTCGCTTTTCCTTAGCGCATACATTTCCATCTATTGGCACACACACTCAAAATCTGTTTTTAGTTAGAGAGCAGTCAACCTTCTACTTTTCCATCTTTTTTGAATCTGAACTCTAAAAAAAAAAATCACATTCTTTTCGTGGAGCAAAAAAAAAGGGATGGAATCATTCTTCCCTTTTCACATAAAATTAAGGCCTTATACATTTAACTTCTTGAAAATTTGCATATTTCGGCCATACCTCTGATTTTAGAGAGATGACCATTTGCAGGCGGGAGAAATTTGGTACTCCCCTTGAGTGTTTCATAGGCCCGTCGGTACAATAGCGATTCCTCTTGACGCCGTGCTGTGTCTGGGAGGTAAAGATGCTTTGACTTGGGAAGTCTTCGTGCCTATTTAAGCTCTCATAAATAAATGTGTCATATTATTGTTCTGACAATTTTCTCCATGACATTTTTATTAGGTGTAGTTAAATCATTCGTGGGAACGGAAAAACAAATATTTCCTTGACTGCCGTGGTTCACTTTGTTCCGCAATTATCTATCTGTATGCGCTGATCCTAAAATGGATCATTAATTTGTATTGTTCACTGTTCACTGATTAAAATGATACCAAATACTCTGTTAATATGCAGAAAAAAACCAAATACTTTTGTTTTTATAGTGTGTGCTAGTTTAGATCTAGATGGTGGTATTTCTCACCATCATCTCTTCCCCCGACATTAGAAAAAAAAAAGGTCAACAGTATCTTTTTTTTTTGTATATATGTAGCCACAAAGTAGTCGATGAAAGTCCATCGTCGTATTATATTGAAGATCAAAACTGAAAATGTTCAAATGGAAAAGTCTAGGAACTTGGGATAAGCTGGAGTGTCACTAGGTTTGGAGTGTAAGTAGGTTTGCAACACCAGAAAAAAAGTTTTACACATTGGTGAAATAAAGCGTAATCAAAAGTTCACTGTTGAAAAATCTGATGAAAGACATGACTTCTTCAGCAAGTTATCATGTGTAGTTGGTTTCAATTTCCATTGTTCCAAAAACATTTATTAAAATTTTGAGTTTTAATAGGTCCAAATCCAAATAAAGCAGGAAAATTTGAATAAGCCAAATAATAAAATAAAATGCCCGAGAGAGGAAAGAAAAAAAATTAATTTTCTTTTCCACTCTTATATTTTAGTTATTACATACATATAAATTGGCAAATCTTTTATTTTAATTATTACAGGCTAATTAGGTACCCGTGAATGGAAACACAATATACAGAATCATTTAAAACAAATACTCAATATAATCAGTAAACTGTATGCATTTATAATTAATACCATGCATAGAAAAAAAAATTATATAATATATCAAAAAACATTGAGAGAAAACACATCTATATAATCACATGTCTGTTGTACTACAATCTTTATTATAAACATTATAATATAATTCTCACATGAATTATTTTCTCTTGAGCAGAAAGGAAAACTTCTTTTTTTTTTTTTTTTTTTTTTATATATATATAAAGAAAATGTTATGTTAAAAAAAAATCTTATCATTCTTACTAAAACAATTGTTTTGGAATATGTGAAAAGGCAATACACTTTTAAACTGTCTTCCTTGGAATGAACGGGGTTGGGAAAAAAAAAGCAGAAGAAGAAAAAGAATAATCTTTTCTCCCTCTAATCCATCACCGCTAAGCGGAAGGATAGAGAATGACAGCTAGATGACCCTAAGGCTCCTATAATAGGATTATTAGGTATTATAGGAGCTCTAGATGACCCTACCTGTGGACAATGACCCATCTCCCTACCTTCGGGATTCAGGTGTACACGGGGGACGATTTGCGAAATGATAAGCCGTGTATTAGGTATCTTTCCTCACCTGTGGGCAATGTTTACTAAACTCCTGGATTACTGACCGTGGAAAAAAAAATCAGTGAAACGATTTGATTGCACGTGTGTCTGTGAAAAGGATTACTCGCGAAAATCCAGCTATGGTTTTTTTTATTGTTAAAATAAAATTAAATGTGTGATTAAAATAAAAAAAAGTCGTGTATACCCGGCTTGGATTAAAAAAAAAATGGGGTATGTAATACTTAAATCTGTATATCTGCTTAATTACAGAAAATAGATTCTATAAAAAAAAGATCGGTACACGTGGTAACGTGGTCAAATCCGTTTGCATCGCACTATCTTCTCGTCAATTTATATATTTACTTATTTATTTATATTATGTATAAAAACGTAATGTATTATAATATATATATATATTTTTAATATAATATTGATTTTCTAGTTACAATTTAAGTTAGCGAGAACAAACATTGCTTTGCACAAACGAAAATGTGCCTGCAATTGTAAAGTGTTTATTTAATTATTTATTCTTCTTATTATTATTATTTTAAAATATATTAACGTGTAAATATACATATTTAAGGAATGGAAAGCGAGCGTTCGCTTTTCTTTTCTCTTATTTTTTTTTTGTTTTATAAAATATTACATATAATAGTTAGAGAAAAAAAAAAGATTAAACAAATTCTTTTTTTTTTTTTTTGTAAAGTTTGGAAATTTAGTTAATTAGAAATATCTCAGCTAAATGCATTATTAGATGCTCTGCGCAGATAGTCTCAATTTCGCCTGCAAAAACGAGACTTTAACATCCAATAAATTGCTGAAATGATCATTGACATGTATACAACACCTTTTATTATTATTATTTTTTAAGTATGAAATAATTTACCTAAATATTTAAGGTATAAATTAAACATCCAATTTATGTTTTGTAATAATTGAAACGTTCAATGGTTTTTTTTTTTTTGTAATTAAATTATCTGAAATGTTAATCCTTAGGGACAACTAATATTTTTTTTTTTTTTTTTTTTTTACTTCTTTGTTTTATAATATGAAATCGTACAATTATTCTAAAATTAAAATTGAAACGCGTTGTTCTAACCAAGTTATAGATTATATCATAAATATTAAACTAAAATAATTTTGTAAAATCTGAGCAATTTTTTTTGTTATAATAATTCAAGTGGATTCGTCAATCCGTGGCTTTAAGCAAAGGACGAATTATTATAAATATTGGTCAATATAAAATGTTGTATTATTATTATTTATATTTGTGTCGCCGAGTGAATAGATGTTGACTTGTAATTTTAAATCGATTAGTTATATGTTTTGTGCTACATATAAAGACTTTTATTTTCACTTTTAGTAGAGGGGGTAAGGTTATATATTAAAATTTTTTTTTGTTTTGTTATATAAATTAGTATAAAATGGGTTTGAAAGGGTGATACCATGGCAAGGCTGCCTCTGTTTTTATTTTTACCGTAATTATTATTATTTTTTTATTTAACGTGCATGTTTGTTCATAACTCCCTCTGACGAGCCATATTCCTCAGTAGTACATTGTGTGCAGTTTTGTATGGTTTAGTCTGCAGAGGATAATTATGTATTAAATTAAATCTTGGGACGACTAATGAAGATTGTCCGAGTGTATCGTAATTCTTAGAAAAGGCATGTGCATTATTTAGAAGTATTTTTTTTAATTTTTCTGCTGTGTCCGAGTCTAAATGTTGTAAATTAAAGTCGTCTGATCTAAGTTCTGCTTTTCTCCGTTCACGAACTTGCTCTAAATTCAGATTATTAATGTGCACTACCTGCTTCGTTACTTCCTGACCCTCAGTGTCAACTGATTTTATTTCAAAATGTTTAGAAATTTTGCCAATGTTCATTCCCTTTGTTAAGATTAATTTTTGTTGTGATTTGTTAGTGATTATTATATGAATTTTATTATCCTTGGCAATTTCATGAATTGATGTTTTATAATAAATTTCCATATTATGTTTAATCGGTTCCAAGAGTATTGTATTTGTAGTTGCGAATTTATCTGGATCTAATAGTAATGCAACAATTTTTTTTTGGCCTGGTAGTAACTCCGTTGTCTGTGTTAGTTTTGCTGTAACAAAATTTTTGTGCGAGATGCGTTTTTTTTTCTTTTTGCGTATTGTTTCTTTATTTTGATCCTCATTAGAGTTAGCAGTTAAGTTACTTATCAGACTTTGAGGTTCATTTTCTAGAAATTGAAGTGCAATGTTTTTGTTTTTTAATTTCATGGTTTTATCTTCAAAATCTAGGATAATATTGTTTGTTTTGAGGAAATCGAATCCCAATAGCATATTGTAGTTCCGACCAAAATCTTGAGTTGTAACATAGAATGCCCCCGATACAAAAACGTTTTCCAATTTGAAAGTTAATTTAATGCATTGCTTAAAAGAGATTGTCGAATTTGTTAATGTTTGAATTTTTACCTGGTTACAGAGATTTTTATATTTTGCGTGTGCATTCTTTAATTGTTCGAACAATATAGGTGATGCCAAAGTTACTGCCGCCCCATTGTCTGTCAAAGCATTAATCTTAACACCATTAATTTCAAAAGTAATAATCGGAAGTTGAGAATTGTCATTACTTTTGACACTAGCAATAATTTTGTTATTTTTTTTAGACCCGCAGTGAGACTTACGCGGGTGCCTTGTATTTGAGAATGTAAGTCCCGACTTTAGTTTCCCTTATTGTTACTAGAATTCTGATCATGATCTTTATCTTGTTTATTGTTTTCAAATGTCTGCTGTGAATTTTTTTTGTATAATCATGTTTTTTATAATTATTTTGCTTGTAGCCCCCTCTATGCCCTCTATAATTTCTTCGCTGGTCATATGATCTCAGTTCGTTGAAATTGCCTCCATAATTTCCGAAACTGGGATATGATATCGGCATAAATTGTTGGTGGGGTGGGGGTGGTGCATAGTACATGTACTGAGGAGCAGAATATTGCATAGGGTTGAAGTTTTGGTGCGTGTAATTTGGGGTTTGCTGAAAGTTTCCCTGAGCTTGTTGGTTTCCCCCTTGATAAAAATTTGGTTTTTCGATTTGAATATTCTCAGGAATTTTTTTATTTTCGTCCACGTAATTACTGCTGTTTTGTTCGTTGCCCTTGTAAAACCAACAATGTGGGTTCGTATGGGATGTGGATTTACAGTACTTGCAAAACCTAGTTGTATCATTGTTAGTGGCATTTACCTTTAATTTTATGTTATTTAATTCCGCGGTTAATAATTTTATATTCTCTGCACTTTCTACATTGAGTTTAAGCAGTTCATTTAACAAATCAGAATCTTTAGTTTTGGAAATGTTGTTGATGTCCTTTAAATTGACATGTGAATAAGCCTCCTCTAATTTTAAAGCTATGTTGCACGCTGTTTTAAAGTCCGGCGGAGAGTTTTTTCTTACTTCCAGACTTAAATCACTACGAATTGATTCCAAAAACTGAGATAATTTGATCATTTTCATGAATGTAGAGCTGTTGTTAGCTCCTATATCTTGCCCACTTTTTTTTAGATAAAGGTCTGCTGCCGCATTAAATTCTAATATAAATTCGTTCATGTTTTGTTCCGGTTTTTGTTTGAGATTGCAAAATTTCTTTTGCGCTTCTAGAAATGTGGTTTTAGGTTCGAATAATTGTTTTAACTTTGTTTTAAAGGTTTCTAAGTTCTGTTCCACGAACAAATTTTGATCCCTCATCAATTTATCTTTAGCAGGTCCTACAATTTTCGCCTTTAATATAGTTAATTTAGAATCATTATTCAATTCAGTTTTATTGATGAGATTGTCAAATTGTAAGAAAAAATGGTTAATATTTGCTTCCTTTTTTCCATCATAGTATGGAATCAGATTAATTAGGCTATCTGCATTTGGGGTGTCCATTGTAGTAATTTTAGGAGTCGCTTTTTCAGAATTTATAATTTTCTTCTCTTTCTTTTTTTTCTTCTTCTTATTATTCTTATTATTTCAAATAATATTAGTGTCTACAGTTTGATTATTTAATTCGCGTAATTGTTGTCTAGTTTTGACACCAGTATCTATTCTACTAATTCTTTGACTTTTACGCTTATTCATCCAATTAAAGTACAAAAATCATAAAATAGAGAGAGTGCAAAAAAAAATTGTTTAACATAAAATAAAAGATACCCAATGGTGAATTGTTATGCACTGTTCGAGAAATTAATTATATATAAAAACAAGTATATATAATATATGTCATTTCAATATTTGAGCATTATTATGTATTTATTTTATATTTGCTGCTGTTGCAATATATGTAACACAAGTCATATTTTCCATTCTTTGTTAATACAAATCAACTCAATAACACTTATTATTATTTAATATATCATTATATATTTAGTGAGGTACCCAAAAAGAATTGCCAAGCATATGCATGTTACAGAGTGTATATGAAGATTCCCCAATGAATGCTTTTTTTTTTTTTTTTTTATTAGTTGTTGAAAAGAGGAAAAAAAAAATTTTCAAAAGAATTTTAAAATTAAGAACATTTATGTTAGCAAAAAAAAAAAATTTTTTTTTTGCAGTCTTAATATTGCATATATATTTTTATATTTTAAAAAAAATTATACAATAACCTAAAGTTCTATTTCTAAAATTAAATTAATATATTAAAATAATTTGGAAAGAGGTAACGGTACCACTTCTATTTCTGTAAACCCTATGATGGAATGCTACAGAGTGATCAATTAAATTATTTGAATTTAAGTCTGACTGCATAGGATTTACCACTATATTGCTGTTTATTGATTAATATGAGTATTTTAAATTATCCGAGACGTATAGTATTTATTTTGCACCTATGACTCTAAGGATCTGATATGATAATTTATACTTAGAAAATTTTATTAGACAAATTATCAATTAATTATAGAAAAGAAAAAGTTGCGTTGTGAATTATTTTTGAAGTTCGGATCCTCTTTGAGCCAATTACAATCATCAAAGGTTACCTGCAGAGAGTTATGTAACATTAAATAAATAATGGCTTATTTTAAAACCTAGATTGTAATATTAAAGAAAATATTTCCTAAAATAAAAGAATTAATATTAATTCAATAAATTAAGTAAACAAAAGGAAAACTGACTAAAATTAATTGAATATAAAATTGAGTTTATTTACAAGATAATTATAAGCATTTAATTAAAAAACAAACATAAATGTTTTTTTAAAAAAAAAAAAAAAAAAAAAAAAACATATTCAATCCTAGTTGAGAACTGTATTCTCAACATTTATTTTCTGAGAAGTACAGTTTATCTTACTGAATTAACAAATTCGATTTTGAAGGCAGAGTTCCATACCCTAGAAGTATTTTTTTTGATTAGCCTTTTTATGTTTAGATCGGGGTAGGATCTTCATACACACGTAAGTTCGTATTATTAAAAGAATATAGCTTAATTAAATAAAATGGAACAATGGTGAAGGAAGATTGTTTGTTACCTTATATTACTAGATAACGTTGACAGCAGGAGGTGATGGCTGACGCGTTTTCGCTTTTCCTTAGCGCATACATTTCCATCTATTGGCACACACACTCAAAATCTGTTTTTAGTTAGAGAGCAGTCAACCTTCTACTTTTCCATCTTTTTTGAATCTGAACTCTAAAAAAAAAATCACATTCTTTTCGTGGAGCAAAAAAAAAGGGATGGAATCATTCTTCCCTTTTCACATAAAATTAAGGCCTTATACATTTAACTTCTTGAAAATTTGCATATTTCGGCCATACCTCTGATTTTAGAGAGATGACCATTTGCAGGCGGGAGAAATTTGGTACTCCCCTTGAGTGTTTCATAGGCCCGTCGGTACAATAGCGATTCCTCTTGACGCCGTGCTGTGTCTGGGAGGTAAAGATGCTTTGACTTGGGAGGTCTTCGTGCCTATTTAAGCTCTCATAAATAAATGTGTCATATTATTGTTCTGACAATTTTCTCCATGACATTTTTATTAGGTGTAGTTAAATCATTCGTGGGAACGGAAAAACAAATATTTCCTTGACTGCCGTGGTTCACTTTGTTCCGCAATTATCTATCTGTATGCGCTGATCCTAAAATGGATCATTAATTTGTATTGTTCACTGTTCACTGATTAAAATGATACCAAATACTCTGTTAATATGCAGAAAAAAAACCAAATACTTTTGTTTTTATAGTGTGTGCTAGTTTAGATCTAGATGGTGGTATTTCTCACCATCATCTCTTCCCCCGACATTAGAAAAAAAAAAGGTCAACAGTATCTTTTTTTTTTTTTGTATATATGTAGCCACAAAGTAGTCGATGAAAGTCCATCGTCGTATTATATTGAAGATCAAAACTGAAAATGTTCAAATGGAAAAGTCTAGGAACTTGGGATAAGCTGGAGTGTCACTAGGTTTGGAGTGTAAGTAGGTTTGCAACACCAGAAAAAAAGTTTTACACACTGGTGAAATAAAGCGTAATCAAAAGTTCACTGTTGAAAAATCTGATGAAAGACATGACTTCTTCAGCAAGTTATCATGTGTAGTTGGTTTCAATTTCCATTGTTCCAAAAACATTTATTAAAATTTTGAGTTTTAATAGGTCCAAATCCAAATAAAGCAGGAAAATTTGAATAAGCCAAATAATAAAATAAAATGCCCGAGAGAGGAAAGAAAAAAAATTAATTTTCTTTTCCACTCTTATATTTTAGTTATTACATACATATAAATTGGCAAATCTTTTATTTTAATTATTACAGGTTAATTAGGTACCCGTGAATGGAAACACAATATACAGAATCATTTAAAACAAATACTCAATATAATCAGTAAACTGTATGCATTTATAATTAATACCATGCATAGAAAAAAAATTATATAATATATCAAAAAACATTGAGAGAAAACACATCTATATAATCACATGTCTGTTGTACTACAATCTTTATTATAAACATTATAATATAATTCTCACATGAATTATTTTCTCTTGAGCAGAAAGGAAAACTTCTTTTTTTTTTTTTTTTTTTTTTTTATATATATATAAAGAAAATGTTATGTTAAAAAAAAATCTTATCATTCTTACTAAAACAATTGTTTTGGAATATGTGAAAAGGAAATACACTTTTAAACTGTCTTCCTTGGAATGAACGGGGTTGGGAAAAAAAAAGCAGAAGAAGAAAAAGAATAATCTTTTCTCCCTCTAATCCATCACCGCTAAGCGGAAGGATAGAGAATGACAGCTAGATGACCCTAAGGCTCCTATAATAGGATTATTAGGTATTATAGGAGCTCTAGATGACCCTACCTGTGGACAATGACCCATCTCCCTACCTTCGGGATTCAGGTGTACACGGGGGACGATTTGCGAAATGATAAGCCGTGTATTAGGTATCTTTCCTCACCTGTGGGCAATGTTTACTAAACTCCTGGATTACTGACCGTGGAAAAAAAAATCAGTGAAACGATTTGATTGCACGTGTGTCTGTGAAAAGGATTACTCGCGAAAATCCAGCTATGGTTTTTTTTATTGTTAAAATAAAATTAAATGTGTGATTAAAATAAAAAAAAGTCGTGTGTACCCGGCTTGGATTAAAAAATAAATGGGGTATGTAATACTTAAATCTGTATATCTGCTTAATTACAGAAAATAGATTCTATAAAAAAAAAAGATCGGTACACGTGGTAACGTGGTCAAATCCGTTTGCATCGCACTATCTTCTCGTCAATTTATATATTTACTTATTTATTTATATTATGTATAAAAACGTAATGTATTATAATATATATATATATATTTTTAATATAATATTGATTTTCTAGTTACAATTTAAGTTAGCGAGAACAAACATTGCTTTGCACAAACGAAAATGTGCCTGCAATTGTAAAGTGTTTATTTAATTATTTATTCTTCTTCTTCTTATTATTTTAAAATATATTAACGTGTAAATATACATATTTAAGGAATGGAAAGCGAGCGTTCGCTTTTCTTTTCTCTTATTTTTTTTTGTTTTATAAAATATTACATATAATAGTTAGAGAAAAAAAAAAGATTAAACAAATTCTTTTTTTTTTTTTTTTGTAAAGTTTGGAAATTTAGTTAATTAGAAATATCTCAGCTAAATGCATTATTAGATGCTCTGCGCAGATAGTCTCAATTTCGCCTGCAAAAACGAGACTTTAACATCCAATAAATTGCTGAAATGATCATTGACATGTATACAACACCTTTTATTATTATTATTTTTTAAGTATGAAATAATTTACCTAAATATTTAAGGTATAAATTAAACATCCAATTTATGTTTTGTAATAATTGAAACGTTCAATGTTTTTTTTTTTTTTTTGTAATTAAATTATCTGAAATGTTAATCCTTAGGGACAACTAATATATATATTTTTTTTTTTTTACTTGTTTGTTTTATAATATGAAATCGTACAATTATTCTAAAATTAAAATTGAAACGCGTTGTTCTAACCAAGTTATAGATTATATCATAAATATTAAACTAAAATAATTTTGTAAAATCTGACCAATTTTTTTTGTTATAATAATTCAAGTGGATTCGTCAATCCGTGGCTTTAAGCAAAGGACGAATTATTATAAATATTGGTCAATATAAAATGTTGTATTATTATTATTTATATTTGTGTCGCCGAGTGAATAGATGTTGACTTGTAATTTTAAATCGATTAGTTATATGTTTTGTGCTACATATAAAGACTTTTATTTTCACTTTTAGTAGAGGGGGTAAGGTTATATATTAAAATTTTTTTTTGTTTTGTTATATAAATTAGTATAAAATGGGTTTGAAAGGGTGATACCATGGCAAGGCTGCCTCTGTTTTTATTTTTACCGTAATTATTATTATTTTTTTATTTAACGTGCATGTTTGTTCATAACTCCCTCTGACGAGCCATATTCCTCAGTAGTACATTGTGTGCAGTTTTGTATGGTTTAGTCTGCAGAGGATAATTATGTATTAAATTAAATCTTGGGACGACTAATGAAGATTGTCCGAGTGTATCGTAATTCTTAGAAAAGGCATGTGCATTATTTAGAAGTATTTTTTTTAATTTTTCTGCTGTGTCCGAGTCTAAATGTTGTAAATTAAAGTCGTCTGATCTAAGTTCTGCTTTTCTCCGTTCACGAACTTGCTCTAAATTCAGATTATTAATGTGCACTACCTGCTTCGTTACTTCCTGACCCTCAGTGTCAACTGATTTTATTTCAAAATGTTTAGAAATTTTGCCAATGTTCATTCCCTTTGTTAAGATTAATTTTTGTTGTGATTTGTTAGTGATTATTATATGAATTTTATTATCCTTGGCAATTTCATGAATTGATGTTTTATAATAAATTTCCATATTATGTTTAATCGGTTCCAAGAGTATTGTATTTGTAGTTGCGAATTTATCTGGATCTAATAGTAATGCAACAATTTTTTTTTGGCCTGGTAGTAACTCCGTTGTCTGTGTTAGTTTTGCTGTAACAAAATTTTTGTGCGAGATGCGTTTTTTTTTCTTTTTGCGTATTGTTTCTTTATTTTGATCCTCATTAGAGTTAGCAGTTAAGTTACTTATCAGACTTTGAGGTTCATTTTCTAGAAATTGAAGTGCAATGTTTTTGTTTTTTAATTTCATGGTTTTATCTTCAAAATCTAGGATAATATTGTTTGTTTTGAGGAAATCGAATCCCAATAGCATATTGTAGTTCCGACCAAAATCTTGAGTTGTAACATAGAATGCCCCCGATACAAAAACGTTTTCCAATTTGAAAGTTAATTTAATGCATTGCTTAAAAGAGATTGTCGAATTTGTTAATGTTTGAATTTTTACCTGGTTACAGAGATTTTTATATTTTGCGTGTGCATTCTTTAATTGTTCGAACAATATAGGTGATGCCAAAGTTACTGCCGCCCCATTGTCTGTCAAAGCATTAATCTTAACACCATTAATTTCAAAAGTAATAATCGGAAGTTGAGAATTGTCATTACTTTTGACACTAGCAATAATTTTGTTATTTTTTTTAGACCCGCAGTGAGACTTACGCGGGTGCCTTGTATTTGAGAATGTAAGTCCCGACTTTAGTTTCCCTTATTGTTACTAGAATTCTGATCATGATCTTTATCTTGTTTATTGTTTTCAAATGTCTGCTGTGAATTTTTTTTGTATAATCATGTTTTTTATAATTATTTTGCTTGTAGCCCCCTCTATGCCCTCTATAATTTCTTCGCTGGTCATATGATCTCAGTTCGTTGAAATTGCCTCCATAATTTCCGAAACTGGGATATGATATCGGCATAAATTGTTGGTGGGGTGGGGGTGGTGCATAGTACATGTACTGAGGAGCAGAATATTGCATAGGGTTGAAGTTTTGGTGCGTGTAATTTGGGGTTTGCTGAAAGTTTCCCTGAGCTTGTTGGTTTCCCCCTTGATAAAAATTTGGTTTTTCGATTTGAATATTCTCAGGAATTTTTTTATTTTCGTCCACGTAATTACTGCTGTTTTGTTCGTTGCCCTTGTAAAACCAACAATGTGGGTTCATATGGGATGTGGATTTACAGTACTTGCAAAACCTAGTTGTATCATTGTTAGTGGCATTTACCTTTAATTTTATGTTATTTAATTCCGCGGTTAATAATTTTATATTCTCTGCACTTTCTACATTGAGTTTAAGCAGTTCATTTAACAAATCAGAATCTTTAGTTTTGGAAATGTTGTTGATGTCCTTTAAATTGACATGTGAATAAGCCTCCTCTAATTTTAAAGCTATGTTGCACGCTGTTTTAAAGTCCGGCGGAGAGTTTTTTCTTACTTCCAGACTTAAATCACTACGAATTGATTCCAAAAACTGAGATAATTTGATCATTTTCATGAATGTAGAGCTGTTGTTAGCTCCTATATCTTGCCCACTTTTTTTTAGATAAAGGTCTGCTGCCGCATTAAATTCTAATATAAATTCGTTCATGTTTTGTTCCGGTTTTTGTTTGAGATTGCAAAATTTCTTTTGCGCTTCTAGAAATGTGGTTTTAGGTTCGAATAATTGTTTTAACTTTGTTTTAAAGGTTTCTAAGTTCTGTTCCACGAACAAATTTTGATCCCTCATCAATTTATCTTTAGCAGGTCCTACAATTTTCGCCTTTAATATAGTTAATTTAGAATCATTATTCAATTCAGTTTTATTGATGAGATTTTCAAATTGTAAGAAAAAATGGTTAATATTTGCTTCCTTTTTTCCATCATAGTATGGAATCAGATTAATTAGGCTATCTGCATTTGGGGTGTCCATTGTAGTAATTTTAGGAGTCGCTTTTTCAGAATTTATAATTTTCTTCTCTTTCTTTTTTTTCTTCTTCTTATTATTCTTATTATTACAAATAATATTAGTGTCTACAGTTTGATTATTTAATTCGCGTAATTGTTGTCTAGTTTTGACACCAGTATCTATTCTACTAATTCTTTGACTTTTACGCTTATTCATCCAATTAAAGTACAAAAATCATAAAATAGAGAGAGAGCAAAAAAAAATTGTTTAACATAAAATAAAAGATACCCAATGGTGAATTGTTATGCACTGTTCGAGAAATTAATTATATATAAAAACAAGTATATATAATATATGTCATTTCAATATTTGAGCATTATTATGTATTTATTTTATATTTGCTGCTGTTGCAGTATATGTAACACAAGTCATATTTTCCATTCTTTGTTAATACAAATCAACTCAATAACACTTATTATTATTTAATATATCATTATATATTTAGTGAGGTACCCAAAAAGAATTGCCAAGCATATGCATGTTACAGAGTGTATATGAAGATTCCCCAATGAATGCTTTTTTTTTTTTTTTTTTTTTTTTTTATTAGTTGTTGAAAAGAGGAAAAAAAAATTTTTCAAAAGAATTTTAAAATTAAGAACATTTATGTTAGCAAAAAAAAAATTTTTTTTTTTGCAGTCTTAATATTGCATATATATTTTTATATTTAAAAAAAAATTATACAATAACCTAAAGTTCTATTTCTAAAATTAAATTAATATATTAAAATAATTTGGAAAGAGGTAACGGTACCACTTCTATTTCTGTAAACCCTATGATGGAATGCTACAGAGTGATCAATTAAATTATTTGAATTTAAGTCTGACTGCATAGGATTTACCACTATATTGCTGTTTATTGATTAATATGAGTATTTTAAATTATCCGAGACGTATAGTATTTATTTTGCACCTATGACTCTAAGGATCTGATATGATAATTTATACTTAGAAAATTTTATTAGACAAATTATCAATTAATTATAGAAAAGAAAAAGTTGCGTTGTGAATTATTTTTGAAGTTCGGATCCTCTTTGAGCCAATTACAATCATCAAAGGTTACCTGCAGAGAGTTATGTAACATTAAATAAATAATGGCTTATTTTAAAACCTAGATTGTAATATTAAAGAAAATATTTCCTAAAATAAAAGAATTAATATTAATTCAATAAATTAAGTAAACAAAAGGAAAACTGACTAAAATTAATTGAATATAAAATTGAGTTTATTTACAAGATAATTATAAGCATTTAATTAAAAAACAAACATAAATGTTTAAAAAAACAAAAAAAAAAAACATATTCAATCCTAGTTGAGAACTGTATTCTCAACATTTATTTTCTGAGAATTACAGTTTATCTTACTGAATTAACAAATTCGATTTTGAAGGCAGAGTTCCATACCCTAGAAGTATTTTTTTTGATTAGCCTTTTTATGTTTAGATCGGGGTAGGATCTTCATACACACGTAAGTTCGTATTATTAAAAGAATATAGATTAATTAAATAAAATGGAACAATGGTGAAGGAAGATTGTTTGTTACCTTATATTACTAGATAACGTTGACAGCAGGAGGTGATGGCTGACGCGTTTTCGCTTTTCCTTAGCGCATACATTTCCATCTATTGGCACACACACTCAAAATCTGTTTTTAGTTAGAGAGCAGTCAACCTTCTACTTTTCCATCTTTTTTGAATCTGAACTCTAAAAAAAAAAAATCACATTCTTTTCGTGGAGCAAAAAAAAAAGGGATGGAATCATTCTTCCCTTTTCACATAAAATTAAGGCCTTATACATTTAACTTCTTGAAAATTTGCATGTTTCGGCCATACCTCTGATTTTAGAGAGATGACCATTGGCAGGCGGGAGAAATTTGGTACTCCCCTTGAGTGTTTCATAGGCCCGTCGGTACAGTAGCGATTCCTCTTGACGCCGTGCTGTGTCTGGGAGGTAAAGATGCTTTGACTTGGGAGGTCTTCGTGCCTATTTAAGCTCTCATAAATAAATGTGTCATATTATTGTTCTGACAATTTTCTCCATGACATTTTTATTAGGTGTAGTTAAATCATTCGTGGGAACGGAAAAACAAATATTTCCTTGACTGCCGTGGTTCACTTTGTTCCACAATTATCTATCTGTATGCGCTGATCCTAAAATGGATCATTAATTTGTATTGTTCACTGTTCACTGATTAAAATGATACCAAATACTCTGTTAATATGCAGAAAAAAACCAAATACTTTTTTTTTATAGTGTGTGCTAGTTTAGATCTAGATGGTGGTATTTCTCACCATCAAATAAAATTTCTGGGTTGAAACAGAATTGTTTGATCCGCGGATTGTACGCCGGAAATTGCAGTATATTCTTGTTTCTCAAATAGCAAGTGTTTTTTTCCTTTTTAGGTGCGTTCGTAATTATATAAATACATAGCACTTACAGTCGTCTTCTGGTACGTCCGTCTGTCTGTCCGTTCGTCCGTATATAACAGCACAAAAACTACCCTGCCGAATGGTTTGATATTTAATATACAGGGTGATTATAAAAAAAACTATCCCGATATATGAGCCCCTAACTATCATACCGTTCACAGAAACTGAATGAAATTTTGGTTTAAAGTATTTTGAGGTATACGCTCCAGAATCATATGAAAAACAACAGTTAAATTCTAACTGTTGTTCTAAATGACGGTTACAGTGAGAAAATTTCAAATGGCAACACCTACATTTTTGTATTGGAATGTGATCTTCATAGTGAAAAACCATAAAAAGCGTTGGAACGGTACCTGTAGCACGAAAATCGCCGGCGCTAGACAGACTAAGAAGAATATTGAAAACAACCAATAAGGACAGAGAAGCAACAGAAAACAAAACATTTTATTGTGTTTCATACATTTTCCATTTCACACACGACGACACTTTACATGCGGCAGATGGTGGATAGCACTGAACAATAAAATGTTTTATTTTCTGTTGCTTCTCTGTCCTTTATTGGTTGTTTTCACTTTTCTTCTTAGTCTGTCTAGCGCCGGCGATTTTCGTGCTACAGGTACCGTTCCAACGCTTTTTATGGTTTTTCACTATGAAGATTACATTCCAATAAAAAAAAAAGTAGGTGTTGCTATTTGAAATTTTCGAAATTTTGTCACTGTAACCGTAACTGTTAGAATTTAACTGTTGTTTTTCACGTGATTCTTGAGCGCATACCTCAAAATACTTTAAGCCAAAATTTCATTCAGTTTCTGTGAACGGTATGACAGTTAGGGGCTCATATATCGGGATAGTTTTTTTTATAATCACCCTGTATATAATCGTTGCAGAATTGTGTCGAGTCATTTCAAATTTTATAAAAATCGAATCAAAACTTAAAAATATATTAATAAAAGTTTTTCTTTATTCTATTACATCGTATCATACCAGGCTTCGTACGTGTTTACCACAATTTTTTTAATAGAATTTTTCGCCTTATTTTAATGAAGAAAAGTATTACAAATACTGCATTTAAACGAGGCGTCTACAATTTCTTCTATTTTAATATTAAATAGGAATATTATACTAAAAAATTGTGATAAAATAGTACGAATCCTGCATACGTAATCTATATAATAAAAGCGAAGGTCATGTGACAGAGGAAAATAAATACGGTCTAACCACTTCTTTTTTTTATATGCCAAGCGGCCATTTTTATTCAAAATTATTTTTTCGAATAAAAATGCATAAAAGTTACATTTTTAGAAAGATCGTTCAAAAAACTGTTTGCTTGAGAGATGAGTTACATTAAAAAATGTGTAGATTCTGAGGTAACTTCAGTGGAAATTAGGTTAAGAGCCGAATATCTCAACCCATTAAAGTAAATAAACACAAGAGATTCGTTCATTGTGAGTCATAGAAATACTAAACCACGGAGGAAATCATTCGCAATGCAAAATCTCCATGGATAATTTTGCAGCGCTGTCTGGTGTCGAAAAAAAAATTAGCATCCGTAAACGTAACATACGTAAAAATAAAAATAAAAAGGCATGCTCATTTTTCTCATAACAGACGATATAATTCATTTCACTGAAATAATAACTAGGATTTTTTTACAATAACAAACTAGTTATAGTACGAAAAAAAGTCGGACCGAAGCCTGTCTCATCGCTTGTAAGTTTTTATTAAATTGAGAATTTTGTTATTTAAATGCAGATTATTTTAATATATTTCATATAAAGTATATATATATATATATATATATTAATATGTTGTTACCACATCTCAGAAAGACAAGAACAAGTAGAAAAAAAGTTGATAAATTTTGAGTTACTATTATGTTTTTTAAGTATCTTTATTTATAAAATATTTATTATTTTTTTAAATATTAAAACAAAATGTGAACTTGAAGTCATAAAAAATAATGTTATGATAATGGAATGGAATTAGCTAATTTCCGACTCATTTTACCCTTTATCAGTACCAAATAATATATATTAAACATATTATTCGTATATTAAATGTAGTATTCGTCTGAAAATATTTTTTTTAACCTATTACTGCAATCTTTGTTTAAAGAAAATAATAGGGACTTCGGTATTAGAATGTACAAAATGATAACTGGTGAAATACGAGTTCATTTAATAAAATTGTCTTATTTATTATTTCGGATGCCATCATCTCTTATTTTTCTATGTACATACCAAACCACCGCATCGTGAATACTAAGCTCGAGCGCTGACACAAAAATGAAGCTGTGGTAGGCGGATGTTTTCAGCATTTTCACGGTCCCTTGAACTTCAATGTCAATAATTTCTTAAAATTTTCCATCCGCTTCTTTTTCTGAGGTTATATAAGTGAAAGAAAACTTTTAGAAAATAATGGTGTATAAATTCTAGCGACCGTACAAACGCTTAAAAAAATTCTCACACGACAGCCGCCATTTTCCTGTCAGCGCGTAGGCCTTGTATTCAGGGGGCTTTGGCCAAACGCACAGCGATGAAAGAGAAATCATACGAAAGGTTTTTGAACTGGCATTTAATGTAGTGTGCTCACATTGTTTGATAAAATAAAGTTGCAGTTAATTAAAAATTAATGAAAAAACGAATCAGCAACTCTCGTACGGGACTGATAAAATTATAAAGAAATAATTATATAATTGTTTTAATTGTTAGACTATATCTTTTATTATTGTTTAAAAAATAAATCAAAATGAATACAAGAAATGATAAGGGCTCAGTCCGAGCTCGGGTCTCAAATGGGCTCGGGCTCGATTCTTACACCATTCTTTGTCCCCGAAGGGGCTCGAACTTAAAGTGAAAATTTTATTCACAAATAAAAAAACTAGTCGTTGGGGGCCACCGTAATACTTACCCATCATGGATATGCATAATGTAAAATATTAAAATAAAAATGTGTAAACTACTTATAAAATGCATTGCAATTCAAATAAAATCGTGGCTTGATGACGTCATAAACTTTAAAGGCTCGATTACTGAATTGCTTGAAAGAGGTTTTTCCTTATAACTCCAAAAATAATAATCCTATTAACTAGCGGTTTATTGCATCTGATTAAGCGTCAAATTTCCAATTAAAATATATCTTTGAAGTGCAATTTAGATGAAATACAGGGTCATGAAAAATCGAAGAATGTGGAAAATATTATTCCAAATATCTCGGCAACTAATTATCCGATCGACTTCATGCTTTATGTAAAATTTATGTTTTTTTAATGTCTTTTATATTCATTTCTTAAAATAAACAATTTCGAAAATTTTTATATACCTTTTATCAGAACGAATATTTCGAGGGTCCGAATAAAATAGTTCCGGTTAATCGAGGTTATTGAAATGAAATAGGCTTCTTCCCATTATTACATACTAAGTACATACCAAATTGCAAGTCTCTATCTCAATTTTTTCGGGAGATAGAGCGTTTACAGACACACACACACACACACAGACACACAGACACACAGACGGACGGCAAAATTTTTTTTTCTAAAAATATGTTTTTCGGAATCTCCAGTGTCTGAAACGTGTAAATCCGTCAAATTTTTTTTTTCGATTTTCAAAACGATTACAAGACTTACCCTATACTACGTATGATGGGTAAGTAAAAACAGAAGAAGAAGAAACTTACAATTTCAGAAACACGAATGTGTTCTAAGTTTTTTAAGGTATGTTACAATCCTTTTGAAATTAGTTTGAAAAGAAATTGAATTGTTATTTATGGGGTATTAAGGAGAAGTATTCTATCTGATTACGACTAACATATAGAAGCCGTGGGATATCCCTCATCTGTCCACACTTTCTGTTTGAAATCCTTTTCCAGAATTACTGGAAAACAGAACGCATGTCTTTCTGCCATATTTATGCAAATTTAAAATAAAAATAATTATGACTTTTGGAGATTTCTTCTAGTAGTTGGGTACAAATAATACATTTTCCATTTTAAACCGTTTTTCAGGGACATGAAAATTATGAAATGTTGACATGAGGGAGTATTTAGGATTAATACTTATTTCTATATTAAAACAGATTTTAAATGAGAAAATAAATCTAGAAATAATTTTTAAATACAATTAACAATTTTGTACTGCTTATTTTTTATATAGGGCTCATGCTCTCATGAGACAAACATTTCCATGCTCAGGCTCCGAAAAAAAGAGCCCGAACGAATCTCTAAAGTACGCTGAAAAAAATTAGCTAGAATAAAAAAGAGCTTTAACCCTTTAACGGATAAAGCACTTCAATTGCTAAAATGTTGAAATAAATTATTGACACCGGAAATTAGAAGCACATTTATTTATATATAATAAAAAAAGCGATATTTCACGTACATAATAAATGGAAAACATTTCTATTAAAATTCTGCTGCCATTGTTGAATTTCGTAATTAAAATTTTGTGGTTTCACAGGGAAACCAATGTCCGTTAAAGTGTTAAAGCAGCGAATCCTACAAATGCAAGTAATGTACATGACATCAATATGCTTAGTGTTATGATAATTAAAATTAATAATAATAATTAGAATCCGAATTATATTCAATGCAATATAAGAGTCATTCAAATATGCATTAAAGTTATGTGCACTTGAAAAAATTCTCACTTTCCTCTCTTTTTCATAGATAGTCAAATATTTTTAGTTTGTATACATGTATAAGAAGCCTTTATATTTTATAATTGTAAATAATATTAACCCTTTAATCGTCGCGTCCGATAAGTGAAGGCTACTTTTTAAAAATTCAAATTGCTTGATTACCACCAGTTTTTTTAAGTAGAAATATTCGCCTTATTTAATGGGCTGATAAAATAATGCGAGAATAAGGACAATTACACTATTTAAAAAAAAAAAAACTGGTGGAAATAAAACAATATGAATAAAACAGGCGTGGCCTACACGGGCACGACGGTTAAGTGGTTAATATTTACACACATAATAAAAGCGAACATTCTATATTAACGTATTGCCTTCTCCAACTGACTGGAAGGTACAGTTAGGCAGCGTGATCATCAGAATTACAAAAGATTCAGAACTAATGCTTTTAAGTTTGTTTAAACTTTTGGTACATAATTTTGTTCTATATTTTTCCGGTACATACTTTAAGTATATTTTTCAATATGAAAAGGAATAAAGTGACTTATTGTCGTAGATTTTCCAGCTTTTTGTGTAAAAAATCGATTCAATACTGCAGACAGAATCTTTCCGCCATACGCCCTCAGCACACTCTGATCGGGAATATCAAATTCATTTCACTTTGGAGAAAAAAATATTATCTGTGAGTGTTCGAGGTACTGAAAACGATTGAGAAAATAAAAGGCCATTTTTAACACTTTCTACAACATGACCACACCTATAAGGTAAAATTGGAACGTTTATAATAAGGTATATTATTATCACACGGCATAATAGCATAATGAGTGTTTCTTAATCCACATTTGTTTTAAACCTTCTTAGCTAAGTTTTATCTTACGAATTATAAAAATAATGCAGATAGTTCTACTAATCCGAAATTGGTTTTCCCCTTGTTTCGCTCTCGATATTTTTTTTATTACTGAAGCGTACGATAAAAAAAAAAAAAAATCATAAACGTGGATATTTTTATTACTTTTCTTATATATATATATATATATATATATATATATATATATATGCATAGGTACCAATAGTTATGGATTTTTAATACCAGTTTTTCTTTATAGAAAAATATAACTTGTTCAATCAGAGAAATCTGCGATTACATATACATACATATGCATGCATATATATATATATATACATGTAATATATATGTATATATATGTATACCGGGCGTGTCATAAATTCGTTAAAATTTAAAAAAATCATTAAAGAGGAACAAATGATGCTAAAAAATTGCCGTTTGCATGAATGGAATTAGAAGGAGATCGGATTTTTTTTATTAAGAAAAAAAAGTTGTGGCTCAAATTTTACCGATAGATGCCTCTGGCTTGCATAATAGGCAGCAGATGTCAAGGAGGGCCTTCCACGTCGTGGACGATCCTCCAGACGACTAGTTTCTTCGAAGCGTATGACAAGTTTCATTATCCCAACACAAGAAACGGTCCCTTTTCTCGTCTTGAATCTTTTGCCGTGCAGAATTTTTGCAATGTGCTATTTGCTAATTCCCCGTTCCTGTAAAAGAGCTTAACCAACAAGGATTGATCTGGTAACGATAGCATACTGCTGTCATAGAATGAAGAATCTTGTGCATCGTGGTGTTTTATTAACATCCTGATTTGCATAAACCTGTTTCATATTATGCATGCCAGTGCCATCTATCGGTGATTTTTTAAAATACAACTTTTTTTGTTATTAAAAAAATCCGATCTCTCTCTAATCCCATTCGTGCAAACCGCAATTTTTGTCCTTTATTGCAATAATTTGTCCCTTTTAACGAATTTTTAAAAATGTAAGGAATTTATGGCGCATCCGGTACATACATACATACATACATATATATATATATATATATATATATATATATATATAAGAAAAGTTGCACGTTTATGACTTTTATAAAGCTTTTTGAATTTATATGAATTTATAGGAACAATATAGCCAAAATATGAAATGCATATAATCCGGATAATCATATAACAATATGATTAATAATATGAAGATAAACATATAGTAATATGGATTTAACCCCTTCAGGGGCAAAGTACTTTTGTAGCTAAAATATTGAAATGATTGGTTGACACCAGGATTCATGAGCGAATTTATTTTAAAATAAGTAAAAGCTTTTCCTCATGTACCTTATAAATTTAAAACTTCGTTATAAAATTCTAGTGTCATTGTGGCATTTTGGGATTAAAATTAAGTGGTATATATTATATACCGGTGCCCTTCAAGGGGTTAATCTAAATTCAATTTTTTAAATACCTAAGAGAAGTAGAAAACTAAATTCTAACTTTTATTAACATAACCGTAATATGGTTCATAATCTGATATCAATATTCAAATTCCACCCCAAAAAGTAAGAATTATATAATGGCTATATTTTATTAGTATTATAATTGTTATACAAGTTGGAAATTGTACGTTAAACGTGACATCACTTTCGTTTTATAACTAGTTTTACAATGTAAAAAAAATATCGTTATTATTTCAGTGAAATGAATTTTATCGTCTGCTATGAGCGAAATGAGTATGCCTTTTTTTCTTATTACGTATGCCACGTGTAAAAATGCGAATTTTTTTTTCTACACCATCAGCACTGTAAAATTCACAATGGAAATCTTACTTTGCGAATGGTTACGCCCATGATTTAAATATTTTTATGACTCATAATGAACGAATCACCTGTGTTTATTTACTCTAATGGATTGCAATATTCGGCTGTTAAGGTAATTTCCTCTGAAGTTATCTCAGAATCTATACATTTTTGAATGTAACTCATCTCTCAAATAAACAAATTTTTTCAACGATCTTTCTAAAAATGTAACTTTTATGCAATTTTATTCGAAAAAATAATTTTGAATAAAAATGGCCACCTGGCAAATGAAAAAAGACGTGGTTAACCCGTTTTTGTTTTCCTCCGTGACATGACTTGCGCTTTTATCATATAGATTACGTACAATAGGATTTAATAAAATGAAGAAAACTTTTATTAATATCTTTTTTAAGTTATGATTCGATTTTCATAAAATTCGAAATGACTCCACAAAATTCTACAACAGTTATATATATATTAAATTTCAAACCATTCGGTTGAGTAGTTTTTGCGCTATTATATGCGGATCGGCGGACGGACGGACCAACCGACAACTATAGGTGCTAAGTATCCATATAATTACGAACGCACCTAAAAATAATTCAAACTGTACCCACAAAAAGGTATCTGAAATTTAAAAACGCAACTATAAATGAACGAGAAGACCTAAAATCCGTAAAAATGCAAGTATTGCAAACATTATCAACATCATGATTCTGATAATGAACATGAATTTAGATGCAAATAATTTTTTAATTTTTCTAATATCGATAGAAGGTTTGATTCTAACTGTATTTAACATAAACGTGCTAAGGTTCATAACCTGATATCTACATTCACAGTCAAATATCCAAACGTTGTTGTTTACATTATCTTTAGATTATTTTTTGCCTTGTAATGTTGATAGTAACATGGAGCATTTTATAATTGATTATTGTGCCAAATATACTGGCAAAGCATCAAAACCCTCAACATAAACACTACCGTGCGCGTAGTGTCTACTTTGATTTTAAAACTTACGTGTAAATAAATAGTGAGAGTGCCTTGACATGCTGGCATAAAAGCATTCAAGTTGAAAGTCTGTTTTATAATCTAGCCTTTAACACTGAATCTACCACGTTGGGGTCATTTGACTTGTGTATTAGATTGTAAAAATTCTACGAGTGATTACCACTATTTTAAATCAGAAATATTCGTTTTATTTAATTACAGATGTAATCGTAGATTTCTGCGATTGCGTGTCGAAGATAATTTCTAGAAATTAGTGGTGGCATTGTAGTTAGAGTACCTTGACATGCTGGCATAAAAGCATTCAAGTTGAATGTCTGTTTTATAATCTAGCCTTTAACACCAAATCTACCACGTTGGGGTCATTTGACTTGTGTATTAGATTGCAAAAATCCTACGAGTGTTTACCACTATTTTAAATCAGAAATCTTCGTTTTATTTAATCACAGAGGTAATCGCTGATTTCTGCGATTGGATGTCGAAGATCATTTTTCGAAATTAGTGGTAGCAAACACTCGTAGACGTTTGTAGCTATGCACACAATCTATAACACGGGGTATATGCTAGTTTTAGTGTTAAGAGCCTACGACAGTCACGCAAAGTCCCTCGAAAGCTAAAGTAAAACGAATGGCAGCATTCTTTTCAAATTTCTCGTTTGCATTTCAATATTTCTAAGCTTTTTTTTTTTTTTTTTTTTTTTTTTTTTTTTTTTGGCATGGGATAGCTAAGGTCAACGTGTAATCGGAAATATTCGTACTTTTTCGATTTTGGTTGCATTTTTTTTTTTTATCTGAGTACACTTTGAATTTCGAAACCGATTCTCAAGACAAAAGTGTCCTTATTAAATATATATATATATATATATATATATTTAATGAGGACACTTTTGTCTATTTCGTCGTCGTCACACAACTCGAACCGAAACTTAAAATTTAAGTTAACCCAAAACCGACACGTACCTGAAAATTTAATTTAACCCGAAACCTAACCCAAATCTGAAAATTGAAGTCAACTCGAAACACAAAGTCGACACGCAACCCGACCCGAAACTGAAAATTGAAGTTCGGTTGAGGTTCGGTTCGGGTTGCGTGACGGCGAAATTTATTTTGTCGGGTTTGGATCGGGTTACGGTTCGATGGATTTTTTTATCGGGTTCGGGACGGGTTTCGGGTTAACTTGAATTTTCTGGCTTGGATCGGGTTGTGACACGAAGCAATTTATTTTGTCGGTTTCGGATCGAGTTACGGTTCGATGGATTTTTTTTTATCGGGTTCGGGTCGGGTTTCTGGTTAACTTGAATTTTCTGGCTTGATCGGGTTGTGACACGAAGGAATTTATTTTGTCGGGTTCGGATCGGGTTACGGTTCAATGAAATTTTTAACGGGTTCGGGTTCCGGGTTAACTTCAATTTTCAGTTTCGGGTCGGGTTGCGTTTCGATTTTGTGTTTCGAGTTAACTTAAATTTTCAAGTTTGGGTTATGTTTCGGGTTAAATTAAATTTTCAGGTTCAAATCGGTTTTGGGTTAACTTAAAATTTCAGTTTCGGATAGGCTTGTGTGGCAACGAAATTTAATTTGTCGGGCTCGAATCGGGTTCGGATCGGGTTTCGGGTTAACTTGAATTTTCTGTATTGGATTGGATTGTGACACGAAGCAATTTATTTTATCGGGTTCGGATCGGATTACGGTTCGATGGATTTTTTTATCGGGTTCGAGTCGGGTTTCGGGTTAACTTGAATTTTTTTGCTTGAAATCGGGTTGTGACACGAAGGAATTTATTTTGTCGGGTTTGGATCGGGTTATGGTTCGATGAAATTTTTTACGAGTTCGGGTTTCGGGTTAACTTCGATTTTCATGTTCGGGTCGGGTTGCGTTTCGACTTTGTGTTTCGAGTTAACTTTAATTTTCAGGTTTGAATTAGGTTTCGAGTTAAATTAAATTTTCAAGTTCAAATCGGTTTTTGGGTTAACTTAAAATTTCAGTTTCGGATCGGGTTGGGTAACTACGAAATTTAATTTGTCGGGTTCGGATCGGGTTACGGTTCGATAGATTTTCTTATCGGGTTCGGGTCGGGTTTCGGGTTCACTTAAATTTTCTGGTTTGGATCAGGTTGTAACACGACGAAAATTATTTTTCTAATCGGTTTACGTATCAATGGATTTTTATTTCTCTGGTTCGGGTCGGCTTTCGGGTTAACTTCAATTTCAGGTTCGGGTCTGGTTGCGAGACGAAGAAATTTATTTTGTCGGGTTCGGATCGAGTTACGGTTTGATGGAATTTTTTTCCTTGTTTGAGTTGGGTTTCGGGTTAACTACCATTTTCAGGTTCGGGTCGGTTTGCGACACGAAGGAATTTATTTTGTCGGTTTCGGATCTGGTTACGGTTCGATGGAATTTTTATGTCTTGTTCCGGTTGAGTTACTGGTTAACATTGAATTTTTAGGTTCGGGTCGCGTTGCGACATGAAGGAATTTATTTTGTCGAGTTTGGATCGGGTTACGGTTCGATGTCTTTTTTTTTTTTTTTTTTTTTTTTTTGTCGGGTTCGTTTGGATTTTGGTTTAACTTGAGTTTTCTGGTTCGGGTCAGGTTGCGACTCGAAGAAATTTATTTTGTCCTTTTAGGATCGTGTTACGGTTCGATGGAATTTTTCTGTCGGGTTCGGGCCGACTTCGAATAGAATTTTCAGGTTCGATTTGGGTACAACACCATATTTTGACAAAGAACTGGTGATTTTCTATATAGGCATGGTCATTTTTCAATTAGCCTAACGCTATCTAGATTCTTTGCAATGAGTCTAAAAAATGTCAGATTGATTGAAAAATAAATGACCATATTCCAATTAGCCTAACGCTGTCTAGGCTCTTTGCAATAAGCCTGAAAAACATCAGGCTGATTGGGAAAAGGGAAATGAGATTCTCCAATTAGACCGGTTCTTTGCAAAGAACCTAGGCTGTTTACAAAGAGCCGCATTTCCCAATTAGCTTACGACATATATACATAAAGATATTTTTGCATACGATATCTGAGTGAATCTCTAACCGAGTATCTATTTTACTTTTTCAATTTTGTTATATATATATATATATATATATATCACCCGGGTGATTATAATTAAAGTTACGATTTCAAAAATCGATAATTTTAAAACTACTGGTCAGAATGACTTGAAATTTTAGCAGAACAATCGTGAGGCAATGGAATTTTGTTTGGCGAAGGAAAAAAAAAAGTTCCAAATTGTGCCGATAGATGGCGTTGTCAGGGTAATGTCAGGGGAAAGACCAAAAATGTATTCTTGAACCCTTTCCGGCGCGGTGTAAATTTGTTTGCAAAATGATGAAATAATGACCGGGTGACACCGGAATTTACAAACGAATCCATTAGTAAAAAGAAACTTGCTTATTTTCTGGTTCTTAATGAAAGGAATATTTTAATTAAATATTCTTGGTGCCGTTTGTCAGTTTTAGAATTAAAATTGGGTGTCCTTTTTTGTGACCACCGCCCGTTAAAGGGTTAAACATAGGAATGATGTTGCCAAAAGGAAAAAAATAGAGTTCAGAGATTTACTAAAAATTTATTAGCGAAAGACAAGACTGCGTGTTTACAGCGACGACAGCGATAATGACAAAAAATGAAAAAAAAAAAGAGCTTCATGGAACAAACACCTTACTGATTATTAAGGCATAAGTTGCTCAATATGCCCTCCGCATTGTTCCGATACTAATTGGAAGCACAAAATGGCATGCTCCACAACAGATCGGAGGGTATCTGTACTAATGCAATGGGTGTGTTGTGTGATGCTTGCCTTGAAGTCGGCTAGATTCTGAAACCGCCCGCTATAAACAACATTCTTCAAGTACCCCCAAAGCCAGAAATCACACGGGTTTAAGTCGGGGGAACGTGGCGGCCACGTTGTTGGAAAATAGCGGCTTATGATCCTATCATCTCCGAAATTATCACTCAGTAGCTGCTTCACAGTAGTAGCAATGTGCGGAGGAGCGCCATCTTGCATGAATATTATGCGATCCACACACTGACGCTGTTGAAGTGCCGGAAGAACATGGTTACGCAAGAGTGCTTCATGCCGCTTGCCAGTAACTGTGCAGGTAACGGGACCCGCAGGTGTGATCTCCTCGAAGAAAAATGGACCGACGATAAACGCTGCCGTTATTCCGCACCACACAGTGACCTTTTCAGACTGAAGAGGTAATGGCTGTAGCTGGGACGGATTCTCGGTCGCCCATATCCTGCAATTTTGCGTATTTACAGAACCTTGCAAATGAAAGTGGGCTTCGTCAGACCACAGAATGTTCCATGGCCATCCGTTGTCCACTTCCATCCGGGCAAGAAATTGCAGTGCAAAAGATTGACGTGCTTCCAGGTCAGCAGGTAGCAACTCCTGCACATGAGTTATCTTGTACGGATAACAGCGTAAGACGTTCCGTAGGACTTTACGCACCGTGCTGTTCGGCATATCCAGCATTCGGCCAATCCCCCTTGCACTGCTGATTCCAGCATCACTGTCAGTATGTTCCTGTAATGCTGTAGCCACATCTTCCACTGCCGCAGCTGAAACTGGTTTCCTTCCTCTACCCCGTTTAACGTCAAATGAACCGGTCTCTTCGAATTTAGCAATCATTTTTTGCAGACCATTTGTTGTTATGTCTGCGGTGCGCATGTCACGTATTAGTAATTTGCATATCTTCAGACAATGTGAACCCAGACAGCGCCATCTATGGGCACATTTTGAAACTTTTTTTTTTCCTTCGCCAAACAAAATTCCATTGCCTCACGATTGTTCTGCTAAAATATCAAGTCAATCTGAAAAGTAGTTTTAATTAAAATTATCGATTTTTGAAATCGTAACTTTAATTATAATCACCCGGTATTTAATTAAAATTTTCCTTTCATTAAGAACCAGAAAAATAAGCAAGTTTATTTTTACTAATGGATTCGTTTGTAAATTCCGGTGTCAGTCTATTATTTCATCATTTTGCAAACAAATTTACTCCGCGCCGGAAAGGGTTCAAGAATACATCTTTGGTCTTTCCCCTGACATTACCCTGACAACGCCATCTATCGGCATAATTTGGAACTATTTTTTTTCCTTCGCAAAACAAAATTCCATTGCCTCACGATTGTTCTGCTAAAATATCAAGTCATTCTGACCAGTAGTTTTAAAATTATCGATTTTTGAAATCGTAACTTTAATTATAATCACCCGGTATATATATATATATATATATATATATATATATATATATATATACATATATATATATATATATAACAAAATTGAAAAAGTAAAATAGATACTCGGTTAGAGATTCACTCAGATATCGTATGCAAAAATATCTTTATGTATATATGTCGTAAGCTAATTGGGAAATGCGGCTCTTTGTAAACAGCCTAGGTTCTTTGCAAAGAACCGGTCTAATTGGAGAATCTCATTTCCCTTTTCCCAATCAGCCTGATGTTTTTCAGGCTTATTGCAAAGAGCCTAGACAGCGTTAGGCTAATTGGAATATGGTCATTTATTTTTCAATCAACTTGACATTTTTTAGACTCATTGCAAAGAATCTAGATAGCGTTAGGCTAATTGAAAAATGACCATGCCTATATAGAAAATGACCAGTTCTTTGTCAAAATATGGTGTTGTACCCAAATCGAACCTGAAAATTCTATTCGAAGTCGGCCCGAACCCGACAGAAAAATTCCATCGAACCGTAACACGATCCTAAAAGGACAAAATAAATTTCTTCGAGTCGCAACCTGACCCGAACCAGAAAACTCAAGTTAACCCAAAATCCAAACGAACCCGACAAAAAAAAAAAAAAGACATCGAACCGTAACCCGATCCAAACTCGACAAAATAAATTCCTTCATGTCGCAACGCGACCCGAACCTAAAAATTCAATGTTAACCAGTAACTCAAACCGAACAAGACATAAAAACTCCATCGAACCGTAACCAGATCCGAAACCGACAAAATAAATTCCTTCGTGTCGCAAACCGACCCGAACCTGAAAATGGTAGTTAACCCGAAACCCAACTCAAACAAGGAAAAACATTCCATCAAACCGTAACTCGATCCGAACCCGACAAAATAAATTTCTTCGTCTCGCAACCAGACCCGAACTTGAAATTGAAGTTAACCCGAAAGCCGACCCGAACCAGAGAAATAAAAATCCATTGATACGTAAACCGATTAGAAAAATAATTTTCGTCGTGTCACAACCTGATCCAAACCAGAAAATTTAAGTGAACCCGAAACCCGACCCGAACCCGATAAAAAAATCTATCGAACCGTAACCCGATCCGAACCCGACAAATTAAATTTCGTAGTTACCCAACCCGATCCGAAACTGAAATTTTAAGTTAACCCAAAAACCGATTTGAACCTGAAAATTTAATTTAACTTGAAACCTAATTCAAACCTGAAAATTAAAGTTAACTCGAAACACAAAGTCGAAACGCCACCCGACCCGAACCTGAAAATCGAAGTTAACCCGAAACCCGAACTCGTAAAAAATTTCTTCGAACCATAACCCGATCCAAACCCGACAAAATAAATTTCTTCGTGTGTGTCACAATCCGATTTCAAGCAAAAAAATTCAAGTTAACCCGAAACCCGACTCGAACCCGATAAAAAAATCCATCGAAACGTAACCCGATCCGAACCCGATAAAATAAATTGCTTCGTGTCACAATCCAATCCAATACAGAAAATTCAAGTTAACCCGAAACCCGATCCGAACCCGATTCGAGCCCGACAAATTAAATTTCGTTGCCACACAAGCCTATCCGAAACTGAAATTTTAAGTTAACCCAAAAGCGATTTGAACCTGAAAATTTAATTTAACCCGAAACATAACCCAAACTTGAAAATTTAAGTTAACTCGAAACACAAAATCGAAACGCAACCCGACCCGAAACTGAAAATTGAAGTTAACCCGGAACCCGAACCCGTTAAAAATTTCATTGAACCGTAACCCGATCCGAACCCGACAAAATAAATTCCTTCGTGTCACAACCCGATCAAGCCAGAAAATTCAAGTTAACCAGAAACCCGACCCGAACCCGATAAAAAAAAATCCATCGAACCGTAACCCGATCCGAAACCGACAAAATAAATTGCTTCGTGTCACAACCCGATCCAAGCCAGAAAATTCAAGTTAACCCGAAACCCGTCCCGAACCCGATAAAAAAATCCATTGAACCGTAACCCGATCCAAACCCGACAAAATAAATTTCGCCGTCACGCAACCCGAACCGAACCTCAACCGAACTTCAATTTTCAGTTTCGGGTCGGGTTGCGTGTCGACTTTGTGTTTCGAGTTGACTTCAATTTTCAGATTTGGGTTAGGTTTCGGGTTAAATTAAATTTTCAGGTACGTGTCGGTTTTGGGTTAACTTAAATTTTAAGTTTCGGTTCGAGTTGTGTGACGACGACGAAATATATTTTATCGGGTTCTGGTCGGGTTTCGGGTCAACTTGAATTTTCTGGCTTGGATCGGGTTGTGACACCAAGGAATTTATTTTGTCGGGTTCGGATCGGGTTACGTTCGATGAAAGTTTTAACGGATTCGGGTTTCGGGTTAACTTCAATTTTCAGTTTCGGGTCGGGTTGTGTTTCCACTTTGTGTTTCGAGTTAACTTTAATTTTCAGGTTTGGGTTAGATTTCGGGTTAAATTAAATTTTCAGGTTCAAATCAGTTTTTGAGTTAACTTAAAATTTCAGTGTCGGATCGGGTTGCGTGACTACGAAATTTAATTTGTCTTGTTCGATCGGGTTACGGTTAACTTAAATTTTAAGTTTCGGTTCGAGTTGTGTGACGACGACGAAATATATTTTATCGGGTTCGGATCGGGTTTCGGGTCAACTTGAATTTTCTGGCTTGGATCGGGTTGTGACACGAAGGAATTTATTTTGTCGGGTTCGGATCGGGTTACGGTTCGATGAAAGTTTTGACGGATTCGGGTTTCGGGTTAACTTCAATTTTCAGTTTCGGGTCGGGTTGTGTTTCCAATTTGTGTTTCGAGTTAACTTTAATTTTCAGGTTTGGGTTAGATTTCGGGTTAAATTAAATTTTCAGGTTCAAATCAGTTTTTGAGTTAACTTAAAATTTCAGTGTCGGATCGGGTTGCGTGACTACGAAATTTAATTTGTCTTGTTCGATCGGGTTACGGTTCGATAGATTTTTTTATCGGGTTCGGGTCGGGTGCGATACGAAGGAATTTGTTTCGTCAAGTTCGGATCAGGTTACGGTTCGATGGAACTTTTGACGGGTTCGGGATTCGGGTTAACTTCAATTTTCAGTTTCGGGTCGGGTTGCGTGTCGACTTTGGGTTTCGAGTTAACTTCAATTTTCAGGTTTGGGAAAGGTTTCGAGTTAAATTAAATTTTCAGGTTCGGGTCGGTTTTGGGTTAAATTAAATTTTTAGTTTCGGTTCGGTTGCGTGACGACGAAATTTATTTTTCGGGTTCGGATTGGGTTATGGTTCGATGGAATTTTTTTCCTGGTTCGGGTTGGGTTTCGGGTTAACTATTTTCGTGTTTGTGCTGGTTTGCGACACGAAGGAAGTTATTTTATCGGGTTCGGATCTGGTTACGGTTCGATGGAATTTTTATGTCTTTTTCGGGTTGGGTTTCTGGTTAACATCGAATTTTTTAGGTTCGGGTCGCGTTGCGACAGGAAGGAATTTATTTTGTCGGGTTTGGATCGGGTTGCGGTTCGATTTTTTTTCGTCGGGTTCGTGACGGATTTCGGGTTAACTCGAGTTTTCTGGTTCGGGTCGGGTTGCGACTCGAAGGAATTTATTTTGTCCTTTTGGAATCTGGTTACGGTTCGATGGAATTTTTCTGTCGGGTTCGGGTCGACTTCGAATAGAATTTTCAGGTTCGATTTGGGTACAACACCATATTTTGACAAAGAACTGGTCATTTTCTAAATAGGCATGGTCATTTTTCAATTAACCTAACGCTATCTAGCCTCTTTGCAATAAGCCTAAAAATTATCAGGCTGATTGAGAAATAAATGACCATATTCCAACTAGCCCAACGCTGTCTAGGCTCTTTGCAATAAGCCTGAAAAATAGCAGGCTGATTGGGAAAAGGGAGATGATTCTCCATTTAGGCCGGATCTTTGCAAACAGCCTAGGCTCTTTGCAAAGAGGCGGATTTCTCAATTAGCCTACGACATATATATTAAATAAATATATATATATATATATATATATTAATTAATTAAATATATGAAAATGCAAACGAGAAATGTGAAAAGAACGCTGTCACTGCTTTAACATTAGCTTAGAAGTTCTGTGCATGACTGGAATGATTCTTAATGCGGGAAAATTTTTGGTTATTGCAAAAAGCATTGAATGGGGAATCCTTACTTACATTCTTTCTTTTTTAACCCCTTAAGCGCCATGACGTATCTGCGTACGTCATGAACACCCCTATCTGAAATACCAGGACGTATGTGCGTACGTCCAGGTTGCCAGTTTGGCCTTTTTTTAAATTCAAAATTTTGAATTCATACCAGGAAGTTATAGTAGTAATTTGTTTTTAATGTAATGACAGACGTTTCGTGATTGCATAAACTAGAATTGTTCTTTCAGAATTTCCGGTATGAATTTTGTATTTTTGAATTTTGTTTTTTTTTTGCATTTTTGCCGTAATTTAACATAGATGCTATTCAGCATACTATCATCAAAGTGAATATGGTGCTTAAGGGGTTAATTACCAACCAAACGGAGCAAAAATTGAACAGAGAGTGAGAAAAAAAATTCTATAAGAAATGAAAGTGAAATTTTGTATTACACAAAGTGTATTATAAAAAAAAATGTGCAACTGATAATTGAAACATTTATGCTTTAAAAAGTTGAATTTATGTAAATTTCTAGTAATCAACTAGAAATGAAATTATAAATAATTTTCTATTTTACATGTTCCCAATACTTTGCCAACGAAGAATGAAGAAGTCATATTCAAAGGGTTAGGTGCATGTATTTTTTAAATGTTAAAAGTTAACGACAGATTTAAAGCTTAACATTTCGAAAGTTTATAGACCCACTAATACAAAGATTTAAAGAAATATTTAACCCTTTCAGGGGCAAGCAATTGTGTTCTTGTAACGGTGAATTCCCACCGGAATTTACTAAAGAATTTAGTTCAAAATATGGAAAAGCAATTTTTCAATTTTTTTCCAATCAAAGCTAAAAGAGTGAAAATTAATTAAAAGTTTCTGGTTTGAATCGGATTAAAATTAGGTGGTATATAATATATACCACCGCCCCTGAAGGGGTTAAGAACTATACGTTACTTCAGTGAAAGTTCCACAGTTATTCTCCACAATACTAACAAGGAGAGGTTCCGAGGTCGGCGTCACAGAATACTGTGAACGTTTGTGTATCGATAGAGTATAGTTAGTATATAAATACATGATAGCCATAAAGCGCAATACCCAGGGGGTCTTAAAAAAAGGTCTCAAAGCTTACGTCAGAGTTTATAATCGGATAAATTTCTTCCTTTGGGAAAGCGGCTTCGTAGCCTAGTCAGTAGAGCGCTAGTTTTGAGATTTTTGTGTTTGGGTTCGAATCCCCAGCTAGACTCGTTTTTCGCAGGAAATTGTTTTACCAATTATCTTTGAACTACAATTGAAAAAATTATGTATTATAATCAGTGAAAGTTTCGATTGTAATAGCGACGATTTGTGTCTGAAATGTAATACTGAAACTGAACATACATAGCTATGCTAATGGGAGTTTTAAATTGTTTTAAATGCATATAATTTGCTCTTTTCCTCAAAAATGCAATTCTTAACATTAAACATACCAACATTCGGTAATTTGATTGGTACTAAATGAAGATACGTCGGTTAGAACCAGAAATCTATATATACATATATAAATCATTCTTGGTTGGAAAATCAATTGCTGGCATATCAATTTATTCTTTTGTAACCATTATTTTTTAAAAGAAATCTTTTTCTTCTTTAATAGCAGAAAATTATGCCTAAAATTAAAATAATTTAAAAAAAAAATAGTGGTAAGAAAAGAATAAATTTGACAGCCATGCATTTAGTGCCCCACAAAAAGCCACTCACAAGCCGCCACTGATTATGAAATTAACTCATTAAGGCCAAGCAGTACCATGTTGCACCAGAATAGCTTCCAATCATTTTGCTGTTTGAGTCAGTGGCGTAAACGGGGTGGAGGTCCAGATGATTTGGATACCACTAATTTTAGAAAAATATTTTCTTCTTATGTAATCGGAAAATTTTCTGCGATATTGAAGGCGAAGAAAACTTTATAACATTACTGGCTTCCAGAGTATTTGGACCCCCCCCCACCCCTCTCACTGGCTACGCCACTGGTTTGAGTACCAGTAATTTTTAAGAGAAACATTGGCTTTTTTTTGATGACAGAAATCTCCCGATAAAATGAAACTAAAGTTGCAATTGTGAAAAATTAGTGCGAAATGCAATTGTTGCATTTTAAGCAGAAAAATAATTCCGTCTTTGATGGGTTAATATTAGGATTTTCTTTTTTCTAACCTTATATATATATACAGGGTGTTCCGTTAAAGGGGTCCAATATTAATAGGGGTAATAGAGGAGATCACACGGAGCATAAATCAGTATATAATGCCTGGCCGGATCTCAATAATTTTCAAGTTACAGCAAATAGAATGAAAAATCGGAAATTTGTAAAAAAACCCTCATTGCTAAACTATCAATAATGCTACATAAAAACGAAGCACGTATTTAGAAAGAGCAGAAAAAATCCTACGAAATGACATAAGTTGTTTTAGAATATTGAGAATTAATGGCGAGTTACAAGCTCTGAAACAGTGAAAAAATACAAAATCAAATATTTAGCAAAATAGTTAATCGTTAATTCCAAAAATGCAACTATACCTACATCAAGGAAAATGTTATAAAATTTGGTCCATTCCGAAAGCTTTCGAAGAAGCTGACAATAAACCATATCAGTTTAATTGTATGGGAGAAATCAAGCAGTTCCCTAGTTACAACTCTGTACTGTTGCACGCTCGGAAAGAGCGAAACTCCACCCATGACGATTGTAAAACATTTCTTTCAATTATACATTTCTGATCAACCTCTATCAATACCCTTTCATTATTCAGTCTGGTCAAGTGAATGACATATTGTGCAGCTCTCGCCTTGTCTTAAAGCAAACTCCGTGACTGCTGCGTTTCCTCCATGAACTTTCAGGATGATGAAGAAGAAGTACTTTTTATGCAAATTTTCTATGTGTATAGGAAGAAAAGTGTAATAAAACAGCAGTCATCAGTGGGCGCTATGTTATAGGGAGGCTGTTGTAAGTGGGATTGTAGTAAGTTGATGTATAATAATTATGCCGGAATACTCTAACGAAGAATATGCGGACATGCATCTGATGTACGGGCAAGCTCATGGAAATGCATGTCTAGCACAGCGCATGTACCGTGAGCAATTTCCAAGGAGACGTTGCCCAAGTTCGAAACTCTTCATAAAAATCGATAGACGATTACGGGAGACTGGATCGTTTAATACAGCAAGCATTGATGCAGGGAAACCTCGACATGTACGAACACCTGCAATGGAAGAAGATGTACTGAATATTTTTAAAGATAACCCCTCCACGAGTACACGAGCTGCTGCGCCTGAAGTCGGTGTGTCTCACCAAAGTGTGTGGCGTGTTCTGCGTGCAGAAAACATGCACCCCTTTCATGTGCAGCGGGTACAACTGTTATCAGTAACAGATTGTGCTCAGCGGACAGAATTCGTACGCTGGTTGCTTAATGTAACAGAAAATAATCCACAATTTCTGGAAAATATTTTATTTACTGATGAAGCAACATTTACGAGAGAGGGCGTGGTAAACACGCACAATATGCACACATGGTCATATACAAATCCGCACACTGTTTTCCCGTCGAACGCACAACAAAAGTTCAGTGTGAACATATGGGCAGGTGTCCTCGGCGATTATCTCATAGGACCATATTTACTCCCAGATGTACTCAATGGCAGTACGTACTTGGTTTTCCTACGGGATATCTTACCGCAGTTACTGCAAAATGTGCCAGCAACATTGCGCCACAATATGTGGTTTATGCACGATGGCGCACCGGCACATTTTTTCATAGGTGTTCGCAATCACCTCAATTCAACATATCCTGGGAAATGGATTGGACGCAGTGGACCTGTTGCTTGGCCTGCACGCTCTCCAGACCTTAATCCGTTAGACTTTTTTGTTTGGGGACACCTTAAATCGCTGGTGTATGAAACGCCTGTGGATACACCGGAGGATTTACTAGCGCGAATCGTTGTCGCTGCAGGAGACATTCCCAACTCCGTCGGAGTTTTTCGGCGTGTTCGCCAATCTTTACGACGTCGCTGTCGGCTGTGCGATTCTGTTAATGGGCGCAACTTCGAACACCTATTATAATAATGTCCGTCTGCCTTCCGACATTGAACTGTGCAGCGCAGGCCAGAAGACTATGCTTCACATATGTCATAAAGTACGTGGAATGTAATTCTTTATTTGTCATTTTTCTTTTATTTTCAACACTTTTTGGCACAGTATTTTGTAAGTCACAGACTGTGGTGTACTCAAATTGTAAATTACAAAGTTTGTATGAATTAATTTAAAATTTAGTGTCTTTTTTAAATTTATAATTAATACAATTATTATGCTATTTGTTATTATTATTTCCTATCATAAATTATGATGCACATATACATACAATAATTGTCCATGTAAAACATGTACTGAAACTTCTTGCATAGTTACAAATCGCAATATTTTTAATTATTTCCGAATTTTCACCACCAGTTTAATTTTAAGGAATTTAACTTAAGCTTTATATCAATAAAAGACCACTTTAAAATGTAGACTATTATTGTAAAGTTATTTTGGTTCATTCAACTCTTGAATAATTAAAAATGTTGCATCTCAGAAGAAGCATGATCGAAAATGTATAGTTGAGAGTAATTAAAAAGGCGGTGTTTCCAATTGTGATGGGCGGAGTTTAACCTTTGCTAGTGTCAAAGAAAGCGGAGTTGTAACTAAGAAACTGATTAATTTCTCTCACACAATTAAACCGATATGGTTCATTGTAAGCTTTTTCGAAAGTTTTCGGAATGGACCAAATTTTACTACATTTTCCTTGTTGTAGCTAGAGTTGTCTTTTTGGAATTAACGATTAACTATTTTGATGTATATTGGATTTCGTACTTTTTTCACTGTTTCAGGGCTTGTAACTCGTCAATAAATATTGCTATTTTAATACAATTGATGTCATTTTGTAGGTTTTTTTCTGCTCTTTCTAAATATGTGCTTCGTTTTTATGTAGCATTATCGATAGTTTAGCAATGAGGGTTCTTTTACAATTTTCCGAATTTTCATTCTATTTGCTGTAACTTGAAAACTATTGAGATCCGACCAGGCTTTATATACTGATTTATGCTCCATGTGATCTCCTCTATTACCCCTATTAATATTGGACCCCTTTAACGGAACACCCTGTATATACAGAGGTGCCAAGCTCTCTCATTAATCTTCCGTAATATGTCGGTTAATTTGAGACCCAGGTTTAATACGTTTCGCACCAGATTTTTTTTTACGAAATGATATTAAATGCATTCCACGTAGTAGAAACCTGAAATTAAATAAATAAAGATTCATCCAATAATTTTTCTGGTTCAAAACGTTGTTAAACTGGGTTAGATTAAACCACATATTACGGAAGATTAGTTTGAGCTTGGCATCTCTGTATATATCACAAAAATTAGTTACTAGAAGATTCAAATATGCAAGTCCAAAACTTGAGTTCATTCCGACAAGCAGGTTGTGAGTTGTGCTTTAAAAACTGGTTTGCAACAATTAAAAGCAAATTTAACGTTAGGAGTTAAAAATTTTACATCTTTATAACTCCTAAATTTGTTCACCGAATGACTTCGCATTGGTTATCCTAAGATAAAATGTACCAGGGAATTCAAGTATGATGTCAAAATTAGATGTTCGTATTGAAAATTTGAAAGTTTGTTGCAATAAGTGCAATATAGAGACGTCCCCTAAGCTTATTTTTTTTAAAATAATATTCATGCAGACGTGAAATTTTGAATTCCTAAATTCATTTTTAATAGCTGCAAATAAAGCTTCAATTTCGGCAGATTTAAAGTATGACTCAAAACTAATTGGCGGAATAAGTTCAAATTTTGGATTCGCATATTTAATCCTAACCAGGAAACCACGCCATAGTGTAAGATTATAAAAAAATTCAAGTAAGCAGCAATCGAAAGAGATTTATGAAACGTGTTTTTTGACACATAAATCATTTGCCCTCGTCTCCTCGCTATCGAGATATAAAGTCATAAAGTTTGCTAATTTATTTATTTAATTAAGGGGAAAAGGCGTGATTTTGATTCAGAAATTTTAATAATCAGATTAATATGAAATACAAAACATATTTAGATATAGTAATATAAAAATGTAAGAAGCCCATAAAAAAATGCTATTGACAAATATGACACTGAACCACAAAATGACTGAAGCGTAGAAAATCGTGGTACCAAGAGAATTTCATGAATTTAAATCTAGCTCAATGATTACAATGATCCACCTCCTGCGAAAATTAAAATTGCAAGGACGTTTCAAATGCAGGTGGCTAAGTTTGCACTAACCCAGACTTGCAACAAGCATATCGAATCATTTTGGAGTATTACGGCGTACTAAACTGGAAATGGGCAAGTGAATGGAGTGCGATGAAGTTGTTACGTTGAAAACGTAAACGACTCCTCCTTCAATCCTATCGACTCCCCCTTCCATCCTATTAAATCAATAAATTAGCAAATTTTAAGACTTTATATCTGGATAATGGGGAGACGAGGGCAAATGATTTATGCGTCAAAAAACACGTTTCACAATGCACTTTCGAATGCTGCTTATTTACATTTTTTTTCCATTATTACACTAATGGCGTGATTACCTGTTAAGCATACCGGGAATTTTATAAAAATAATTCACAAATAAGTTTCACAAATAATTCACAAATAAGTTTTATAAAAATAATTCACACCAGAAGTTTTATTTAAAACTATTTAAGCCTTTTGTTTAACTTATTTCTCTGTGATTTATAATTAATTTATTTTAAGAAGAAATTTCTAGTTCGAATCAAAATATATTCATTTGGTACCGGTCAAATAACCAGTTGTTGGTATATTTAGTGTCAAAGAAGACGCAATTCCCAGTTGAATGTAATGATGGGCAGAATGAATGATTTTTTCATGCGGATGAATCATTCGGGCATGCGCAAAAGTATAGTTGCTAACATTTGTATTTTTTTTCAAGCAATCTCTGCCAGAGATCTTGTCAACAAAAGAGAAGGAAAAGCATAGTTTCCGAAATTCGTACTCATTTTAATCAATTTCCACCAGAAATTTTGCGGAACGAAAGATATTTAAAATTTTTATCTTGCTCTTTACTTAATTCTAATTAAAATCAAAACTCCTTTATCTTTTTTAAAATTTCTGGAAGTACTAGAATTTAAAAAACTTGAATTTTGGCATATATGCTTCTGCCATGACAATTTTCATTTGATGCTTCATTCGAATATCAAAATCATTCATTCAGATCATCACTAACATCACTAGTCGAATAATTATATTTTCGTTTATCTCTGTATCTATTTGGCGTTAATAAGGTCCAATAAGGGTACGTAAATGTCATTGATTGCTTTAGAAATAAACTGATGTTTTTCGATTGAACAATAGCATGGTTGGTAAGTTCACCATCTTTCAGTTCCACGGAGGGACTGAATGGATGTGGGTTCGATCCTTAGGGAAACGTTAAACGATTTTTTTTCTTGCCAGGAAGTTGGATATAAATTGTAAAACCGTTTTTTAAACAAATTAATAAAAAACTCCTTCGCAATTTAATTTATTTCTTTTGTAAACGGTATTTGTTTCAATCTATTGTCCTTCAACATTTTTTTCTTTTTATTTATAATTTAATGCTTTTACAAAAGAGTGCAATTATTAGCTTTTACAGTTATCAAAACTTTGGAATTTACCAAACGCTTTCGTTAAAAATTTATGTTAATATTGAGTTGCGAAACCTTCTTAGGGTATTATAAACTGGTCATGGGAAGAAGTAGGGAAAAATGTATCCGATGTTCCAGCGATAATAAGATCTTTCTGCTCAGTGCCACCAAATTCCCAATAGCCAAACAAATTTCATAAAACCGGAGACAAACAAAACAGTGGTGGATTTGCGTGGGTGTTGATCACAAGAAAAAGCAGCGGAGCTCCCATTTAAAGAGATATTCCCAGCGGGTCGATGACGTCACATATTTTGGTTATTTTAACGCAGTGTGAGTCGGCCAGCCATTTTTCACTAGTGAAGTTCTATACTTGGAAACCGCCCGTACGCACTCAAGGATTCAACACTATATGCTGGTGGGAAAGAGGCGCGATATAAATAACTCAGGGGTGGTAAAAGTCTGGGATAATATTGGAACGAATTGGTAGAAAGTGTGGGAGAGAGAGAATATAATATAGGTCGGACCTTCGAGTTATGATTATATTTCTTCGTTGTCGTACGAAAAAAGCAAGGAGTGAACAGATTTCATAACAAAATTATGTAACCGAATTTTGGAACGTTCTATTTTAGACAGAATAATATCAATCAAAAGCATGATTCGACTAAGCACTTTCGCAGGGCTCCCAAATGATAAACCCTGAATGGTAAAACTGAATACCAATATTTTTTAACAGAAAATTTCATGGTAGTTTCTCCACAAAGAGTCACTTCCGGAGATAGTTTCTGCGAAATTTGCAAAAAAAAAAAAAAAAAAAAAAAAATCTAAAAATAATTATTTTCTAAGAAAATACCGCTATTTTGTTGGCGGACTATTTAAGAGGCCTGCTTTTCGGAACCGGAATACACATTCACCACTATTTTGGAACAGTAATTTTCGCCTTATTTATGAAAGAAATTCTGCATTTAGAAATAGCGACGATTACAATTTGAAAATGCTAGTACTACAATGCAATTTTCCCCCCTTGCCTGACCTTGAGTGAAAATTATTTTAACAACAAACATAACAGAGTGCGAAAAATGAAAGAACCAATGCAATAAATCCCTTAATTTTTTTTGCAAAATCTCTTAGGTTGTTCGGAAAGTTCTTTACGTTTGGGAAAGTTGATTCGTACCGGAAAATTCTTTCATTTAACTAATAGACATCAGTTCCGACATCTAAAGTCCAATAATTTGCGGGCAGAATTTTCCGGTACGAATTGGTGTTCTTAAACGGAAAGAACAACCCAATAGTTAGCTACAAATATCATACAGACCGAAGAAGCTCTTTTTCATGTTATGTTTGTCAACTCACAGACTGATTTCAAAATTTTCATATCTCGAAGTTCTCTTTGATTACATATATTTAAGGTGCGATCCTTGAGAGATAACAATGCATCACATTTGTACATAAATATTGGAATTATTTTGAAAAATAAAATACGTTATGTGGAGAGATAAATCATCTAAAAATTTCTATGATTGTAACGTTTTGCCCCAAACCGGAAATTTTCTCTGTGCAGAATTGCTCTGATCACTGAGTTACTCGGACAGATATATTAAAGTGCCTTTCGAACTTTAAAATTCTAGAGTCAAAAGGAGGGGGGAGGGGTCGGACGGGTAAGGCTAAGAGGGATACATTTGTCAACAGTCACTACGAGAAAAAGAAATATCTGATGTGACTCCACTCGACTTTCCTAACATTTTATAAAGTACATTAGATTCAGATAAATTCGTTCAACCAAATACGTTCAACCAAAGAGGGCCGTCTATCAAAAAAGGTGTTAACTTACTTCCCTGCCAGTAGGAAAATTACTATATGTAATTTCAATTGGCTTCTCAAGGACATTCGTCCTCCCCACTTCATCTCCTCGTTGTCATGGGAAAAAGGAAGGGAGTCAGTCAGCCAAATGCGGCTTTACCATAGCTCCTGACCTAATATGGACGGTCTATCAAAATAGGTGTTAGCTTACTTCACTGCCAGTAGGAAAATTACTATACTCTATGTAATTTCAATTGGCTTCTCAAGGACATCCGTCCTCCCCACTTCATCTCCTCGTTGTCAAGGGAAAAAGTAAGGGAGTCAGTCAGTCAAAAGGGGCTTTACCATAGCTCCTGACCTAATATGGACCGGGAAACTGACCTTCAGAAGCCAATTGAAATTACATATAGTATACCTGCTAGCCGCAAACACGTGACCGGCACCGAAACCCCCCTCTGATATCAAAGACACCATAACACCGGCTGACTCCGCCAAGAGACGAAAATAGAGGGAAATTCCCCTAATACTTGATAAAAAATATGGTTGAGAAATTAACATTACACTGACATTATTGTACAGATAAATAGAACTGGTTTTTAGTTATTGTATACCAGTTTTATTCTGATACAAGACAGAATAATAAATAATGATATATGCAGTATTCCATATTATTCATGTACTGAACTTTCAACATTAGCAACTATAATTTATGTTTTGATGATTGACAAAGTTATATGCACACTAAGCCTAATAATAATAGGGTTAACCTATTAAATTTACAAAAACTTATTTTGTACTTTTACCTTCACCGCTTTAAACACATACACATACACACATATATACGAGGGCTATCCAGAAAGTAGATTACGTTTTCGTCTGTGTCCGATAGGGGCGGGGCTAGCGCGGCCATCTTGGGGTCAGAGCGTTGCGCAGCTCAGTCGGCATCTAGCCGTGCTAGTGAGAGGTTCGTGCTGTGCTCCGTTCAGATACTGTGACGGTTTGAAATGTCTGCGTTAATTGAAAATCCCGTGAGCTGCGAGGTGCGTGCAGTAATAAGTTCACAATAACGGAACTTTCTTTGAGTTTTCCACAAATTTCGCGAAGTTTGTTGCACGAAATCATCAGCGAAAAGCTTGGTTACCACAAGTTTTGTGCAAGATGGATTCCAAAAATCTTGACAGAGGACCACAAAAATCAGCGAATGGCTGCAGCGTTGAACTTTTTCGACGCTTACCATAAGGATGGTGACTCTTTACTCGATCGCATCGTTACTGGTGACGAAACATGGGTGAAACACGTGAACTGTTGGTTGAAGGCGCAGGCGGCCGAATTTTTCGACGAAGGCATTTCCAAGCTCGTACATCGCTACGATAAATGCCTTAATTTGTATGGTGACTATGTAGAAAAGTAGTATTTGAGTGTGGCTTTCATCTGTATATAATAAAATTTGTTTGCTATACTTTGTTTATTTTTTATTCCAAAACGTAATCTACTTTCTGGATAGCCCTCGTATGTATATATATATATATATATACATATCCCTTTTTTTGTGCATATACTTTAACCAAAGGTACGAGGGTCATTTAAAAAGTCCGCGAAATGAAATGGGAAATGAGATACTTTGTTTTTGAAATATGTGTTATTTTTCTACATGATCTTCTTTAAGTTCAATGCGCTTCCTCCAACGATGTTCCAAAGCAATTATGTCATCACGAAAGTGCGATTCTTCAACCCCCCCCCCCAAAAAAATAGTCGTCGACAGCTGCTTTTACTTATTTTGTGAAAAAAGATTGGAAGACATCACAAATTCATAAATACATGTAGGATACTTTAGGTGACTCTTCTCCATCATTTATGACTGTGCATAAGTGGATGACGGAATTTAAACATGCACATGAGAGCCTAGAAGATGACGACCAAAAACTGACATAACGCCTGAAATCGTAGAAAAAGTTCACGATATTGTTATGCAGGATCGTCGAATAAATTGTTAAAGATATAGGCATCTCAGGTGATCCTAACTATGGAATTAGAGATGAAAAAGCTTTTGGCAAGATGGGTGCCGAAATGTATCAAAACCGTCTGAGAATGAGAATTTTTTAAGATAATCTAGACCGTTTTAAAGCAAATAAAGCCAATTTTGTCCAAAACAGCAATCAAAACTATTGAGACATGGTGGTCGACGAGTATTTTCGAAGACTTGAAGAGTCGCGCTTTCGTGATGGCATAATGGTTTTGGAACAGCTTTGAATGAAGTGCATTGAACTTAAAGGATATTATGTAGAAAAATAAAAACATATATCAAAAACAATTTTTCTCATTTTCCCTTTCATTTCACGAACTTTTCAAATTACCCTCGTACATGGAATCAGTTAGATTCGAACACTGGACCACCCGTTTTGAAACTGAAGAAGATACCTCTGAGCGCAACTAATGCTTGATTAACATTGCCGTAATATTTATTACTTATACTCGCTCACATTTCCTTGGTGATCGTTCCTGTTGAATCGGTTGCAAAATGCTTTGAAAATGTTTTAAATGCCTAATCCGTTGGCTGACTTGTACGAAAATCTATACAGTTCTTGCAACAGTGGTCTACAATATATTCGCCAAATGGAAACTCACTGGGAAGTATCGTTTGGAAGCTATCGAAAATGCTTTAAATGCTTTAACCGTTGGCTGATTTATGTAAAAATCTATACAGTTCTTGTAACAGTGGTCTACAATATATTTGCTAAATGGAAACTCACTGGGAACTATCGTTTAGAAGCTATCGAAAATGCTTTAAATGCTTTAACCCTTTAGCGGGCGGTGTCCACAAAGAAGGACACTTAATTTTAATTCCAAATCTGACAAACGGCACCAAGAATGTTTAATTATTTTTTTCCTTTTATAAAATACGGGAAAATAAGCAAGTTTTTATTCTCTAATGAATTTTTTTTTAAATTCTGGTGTCAGTCCATAATTTCATCATTTTAAACACAGACTTACTCCGCGCCGGAAAGGGTTCACCGTTGGCTGATTTGTCCAAAAATCTAGATTGTTCTTGCAACAGTGGTCTACAATATATTTGCTAAATGGGAGCTCAATGGGAAGTACCAGTACCGTCTGGAAGCTGTCAAAAATGGTTTAAATGCCTAATCCGTTGGCTGATTTGTACGAAATGCTATACAGTTCTTGCAACAGTGGTCTAGAATATATTCCCCAAATGGGAACTCAATGGGAAGTACCAGTTGGAAGCTATCGTGTTCACTTACAGTCATCAATCCATAATGATTACAATACAGAGATTCTTCACTCGTTTTTTAGACAAGTTTGATAAATGAATTAAAAAACTGAATTATTTTAGAGAAAAAAATTCTGACAACTTATTATTTGTAATTCATATTATCGTTTAATACTTTCAAATTTATTCTTATTTCAAGATGGCACATGCAAACAAGCTGTGAATTGGAGGACACGTATTTTGTTTTCCGAAGAGAAATATTCTTATGAGGAAGTTTAAAATGATTGCTGAGTGCATAGTATTAAAATCATAGTTAGTATAAACGCAAAGTGCAAAATAAACATCACTATTAATCGGAAAGGGCTATGCCCCAAATCAGTACTTATACATACCGTAATTTCGCGCGTATACACCGCACCTCAAACAATTCGATTTCCTACCAGAATTTATTTTAAATGAAATGTGACTTATTTATGCTTAGCACTTATTTGACTTCTTATTTTCAATAAAATTTCCGGTTTGAAAAAGACTTAACTAAGCCATACGCGCGAAATTACGGTAGTAAAAAGACTCTAAATGGAAAAAAAAATCATGAAAAAAAATCTCCATTTCAAGGCTGAAAACGAAGTTTCAAGTTAGGATTTAAGAAAGTCGCAAATTTATCTTACAATGGGAAAATAAAAATAAGAAGATTGGACAAAAATGTTATAAGCAGTTCATCATATTATTAAGAGAATGTGTTACGCTTGATATTTAGAAAAAAATCTATTTATTTTCAATGTTTTTCAAATAGGGAAACTGTACCAAGGGAAACCCACTGCTCATACTTTAAAAACTACCGCTATATTCGTTAAAAAAACATTGATACCTTTCAACATATTCTAATTCACTTATAGTTTATTATGCACGAGCACGAAAGACCAGCTAAGCTCGGTCAAAATTAGCTTTGACTTCAACTCCATATATTTTTCTCTCTGTATTATTATTATAATGCCTTTTATTTTATAAAAATAGTTGACCCATAATGACCCAAAATCAAAATTACCCACTAATCAAATTTTCTCGAACATGTGACCAAGCCAAACAGTCTTCTCGTGACCGAAAACCATAGGATGCAAAATTTAGTCTAAATAGTCTGAGCTGTTTCTTAGCTAAAATTAGCTTGACCCACAGTAACCCAAAAATGATCCACTAATCAAATTTTCTCGAACATTTGACCTAGCCCAATGATTTTCTCGTTCCCCCAAACCGTAAGATACAAAATTTTGTTCAAATCGTCTGAGCAGTTTTTAAGATAAAAATAGCTTGACCCATAATGACCCCTGACCAAAATGACCCACTAATCGAATTTTCTCAAACATGTGACCTAGTCCAATGATTTTCTTGTGCTCCAAAACCGTATGATACAAAATTTAGTTCAAATCGTCTGAGCCGTTTTTAAGATGAAAAAGTTTGACCCATAATGACCCATGACCTAAATGACTCACTAAACGAAATTTCTCGAACATGTGACCTAGCCCAATAGTCTTCTCATTTCCTAAAACTGTAGAATACTAAATTTAGTTCAAATCCTCTGAGCCGTTTTTAAGTTAAAATTAGTTTGACTCATAATGACCCATTACCAAAATGACCCACTAATAGAATTTTCTTGAACATGTGACAAAGCCCAATGATTTTATCGTGCCCAAAAACTGTAGGATACAAAATTTAGTTCAAATCGTCTGAGCCGCTTTTAAGATAAAAATAGCTTGACCCACAATGACCCATGACAAAACTGACCCACTAATCGAATTTTCTCGAACATGTGACCTAGCCCAACAGTCTTCTCGTGCCCGAAAACTACAGGGTGCAAAATTTAGTCTAAATAGTCTCAGCCGTTTTTTAGATAAAATTAGCTTGACCCACAGTGACACAAATATGTACCACTAATCGAATTTTCTGGAACATTTGACGTAGCCCAATGATTTTCTCGTGCTCGAAGCTCGTAAGATACAAAATTTAATAAAAATCGTTAGAGCCGTTTTTTAGATAAAATTAACTTGACCCGCGTTGATTCCAAAATGACCCATTAATAGAATGTTCTCGAACACGTGACCCAGACTAATAGTCTTCTTGTGCCTAAAAATGGTAAGTGACAAAATTTAGTCAAATGGACAAAATTTAGTCAAAATTGTTTGAACCGTTTTTTAGATACAATTAACTTGACCCTGACCCATGATGATCCATGGTGACCCAAAATGACGCCCTAATCGAATTTTCTCAACCATGTGACCAAGCCCAATGGTTTTTTAGCACCTCAAAATGGTAGGGTACAAAATTTTGTCAAAATCGTTAAAGCCGTTTTTAAAATAAAATTTGCATATATATATCCATAATTAAACGACCCTACTTTAAAGTTGTCTGCAGACGAAACTATTGGTCAGAAAGTTGTGAAATTTTGTGGAGAACATAATGGCGGGATGGGAATTTGTTTGAGCGAAAAAAAAAATTAGTTCAAAATTTTTCCACCAGAGGGCGTTTTCAACGAATTACGTATTTAGAATACATTTACGATAGTTTAAATATTTTATTACAACATATCATGTTCCATATGGTGGTTATCATTTTCAGCTACCTTCTGGAATCATAAAGATAGCATGTTCCGCAGTTGACCGCAGTGTGTTTTGGGAAATTCTAAAAATATGTCGGGAAAAAAGTTTTGTTGAGCATGTTTTGTTGTAATAAAATTTGTAAATTATCGTAAATTAATGCTAAATGTGTAATTTATTAAAAACGCCCTCTAATGGCGAAATTTTGAACTAATTTTTTTTTCGCTTAAACAAATTCCCATTCCTTCATTATGTTCTTCACAAAATTTCACAATTTTCTGACAAATACTTTCGTCTGTGGACAACTTTAAAGTAGGGCCGTTTAATTATGGACACCCTGTATATAAGCACACACACAAGATTTGCTCGTATTAGAATATATGATTTGGTCTGCTGAAAAGAGCTTTTTCAAACCGCAAAACCACCATGAGTGACGGACCTTGGAAAGTTTTTAAAGTGTCATGGGAAGCAATAATCTTGTATATAATTTACGAAAAAAAAACAAAAACAAAAACAACCTTCTATCATGGAAAAGAAAGCATGGCGCAGAGTTAGAATCCAGAAACAAGATTATCAGATAGATCAGCGCTTCCCAACCTTTTATCTTTCACGTACCCCTTGCTTAGGATTTTCATTTCGGAGTACCCCCTATTTATCATTCACACACACCACACCCTATCTTCTCTCACATATTATTAAAATCTTCATCTCCCATGAATGAAAATCCAGATTTCAAGAACTATGCATTGTTATATTTCCTTTTCATTAAGGGAGCACAGATGCTTTCAGTTTTATTTAAAGAATTAGGTTAGTTAGTATTCAGAACGGGCCTCTTATAACAGCTAAGCTCAGATTCTCTTGCATTTCTAAACAATCAGATTGTTTCGAAGAACTTTTAGTTCCAGAATCATCAGGTTAATTTCATTCGCAGTTGCAGTACTCTTAAGAATTCCGGATTGCAACGAGTTATCCCATTTAAACAGAAAAACAAATCATTCAAATAATAAGTAAACATTTCAAGTTAAATACTCATTAAAGGGAAGGGTTGGGTTGATTAATGACGGCCAATTATCGACACTAGGGATATAGGCCCGGGGGGAGTGCCCTTCGTGGGGGTCTTTCTAAGGGAACCTAATCCGTATTTACGCATGGAGAAGATCCACGGCTCGAAAGAAAACCACGAAAACTCCGAGCGATTAGGCCGACGGGCGCGATTGGGATCGAACCCAGCACCTCCCGTCTACCAGCTTCGAGAGCACAACCTCTCAGCCACTGGTGGAGCCATTAAAGGGAAGGAAGCTTTCCAATTAATATACGTTAACCCTCTGACTGCTTATCCCACGATTTCCACGTGCAAAACATTTGAAGAAAAATTTATGTAATTTACAATTTTTGAAGCAGTTTTGTATTAAAAATTCCACAGTCAAAGGTTGAAAAGGAAAACGATAAGTTTATTACATTTTTCGTATACAGGATGATTTGAAATATGTAATGGTATAGGAGATAACGTCGATTACATATTGGTCGAAAGGATTTTGAAAAAAAAAAAGAGCAGTGAGAGGGTTAATGATATAACTCCGCCTATTCGAAAACGAAAATATGGGCCTGCTTTTCAACGCTTTAAAAATTAAAAATTAACCCATAATTGCATAGTGATGTAAATTTCCATCACTGTTTATTTAACTTTTAATAAATAAATCAACTTCTTCGCCACCACTATTTCTATATTTATATAGAAATATTAATCCAATAAATTTCCCGTGAACTATGTTGCTGAAAAAAGTTAAAAATCTATTTTAAAATTTCTGGTGTCTAATATTTAATATATGTATAAAAAAACACAATTGTAAAAGAAAAACTCATGCAAAGAAGGGTTAAAACCAACAGCTCTGCGTAATTTAGGCGTTTTGCAATTTTAAAAAGAAACAATAAGAAAAAAAGAGGTAAGAAAAGAACATTGTATAATGATCAATGGAAGTTTTCGTGATTGAGGAAAATATAGAAGTACTCGTGCAATATGATTAGAAGTGGGAGGAGCTAATGACGCTGAATTATCACTGCATTATTAGGTATAAGACTCCTATAATATGATCCTATTGTAGGAGTTCTAATTTGGCCTAGTGGCCTTTACCCTCATTTTGAGTGTAACATATTGCACTTACACATGAGGCTAACTTTATAATTCAAAACTATCAACTTTCTTTATGCGTTTTCAGCGAAATCATTTTTGTGATTTCCGCCATTACCGATATTATTTTGTACGTACCCCCTGCAGGCTTGCCACGTACCCCAGGTTGGGAACCGCTGAGATAGATCATTAAAAAAATATTATTAAAATTTTAGGCATACCCCCCCCCCCCCCCCCCGAAATCGCCCTCTGTACTTACTTTCTTTACAGCTGGCCTGTCCACCCTTTCAGTCAGCCGGGGCATACCGCAGAAGGTGGCGCACAATGGAGGGCGCCGTTATTTATATGACTCAAAACATGTAACAATATTATCTAACTGTAACTAATGGTAGCGATATAGACACACTTCTTATCAGTGTTACGATTTTATCTAATTTTTTAAGTTCGCAATATGTACTATTATTTTTGAACATTAACATGTGTTTTATATTTAATCATGGAATGTCTGAAACTAAACAAATCTAAGACTCAAATACGGAATCTAAGTACTCAATCTAAGACGGAAATAGCCGTACCCCGAACCTCTGAAACAGAGCCCTAGGGGAGCGTCGCCAAAAGGGAGAAAAAGTCAACCGCGAAAACGACTCTTTTTGAAAAAAAATTTAAAGTGTTAACAATAATATTTTTTTGAACTGATAGCGGCGTTTAAGACGTAAAAGTATGAAATTTAAGAATATGTCTTTCGTTTCTCCGTATCACGAACGGTTCGACCGATGGACGTTAAGACAAAAGGCCAAAAACAAACAACAAAAAAAAAAAAAAAAAAAAATAAAAAAAAAATAGAATTGGGTTTTTTTTTTCTACGCGCTCCAGAAAGCAGTGATTCAGCATGCGCGCGCACTTCAGCCAATTTTGCAAAGAAAAAAAAATCGCTTTTCGGACGAGCGTTTAATTATTAAAAAAAAAATAAAAATCTGAGCCTCAGGTTCATCAGGACCTGCCTTGGACTATGCTCATACAAATTTTCAGATCTCTGCGTGTGGTAGATTTTGTTAGCCATCGCCGACAGACAGACAGACGATAGACACACACACATACACACACACAGAGAGAGAGATAGAGATAGATAGATAGATAGATAGATAGATAGATAGATAGATAGATAGATAGAGAGAGATAGAGAGATAGAGAGAGATAGAGAGAGAGAGAGAGAGAGAGAGAGAGAGAGAGAGAGAGAGAGAGAGAGAGAGAGAGAGAGAGAGAGAGAGAGAGAGAGAGAGAGAGAGAGAGAGAGAGAGAGAGAGAGAATTTCTTTTATTAGTATAGATAATGTAAGTTTCACTTTTGTTGTTTTGAAATAAGAAAATTCCAAACTTTAAATAAACAATTTTTTTTCAGGTTTCGCAGTGTAGCAGAACTGTTAATAAAAATTAATTAGAAATAAATGTAGCATTCCAGAGTTAAGAAAGGATTTTTTATAATATAAAACTATGTCCCTCGGTGTTGAGCGGTGCAAGAAATCATAATCACAGTTTCTTAACACTAGAACTACCGGAAATTTTACTTACGTTTTTTAAAACTATTTCACATCAGAAATTTTTTTTAAAACTTATTCATTTAACGTATTTCTGTGATTTTTAAATTTAATTTATTTAAAAAAGAAATTTCTGGTTCGAATCGGAATATATTCATTTGGTACCCGTCAAAATGACGGCTCATGGTAGTTCTAGCGTTAAATTTTACATTTAATATACACTAACTAGAATAAGAACAGAAGAGCGGCTTCTGCAAAGAGTTATCCGCTCAACCCTATCTTCTTTTCCAAGTAAAATGTCTGCCGCAAGAGTAATGAATGACAGACGCCTGGCTTGAATGTTGGTGAACTAAAAATGCCCCTCCAAAAGTGATCTAAAAATATATTAGTCTAATAAATATAAGAAAAATAAATAAAAAGTAGAAAAAAATAATATATATTAGCCCAATCTTTTTTATAAAAAATGTCGAGTTATTCCTAGACTCAAGTTATCAAAGTTTCACTGTTTAGTCACCGGCAAAAAAATATCCGCTGTAATATAAATGCAAAATCGAATGAAACAAGATCATTTTATTTAATAAAGTATATTATATAAGAATATTTTATAAATGTATTTTGAACAATACAGCATAGTTTTCATTGACAAAGTATAGAGAGTATAATATTTAGTGAAAACGGCGATAAAAGCCCATGGGTAGATAATCTTGATTTTTTGGCACCCCCCGATATAATCGAAAAACTTTGTTTATTTTTTAAAAAAGATGTTTTGATTATTTTAATATATCAAAAATAAATGCCAAAAATAAAGGCTTATCTAGCCAAATTCTCATTTTTTTAATTTTTAGTTTTAATCTTTATGAATGTATGATGCCAAATTCGCAACAACCAATTTTTATCGTCCAAATGTGTTGTTTCCAGTTATTATTGTTTTGGCTTCACTTTTTCTGACACACTTTTTTTGCATTATTTAATTACTGAACAGTGGAGCAGCGTTAAGGGGCTTCCTAGTTGCATCCAACTTAAGGCCCAGTCTATGGATTAAATGTCTTGCAATTAAATGAGCATTTGGGTAATAGTATTGATTTAGTTATAAGACTATAAGTAGAAGTTAAAGTAATATTTAAGGATATTGAAAAAAAATTAGATATAAAATAGTAATATATATATATATATATATATATATATATATATATATATATATATATATATATGTGTGTGTGTAAATTAAATTTAAGGAAAAATAAAGATTCTGCTTCGATAGTTCACTAATAAAATAGATAAATTATGTTAAGGTTAAAAAAGGATAGCTATAGTTATGTAAACTACTGAAAAAAATTAACCCTTCTTTGCATGAGTTTTTCTTTTACAATTGTGTTTTTTTTATACATATATTAAATATTAGACACCAGAAATTTTAAGATAGATTTTTAACTTTGTTCAGCAACGTAGTTCACGGGAACTTTATTGCATTAAAATTTCTATATAAATATAGTGGTGGCGAAGAAGTTGATTTATTTATTAAAAGTTAAATAAAAAGTGATGGAAATTTACATCACTATGCAATTAAGGGTTAAAAGGAAAATAGATGACAGATAAGTTGAAAAATAATGTTAGCATTAATTCAGTTTAAAACAACCAGGGGTAAGCAAAAAGAGGTGGCGAAAGCCACGGGATATAGACACAAGAAAAAAAAATCGTGCGTCGACCATAGATTTTGTAACACTTTCCAATACATTCAGAATACTTTAACGAAACTTCACCATTTAATAAGCTGAAAGATGATGTCTAAGTAAACAATTTGTGAAACGCATAACACATTTGAAAACACAATTTCGGCAATCGCCATCTATAGTCTGAAAATAATTAAAATTCTTTTGTGAATCTCTGATTTGTATATATACTACATTTTATGCTAAAATTTAGTTCAATTAGAAAACGCTTAACAATGTGGAAAATTCACTTTCAGCAATTCCCACAAATAAACGGAAATGTATTCAAATGTTTTTGTACAGGCCTGTGTATGATCAATATAATTTAAATACACCAAGTAATATTCAAAACATTTGTTAAACTCAAAAACGCATACGTGCAACTGAAAACGCACTTCCAGCTATTATCGCTCGTAGATTGTACTGTAACCAAACACTTCTGTTAGGATGGTTCGGCTGTTCTAATCACGTGAGTAGGCGATGTTTTGAATGAGATCGTATTTTTTTGTCCACTAATTGTCCATGTGCGTAAAAGTTGATCAAGACTTTTTTTCTCTAACTTTCAACGGATTTTTTGCTGTGTGAATCTCGGAAATTGTGAGTTTCAGCTTTGTATCGATATGCAAATTATTGTAGCTGGTCAATCGATATTTGGGATATATGAGCTTCAAATTTACGTTTAAAAAGGGGAACTTAGATCGGGTCTTCTCTCGCTACGAAGAAATCTAGATCCTGTGTTTTATTTGAAGCTGCGCAAGCATATGAATATTTGCTTCTGACCAGGACGAACGACTGCATCAGCGCTCGCCTGGTCTACAGTGTGGAATTGAAGTATTTATTGAATGCACCCTGACCTGTGACTGTCTATTAAAATTGTGAGTTCGTTTCTTTTTAATCTCTACATTTAATATATTTGAAAGTTTTATTTTTTACGGAGAATAGCTTCGAGTAGAAGTTTACTTATTTATTTTGGCTTAAGGAGAAAACTGGTAGTGGCCTGTTCAATCCCTGCCCGTTTAAGTGTCAATAAAAAACTATTTTTAAGCTTTACCTCTGTGCTCTCCTTGTACGACTGGCTCACTCATTACTGATGACAATGGCCGTCACATTGTATGTAACTGTATACGAATGATAAATGCGCACCATATTTAACAGTAAGTATCTTGTGGTGCACCTCAGTGATATATACCAGTTTCAATGTGTTTGAAATAGCGTAACATTATTAAAATTCATTACGAACGATTTCTTCCCATAGACCATAATGTAACGGAATGGTTTTGAGTGTCCCTGTAAATGAACTATGAACGCTACATACAGGGTGATTTTTTTTAAAGTTGTGAAAGTAAAACCCTATAACAAAAGAACCACTGATCCAAATGACCTAAAATTTCACCGGTATGCTCCTAAAGCTATGGGATTTTTTTAGGCGTGGTTAAAAAAACTTAAAATCGCACCGACAGATGGCGCTGTACCTGCAGTAAAGTCAGGAGACGAACTTGCGCCCGGCACACACACATTGGTGATAAAAACGTGAAGTACGCTCATCTCGTGTTCATTATTCTACGGAAACCCTCGCAATGACTGCACCATTGACGGACCGTGCGTTGTTAGTGAAACTGTATTATCAGAATAATGACAGCGCAGCAACTGCTCTTTGGAGATTTAGGGCACTTAAGAATTTAAGAAAAGGTCCAATGACGACAGAGGGTCTACGCAAGATGGTTTCTCAAAGTACCATCCATTGTTTTCCTCCCACAGACAATATTCTTTGTTTCTGCTACCTTACAGCACCATCTGTCGGTGCGATTTTAAGTTTTTTTTAACCATGCCTAAAAAATTCCCATTGGTTTGGGAGCATACTGGTGAAATTTTAGGTCATTTGGATCAGTGGTTCTTTTGTTATAGTGTTTTACTTTCACAACGTAAAAAAAAATCACCCTGTACTTCATTCTGAATACCAAACACGCCATAGTAAACCTTAATAACATATATCAATTAAATAAAAATCCGACAATATTTGCGTGAGATAGAGCTCGGATAGATAGACAGCCAGACAAATCGAATTCATAAACACTTTTCAACTATCTTGGAAAGTGTTTAACATGTTGAGTGCCACCATATATACGAATTAAGCTTTCATATGGTTGCCATTTTATTATTACATTTAGTGGTAAATTAATAACTTTAGTGATATTTATTACAAGTGTAAGTAGAATTAAAAAAAATGTGTTTTATGCACCAATATATATATATATATATATATACTAATAAAAGAAAGTTTCGCTCTGTGTGTGTGTCTGTTGGCGATGGCTAGGAAAATCTAGCCAACCTAGAAGGATGCAAATTTAGATTTAGGTAGTCCAAACCCTCTCCTGGTGCACCATTACGTCAGAATTTTAATATTTTGAAAATTAAAGTAGTTATCAATTAAAAACTGATCAAAGATCACAAATAAAAAAAATCATTATTCTGAAGCTAGCTGGCGCATGTGCAGAAACCAATTTCCGTGTCTTCCGGAACAGAAGAAAGAAAGCAGAAGACATTCCGTTTTTTTTAAAAGTATTTCTAAATTCGCCATGGACAAATGGCTAAAAATACGGAAAAACCGTCTACATATTATAAAAGAACATACTTTTACGTCTCAAACGATCTGGTTGGTTTGAAAAAATTTTACATTTAACCCTTTAAAAAAAAAATAATCAAAAAGCATCGAATTCATGTTTTTTATTTTCTCCCGTCTTCCGAGCCTTGCATCTACCGGAATACAAAAGATACGAAAAAGCGAAGGTCACCAAATTAAAGAACTGTCTTTGTCCTTTTCAAAGCCTCCTTTGGTTTTAAAAAATGCAAAAATTAACACTTTGAAAAAGTATATTTTCTGTATGCCGTTTTGCGATTTTGGCAATTTTTAAAAATTCGCATCGGCGATTCAGAGACAGGTACAGAAAACTAAAAATACCAGACAATATCTACATTTATTCCTTTTTCGACATCTGCATTTGTTTTTGAAAAATACGAATATTAACCCTTCAAAAAAAAAATTCGTGCGCAGGACTCTCTTTTGCGGATTCCGATTTTCTGCTATATATTAAATCTGGCATCGGCTTTCTAAAATAACCAAACAAAAAGCAACACACACCTAAAGACATCTACGTTCTACCTTTAGATTAAAAAATAAACCACGTTAACCCTTTCGAAAACGTTTTTAACCGTAAGTCACTTTCGCTTTTTTAACTATTTCTCCTAACTTAAAAATCCGAATTGGCGTTTATAAACAAGATACGAAAAACTAAAAATACCGTGCCTAATCTATATCCCTTTATTTTTTTAAATCTGGTATCCGTTTTGAAAAAATTTAATTTTAACCCTCCGAAAAAACTCCTTTCCAAAACTCACTCACGCGAATTTCCTTTTTTTGGTCCAGATTTAAAAATCGGCATCGACTCGGGAAATGCAAGTACGGAAAAACTGTAGACTCCAGATCATAGACACGTTCATTTTCTTCAAAATGCATGGTTGGGTTTTAAAAAATATCTACATTAACCCTTTAGAAACCGATCGATTACGTAACCCACTTTCGCGATTTCCGTTATTTTGGCAATGTTTACCCGTAGTTAAATTTCAATTCTACTAGGAAATTTGGTTGGGTCAAGTGTTCTGAAAAGGCCTCTTCCAGAACAGACTGCGCCCCCTGGCGGTGGAAAGTGGAACTATAAGAATATATCTGGTTCTATGAACCCGATTACGACGGGGTTTGGCTCATTCGACTTGATATCTATAGCCTGAAATATTTTAGCTGCACTTTCGACCGCCAGGATGCGCTTTCCGATCTTGGGTTTTATGAGCCCGATTACGACGGGGTTTGCCTCATTCGACTTGATTTCGATAGCCTTACAGATTTCAATCATATTCGTATAGAACAGATTATTAATATTTTGGGCCCGGGCAACGCCGGGCGGATTAGCTGGTATATATATATATATATATATACATCTAAAAAAATTTCTTTTTTAATTTATACTGGTACAAATATATTTTTATTTCAGTAATAACCAGAATTAGCAATAAAAATGGATTAAGGTTTTTTTTTTTTTATGGAAAATGATTATGAGCGCTTCATATGTTAAAAAAAATTATTCTTGCAATTAAAATAGATTAAAATTTGCTTAATAAAACTACGTTACTTATCTCAGATAGCACATTTAAGCAATTTTCAAGCATAAATCAATAAGAAAAGCAACATGGATCCTAAATTATATTAAAACTATTAAAAATAACACAGAAAAAACAATTATTTTACCCTATCGGGGGACTAAAAATGAATGCTTATCTAGCCGAATTCGCATTTTTTCAATTTCTAGTTTTAACCTTTATGAACGAATGCCGCCATATTCGAAACAACCAATTTTAAACAACCAAAGACCGATGAAAGTAAAAGTGACGAAATAAAATTTTGAGTTTTAAACAAAATATGTTTTTTATTCCTTTTTATAACCCATCCGAAATATCAGATTACAAATTAATAGTATATATATATATATATATATATATATATATATATATATATATATACACAGGGTAGTTATAATTAAAGTTCGCCTATTCAGAAGGCTCTAGAGCCGGTTTTATGGCTCCAAACGAAACAAAATTTCACTAGTACGTAGTTGAAGAGATGCACTCTGCGAAAATCGAACAAAAAATTAGTTAACATTTTTGTCAATAGGTAGCGCTGCGCCAATATTTAAGCCAATATTTGCAGATTTCTTTATTTCGTAAAAAAACAAGATACAGGAAATTTTATTTCACAGTTGGTATAAGTAAACTTTTTCAGATTCGTTATATCAATTTCGGTCAATCCAGATGAAACACACAAAATCACAAAATTTCACCCAACGCGTGAAAAAGATCACATTTTATTCAAATTTTCGACGAACGACGTCAAAGTGACGTCGCAACTTCGAAAACTTGAAATACCCTTCTAACCACCTGAGGATTTAAAACTTGCTGATAAAGTGTGTCTGAGATTTCTTTGACACTGGAACAGTTGATTTTTTCTGAAAAGCATTTGAATCTACGTTTTGTGGAGAATGGTAACTTTGAAAGAAAAGGCATTTCTTGTAAAGTTATTTTATCAAAATAACAGCAACGCAGCTGCAGCTCTCCGAGAATTCCGGAAACTAAAAGATGTTAGACGTGGACCAATGTTGGATCGTGGAGTTCACAAAATGATTAAAAAGTTCGAGGAAACAGGAAAACTCGACATTCTTCCTGGCAGAGGACGAAAAAAGGTAGACATTTCTAGCATTGAAGATATTGCTACTGCTGCCGTGGATTTAGCAAGCCAGTCATCATTTGGTAATGCAAGTGTGCCAGCTATTGCGAATGAAGTCGATATGCCGATTTCCACTGTGAGAAAAGTGATGCGTCAAATTTTGCGCTACTATCCATACAAGATTCAGAGGGTGCAACAACTAATACAGGGTGATACCGAAAGTTTCCTATAATTTTCACTACAGTTTCTTGCACGAATGAATGTGAATAATTCTTGGCCCTGGAATATTCTATGGAGTGATGAAGCCCATTTTTATTTAAACGGACAAGTGAACACACACGACTGTCGAATTTGGGCGAAAGAGAATCCTAATGTTGTCCAAGAAGTTCCAATGCATGCAGCTAAAGTGACGGTGTGGTGCGGTTTCACAGCTACGTTTATGATAGGGCCATATTTTGTTAAGGAACTAACATCCACAGGACCCATTACATGTTCCGTAAATGGGAGAAGGTATCTCAATATGTTGTCAAGTTTTCTGATTCCCGAGCTGCAACAGCGAGGCTGCCTTCAAAATATCGTGTTTATGCAAGACGGCGCACCACCGCACATTACTAGAGCAGTTCGGACTTTCTTAACAAGCCATTTTACAGAAGATCGCATCATAAGTCGTTATTTTCAAACAGTCTGGCCACCACGATCACCTGATCGAACACCATGCTATTTTTGGTTGTGGGGATTTTTGAAAGGTTCTGTATTTAAAGACAGATGTCACACAATCTCTGATCTGAAAGACAGTATTAGACTTCATATTCGCTCAATCTCACAGGACAGTTTAAGCAATGCTGTAGAAAGCACAATTCTGAGAATGGAATGCGTTATTGAAAATGGTGGAGGATTCATTGAGCATGCGTAATGTTATTCTTCGTTATTTCCTCACTGCTGAACGACATGTTTTATTTTCGTTGATGCAGATTACATCACATGAAATTATATTCATTTTTCTGTATTGTTTGGAGTCATAGGTCAGGATCTAGAGCTGTCTGATTAGGTGAACTTTAATTATAAAAATTTTCAGTTCGTCGAAGTTTGTTGAAACTTTTAAATTTGTGTGCTTCGTCTGGATTGACTGAAATTGATATAATGAATCTGCAAACATCACCTTAAATATTGGCGCAGCACCACCTACTGACGAAAAATGTAACTTTTTTTTTTCAATTTTCGCAGAACGCATCTCTTCAACTACGTACTAGTGAAATTTTGTTTCGTTTGGAGCCATAGAACCGGCTCTAGAGCCTTCTGAATAGGCGAACTTTAATTATAACAACCCTGTATATATATATATATATATAAATAAATGCTTTACTGGAGTACCATCAAAATTAATATGCTTTAAATTTAGATTCACATAAGACGCCGTAGGTACACCCGGCACTCTAATAAAAATAAAGTGTGATCGCCGGCGGTACACATGGCGCTCAACGTGTTAAACAAGCACTTAAGGTAATTAAAAAAATATTAATATGACAAAAATTTAATTGCTGAAATTTTGAGATAAGATAAGTCGAAATTTTCTGTTTAAAAATATTGGTGTCCAATTGGAAACTACACATATGGACAATAAAAATTGGTTGTCAGTAATGTGGCAGCATTCGTTCTTTATGGGGTTATACCTACCTGCAACATCGGAAACAAAAGTGTATTTTCGAAAGTTATTTTCAGGAAAATGAGACAAGATATTTGAAAAAATCTTTTGGGTATTTTGTTTTGTATTTTGTTCACTTCAAAGAAAATAAATTGATTTTTGTAATGACGAAATAAAGTTGGCTGTCCTCAGCCGAACCGCTTCCCGGAGATGGTATTATTCTGGTAGTCGTCCACTGTGATCACCGAAACGCTGTCAAATGTTTCCTGAAATTAAAAAAAAGCATAATGTGTTTACTCCGGACACTTAAAACAAGAGAGTAACCGTTCGGTTTTTGGAAAAAAATGATTTTGGAACAAAATGCTGGCCATTCAAAGTAAAGTTACCGATTTCCCCAAACCTTTTTGAACTTTGATTGCTTATAAAAAAATAGCGAAAAGTCATCATATCGCCAAATGGAACGATTACTTTCTAGATAATATTGTTGTTAAAAATTGGTCAAAATTTGAAGAAGATTGGTTGAGATTTGTTCGAGTTATCATGATCACCGATTTTAAAAACATATTTTTGAGATAATCACGTTTAAAGATTCAAGTTATGATTTATTTTTGATAGAATAAGGTAAATTAAAGAGGCGTGACTTTCTTAATTACTATCAGATCGACTAGAAAATGTAACTAAATATTCTTTACTAATTGTACTTTCAGAAAATGCAATAAAAGTGTATTTTTTGAAAGTTTGTAGGAAAGCATAACCAGGGCTTGACAAATACGGTCACCGTGTCGCCACTGACAACCGAGTTTTTTGATCTGGCGATCAGTTTATTTAATCTGTTTATTTGTTTTACTTTACTTTCTTTTCTTTTCATTTGTTTGGTACAAAAATTGACGTAAGAAATAGCACAAATAGCATTTAGAATAGTTACCGGAGTGTTCTTACCGTTTCTGAAATATTGTCACAAAATCCCCGCAAAACGCGAAAAACGTTAAATATCCCCCAAAAAAATTCCGGAACAATTTAAAAATCGCAGAGAACAAAATTTACTTTATTGGGTTAAAAGAGAGAAACCTGATTCTTTTTACGAATATTCAAAAATCCGCAAAACGCGAAAAAACGCAATATTTTTTTTAAAAATTCAAAAAATCGCAGACGACAAAATTTATTATACTGGTTTAAAAAAAAAAGAAAAGAAAAGAAACCGAATTCCTTTACGAACCTCAAAAAACTGCCGCTAAACGCAGAAAAAAAAAAAGCTACAAATCGCAGATGGAATCGCTAAAAATTCAAATATCGCAGAGGGCAAATTTTAATATATTTGGCTAAAATACTAAAACAGGATTCCTTTTAGTAATGTTGAAATATCGCATCGAAACACGAAGAAAAAAAAACCGCTAAGAAAAGGTAAAAAAGGGCAAAATTTACTATATTGGGCTGGAATATTGAAAAAGGATTCCTTTAAAAGATGGCAAAAAATTCTACAAAACACAACAAAACGCTAAAAAGCGCATAAAAATTTAATTAAAAAAATGTCATAAAAAAACTTTCCCTCTAAGAATCGGTAAAAAAGGGCAAAATTTACTACCGTAATTTCCGGCGTATAATCCGCAGCTCAAAGAGTCGTTTTTCGACCCAGAAATTTTATTCAATAATTGTATTTAAATATTTACAGCGATCTTTTAAGTTACATTTTATAAAATAATATTTCTGGGTCGAAAAACGACTCTTTGAGCTGCGGATTATACGCCGGAAATTACGGTACTTTGGGCTAAAATATTGAAAAAGGATTCCTTTAACCCTTCTTTGCATGAGTTTTTCTGTTACAATTGTGTTTCTTATACATATATTAAATATTAGACACCAGAAATTTTAAGATAGATTTTCAACTTCGTTCTGCAACATAGTTCACGTGAAATTTACTTGATTAATATTTCTATATAAATATAGTGGTGGCGGGAAGTTGATTTATTTATTAAAAGTTAAATAAAAAGTGATGGAAATTTACATCACTATGCAACTAAGGGTTAAGGAATGTCAAAAAATTCTACAAAACACAGTAAAACGCTAAAAAACGCATAAAAATTAATTAAAAAAATCGCATTAAAAATCCGGTACTGTTCTAAACTATGTAAGTAATAATTCTAAACTATGCTTGTTATTATTGTTTCGCAAATATTGTGTTGTTTGGAAAGTTCTTTTCGTCTGGGAAAGTTGGTTAGTACCGGAAAATTCTATCATTTAATTATTAGACACTAATTCCGATATCTAATGTCTAATAATTGATAGGCATGATTTTCTAGTTTTCCTAAATGGAAGGAACTTTCCGAAGAACCCAATAATTCTTAAAAGCTTTTGTGCTTTTTGAAAATCAATGATGGGGGGGATTTTTTTCTGGCGACTAGAATTTTTGATGACTACCAGATTTTATGAAGTTTGTAGTGCGCTGGGCATAACCACTCAAGGGTAAAATAAAATTAATTTTATTGAAATGAGTCATAAGAATATTTTGGATTCATAAACACTCATATTTCTGATCGCGGAAGGCCAAGCAACAAGACTTGAGTCAAGGGTAAGTAACCTCGGTCTTCCAAATAAAGGAAGCGGCAGTGGAGATAGCGGTCATCACAGTCGGTGAAAAGTGAAACTTTGTAGGTCAAGATCCGAAAGTGAAGTTCTACACTCATAACTCCAAAGAAGGTAAAATTAGGAAAGAGGTCCAGCGGCATTGACCGATGGCATCAGTGAATGGTCCGAAGAAAATTGTTGTTTATAAAATGAATGATCTGCGTTCTAATTTACATTCTCCATAAGCAAATATAGGAATCCCCGTTAAAAAGACGGTGGACTCGAAAAATTATTTTTCATTTCTTATGTTATTCCAACACGGGACTTCTAAAGAAGTGAATTGAATAAATATATCGTGAATTGAATAAATATTTGAAAATAAACTCGATTTACTATGAAGTATAATTTTTTAAAGGTATTAAATGCCCTTTTTTAATTAAATGTTCCATGTGGTCCTAGTTTCAAAATATGTTTTTCATTTTTAAAAATTTTTATTTAAAAAAACAAACAAACTAGATAGCATCCGTCCAAACTTAGCGGTAAAAATATCAATGGTTCAACAGAAAAAAAGTTTCGTAATACCATTAAAACAGCAGACATTTCTAAAGAATATTTGTTTGCATAAAATAAATAAAAACCTCTCCTCCTTTTATAACCTGACTTGTGACCAGAAGCATATTAACTGACGCTCCCGTTAAATTAGAAAAAAAAAAAATCCTTTAAGATTAAACTGGTATCCAAAAAAAGTCGGAGAAATCAAATCTCATCCCTGACTATATAGCTTGTGCATCTACTTTTTAATCGAATCGACAGGTATTAGAAAATAATAATAATAATAAAATAAAAAACTGGCATGAATCTGAATTTTCATTAAAAATTGACATGTTCATATTGCTAATTTAAGGACTTTCATAAACTAGTATTCCAAAACGGGAGCGTACATCTGTTATAATACGTTTCAAGATTGTTCCTCCGTCGCATTGTGATTTTTGAAAAAAACAAAAATAAAAATAATAAAACGCATGGAGAATTTTAACACATTATTGACCGTCACGAGTTAACTCGTGTTTGTGTCACCCAAGCATCATTGATTAAGATCCCAAGGTTTTTACCTTACAGAAAAGGCATTTATATTATGTTCTGCATATTTTTCTAGATTGTAACACGTTTTATATTGAATACATACATTCAATTTTCGTACGCTTTCACCACAAATTTTTAATCGAATTTTTCGCCTTATTTAAATGCAGAAACGTATTACAAATCCAGCAAATAAACGAGGCGTCTACAATTTCTGCTATTACTTACCCATCATACGTAGTATAGGGTAAGTGTTATAATCGTTTTGAAAGTCGAATTTTTTTTTTTTTTTTTTTTTTTTTTTTTTTGACGGATTTACACGTTTCAGACACTGGAGATTCCGAAAAACATATTTTTAGAAAAAAAAATTTGCCGTCCGTCTGTGTGTCTGTGTGTCTGTAAACGCTCTATCTCCAGAAAAAATTGAGATAGAGACTTGCAATTTGGTATGTACTTAGTATGTAATAATGGGAAGAAGCCTATTGAATTTCAATAACCTCGAGTAACCGGAACTATTTTTTTCGGACTCTCGAAATATTTGTTCTGATAAAAGGTATATAAAAATTTTCGAAATTGTTTATTTTAAGAAGTGAATATAAAACACAATAAAGAAACATAAATTTTGCATAAAGCATGAAGTCAATCGGATAATGAGTTGCCGAGATATTTGGAATCCTATTTTCCACACTCTTCGATTTTTCATGACCCTGTATTTCATCCAAATTTCACTTCAAAGATATATTTTAATTGGAAATGAGACGCTTAATCAGATGCAATAAACCTCTAGTTAATAGGATTATTGTTTTTGGAGTTATAAGGATGTTTCTTTCAAGCAATTCAGTAATCGAGCCTTTAAAGTTTATGACGTCATCAAGCCACGATTTTATTCGAATTGCAATGCATTTTATAAGTAGTTTACACATGTTTTATTTTAATATTTTATATTATGCATATTCATGATGGGTAAGTATTATGGTGGCCCCCAACGACTAGTTTAAATATTAAATAGAAAAATTCTATTAAATAATTGCGGTAAAACGTACGAACCCTGACACTAAATGATATTTACTGATATATAAGCTTACAAAACCTGCCTAGAAACTATTTAATGAAAGACCTTTTTGAAGAGGACGAAGCTTCTACTGTTTTAAAATCAAGATTTCATACATAATCGCCGGTCTTAAAAATGTATAGATTGCGTAAAATTTCTTTTTGAGAAAAAGTGCAATTGAAACAATAATTGACAATACATTATTTTAATTACTTATGTCCAAGAACTGTGAAAATATACTTTCTGCAAAGTATATGACAATCAATTTTTGTTTTTAAAATTTTAAGGAATTAATAGCGTAAAAATAAGGGGGGAAATCGTATTTTTTAGTTGAAGTTTGCTTATTTCAATGTCCACCGTAAATTGGTTTTCTAGATAGATTTTCAAGTTTATGCATCCTTAAATATCTTTCTACATACGGATTTAACATAAAATATCTTGCAAATTAAAAAAAAATATGAACAACATGATATAAATGCATTTTTTATAAGGTAGAAGCCACGCCCTTAGTCAGTGATGTTTTATAAATAAAAACGAGATTTCTCGTTTCCAGTCGGTAATGCGTTAAATGAACCTTCTACTAGCTATCTAGACTATAATAAAAATAATATATATTTAATTGCGTTAGAAAGAATCCGAAAGATATTATTTCACTACTTATAGTCTTTTTGTTATTTTATTTGAAGATCAAAATAAACTAGAATAATAATATTCACACAACATTGCACAACATATTGATTACACACTCTCATTGGGAAAATTATTTAAATTATTTTGTTAGTTTAATTGCAGACTGCAAAATCAAAATCAACTTTTTTATTTACCGATGTTTCTTTCTTTTTTTTTCTTTTCTTTTCTTTTTTTTTTTTCTTTTTTAATTTACAGAAAATGTTTATAGTGTTGTTAGATATCGGTAATCATATTTTGGTTAAAATATCTTTAATGGTTTTTGAGATAATGCAAATTGAAATTTTTAAAAATCAGATTCATGTGGAATCCTTTTTTCCATACGGGTTCAAATGTCTTCCACAATAATCATTTTATGCATAAATATAGAGGTTACTATTTTTTTTGTTTATTTCGTAGATAAAGCGTTTAAAAATTAACTTAATTTGATTTACAGCGATTTTGTATGAAATTTTGATTTTAAAACATTAGAAGCTCCGCCCTCTTCTGAAATACTTTCATTAAATGGTTTTCTAGATAGGGTTTTCAAGTTTATGTATCAGTAAATATCATTCAATGTACGGATTCAATATAAAACGTCATACAATTAAAAAATATATGGACAACATAATATAAATGAAGTAAGGTAAGGTAAAAGCCACGCTCTTAGTGAATGATGCTTGGTGAAACAAACACGAGTTAACTCGTGTACGATCAACAATTGGTTAAAACTGATTGAAAATTTTTTTCGTTTATCTCTTTTTAAATTTAATTGTATTTAAATGACAACATTTTTAGAAACATATGTCTATTCCTATATAGAGCGTCTATGAGTAAGTACAATACAATTGAAAAAAAAAATGAATACGCATAGAACATTTTAAAATCATGAAAACAATGAAAATCTTCTCCCTGTAAAAAAAAAAAAAAACATATTTTAATAATTAAATGCGTTATAAATGCTCAGTATTAAAAAAATAAAATAAAACTATGTGTAAAAGTTTTAATAATATTTATGACTCATTTCCTAGGTTTATATTCATTTACGACAAATGCAGCCAGTTCTCAACGGTTCAGTTACGACAGTTCAGTTACGACAAATGCAGCCAGTTTTATAGGTTCTCTAATAAACCTTTCTGTAATATTCAAAATAACTTATATGGCCAAAAGTCACCGAATGGTTTCGAATTCAGACGTTTTGTAGAATTAACTAAAGAAATACTTAACGAATTCTTCTTGAACTTCAGGTGTATAAAGAACATGTTTGACCTCATATTTTTCAGCGAAGGTAAAATAACGAGGACAAATAGGGGACCAACAATAAATTGAATAAAAAAAATAATATTTACGATCACCCTGTAAAATAAAATGCTTGAAATGACCTGTAGCTGACGCACATCATTATGTGAGTTCTGTACAACATTTTTGTTCATTTGTGTAATAATAGGACATATATTCATGGAGATGCAAAGATTTCTTTGAAAAAAAATCAAGAAATTTCCTCATGTTTTTTGTTTGTAGCATACAAGATTTTCAAACAGATTTAACGCCACTTTCAGGAAGCTTGTCAAAGTACAATAGAAATAATACACTGCAATTAGAATATAAATATATTAAATATTTGATGAAACATGAGCATTTGAATAAAACGATTGTAAACTGCGCACGCGCAAAATATAACAACGTTTTTGCATAATTTTTAGCTAGCTTTATGGAGCAACTCATATAAATAGGCCAGTGAAATATCGTGACAATTCAAAAAGATTTCGGCGATATAGGCGGCTGAATTTCAGTTGCCTCCTGAAAGTGGCTCTAGAATAAACGATTTTCCCTTTTTCATTATAATTGTTACTGAAATATTTTGTTATTCATGCTTTATTACTGCTTGGAAGAACTATCAGAACAGAGTCCATTCCAACAACAAAATAATTATCAAATTCAAAGTATCCTTCCAAAAGTTATAGGTGGACATACATGAAAGAATTTCTTGGTAGTCAATTAATAAAAAATGACATTTTTTAAAAATTCCTTTACCATACATATGTCTTTAGAAAGGAATTGAAGTGAAAGCAACCATACAAAAATTTTCGTTATTTAATTGATACATTCAAAGCAAAAGCGCGTTTTTAATGGGCAACCCTATATGGTTCATTGAAGATCTGTAATTTCTACAGCTTAGTGTTTGCTCCATTTTTTTAATTAATGAACTAAAAAAGTTACAAAAAAATAGCCCTAAAAATTGCCACTAATTCAGGGCAACTTAAAAAAATGTGGTAAAAGCGTGCGAACCCTGTAATTGTAGTCAGGATTTAGCACGTAACCCTATGTTTTTTACACAGACAATTGTCAGATCTTCATTTTAGCTATAGTTTCATATTATAATTAAATAATTAAGCAAGTGACCAAAAACAGCTCTAAATTTTAGAGTGTAGCCACTAATTGTATCGCGATTTCACTAGGCAAAACTCTACATACTTTTGGACATATGCTTAGTTCATTAAAATAGAGATGAAACCAGGGCTGAGATTTCTCCGCTTTTTTGTATACCAGTATAATCTTAAAGAAAACGTTGTTCTCTTAAATCGCGGAATGTTTCGATTAAATAAAATAACATTTTCTGTAAGATTATACTGGTAAGCAAAAAAGCGGAGAAATCTCATCCCTGGATGAAACCTAGGCTAAAATGTTGAGATAAAGTATCTCTAATAAAATAAGATCTCTAATAAAGCATATATAGAGTTGTTCATTGACATCGGGCTTTGACTAATGGCGTGTGTGGATATTATCCATTAACAATAATGACTTGATCGGGCGCTTAATTAAGTTTTATTTAGCCCAAATATTTACTGTTTAACATATACAGGGTGCAACTGAAATGCTTCAACAAACTTAGAGGGATGATAGTACTCATGAAGATGAACAAAAAATGCAACAGAACACGGGGTCGCAAATGACATTTAACCCTTTCAGGGACAGTGGTATGTCTAAAAAACCACTATTTTTTTGCTATAAGGGTTGGTCCCATGAAAAACTTGTCAATATAAAAGTTTTAGATAATACTAAGAGGATTAATAATAAATTTACGCGGAATTGATATCTTGTGAATTGACGAAGCTATGATTTTTTTTCTTCTAAAACCACCCCATTCCCCCCCCTTGGGGCCATTTTTAATTATATCAAAAATCTGTCATACATACATTTTCGGCCCTTTTCCTAGAAGTAATAATAACTTTAAACGGATTCGATACGTATAATAATAAAGAAATTATGAAGATTTTTCTGTTTTCACAAAAAGCTCCTCCATTTCCCCCCCCCCCCCTTGGTTCGATTTTACCCATTAACGAACTTGACCGAGATTTTATGACCCTTGATTTTATGTATCAGTTTGGAAGAGATTTATGCAGAATTTTTCCAGTTATCGTGGTCAGAAAAAGGTGACAGAGATAGATAGATAGATAGATAGATAGATAGATAGATATATAAACTTTTGAACTGGGGGTGGTTTTGGGTTCTGGGAGTCATGATCGGCGTAGATATACAAAAATTTTCAAAATTTCCAACTTAGGTGAGAATGTAATAGGTAGTATTTCTTACGAAATCTACCTAAAAGATACACCTTATTGCTAAATTGTCCAGAGAAAAACAAAAATACCCTTTCGGTTAGGAATTATGTCTTCTTTTAATTTATGTTGAAAACTACTCTGACATTTGCAATACGAATCACCGCCCCCTGAATACTAGGCTTACGCGCTGACACAAAAATGGCGGCTGTCGTAGGAGGATTTTTTTAGGCGTTTGTACGTTCCCATGAATTTATACACGAGTATTTTCTAAAAGTTTTCTTTGACTTATAAAATCTCAGAAAAATAACGGGAAAAAAACTTTTAGAAATTATTCGTAATGAAATTCAAAGGACCGTATAAATGCTGAAAGAAATCCGTCTACGGCAGCCGCCTGTTTTATGTCAGCGCATAGGTCTAGTATTCAAGGGCGATGATACGAAAACCCAATGATGACAGCATATTTGAATATTTCGGTACATTTTACCGTTAAATGCAAAACGGGAAGTCTTTCGGTACGACAGTTTATAAATTATGAAGTTTTACAGTTTGTAACTCATAATGTTAAATTACCTGTTAATCATTGCAAAACAGATTGCAATGCGGGTAGTTTTTAAAGCAGAACGGAAAACTTCTTGTCGGAATGAACTGTAGTTTTGGATTTGCATATTTAAAAAGCTTCTAGAAAGTTATTCATGTTAAAATATTTATAGGTTAAAATTCATAATGTTTTCGAAAATATACATACTTTGATTTTTTAAAAAATAAATTGTAATAAATGTTTAACAGAAATCGATTTCTAGAAGCTTTAACTCTTTCCGGCATAGTGGTCCCACTCCGGGCACACCTAATTTTAATTCCAAATTTGCATCCGTCACCAAGAATATTTAATAAAGTTTTGTTTCTACAATGGAAGCTTTAAATAACGTGTTCTTATTTTCTAAAAAAGTCGTTTGTAAATTCCGGTGTCAGTCAGTAATTTCTCATTTTACGAACAGACTTTGTCTGTGCCGGAAAGGGTTAAATATGCGAATCCACAATTACATCTAATTCCGACAAGTACTTTTTGAGTTATGCTTTAAAAACTATCTTCATTGTAATTTGTTTTGCAACGATTAAAACGGAACTCAACATTACAAGTTGCAAACTTTAAACTTTAACAATGCCTAAACTATTTGACCAGATGACCTCCCGTTTTGCAGCTGAAGATAATGCATGGAAAAATACAAATATGCAGATAAAGTTGTTCCTATTGAAAATTTTAGCGTTTTGTACAATTTCAATATGAAGATGACTACCTAAGTTTATTTGTTTAACATAAATAATACATAATTTCTAAACAAAGGGCTTCTTTCGTTTTCTCTGTGGCAATTTAGCGATTAAATTTTATGGGGTGTATTTTTTTTTTAAATACTGACTGTGGAATAAAAAACAAATGCTTGAAGTAGGCTTTATAGTTCCTTTAGAAATTACTTTTTGAAAGATTGGTTTATGTGAAAATGTAAACATTATGCTCGAACAAGGAACTATTTTTCTTTCGGAAATCCGATGACGTTATCAGTTTTATTGCGTAATTTTTCATCATGACAATTTTAATAAAAATAGCTGCATTTTATAGAGCTTATATAAAGAAGCCTTTAAAGTACTTAGATGTGTTTTTCGAAGCTCTCACATTTTGATGTAAAATTCTGTAACATGTTTTGTTGAGTTATTATTATGCATAGACAAGCTTTAAAAGATTTTAATATTAATTTCCTATGAAATTCTTATGTATTTATGTATTTGAAATCAGCATGTAAAATATTTAGCATAAATCAACCTTCATATTAATGTATTTATCATCCTCAAAATAGTTTTGTTATGCATATGGTCGCTACCATGTCGAACTGTCGAATGTGCAAAAATGCGTTTTTCATTACTTTTAAAAATGGGCCGATTGCCACCACTAAATTTTAATAATATTCTTCAGCAGGGTTGCCAGTTTGGCATCTTTTTTTTATTCAGAAATTCCGCATTGATACCAGAAATTTCAAGCAGGAAATTTTCTCTATTTAATGACAAACATTTTGTCATTTTTACTTAAAGTAAAATTTTTCTCCCAAAATATTCGGTATCTCTCAATTAATAAGAAAGCCAAACAGGCAACCCTATTCTTCATAGAAATTTTATGAGCATTTTTACTTGGCGAAGAATTCTAATAAAATTTAACGGTGACAATCGACCCATTTTTAAAAGTAATGGAAAATGCATTTTTTCATATTCGATAGTTTGATATGGTAGCGACGAATAAGTGCCACTACATATTTCTAAAACATTGTCTTGATTGTCATATTATTTGTTGAACGAGGTTTGTTGTTCTAATGCCGAAAGGGTCTCTCCGCCTGGCGTGACCTTGTCATATTACTGCAGTAATTAGGAAAGATAATAATGTAGAAAGCATTCACAAATAGTTAAATTTGACTTCAAACATCATAAAATGTAAAATATTTCATATTAGATCTTTACCCACTTTACTTAATCTTTTCCAAATGAACAAATTGGTGAGGGCCCTTCAGTAATGTGGACACAGGCTTCATGTCCTTAATCCATTCACGACCAGTATCCTCTACAGAGTTTTTAATCGTTTATCACGTTTAAAAAAAGTTGACCAATTTAATTTCAGAAATGATTTAATTACGTAAATAAGACAAAAATTTTAATAAAAAATCACTGAGAGGAGTAAGCAAGGATTCTGAGCACTTTATACGTCACGTATACGTGACGCTAGCCGCGAAGGAGATAAGTCGTTAATATGGCGATCACTATAACGAGGTTCCTATTTTGTTAGTCCAGGTATCAAACTTTTACCTTCTCAGTTATAGCTTGCTTTAGCTAAAACTCCATTACTTATTTTATTTGCATTTCTTCAGGTGGAATATCCTATTTAAACTGGCATGGTCCCACCAGTAATTTCTAGTAATTTATCCTAATAAGTCTTCTAAAAGTTTTTAGATTAATTAAGGCGATGGAAACTATACGGAAAACTGGTGGTAAAGAGCATACTCAGATTGTATATGCCACTGCCCGAGTTATCTTTGATTAGAAAAAGGTTTGGTGTATTTATAAGTTTTATTATACGTTATTTGGGTATCCCCTCATGTGATTATAAATTATATTTTACTTCAATCAAACTGATAAAACTATTCTGCGCCGTCAGGAGCCCACGGGGGTCGTCCGACGCGCGTAAACGACCATCGCACCCAAGCCTCTGAAGGGCTTATAAAGCACCAGGGCTTTGTCTCGCCCGGCGCTGCGATCGGCCTGAGGCCGCTCCCCACTGCGGACCCCCAGGTCATTCTACCAGGTGTCGACCTCTAGGTCGTTGCGCCAGTAATCCCATTCATGGGAAACTTCCGCGTGGAACTTCCACCTGATGAACCACCGAAGAACCCCCGACGACTTCGTTCGCGACGTCACGGCCGATGAGCCCAGTAGCTTGCTCTTCCATGCATGTCTATGATCGGAAGCCGTGGGAAAGCAAGAGCCGTCGGAGTAAATCAAACTGATAAAGAAATCATATACGAGTTGAAAATTTCCAAGCTGAGTTAAGGTACCATAATTTCCGGCGTATACTCCGCGAATAAAAAAATCGTGAATAAAATTTCTGGGTTAAAACAGAATTGTTTGATCCGCGGATTATACGCGGGAAATTACGGTATGTCCGGACTGGGAGTCGAACCGGGGCCTCCGAGATGACGCAGTGTGTTTTCTGAACCGGACCTGCTAGGCCTGCTACAAGTGACGTCACAACCTGCTGACGTCAAAACCGTGATCCATACTAACTTAAAAATTTTCATGTACTTTGTTCGTTTGTACGGATTGTTTACGATAGTATTTTGATTTTATTTATCCTAATCCTAATAATATTATAAATCTGATTGTGCGCAAATGTTAGGCTGAAGCCAGCGTCAAAATGGAGCCTTTAATGATCCTGTATTTTTGCATACAGATTGACTATAACCCTCATTTGAACATAGGCTGGTTTTTGTTTATTTTATTCAAATATTTTTCTTAATAATTCAAAATTTCGTTTTTTCATAGAGAGTAAATGGACATTTTTTTCGTATAATATTTTAACATGGTTAAATTTACTTTACCGTTGCTAATACTTTATCGTTGCCAAAACTAATTCAAATTCCGGAATAATAATTTTTAGTCAACAATTTAGTTTCAATTGAAAAATGTTCACGTGAAAAATAAAAATGAAATAAAAAAATTAAAGAATTAAAAAGAAGATTAAATAATATTATTAGAAATAAAACGTACTTTTTTTTAGTTTTTGATAATAATACAAGGTTTCAATATGAGTAACCATAGGAAACAGGCGAATATGACGCCATACATCAAAAATAAAGCGGATATCTTTGATTGGTGAAATAAAATGATCTTGGTTTTTTTTTCTTCGCTTTTTTCTTTTGTATGGTAATAATTCTTGGCGTGTTACCGTCTGCGCAGGGCTAATATAACTATACCGTATTTTTTATTTAAATTTTTAAAAAGTAAAAAGAAGTTTCAAAAGAAAATGGTCAGCAAATGTCAATAATATGCTCCGCAAAATTATCCATATGGAAAATGATGTCATGGATAGCGAGAAATATTTATTTTCATTCTTAAAACTAAAAGAAATAACTCGATTACCTAAAAAAAAAATGACGAATGTTAATAATTCCATTTGTGTTGATAAAAACTAAAGATTTAATATTATTTCGTTAAAGCAACATAATTTCCCCTATGCCAGTACTGAAATTAATTGCCTGGAAAAGAAAATTAGCAAGAATTATGTCACTAAAAAGGGATTTCTCTGCGGGAAAAAGAGGCGTCATATTTGAAATAAAACGGGAATTTTCCAATGTGTTTTAAAATGAGTATGAATCAATTCCTTACATTAATAATACAAGGATCAGTGAGTATAGAAAGTAGATGAGTTTCACGCCATATTTATAACGAAAAATTTAAATGTTTTTTTTTTATCTATACTGATTATTAAGCATGAATATCCGTTATATACAGATGAGAATTTTCTGCTAAAAATCGCATCATAATTTTAAGAAAAGGAAAATGAACACGAATCTATGTTTGTATTTCGCAACTACTCCTCACTGTAAAATATTGCTGCAGTAAAATTACTGCAGCAGAGATTCCAGGCAATGTCCATAAGAAAACCGGTTTTGTGACTAGATAAACGAGCTTTGTTATTAGATAAACGGTTTTTGCCCGTAAAAACATGAAATTTACTGAAATGGACCGTTTACCTTGAAAAGGGGGCATTTCCCGTAAAATTACGGCAGCAATTCACGGAGAATGCCCGTGAATTTACAATTTTCATTTACAGTGCCAGAATATCGAACGCAACGTGATTTACTTTATACCGGTTATCATTGATCCGAGGATGTTACACAAACTGTCAGAATTTAAAAAATTAAATTAGATGCCAAGATTTTTTTTTTCTTTTTTGTTAATTTTAACGAAGTTTCTCTAAAAACGGAAAGTAAATTACTCCATATTTGTGTATAAAAAAAGGAGAAATAAAATAGATCTGTATATTTTTTACACCATTTTCTCATTAAAACTGAAAAACAGAATTGATTTTCACTTTGAATAGATGGTGAAAACAAAATCTTGATTTCAGTAAATTATCCGAAAAATAAAAACATATTTTCACATATTCAAACTTCATGAATCAATTTATTCTGGAGAACAAAAATTGCCTGTCAACATACTGTCATTTAGAAAATAAGATTTGTTTCAGCTATACATTAAACCAAGGAGGCAGAACTGAATTTAAAGAAAAAGCATGTACTATATTTCCAATTAATGTTTTTTTGAAGGATGGCTGTTAAAACGTTTCGCAAAGGCGTTAAAAGTAAAATTGTTTATCAGGTAAAATTGACATTTGTGTTTACCCAATTCGTCTATTTCCACGATTTTATTTGGCACTCCTTTTTGCATTGGTTGCAATTTCATTTTCGCGATTATTTGGCATAAAATTTCACTTTTTAAAGACTGAGTTATGTCAAGGTCCCTATAACAAAAAAATACCGTATTGTCGCCTATGAAATGTGATAAATAGTTAGTTAATTTTAACGTTTTTAATTATCGGGAGTGAAATATTTTCTTAATTATGTATTTATTCTTCTTTTAATGTTGCGTGAACGAAGTCACGGGTATCAGCTAGTAATATTATAAATCTGATTGTGTGCAAATGTTAGGCTGAAGCCAGCGTCAAAATGGAGCAATTGATGATCCTGTATTTTTGCATATAGATTGATTATAACCCTCGAATGAACATAGGCTGGTTTTTGTTTATTTTATTCAAACATTTTTCTTAATAATTCAAAATTTCGTTATTTTCATAGCGAATAAATGGACATTTTTTTTCGTATAATATTTTAAAATGGTTAAATTTACTTTACCGTTGCTAATACTTTATCGTTTCCAAAACTAATTCAAAACCCGGATAATAATTTTTACTCAACAATTTAGTTTCAATTGAAAAATTTTCACGTGAAAAATGAAAATGAAATAAAAAAATTAAAGAATTAAAAAGAAGATTAAATAATATTATTAGAAATAAAACGTTATTTTTTTAGTTTTTGATAATAATACAGGATTTCAATTTGCGTAACCATGGGAAACAGGCGAATATGACGTCATATATCGCAAATAAAGCGGATAGGCTTTGATTGGTGAATTAAAATGATCTTGGGTTTTTTCTTCACTTTTTTTTTTCTTCTGTATGGTAACAATACTTGGCGTTTTAGTGTCTGCGCACGGCTAATATAAATATACCGTATTTTTTATTTAAATTTTAAAAAAGTAAAAAGAAGTTTCAAAAGAAAATGGTTAGCAAATGTCAATAATATGCTCCGCAAAATTATCTATATCGAAAATGATGTCATGGATAGCGAGAAATAGCTATTTTCATTCTTAAAACTAAAAGGAATAACTCGGTTACCTTAAAAAAAATTACGAATTTTAATAGTTCCATTTTTGTTGATAAAACATAAGATTTAATATTATTTCGTTAAAGTAACATAATCTCCCCTATGCCAGTATTGAAATTAATTGCCTGGAAAAGAAAATTAACAAGAATTATGTCATTAAAATGGGATTTCTCTGGAGAAAAAGAGACATCATATTTAAAATAAAACGGGAATTTTCCAATATGTTTTAAAATGAGTGTGAATCAATTCCTTACATTAATAATACAAGGATCAGTAAGTATAAAAAGTAGATGAATTTCACGCCATATTTATAACGAAAAATTTAAATGTTTTTTTTTTCTAAATCTAATACTGATTATTAAGCATGAGTATCTGTTATATACAGATCAGAGTTTTCTGCTAAAAATCACATTATAATTTTAAGAAAAGGAAAATGAACACGAATCTATTTTATTAAAATCCGACCGTGTGTTTGTATTTCGCAACTACTCCTAGACTATCGAACGCAACGCGATTTACTTAATACCGGTTATCATTGATCCGAGGATGTCACACAAACTCTCAGAATTTAAAAAATTAAATTAAATGCCAAGATTTTTTTTTTTGTAAATTTTAACGAAATTTCTCTAAAAACGGAAAGTAAATTACTCCATATTTGTGTATAAAAAAGGAGAAATAAAACAGATCAGTATATTTTTTACACCATTTTCTCATTAAAACTGAAAAACAGAATTTATTTTCACTTTGAATAGATGGTGAAAACAAAATCTTGATTTCAGTAAATTATCCGAAAAATTAAAACGCATTTTCACATATTCAAACTTCATGAATCAATTTATTGTGGGGAACAAAAGTTGCCTGTCAACATACTGTCATTTAGAAAACAAGATTTGTTTCAGCTATACATTAAACCAAGAAGAGAGAATTGAATTTAAAGAAAAAGCATATACTATTTCCAATTAATGTTTTTTTTGGAAGATGGCTGTTAAAACGTTTCACAAAGGCGTTAAAAGTAAAATTGTCTACCAGGTAAAATTGACATTTGTTTTTACCCAATTCGTCTATTTCCACGATTTTATTTGGCCCTACTTTTTGCATTGGTTGCAATTTCATTTTCGCGATTATTTAACACAAAATTTCACTTTTTTGAGACTGAGTTATGTCAAGGTCCCTATAACAAAAAATACCGTATTGTCTCCTGTGAAATGTGATAAATAGTTAGTTAATTATTAACGTTTTTAATAATCGGGAGTGAAATATTTTGCTTAATTAATGTATTTATTCTTCCTTTAATGTTGCGTGAACGAAGTCACGTGTAACAGCTAGTTGTTTTATATAGTAATTAATAATATTTTTCAGTGTACTTAGATTATAACGCTATCAATAATTATTGATTATAATTATTTAAGAAAGTGTAGATTATGTCTATAAAATAATGAGAAGAAAATGCTGTGCTCCTAGTTTCTAATCTAAGTCTTCAAATTCACTACTGACAATGAAAAGAAGAAATTTTAGCTACGAAAATTACCTTGTGATAATTTTACTTACATTTCAACAGAAGTGGTCTGCATTAAATGTTTCCATATACGTTTCATAATTCGTGAAGCTAGAACTAATATGATGGTATTGAAATTGTTGTGCAGAGAAAAAAAACCCTAACAACGAATGTCTACCCTACTGTAATGGAAATATTCTGGCATATTTGAATGAATTTGTACTTCCAAATCGAAAAGAGTCAAATGATCTTTAGAAAAAAAAATAAAAGAAGCAGACGATAAACAGTTTAAAAAATGATTTCGAAAGAAATACTGTAATAAATTGAATGAAATCTGGATACATTTAGTTAGAAGTGAGTGTGCTTTGTTTATAAAATTAAAAGTTACAATAAAAGTTACAAAGTGCATAGAGCAGCAGCTCTTTGCCTGAATGCTTCATGATGACTCTGACTATGAAGGATCGCGCTCTGCTCTTGAAGCTTTTTTATAAGAACGATGACTGTGCACTTACAGCTATTAGGAAGTTTCGGACATTAAAATCCATAAAAAAAGGTCCAATAACAACAAATGGTCTGCAAAAAATGATTGCTAAATTCGAAGAGACCGGTTCATTTGACGTTAAACGGGGTAGAGGAAGGAAACCAGTTTCAGCTGCGGCAGTGGAAGATGTGGCTACAGCATTAAAGGAACATACTGACAGTGATGCTGGAATCAGCAGTGCACGGGGGATTGGCCGAATGCTGGATATGCCGAACAGCACGGTGCGTAAAGTCCTACGGAACGTCTTACGCTGTTATCCGTACAAGATAACTCATGTGCAGGAGTTGCTACCTGCTGACCTGGAAGCACGTCAATCTTTTGCACTACAATTTCTTGCCCGGATGGAAGTGGACAACGGATGGCCATGGAACATTCTGTGGTCTGACGAAGCCCACTTTCATTTGCAAGGTTCTGTAAATACGCAAAATTGCAGGATATGGGCGACCGAGAATCCGTCCCAGCTACAGCCATTACCTCTTCAGTCTGAAAAGGTCACTGTGTGGTGCGGAATAACGGCAGCGTTTATCGTCGGTCCATTTTTCTTCGAGGAGATCACACCTGCGGGTCCCGTTACCTGCACAGTTACTGGCAAGCGGTATGAAGCACTTTTGCGTAACCATGTTCTTCCGGCACTTCAACAGCGTCAGTGTGTGGATCGCATAATATTCATGCAAGATGGCGCTCCTCCGCACATTGCTACTACTGTGAAGCAGCTACTGAGTGATAATTTCGGAGATGATAGGATCATAAGCCGCCATTTTCCAACAACGTGGCCGCCACGTTCCCCCGACTTAAACCCGTGTGATTTCTGGCTTTGGGGGTACCTGAAGAATGTTGTTTATAGCGGGCGGATTCAGAATCTAGCCGACTTGAAGGCAAGCATCACACAACACACCCATTGCATTAGTACACATACCCTCCGATCTGTTGTGGAGCATGCCGTTTTGCGCTTCCAATTAGTAGCGGAACAAGGCGGAGGGCATATTGAGCAACTTATGCCTTAATAATCAGTAAGGTGTTTGTTCCATGAAGCTCTTTTTTTTTTTCATTTTTTGTCATTATCGCTGTCGTCGCTGTAAACACGTAGTCTTGTCTTTTCGCTAATAAATTTTTAGTAAATCTCTGAACTCTATTTTTTTCCTTTTGGCAACATCATTCCTGTGTTTAACCCACAGAGTAAGGAGTTTTAAACAGAGAATCAACTCTCATAGACTTCAATGGTAACTTCTTTAACATGGGATTACACATAGACAGTGGCGCTAGCTGCGGATGACGCCAAAACTACAGCCGTAACAGAGGAGAGGTTGCTAAATAGAGCTATATATCGCTTTCTTGGCGACAAATGAGGGAAGGAAAAAAAAAAAAACGGCGACTACTTGCTTCTTGTTTTGGTTGGTTGGTTGGTTGATTTTAAGACGGTCGATTATCTATCTACGCGAATGAAAACAGATTTATTATTTTTAACATGTTCTGAAACAATCGGAATTCAACTTTATTTTAAAATAAGTGCTGTGGTAAAACAAAAATATTTTTTTTCCAAGTTTGAAAGGAAAATTTGATTTTTTTAATTCTTCAAAATGTAAGTTGTGATTTATTTTCATGTGTTATTTTTGTTCTTGTTTTTTCAAGTTCCATAATGTTTGAAATATTTTATATATATTGAGTGTTGACAGATTTGTGCCGAAACGTCATGTTAAGGCTCACTGTGGAGAGGCGAAATGTTTTTAGTTTCCGTCTGCCTGTTTGCCGTAAAAATGGTCCGATTAGGTTGAATTTTAGTAGGTATGTTGGCAAGGTATCCGGAATTAGCTGTATAGATTTTGGTTAAATTTGGTTCATTCGTTCGGAAAATATAGAATATTTTTTTTTAGGTCATAATGCTTTCTTATGGGGATGCAGACGATTTTTCAAATTTCATTTTTATCTGAAATGAAAATGGAATATTTGCGTAATGGATTTAGATGTAAAATTATGAATGTTAAATTTTCGATATGGATTTCCAATAGTTTTAAAATTTTGCTTATAAATTTAATAGAATTTAGAAATTAATTGCTTAAAATGTTTGAAAATGTTTTTGCATCTGTTCGGGAAATATAAACATCTTACTTTCATATTTTTTACAATTTTTAAAATCATTTATTTTTACTTACCACTTTAATTTAAGGATTCTAATTTCTGGAACATTCGAACAATTTTATATGCTTATAAACATGCATGCAATTGAAAAAATAATAATTGCGGATTGTACGAAGTTAAAATGATATTTTAAAAAAATGATCTGCAGATTTACTAGTATAGGAAAAAACTTAGTACTATGTTTACATTGCGATAGAAAATGTATATGAATAAAATTTTATATAGAGAAATTTTTTTAATATGAATGAGATTTATGGTATGACAGTTATTTTAACGATAATATAAAGTCAAAATTTGTTAAAAATCTGCCAACACTGAATATATATAAAATATTTCATACTTAATGGAACTTGAAAAATAAAAACAAAAATAACACATAGAACACAACTTACCGATTCTTAGGAATAAAAAATAACTTTTACGTCTTGTTCTTGCAAACAATACACTCCTCTCTTCGTAGCATTTTGAAGAATTATAATAATTATAATCAACTATTTGATCTTCAAAGAATAATTTTAATAATAAGTAATAAACAAGATTTGAAAATCAATTAGCGAACGCAGAAAATTTGCACATGCGCAAATGACAACAGAAAGACGCCAAGCAGAATAGTGTTACACTTAAACGGAAATCACGAAGATAAAAATCGCCAAAGCGATGATTTAGTTCTTATGTCATCCGCCGCAGTCGCTCTTTTCAGGCGAAGTTGGATCTCTGTCTTACTCTGTGGTTTAACCCTTTAACGGGCGGTGGACACAAAAAAGGACTAAAATTCTAAAACTGACAAACGGCACCAAGAATATTTAATTAAAATATTCCTTTAAGCAAGTTTCTTTTTACTAATGGATTCGTTTGTAAATTCCGGTGTCAGTCTATTATTTCATCATTTTGCAAACAAATTTACACCGCGCCGGAAAGGGTTCAAGAATACATTTTTGGTCTTTCCCCTGACATTACCCTGACAACGCCATCTATCGGCACAATTTGGAACTATTTTTTTCCTTCGCCAAACAAAATTCCGTTGCCTCACGATTGTTCTGCTAAAATATCAAGTCATTCTGACCAGTAGTTTTAAAATTATCGATTTTTGAAATCGTAACTTTAATTATAATCACCCGGTATATATATACACTTATATCTACACACACATATATATACACACATATATGTATGAATTAATATATATATATATATTTATATATGTACATGTATCACTGGCGCCCGGCTAACCGAAAAGTACCGAAAAGGGCTTATGGCGAGAGAAGGAAAGTTGGCAACATATTTTCTGGCAACCTATTCGTAGTTTCATATAAATAAGCACATTTTTTCAATATTTATATAATTTATTTAATATAAAGAAGTCATTTATCTCTTTTTATATACGGGTAGAACAGAATTGTATATATAAATAATTTTATATATATAAATAAACATAAAAGTTCATTAGGTTTGTTTTCATAATTGTGTATATAATTTAAAAACATATCTAACTTTCTGAAGCCCGGATTACGCCAAAGCGTTAAAAAAAGTGCCAAAGTCTCTATAGTTAAAAAATGTCGATTTCTCTATTTAAATTGACATTTATTGTGTTTTGGCGATTAAATTATGGTATGTAGTTGTAAAAGGGAAGAATGGGATTGATTTTGTAAAGTTTTTGGTAGATTTATTATATTTTTTGTACGTATATTTATTGTAAAATAATGTTTTTAGGAAAAGGTAAGTCAATGGGTTCAATCTGATCTATTAATCTTAGCAATTTTTTTAATTTAAAACTTTTAATTTTCTTTTATAAAACAAGTGTATTAATTCCCTTTTATTTCACGATTATGTAATTTAATATTATTTATGTAATCACAAATTATAAGAGCGGAAATGCTCTTTTTATTACATCTTGCCGCTGCGATACATTGACCAAAGTGGATCACTATTGTGACGTCACTAATACTTGTAGCAGGCCTGGTTCAGAAAACACACAGCGTCATCTCGGAGGCCCCGGTCGAACCCCTGAGTGGTCACATGCCGTGCGAGTGCTCCGTCATCTGTTATCAGCTTGACTGAGGTAAAAGTCAGTTTTGTGGTAAAATCATTTATCAGTTCCACAGAATATGGTCCCCATCATTCACAATGTTCAATTTTCAATTAGCAATTTTCAAGATGCAATTTTTAGTAATGATATTGTTGTATCAAAAAGGAAAAAAATCTAATTGACCAAGTTTATATAGGGAAAAGGAGTAAAAGAAAAAAAATAACATTTAAAAGTGCAACTTTTTGAAAATTAATGAAGGAATATATCATTAATATAGTCTTGTTTACTACCTCATAGCTGCCAACTTTTACGCTTTTTACCTACCACTAAAATTTGATAGTAAATTTTATCTTATTAAAGTTACAAAGTCGTTTGATTAGATAAGGAAAAAAATTCTATTAAATTTTAGTGGTAGCAAAAAAGCGTAAACGTTGGCAGCTATGCTACCTTATCTTGAACATATTTGGAATTTATATAACATGCATATCTCCAACAGTTAAAAATTTAAAGCGCGTTTCAAGCTTTTGGGATAATCTGTATATGCTGTGCATGGAAATAGACAAAAACTATTTCTTATGCTAAAATTTATGAAATATTAATATATATATATATATATATATTACTGGAAAGTTTACTAAAAATTGTTGTTTTGGAAGTGATTATTTCTTAAATGTACATTATTTCAGAAGATTTATTTATATTTTTAAGGGATCACTGTTTTTGATTGAATGTGGATAGTAAAAATATCATTTTGAGCAGTCAGTACTCATTAATATAGCATCCTTTTTCAAAATAACCACCGTTCTGTAAATTATAGTTCGTTTTTGTGCTCCTTATCTATTTTTGGCTTGCTAAAAAGCGATGTAAATTAATTATCCTGATCAGAGATTTATGTGAAAACGTGTCATTGAAAACGTGTCTGTTTCCAAAATAATTAACAGAATAAAAGAGCAAAAGTGCAAACTCAAGAAGGAAGATGTCATGACTCAGAATAATGGCTTCTTTCAGAATATAAATGCAATTTTTGAAATAGGGGTTCTCAAGGTACTAAAATTGCACCAACTTCAAATTTTCAAATGGTAACAGCCATTTTTGACATCATATTTTAGCGCCAGATTTTAACACTTTCTTTAAGGTAGCCTTGAAGAAGATATAGCTATACTTTTTGTTAAATTTTCCTAGTAACGCTGGAAAGACAAATTATACATGAAATAGACCGAAACTCTAAGTGTTATTAAAGTTTTATTTATAAAAAAGTATCATTTAAATTTTCTGGTAGATAATTTTGATTTTCTCAAATTTAATTGAATGGTTGCAGAATGCGGACTCTTTAGAGCTTAGAAAAGTAAAATTTCGCTATTTTTCGAAAATTGATGATTGGAATAAACTGTAAATTTACACACCCATGTTTTTGACGTTGCCATTCTCTTTATGTAAATATTTATGTAGGTTTTATATATATTTTAATATGAATTTATTAATAATTTTCATAATTAAAATTATGCTTTTCAGTAAAAAAAAAAAAAAAAAAAAAAAAAGAGTATATTTGGGCTTATTCAATGTTATCTCACTGACAAAAAAAATATTACTAATCGGACAATTTTTAGGGAAGATATAAATTAAAGTTTGTCAAGTGATTTTAATTTTGGCATCCTCAAATTTTGAGCTTTTCCAGATGTTCTTCTTTTTTTCTCCATGTAGATTTGACAAAAATACATACATAAACTACTATATACTTTTTCGGACTGATTTGATCATGTGAACACAAATAAAGTGTCAAAAGTAAGTGCTACCATTTGAAAAAATGAAGTTTGTTCAATATTTAATATGTAGACGACTCCTATTTTAAAAATTTCATTAATATTCCGAAACTAGACGTTATTCCGAGTCTAATGGCACTTTTACTGTGATTGTACGATTAACGGTCTGCGAAAAAAAGCAGGTGTACATTTTTAAAAATACTAACTGTACATATATAAAAAAAATAAATAAAATTTATACGGTATATTTAAAAAATATACCGTTTTTAAATAATTTACTATAAAAAATGCTGTTTTTGAACAAAATTAGGTGTAGTTCAGAAGATTTATTTATATTATTAATGGTTTTATCTAGAATCATGCGAATAGTAAAAATATTATCTTGAGCCTCATTAATATAGACTCACTTTTCGAAATAACTCTTGTTCTATAAATTATGATTCATTTTTGCTTTCTTAACTGAATTTTGGCTAGCTAGCAGACGATCCAAGTAAAATATTCGCAGCGGAGTTTTACTTGAAAACGTGTCAGTGATAATACCCAGTTGTTGCCAAAATACTTTTCAGAATAAAAGAGCAAAAGTACAAACCCAAGGAGGTACTTCACAAAATCATTTTTTTTTTCAATTTGTCTTCTATGTTTTGAACGTTATTTCCATCGTCTCATGGTAAAGATAAGGTGTTGATCTGGCTCAGTGGCTTGGCTTTTTTTAGTGGGCGTCATATCTTTTGCTCTCCAGGATAGTGAAGTGCGTACGTAAGTAAGAGGTGGAGCACTCTAATCGGTCTCGACATCGATCGGGCTCGCTTTCCAAGAAAACGGGAGACAGTGCCAAGGTTGATTCTGATGCAAATAAGTTTGGATTGAATTATGAGTTTTTTAAATGGAGTCGAAAGGTGTAATAAATGTTCTAGCTAAAGGCACATTTATTTAACTTATGAAATGCTGATTTATAATTAAGAGGTCTATTTTTAGTTTGTATATTCGCCATGACTACTATTTTCGATTTGATGCATTACTGTGTGAATGCAATATTACGCATTCATAAATACTTGTGCATAGGTGAATGATCTGTCTGATGTTGATTTGCTCTAACTAGATGTCAAATCTCGGGTATATACGTATTCACGAAGTCATGACGGCAGAACTGCGATCCATTGATTTCTCTTTTAAACACATTTAATGTTTTGATATAATGGTCGCAGCGCATGATATGTTAATAAAGTAAATAATAGTTTTATTTTCTCTATGCCGCATGATTATAACATGCATACATGCCAATCTTCGTCATAAAAAAAATACTTCGAACCAGAAATTTATCTAAAGAATGAAATGAAGTAAATTTCAAATGACTACTACGTAGAAGCAAAACACATTTACTTTTTTGGTTCAAAATATGTTTCATTTATTTAAAATATCCATTTGTTGGCTGGAATGTATTTGAAGTCATTGACTCCGACTTCATGGGTGCGAAAGAGGCAATCAGGCATACTCTCACTACTAATTTTGAAAATTTCACCACCCTCATATTTAATCACCGTGATTAATTAAGATAAACAAATATTTTAACCCATTCGCTGCCAACCATGAGTATATTCCTGGCTTTTTAATCTAAAATTGGGAATTCGTACCGGAAATTTCGAAAGAAGAATTCTTATTTTATGTAATTACGAAATGTCTGCAATTTAATAAAGTAAATATTGCTATTAGTATTTTCTGGTGTGAATTCGAGTTTTTTTAACCCTTTCAGGGGCAATCAATTGTGTTCCTGTAACGTTGAATTCACACCGGTATTTACGAAAGAATTTAGTTCAAAATAAGGAAAGGCAATTTTTCAACTTTTCCCGTCAAAGTTAAAAAAGTAAAATTTTATTAAAAGTTTCTGGTTTGAAACGGATTAAAATTAGGTGGTATATATATATATATATATATACCACCGCCCCTCAAAGGGTTAAATAAAATAAAATTCCAGTAATTTTAACCTGACTGTGAACGTGTTAAAATTAGGGGTAGATGTTTTCCTGATTGCCCTCCGTTAAGTCGGCGCCTATGTGTAAAGTTACACAGTTCTATAAACACAAACATTCATAAATATTTGCGAATAAATGACTTATTTATCAGGCGTTAATAAGTTTTGCTGCTAATTAGTTTCAATTCAAGTATGAGTTTTTTAAATGCATATGAAAAACTTAATAAATGTGTCTTAGTCACATTTATTTAACTATGAAATGCTCATTTATAATTAGGAGGTTTACTTTTAGATTACCTATGTACCATAACTACTATTTTTGTGTGAATGCAGTAGTATTAAGCATTCATATATACGTGTGAATTGCATAATGATCTATCTGTTGTTGCTTTGTTCAAACTGGATTTCAACTCACGCATGCATAAGTTTCCACGATATTAATATTGCAGGACTGCGATTCATTGATACCGATTTCCCTTTTATGACACTTATTATTTTAATAGCAAAAAATCTGTTGATAAAAAAAAAATATTTCGTGTATGTGACAAATGGGGCTATAAATAAAGAGGAGGTGACAGATAGTGTAGTGTCTGCCAGTAGTGAATGAAGTAATTGAAGATGCTGTCACAAGATGGCGACTGTTATTTGTTTGAATTGGATCAACTTGGTCTGATTATCCCTGGGACCACCAGTAAATGTGAATAGAAATTTCCGGCGTATTTAAATGCCTTATTCAAGCGAAACGTCTGTTTATGTTGTCACACTATCGCGGAACCACAGGAGCAAACTTCCACCAGTAACAACGAAAAGATATTTTTGCCTTACTTGTGACAGAAATTCTTCTAAAATAAGGCGTTTAAACAATAGGAAAATTTTTATTCAAATTTACTGATGGAAGTTTGCCCCAACGATAATCAGCCCCTGCGGTACCTGTTACAATCGAAACTTCACCATTTTGAAAATATGCCAGTTCCTTTTAAATCATAGCTCCAATGATGTGACACGACTTTCATTTTTGAAGTTACGCATTATTGTATATGAAAACGTCTATAAATACAGTGTGTCTCAAAAATGACTGATGGATTTTGAAAGTCAATAAAAAATATAAAAATAGGAACGCGATAGATATGTATCGTTTGCGGCCTTATGTTTGGGAAACCAGAGAATTTTATCCCACCAATTTGCAAATTTAGTTAACATTTTACCCAACAGATGGCGATGCAGATATGCGAGAGCTGCAGAGAAATTGAATCCGTCACATCTTCATTCGGTATTTTGCTACGCAATCTGTTAGTGAGTTCTTTTGAAAGATTGTACAATACACTATTGAAAATGGTTTATTCGTTGGTACAGCGGGTATTTCTTGGTTTGGAGTATCAGTGCTATTTTGCAGAGCCACCTTTTAACAATGTTTCAAAATGTTAGAAAATGTTAACTAAACTTGCAAATTGGTGGGATAAAATTCCCCGAATTTCTAAACATACGGCCGCAATCGATACATTTCTATCGCGTTCCATTTTTTTTTATCGATTTTCAAAATCCATCAGTCATTTTTGGGACACACTAAATATGCGCATAAATGTCTGATTTATCTGCTGTAAATTTATTCTACTGTTGTCATGCATAATTGAGGCACATTAACTTAATTTATAAAATGATGATTTATAGTTAACACGTTGAAGGACACTTGCGGCTATAGCTGTCAAAGCGAAGTTCACTAGTGGCATGACGGCAATAGCCACCCAAAACGAAACGGTCGTTTTTAGACACTACGGCTATAGCAGCACAAATGTGCATTTACCAGCGTACAAGTAGAAGCCCAGTGTCATGTTTTGGAAACAATTTTTTAGGTTGAAGTTCGTTTTCCACCTGTTATACGAGTTGGAGCTTCAGTACGCACGTGCAAGGTGGCTAGTGGTCAGGGAAAAATACAGTAAAAAAAATGATAATTACCAGTATATTTTTATAGAAAAATTCAAATTGATTATTTGATCGAAAAATCGAAATAAAATTTTCTATTAAGAATACACTGGTGTTTATCACTTTTTTTGACTGTATTTTTCCCTGACCATTAGCCACCCTGACGTGGTTGTGAAGGGAGTAGTGCAACCTAATGAAAGGTGCTGAATGAATCAAAATTAAGTTTATTTAAGCAGAAAGAGTAAAACTATACTTCTAATATTCTAAAAATTACAAAAACATATAGTGTCAATTTTCGAACTTCACTTGCTCCAACTGTCCGTCAATGTGTTAAAAGTATTTAATTCGTATATGTGTTGCGCCATTACCTCTATATTTGATGTGATTCATTACCGTGTGAATGTAATATTACACATTCATTAAAACTTATGCATAGTTGAAGGATCTGTCTGATGTAGATTTGTTCTAACTAGATTTCTCTATATAGATTTCAAGTCTCGTTTGTATAAGTTTCACGAAGTTATTACGGAAGAATTGTGTCTCATAATTTTTTTTAAACACATTCATTGTTTCGATATAATAGTCTTAAAGAAAAGAAGACCTGTTAATTAACACGTTCATTACTAAACAACGCGCAGCACAGTGGTTCCAAATGCCGAAAACATAGTCATAGTCATAATATGAAAATCCTCACGAATGCGTATAAAGGTTGGTATTTAAGGGCTTTTGGCCTTGCTGATTACAACTCTGATGTCAGAGGTGAAAATTTGAAAGAACGTATTCAATATCGCGGACAAAATTGAAAATAACAACGACAACGATGAAATAGAGTAAAATTATAGCCAGTGGTTTTCAAAGTGAATACATTTCAGGGTTTTTTTTCATTGCTGATTGGAAATCTGATATAGAAAAAACAAATTAAAAATGCAGGAATGAAATTTTTTAAATAAATTTGTAAATTGATATGAGTGTATTCTTGGCGTTATAAATTATTATTTTTAATTTCAAATAAGGAGAAATGAATTAACCTATTTATAAATGCTTGCGCATAGGTAAATGATCTCTCTGATGTTGATTTCTTCTAAATAGTTTTCAAGTCTCATATGTATAATTATTCACGATGTTACTGCTGCGAAACTGCAATTCATCAATTAAAGCGGTATTAAAAAAAATATTTTTCCACGCTCAACAACTCAAAATTTTGAGACACATTTTCAGATTCATTTTTAAAATTAAAAACATGAAACTTGGTGGCGTGCTTTATGAAGAGATTTATAATGGACCCATGTTTTTATTTTTCGTTTAATTAATTAGAAATTGATTTACAAACAATTATTTTCACAGTACGATAATTTTGTTTTTTGTTTCCAGCGCTATCGTTTCGAGAAATTAGTTTCAAAATGTCCACTTTGACAGCATTTTTTGAAATATATTCTGCGTTTATCAAAAAATCGAGACAATACGGACATTATAAAGTTTCTGAATAAGAGAACCTGCCAATTGGATGCATTTTAGAGCAAAAATGAATTAAAAAATGTATCTCAAAATAAGCAGTTTGGATTTGAATACACCCTTAAACAAATTCACTGGTTTGATTTAATGATCCCAGTAAAAGAACTATTAATAAATTAAATAATGCTTAGTTTTATTTTATGGATGGTTCCGGAATTTAATATTTAAAACTTACACAATACTATGAATCCAAGCATTCATAAATATTTGCGCATAAATGACTAAGTTATCAGGAGTTAATTAGTTATATTGATAATAATTTTGAAAAAAAAATATAGGTTAGCTGAAAGTAGAAAAAAAAGGCATAATAAATATTCTAGTTGCAGACATATTTATTTAACTCATGAGTTGCAAATCTGTCGGTTTATAATTATAATGTTGACCTTAAGTTTATAAATGCGCATGGCTTCAACTTTTGATGACATGCATTTACTGTGTGAATGCGATAAGCATTTATACATACATATTTGTGTATAAATGCATGGTAAATGTATATGGTAATGATGTTGATTTGTTCCAACTAGCTTTCAGCTTTTATGTGTGCAAGTATCCGCGATGTTAATGCGTTAGAACTGCAATTAAATTATCCGAACTTTAATTACAATCACGGTTTCGATTTTATGGTTTCAACGCAAGGCTTGTTAATAAAATAAATATTGTTTAATTATATATTATGTGTGCAATGACTTTCATGTCATTGTAAATTTTATCATTCGCGTAAGTAAGCGTAAATGTTTGCGCATAAATTAAAGTTTTATCTGGAAATAGCTAATTCTGTTGTAGATAAAATTTGATTGAATTATGAGTCCTTAATCCGTTTGCATAATTAGGGCAGATATGCGTCAATTCAAAAATTTGTTATTTTTCAAAAATTACGAATTTACACCAGAAAATTCTGAATAGTAATTTTTATTTTATTTAATGACAGTTTTATTTTAATTACAAAAAGAAAACACTCAAATTCTATTTTTTGTTTTTTCGCAAAATTTTAATTTATTGTATTTATTATTCGATAACTGAAAATGTATGGCTCTGGGGCCTTTTTCCGTCCTTTACCCTCTTATGCTTAGCATTCCAATACCAATGCAACGGATTTTAAATATAAAATCAAATCCTTTTGCGCAGACATCTACGCGTCAAGATAATCGATTAATCATTGTCGATTAAAGGTAAGCGAAGTCAGTGCGAACTTCGTCGGCACTTCAGAAGTACAGCATTGGAACATTGGAAAAAAGTAAAAATTCGTCTTTTAGAATTTCTGGTATGAATTCGGAATTTCTAAATGAAAAAGTAATTCCCGAAATGCATGTTAATGATGCAAATAGGTTAAATAGAAACGAAATGCGTAGTAAATGTTCTACCTGTATGCGTACTTATTTAATTTATGAAAAGCTGATTTATAGTTAAGAAGGCTACTTTAGTGTAATATATATACGCCTTGACTAATGTTTCTGAGGTCAGGCAGTACTACGTGAATGCAAAATTGTATTCATTAAAACTTGCGAATAGATGATCTATCTGACATTGATTTGTACTAACTAACTATGAACTGAGTTGTAATTTTCCAACTGGACGAAAAATGTCCGGGCCAGGATTCGAACCTGGGATATCTTGGCTGAAGCTGCCATGCTCTACCAACTGAGCCATCCCTGTCGAATCTGGAGTACCTAATTCATACAGTTAACCTTATTGATCATAGCATCTGGTCTGTCTGATTTCTGGTCTGAATCAGCTCAACAGAATAGATCGCAGATAATGGAACTCCAGTAAACGCTGGTGACGTGATTACACTAGATTAATTTTAACACAATTATTCAAATTGGTAAAGAAATCATATGAGTTGTAATTACTCAGTTGGCAGAGCATGACAGCTTCAGCCAAGATATCCCAGGTTCGAATCCTGACCCAGGCATTTTTCGTCCAGTTGGAAAATTACATCTAATATGATTTCTTTACCAATTTGAATAATTGTGTTAAAAATCTAGTGTAATTATCAACTCTCGCATGTATAAGTAATCATCGTATTAATACTTCAGAGGTGCAATTCCATTTGTTCGAATTGATTTTTCTTTAAGCAGATTCGATTTAATGTTAATATTTGTTGCCAAAAACTTAAACTAACTTAACTGTTAAATTGAAGCTCTGTGAAGCACAGGAGTCAAAATGTGAACTATCATCCTGAAAACCTGAAATGGCGTAACTGAATTTAATCGCCAATGGTATTTCGCCAAGGGAATAAAAATGACTGATCGCCAGTAAGCGTCAAGCAATAAATCATTTGTGCTGACAGACTTCTGCGATACATTATATTGTGGGTGTGATTATATAATGAGTCTGATTAGCTATTTCCTTAAAAGATTTGAGACTACGTTTTGAGTTAGATTCTGCTAATCACATCCCGCAGCTTTCGGAATTCTTAAGAGACGATTTGTAATCCATATATTGTATTCCTGGAATATACGCCAATTAAAGATTAGTCATTGAGCTAGATCCGGAATAATTCATTCATTAATAGATTTTTTCTTCATTAATCTTGAAGATTTCATAACCATATAGTAAAGTATTTCTGATCTTCTAAAACTGTAAACTAGTAATATCATATGGTACTTCAGTTACAACTATTGGTAGATGTAATGAATTCATCTTCTTTCGTGAGGCCATGTAAAAAAACTATATTGTTACCTAAGCCACTTTAAAAACATGCATACTATTATTTATTTCAATATCATATTAAAAATTTTAAAATATCTGAATTTTTTAAATGAAATAGGCAAACATATAAAAATTATAAACAGTTGTCAGCTGCAGTAGAGTGCAAATTAATTGAAACAAGGTGAATAAACTTTAGTTTTCAGAATTTTCCTGATTTCTAGAAAAGTATTAATCAAATTGTTTTTCATATTTGGATATTTAAAAAAATGTAAAAAGAATACGCAATTTCCAGTGAAAATTGAGAGTGTTTAGTGGACCAACAATTTAACACAAAAATAAGAAACAGCATTTTTGTGGTATTATAAAAAATTGGAAATTATATTTAAGTTTTACAAATATTTGGTTTTTGCTATCTGTAATGCTTGCGCTCATTTTCGTAAGAATAGCAGAAATATCCAAGAAGGTATAAATGATTCTTTTAAAATAAAATTTTTTTTCACAGGATTTTGCTTGTTACACGCAGAGTTTTCAACCAAATTTAACGAAACTTTGAAAAAAGTTGAATTCTTATAAGAGAAACGTTATACTGAAATTGGCAATGAATGCACCCACAGAATATTCGATAAGATATATGCATTTATAGGAAAACACTTAAAAGTACATGCGTAAGAGGTAGCACATTTTTCCTTTCGGAATTTAATAGCCATCAGTATCTGGAAACTAGTATAAAAATTCCGATTAAATATCATGAAAATCAAGAAAGATTTTGACGACATAATGAATTTTGCTTACTTTTACTGATGGGCATAACGATTACCGTAATTTCCGGCGTATAATCCGCAGATGAAACAGTCATGTTTGGACCCAGAAATTTTATTTTATAAAGTGTTATTTGCCAGATCGCTGTAAATATTTGTCTTCAATTGTTGAATAACATTTCTGGATTGAAACTGAATTGTTTGATCTGCGGACTATACGCCGGAAATTACGGTATTTTGATTATTCGAATGAATCATTCGGGCATGCGCAGAAGCATATCTGTCCAACTTCAATTTTTTTTTATTCAATTACTACCAGAAATTTTGAAAAAAAACAATTCTGATTTTTTTTTCTTTTCAAAATTTCTGGTAGTAACTGAATAAATTTTTTTTGAAGTTTGACAGATATGCTTCTGCGAATGTCCGAATGATTCATTCGAACAATCAAAATAATCGTTATGCCCATCACTACTTACTTTCTAAACACACTATCTTCTTAACTCTTTCCAACGTAGTTGAAAAGTGTATGTGACTTCGGTTTATCTGTCTGCCGTCTGATGTCTGTCCGTACTCTAATTCTCATAAATAATCTAGTATTGTCATGTAATTGATAATATTAATAATGTTGACTGTGGCATGTTTTCTATTGAAAATGAAATTTGTAGCATTTACAGTTCATTTACAGGGATACTCAAAATAATTCCGCTGAATTATGATCAATTGGTAAAATTCGTTTGCGGTGTATTTTAATAATGCTACTCCATTACATACATAATACATTTGATATGAATTTCTGATGTGCACTAAATCATGTTTTATATAGAATATGGAGTGCAACGCATTTTTTATTCATTTGCAGGTCACACAAAATAATTCGATTACAAAGAGGTATATGAGGAAAAGCAGTTTACAGCGTACTTTATTTATGTTACACTATTTCAAACATAATGAAATTGATATGCATTACTCATGTTTGCTCACAAAAGTTATTGTAGATAGTAGTACTTGTTAGCAATAACTTCTGGAAGTCCGTTTTCAGTTATACACTGTTGAAAATCTGCAACAAACTGTCCAGTCATTCGACCGTTTTTATAGAAAACCATTACATAACCGTAATTCAACACGTTTCTGACCATATTATTTGCCATATTATGGTCATAATAGTGTTAAATTATGGTTACATAACTATTTTCTATAAAAACGATCGAATGACTGGACAGTTTGCTGCAGATTTTTAACAGTGTAGTGTGGGTTTTTAAGTTTAACTACATTATTGCATACTATGTGGTGCGTATAAATTATATAGTAAATTATATATACAGAGCTACACAAAAGTATTCGTAAGCATTACTGAGTATGGGCGCGAATTGCTTAAAGATGGACTTTAATTGAGTTATGGGTTACATTGCCGTCTGTAGATAGTAATTTCTGGACGTGTTATGTAAATTTACTAGCTTTAAACGTTTTTAGCTTGAGTTAAATTTTAGCTTAATATATGGTGTGCATAAAAATCAGCAGATAAAATACAGGGCTGTACAAAAGAAATCTAGTACACTTCCGTATATTATGAAAATTGCTGCAGGTGAATTATCAACTGTGTTATGCGTTATCTAACTAAACTGAAATGTAGCATATTATCTTGAATATATACAAATCTATAAGTCGTACACAGGGCTGCACAAAAGAATTCGAGTACCTTTCCGGCTATGGACAGTAGATGTTAGATATGTAGAATATGACAATAGAATTTAGTTTTCAAATGTATTATGTGTTCTTTAAATTGTTTATAGTTATCCCTTTTACCTTATTAAACGGTGAAATTTTGTTACAGTATTCTGGAAGTGCGTGAAAGTGTTTAATAATCTATGCTTGACGCATGATTGTTCTTTCTTGGTTAATTTCTTGTTGGCCCTTTAAATGAATTTGAGACTGAATTTTCACTGAAAAGTGTGAATTCAAGCTGGTTTATGGCGAAAAATGATAAACAGAGGTTTCTTATGAGGATTCTTAAGAAATCCAAAAAAAGTTTGAAATAAAAAAAATCACCCATCTTGTGCCAATGTTCCAATTAAATTCCATAATAAATACTGTATGTTGGAAAGTGTTGGAAGTACAAATATTTTGAAAATTCAGTAAAAGATTGATCTCCAATTATACTGTGTTTTTTGTTGGCTGTACAAAAGAAATCGAATGCACTTCCGTCTATTGGCAAAAGTTACGTGAATTCTCAACTGTTTCATGCGTTATCTAACTAAACTAAAATTTACCATATTATGTTGAATATATAAAATCTATATGTCATATACAGAGCTGCACAAAAGAATCCGTGTACCTTTCCGGCTATGGACGATAGATGCTGAAATTTAGTTTTCAAGTGTATCATGTGTTCTCTTTAAATTGTTTACTTAATTATCTCCTTTACCTTATTATACAGTGAAGTTTTGTTACAGCATTCTGGAAGTGTAGGATAGTGTTTCATAATCCATGCTTGATGCTTGATTTTTCTTTCTTATTAAATTTGTTAATAGCCCTTTAAATGCATTTAAGACTGAATTTTAAGTGGAAAGTATGGATTCAAGCAGGTTTATGCTGAAGATCATAAATAGTTCGTCTGGGGCATCAAAAAAGGAGAAAGAAAAAAAAGAAAATGTTTGAAATAAAAATATCATCTATCTTATCCCAATGTACCAATTAATTGAGCACTAATGTTGGAAATACAAAGATTTCGAAAATTCAGTAAAAGAATGAAGTCCAATTTTACTCTATTTTTTGTTGGCAGTACAAAAGAAATCGAGTACACTTCCACATTGAATTCTCAACTGTTTTATGCCTTATCTAACTAAACTCAAATTCAGCATATTATGTTGAATATATACAAATCTATAAATCATGCACAGGGCTGCACAAAAGAATTCGAGTACCTTTACGGCTATGGATGGTAGATGCTGAAATTTAGTTTTCCAATGTATTATGTGTTGTTTAAATTGTTTACTTAATTATCTCTTTTACGTTATTAATCGGCGAAGTTTTGTTACAGTATTCTGGAAGTGTTGGAAATTGTTTTATAATCTATGCTTGGCACATGAATTTTTCTTTCTTGTTAAATTTGTTATTAGCCCTTTAAGTGCATTTGGGACTGAATTTTAAATGGAAAGTATGAATTCAAGCTGGTTTATGGTTGAATATTACAAGCAGTTCGTCTGGGGCATTGAAAAAAAAAAGTTTGAAATCCGGAAATGATCTAACTTGTCCCAGTGTCCCAAATAATTGCACACTAATGTTGGAAATAAAAATATTTCGAAAATTCAGTAATGTCCAATTTTACTCTGCTTTTTGTTGGCTGTACAAAAGAAATCGAGTACACTCCTGTCTATTGCTAAAATTGCTGCAGTAGAATTCTCAACTGTTTTATGCGTTATCTAACTCAACTCAAATTTAGCATATTATGTTGAATATATAAAATCTATAAGTCGTACACAGGGCTGCATAAAATAAATTAACACGTTGACGGACACTTGCAGCTATAGCCGTCAAAGCGAAGTTCACTATGTGGCATGACGGCTATGGCAGCACAAATGTGCATTTACCCGCGTACAAGTAGAAACCCAGTGTCAATTTTCGAACTTCACTTGTTCCTACTGTCCCTCAATGTGTTAAGTACCTTTCCGGCTATGGACGGTAGATGCTGAAATTTAGTTTTCCAATGTATTATGAGTTCTTTAAAACCCTTTCCGGAGTAAGTCTGTTTTTAAAATGATGAAATTATCGACTGACACCCGAATTTACAAAAGAATTTATTACAAAATAAAAACTTGCTTATTTTTCCGGAGTTTATAAAAGGAAAAATTTAATTAAATATTCTTGGTGCCGGTTGTCAGTTTTGGAATTAAAATTAGGTGTCCTTTTTTGTGGATACCGCCCGCTAAAGGGTTAAATTGCTTACTTAGTTATATCCTTTACCTTATTAAACGGTGAAATTTTGTTACAGTCTTCTAGAAGTGTTGGAAAGTGTTTCATAATCCATACTTGACGCATGATTTTTCTTTCTTGTTAAACTTGTTGTTGGCCCCTTAAATGCATTTGAGGCTGAATTTTCACTGGAAAGTGTGATTATGGACGAAGATTATAAACAGTTCGTCTGGGGCATAAAAATAAATAAATAAAAATAATAAAAAAGATCATCCATCTTATCCAAATGTCCCAATTAAATTGCACACTAATGTTGGAAAGTGTTGGAAGCACAAATATTGCGAAAATTCCGTATAATATTTATCAATGATACTTTCTCTATAAAATAATAGCATAGCTGCCAACTTTTACGCTTTTTTGATATCACTAAAAATTTATAGAAATTTTTGCCTTATTGAATCCCGTGATTTTGGAGATTTAATAAGGTAAAATTTACTATAAAATTTTAGTGGTAGGAAAAAAGCGTAAAAGTTGGCAGCTATGTAATAGATACATTGTGAATAAAATAAAATTACTATTCAAAATTTTCTGGTGTGAATTTGGAATTTCTGAATAGAAAATCCACCAGATTTGGCAACACTGCATTTATAATAGAAATATCATGTTGTCCAATTTCAGAGCTGATTTCGAACGGAGCACATTTCCACCAGTAAAAAATAATGGAAATTGTTTCATTGTTCATGGTAGTAATTTTGCATGAATAGGGCGTTTAAATAAGAGGAAAATTTCTATTAAATTTTACTGGTGGAAGTGAGCCCCGTCGGTAATTAAGGCCCAGTACAATTTTACTCTGTTTTTTCTTGGAACGTTCATCGTTCACAGTGTAATAGGTGTTCTAAACCATCCTTACCTCATTATGATAAAAATAACACCGGATAAACATAAATATCGGTGAAAAAATAAATATAGCTTTGGTTAAAGGGAAAAAAAAATAACCCGAAATGTTATATTCGGCTGTGTAAACTTTAGAGCATAGAAAACAATTATAAGAAAATAAGGGAGGGCAGCAAAATTAATGATGTTGGAAGGGTGTGTTATGTTTGCAGACATGATATTTTGGGAAAGATGGAAAAAATGATTTTTGAGGTGAAGTATTCCTATTAGTCGCACACATTTCATTCATGTAATTGCATTTATTTTAAAAAAGTAAAATTATTTATATAGCTACAAATTTTTGATAATTTATACAGGAAAGTGTATTTTGGCCAATTTGGTGGATTTTTTTTTAAAATTCAGGCACTGCGAATTCTTACCAGTCTTGCCAGATACTTGAAAGTCAATTTGCCCCAAAGTTCTGAAATTTTTGAATTTCTCAAATTATTGATTTGTACCCAAAAAAAGTTCACAACTCAGATTCTACTGAAAAAGGTAAATTTTGAATTTTAAATTTACCACCTTAAAAAATATTTAATTAATTTAAGCACCCAAACAAAACTTCTTTTTTGAAAAAAAAAAAATCTAACCGACATTTTTATTGTGATTGTTTATTTTCTTGAGCAAAGTAAAGCACAAATTATGAAAGGACAAATAATATATTATAATTAGATAAATAATAAATTTAAAACACGTGTAAACTTAGCACGACGAGCACGAGAATAATGATTGATAACTGATAAATTTCCGAGTCGAAGAATCGAGATCAAATGTTGCCAGATGATTAAAATAAAACTTTAACTTGAAATCGTAAAATAATGAAAAAATTCCCCAAAATTCCTAATCTTGCAACACTGATTCTCACCAGATAGTTTTGAACAATTATAACTTGCTCTATATAAGCAATAACGCTTGTTCTTTACAAAGATATTCATTTTGTGAATAAAATAAAATAAAGTTACTATTAAAAATTTTCTGGTGTGAATTTTGAATTTCACTAAATAAAATCCACCAGATTTGGTAACAGTGCATTTATAATAGAAATATGTTATTGGTGTTGCTAAAACCAAGTGATCCAACCCGGCTTCCCAAATATGCTGATCGAGATGAAAATCGTTTTTAATTCAAGATTTTTTACTTTTAAAATACATTTCATATTTCCCACCAATTATACCAAAAGCATTTCATACGAAAGGTATCAATTATGCATTCAAATAACGACTTTTTGAAATTTATTCGTAAACTACACAATTAAACAAAGAAAACAGCCTCCATCTTGTTCATAATCTATCTATATACAAAGTTTTAACACTAAATATACCAACACCCGGCCATTTGATCGGTACTGGAACCAGAAATTTCTTCAGAAAATAAGTAGTATACAAATTTTAGAAATAATATAGGTTAGACATGCCCTAATTAAAAATACTAGTGTGAAATATATTTTCATAAAATTTGAGTAAAATCCTCAATATGTTTTGTGTTAACCTTTCTTTGCATGAGTTTATCTTTTACAATTGTGTTTTTTTTTTATACATATATTAAATATTAGACACCAGAAATTTTAAGATAGATTTTTAACTTTGTTCAGCAACATAGTTCACGGGAAATTTGCTGTATTAATATTTCTATATAAATATAGTGGTAGCGAAGAAGTTGATTTATTTATTAAAAGTTAAAATGGAAATTTACATCACTATGCAATTAAGGGTTAAAGGATCTAGTTCAGCAAATTTTCCACTTTACGAAAGCAAATACCCTTTTTCTTTTAATTAGGTGAAGAAGATAAAGAAAGTTGCCACTTTCTCCTTAGTTTTGTAGTGTTCTTTATATTATTCTACATGTTACTTTAGATTATTGTAGAAAACAAATGTTTATTGTTTATTCCCACCTTTCAACACTATTTAAAAATTCATAAAATATCAGCAAATTGAGTCACAGTTTTTCCAACAAATTGTATTTGTAAGTGCATATTTCTTTCTATTCGATGGTGTAACGATTGAAATTATGCATGAGTTAGAAGCAAATACATGTGCAATAAAAGGGAAAGGTTATTGTCACCTTTGCTATGACATCAGCCTAAGTGAAGTACATCTTTTTGCTTTATAATATTATATACGGAAAAGACTATTCACTTCATGTCACTTTAAATTCTTATAATATCTAAATTCAATATTTATTTTTCACATTACCAATTTTACACTATGACATTACTTAAAAACATAGTAAAAGTTCCATAAAAAACAGTCCATCATCGCTAAAAATGTAAAAAGTTTCTATAAAACTGTCATCATTACAAAGACGTTTTCACTCCAGCTGGAGTATCATCAGTTGTAATTTTCAGGCATCCCTCTCTTCGCTGTTATCTCCAGCGGCAGTCTATCACTGCATGTATCATATCATTACAAGCTTCTACTTTTGATGTATTAATCTCTATAGCTCCTCTTTTGCTCTATAGCTAACATTTTAACATTTTTAGTGGTGACGGTCTGTTTTTCATGGAACTTTTACCATGTTTTTAAGTAATGTCTGAGTGTAAAATTGGTAACGTGAAGAATAAATATTGGAAATACAGACATTAGTAATTAAATATATCTTGTTCACCCATTCGCTGCCAAACACGAGTATACTCGTGGTTATCAACATTCAAAATAAAAGTGTATGATACAAAAAAAAAAAAAAAAAAAAAAAAAAAAAACTTGCCTAGTTACCACAATTTTAATGTGTTAAAAAATACTTTATTTAATGACAAAAACTTTGCTATTAAAGTTATCAAATATTATCTTTCAGAATTTTTAGTGGGAAACGAATTTCAGTAAATTTATCGAAGACTCCGCCCACATAGTTTTGGCAGCTAATGTAATTTACTCTAAATCTCTAAATTCATTTTTCAAAGTTTGTATTATTATTTTTTAATATTTAAGTATATTCAAAATGTTAATATATTGCTGAAGTCTAACGCGAATGCGTGTCTTTTGGATATGTGCAACTAAGTTCATAAACGTTGCTTTTGCATTTTATATGTTATGTTACTTCTCAAAATTAGACACAATATTTGCACTTATACAATTAGTGCACTATGCATATTAATACTACGATTAGAAACTAAACCATTATTATCAAGTATCCCAAAAATGACAGGTTTTCTTGAAAATTTATATTATTTTTATTATTATTGTATTAAAATTGTATTACTTAAACATTATTCTATGTATCAAAATTTTTCGATATTTCAGTATGTTAAAAATGTTAAATTTTCAATATATATTTCTCAATTTACTTTTTTACAGTGGTTCGTTTTATAAAATAAAGGATAGAATTTTAAATAACATAACATGTATATTTTTAGAAAATAAACAATGTTTAATAAATAGTATTTTTACTGTATTGTTACATATACGAGGGTGGTTTGATAAGTTCTCTGTCTGACAGTGAAACCACAAGATTTTTGACATAATTTCATATTATTTTTCATTGTAGTCCCCTTGGAACTTAATACATTTAAGACACACTCTTGTGTGCGAATTCTTTAGTGCAACCCTATACGAGAGTTGCTCGAAAAGTTCTCGGCTGATAAAAAAAAATTTACAAGATTTTTGACAATATTTCATTTTTAACTTGAAACACAATACATTTCAGAAGACTCTTGAGAAATGTTCATTCTTTGGCGTTTTTGGCCGACGTTCAACAAATGCGACACGCATTGAGCGGAAAGCTTTTTCATACCCAAAACATTCTGCAAAATCGCGACCTACGTAATACACGGTCACTTCATGACTTTTATGACGTCACAGGGTCTGGATAATCTTTACACGGCGAGATGAAGCGCGACCTAGAGTCCTGAACGGGTCGGGTTGTACCCGACCCGAACCCGAAAATTCCATTTGAAGTCTACCCGCAACCCGACCCGAACCCACAATGCCTCAACCCGCACCCCGACCCGCACTCCGACCCGTACCCGCAATGAAAGGACAATGAATCATGTTTTAATGCTATAATGAAAAGTAATGTACAATTATATCAGTAATACGAATTTAATATTTTATATAGAAAAATGGACAAACCTATATTCTTAAACATTCAAATATAGTGAAAACTCGGAATAGCGGACACCTCGAGATCGTTGAATAGAGTCCTGCCGCGGGTTGGGTTGCTTTTATTTATTTTTTCGGGTCGGGATGACTTATTTTCTTTCTGCGAGTCAGGTTCAACCTTGAATAATTCTTCCGGCTCATATTTAGATTTTAGCTTGTTCAATTGTTGGGATTTTCACAAAAGTTTGAACAGAACTATGAAAATAAATACGTATTTGAATGTGAACAAGTCAGAGGTCTGAAAAACTACTTTTTTTAGCAGCGAACTACAACTGCTTTATCAAAAATGTAGTCAACTACAACTACAATCAGAGGTGTCAAGCTCTCACTTATCTTACGTAATACGCGTGTTAATTTAACCCAAATTTAATACATTTCGCACCAGAAATGTTTTAAAGAAATGAAATTAAATATATTCCATGTAGAAATCTGTAATTAATGAAATAAATATAGGTCAGTAGTTTTCTGGTTCTAAACGTTGTTAACCCCTTAATCGTCGCGCCCTTTAAGTGTAGGCTACTTTTTAAAAATTCATATTGCTTGATTACCACCAGTTTTTTTAAGTAAAAATGTTCGTCTTATTTAATAGACAGATAAAATAATGCAAGAATAAAGCCAATAACACTATTTTAAGAAACTGGTAGGAATCAAACAATCTGAATAAAACAGGCGTAACCTACGCTGCCCGTGAATGTCTCGGGCACGACGATTAAGGGGTTAAACTGGGTCTAATTAATCCACATGTTACGTACGATTTGTGAAAGCTTGGCACCTCTGCTACAACTACTTGTTTTAAAAAGTAGTGACAACAAACTACTTTTAGATTTTGTTGAAAGATTCAATCTACACTCGAAATTGAGGACAATGAATTAGAATTCTGCAGGGGTCGGGTTGTGTATCCGACCCGAACTTGAAAATTCTGCTTAAAGTCAACTCGAAACCGACCCGAACACCAAAATATTTATACCCGAATACGGCCCGAAACTAAAGGAACAGAAAATTAATCCATATTTCAATACAATTATAAAAAAGTAGTCCACAAAGAAGATACCCTGTATTAAAACATTAGATACAATTATTCGTTAGTGATTAAGGGTTAACCTCAAGAAAATTTATTCTTTTCGTGAGTTAGCAGTTTATTTTGTTTTATCAGCAAGAGTCAATTGAAAAAATCTATGACACTGCAACTGAAATTTGTCGCTGACATTCGAAAATTATTGCACAAAACACATTTTGTAAAAAAAAAAAAAAAAAAAAAAGCGAGTTATGATTAAGTGATTAGAAGAATGGAAAATTTTTGCCCCTTTCCAAGTAGCGTAAATGTCGATTTTCGAGAGTGTTCGTTATGGAAGTCTTATTGTATACATATTTTTAAACTGAAAAATATTGTGTACATTCTTTTGGAAAAGCGGGTCAACTCGAACCTGCAATACCTCAACCCGCAACCCGACCCGAAGCCGACCCGCAACAAAAAAGTAGAAGTCAACCCGACCCGACCCGAACCGCGGGTCGGGTTGGGTGCGGGTAAAAGCGGGTAACCCGACCTGATGCAGGACTCTAGCGCGACCTACGTAAACCTTTGCAAAATTTTAAAAACGTAGCTTTAAAATTGCAGATTTGTGTATATCACAAGGATTTTGAGTTGCAGTATTCACATGTATGATACAGAAGAAAGTTTTGGGCTGGACACAACTAAAAAGTTTACAAATATATACAACATTTTTTTTTTTTAATATCTTAAATTTGATAACGGCGATCTACAAGTAATCCCAGGTGTTGGTTGCTAGATAGCAGATGAAACAAACTATATATATTTCTTTAAATTTCTTTAATATCAATTTACTAGCATCTGATACTACTTAGAAAGGAACAGCTGTCGCAGACGCACCGGAGTTGGCACGATTTTTGTTTTGCGCCATTTTGGCGAGAAAACCCTCGTTTTCGTGTACCTGTTAACAGCATGTTAGTTTTATTTTATTATTAAACAGGTTATTTTATTATAAAACACACATAAATTTTTATTAATAAAAACACACAAATTGTTTTATTATAAAAAATACAATGTGTAATTTAATATAAAACACACGCAAACTGCTGTAACGGATTGCCATACAAAGTAAAATTTCGACAATGTCGCCGTGGTACTCAGGCATAAAATCACCATTTTGGCGCCAAAAAGATACCCGGTGCGTCTGCGACAGCTGTACCTTTAACAATCAATACAAGTACCTTTAACAATCAAACAATCAGCAAATTTAACTGTTTTTTAAAATTTTTTAAAAGGTTTTGGGCAAATGCAAAATATGGCACACTCGCGATTAAAAGGAAATGAAAATTGTATGGAATAGCGAGTTTTGGTTTCATAAATAATCAAAATTTTCAACAACAAAAGGTCACTAGTCACAATAACTAACATTGACAAAGTATGCAGGAAGATAATCTCAAAATACTGCACATGTACAGGCATGAATTTCACCCAAACCACCAATAAATGATGCTATTTACAAACTTATATTATGCTAAATTTTAACTACACAATATAATTTATGTACAGATGATCCACGAATCAACCAGTAGAAGTCACTTTTGTTAAATTTTGATTACGAATGGATGGGGATTGCGAAATTCTATATTTCCAATAATCTTGACAACCCTTAAACATTTAAGTAAATTTGTTCATCTACTATCTACTATATATATAAAACACAAACGGAAATTTCGTTCCGTTCCTTTATAACTCGAGTTCTGCTGAATGGAATTTGATGGAACTTGCACTGTTGGATAGATAATTTTTCAGGGAAGGTTTTAGTATATACCACATAGTTCTACGTATATTATTTATAGAATTATGATGGAAAGTTCTGTTTTTTTGAACGATAAGGTTACCATAGGTCATTTTTGGCACCATTATCGTTGGCGAAAGAATTGAAACTGCTATATCAGAAATTAATGCAAACACATAGAAAAATAAAAGAAAAATTCTGTTATTAATTTTATTTAAAATCCCCCCCCCTACCCGCAAAAAAAAAAGAAAAAGAAAGAAAAAAAAACTGTTTTAATGAGGCATTATATTTAATTTAAACCCCAAAGGAATGTTTGTAATGCTTAAAAATATTTGCAATGCATGAGATTGCAATTCAGATTAAGTCAATATTTGGCGAATTATCGTTTGCGTCAGGTTAACAAAGATGCATCTGATAATTTGATTTAATAAAATATGAGTATTTTTTTTTCCTTTTTTCCTTTCTGTTATTTTTTTTTATATAATCCCCTATCATGTGTCTTACAGGAGGAACTAGCAGATATAATTGTAAAAATGACTGCATTTGTGAGTTAACATGTCATTTGTTTATTTACGGTTTTGATTTTACTTTTGTCGCCAAGCAATGTGATTTTAAGTCAAAAATGCATAAGCGTGACATCAGCTTGAGCGGTATTAGCAATAATAGTGTTTTTTCGTGTGTACAAGATCCTTTTTGGAGTAAATTTTTATATTCAAATGCAAATTATATAAATAGCAGTTATTGTTATGAATATGGGATCAAATATTTAAATTTTAGTGAATGTCTGCTACTCAAACACATATTGTAAAATAATTAAATTTTAGACATTTAAATATTTACTACGGAAACATGGCGGTTTGTTTTTCACAAACATATTATTTTTAAACCCTCGAAATCAGACCAGCGAATATTGTCTATTCTTTTATTTATATTTTATTTATTTTTAATATATCGCCAATTGCACTAATAGAAATATTCACTGTTTCAAAAGTTAGGAACCAAAGAATATTCTTAAGGAGATGTGTGCATTTATGCGTTATTACTATCACAAAAGGCTACATTTTGCAATAAAAACTGTTTGCTGAAATAAATTTTCGATGTTTTTTTTTTATTCGTCATTTCTTATTCGTTTTTTTTCTGCATATCTTCCCTTCTTTCAGGAAGGTTCTTAAAATACATTGGACTAATTGTCCGTATTCCGGTCACTTGCCATTTGGCATTTTTACTATATTGTTGGGTGTTACGTTTATGTTTGAAGGTTACTCTGGACGACGATTCAGATTACAGAAGATTAGAAGACTTTTGGAATTAGCGATTTCTAAATTTGTTTTTTTTTCATTAGGAAGCAAAGTTTTACCGAAAAAGCAATGCTTCCAATGTACGGTTGGTTGATTTTATGACGGCCGATTATCTACACGAGGGATATAGACCCTGGGGGGTTGCCCTCCGTGGGGGTCTTTCTAAGGGATCCTAACCCGTATTTACGGCAAGGTTCGAAGAAAACCACGGAAAACTCCGAACGGTTAGGTCAACGAGCGTGACAGGGGTTTGAACCCAGCACTTCCCGTATGCCAGCTTTGAGAGCAAAACATCTCAGCCACTGTTTTGGCGCTTTCAATGTACGGAAAAACTTTGTAATGTCAATGGTGGCGAATGGAATAAATAATATTTGTCGATTTATCATTTCATGCTGGATAAGAAAAAACGAGTACCTGAAATTCTGATTAGAAAATTTTTCGATCATTATAAAGCCTTTTCGACCTACACACATCCCTAGCACTTAACATAGTGCGAACTGAATTTATTTCTGCGTGTTATTATGCTCTTTAGAGAAATGCAACAAAAATTTTCGGTTTAAGTATTCACCAAAAATAATATTACTAAACATTTTGCAAAACTAACTTTATCATCGTCAGTTTTTTATAGAATTTTGTTAATGAAAGATCTATAATTGAATTAACAGTAATTTGACATCCTTTAATGGAACATAGCTTGGCGCGTAAATAACTTCGGTTTGTAACTAACTCTGGTACATTAGTAACCATATCGTTTCAAGCAATTCTAATGTTTGACGCCAAACTTGGATATCGGCAAGATTATGGAAGATTAGGAAGATTTTATTGGATACAAACTAGAGGTTTATTCTTCGACCAGAGTTAACCATTGCGGTTTTTTTTTTCAGATTAACGGTTGCACGAATGCAACTGGCCTAAGAAATGGAAAGACAGTGAAAATGGCGTCATTTTAATTTTATTCATATTCAGCTTTAAAATTTCACTTTTTTATGTTTCACCATTTTTTTAAATATGAAAGTTAAACACTGTTCTTTATGTGCAAACAATTTATTACAATTTTCACTGTATTTACTCTGCTGGAATCGAAAGATGAAAAACCGTAGTAGACTTGCCAGAAGAGGACGTATGTTGCGAAATATAACGTAACATAGAGTGAGATTGTACTTCCGTTACCAGAATCTCACAAGAAAGAGGGACGGAGTTCAAGAACTTACAGACGAAAATGAATCACCTGAGCATTATTTAAGTTCAATGGTCAATCTATGCAATCTTTGTAATGCTTTCTCCTTTAGTAGTATGTTGACTAGAGACCATGTTAGTTCCTGTTGTCATAATCTCATAATGGCCTCATTTCCCTACCAAACTCTATTGTAATGATCAACTAAATGAGTTGCTTCTTTTAGCCCAAATTTTGTCCAATGTATGATATAATATAACGCAATGTCGTTCATATCGTTTACAGCAATATTGAAGGAAAATCCAGGTGAACGTCCCTATTGCTTTAAAATACATGCTCAAATCCATTGATATAATTCGTTTGATTCAAGGTTCGTTTGAAAGTATTTACTAAGGTAGCATCTGTAGGTGAAGATCCACATTCCTTTAAAATACAAAGCCATTTCGTTTGATTTAAGGTACATTTAGAAAAATGGCCCAGCGCAGCGGGCGTAGCATGCTAGTTTTATTATAAAATAACATATGCACAATTTTTATTATAAACACACACAAATTATTTTATTATAAAACACACACAATGATTAATTTATTATAAAACACACACAATGATTAATTTATTATAAAACACACAATATTTAATTTATTATAAAATACACGGAATCTGCTCTACCGGGTTGCCATTAAAAGAAAACTCTCGACAGAACTCTCGGGTTGCACATGCATAATATCGCCATTTTGGCACCAAAAAGATACCCCGGTGCGTCTGCGACAGTTATACCATTTATAATAGGAACTAGGGAATCGAACCCGGGCTTCCCGGGTTAACATAGGCGAAAACCATTTTTTTCTAATAGATTTTTCATATTTAAAATACTATATTTTTTAAACTGGTTCATTAACAACGTAAAAAAAGAATGTTTATAAGAAAAATATCAATAACATATTAAAATAAAATTTCAAAATTTAATAAAGTGATACTTTTGTATTAGCCGCATGCCAGGAGTCAACGGCCAAAGTAATCGTTCAAGATTTTGCTGCTTACTGCAGGTTTTTTATTCGGAAAATTTCAACTGTTTAAGCGTGTAGTTCGAGAAGATGTCTGTTAAATTTGCATTTCATTTATATTATATTATTTATATTTTGATGAAGTTTTAATTTCGTTCTGTAATATTAACCGGGAATAAATGCGGGACAATTTATATTGTTTTAAATGAAAACTGAATAATCTTTCGCAATCGGACTGCCCGTGATAGAGATAGATTTAAAATTAAGTTATGCTTGGAAACTATTCTAAAAATCATAAAAAATCAGTAAATTCAAATACAGTTTCAAAGAAATTCCATTTTTTCTCTATTCGACGGTGTAGAAATTGAAATTGCGCGATGTTTAGAGGTTTAAAAAGATGCAGTGAAAACGAAATTTATTAGTCAGTTTGTTGCTGCCATAAAAATGTCTTCAGCAATAATCAGACATGTATTGCTTTATAATATAGATTATTATTATCATTAAACCCTATTCTGGACAACATCATTTATGTGTAACTCTCCCTTGACATGAACCCGATTACGTAAGATTAGCATCAAAATTTAATAAAAAAATTTTATTCTATATGTTTGAATCATGGCAAAATTTGTCTAAAGTCGCCAGCAAATACAACTACTATTCCAACAAACAGCGAGTCATTTTTTTTGTGTCTTTAAACGTACGGTTTACACATTCAAATACTAATTTACTCATCATGGATGTTTCATCCCAAACTATTAACTTCGTTTCTCTTATTAATCCAGTAAGGTCAGATTACTTACTAATGACACACGTAGATGTTTCGTTCAAATTCAGCGGTATTTTGAATGTGTTATTCTACCTTGATCTAATAACAAAGCTGTGATCCGATCCCAGAAGATGCAACAGCTAACGCAAAAAATATTACATGATCATTTTTAAAACTGCATTAAGTAAAAATGTTTTGCCAGTCCTGGCGTGTCAATAAAATAAACCTTAGAATTTTCATTTAAAACAGCAAGCGAAACTTCGCCATGAATTGATTTTTGAACGTGGTAATCCTGGCGCAAACGATAAATAGCCAAATATTATTTGAGTCACAATTTTTACATTGAAAAATAGTTTTAAGTATCACAAACATTCCATTGATTTTTAAATTAAATAATTTCGATTTATAAAATTATCGCTCATCAAAACATTTATTATTATTATTTTGTATTCTATATAAAATCAGTAACAGTGTTTGCTTTTACTTTTCAAGGTGTCTATATTAATTTCTAACTAATAAAAATCATTTTAATTCTTTAATCAACGATAATATGCGGTCGCCAAGAGGAAAAAAAATTACCAATGGCAACCATTAAGCCCGAAAAAAGTGAAAAATACCAATTTTTTTAATTGTTAAAGCCATAATAAATAAGTCAATTAAGATAAAGTTTTCAAACAAATTGCATTTCAAAGTATTTTTTTTCCTATATAACGGTGTAAAAATTAAAAATGTGAGATGATTAGAAATTAAAAAAATTGCAATAGTAAAAATCGCAAAACCGAAATTTCATCGTCAACTGTTGCCATTCGCAAAATGACGTCAGCGTTACGCACGGACACGTTTGTCCTTTATAATATAGATAGATAGATAGATAGATGAATAAGGTACTTACGTATTATCCGGGTTAGGTCATATTCATTGCGCCAACAATGGCGCCGAAAATGTTAATTACAGTAATCGTTATTTACTTATTTGTTTGTTTTTGCTTTCTTCTTTTAACCGCATAGTTAATATTATATAGTTGACATATTAAAGGCAGCAGCAGAAGTATTTATATCCGTATAACTCTATATAATATGATATACGAAAGATATAGCTATCATATATCATTCCTTGATACAGCGTATACATAAGATTTATAGGTACTTCTCTATTATCCCGTCGACCACTTTTCATAACGAAAAACTAGCATTACACGTGTTTGTTGTCATCAAGTGGTTTTTAATTCGACATATGCGTGTATTTTTCATTATGTTTTACTGATTTGTTAGTTACTAGCAAGCTACGCCCGCTACGCTGGTCAATTTCTTATAACGAACTTTTAATCCAACAAAATATTGACATTTCATAATTCACTTTTATATTTTAACAGAATAATAAGGCTACTATAATTTGTGACTCGTGCTATAGCCAATATACACGACAGGACACGTCGCCCTTATCATTATCTTTTTACGCATGAAGGTTTTACTATGGTACTTCATTGTGAAATTTAGTAATTTTTCAAATTCAATATTTGAAAAATGACATAATGATTAGATTTGAAATTTATATCAAGAAAAATACAATTTTTTACCTTTCAAACGCAGTTTACCTAACAATTTTCTGACAAATACTTTTCGAGCTACTATTTTTTTTTTTTTTCAGTAACTTCAAATGTTTCATTTTCCGAGATTAATCTGTGGCAACAATTAGCGAAAACCCAGTCGTCAGAAACGCATAGTTTTTTATTAAAGAGGTTGTTGGAGCAGGGATTGTCACCACCAATTTGCCACCATTACTTTTGAAATCGGTTCGGTAGTTCTAGAGATTCCATAGAAATTGTAATTTAGAATGTTTTTAGAACGCTTTTCGTTCATTTCACCCTTTTAAAATTCAATTTTTTTTAATTTTGTTTTCAGAGAGCATTTACATCTTATAAGTAACTACAATGCCAAATTTCAAATTTCTAGCTCCTTCAGTATAAAAAAAAATCGCAATTTTAGAACGATTCTCGCTCCTGCACCCACCCTGGGGTTAGTGACACCGACGTAAAAAATAGCCTATGTTGGAGCAGGGGTTGTCACCATCAATGTGCCACCATCACTATTGAAATCGGTTCGGTAATTCTAGAGATTCCATAGAAATTGTAATTTAGAATGTTTTTAGAAAACTTTTCGCTCATTTCACCCTTTTAAATTTCGATTTTTTTTAAAAATTTTATTCTTAGAGAGCATTTATATCTTATAAGTAACTACAATGCCAAATTTCAAATTTCTAGTTCCTTCAGTATAAACAAAATCGCAATTTTAGAACGTTTTTCGCGCCTGCACCCCCCTGGGGATAGTGGCACCAACAAAAAATATATCCTACGTTGGAGCAGGGGTTGTCACCATCAATTTGTCACCATCACTTTTGAAATCGGTTCGGTAGTTCCAGAGATTCCATAGAAATTGTAATTTAGAATGTTTTTAGAACGCTTTTCGCTCATTTCACCCTTTTAAATTTCGAATTTTTTTTAAATTTTATTCTTAGAGAGCATTTACATGTTATAAGTAACTACAATGCCAAATTTCAAATTTCTAGCTCCTTCAGTATAAAAAAAATCGCAATTTTAGAAAGTTTTTCGCTCCTGCATCCCCCTGGTATTAGTGACACCGACATAAAATATAGCCTATGTTGGAGCAGGGGATGTCACCATCAATTTGCCACCATCATTTTTGAAATCGGTTCGGTAGTTCCAGAGATTCCATAAAAATTGTAATTTAAAATGTTTTTATAACGCTTTTTGCTCATTTCACCCTTTTAAATTTCGATTTTTTTTTATTTTGTTCTTAGAGGGCATTTACATGTTATAAGTAACTACAACGCCAAATTTCAAATTTCTAGCTCCTTCATTATAAAAAAGATCGCAATTTTAGAACGTTTTTCGCTCCTGCACCCCCCCTGGGGTTAATGACACCGACATAAAATATAGCCTAAGTTGGAGCAGGGGTTGTCACCATCAATTTGCCACCACTACTTTTGAAATGGGTTTGGTAGTTCTAGAGATTCCATAGAAATTGTAATTTAGAATGTTTTTAGAACGCTTTTCGCTCATTTCACCCTTTTAAATTTCGAATTTTTTTAAATTTTGTTTGTTGAAATCGGTTCGGTAGTTCCAGAGATTACCCCCTACAAACAAACAAACATACAAAAAAACAATCTTTACTCCTTTATAATATTAAGTATAGATTTAATTAATTAAAATAACAATTGTGTCCTTAAATTCTTATATTTTAGTTATTTTGATATTTCAATGACAACGTTTTCCCGTTTATTTGGCGTTACAGTTTGGCGATAGTTTTTTGTTATGAAAAGTGGTCGACGGGATAATAGAGAAGTACCGTTTTATATTCATTCTGGTGGTCAGAATAAACTGCTAGAAATAAAACTACAATCATTAATATCGTTTATTGCTAAAAGCCATCAAATTGATGTTATTTATTTAATAATTGTATCGTAAATTACTATTTTGTATTATTTTAGTTTGCTTTTATATTATTTATCATTTTTAATGATTTTGTGTATTGCTTAATCATACATTAAATTACCGTTTTGAACACGATTGGCGATTGGAAACAATGAACAAAATTGGCGATTGCAACCATTTTTGGCGATCTATCTATCTGGCCCGGATAATACGTAAGTAATTAGAATAATAACATTGACGGACATTTTACTTTATTTTTATTTTATTCTATAACTCGTCATCATATCGATAAGGGTTTTCATCCAAGGTTGTTTCTGAAAGTCTGCTTTCTTTTACGAGTGCTTCTATTAGCTGTCTGTCAGTTATCGTAAACATATTCTGCATAAATTCATATTGTTCGCTTCTTTCTTTTTCCCAAGTTTTATTCATTTCGTTCAGTACATACTGTTCATCTTGGTCGAATGAATTGTCAACGACAATGAGTCGATTGTTAAAGACATAAGCAATTATTGCTGGGTCAAGTACAAAATGATGTTCAAAATTGAAAGGCAAGTCATCTATTTTGCCCCATTCATTTTTCAGTGCACCAAAAACATCAACGGTGCTTACAAATTCAAAATTATTATCGACGCCACCAATAACATAGAGCTTGCCATGATATTCAACAACAGAAAATTCATTATTTCGATAAGTTCTTGGTGGAGAAACAACGGACCACGAGTTCGAATCTTCGTCATAGACTTGTGTGCGCATGTTTAAACCATCAGACGCTTGCCCCACTACAAAGATTTTATTTTCAAATGAAACAGACTTAAAGTTTGAAACGGGAGGCATGAATGCCGCATCAGACCATATGCCACTTTCTATATTATACAATTCGACTTTTAGTCTATCGTCTATGGAGATATCACATATAAAATAGATGTTTCTTCTTAGAATTACCGAATTTGTCCATTGAGAAGCATCAAATGAATTTTCCTTTACATGCCATTCTTTTTCATATAAGTCGAATACCCGAATATCTACAGCAAATACATAAATATCACTCCCGACAAGGTGTATGAAAGATGATGGTTCATCATCATCATGAATATCAAAATCGCTGACTCTTCTCCATATGTCTACCCTTTCATCGTAGGTGACAAATATACCACTTGGAAGCTCGCCGATTATCCAACCCGCGTATATACAAAACACGTGTAAATAATTAGGAAGTCTATGACTGTAAAAATCAGAAAGTGGAACGATTTGAGTACTTTGTTGATAGTTTTCAATAACGCTTTTAAGAGCATCTAAACTGTTATGAAAATTCTGGGGTACTGTGTTCTCTAACTCTTCACAGTAGGAATTGTTAGATATATCTGAGATTATTTCATTGGCTAGAGATTCTTCAATATCTTCAAACTTCAAACACATCAGAAACCCACAAATGTGCTTAAAACGGTTAGGTGGATCTCTACTTGTCCACTTTAAAATAGACTTCCAAACTATCATCTCTCCACTCACTCGGAGAGAATTGTCTCTTAAAATCTCCTTCAAACACTCCGGTGGTATTTCAACAAAATCAGTTTCATTTCTTTGGACCATTGTTTCGAAATTAATCTGGATCATTCTGAAGCATAACTCTTGCAAATGCTGACAACTTACTTTGATTGAAGCGACATATACTTTAAAGCAGTTTTCTAGTGATATGTTAGATTTTGCAAATTCTTTTGCTTGACAGTGTAGTTTATCTATCTGTAAATAGTCTGAAGCAATCATGATATCTATGAAATTATCCTCGTTAAATTCAACAGTTTCTGTGTAAACAAAATGAAGAATTTCGTTTAAAATTTTCCCTCCGATAATAATTGATACCTTTTCTGTGTCATTATGATAAATGCAGAATAAATCCCGAAAGAAAGTACTTTTTTGTGCTAAAATGACTTTATGAACAGAAAATTTCCATCCATCTTCTGTAACCAATTCAGCATCTGCTAACATTTGTAGATAATCATGGTCCTGAATATGTTTCTGATAAAATCTATTGTGATCCATTTCTGCGAATTTTGACAATTATATGTTTATATCTTGATATTGTTTTTGAATTTCTAAATTTTGCTTTGTGTTGCCAGCTGATGAAAAAAAATATTTCCTTCTATATATAAAAAAAAGTAATGGTTTGTAAATGGACCAATGAAAATCTGCGTAGTTACCGCGAAACGTCAGATTGGTCAGAGCTTTCTGACTTTTCTTAGGGGGAATTAACATGAAAGTAGAGGATTTAGATAGGGTGGACGCTATTAGGGGGGTTACCAAGGGGAAGGGACCCGGGTCTGTCGCCAAGTTTGGCGCCAACTTGGAGATATATCACCAAATTTGGCGGCCAAAATTAGTTGCCAAAAGTGGCGCCAACTTGGCGTTATATACAGTATTTTGCCAAATTTCCATAGACTCCCATTGAAATCCAATAGCGTTTACTCGCTTGTAAAAAATCAACAGAGATATTGCAATGCAACAAAAATTAATATTAGTTTATGAATAGAGCTTAATTGAACTATTTACATTATTTTTAAGCACAAACACTAACTATTTACAATATTCGTAACACTATATATACAATTGGTACTTGTTAGTTATCCTGTCGACCAAATTACTGTCGCCAAATCTCTATTATAAAACCGTAAGTCATGTGACTGTCATCAATAGTTCCGGGATGCTCGCTTCACGTTTTCATATGCCAGGCGTCCATTTTTATTCAAAATTATTTTATAAAACTGCATAAAAGTTACATTTTCGGAAAGATCGTTCAAAATAAGTTAATATTTGAGAGATGATTTACGTTCAATTATGTATACATTCTGCAATAACTTCAATTTAAATTACGTTCGCAGTTCAAATTCTCTATCCATAAAAGTAAACACACACACACACACACGCACACACACACACAAAAAAAAAAAAAAAAAAAAAAAAAAAGATTCATTCGTTGTGAACGTTTAAAATATTAAACCATGAATTTTTGGACCGCTGCCTGGTGTAAAAAAAATAATCCGCACCAGTGAGAAAATCAATGTTTACCATAATTCTGTTCTATAAAACTCAACTTCATTCCAGATCTTTTCTTGACGTGTAAGTTGAACTAATGTAATCTATATATATAAAAGAAAGTCCTTTCTGGCTAGATGATCAACGCACAGCCAAAACTACTCAACCTACAAAGACGAAACTTGCAGGAAAAATACTTCTTAGTATGTAGAGGCGCACTAAGACGGGATTTTCAAAAACTCCACCCCTAAGGGGGGGTAAAAAGAGGAACAAACTCTTAAAAAAATCCTTAAAAATCGGGTATTATAGTTACGTGACAAATGATAACATATTTTAATGTATTTTTGTATGCAGAATCGAATGGTATCAATTAAATACTCATAAGTCAAATAGTTCGTGAGATATTGCACATTTTTCTAATTTGGCGAAGTCTTTGACGTCAAAATCTAACAATTCTAAAAATACAAGTGAGAATTTCTAAAAATACGTCCGTTACTATAGCAATGGAAGAAATTCAAATTAAATCTTTTTGTTTATTTTTGCAGATAGAAACATTAACTGCTGAATTGGGAATTGAATATTATTTTTACGGATATTTATGTAATTGTGTATTATTATTATTTCTACAAAAGCCACGATTTAAAATAAAATGTGATTGCTAAAATAAAGGGTACATTACATCTCAATTATACCGTCGACCACTTTTCATAAAAAAAGAATAAATAAATAAACAAATAAATAAAAAATCGTCGCCAAATATTAACATCAAATAAACAAATGGAACAATGTTGCCATTGGAACATCAAAATAAATAAATAAAATAAAATAAATTTGGAAAAGCCCCACTCACCAAAGTGTCCAGTAAGTTTTAACACAAAAAAATTACAATATATTAATGAAAATAGAAAAAAAAATCTTGGATATTTATTTATTTACATTATTCTTCTTAATTATCCTTCTCGGCTGGTGAATAAATGTTTGTGACGTCAGTTGAAATTGATCTATTACACTTAACTATGAAACGTAACATTTTTACAATGCATTTTCTCTTTTAATGTCATGGCACAACCGTTTAAGGACGCAATTTTTATTTTAATTAACGAAATAACTAAAATATCAGAAAAACAAAATTAAAAATACAGAACAGGTAAATGTCAAATTAAAAACCGCTTCATGACATAACAAACACGTTTAATACTTCTGACGTCAAGTGAATGGAACTGCATTTTTGGCGTTAAATCTTATAGTTTGGCGATAGTTTTTTTTTATGAAAAGTGGTCGACGGGATAATGGAGAAGTACCAAATAAAGTGTCGAAGGTCTGATTGGTATTATGTATTACTTCTTTATTTGTTTTCAGTCTTCAGCCATGTTTCTCTTTTTCTTTGGGTGGTTATTCATACGATTTCGGGCTAATTTTCCGCAATCGGATACCTCGCCAATTGGCGTATTAGCCACAAAGTTGAAAGCATCGTTTATGTTTGAAGCGAAATCTTCATGATGAATCCTGTTACAGAAAATCATATCATCATCTACTATGAGTATAATCCGCATATTCACAGTTTAAGCAGGTAATGTTTTTTGAAAGGTTTTGGCGTATAGCTATTCTACGTTACTTTGTTATAGAGGCTAAATAGGAGAGCTCTAAAATTATATGAACCTGATTATTAAAGATTACTTAAAAAATTCTACTGAACAAATTTTAATAGAAGTGATTTTTCAGGTATGGGAAATGACCCTATAACATATCATTCTACATATATTGCTTAGTGACAGAGCTAATGGGAAAGTGATTGGGAAAGGTGAATGCAATTATGAAAGCTACATCTACTATGTATTTAAAATGCAAATTTGTATTTCATTCTGACCGTTTATAATCTGAGTTCTGCTGTACGGACTTTGGTGAGATTTACACTGTTAGTTAGGCAATTTTGTGGGGATGGTTGGTACTTCTCTGGAGCAAAGTTTTCGTCTGCGCTGTGTTTTCTGAAGCGAAATCTTGACAACGAATCCGATTACAAAAATCATATCATAATCATCTGTAATATTTATAAAACGCAAATTCTTATTCCATTCCGATCGGTTAAAACTCAGGTTCTACCGAACAGATTTTTATATGATTTCACTGTTAGTTAGGTGATTTTTTTTAGAAAGGTTTTAAAATAAAGCACATTGTTCTACATTGCTTATTTATAGAGCCACGGGAGGAAGTTATAGATAAAATTAGGTGAACCCGATTATGAAAGATTACCTTTTTTAAAGTTCTACTGAACGGATTTTGATGGGAGTTTCGCAGTGTGATAATATTTCAGGAATTGATTTTCTACATTGTTTAGTTATGGAGCTATGGGAGAAAGATGTCAGTGGTGTAGTCGTAAAAAAAAACTGTCCATATACTCTATAGACAGAGGATATATACTAGAGAGTATATATTATAGCTACGAACGGTGTGCAGAATTTTGTCTTAAAAATTCCAGAAGGTTGACGGCGTATACCAGTATATACTTTATACAAAATCCCTGAGAGTTCTATCAGCAGGTGAAGATGATTATGAAAGATACATTTATCTGTCTACTGTATATGTATAATGCAAAGGGAATTTCGATCCTGCCGCTTATACCTTGAATTCTGCTGAATGTATTTTGCTGGAACTTGCACTGTTAGTTAACTAAATTTTGAGGGGAAGTTTTAGTGCATAACATATCGTTCTATGTTGCTTAGTTGAAGAATTAGGGGGGTGGGGGGCATTTCTATTCAGTTGAACCCAATTATGAAACATTAGAATTTTTTTTAAGATTCTGCTGAATGGATTTCTATGGAACTTGCATTGTTAATTTTCCAGAGATAGTTTTAGTATATTGCATATCGTTATATCGTTCTTTAGAAAATCATACTGTAAAGGATTAAATAAACGAGTTGGTCTTTAACAGCCTAAATTTCGTGTAACACATTAGAAAATATAACAGCGTAATGGCTTTCGTATCATTTTACACCAATGCGGAAGGACATGAAGGTAAAAGTTCATGTTTCTTTAAAACACACAATCAAATTCACCGATATATTTCGTTTGATTCAAGTTTTTTTTTTTTTTTTGAAAAACCGACCAGCGTAGCGAGCAAAGCCTGCTAGGTAATAATAATGGTTAATTTTATCTGTATATAAAATTCTATATTATGTAAAATACTTGGGAGATCATCAACGCACAGTCCAAACTACTGAAGCTACAAACACGAAAATTGCGGGGAAAATACTTCTTAGGATGTAGAGGTGCAATAAGAAAGTTTTCCTAAAATTCCATCCCTAAAGGGGTTAAAATGGGAACAAACAATAACAAAATTTCTTAAAAATCGGGTTTTATATTTATTTGTCAAATGATAACATATTTCAATGTATTTTTGCATGCTGAATCGAATGGTGCCAAATAAAAATATTCTAACTCCAACAATTCGTGAGATATTGCACATTTTCGAATTTGGCGTTGCCTTTGGTGACAAAACCTTAAAATTTATTGCATTGATTTGATCGCCAAGTGATATTTTCTAAAATACTTTCGTCATTGTTAAAGATCAAACAATACTTGGCGATTTATAAGATTTTGGATAAGAAAAAAAATCACCTGATATTTTGATTAAATAAAATCTCAATAATGCCAGTTTTCGGGCTTTTTGTTTTAACTTTTTTGTTTGCTTCGGGAATTTGGAATTGAATATTATTCGGTATTTTTATGTTAGCTGGGTGCCAGTGATCGCCAAAATTATTTTAATCTCGCCAATCCTTTTTTTTTTTTTTTTGCTAATCTTTTAACGTTAGCTAATAACAACTAGCCATTATTTTAACATTGCGATATAATATCTTAAAAAACTTATTTAAAATAACTAAAATATAATCATAATAAAATACATAAACACAAACATATCAATGCAAATAAAATGTCACGCAAAATGTTCCAATTCAAATGATGCCAATTGAAACAAGATTTGGTGAGTTTTTACTGGCGCCCAGCAATATAAAAGTACCTATTATTCTTACGGATAATTATGTAATTGTGATTTTTAATAATTTTTGATAATTATGAAATTGTCGATGGTCTGTGCTGTTTCGAGATTGCTCATTTTCTATAATTTGGTGATGCCTTTAGCGCCAACTCATCAATATTTCTAACATTACAAGTTATAATTTCTAAACATGCATCCATTACTATATCTTCTTTACTGCAGCCACTGCAACATATCCAGGGAGTTTCGTCCTGCCACTTCAAGGCACGGCACAAGGTGCAGGGTAGCTGAGATCCGAGATCAACAGCCTTATTCCTGAAATAATCAATATGAGGATCATAATTAAAGCCAGACAAATACTTAGTAGTCCAAGGCAATAATTTGATATGCGATCTCTTTTCATATTTTCCTGTAGCTTTCTGACCAAAAGCGTACATTGTTGGATGAATCCAATTCACCGGTATATTTAGTTTGATTCAAAATTCGTTTGGAGAAACCGACTAGCGTAGCGGGCGAAGCTTGCTAGTGTAATAATATTTAATGGATCAAATTTTGAAACGAATTGTCAGCTTTTATTTTTCGCGTGTGTAAATTAGAAACGGTACGTTAATTTTGAAATCAAATGTTTTGATTTATGATATTTTTTCTTATTTATCTATTTTCTATTTTAAAGAAAAATGTGAACATCATGTATTTTAAATTGGAACAGCTGTCACGGACGCACTAGGGTTGGCGCGATTTTTGTTTTGTGCCATTTTGGCGAGAAAATCCCATTTTCAGGTACCTATTAGAGATTACTAAAACAGCATGTACTTTTATTTTATTATGAAATAGTTTATTTTATATTAAAAACCACACAATTTTATTATAAAACACACACAATAATTAATTTATTCTAAAGTGAGTTAAGCGGTTTTTGTCAAGAAAAATGAAGTACATAACAACAAAAAATATGCAAAATGCTACCATGATCGTAAAAGTTCTTGATTTGTCTATTAGATTTTTCCAGTTTGGCGAAAGATTAAGGAAAAAAATTAATTATGAATAAAAATAATTTGTTACAATGCTTAACATACATTTAAGGGTGACCAAACTGGTCGCCAGTGGCGGCTAGTTAGTAATATACTGCAAATATGATAATAACGAAAAGCTTTAGAAACTTACGTTGCTATACTGTGAAGGAATAAAATTTTCACGCTTTATTGCATGAATCCATTTCTTCTTACGTTCTTCATTCTTTGGAAACCCAAATATGTAAACTGAGGGTCCTTTTTTATAATTCTCTTTACGTCGGGGAACACAACATGGTGTAGGCATGCTTTATACGCGAAAAAACGTTGTTAATTCCACAAAACAGCTTTAAATTCATCGCAAAGATGTGTCACTAAACGTAAGCACACATTTCATTACATACAAGCCAATTCAAAATTCACTCTCTGTTCTTGATGTCATTACCTACAATCCGGGTTGACCGGGGCCTCCGAGATGTCGCTGTGTGTCCAACACCGGGCCTGCTACAAGTATTAGTGACGTCACAATAGTGATCCACTTTGGTCAATGTATCGCAGCAGAAAGATGTAATAAAAAGAGCATTTTCGCTCTTATAATTTGTGATTACATAAATAATATTAAATTTCATAATCGTGAAATAAAAGGGAATTAATATACTTGTTTTATTAAAGGAAATTAAAGTTTTAAATTAAAAAAATGCTAAGATTAATAAATCAGATTGAACCCATTGACTTACCTTTTTCTAAACACATTATTTTACAATAAATATACGTACAAAAAATATAATAAATCTACCAAAAACTTTACAAAATCAATCCCATTCCTCCCTTTTACAACTACATACCATAATTTAACCATCAAAACACAATAAATGTCAATTTAAATACAGAAATCGACATTTTTTAACTATAGAGACCTTGGCACTTTTTTTAACGCTTTGGCGTAATCCGGGCTTCAAAAAGTTAGATATGTTTTAAAATTATATACACAATTATGAAAACAAACCTAATGTACTTTTATGTTTATTTATATATATATATAATTATTTATATATATACAATTCTGTTCTACCTGCATATAAAAAGAGATAAATGGCTTCTTTATATTAAATAAATTTTATAAATATTGAAAAAAAAAATACTTATTTATATGAAACTACGAATAGGTTACCAGAAAATATGTTGCAACTTTCCTTCTCTCGCCATAAGCCTTTTTCGGTACTTTTCGGTTAGCCGGGCGCCAGTGATACATGTACATATATAAATATATATATTAATTCATACATATATGTGTGTGTAGATATGTATATATATATATATATATGTGTGTGTAGATATATGTATATATATATATATATGTGTGTGTATATGTATATATATCACTGGCGCCCGGCTAACCGAAAAGCACCCAATTTTCTATCTTGACTTTGTAACTGATTTGTAATATTTTAAAAATTGTCTATTTATTGTACTTGGGTCTAGGACCTAATAACCACTCAAATTAACTTATCAAAAGATTTATTTTCATAATATATTTGTACACTTAAGTTAGGTAAAATGTTATATTGAACTACGTAGAATTACTAAGTTGTGTAAATCAGTTACTTTTAATTTTATAAACAAAGCACATCACTCACTTCTAACTAAATGTATCCAGATATTAGTCAATTTATTACAGTATTTCTTTCAAAATCATTTTTTAAACTGTTTATCGTCTGCTTCTTTTTTTTTTTTTTTTTTTCTAAAGATCATTTGACTCTTTTTGATTTGGAAGTACAAATTCATTCAAATATGCCAGAATATTTCCATTACAGTAGGCTAGACATTTGTTGTTAGGGTTTTTTTCTCTGCACAAGTTCAATACCATCATATTAATTCTAGCTTCACGAATTATGAAAAGTATATCGAAACATTTAATGCAGGCCACTTCTGTTGAAATGTAAAAATGATTATCACAAGATAATTTTCGTAGCTAAAATTTCTTCTTTTCATTATCAGTAGCGAATTTGAAGACTTAGATTAGAAACTAGGATATTGCACATTTTCGAATTTGGCGTTGCCTTTGGTGACAAAACCTTAAAATTTATTGCATTGATTTGATCGCCAAGTGATATTTTCTAAAATACTTTCGTCATTCACAACATTTTCTTCTCATTATTTTATAGATATAATCTACACTTTCCTTAATAATTATAATCAATAATTATTGATAGCATTATAATCTAAATACACTGAAAAATATTATTAATTACTATATAAAACAATAAATAAAATCAAAATACTATCGTAAACAATCCGTACAAACGAACAAAGTACATGAAAATTTTTAAGTTATTATGGATCACTGTTTTGACGTCAGCAGGCTATGCCGCGAGGCTAACGAAAAAGACAGGCTACCGCGGTTCATTTCACTTATCTTTTTTTACAGACCGCCAGAGTGACGTGATGCTCTTTTCGTACACCTGCATTGGTGGATTCGACCACCACGTGACTCCCGCGGTCTGTAAAAAAAGATACGCGTAAAGCACCGCGGTAGCCTGTATTTTTCGTTAGCCTCGGCTATGCCGTCACTTGTAGCAGGTCCGGTGTAGGACACACAGCGACATCTCGGAGGCACCGGGTTGACTCACGCCCCCATTAAATTGCACATAGGAGAAGAAGGATTGGCAACAATCGCTAATTGGTCTATGTGGGCATCAAAATGCTTGATGATTCAGCCTGTATTATAGTTGCCATACCGTGAGCTGGCCGTGTATTACGTTGGTCGCAGTAAAATATGGTGGACACGGTCTATCGAGATTTTTTGCAATGTCAGCAAGTTCGCGATCATTCAATACGACATTGTGGATTTTTGAGACGATTTCGTCGGTCGTAGTAGTTTTTGGGCGTCCTGAGGGTTCATCATCGTGAATGGATTTCTTACCATGTCTAAATACAGCAGATCACTTTTTTATCGTCGAATATGAAGGACAAGAATCCTTTAACCTGGACTGTAACTCTTTTTTGTATGTCCGTGGGGGTTAAATCTTTTTTAACAAAGTTTTTTTTTATGACAGCTCGAATTTCAATTTTTTCCATTTTAAGAAAATGTCAAAACTTGTTTACTTTACTTTATCGCCCAGCAATAACCAATGAACTCACGCATCTGGAACTAGGCAGCATGTCATCTAAAGGATCATACTTTACAAACATCATTGTCATTTGGCCATACTTGTTATATTTCTGTGTCAGGCCGAGAACTTACCAAAGTACCCTCGTATCATGATATGTTGTCTCTTTCTCTCAAACATTTAACTTTTTGGAAATCTGGTCACTAAATTAGAACGAATAGTGATACAAATAGTATAAAAAAAACTATTGAAGAATCCTATTGCAGAATCCTATTGCAGAATATTTATAGAAGAAGGAGTTTTAAAATTATCTTTTAATTTTGGAATTGTGATAACAAAATTGTCTGTTTTCTTGATAAAATCATTTCCTCTAAACAATTTTATAACACGCCTAAATGGTGTGGTAAAATACTTAAAAAACTGTTAAAAAAAAAAAAAAAAAAAAAAAAAAAAAAGGTTTTCAGTATAATTGAAAATTATTTTACTTCTTCTTCAGACAATTTGTATTTCTGCTTGTCGGTTTGTCCGAAAGATTTGTAACTTAAGGGGACACGGTATTTTTTCAACATTATTTTTTAATTTTAAGAATTATGATAAAAATTACGTATTACCGTATTACAGTGGCTTATCCTGCTACCCAATCTAGACATGCTCATTCCCACCAGTTTTTCCATATAGTTTTCATCAAAGCTGTGCTATCTCTCGAGTGTATCACTCGAACAATTCGATTATTACTAATTATTCGTTTACCTTGATTACAGAAATATAACTCGAACAATCACTCGATGGATTATTTTCCCAAATAGCAAAGCTTTCTTTTAGTTTTTCAAGTAAAATAAGCATTTTTTTAATCCAGAAAAAATGTTACAGATATTGTTGGAACAATGTACTAGATAGCTGTTTGGAATACCTAATTGCGTAGCAACTTTACTTCCAGTGTATAGGCAAGCGACTTGCGAGGCAAATAGGAAGCCGTGAAAAAATAAATAATTAATATGTAGTAAACTACATAAAAGAAAATAAAAGTAATAAAAGTATTTAATATAGTTTAGAAATAAAAAAGTTTAACAATAAATAAATATAAATTTCCATTAGAATCAAGAAAATGACGGACGTAACCTACCGAGGATCGAACCCATTTCATAAAAAAAGACTTTATATGGAACTTACATTTAAGTTTAAAAGTTACAAAAACATTAAAATTTAAAGATTATGAAAGCCACTTTTTTAGGGTATACTAAATAGTTGCAATAATGTTGGTTTCGAACAACTTTTACCGAAGAGCCTATGGTCACATATCATACATACCCAGCACAGAGCTAATGGTGCTTTCATGTGTCTATTAATTAAATTCTTTTCTTTACAAAATTCCTGGTTTTAGTTTATTAAAAAAATTAAGGTTCGCAACTTTGCTTTTACGCATGCCTGAGATATTTCATTCAATTATTCCTCTTCTGTAGAAAAATCACTTCTTTCATCCACAGAGTTCAGAGAACGACAGAGAGGAAATGTAATGGTTTGGCATGAAACTAAAAATGCAACCCTGAAACCGATTAAAACCGGCCACAAGTCGGCCTAAACACCGGCGCACATTGGAGTATTTGATGCAAAATCCTGGCCAAAAAGGCAGAAATTAAAATTTGCTCAACAATTGTAAAAATCATATTTTATAATAGCTGATTAACTGGTGCATCGATCTATGTGTATGTCAGGATTATGAGACATTTACGGCGTCTCCTAGCCTCAGTTGAAGTGAATGTTTCTTTGTGAGAAGACGCGCTTTTGTGTTATGAATCAGCTTTGTTATTGTGTTTAAATTTATACTTTGAGATGTGCATTTAAATAATTTTACTTTTCATATAATGAAAAACAATTTAAATTGAAAATGGGGGTAATACTAAGCCTTTTTACATCTAATTTATTGATATATATTTATTGAAATACATTATCTGATATATTCAAAGCTTTTTAAAGCTGTGTCGGGGTTTGTCGGACTATATTTGAATTATAATAGTATTGGTTATAGTCTTGAAGGCAATTTTTTAAAAAGAAATGTTCCACATGTTATTGCCATTTTTATGTATCAATGATTTTTGGGAGGTCTGCAAACCTATTAAAACCACTCAAAACCCAGCATCTTTATACTATACAGACTCAACTTTGGTAAATATTAAATGCAAGCAATATATATATATATATGTGTATTATATGCATTGGTTTTCATAATAATTAAACATTTACTAGATGGAACCCACCAAAACTTGACGACAAACAATTTGATATGAATTACAAATTTTTTATGAATATTTTACCAGCCCGGAATGGCTCGGGCATGTGACAAAAACCTTAGAAATTTTTAAAATCAGTGTTTATTTCTGAAAATTTTCTCAGGATATCTGCAGCTATATGTAAAAAATCTAATTCATAAAGTGTGAAAATAAAAATTGTTATCGCCGGTGGTACACCCAAGAGGTGTAGTGAACTCTAACCCTTTATTAACCTTTCAGCGGCTGTACGCGTTGAAAAGTTTTAGACAAACATGGCTTTTCAAAAAATTTCCGGTACTTTTCCATTATACGGACACAAAATGTATGCTAATGTATAATGTATGTAAATGTATGTATGTATGTATGTAAATGTATTCATGTAAATGTATGTATGTAAATGTATACATTAAATGTGTGTAAATATATGCTTGGCGACAATGGTGTCCGTATAACGAAAAAGTACCAAATTTCCTCTTACAAACAGTATTGAAAATAAATTTTTGATACTTTTCGGTTATCCGGGTGCCAGTGAAATATATATATATATTTATGTATATACATATATACATATATACACATATGTATATATATATACACACATACATATATATATATATCATTGGAGCCCGGTTAGCCGAAAAGTACCCAATTTTTACTATTTATATATATAAAAGTGCATATTTTTAACTGACGTAGTATGGGAAGAAGAGTTTCATATTCTGTGCGGGTTGGCGCGAAATAGCGCCAAAAGGGGTGTGACGTCACGTAGATAAAGTTCATTTCGGAAGTTAAAAGTGCAACCCCAAAGACTGAAGATCGCAACAAACACATCAAACACTTATAGCCAAAATCAACTCGCCAAAAAAATCAGCACAGGATACGGAACTCTTCCCTAAAAGATTTTCTTACAATTATTTTTCTTAGAAAATATAAAGTAAAAAAAATTTAGGCTTATGCTATATGAATTATTTTCTGTATACATAAATATGTTACAAAAAAAATATAATTTTTACTATTAATAATCAATGACATCATAAGCAGAAGTAAAAGTTTAATTGAAAATTACGGCTAATTAATTAAATTTTCGAACAAACGAATGTACGATAACAAATCTGTGTCCAAGTATCTTTCATTTAAAAAAAGAATGGTGTAATTTGATGCAGTAGTTCGTTCTCACGGATTGTCGAAAGAGATCGCTTAGCGTTTTAAATATATAGACTAGATGGAACCTGTCAGAATTTGACGGAAAAAATACTATAACAATATCAGTAAAATAAGCTTCTTTATTATTTAAAAAGGGGTGCGTATGAAACAGTCTTTCAATTATTTTATTTTAAAAGTTTTTTCCCCCAGTCAAATACAGTACTATTTCCGAAGCAAACTCAAACAAACAATCCGTAAACAACTGTGTAATGCAAATCAGTTTGACAAAACCGCCATACTCCCCACGGCAAGAAAAAAATTTCATGGACCTATGAAGTATATACAAATAGTATATTCCTACGGTCATATCATATTCAGTAAATAAAACAACATAGTAAATAAAGCACACATCTCCCTCCCCCACACCTGTGATAATGCAACCGAATGAGCTCCTATGCGCATGTGCATTGCATTTGCCCAAAAGCACCGTCGAAATTCGACGTTAAAAAAGTTTTAAAATGTTTAAATTAAAAGTTTTAAAATGTCCTCTTTAATCATTGTTCGTTTCAAATCCATATCTTTTAAAACGCATCCATTGTTTTAAGCTAATCAGTTTTTATGTAATTTTTTTACAGTAATAATTCAATCGGCCGATGATGGAGATTTTTAATGTTTTCAAGTGTAATTTATTTGTATTTTTTCTTCGGTTCCTTTACATAATCGGGATAATTATCCCTTTTCCACCAGAGTCGGGGATATTTTCCCTCTTATACAGTTGGCAAATGTAATAAAATATAAAAATACAATTCCTAGCATATTCTGATATCTGATGGAACATATACATCAACGAATTCAACGTATCAATTTTATGCTATTCATAAACTAAAAATAGTTTTTTTTTTTTTTTTTGACAGATTTTCGTTTAGCGCTAAAATGCTCTATCTTATGGATAATCTGATCTTATGATTTATCACTGTTTTTATCATTATTATTATTATTCACTTTTTATGATGGTTTGGAAATTCTATTTTCAATTGTGGCAACTTTCCCAAGGGCTATTTACATTACTGAAGCAAACTGGTGGTCATTGATAAGATAGAATTGAAAAACTCTTCATGCTTGAAAATTATTTAAAAAGTCGTTAAATTAAGCAGAAGTTTTCAAATAAATTTCAATCGAAAGCTATTTTTTTTTCTAGTTGATGATGTAAGAATTGAAATTGTAAAATGTAGTAAAAAATAGAAATTTGTAGTATTTAGAAGTGATCTAACCGCGATGAAAGCTAAAGCGATACCGCCGTTTGTTTTCACAACCGTTGTACATTTCTAAAAATTGCCATTGTATTTTGGCTGGCGTCCAAAAGTCGAAAACTATTTTTAGACATCGAAAGAGAAATTCACAGTGAAAGAAATAGGACTTTGCGCTAATAAGGAACTGTTAAATGAACTTAGAATAAACCTACCAAAATAATTCTTATGAAATATTAGTCTAACATTGTTTATTCTAGCTAAAAATACAATCATTATTTCAAGATTTTTTTTTCTACCCTAACTCTATTTTTATTAATTTTAAATTTCCTGAAATGCTTTACTTTTGTGATTTTTTTAATTAAGAAAGAAGATCTTCTAACCTATAATTAAAAAAAGTAATTGGTAACATGTAATCAAGGTATGCAATCAAGATGAAGAAATTAATGACGGCTCCAATTCTATTCTAATCTTTATAATTATGAGTGGAAAAATCAGTTAAAATTAAGTCATGTTGACACAATCATAATCATACATTTTTTTCTTTAGTTTTATCAATGTTAAAATGAATTTCAAGATAAGCATAACGTGATTTTCACCGGCGCAAACTTTTCACACTTACTTTATATCCGTTACTTTAATGCTTAAACACCATGCATACAAATAAAAATATATTTTGCATTTAATTGGAATGAAAAAATGGCATCAACAAAGTTATAATGCATAATGATAAAATAAACCCAATGGACAATATTCCCGAGACGTACCAATAAATATGAATTTTTATTCTCTTTTAAAACACGCGGATAAATATTTTTACGGAAACTTAACTTGCAAATTAAAAAATTCGGCCTAAAAGCCGCGTGCTTTTAATATTCATTATTTCTCTTAATATCCTCGCAAACCACAGAGTTCAGAGAATAAACTCTATGCCTTGAAACTGTGGGCGTTATCCGATTATGACGTCATTAGCAGAAGTAAAAGTTTAATTGAAAATTACGGCTAATTAATTAAATTTTCGAACAAACGAATGCACGATAACAAATCTGTGTCCAAATATCTTTCATTTAAAAAAAGAATGATGTAATTTGATGCAGTAGTTTGTTCTCACGGATTGTCGAAAGAAATCGCTTAGCGTTTTAAATATATAGATGATGTGTAGAAAAATTAACCGCATTTATAAACATTACTTGTAAATAAAACAAACCTATCAACAATTAATTTCCTCTTATAAACAGTAAACAATTAAGTAAACATTGCATTATATTTTTATTTATTTTCATAAATGCATACATTTATGCATATACAACATTAATTAAGTGTATTTACTAATAGTAAGTCAACAATAATGTTTTTAACTTTAAAACACATGAAAATTAATTTTGGCCAGGATTTTGCGTCAAATACTGCCCTGTGCGGTTGCTCGCTTTGAAAACCTCTCCCCATCCATTGAATTCAGCCTTTGTTCCACGTGTTTGTCTTGTTTGGGCCGAATGATATGAGCGATAACTGGTTTCATATTTCAAGCCATTTTGAATGCATAAGTGCATCTCTATTATATTAGAATTCAGTGATTTCATCCGAATGATAGGATCTATCCTTTTTGCGCATGCTCGAAGCTAGAGTGAATAACTCGAAACTGTCATTGGAAAGATAATTTTTCCGGAACGTCTCCCTTTTGCGCATGCTCGATTTATTTCGTTCGATTATTCCTCGTTCAGCTGAAATAGCTCGTTTCATCCGAATGATACGATGTCTACCTTTTGTGCATACTCAAGTGATTTCATGTGATTATTTCTCGTTGTAGAAAATCAATTACTTCTTTCGTATTTTGAATGATTTAACTGATACTTACTACTGTTTTTTTTTTTTTTTTTTTTAAATGTATAACATAGGCATAGGATGCAATTCTCTGGCGCACTGTTCATATCCAATCCATCACCAAACTTTTTCACCAATTATTTCTTGTTTGTTTGTGTTTGCAATGACTCCCAAAAGTGGCAATGGCCACCGGTTGTTTTTGTGTTATCTTCAATGATTAAGAGTACATATAAACATTTATATTTTGACTATACTTTTTTTATAATTTATTTTAACTTATGACTTTAAAAAAAAATAAAGTTTCGGTCTTTTACCAATTGTATCCCTTTTTTCTATGCATCTAATATGTTTTAGCAATTTTAAGGTTTTACTGTGAAGTATTATTTTTCAGCTTTTTCTATTAGCTGGATTCTTTCATGTGATATATCATTCTTTTCATCTCTTCCTCAGGACGTCTACCTATTTATAAGTTTACCCCTGGAATGTGTGTTTTAGTTTTTCCGCTAGAGGTTTTTCTCGTTGTTCATTGTTATTATTATTGTTATTTCTTTCTTTCTTTCTTTCTTTTTTTAGGTGCGTTCGTAATTATATAAATACGTAGCACCTATAGTCGTCGCTTGGTCCGTCCGTCTGTCTGTCTGTCCGTCCGTCTGTCTGTCTGTCCGCATATAACAACGCAAAAACTACCCAACCGAATAGTTTGCAATTTAAAATATATTATCTTTGCAGAATTTTGTCGAGACATTTCAAATTTTATTAAAATCGAATCAAAACTTTAGGAGATATTAATAAAAACATTTATTAAGAAATTTGAATTTTTTTTTTTAAATCGGTGCTTTTTTGTTATAGGAGCTTCCGAAGTTTAATCGTCAAGCGACCGAGATACTTATTTCATGACAGAAATGAATCTGCAGACGATATAATTCATTTCACAGAATTAAAAATCATCAAGATCTGAATATTTATATAACTAGCTGATACATATATATCTGAATATTTATATAACTAGTTAAGATATTTGTATGAACAGTGTCATAAAATATATACTTAACTAGCTGTTTAACCCGTTCTACGCACGGGATATCATGAATTTAATTCTAAAATGTGCGTACGAACGCACCTCGTTTGTAACGTTTGACGTACAATTTCCAACTTGTTTTTTTTTTTTTTTTTTTTTTTGTTTTTTCCACTGGTCGGTAATTATAATTAGTCATATTGTGTTTTCTTTCACGTACACTTTCAACATGTTAATGTAAACTATAGATAAAAAGTAATTGCTGAAGATTTATAAAGTGGTTTCGAAGTATGTAAATTTATAAACATAACGCATGCTGCAAAAATGTTATGATTCATGAAGACGAAATATTTAAATTTAGTTAAGTATAGCGCAAAGAGGTTTCTTGTTGTATAACTTTTAATTTTAGATACATGTGATCTAATGATGCGGTAAAATAAAATGCGGTTTTATAAAATTAACAAGTAATTTGGTATATTTATCAATGCTATAAAAGAGAAAAAAGTACAGCATATACAAGTAATTCAATAATGACAAATAATTATATTTTTATACTTATATAAACACAACTTAATGTTTCACATGCTTTTGAAAACATTATATGAAATATTACATCTATTTAAAATAACATTTTCAGATGCTTTAAAATTATTTTATTATTTACTTTTCTAGTTAAACATTTAAAGTTTGCAGCAAGTGTATTATAATTCAAAATTAACCCTTTCGCTACTAAACCGCTTAAGACGCCCACCCGACCAAGCAAACGACTGCCAGACCGCCTGAGTGCCTGAGGAACGGGTGTTCCATTTTTTCCTCATCGGAAAAATCAACTATTGTTCCAGAGTAGGTGATTATTGCAATCCACAGGTTGGGAGCGTTTTCTACCAGTGATAATTCAGATTCTACTTTAGAAGGTACATACTGTGCATTTATCTTCGAAAGATAAATGCAAATTTATCTTCGAAGATACATGCTGTGTATAAAATTATTGTGCTACCAACAACTAAGCCGGCAGAAAAAAGGGGGAGAAAATTTTCGCAGCATATCTTAGCGTACGGGCGTTTGACATATTTTGAATGCTACTGCGTTTTTAGACTTAAATATTCAAAGGATATGATGTGACATGTGGTAAACTGTACGTAATCAGAAACGTGTTTGAAGGTCACGGAAAGAAATTAAATCAATCATTGGCACATACAGCATCTACAATCGATTATTTAAAATCATTCTAATGAAATTAGGTTAATTAGAATAAGCATAGGTTCATTAGAATAACACGAATACAAATAATTTGATTATCAGAATTACTCGATTATTCCCATCACCAGTTTTCATCGCCTTATTTCATCGTAAAATCTTCCTAGAAAACGTCACCCCAGGTATTTAAGAAGTGTATTTATAAGTCATTGGTATTACGAGACAAAGCTTCAGAAATTATTATTTCTTGACATTCTAAAGAGGATCATTCTAGAAAATAGGGGTTAATTTCAAACTTTAAACAAGAACGAAAAAGCTTGCATCCGCATAGATTATGAAGCATTTTCCAGCACTAACAGTATTATTAAGAAACCAGAGGGCCCGTGCGAAGATTTCGCACTGAAATCTAATATTTTTTAGGTACTTCTCTATTAATCCGTCGACCGCTTTTCATAACAAAAAACTTCCGCCAAACTGAAAGATTAAACGCCAAAAATGCAGTCCCATGTACTTGATGTCAGAATCATTACGCGTGTTTGTTACGCCATCTAGTGGTTTACATTCGACATTTGCGTATATTTTTCATTATGTTTTACTGATTTATTAGTTATTTCATTCATTAAAATTAAAATTGTGTCTTTTAATTCCTATATTTTATTTATTTTTTGATATTCCAATGGCAACGTTCTCCCGTTTATTTGTCGATAGTTTTTTGTTATGAAAAGTGGTCGACGGGATAATAGAAAAGTATCATTTGTTATCAATATGTAATATTTATAATAGTGCTATTACACGTGAATTACGAGCGACAAAAAATCGCCTCCACAAACTCCTCCCACCAGATCATTCTGCCTGGGTTGCCAAAATAATATCTGAATCCGCTCCCGCGCTCCTTTACTCATCGTTCTAAATTGGCAGCCAAGCGAGCGACCGTGCCAATATGATGGTTTTTGAACTTGTTTTGCGGCTTTTAACAAGATTTTCGGTTAAATTTTAATAGCACATTGTATAAAACAGACATTTCTTCGAACATTAGTAAAAAATACTTGTATAATAAAGTTTAAAGATATGATTTATAAGTTCGCTGGTTGTGTTTATTGTTAAAAATGCTGATATATACACGAAATTAACATATGCGATTAGGCATTAATACAGGGGAATATTTAGCGTTTTTTTCGCGGCAAATTTTTGACATTCGTTAAAGGAATCCAGTTTAAATTTTCTAGCGCAATATAACTCTTTTGAATAAAATTTATTCCGAATTCGTACCTTGATTTTTGAATTTTCACGAAATTTTACATGCTATTTTTAGAGGGATTTTTTTTTTCGACATTCGTAAAAAGAATCCTGTTTCAATCTTTTAACTCAGTATAATAAATTTTGACCTCTGATATTTTTTTAATTTTTAGCGATACTAAGGAAGTTTGAATAGAAAAATTGTATTATATATATATATATATATATATGTGTGTGTGTGTGTGTGTGTGTATCAGCACAAATTTCTATAATATTCATAAAAATATAAATCATTAGCCCTACACCCAAATTAAATTTTATAAATTAGATTTTTAAATAATCCATAGTGTACAGATAACAGATATAATTTTGTATCCTTTTCCAAACCATCATGAAAAGCTCCTTTTAAAGAATCATAAACAGTATTAATGTAATACAGGCAAAGCTGGATAAGTGAGAAACTTTTATTACTGCTATTTATTCTGCCACTGCATTTTTAGAAAGAAAAAGCTTTGTTATTGAGCCAATGAAACCTCTACTTGAAATTATTTTATTTCTGTATTAAGTGATTATTACTTTCATAACTGAAATGGTTTTTACTTGTTATTAAAGTCCCACATGATTGACAGTTAAAATTGAGAACACAGATATAATACCTTTACTAATTATAGTAGTTACTATTACTTTGATAACCTCTATTAGTAAAATAAGCACTTGTTGAACCTATATAACAGAGAAACCATTTTAATTATGGCTGGATTGGTTGATACTTCAGTTCCCACTTATCGAAGTTCAATTTCATTTATATATTCTTAGAACAATGCAACCAAATGTACAATTCACAAACTAAGTTATCCCACCTAGGATAGACCTCTGAAAAGATCAACTCGCATACCCAACCCTTAAAAGAGTTTTAAAAAAAAAACAAGATGTTTAAAATAATTTATAGGGTGATTTTAATATTTATAAAAGCCATGTCAGATCACAGTAATGCAATAGTGCAAGCTACTATCATTTCTTTTCAAAAAGTATCAAAATTATTTTATGAGAATATTAATTCAATTTTTTCAATAATTCATGGCATCATTAAAGAACATTTTATCCTAATAAACTTTACATATAAAATATGTAAAGTTATGAAAGCATATAATGTAACAAAATATGTAAAGTCATGATTATTTTAACTTTACCTTTAGCACACCTGTTATAATATAAGATGCACTGTGGCAGAAAATTACTGTACTTTCTGCGACAAACTTTATTAACCGCAAAATCTTTCTTCAGTAACAGTCCTGAAGTCAAACAAGAGTTGTATTAGGCCAAACTACAAAAAAGTTTAAATACTTTGTACCTCCCCCATATTTAGAAAACCCCCCTTGGAAAATATAGAATGATTTGTTGCCAAAAATATTTTTTACTTTGTATGCTGGGCGGGGGGGGGGGGGGGGGGTAAACAAGCAGTAGACATTTCAGGGAACAATTAAAAAAATATATTTGTGGATTGTTTATGTAAAAAAACACAAGGAAACTTAAAAAACATAAAGAAATAATTTTAAATACTGTAAACTTTGTTTATTAGGAGGAAGGGAAGCTACAAACTTGGGGGGGGGGGGGTTGGTGATAATTTATTTCAAAGTAATAAATACGGCAGATTTTTATCATTTTTTATTTATTTTTTTTTAAAGATTTTAAATTGTGATGATGGAGCAAAGTGGGGGGGGGGGGTTACATGGATATTTATGTATTAGTATTTTAAAGTAACAAGAACTAAGGCAGAAATAACGAGTTCAAAATAAAAGAACTAAGGCAAAACAACATTAAAAAAGGGACACAATTTTAAAAATAGAGACTTTTTAATATTAACAACGTTAACACATAACTGTTGTTAGCTGTCTCACAGGCAGCTATATATTTTTTTCAATTTTCATAATTTAACTATAGATACTTATGATTTAACTATAGTGAAATATTTCGTTTGAAGCCCTAGTACTATTGTTAGAGAATTCTGAATAAATGGATTTTAATGATAATGGTCCTGAACTAAAGTTTAGTACATAAACAGTATCCTATGAGTAAATCGAGCTTTTTTTTTCGCCTTTCGAACAAGCAGTCTCAGAGATCGCTCACAGTATCTTATGCAACAGTGTTTGTCACAGCAGTTAAAGGTTAATGCTGGAGAGAGAGAGAGGGGGGGGGGGTTGCAAAGAAAGAGAAAACTAAAATTTTGTAACAATAAAACTACTGCAAAACCCTATTAAGAAACTGAGCAGAACTTAGAGCTTAACAATTATAAATATTTTAAACTTTAAAGTTTAGGGAGTGTGGGAAGGGACAAACAAAAATTTGGGGGGTGGAGGGACAAAAATCTGCCGAAACTCAGAAGATTTTCACCTCTTACCAATATTGTTCTGCAGAAGCGAAACACATACTGAATATCTTTTTGCTGTTGCATAAATCTTCTCTCTCTCCCAAAAATGTTTTTTTTTTTTTTTTTTTTTTCCAAATGAGAATTATTTCTGCAATAAATCTTTCCTATTCTGGGACATTGTCGCTGCAATTCTGCCACGGGGATAAGATGTTTATCTGAGACCTGATATTAAGAATTTTAATTATTTACAAAGTGTAGGGATTACATCATTTTACTCCCCACTAGATAAGTGGATTTTCTAACATGGCGAATGGAAGTCCTTTAAAAACTGCTAGCTATAGAAGGTGTGCCAAAAACTTTATTTAATAATCATATTTTGCATATTACAGGGTTCGTACACTTTTACAACAATGCTTTAATAATTTTTTTTAATTTACTATTTACTATTTAAATAGCAGAAATTGTAGATACATTGTTTAATTACAGCATTCATAATACTTTTCTACATTTACATAAGGCAAACAATTCTATTAAAAAATTTTGTTAAAAGTGTACGAAACTTGTATTACCATGATGTAAACCTGGTGCTAAGTTATATCTTATACTACAGTTCCCTCCCCCCCAAGTTTCAGGACCCTGCCTTCCCTTTGGTATAAAAATAAGCACCCTTCTTGCCCCTCAATTAAAAAAAATCTGCCCATAATGCCTTTGTATTAAAAAATTTATTTGCATAGTAACAACTGATTCATTCTTATCTTGAAGAGAGTGTCCTTCAGAATTCAAAATGTGCAGTTAAGATAGTCCTTAAATGACCTGTTCAACAATGCGAAACTTTCTGACACAACTTCAGACTCATTTTTAAACACAAAGGTATAAAATTGGCAGGCCTGACTATGGAAGCGATTTGGAATCAAAACGAGTTTTACATTTTATGATAAATAGATTACTTATCGAGTTATAAGCGATTCTGGTTACGTGACAACACGTTTTTCGTACTTTTCTGGCTGCCGCTTAGGGAATTTGGTTCAAAACGCCAACTTTGGCAGTATTTTCTATAAGATCTTCTACATTTACCAAAAAATGGAAAACGTGTTTAGATTACATAGTTTCTGAATAAGTACACCTGCCAATTTCATGCATTTGCGAACAAAAATTCATTAAAACAGTTGTCATAAAGTAACCTGTTTGGACTAGAGAAGTCTTAAGAATCTAAAAAATATACTTTCCTTATCAGCCTCAACATGTTCTTCTATAAATATGGAGGAGAAAAAAAAGGCAGCAGTAAAATTAGCAGAGAAAAGAAAAACATTTACTAGCTTTTTAAACTATTAAAAATATTGTTCTTAAAATGCACAGTAGTTTTACAAAAACTGTCATGTCATCCATTAAACGATTTAAACAGCCATCAGACTTTAAAAACAGGCTTTTTTTCTAAGCTATGTTGTAATACACATTACTTTTAAATGAAAAAAACAACATTAATAACATATTTTTAGACAATATTTTATAAAACGATGTCTAAAACAAACCGTATCTTGATTTTCCCTTCATTTTCTTGTTAGGTTCAAGATAGTGGGTTTAATTGTGCATGTAAATACATCTTGTTTCATATTTTAGTTAAAAGTAAACAGGTGCTTATTCAACAGAATTTTGGTTTAAAAATATAAAAGAAAAACAAACTTTTTTCTAGTTTTTTTTTTTTTTTTTTAAATTGTGCGATTTTGATTATAGGAGACCACGCCAAAGATTTTTCTACCTTGATAGTAGTATATTTTTGCAGTGAAAACTAGCTCACTGAACATTTTAATATTTTCTTCTTCACCTAATCATTACTTCACAATTATAAACAAATTCATCTTCAAAATGGCTAACTTTGTTTAATATAATTATCGGAATCTGAGATTGTTAAAGAATTTTTTATATTAAAATACTTCATGTGATTTTGTTTTTTGAGTGATAACTCAAAGTCTAGATTTGTGTCCATCAGATTCAGCAAGTAACAAAAAAGATAGATTGGTATTATTGAAATGCTGTAACTAGCACCCAATTTTTTAATGCATTCTTATTCGACTTCATATCTTTAGTTTCTTTGTTTAATTCTTAAAGGATAATCGGTACTTTTCAGTTAGCCGGGCACCAGTGATATTATATACATATACACACACATATATATACATATATACACATATACATACATATATATGTACACATATATATATGAATATATATATATATATATATATATGCACATATATCACTGGCGCTCGGCTAACCGAAAAATACCGGATAATTTTCCCAATCGAGAAAATTTTCTTTTACAGCTTGACCAAAATTTTAAAGATCATCTTATGTTATTACTTGTCATAAATAATCTGCAATTTTAAAAGAATAAAGTGTTAAAACTAAAAATTATTTATATCCTTTATTTATTTTTTGAGAATAAACACATATTGTTTGCAGTTAATCAAAATTTCCTCTAGACAGCTAACATTGAAATATTATTATGAAGATGAACATTAAGCTCGAAGCTGCTGCGGTCGTCCAATGATCTCAGAGCCCCGAGCCCCGAGCCCAATCCTTCCCCATTTTCGGTGCATTAAATTTGCAGAATATAGAGTTTAAATTTCTCCGATATTGAATCCGGTTTTTAAAGAGTCTGGTAGAGTGTCGGGAAAGGGCATACGGACGTTGAACGACCATCCAACGTCCCTACGCCCTTTACCGTGACATACCTGACCAACATCCAGATGCGAAATAAAGATGTCACTGGTAAAATGTAAAAGCCTGATATGATAGGTTTAATGCCTCGAAAAGCGGGAAGAGTTGGTCCCGGGGCCCTGAAGGCATCAATGAAATTATTGCCTAGAGCAAGAATCTTGGTTTAATGAGAAAATCGACTTGATCTTCTTTGGTTCTGAATGACTCTTACATCAACAAATTGTGCTATCTTTTTCTTTTTTTAAAATTTTATGTGTGGTAAAAATTGTGCATCTGATATTGCACACTTCTACCAATATATTTTTAATGAAAAGGAAAAATAAGTCAGAATGATATAAACATGAAACAAGAATTAAGGCTATTAGTCAGTCAACTTCTGAATTCCCCTCGCTAATGTAAAAGTTTAGGACATAAAATACATTCATATATTTAAGGTAATTAATATTTTTAACTTCTTTTTTCTGTGTATATTCCTGTTGTTCTTATAGGATTCTCTTTTTATTTACTTAGTTGTCAAAATATTTCTAAATTAAACACTTAATTTTATTTGTGAGGTGTTAAAATATTACTCACAGCTTGTCAGCTTTTAACACATAAAATATTAAATTAAGCATAGATTTTAGAAATATTTGAGAACTAATAAAAAAAAGAGAGACATCTTTTAAGAAAAATACAAAGAAAAAATGAGTTAAAAATATAAATTTCCCGAGGAGATATTTTAAATATATGGCACATTCTACACCCATAATGTTTAACATTAGCGAGGGAAATTGGGAAGTTAACTGACTAACAGCCTTAACAATAAAATTAATCTCTTGCACAGTAAATAATACAAAATAAATTTATTAAAAGAATATAATGGTACTAAAAATATTAAAAAAGATATTGGCCAAAATAAATTTTAATATCATTTACAAACAGCAATTTCAATTTTTCTGTTAAAATATATATAACTTTATCACTGTTATACACTGCTAGCTATCTAAAATGCAACACCATGAAGGAATGCAAATAACATAATGATATTTATTGGACAAATACATTATAATGGGAAGGACAAGCGATTACATTTTCAGAAAATTTGGAGGTATAGATCCCGAGAAAACACTACCCAAAGCAGCCACTTCTGGTTGCAATAACAGCATTTATCTGCCTAGCCATGGAGTCGAAGAGAGATTGGATGTCATGTACGGGTACATCAGTCTATGCAGCTTCAACACTATGCCACAGTTCACCAACCGTACTGATGGGCGAGTGGTGGCGGGCCAGTCGCTCAGAAGTCATTGACGGGACATTTTCAATTGTTGAGAAATTAGGAGAACGTGCTGGCCCGGGTAACAGTCGAACATGTTCTGTATCAAGGAAGATCAGCATAGTACGAGCAACATGCGGTCGTGCACTGTCGGGCTAAAAAGTAGAATTGCAGAGGCATCGAATATAAGGCAGAACCACGGGTCGTAACACATCAGAAATATAACGTCTGCTGTTGAAATTGCCGGCAATGCGAACAAGAGGTTACCGAAACAAAAGTCCAATGGCACTTCATACCGTCACTACAGGTGATATGACAGTATGACGATTCGAATGCAAGCTGGCAATGTACATTTTCCACGATGCTGCCAATCATGGATGCTAGCATCATGATGCTGTATATGACACAAGAATGGCATCTTACGTCATCTTTGATGAATTTTTCTCTATTGAAGAAGAACTTTTTTCAGCAGTTCAGTTGTCGATTAGTCATTCTTAGCTGACCCTCGGGATTACCTCTTCATCAGTATTATTTACGACAGCTTTCTTGGACCTAAAAGGAAAATGAATTATGAGTAATTAGATAAAAATATCAAAATTAAATCAAGTAAATTATCTATCTTCATTGTTTATCTATATGTGAATATTCCATTTAAAAAAGGGTTAAATTTATACAAATTTGAGGTTTATTTAAGGTTATCATGGTCTCGGGCAATGCCAGATAGGTCAGTTAATAATAAACAAAACTTATATTATGAAAACAGAATAATGTGAGTTTGAGTATGAAGTTTAAATAAGATTAATCAACCTTGGCATTAAACATGCTAATGTGAAAATGACATTCACAATGTAACTAGAAACCCTGTCACTCAAATTTTACACTACACTTTTTTTTAATTGAGTGCTTGTTTTGTTAGCCAGATCACCAAATAATGTTTCAATCCCCATTACTGACATTGTTATGTGATTAAGCACATTCATCATATGATCCGATTTTAAGGAAGATCAGTGGTTTTTGTACTGATATATTCATGTTTACATACTTTGTCAGGATTTTTGTACAGATATTTTAATTTTTTAACAGATTTTTTGCCTTTTACATTTTAGATTAAAAAAAGTACATAAAGTTGTTTATAAAATAATTACAGTGGAACCCCGATTTTACGTTTTTCATGGGATGAGCAGAAAAAAACGTACGAAACGGGAAAACGTAAAATCGGGGTCAAATAGAGAAAACACTTCAACAAAACAAATTATACAAAAATAAACTTACCAATACCATATTAGTATTTAAAAAATGTGTTATTCTTTATTGCGTTATCTTTTTAAGTGTAATTTCACATGTATTCTATTTTCAATACATGCAATTTTTTTCTTAATTTTCATGTCCAGTTAAAATTTTTTTTTTAAATTTTTAAACTTGCGATGGCCTTTGCCGAAGAGTGCACGGTGTCTTCTGGATCTTCATCAATATCATCCTCACGTCAATATTGCGAAATCAAATCGTAAATCGTCTGAATGACTGTGATAGCGATAACATCCTTATCGCAATCAATGTACTCATCATCATTGATGTCTGCGAGTATAAATCCATCCCATTTTGTGTAGTCTTCTATAGAGAGCTCTTCCGGCGGCGCTTCACCGTTAATTTCGGATTTTGAAAATTCTCTCTTCAGAAAAACATTTGACATGCATTTTTCCTCTACTCAATTCCACGCCGATGAGATGAAAGGAAGAGCATCCGGCACATTTAGCTTTGTTTTCCAAGCATCTTGAAGCTCACCACCAGAATCAAATGAAAAAAGGCATTTTCTTACCAGTTGCTTTCTATAATGCATTTTGGAGGATCTGTTTATTCTCAAGTCACATGGCTAAAGTAAACTGGTACAGTTGGATGGGAAAAAATCCATACGCACATTCTCTAAATTCAGATTAACATGAGTGCACTGGTCTACGAATAAAATCGCTTTTGTAAGCTCATTTTTATATTCAATTTTCTTACAAAATCTTCAAAAAGATTTAGAGTCATCCAAGCATTGTGGTTGGCATTGAAATTTGTCGGCAAACTTTTGACATTTTTGAAGCATCGGGGCTTCTTTTATTTACCAGTCACAAAAGGTGTTAGTTTCTCAGTTTCGTCTGTATTCGTAAATAACAAAACTGATAATCGAACTTTTGATAGCTACCGACTGTGACACGTTTCTCCTTTCACGGTGTATGTTCTATCAGGGAAGAGATTAAAAATCAATCCGGTCTTATCTGCGTTGAAGATGTGTCTTTTGAGTAATTACACACAAGAGAAGGCAAAGTATTTTCCATCCATTCCTCAACAACCGCAGTATTTACTCCATCTGCCTCACCACAAATAAACTTATAAGACAAATTATACCTCTTCTTGAATCGTTCGATCCAACCGTTGGATGCCATGAAATTCTGCATTTTAAATGAAGAAGAAATTTCAAGAGCCTTTTCTTACAAAATTGAGCCATTGATTGGAATCTTCGCTGAACGGGCTTGTTTAAACCAGTCGCACAAAATCTTTTCCAGTTTCTCAAAAAGAGAGGTTTTCAATGTTTTTCATTTCTTTGACAAATTTCCCAGTTTTTCAGATTTTAATTCCACAGAGACCTTTTGTTTTAGGATGGTTTGTAACGTGGAACAAGCGATACTGAACGATTTTATGAGATCCACTTTAGTTCCTTTGGAAAGTTTGGATTTTTCGATAATTTCTGCCTTTTCGGCTACAGAGAAACATTTTCTTTTAGACATCCTACTTTTGACAAATAATAGTTCATCGTTACTTTCTCACGGGAGTATTAACGGGGAGGGGAAGAACTGTTTTTGATATCAAACAACCAGTTGACCAAGTGGAAATCATTTTTGTTCTTTTGAAAAATTTTCTATGAGTGAAAAAAGAAAAAAATTCCTGAGGTACTTGGCCTAAAATGACGTACCAAGCGGGAAACGTTAAGAGTAAATAACGTAGAATCGAGGTACTTTTAACATTAGCAGAATAGGAATTTTCTGGGACCGACGAAAAATAACGTAAGAAGCGGGATAACGTACGAAACGGGTTACGTAAAATCGGGGTTCCACTGTAGTATGTTTTTATGACAACTACTAAGGTTTCTTATGGCCAGCATAATTTGTTTTTCAAATATATCCGTGCTATATAATAATGAACAATGTTCAAAGAAATTTTCTTATGATCATATTAGATATTATTGATCCTATGATCACAAATCTCAATGTTTGTCAAACGCTCTTAAATTTATCCCTTTTATAAATATATAGAGATAGGATATCTGTTGTTATTAAAATATTTTTGCCCCTAATTAAAGAAAAACAGTAGTTTTGATCTTTGCATATGAAAATAAGAAACAATGTAAATGTTGAAATGAAATACTTTTGATTCAAGGAATTTCTCATTAGAACATTTTTTTTTTGTTATTTTAAATGAAGGAGTGAAAATATTTTTTTAATGTGTGTGTTTTCCCTTTTAATATAAGAGTTTAAATTCTTTCCCTAAGAACTACATTGTGTCCCCCCCGCCAAAAAAAAAAAAAATAAAAAAAAAATAAATAAAAAAAATAAAATAAAATGAATAAATAAAACTTGTCTAACTGAAAAGTACCATATATTGTGACGTTGTTATTTTCTATTGAATGCAAGCAAACTAAGCATTAAATTTGCTGTTGGCATACTCAAAACAAAATTAGTATTATCTGGAAGATTTTTTGATACTGACATCTGGGATAGGAGATAGATAGCCAAAAATTGTTGTCAATAATGTGCAAAACAGTTATTTAATATTGTTAAATACATAAAATTGTTGAAAGTGGTAAATAATATAAAATAAATAAATAAATAAAATAAATAATAATAAATAACAAAAAACTGTAACCTATAATAAAAAAAAATCCCTGACGGCCCGGCCTACAGGCACAGGTAGATTTCGAAGACTCAGACCGTGAGCCGCTTGTCAGTTGGGAATTGCATAAGAAATGACTTTTTTGCCATGATGCGTCATTTGGAAACGCCCACTTTGAAACCTAACTTGTTTGCAGGCAAAGCCGGCAGGGATTTTTTAATTTAATTTTTTTTTTTTTTTTTTTTTTTTTTTTTTTTTTTTTTTGCTATAAGGGTTGGTCTTATAAAAAAACTTGTCAATATAAAAGTTTTAGGTAATATTATGAGGATTTATTATAAATTTAAGCAGATTTAAGCCCTCCCCCCCGGGGCCATTTTTAATGATATCAAAAATATGTCATCCATAAATTTTCGGCCCTTTTCCTAGAAGTAATAATAATAACGTTAAACGGATTCAATGCGTATCATAATTAAGAAAATATGGGGTTTTTCTGTTTTCACAAAAAGCCCCCCCCCCCTCCTCTGTACATCCATCATAATTTTCTCAGAACATAGTTTTCAATACATTTTTCAAAAAAAAAAAAAATTATATGCCCCCGTAAAGTGGACCAGTGTGCCCCACTTCTGGGGTACACTGGTCCACCCACCGGGGTACAGTGGACCGCTATTAGGTATTATCTGAAATACAATATAAATCTATTTTTCATTAATCTAATTCTTTTTCATTTCCCCTTTACCTGCAAAATAACATAGTAATATAAATTTACAAGTAACATTTTGAAACAAAAACAAAATTAATTAGATTTTGAAAATAATAACAGATTAATACAGGAACAATTGCAATTTAGTTGAAGTTATTACTTAAGTACAAAAAAATCAGCGCACATTAAAATTTGCAAATGAAATTCCAAAATACTTATGAGTAAGATTGAGCCTGGAATATTCCTGAAATACTTTTGGGTCTGAGAGCAACATTATGAAATCATTGATATCAATAACAGATTCATCTACAGTTTTGGGAAAAAAAAACTGATTTCCATTCAATTTGCATCTCACGAATCTTACTTGAATAGAATCATCATCAATTAGACTACGGTTACATTTATCAAAGGCAGTAAATAAATGCAGAACAAAATATTTCTTACTATGTTAAATAATTGTTATTTTTCTTTGTTTACTTTATTTTACCGTTAAATAACAACTTTAAAATATTTCTTTATAGAAAATAAGCATCTGATAAATATTTTGAACATTCTGCATTACAGGAGCAGAGTGGATTGTGAACCACTGTGCCCCAGGAGTGGGTGGTCCATTCTTTTAAACATATTAACTTTAAAGTTAAATAAATACAAGTATCTTAGCTTTGCAAAATAGCTGTTTTATCTTATTTATCTATAACCTTTAATTACTTAAAAAATAAAAATATGATGATGAAAAATTTTTACTTTTAGAAGCTCAAAACAACCAATCAAGATAAAATAGTTCAATCAGAGCTAAACATATTTTCTGAAGGCTATAAATAATCAGTGCAGTGCTGTTATCTATTAGAAGAGAAGCTTTAAAAAAATCAAATAAATAAAATGTTAGGGGGTGGTCCACTATGTACCAGTCTCCCCTACATTTCCACATATTTACACTTTCTGGTTAAATAGACAGCTGTCAAACACCAATAATTGTCATGGTAATTTTAAGCCTCTCCCTAATAATATGTCATAGCGATGGCTCTGTGTATTTGATGTGTGAGATTTTTAAATAGATGCACATTTCTTAAAATGAAGCATATAAATACAAAATAAGCAAAACTAAGAATTTTTGACATACAGAGAACTTTTAAACATAAAAAGTAATACAGAAATGTAACAAACAAGCAATAGTAAATATCAAAAAGTAAACTTATACTAGTTTTTTTTTTTATGAATAATGAAACAGTTTTTTCATTTGTTATCTTTCGTTAATTTTAGATAATTTTTAAACAAATTAACATAAAAAATAATTTTATATTATACAAAATGTTAAGGGGGCCGTGCCCTTTTCATAAAAAATCATTGCTTATTTTCTCTTGTAATACTTCATTACGTTAAGTTAATCGGGAATAATAAATTACATATTTTTTCCAAAACTCATTAGAGAATAGGGAAATTTTTTTAATTAAATTTAAAATTACAGGCATGAGCAATGGCATGTCCTACCCCACCCTTATTTGCATCCATTTTCCTGTTCCAATTGAACAGCTTTTAAATGAGGAAGAAGTAGACATAATCTAAGCTCTTTTACCATATCAAAAACTTCCAAGTATAAAGGAAAATAATAGATTACTACTTTCTTTAAATTAAAATTGTTAGATTATTGCTGCGAATGTCAAAAAATGTACATCTGGAATTAGCTCTTTAAATATATCTTACTGTTAGAATTTTTATTTATGTTAGTGCATATTTATGTTATTTATAGTATGTTTACTTAGAAATTAATGTTTGTGAATATAAAATACTGGTAATATGTGCTACCAATTTTCTAATGATTTTAATTTTCTGATATATATTCGGTCTTACAAATATTGGATAATTGGCTAATAGTCAAAATTTTAAGAAATTTCCAAAAATTAAATTTTTATTTTCAACCTGGCAAGAAAACAGTAAAATTGCATTTTTAACATTACATTGACATATATATCGCTGAATGTAAACAAACAGGTTGGCGAGAAAGTTTTGAAATAGCGCCAAAATATCATTACGGAAATTACGACATTAAAAAGAATAACAACAATGAAATAATTTTAATGAACAGGAGAATGAATTAAAGAAATTAATTGTTATTGTATTTAACATTAGATAAAAGATGGTTTAGAATAAAAAAGATAAATAGAAAAGTGACACTTACCAACTATGAAGAGGAAAGCAGAATATGTATCTTGCAACTCTCGGCTTATGTGACGAAAACCTTTCACTATACTTTTCATTTAGAAGTAATAGATTTGTCTGTGAGGTTTAAAAGATATTGCCTGACAAATTAAATGAAAAAAATGCTCTCCGTGGAGCTGAGACAGAGCTTCGGCAGCCGCCATGTTTTAAGAATCTAGAGAGTGAAATCGTGACGTCAGATTCCTAAGCATTTGATTGGCTGTTGGTGGCGACATGGTCGCGATATCGTCCGTAGCCGAGCGACAAAATTGCTCCGACAGAAAAAAGTTGCTTGCTACCGAGCAACTCTTCTGAAGCCATAGGTTTACATGGGTGTCGCCTGGAAGTGGCGGCGACTTGACGCCTCGTGTAATAGCACTTTTAGATGCAGGTTTAAACTTCTAAAGAAAAAGCAAGGATAAAAATATCTGCAAACAACATTTAGTTGTTAGTCAAGCCAGAATATCATCTCATTTATTCCATCAAATTTAGACTAAAAACTGATCCAAGATTGCTAAAGGCACGCGCGAGAAAAAAAATTAACAATCGTATTTTGACTGCATTAGAGGATGACGTCATTCGCTTCGGGAAAACCATGGGATTTAGAAATATAAATCTAAACATTTCAATTTCAATTTCGCTTTTTAATCATAAGTATAAAATAAACCCGTGCGGTGTTTTTTATAATAATTGCTATGAGCATCATATAATGTGGTATTTTATTTTTTTGGCAACAATAATTTCAGGAAAACTTTTCATTTCTTTCATGAAAACAATGCCGATTTAATTTTTCAATTTCAGCAAATTTTAATCAAAAACATGTTTTAACGAATTGTTAAGTGGGCTATGTCAGAAGCCTGTTCTAAAATCTTTCATATGGTATCTCATTCGTTGTTCCGCTTTTCATATTTTCTGAGTAAAAGGGATGTTGACAGGAGAAATAATATATAAGGATTTAATTTTTTCATACGATGAAATGAAATATCTAAATAAGCAATTTAAAAAATACATAACTCAGTAAAAATCCATTGTCAGCAATTGCTGCCCATATTCTAAGCCTTTTGTGCAGCCCTGTATATGATCTACAGAATTTGTAAACAACACGTAATACACCAAAAATTACATAAATTTGCATATCACAGCGGAAAAATCACTTCTAGCAATTGCCGATAGTAGTCAGTACGTTAACCGAATTGACTTGTTCGTCTCTGTACATGAACGATAAATCCTACGCTCTCCATAATATATAGAAAATGAGTTGTATATAACCTTAGTGATCCGTTTAAACTGCATTATATTTCAAGTATCATAACATGCTTAAGATGCACCGCAAACGATTTCCCCCCTTAGATCATAATGTAAAGGATTTATTTTGTACGTCCCTGTATTTGAACTATAAATGTTACTAATTGTATACTCCAGCAAAAACATGCTATAGTCGGTGCACATTAATTTCATTATGTTTGAAATATCGTAATATAGATGCAATGCGCTGCAAACGGTTTTTCCCCCATAGACCCTTATGTAATGGAATTCTTTTGTGTGTCCCTGTACATGAGCTATTAATGCTACACACTTCAATACCGAATGTTCCATAGTAAAATTCAATAAAGTATAAAAATTTCATGACAATCCGAGTATATTTACAAGAGTTAGAGAACGGACAGACGGACAGACAAACAGAATTCATAAACACTTTTCAACTTTGTTGGAAAGTGTTAAAAGCGAGAAAGTGTTAAAGTTTTAAACATATACGCATGAAATGTAATTGTTTCGTTTTATTCCTTCTTGTAAAAAAAAAAAAAAAAAAAAAAAAAAAAATACATTTCCCAAGTGTACCTTTTAGTCGGATAACCTGTAATTTCAAACTACTTTATGTCGCTTTTAAAGATTTCTAATTATGTAATGAAACTGATAACGAAGACCGATTTTCTTTAAAAAAATTAGCTTCCTAAGTATGTTTTTACAGTGTTTACTGTCTCGTAGAGAATATATAATATATATTTTTCAGAAACACAAATTATTTTTTTATGTGTGTGTGTTAAAGTAACTAGTCGTTGGGGGCCACCGTAATACTTACCCATCATGGATATGCATAATGTAAAATATTAAAATAAAAATGTGTGAACTACTTATAAAATGCATTGCAATTCAAATAAAATCGGGGCTTGGTGACGTCATAAACTTTAAAGGCTTGATTACTGAATTGCTTGAAAGAGGTTTTTCCTTATAACTCCAAAAATAATAATCCTATTAACTAGCGGTTTATTGCATCTGATTAAGCGTAAATTTCTAATTAAAATATATCTTTGAAGTGAAATTTGGATGAAATACAGGGTCATGAAAAATCGAAGAATGTGGCAAATAGGACACCAAATATCTCGGCAACTAATTATCCGATCGACTTCATGCTTTATGCAAAATTTATGTTTTTTTATTGTCTTTTACATTCATTTCTTAAAATAAAAAATTTCGAAAATTGTTATATACCTTTTATCAGAACGAATATTTCGAGAGTCCGAAAAAATAGTTCCGGTTAATCGAGGTTATTGAAATGAAATAGGCTTCTTCCCATTATTACATACTAAGTACATACCAAATTGCAAGTCTCTATCTCAATTTTTTCGGGAGATAGAGCGCTTACAGACACACAGCCACACACACAGCCACACACACAGCCACACACACACACACATAATTTCCGTCTCCACCGCCGATCGACGATTGGGACTTTAACGCTTTCTGATTATTTGTAAAATCAAACGCTTTTTAAGTCATTTCCGGTATTTTGGAGGATTATGAAGATTTAAGAAGATATGATATAAGAAATTAATATATATTATTAGATTATATAGAAGTATTAGATTATATAGAGATTAGATTATATAGAAATATAATTAGATTATATTACTATAATATTTATTATATTACAGTTATAAATTAATTAGATCATATAGAAATTAATAGATATTATATAAGAAACCAAGTTCAACCAGTAATGACTTAAGAAGCGTTCGGTTTAACAACTAATCAGAAAGCATGATACTCGCAATCGTCGATCACCGGTGGAGAGGGAAATTATGCTAGACCAACGCACACACACACACAGACACACAGACGGACGGCAAAATTTTTTTTCTAAAAATATGTTTTTCGGAATCTTCAGTGTCTGAAACGTGTAAATCCGTCAAATTTTTTTTTTTCGATTTTCAAAACGATTACAAGACTTACCCTATACTACGTATGATGGGTAAGTAAACTAGTCGTTGGGGACCATCGTAATACTTACCCATCATGGATATGCATAATGTAAAATATTAAAATATGTTGGAAACAGTTCAGAAATTGATTTCATCTGTTCCGCCGTTTGTGATATATGCAATTCGTTCCGTGGACTGCCAACAGGTGTCGCCACTACCAGAAATGGAACTTCCTCAAAACCCCACAAGATAGCAGCACTACAGATCTACAGAGAGATAATCACTATAATGTGCATTTTAAAGAAAGTAAAAACTGTTTAGTCAGCAATAAACCCTTTGTGAAATGTGTGCAACGGACTAATACCGTGAAAGAACATTTAAGAGCCCCTTTTATTAGTTAGTTGAAGCTGAAACAGCGTACTAATAAGACGTAAACAATTTTCGCTCGTTATTTTAACTAATTGTGCTCCGGAAGCAAAATTGCTCTGGAACTTTGACGAAGCATAACTCTTTTTACGGATTCAATAACGTTCTTTTATATATTGTATAAGTGTAACCTATTTTAACCAAGATATTATGTAGTTTTTCAGATCTATAAGATTCTAACAGCAAGCATCACTCGCTGCATCATTAATAAGGATTATGCATTATAACAAGGTAAGCACAGCTTACATATTTTTTGTACGAATAATTGAGAAGTAATTGTATTATTTATCTGGTCGTTTTGAGCAAGTAAATATAACTCACTTCCTTTTAGATTAATGAGACTCAGTAAAGAGGAGAAAAAAAAAACTAGACCAGAAAAGAAATAATATAAAGCATTGTATTACTAGGACTTCCCTCAAAGGGATTAGTCTGAGTGATATTTCTCAGAACATAGGGTTAACAATTACGATATAAAGAAGATACAATGTGTGAAAAAGAGCAAATTAAATGATAGAATTACAAAATATCATATATAAATTCATATATACTGATATGTTTTCATATATATATATATATATATATATAATTTGGCAAATAATCTCATTTTCTTAAGTTGGAATAGCTCAAAACTTTAAAAAACAAACAAACAAACAAACAACAACAACAACAAAAAAAAAGCCGGATTTTTTTTAAACGCCAAGGTTTTTAAAGTCACGTAATCAGATTTGCAGCCGAGAGGGTATTTTAGCAGCGTAGTTTAACGCAAATTTAATTTCATTGTTGAAACATTTTCTTTGTGACAAATATTTACATTTGAATTTTAAAATTTTCCTCCTTGTTTATTTGCATAACTATTTATAGAAACTCATACACTTCAAACCACATTGATAACAAGCTTTACTACAAACCTGATTACGAAACTGTAGCCTAAATTCCTACTAAAGTAATATAAAAAATCTTTCGATCACTTCTGTAAAAATCAAATTGAAAAAAATACATATATTTCAAAGATAATACTTCTTGATTATTTTCTAGGAGACTCTACCCCCTGCGCTTTTACTGCTTCAAACCTCAGACTTTTCTTCTGCCTGTCTGTCTGTCTCTCTCTACAATCTGTTTGTTTCCCTATCCGTTCTTCTACCCATCTCCATACCCGATTGACAGTCTCTCTACACGTCTCTCTACATGTCGTATATTTCCCTGCTGGTCTCTCTACCCATTTATCTGTTTCTCTAACCATCGCTGTCTAACTACTTTTATGTCTAGCCGTGTGTCTATACTGTATTTCTCTCCGTACCCATCTGTCGACTGCCTCTCTACTCGTCTGTATACCCGTCTCACTATCCATGTGTTTTTCCATGACATCTTTAAGCGTCTCGCTACCCATCTGTCTATCCGTCTCTCTAACTGTCTCGCTTCCCGTTTCACTACCCGTCTCTCGACACGTCTGTCTGTCTATATACCCCCTCTCTCTACCCGTCTGTCAACTCGTCGCTGTACTCATCTCTGTACTCGTCTCTCTATTCACCACGCTACCCGTTTCGCAACCTTTCCCTCTACATGCCTGTCTACCGGCCTGGCTACTCGTGTCTGTACCCATCTCCCTACCTATCTCGCTACCCCTCTGTCAACCCTCTTTTGTCTCAGTACCCGTCTGTCTATTCGTTTCGCTACCCGTTAGCTTATCTATGTCGCTATCCGTCTCTACCCGTCTCTCTACCCATCTCACTACCCGTCTGTCTACCCGTTCGTTTACACGTCTCTGTACATCTCGCCACCTTCCTAATATTTAAACAATTTAGTATACAGAAGCTGTTCATCTGTTATTAAATGCAAACAGAAGTAATTTATCTAATAAGTGTAATCAGATGCAATTTTTTTAAATACATACCTATACCAGCATAATAATTCATCAGGTTTATTTTCATTGTAGTTTATGTCATTTGGCAGTAAATCTGAACTTCTTAAAACCGAACTGCGTTAAGCTTTTTAAAAAAGCCCCAAGGTCCGTATAACTGGGAAGGAAAAGTACCCTAAGGGCTACTATATACATGTTATTAAGTTAAGTGAAAGTTTCGTAATCGAGTTCGCAGCAATTGCTTATGTCAGAAAGCGTGGCTTAAGGCCATTTTAAATTCATTTCTGTAACTTCCTTTTACTTTTTTTTAGGGTGGGTGGGGGGGGGGAGGGTTCCAAATATTTACACTTAAATTCAAAGTATTACCCCCATGTTAATATTAGTGTTGTTTGTATTATTATGACCGAGCTTCATTCGAAACAAATGTAAAAGACTTCTTCCACAGTTTTTTTTTCTAGGAGAAACTTCCGTAAACGGGCCCAAAGCTAATCGGAGAATTTAATATCATTATTGTTTGTAACTCTTATAGAGTTAAAACAATATTGTTGCTAGCATTACTCTTGTTTCAGACCAACTTTGTTTGTGTATCTGAATGGGGAAAAGTTCTGTATCATGTGCTGGTTGGCACGATTGGCGAAAAAATTAAAAATGGTGCTAAAAGGCAGTTTTAGCATCTTACCAAAATTTCCTAGAGAGAGGAAAAATATGTCATCTTAAAAATATAAGTACGATGCTAAAATAAAATTTTATTGCCATTTTCGATATTTTAATGAAAATACATAACAAACATATATAACAAAACTAAGAGACATTTTTGTGATAAATAATTGTTGTTGTCAGGGGGGGGGGGGAATTTTAAACAATTAATAATCGAACTAACAGATTACCGAAAATAACTTGTGGGAATTTCAGGGAAGAAATATCTGATATAAATAACTTTTAAAATCTTATAATGGAGAAGTGGTCCGTATAAAAATGCAAAACATAATACGCCTGATATAAGTATTTTTTAATTTTTTGATATTTCCAAAAGAACAGATAAAAGGGTAAAACTCCCGGCGAAGATGTCATATACTCACCACGTTGGCGCGATTTTCCCCCTGCCAATTTGTCAAAAACTGTTTGTTGTGTTTATTTACTTTTATTTTTTATTTTAATTCTATAGATTATTTTTATATGTATGTCAATATTTATTGATATCAAACTATTATTTATTTATTTTTATTTCCTTTTTTAAAATAGTAGAAGTTACGTTTATCACGTTATTTTATTTTTATATTGAAATAAAAAATCATGTGCTCTTATTGCCTGATATTTGTGACTAAAATTCAAAAACAAAGTTTTCGCCGAATTGGTGGGGGAAAAAATCGCGCCAACGTGGTGCGTATATGACATCTGTCATTTCACTTATGTATTGGTACTTTTATGTTAATTTGGCGCAGTTGATAACTCGCCAAATATTGTTCTCATAACATCTTTATATTTCATTAATTTCATTTAACGGTACTTACGTATTATCCGTGCCAGTTTTAAGCCAACTGCGCCAATGGAGCCAATATTACTAATTATATTAACCCTTATATATATTTTTCTTGCTACATGGTACATGCCTGTGAATAATCTATAATGTTATTCTTTCTTATTTACTATGCTATTTACCATTTATTAATTTTACTATAATAATGTTATTTACTATTTTTAACAATGTTAAAAATTTAATAAACATATATTACATTTTATTTATTTTATATTAATTACCATTTTTAACTATGTTATTTGATAATGTTAAATTACTGTGTTTGAAAACATGATTGGCAACGATAAACAAGATTGGTACTTGGCAGCCATTTTTGGCGATCAATCTCCTGTCACGGATAATACGTAAGTACCCATTTAACTTTAAACCTTTCACTCATTTCATTTGAAATACATACATTAAAAATACATGTCTTCCACTCATTTAATTTAAAATACATGCCTTTCACTAATTCCATTTAAAATACTAAGAAGAAAATAAAAAGAAATAATGCCGCAAATCAAAATCTTTTATTTAAACATCATAGAATTGATTCCCATTTACACACGCGAAATAAAAAGCTGCCAATGTTGAGATTTGCGCCAAATCTCTAATACAAAGTTATTGCGGATTTTTTTCTTTCAAACAGAAAAAAATTCAGATTAATTTTCCATTTTTAATAAATGGAAATATGTTTTATTGTACTGATATTGTATTGTATTGTGCGTGCATATATTTTTGCTCCATGTTACTCCATGAACTTTTAAAATCTTATTATTTACGAAAATCTCCGCCGGTGAAAATGACGTATGTACTAAATTTTAGTGACGTATGTACTTTAATTGTGCTTTTTTATCTATTTTTTAAACATAATTTCCAAACGGTTTGACATTTATTCTTGGTAATAAATAGACGTCGTTGTCACCTTTATAGGTACCTGCTGTAAAAATTTGAACAAAATCCGTTAAATATTTTTTGAGTTATGCTTGACGAAAGGTTTTAATATCCATCGTAGCTATATATGCGGCAAAGTAATACTGCGCTGTGTATGAGTCTTCGTTGCACTCAGACAATAAATATTGAATAAGTATTATATAACAAATAACTGTGGAATTTATTTATTACATATACTGGTATTATTTTCTGAGATACATTATTGATATTATTTTTTTCTTGGTGCATATAACATATAATTATTGCTATTGATCATTGATAATGCAAAAGTAAATAATAAACATTGAATATAATATATGATGAACAAAACGGTAGATAATTAACCTAAATGAATATTGAAGTATTATATAGGTCACTATGTTGTGATATATATGTATAGACTAATGATAAATATAAATAACTGAAAAATATATATACACATTTATATAACGTAGCATTCAACATTTAATTATGGCTACTTCGTCCGCGAAGGATATATCGCTTGTCGAAAAGCTGAATGACAGTAATTACGAACTATGGGACTTCAAACTAGAAATGCTGTTAATTAGGGAAGATTTATTTAAATATGTTACCCAAAACCCACCTGCAACTCCCGACGATGCATGGAAGAAAAACGATGGGAAAACTAGGGCAACAATAAATCTTTCGATAGATGACAGCCAAATCTGTCATATAAAGTACTTAAAAACCGCCAAAGAAATCTGGGACACGTTAAAGAAGGTGCATCAAAGATCCACCTTATCGTCTAAATTGTTTCTCCTCCGAAAATTATACTCACAAAAATTAAGCGACGGAGGAGACATGAACCGCCACATCAACGAAATTCTAACAATAAAGGATAAATTGTACGCCATTGGCGAAGAAATTCCGGAGACTCATATCGTAGCACTTTTATTGTGCAGTCTCCCTAGATCATATGATCCTCTCATTATAGGCTTCGAAGCTAGGGATGAAAGCGATCTCAATTTAGAGTTTGTTAAGACAAAACTACTAGATGAATTCAAGCACCGGGCTGAAAATAAACAATCCAACACAAATGCACGTGAAACCGCGTATAGAGTATAATACAGACAGAACAAAAACAGAAAATATTGCGGATTCTGCAAACGACAAAACCACACAACATCAGAATGCTACCATTTGAAAAATAAAAACCAACACTGCAATAACGCAAGACCTGACTGGAACAAAAATAAAACGTTTAATAATTCCAGTAACAATAGAAACAACACAATTGGCCATAAAAATGCCCAGAACAACCCCAAGGAAACTTCGAACTATTGCTTCAATAACAAAATTGAAGGTGATCAAGATTTAGATAGCTCGGTTCCCCCCGGCGACGACAAAACATCAGAAGATAAAATCGAACCCATCTCTGTAAACAGGGCGCAAACACCAAATGAAGAAAAATATATAATTGACTTTGGATGTACTAGGCATGTCGTAATGTCAAAGCACAATTTTGAAAATTTTACGCCAGGAAACTTCGGGGATATTACAATAGCGAACGGAAAGCGGCTATGCTCACAAGGTCTGGGAGACGTGAACATTAAAATAGATTCACAAAATTCCATTACACTTAAAAGCGCATTATACTGTCCCGAATTGCAGAACAATCTGCTATCGGTAAAAAGGGCCACCGAAAATGATATCAAAGTAATATTTGAAAAACAGAAATGCTCGTTCGTGAAGGATAACCACACAATTTTTACAGCTAGGTTAAATGACAATTTATATGAATTACAACCCAAAGACGATTACGGATATAACGCGCAAATTCAAACATCTTGCAGCGATAAAAACTGCATATCCATTTGGCACAGAAGGCTGGGACACAAAAATTTTGAAGCGTTAAAACATCTCGCGAAACACAAACTAGCTGAGGGCATAGAAATACACAATTGTAAACATGAAACTGTTTGTACAAAATGCGTCGAGGGAAAGCTATCGATTGCACCCTACCCCAAAACCGCTTCTAATAGATCAAAGGAAACATTAGATCTGGTACATACAGATATCTGCGGAAAAATGCATACACAAACACTCAGCGGAAAGAAATACTTTATAACTTTCACTGATGACTACAGTCGGTTTACAATGATTTATTTGATTTCGCATAAATCAGAGGCAATAACGAAACTCAAAGAATTCATAGCCCTAACGAAGAATAAATTCGGAAAAATTATAAAAGCAATCAGATCCGATAACGCAAAGGAGTATCTAGGAGATAGTTTTGAGAGTTACCTATCAGAAAACGGTATAGAACACCAGTTGAGCGTCCCGTACTGCAGCCAGCAGAATGGTGTTGCCGAACGCAAAAATAGGACTATAGTTGAGATGGCGCGCACAATGTTATCTGACGCGAACTTACCGAACCAATTTTGGGGAGAAGCCGTACTTACAGCAACATACCTGATAAATCGCTTGCCTACCAAAGCAAACGAAAACAATAAATCGCCTTATGAGCTGTGGAATAATAGAAAACCCAATTTATCGAACATACGGACCTTCGGATGTAAGGCATACGCCTATGTCGAAGAATCGAAGAGATCCAAGTTTGACAAAAAGGCCGTTGAAGGTATTCTATTGGGTTACGATAATCGTAGTAAAGGGTATAGAATATACACAGGGGGAAACAACGTGATAATATCGCGAACCGTAAAATTCCTTGAGAACGGAGCAAGCGAAATTGATAAAAACATAAATGATTCAAAGACACCTACTGAAACCGTGGAGATTGAACTAAGTAATGATGAACAAAATCAAAACGACACCCCACAGCAAAGTACCGCTGAACCGCGAAGGTCACTAAGAAGTAACAGAGGTGTCCCCCCTGACCGCTACGGGATAAGCGCGAATATCTGTAAAATACAAGATCCGAAAAATTGGGAAGACATAAATAATATCAGGGATCCTGAAATAAAAAACAAATGGATAGAGGCCGCAAATGAAGAAAGTACGTCGTTAAAGAAGAATAACACTTGGGAATTGGTGAAACCAACACCAGGAAAACGTACAATAGGGTGTAAGTGGACATTTAAAACAAAATATAACGCACGCGGAGAGGTAGAGAGATATAAGGCACGACTTGTCGCGAAGGGCTACTCGCAAAAATACGGAAGCGATTACGATGAAACGTATGCACCGGTGGTAGCGCACACCACAATAAGAAGCTTCCTAAACGCCGCCGTGTATAAAAATTTAAATATTACACACCTAGATGTAAAGACGGCATTCTTACATGGAGATTTAGACGAAGAAGTCCTAATGAAGCAACCCGAGGGATACGTTGTAAAAGGGGAGGAAGATAAGGTGTGCAAGCTAAAGAAAGCAATATACGGGCTAAAACAGGCCGCAAGGGCCTGGTACATAAGAATTAACAAGTCATTAAGAAATTTAAATTTTAAGGAGTGCAATTCAGATCAGTGCTTATATAAGAGAAATGAAAACGGGGATATTTCCTATATAATCGTGTACGTGGACGATATTTTAGTCGCCGCAAGCGAAGAAAACACGCGCAATATATACGCGGAATTATCTAAGGAATACGAAATTAAGAATCTCGGCCGGGTATCGCAATTTCTCGGAATAAATATTAAAAGGCTAGACAACGGAAACCTTGAGCTAGACCAAGAGAATAAAATTGAGGAAATAACCGAAAAATTTAAATTGTCCAAATCAAAGCCCACATACACGCCCATGCGCACAGACAATTTCAATGCAGACCCAAACAGTGAAACACTAAGCGACAACAAACAATACAGACAGGCTGTAGGAGCGTTATTATACATAGCGACGTTAACCAGACCGGACATAGCTGCCACGGTAAACATCCTTGGAAGAAGGAACGAACATCCCAGAAAAGCAGATTGGGAGGCGGTAGAAAAGGTAATAAGATATCTGCATACCACTAAGCACTTGAGGCTAACTGTGAACAAAAATAAGCCGCCCATACTAACTGCATATAGTGACTCAGATTGGGCAGGAGATAGAGAAGATCGGAAGTCCACAACTGGGAATGTGTTAAAATTAGGGAACAATCTCGTGTCCTGGACATCAAGAAAACAAAACTGTGTAGCGTTATCAACTGCGGAGGCAGAGTATATCTCTGTATCCAACGCCACGCAAGAAATTCAATGGGTTCTTAACCTACTAAAAGACCAAGAGTTGCATCAAACTTTACCAATCGTAATATACGAGGACAATATCGCATGTATAAAGTTGAGTGAAAATGAAAAACAACAATCCCGTGTGAAACACGTGGACATAAAGTACCACAACGTGAGACATTTAAAAGAAAGCGAGGTGATCACACGGGAATATTGCCCTTCGAAAAGGATGGTAGCTGACATCCTTACCAAGCCCATCCCCAAACCTCAATTTGAGCACTTGAGAACAGAACTTCAACTTACACCACCACAGGGCTCAGATGAAAAGGGGGGGGGGGGGTGTTGGAAACAGTTCAGAAATTGATTTCATCTGTTCCGCCGTTTGTGATATATGCAATTCGTTCCGTGGACTGCCAACAGGTGTCGCCACTACCAGAAATGGAACTTCCTCAAAACCCCACAAGATAGCAGCACTACAGATCTACAGAGAGATAATCACTATAATGTGCATTTTAAAGAAAGTAAAAACTGTTTAGTCAGCAATAAACCCTTTGTGAAATGTGTGCAACGGACTAATACCGTGAAAGAACATTTAAGAGCCCCTTTTATTAGTTAGTTGAAGCTGAAACAGCGTACTAATAAGACGTAAACAATTTTCGCTCGTTATTTTAACTAATTGTGCTCCGGAAGCAAAATTGCTCTGGAACTTTGACGAAGCATAACTCTTTTTACGGATTCAATAACGTTCTTTTATATATTGTATAAGTGTAACCTATTTTAACCAAGATATTATGTAGTTTTTCAGATCTATAAAATTTGTTTCGCAACAAGTCACGATGCTCTGTGATTACAGCTTCCGTTTGATAAAATTGAATTTATAAGATTCTAACAGCAAGCATCACTCGCTGCATCATTAATAAGGATTATGCATTATAACAAGGTAAGCACAGCTTACATATTTTTTGTACGAATAATTGAGAAGTAATTGCATTATTTATCTGGTCGTTTTGAGCAAGTAAATATAACTCACTTCCTTTAATGTAAAATATTAAAATAAAAATGTGTAAACTACTTATAAAGTGCATTGCAATTCAAATAAAATCGTGGCTTGATGACGTTACAAACTTTAAAGGCTCGATTACTGAATTGCTTGAAAGAAACATCCTTATAACTCCAAAAATAATAATCCTATTAACTAGCGGTTTATTGCATCTGATTAAGCGTAAATTTCTAATTAAAATATATCTTTGAAGTGAAATTTGGATGAAATACAGGGTCATGAAAAATCGAAGAATGTGGCAAATAGGACACCAAATATCTCGGCAACTAATTATCCGATCGACTTCATGCTTTATGCAAAATTTGTTTTTTTTATTGTCTTTTATATTCATTTCTTAAAATAAACAATTTCGAAAATTTTTATATACCTTTCATCAGAACGAATATTTCGAGAGTCCGAAAAAAATTGTTCCGGTTAATCGAGGTTATTGAAATGAAATAGGCTTCTTCCCATTATTACATACTAAGTACATACCAAATTGCAAGTCTCTATCTCAATTTTTTCGGGAGATAGAGCGTTTACAGACACACAGACACACAGACGGATGGCAAAAATTTTTTTCTAAAAATATGTTTTTCGGAATTTCCAGTGTCTGAAACGTGTAAATCCGTCAAAAAAATTTTCGATTTTCAAAACGATTACAAGACTTACCCTATACTACGTATGATGGGTAAGTAAAAAGAACAATTCCTTTGTCCTCAGACAAAAGCTGACTTGTGCTATTTTTTAGAATTCGCAGAAAGAAAACAAAACAATCACAAAATCGTAACGTAATATCGTACGCATTTTAATATTCACCTAAAAGTGTATTTTGAAAAACAAAACCTTTTTAAACTGCACATTTAATTAAAAATTAGAAAAAATTAAAATTTTTGAAATAATATTTTAAATGTCCACTTTTTTAAATATCGACATTTTTGCTAGATTATTATTATATATATATTTTTTACATTTAGTAAAATATATTGCACAAGACTGTGGATGTCCATATATTTTTAGATGCATCTAAAACAGTGTGAGTAAAATTTATTACAATTTTTTAATAGAAATTTTCGCCTTATTTAAACGCGGAAAATCATTACAAGATATGCATTTAAACAAAGGATTTACGAATTCTGTGATATAAAAATTCAACCAGATTCATTTATTATAGAAATGGTAGATCCAAAACGTGTAAAAACTAGTCGTTGGGGGCCACCGCAATACTTATCCATCATAGATATGCATAATATAAAAAAATTTAAATAAAACATGTGCAAACTATTTATGAAATGCATTGCAATTCCAATAAAATCGTGGCTTGATGACGTCATAAACTTTAAATGCTCTATTACTGAATTGCGTAAAAGAAACACCCTTATAACTCCAAAAATGACAGTCATATTAAATAACAGTTTACTGCGCCGGATTAATCGTCTCGTTTCCAATTAAAATATATCTTTGAATTGGAATTTGAATGAAATACAGGGTCATGAAAAATTGAAAAGTGTGGAAAATAGGATTACAAATATCTCGGCAACTAATTATCCGATCAACTTCATTCTTTATTCAAAATTTATGTTTTTTTTATTGTCTTTTATATTCACTCCTTAAAATAAACAATTTCGAAAATTTTTATATAGTTTTTATCAGAACGAATATTTCGAGAGTCCGAGAAAAATAGTTCCGGGTAATCGAGGTTAATGAAATTCAATAGGCTTCTCCCCATTATTACATACTAAGTACATATCAAATTACATGTATCTATCTCAATTTTATCACGTGTAGCCCGATTACGAAAGATTAATCCGTTTGCATTTAAAACAATATAAATAGATCCGCATTTATTCTCGATTAATATTTTAGAACGAAATTAAAATTTCATCAAAATATAAATATAAATAATAATATAATACAAATAATAATATAATATAATATAATGTAATATAAATAATAATATAATGTAAAATAATATAAATAATAATATATTATAAGTAATAATATAATATAAATAATATTACAGTAAAATAATAATATAATATAAATAATATTATAACAAAATAAAAATATAACATAAATAATAATATAATTTAAATAAAATGCAAATTTTACAGACATGTTCTCTAACTATGCGCTTAAACAGTTGAAATTTTCAGTATAAAAAAAAAACCTTCAGTAAGCAGCGAAATCTTGGACGATTTCATTGGCCATTAACTCCTGGCATGCGGCTAATAGAAAAGTATCGCTTTATTAAATTTCATAAAAATTTTTGAATACATTATTGATATTTTTCTTATAAAAAACCTTATTGGCGTTGCTAATGAATCAGTTTAAAAAATATATATTAAATATGAAAAACCTATTAGAATTAGAAAAAAAGGGGTTTTCGCCTATGTTCTGTAATTTGCGAATCCCGGGTTCGATTTCCTAGTATTTAGAATGAAAAATTGTTTAAAATTTAACTTTTATTTTTCAGTAAACCACAGAGTGAAATTACCCACATATTGGAGAATCGCCCAGCTATACTGTGCTATTAATGATTAAATATTTTTAACGAAATTACTATAAATAAATCTCAATGACAAACACATTTATGCGATCTGTAATGTTTTTGACTCTTGACCTAGAACTTGACCTAGATAAAGCTTGTGAAGTTAAAATAAAAAAATCAAAACAGCAATTTTTTATAAACAGATGTCGATCTTCCGGCTATTCTGATAAAACCAGGGTGAGAGTTTCTCTTTCAATGTCTATTTTAGTTATATCTACATACATTTAAAAAGGCGTACGCTTGAAATATTATACAGTGTAAGAAACGCTATCCATCTGGTAAGTCAGTTACATATCATTACGCTAAAATTGTCGGTTTTGCTTTTGCTTTTTTATATTTAAAGAAAAAGAGGAAATATTTTGGAATAAATTTCAAGTAATTACAACGTATAGTTTTCATAATAATCAGGAAACCACATCATAATGCAATAATGGAAAAAAAAAAAAAAAAAAAAAAAAAAAAAAAAAAACTAAGTAAGCAGCAATCGAAAGGGCATAGTACAATGTATTTTTTAACACATAAATCCTACAATCTCGCCCTCGTCTCCTCGTTATCGAGATATAAAGTCTTAAAGTTTACTAATTTATTTGTTTAATTTGGGGAGAAAAGGCGTGGCTCTGATTCAGAAAGATTAATAATCAGATTAATATAAAATACAAAACATATTCAAAATATGTAATATAAAAATAAAAGAATCCCGCAAAAAAAGGCTATTATCAAATATGATACTGAACCAAAAAACGATTGAAGCATAGAAAATAGTGACACTAAGAACATGAACTTAATTCTAGTGCAATGATTACAATGGTCCACTTCCTGCGAAAAACAAAATTACAAGAGCGTTTCAAATGGAAGTGGCTCAGTTTGCACTAACTCGGACTTGTACCAAGCCATAGCTGCCAACTTTTATGTTTGTTTTTTTTTACCACTAAAATTTTACAGTAAATTTTTACTTATTAAATCGGCGAAATCATGTGATTTAATAATACAAAAATTTCTATTAATTTTTAGTGGTAGCAAAAAAGCGTAAATTTGGCAGCTATGACCAAGCATACCGAATCATGTCGGTTGGTTGGTTGATTTTATGATGGGCCATTATCTACACGAGGGATATAGGCCCTAGGGGGAGTGCCCTCCGTGTGGGTCTTTCTAAGGGATCCTAACCCGTATTTACCCGAATCATATGTCGGAGTATTGCGGAGCACTAAAGTGGAAATGGACAAGTGACTGGAGTTTGATGATGTTCTTACGTTGAAAACGTAATGACTCCCCCTTCCAACCTATTAAATAAATAAATTAGTAAATTTTAAAACTTTATATCTCGATAACGGGAAGACAAGGGCAAATGATTTATGCGTCAAAAAAAAAGTTTCACTATGCTCTTTCGATTGCTGCTTATTTAGATTTTTTTTCATTATTACACTAACGGCGTGGTTTCCTGGTTAGAAAAAGACCTGAAATGTGGCGAAAAAACTCATGGGTTTTGCGCCACGATAATGCGCCTTCTCACAGTGCCATTATTATTCGTGTGTTTTCAACAATTACGACTCCACAAGCTTGGTATCTACCTCATATGGCACCATGCGACTTTTTCTCATTTCCACGGTTGAAACTACCTCTTAATGGTCACCATTTTAAATCCCTTAATTCGGAAAAAGATAATTCTCTACGAACTCTGAACGTGTTTCACAAAAACGACTTTAAGGAATGTTTTGATGATTGGGGAAAACGTTGGCAGAAGGGCATTGCAGTCGGAGGAGATTACTTTGAAGGAGATGCAATAAAATTTGACCAATGAATAAATTACATGTGGGAATATCAAAAGAAAAAATATTGTAGAAAATTAAATACTATAAAATGAAAAAGAAAATAGGAAAAACTATGAATATATATATATATATATAATCTAATACGAACTAATTGATTTCTGATACTAAAAAGGACTTTACGCCGTGTAATCATATATGAAAAACAAAAACTGTACTTTTCTAACCAGCATACACACTTTATTACAAGATTTTAAAATATATTTAAAATATTAAAATCACAAATCTAAAAATACACCCAACATATCGAGTTATTTTTAAAATCATCTTCAAGAGTTAATGTATACGTCAACAAACACTCACGTTACACTACAGAAGTTATTTTCTAACTAAATGGATTCAAAAGTCCACAGTAATCTCCTAAAATCCACTTCCAATAAATACTATGGCGCGCTCTATAAAATCAAAAATAAATTAAAATAACTGTAATGGATATATCAAACTTCCTTCAATATACTAATCCAAACACCCGAAACTGCAAAGGAAACATTATCATTACAATCTTTACAATAATTGCTCTTATCGGATTGCCTTGTTTTGAAATTATCTTGACATTTCCAAAATCAATTATCAAAATATTACCTTTAAGAAATGTTCTCGACAAAGCTGTCGAAAGTTTAATGTACTTTAAATCATTTTTATGTTCTTTAACTCTTTATATCCTGAATTAATTTTCCAGCTACTTTTTAGATGCTCAGAATCCTCGATTATTCCCACCAGTTATTATTTTTTTTTGTAAAGTTTTCCTTATCTAATCATAGCATTTTTGCGATTCAATTAACTGAAAATTTCTCATTTGAAAAACCGGTGGTAACAGATTAAAAATTCTGTAAAAGACGCTCGTCTCGAAGAGGTTAAAGTGGTACTTATAAGTACTGTCAGGATAAAAAGGGTTATATCTTTCAAAGAGGCTTTGTCAGTGGCGTAGCGAAAGGGGTGAGGGCTTGATAACTTTACTACCAGTATTTTTATATACTACATTTAGCCTTATTTAATTCATAACGTTCAAAGATTAAATAAGGCTAAATATAGTATACAATTATACTGGTAGTAAACTGGTCGACCCCTCCCCCCCTCTTACGCTACGCCACTGGGCTTTGTCATCCCATTATACGACGAATCTGTACCATCAGTAAGTTTAAAGGATATCTTATAAAATCCAGAGAAAAATGTAGGGGGGATAGGGTCAATTTTTCTGCTTACAACACTAAATAAAGTCCTTGATTGGGATGTCACTGGTTGAATACTATATTTCATGAAAATCCTTTTTAACCTTTTGAAGAGGACTAGGTAGTATGAAATTTTCTATAAACTTGGCATAGTGTAGAGGTATAATTATCTGTATTCTTGTATTTATCAATTAATTTAAGAATAATATGTGGTTTATATCCATGTCTCGTACCAATAGTAACAATGTATTTAAGACTGTTTTCCAAGAATTCTTCTGAACAAACAATATGGGCTTGCCGAATATACAATTTAAAGACTGAAGTTTTGAAATTGCAATGTGCCGTCTTTGTAACAGGGATTATACAGTCTGTTTTCATGGATTTACGATAAATTTAACGTTTTAAATAGTTGCCTGCCTTAATAAGAAAAACATATATGAAAGGAAAGCAGTTATTATCCTCCAACTCCATCGTAAACTTAATATTATTGAGAATCTGGTTAATATCGTCAAAGAATTTTTCTAAAGACTGTCTCCCTCTCCCTCCCAGATAACGAAAGCATTAACGAAAACAACGTCAACATAACGCAACCATAATGTGGTTTTGGATTAAACACATCAAATCGGGTATATTATTAATGTCCGTGAACGTCTGTGTGTGTGTGTGTGTTTCTGTCTGTGCACTCCACCTTTGTACCCGCAAAGGCTCCGGGACCAGGCGACGCACGTACGGCGGACGCGGACCGAAAAATTCGCAAAAAAGGCGCGACGCTCAAGTTTCGATCCGGTCGGGATTCCGACCCGGACCCGGGGAGTTATTAATGAGCGAAAGTGTTTTAATTACCGACCGAAACCGAAGTTGGAAGAGAAGTCAAAACAGCGAAAAGTTCGCCTCCGCCGAGGGTTGCCGGTACACGTCCGGTCCGGGAAGGAAAAGGCAGGGGGTTCCCAGGGAGCGATTTAAGCACCAAACCGCAGCGCAGGTCCGACCCCTATCTCCGGAAGTCGGGGGGCCAGAAATTCGTAAGTCGCACGTACGCAACCGGGACGTCGTCAGGTCTCATAAATTCGAAAAATCGTTTCCGTGCGACGATTAGAACCGTAAAAATCCTTTAAAAATCGATCGATAAAAAATTATTTTTCTTTTCTTTCCGAGCTGCGATTCCCAGATCGGAGACGCACGGCCAGACGATTGTCTGGATCGGCATTTTCTTTGACGGAGGTGAGGTCACATGACGTTCAACTGGGGTTTTACAGAGGGGGGGGGGGCATCTCTGATTCTAAGAGGCGCAGAAATTCCAAACTTTGACAGGGCGACGCTAAATGGATTCTGATTTCAGAATATCTAAAAATTATTGTCATATCTTCATTACGAGCCGATATATTATTTTATTGTATAATTAATCATCGTTATTTGTATAATTAAAGCAAAAGAAAGATTTCCATTACAGTGCCGGCTAGATATTACGATTTTAAGAAGTGGGCCGCGTCTAAAAACTGCATTACGAGTATTTTCAGTTTTTGTTTTAGAGTGGCAACCAGATATTATGATAGGAAAAAGCGGGCTTCGCCCGTTATCGATTTTTTTTTTTTTTTTTTTTTTTTTTTTTTAGTTTTAAGTTTTTCTACAGCTCACTGTCTTTGAACTAGAACTCAGGTAGTCTACATAAGTTGTTTGAGGAAAAGCAGTGTCATCGCCAACCTCCCCCCCCCCTCCCCCCGCTTTTTATGACAGTGCCGGCTAGATATTAGGATTTTAAGAAGTAGGCCGCGTCTAAAAACTGCATTATTATTTTAAGTTTTAGTATTTTAAGTTTTTGTTTTAGAGTGGCAACCAGATATTACGATAGGGAAAAGCGGGCTTCGCCCGTTATCGATTTTTTTTTTTTTTTTTTTAGTTTTAAGTTTTTCTACAGCTCACTGTCTTTGAACTAGAACAGAACACAGGTAGCAGTGTCATCGCCAACCCCCCCCCCCCCCCCCGCTTTTTTCTTTTAACTGTGGTCCGTTTCTATAACTAAGAAACTATGTTACGGATGTCCACCAAACTGATTCCAAACATCATAATTAAAGTAATAAGGACCCCCTATCCAGATATTATGATAGGGAAAAGCGGGCTTCGCCCGTTATCGATTTTTTTTTTTAAGTTTTAAGTTTTTCTACAGGTCCCTGTCTTTGAACTAGAACTCAGGTAGTCTAAATCAATTCGACTCGACATCGATAGAGCTTACCGATTTTATTTCGTTTTTTCACCACTAGGGGGCGCTTTCCTATCTTCGGTTCTACGGGCATGAAAACGACGGGGTATGGCTCATTCGACTCGACATCGAAAGTCTTAACGATTTCAGTTATGATCATATAAACAGATTGCGCCACCTGGTGGCGGAAGGTGGAACTAACGTATACTGCAGCGCGTGCGCAGCACGACTGCTATACGGTGCCGCAGGCAGCGGGGACCCGAGCCGCAGGTTCGTTCAGTTAGAAGTTTATACTATTCCATGTGCAATTTAAGGGATTATCTGGTGCATGCGTAGCACGACCGTCATACGGTGCCGAAGGCAGCGGGGACCAGGGTCGGAACTACTGCTATACGGTGCCGCAGGCAGCGGGGACCCGAGCCGGAGGTTCGTTCAGTTAGAGGTTTATACTATTCTATGTGCAATTTAAGGGATTATCCGGTGCGTGCGCAGCACGACCGGTATACGGTGCTGAAGGCAGCGGGGACCGAAATCACCCACTCGTGGACAGCCACCCGTGAGGTATAGGAACAATAAGTCCATGAGGGGAAAAATAAACGCTACCCGACACCGATAGCACCCATCCGTTCCAACCCCCACCGCAGGAGGCGCCTGTTTATTAGTTTTGAAACAATGAATATAATTACATAACAATAATAAAATATAAAAGGTAAAAAATAACAATTTTTTGCAAATTGAAAGTTAAATATAAAATATTTTCGAAGTACTATAAGTTCATGATGTCCTAAATTTATGGTATTTTAGTTCAGAAAGTCAATGGTCAGTTCAGTCAATTTTTTTTTAAATTCTTTCGTAATGAAAGAGAAATTTTTATTGAGAATATTATAATTCTCTTTTAACTTTTGAGAGTTTGAAGGATTGAAAATGATATTACGAAGGTTATATCTGAGAGTTTCGTTCTTATCAAAAGGGAAGTGATGGATCATAAGAGGGCAGCATCCGAATATGTAGTGAACTGCATCTCCTTCTGCTTTATCGCATGGACATCTAGGTGAGGTTCTTTTTCTTATTCTATGTAAGTATTGTGGGAAACTGCCATGGTTACTCAGATAATACGGCAGTGTTGGCTGTTTGCAGAGATAATTTGGATCGACTTTATTTATAATTTTATAGGTATCTCTGCCCTTATTACATGAGTCCCAAATGGCTTGCCAGTCAGAGATGGTTTTCTTTTTAAAATACAATTTTGCTATTGAAATGGGGAACAACAGATCTTTTCTTGATTGATATTGGTCTTGTAAGATATGAACTTGGAAGAATCTTTTAAAGAAAAATAGCAAAGGCTTTCTGAACATAATATAAAGGGCGTTGGCATCTGGTAACTATTTGACGAAAAGGAAAAGCAGTTTTGTAGTCTTTAAGCCGATCTCTTGTGTCCATTCGCCATTTCTGAGCATTTTTGGGGTTTTACGAGAGAATTTTAAATTTGCGTCTTTATCACGTACAAGCACGACAGTTACTGGATACATTCTTCCATCTTTTTAATATACTGGTTTTTATCAATAATAGCGATTTTTCCGGATTTATCAGTCTTCGTGAAGAATATATATCACTATAACGTTTTAATTTTGAAATGCCTGTTTAACCTTTCAGTGCATGAATTTTTCTTTTAGAATTATGTTTTTTTATACTTATATTAAGAATTCAACACCAGAAATTTTAAGATAGATTTTTAACTTTATTTAGTAGCATATTCATATTATTTTTACAGGATTAATATTTCTATATAAATAAAGTGGTTGCAAAGAACTTGATTTATTTATTAAAATTTAAATAGAAAGTGTTGCTAATTAGCTACACTCTGCACTGTAGGGTTAAAATCTATTTTTTTTTTGGATTTTTATGGCTAAAATTTTTTCTATTAAGATTACATACTCAGGTCCGCCAACTGAATACCAATATTTTTTAACAGAAAATTTCATGGTAGGTTTACATTTCCGCAGTAACTTACGGTTTTTGCAAAATTTGCAAAAAAAATCTAAAAATAAAATTTTTCTAAGAAAATACCGGTATTCAAAAACGGACCATTTGGGAGCCCTGCATATTTCAAGTCTAGTTGTCTGTGTTTCTAAATTCGGTATACTTGAACAATACTTTCTAAATCTATATATAACTCTTTCCCATTTAACACTGTCGGAAATGAATATTTACAACAAAGTTAAATCATAGATTCCTCTTCCAATGAAAATTCCTTACTATAGATGTTAATAAAAGGCACTGGTTCGACTGCTGGCCAAATACTTAAATGGAGTGTTAAATGTGAAAAAAATTATGCAAATGCTATTTTGAAATTGTTTCATTTTCTTTATATATCTAGAAATATCTGTAATACAATATATTCGGCAAGTAAAAAATCCTTTTAAGTAGAGAAACATTATAATTTTACATTTTATTCATTTTACAAGCTGAGTATACATACACTTGAGTTTTGGTGATCTTCGGAAATTCATGTGAAAATCAAGTCCATTGCGTAATTTTAACTCGAAAAAGCGACATAAAGTAGTTTAGAAATGCAGGTTATTCGACTAATAGGTAGACTCAGGAAGTGCTGTTTTTAGAAAACAATACAAGAAGAAATGAAACAAAACAATTACATTTCATAGTTGTATGTTTAGCCCTTTAATGCTTTCATGTTGTTTTAAAGTTTGACGTTAACCCTCATTTTTTAGAATGTCTAGAAATAAGAATTTCTGAAACTTTGTCTCATAATACAAAGGATTTCTAAAATATAATTTTTTGACCCCTGCATCATTAGCGCATATATACGTCAAATTGCTTTTCAGAATGTCTGGTATGAATTTGGAACTTCTGAATAAAATAAAGTTCCTGAAATTCACACTAATGATACAAAGGGGTTAAAGATAGTCTTTAAATATCACAGCCGAATCCTCTTATTTAAACCTGGCATGCTCTGCCCGCCAGTGATTTCTAGTAACTTATTCTAATAAGTTTTCGAGGAAGTTTTTATGAATATATATGATGATGAAAACTCTACGAAAAAAACTGGTGGGAAAGTGCATGCCTAGATTGTGCAGCAGGATACGCCACTGTTCATTTCATTTATATTATTCCTTATTTCCTCCATCACCCAAGTTATTGAGAGTTATTTGCTGGAAAATATTCTAATAAGTTTTCGAGGAAGTTTTATGAATAAATATGATGATGAAAACTCTACGAAAAAAACTGGTGGGAAAGTGCATGCCTAGATTGTGCAGCAGGATACGCCACTGTTCATTTCATTTATATTATTCCTTATTTCCTCCATCACCCAAGTTATTGAGAGTTATTTGCTGGAAAATATTCTAATAAGTTTTCGAGGAAGTTTTTATGAATAAATATGATGATGAAAACTCTACGAAAAAAACTGGTGGGAAAGTGCATGCCTAGATTGTGCAGCAGGATACGCCACTGTTCATTTCATTTATATTATTCCTTATTTCCTCCATCACCCAAGTTATTGAGAGTTATTTGCTGGAAAATATTCTAATAAGTTTTCGAGGAAGTTTTTATGAATAAATAGAATGATGAAAACTCTACGAAAAAAACTGGTGGGAAAGTGCATGCCTAGATTGTGCAGCAGGATACGCCACTGTTCATTTCATTTATATTATTCCTTATTTCCTCCATCACCCAAGTTATTGAGAGTTATTTGCTGGAAAATATTCTAATAAGTTTTCGAGGAAGTTTTTATGAATAAATAGAATGATGAAAACTCTACGAAAAAAACTGGTGGGAAAGTGCATGCCTAGATTGTGCAGCAGGATACGCCACTGTTTATTTCATTTATATTATTCCTTATTTCCTCCATCACCCAAGTTATTGAGAGTTATTTGCTGGAAAATTGTTTATACTTTTTTTTACACATTGCTGGCGCTTAGTTTTCTTCTTTTAAGCAGGAAGCTCTGCCTATGAGCGTTATTCTTGGATGTTGAAATATTTAACATAAAGATTTTCTGCAGTCGTTCTTATGTTACAAATGGATAACAATGGTACTGTTTCTAGTCGAAGTATTTTGCATAGTTCACTAATTCCATAAATACAAATATTTTGCATATATTTAAGAAATAATGTAACACATAAAATACAAAATTATCGCCTGTAGATGGAGTTACATATATCCAAAAGACACGAATTTGCGTCAGCCGTCAGCAATGCGTTAACTAGGGATTCCAGGTTTTAAAAAAGAAATCTTTATTGAAATCTAGTATTAATTATGACCAGTGATATGTTTGTATTTCACTAGTTATAACAAATTTGAAATGAACCTTGTTAAAAATAGTATATATTTAGGATTTGACTGATTTCGTGTTTATACTGTAACACGAATTTCAAAGCTAGTTTTAATGAGTAAAAATCGTTAATATATTAATTTCCTATTAGTTTTAAGTAACGAAACATGACAGACAATTCTAATTTTAATAAGTTAAGACTAGTTTTTTTCCCTATTGGCTTAGTTAAAACTATTTCATACTAGTTCTTACTAAAGACCTCAGTTAAAGGTAGTTTTGATGAAGTGGAGAAATTATAACTGATTTTAACTATTTTCAGATTTTGATTGTGACATATCCACGAAATATATCCGATAAGAAATAAAATTTTAACTAAAACCGACAACGTAAAATTTTCAAAATAAAATTTAAATATACTGCTATCGTATTAGAGTAATTTTAAGGTAGAGTCAATTGGAAAATACCGTATATACTCGTGTATAAGCCGACCCCCAAAACCGAGATGCAAACAAGTTTAACACCAGTAATTCAGAATAATTTTCTACGCCCTGCTATATCTCATTTAATTGTGAATTATATAAGACGAAGAATATTATTGTAAAATACTGGTATTAAACATGTTTTCATCAGGAATTTTGGGGTCGGCTTATACACGGGTATATACGGTAGTTATATTTAAAGCCATTGGTTGTGCTTAAGCAATCGATGTGTAACATATAGAAATAGAAACATTTCTCTATAGTATAATTTTTGGCGTATAAGCCGAGGCACATTTAAAGTTGTTTTCGACCAGATAAAAAAAAAAAAATACAAAGCCGATTACTTTTACTTGGTACTTAGTCGATCTCATGTACTAAATGAAATTTCTGGTACGAAAGAAGCTTATTTTAGCTGCGGCTGGTACGCCGAAAAGTCTGGTAATTCAAAGATAAGAAGCAAATGTCATGTTTATTCATAAAGTTCTTTATTTTTAAAGTATTTGGTTAATTTTTTCCGGTGTTGGAAAAATGTTTTATCCCTATACTTATGTTGAAAATTCGCCAAGACAAAATTCTTGCTGGTATTTGTTTGCTAGACTAGCATTAAATGCTGTATCCCAGCAATAAAATAGCATAAACTACCATAAACATTTGCTGGTTCCACCAGAATTACCATCAAGTCATGGTGTGTATTGATCCACTTGATGCTGGCTAGCATTATAAAGCATATAATAGCAATAACTAGCCTATTTTTGTTTCTGGTACTAGTATAAACAGATGCTGGTTTCACCAAAATTACCCAGCAAGTCATGGTGTGTATTGACCCACTTGATGCTGGCTAGTATTATAAAACATATAATAGCATGAAAATCTAGCGTACAAAGCAATACATCGCAATAACTAGCCTATTATTTGTTGCTGGTACTATCATGAATTTCGACCTGGGGAGGATTTTTAGGGGCTAAATTTTATTAGGGGGGGATGAAATTCCGCCCTTAGGTAGAAACTCAATTAAACTTTCGCATTTACTTTAGTGTTATAAATTTCCCCTTTAAAATAATAATAATAAAATCTTATTTTCATGATTGGCATTTCATGTAAGCAAGCAAATTCTCTACTTTACAGGTCCCGATTACCGCTAGGGCAAACTTCCACTAGTAAATTTAAACAAATTTTTCGCCTTCTTTAAACCCCTTTTTCAAACATGAATAAATAAACATAATTTCTGTCAGGAATAAGTAAAAAAATATACATTACTGGTGGAAGTTTGCTCTTTCCGACCAGTAATTTCTAGTAATTTTTTCTAAAACATTTTCTAGGTACAATATACGATTCCATAAGTTGATGAAAACTCTATAAAAAAACTGGTGGGAAAGAGCATGTCTAGATTGGGTACAGGATTCACCACTGTTAAATACAGCATAAATAAGAATTTAATACAACGTGTTTCGATTTTTTTTTTCGAAAAACGAAAAATGGTGTTCTAGCTCTACGAGAGCAGAATCTGTTATCACCAGTAAGACGTACACGTTAATTGTAACGCTGTGTTGGGAGAACTTAACGACCTATTTTAGAAATGGTATTGTTCATGCTCAAACAGCAGGTGGAAAATCTAGACAATACGGTATACAAATTTAAAATGCGCGAAGATTAGTAGTTTAAAAGATTGCAGTAAAAGCGAAATTTAATCATCAGGTGTTGCCAACGTCAAAATGACGTTAGCGTTACTCACTGGCACGTTTGTGCTTTATAACAAATATTTGTTTATTTTAATCACTCTGGCACACACCTAAAGTATGTCAAAAAGGAATTTTTTCTGATTTTATTTTAAAACTGACTAACAAAAAAATCAAAACGAACCCGATTAGTGAAGATCGCCACCAGTCGTGATAATATCATTTACTCGTCCGTAATCGGGCAGTCTTTTAAAAAAAGAGTAAATTAGCGTGTTTTAGAGCCTTTAAACCTTTAATGTTAAACATTACATATAAAACTAATAATAATAAGAAACAAAATTAAAAAAACTCAATATTAAAATGAAGAGACAAAATATCACAATAGCAGAATAAAAAAACCCTTAAATTTTATTGAAATAATTTTATTTCCAATTGAAAAGTGTTTGTAAATATTATTATCTGGGCTTTTTAAAATCTGGCAACAGTATGTAAAAAATGCTATTTCAAACTATGAATTAAATCTCTATTCCGATAATGCAACTTTGAATAGAAAGTTGGAAGAAAACTTTAAAAAATAGACAAATTAAAAATAAATGATTGCACACTGTACATTACAATATAGTCGAGTATGTGCTGCAAAAGATGGTTAAATTGCTATGCATAGTTTTTGGTCCTATACTTTTTAACTAAAACTTTGTTAACTGAACAATCTTGACAGATTTTAAAATTAAATAACACTTAAAATAATTATTCGATTTTAAAACTGTTTGTTTCAGCGTGTTCATCATACATTTCTCTATATAACTACCAGTTTTCATGTTTTTATATGTAATAGTTTTTTTTTTAATATAAGCCGAGAAAGAGCTCCGGTCACAATGAATTTAATTACGGCAGTAGCAGCATTAGTTACTTTGTCAAAGAGTAGAGAGATACTTCAAGATAACGATGTATACAAAACAACCACTGAATGAAAAGACAGAGAAAGAGAGATATCCTGGTATCCTTGAAATGTGACGAACGATTATACGAAAGTTTACCTTTTAATGAAAGATTAGAAAAGAGTGTTTTAAAAAACCATTTTGATGATAAATAAAACATAGCCTTGGGTAATTTTTCACGCAGCCATTTCTGATTGTAAACACGAACTCTGTGTCACAGCTTGGCTCAATGTCTATGTCATGGAAAAGGTTCAACCTGTGCATAAAGTTACATATTTAGACGCTTGCACATATCGATAAGTGCGTCCCTGACTCAGTCTTGATAAACTCAGCCCCTTTTGTTAAGAAAAAAGAAATTACATGCGTTATTATTACTTCATCATCTGCTAATTTTAAACTCAACAAAACGCAGCTACTTTTTCCTTTATTTCTTATCCGGAAGAAGTTCCAATACATTCATGGAAAATAAAGAAAGAAACAAAAATTCTAAAAGAAGAAACTAGAGAGAAACTCATTTTTTCTTTGCCACAGAAACTCGAGAACACGTCCCAGGTGAAATCATCGCCTCTCTTCTACAAACCGTAGTTACTTTTGCACTTGTGGGCGGGCTACTTGTTTCCATATATGTCGATGCAGGTTGTAACATCCCCCCCACCTCCTGTTCGAGACCTTATGAGCCCGAGTGTTCCGTGTGCAAAGCGGTAGAAAACTCTCCAAACAGTGAACACGATCTGCGATCTTGGTTTGTTTAGTGAAACGTAGACTTTCAACCACAGTAGACGCTTGCCTTCACCTCTCTTCACTCTCCACACAGGAGTTCATTCGATTTTGGTTTTTCGATACTTCAGCGATTCTAAGGTGAGCTGCTCTTGAGTGTTTGAAAATTTAAGTGATTCTGGATTTAAAAAAAAAGTTTATGCTCAGCTTTTAGGAAACTTATGGTCTGCGAATTGATGGCAAAGATTGCTAAAGGATGCTTTTCTTACCAATTGCTGTTTGGATAGTTTTATTTTTCCCTGCATTGTAACTAGTGTTAGAGAAAAGAAATAATTGCTGTTTCTGTGAAAGCATACAATTATTGGATGCTTTGAACCACATTTTGCTTATTTGCAGTGTTTGCAGAATAGCTCCAGAATAAGCCTGTTGGTTCCTCTGGGTGATAAAGATAAGTTCTATTTTCAGTTACGGTTTCAACTGAAATGCAGACGATTTTTAATTCTTTTTTTTTCTGTAATTCAGTTTGCATGTGAATTATTTTTAATCATGTCGGAAATAATTAAGAATTTCTTTTTGTAGCAAGTTAATATTAACCCATCTATTCCTAGAAATATATATATATATTAATTCAAATTACTTGATTGCTACCACTTTTTTTGAAATTGTGTTTTTTTCACCTTACTTAATGGGTCCTAAACAGGGCATTAAATTACACGAATATATCTATATAAAAAAGTGGTGTCAATCAAACAATCTGAAGATTAATAATTTGAAAAAAGGTAAATATTAATGTCTTATCACCAATTATAACTTGCATTAACCTTCTTCCAAAATTTTCAAGTGATGCTTAGTCGTAAAATTTTTTACCTCTGCTGTATTTTTAATCATGGAATATTGACTAAAAAAGATAATTTCAAACTTTTTCACAACGAAATATGTTAATTGTCATTGCAAATATTTGTTTTTCTAAAAAAAGACTGAGTTTGGGAAAATTCCCTATTTAGGTGATTTCAAATTTTGACCGTAAATGTCTTGAAAGTAATTTCTATCATTTGTTTGTCAGGATTGTTAAATTTTTTTTCAAGTATTTTTTTAATTTTAATTGAAACAAAAATTAACGTTTAGTTTTGTTTTCCAAGAGTGAACTAATTATATTATTTTTTTCAATCTGTGTGTGTAGAGAAAATTTAACTTAGAACTAGAGTTTGCAGTTAAAATTTCAGAATAATTTTGAAAGTTTGGCGATAGCTTATGTGTTGTTAAATGTGCAATTCTTCAATTTTAAGCATGGCTAAAATATTTACAAAATATGTTGTTGAAATTAATTGTTTTCCTCAAAAACTAAAAAAGCATGTTGTGAAAATTTATAAATATTAAGCAATTAAGTTTTGCATGTTTATTATATGTCACTAAAAGTATTTTCAAAGTTTTTAGTATTATTGTTATTATTTTTATTATTTAAATAGAAAGATAAAAGTATTTATGATTATTACAGAATGAATTATACACATCTGTTTCTGTTATATTTCATTAGTAGAAATCAATGCAATGTTAATTAATTTATGCACATTGAATCCAATAATATTACTTTTATTAAATTACCAAAAATTGTTTGATTTAATGTTAATTATATGCTAAAATATCAATTTATTTAAAGCTAATTTTAAATATTTTTCAAGTAAATTATACTCAACTAAAATAAAACTTTTACTTTTGCATATTCAGAAAAATATACATGCAGTTTTTTTTTTCGGAATAATTTTAGATAACATTAAATGTTTGCTAATTATTTTTCTTAATAGAAGCATATACAGTATATTTAAATATATTTGCTATTAAGTTAAAGTATTATGGGATTATATTATTATTTAATACTTTATTTAAACATTTTTCGTGTTCTACAAAATTAAGAATTTTTTAAAGGATAAATTTTGAAAACTAAAATAAACATGATGTTTACATTATGCATTTCGGTGTACATAAACTCACACACATAAGAAATTATATTCCAGTTAGAGCTGATTAATATACAAAATCTATTTCATAAGTAAATCGTTGACTTTATTCACTGTTTTTTAAGGCCTTTTTAAATTTTCCAATTAAACACATAAACAGTTTTTCCAGTCACTTCGTATTGCGAAGATAATAAATATTGCTGAACAGTGCGAGCTGTAATATTTAAAATATTAATAATATTTAAAATATATACTAAAATAATATTTTGGAATCTTCAATGACTTATGACATTCCTCTTCTGAATTTAATTAGGAGATAATGTATGGGATAAGTTAGATTTCCATAATATTTTTTAAGTAAATAATAGAAATTACCTTTGAAAGCTTTGGACTTCGGAAATAATAAAAATGTAATGCATAAACACTTACGGAAGCTTAATTAAAATGATGCTTTGACATCTTACATGATTAATGTCATTCATTTGTATAACAAAGCAAAGCTTTCAAAAAAGATTATAAATGAAAAGCTGCCGTCAAAACAATTTAAAAAAATTAGTTAAATTAACTGGTAAGTAAAAAATAAAAAGTTTGAAAGAAGTCATATTTTTCTCTCGTCTGCTATTTTCGGCCCTGTTGTGAGAAACTGGAGATCTTTCAAGCGGGGGCAGATAGAAACTATTTCGATTAGCGGATGGGATAAGAATAGAACAACTTTAAATTTGCCTCCCTCTCACTGGCACAAATGGAAGCTTTTTACTATTATCTTTATTGGTACTTTAAAATGACATTTTGACAGGTGGAATGAGTCATGTCATTCTTTTTCTGAAACAGGGCTTATAATTGGCAAATGAAGGGTTACATAACATAAATTTTCATAATATTTATTCTTCTTATTTAATTGCAATTATTTGTAAAAATAGTGAAAAAAATAATAATGCTTATGGAAACGAAATTTTTTTAAAAATGCTGTTTATTGAATAAACACTTATGGGATCGAAATTAAGATGACATGTTGACATCTCCAGTGACCCATGTCATTCTTTTTCTGAAACTAGGCTTAAACTGAAAAATATAGCATACATAATTTACATAATATAATTTCCATAAAATTTTATCTGTCTATTTTATTTTAATTATTTTTAAAGCTTTGGATTTTTGGAAATAATAAAAATGTAAAGTTTATCAAACAAACACTTGTGGGAACTTAATTAAAATGATACCTTGATACCTTACATGATTAATGTCACTCATTTATGAAACAAAGCTTGAAAGGAAAATTATATGACAAGATGTGAAACGCCTTATAATTAGGAAATAGACTGTTGCACAGCAGAAATTTCCACAAAATCTTCCATTCCTTTCTTTTAAATGGAATTATTTTCGAAAGCTTTAGATTATTGAAATAATTTTAAAAATATATTTATGAAATAAATGGAAACTACATTAAAATGACATTTAAACATCTTCAATGGCTCGTGTCACACTTTTTCTGAAGCAGCACTTATAATTGGGAAATGGAGCTTTGCATATCTAGATTTTCACAATATTTTATATTCCTATTTAATTGGAATTATTTTTGAACGCTATAGATTATGGAAATAATTAATAAATTTTTGTGAAAAAAATGTTTATGGAAACTAAATTAAAATGACATTTTGATATCTTCTATACTCCCCCCCCCCTCACCCCCTAAAATAGGGTTTATAATTGGTAAATAGAGCAATGCATAAAGTAGATTTCCATAATATTTTTTTATTCCAATTACAGTGATCTCTCACTTATACGCGATGTTCAGTAATTACCTTTTCATACCACTATTTTAAAACAGTAAAATTCGATTCATAAATTCTGCGATTTAAGAAGATGAAAATTACCCTAAAAAAACTGGTGCTGAAAAATGATTTCCGTATATCGCGTTTAAGTGAGAGATAACTGTAATTGTAATTATTTTTGAAATCTTAAATTGGGAAAATAATGAAAAAAAAAAGTCTTGAAATAAAAGTTAATGCATATAAAATCAAGAATGACTCATGCCATTCTTTCTTTCTTTCTTTTTTTTTTTTTTTGAAACAGGACTTATAGTTGAGATATTATGCCTTACATAACATAAATTTCTATAATATTTTTCTTTCCATTTAACTGGAATTATTTTTGAAAGTTTTAAATTGTGGAAATAGTAATGAAAAAGTTTATGTAATAAATGCTTATGGAAACAAAATTTTAATTACACTTTGACACCTTAATTCTTTTTTTTTTTTTTTAACAGAGCTTATAATTGGGAAATAGAGCAATGTATAAAGTAGATTTCCATAATAGTTTTAAAAGCTTAAATTAGGAAAATAATGAAAAAAAAAGCTTTTGAAGTAAATGATAATGCATATAAAATCAAGAATGACTCATGCCATTCTTTTTTTGAAACAGGACTTATAGCTGAGAAATTATTCACATAACATTAATTTCTATAATATATTTTTCTTTCCATTTAATTGGAAGTATTTTTGAAAATTTTAAATTATGGAAATAGTAATAAAAAGTTTATGAAATAAGTGCTTACGGAAATAAAATTTAAATGACATTTTCGCACCTTCATTTTTTTTTTTTTTTTTCTGAAGCAAGACATGTAGTTGGGAAATGCATAAAGTAGATTTCCATTAAAGACATTTTATTACAATTACTCGTAATTGTAAATATTTTTGAAAACTTAAATAAGGAAAATAATAATAATAAAAAATCTTTTGAAATAAATGCTAATGGAGATAAAATCAAAAATGACTCATGTCGTCATGTCGGTTTTTTTTTTTTTTTTTTTTAAACAGGATTTATAGCTGGGGAATAGTGCATTACATAACACATACTTCCATAATATTTTACATTCCCATTTAACTGGAATTATTTTCGAAAGCTTTACATTATGGCAATAATATTAATAAAAGATTTATGAAATAAATGCTTATGGAAACGAAATTAAAATGACATTTTGACAGCCTGAATGACTCATATCATTCCTATTATGAAACAAAGCTCATGACTGGAAAATGAAGTGTTACATAACATAGATTTGTATAATATTTTTTCCTTCTGTTAACTGAAAAAATGTTTAATACTTTAGCTTATAGAAATAACTAAAACAATAAATATTTATGAAATAAATGCTTATGGAAACGAACTTAAAATGAAATTTTGACAGACTGAACGACTCATGTTATTCGTATTATGGAACAGGATTCATAATTGAGGAATAGACCAGTACTTAACATTAAATTTCCCTAATATTTTTCTTCCTATATGAAAATGTAACTTCATCACTTCAAAGTATATAGAATTTTATGGGCCACTTTTACCTGACTAACTGAAATTATTTATTTATTTGCTTATTTTGAAAGCTTTAGATGAAACAAATTAAAAATTAATTCTTATCACTAAAGAAATTAATTATCATTCTTTGGAATGTTATAATTGAATTTAATTCTTTTTTCATGCTAATAAGTAAGTAAATATTGTATCCAATAAAGAGATGGCTGATTTCTTAATTGAAATTTATGGCAATTAAGCTTTAATTCGAAATGCAGAGTTGCCAAGTCTCCGGCTTTTTGCACATGAGTAATTTTTTAGAGAAAAATATTGTTCTTTCAAATCACAGAATGCTAGACTTAAATAAAACAAAATTTTTTGTACTAAACTACTGGTATCCAAAAAGCCGGAGACTTGGCAGGTCTGCAAATGCCATAAGGTGCCACTGTTTAATATATATGTTAAACAGTAAATATTTGGGCTAAATAAAACTTAATTAAGCGCCCGATCAAGTCATTATTGTTAATGGATAATATCCACACACGTTGATTTTTAAAACTATTGGATTGTTCGGAAAGGTCCTTCTTTTTAGGAAAACCAATTCGTACCGGAAAATTCTGCCCGTCAATTAGTAGATATCGGAATTATCATCTAAGAAATAAATAATAGAATTTTCCGGTACGAATCAACTTATCCAAACGAAAGGACTTCTCGAACAACCCAATATTTACCTATTTTGTAAAATTATATCTATAGTAAACGTATTTAAAACAGGGTCTTGTGAATTCACAAGCCAATAATTATTTTTATATATACTCACTAATGTGTACGTACACTGAAATCTAGTTATTTTATTAACAAAATCTTCTTTTCTCAAAAGGCTCTACTTTTTTAACTATCCATCTTCATGTTTCACAAGATGTATGCAAGTAAACAGTTCCTGCTTTCACGGATATTTGAATTTTATATTTCCATTAATGGGATAGAAAAGCGAAAATCTTATTGATTGGAATATTGCAATCTTTCAATGAACTACATGATGCATTTAATACAAGTATAATATATATATATATATATATATATATATATATATATATATATATATATATATATATATATATATATATATATATATATATATATTGTTTTTGTAACATTTTTTCAGTAAGGTATTGCGGCAAAAAACAAGGTAAAATCAACTGTAACAAATGATGAAGGAACAAATTATGATACAATATATAAAATAATAATAATAATTAGTAGTCAAGTTTTTTATAACATCTGGCGTATGTGACGAGTATAATAACAAAGCAGTGCGGCGCGAAGTGGTTTTCTGAACCTGTAAAAGTTGTTTCCCAACACCGATATTTTTACTGCAGTTGAAGCATGAATAGATCTATCCAATTTACGAGATACGATTATATATATACTCATTTGACAATAGCGAGGTTGACTTTACGATTTATTTTGTTTTCCAAGAGGGATGTATCATATAAAGTCAACTTTTTCATGTATATCTACAATTTAATTAATAATAACAGTAAATTTATACAAGAATATGCGATATTTCCTCAGTTTTTCTTTTTTCGAGAGGGATATATAAAATAAAACGTTTAAATTTATATTTACTAAGTTAATCTTGATTATAAACTTATACACGAATATGCGATATTTCCCCCCTCCCCCTTTCTTTTTATTTCCCCAAGAGGAACGTGTTTAAACCAAACTTTTATTCACACATGAGTATGTTTGGTACCGTAAAATTATACATAATCTATGTAATTTTTTTTTTAAGCGATAATAATAAATTAATACAATGATATAATATTTTTTAGAAGGCAAATTGAATTTCCGAATTTCAAACAATTATCTTCCTTTACGGATATGGCTAATGTAGTTATATAGTATCATTATACATCAACCCATTTTAGCCTAGCATTGCATTAAAACAACACCATAGCTAAAACTACCTTTTCTGTTCGAACACCAGTAATTCGGAAGCGAAATGCTTTATGACAAAAACTCCTTGAAAAAATATGTGACCAAATTTCTATTCTAAAAAAAGTGATGTGAAATGCATTTTTTTTAATTTTTAAGAGAAAAATAATTCCGGTCATAATGAGTAATACAAAAAAAAAAAAGATTAATTTTCCGAAGCTGTAAATTTTATTTACCTTGAATGGTTCATCTGATGTAGTTAGTGGACGGTTAGTTGATAATGAATCATATTGGAAGCAATTATGCAATGTTTCTACAATTAAAGAAATTATTATAGTGTTAAATTTATTATTTAATAAATAATTATACAGTAATAATATATAACACAGCTCATTTTGAATTTGGAATATTTTCTAATGCCTGATATGAAATATTAAAGATTCCAGATATTCAAAACGTACAGAAAAAAAATCTATCAAATATCATTCTGTCAAACTTTATAATATAGATAGAATGATTGAAATGTTTTGAAGCCTTCAGGCCTAATATTTCATAATTCATGAATTGAATAGTTTTTAAGCATTTTAAAGATATCACAATAAATTTGATTATTTTCTCTGTTTTTCACCTTGTTAAATTATTATTTTATGTTTTTTATGACATAGTGTTACGATTAATGGTTGTTAGTTCTCCCCCAGCTTATCAAAACAATATTGTTAATCATTATGTGATACACGATATATGATTCTTATATTTATTTTGCATCTATTGTTACTTGATTTGTATGAGAAAATATTATTACCAAAGTGCGTTTTCTTCTGGCATGAAATCCTGAATGTACTATGGATGCAATCTATAATGTTATTTAATGGAAATTCATTTATTGTCTTTTGCGCTTTCTCAGATCAACAAAAAATATTGTTAATATTTTCTTTTAATGATATATACATATATATTTTCATTTTTTAGATTTGAAATAAAGTTTGAGCTTTTTATCATTTGTTTTATATTATATAGGAGAATATTAACACTAATCCTCTCCATCCTTCTTATAAAATCCTGTATAGCAAAATACTTCAACAGTATATTCTGCAAAGTTGCTCAAACCTTTCACCTCTAGATTTTAGATCTACCATAAAATCATGACCAACGGGATAGGGGTGGAGGGATTTAAGAGATATTCAGTTTAATTGGGTTTACACTATTAACCCCATCGCGACGAGCGTCCTTTACAGAATTTTTAATCTTTTACCACCGGTTTTTCAAAACAGAAATTTTCGCCTAATTGAATCGCAGAAATGCTCTCATTAAATAAGACCAATTTTGCAATAAAAAGTGACTGGTGGGAATAATCAAGGATTCTGAGTATCTTATGCGTCACGTATACGTGTTGCTCGTCCCCAAGGGGTTAAGGACTGTTTATTTTTAATAACATTTAGCATATTTATAGCCTATAAGTCCCTCTTAATATGTTTTTAATATATAAAAGAGAAATTAGCTGTGTAATTCAGTATGTATGCATGCATGTGTGTATCGATTGAAAATTGAACCACGTATGGATACAACCAATGCTAATAAGACTTTAATATACATACAAAGTGTTACGTTAATTTATGTAAGTCACATTTCTTGTCAGATGCATGCAAAAGTACATTTACGAGATGTTTACTAAAAATAATTGTAATTAATAATCAATATATATATATATATATATATATATATATATATATATATATATATATATATATATATATATATATATATAAACTTATTGCAAAAATTAACCATTGAAACAGAAGTAACTGACCAAATGCAATGAATATATATATATATATATATATATATATATATGCAGAGCATAACGGAAATATTATTATCATTATTAAACTATAATTATAGCGGTTCTCAATAATAAATATTATATATGTAACATCTATTTCTAGTATTTGTCCGATATAGACCGCTACTGTGTATTTCAGCTGTGTACAGTGGCTAATACTAGCTTCATAAGATGACGTATGCTTTTAAATAATAAATATACCATTTCAAATTTCCTATAAATTAATTACCAGTAAAAAATTGTTGTAATATGCTATATAATAATAATAATAATAAATTACATAAAAATATTGTTGCTATTGTAATGTTACAAATATTCATGCAAATAAATAGGAATAATATATAATGAATAACAATAATTATTAAATTGTAATAAAGAATAACTATTGTCTAAGTAAAATTAATTTATAAAGCGTATTGAGAACAATCGCTTTTAAAATTCAGTGATCACGTACTTTTACAATTTGTCTCATATACGAGCACCCTCTTATAAATCTTAGAGCTTTTAGAAGGGAAGGTCACCATACTATGACGTAACAATTACACATTTTCTTAAAAGATTTAAAAAAAAATTGTAATGTGCAAAAAGTTTTATGAAATTAAAACGGAATTGAAAAACAAATTAAACGTTATAAGTAAGCTAATAAAAAATAATATAATTCACGTAACAGTAGTAATTTGATTTACTGCATTTCTGATTAAAAAGTACAAATATATAAGTGATTGGAAAAAGTGATTAATTTTGAAAAACACTACTCTTCAGAAAGAAAAAAAAATACGAAATGTTACGAAAAATCCTTCTAAAAATTGTCTTTATCATCCATTACTTTTTGTCCGGAAAGTTTATTACCCTTTGACTACGGATCGAGACATATACGTAGTCGACTTATTATTATTATTATTATTATTATTATTATTATTATTATTATTATTATTATTATTATCGTACCACTTTTTGAAAAATAGTCCCTGCCATGCACTTATAGTACAAGGCCTAGAATACACAGTGTGGGAAGCGGCTACAAAATAGTACTAAAAATTTGATTCCGATAAATGTAGAACGATGCTGAAAAGATGACGTGTCGATCGCAGCGACATCATCTACCAGTGGCGTAGACAGGGTGGAGGTCCAGATGGTTTGGATACCACTAATTTTATAAAAATATTTTTGATTTTTAGATAACTAATCGGAGAATTTTCTGCGATACTGAAGGCGAAGAAAACTTTATAATATTACTGGTTTCAAGAGCATTCGACCCCCCCCCATCTCTGGCTACGCCACTGTCTGCTAGCTTTTTTCAACGCAAACATTGTATAAGAATCGAACTGAAAAAACTGTGCAGCTGGTGGTAAATATTTTAAATAATTAAATTATACCCTATTTCCTTTGACTTGGAGAGTGATTTTCATAAGCTTTCAAAACATCAATGATATTGATCATGGTCAAAAAACGTGATGCGCATTCTTTTGTGCCTGGTTGCAGTACTCGATACAAGACAGCAAACTAGAAACTATCCCTATTTAGCATACCAAAGGATGAATCTCTACTAGAAGAGTGGAAAAGATTAATTCCTAGATATGGTAAAAAAACTAACTTCAAAATCAGTTACATCCAAAGCCATTAAATAATAAGCCCAGTCAGATAGTGTTAAATTTGTTAGCAACACACTAGCGCCAAACCTCTGCTGCGGAAGGAGGACAAAATAGAAGTGGGTCGCAGAGAAACGATACGATTTATTTATATCGATATTTTACACGATTTTTATCGATGTTTTGTTTTTGCACTTCCTTTAAAAGCTTGCTAATTATTGGGATCTTTTACATTAAAGCTAAAACTATAATGAAAAAAAAAATGTGGAAATTTACTGGATTAATATTTCTATATAAATATAGTGGTGGCGAAGAAGTTGATTTATTTATTAAAAGTTAAATAAAAAGTGATGGAAATTTACATCACTATGCAATTAACCCTTTCCGGCACAGACAAATTATGTTCGTAAAATGTGAAATTACTGACTGACACCGGAATTTACAAACGACTTTCTTAGAAAATATGAACTCCTTATTTTAAGCTTTAATTTTAGAAGCAAAATTTTATTAAAATATTCTTGGTGCCGAATGCAGCACTCCCAACCGCTAGATGGCGCTATTTTCAACTTGCGAAAAGTTTCCCATTTATCTGACTGGGCTTATTATTTAATGGCTTTGGTTACATCTGAAAAATACACTTACAAGAAGATTTTACTAATAGAAATTATGTTCATGTTGTCAATAGTGAAACGGTTACTTTTGCTAGAGGTAAATTTTTTTTGAAGCAGATGTCGCTGCGATCGCCCTATTATTGTACCCCGTCGTTGCACTTTTATCGGCTACAATTATTTAGCACTTTTTAAAGCATTGCCAGTTTGGTTTTTTTTTATATACCGAAATTTCGCATTCACACCAGAAATTCCCGATAATGTTATTAGGGTTACTTAATGGCAGATATTTCTTAAAGAAAAAACTCTTGTTTCAGAATTTCGGGTTTGAATTCGAAAATTTTGAATTAAAAAGCGGTAAAACCTTTTTCCACACTATGTATTCTAGGCGCTGTAGTTAAACATTAAACACTGTGAAAAAGAAACGTTTCAATATTTTTGGGGGCCAATAGCAGGTGGTGCCGACTTTTAAAAAATATTGAGTGGGCTCAAAAATATTTTGGTAAAATGGTACGGCCATTTTGTTTTCTTTAGAAGGTAGATCAATGAGAACAAAAGATAGCTTTAAGTCAAGTTATTACGTTTTAAAGTAAAGTATAAAGTTGTAAATTTATTAAATTAATATATTTCAAAGAGTAAAAATAGAATAGTCCTTAGAAATACACTGACATTTACAATAATATCATCATATCATGAACGCAACTTCAAATTGAAAGCGCAAAAAGGTAAACGACGAGCAAAACAAACATTTAAGCCATTTAAGTGTTTTATGGGTATTAGTAAAGGCATTAAAAAATGGTCATTCTCATATACTTATGGTCATACACAATGATGATATGGCCATATACAATGTCATTTACAATGGTCATATACTTATATCGCGTTCACGTTAGGAAAGTTAAGTCACTTAGCTTAACTCCTTTGAACTGGACAACCCGGAATTGGGTTTCACCCATTCACATTACTAAACACAGTACCAAACGTTTTAACACTTTATATCACCGTGTTGCATATCTTCAACATACACAAAATGCATTGCTACGCATACAAATGACTTTAAAAGATGATTTTATTCATTACATCTATCTCCCAACACAGCAGTTAATGTAAATTGTTCATACAATCCTCAATACACGGCGATACTGAATTAATTTTTTCTGCCACATTTTTATTTATCATTTGAGCAGTTTTGCATCTTTATTGCTAAAATGAACTTCGTAAACTTTCTAAAATTAAAAAGGCTAGAGACGACCAAAAATAGATTATTTTACTAAGGTAATTTCGTATACTTTGCAATTTTGTATTGGAAAATTGACAATATTTACGAGAAGTATGCAATTTTCTGTTTATTGCAGCTGTGAAAAAAGTACCTTTTATAGTTCAGTATAATTTATTTTTATGCTCTAACTTTTTAAAATTATTTTTTACATCTTTAAAATGATGTATTCTAACACTTCAGTTAATATTTTTCAAATCGGAGTTGTTGAGTTACAAAGGGTTAAGAGACTTAACTTAGCCAAACAGATTTCTGGGCATGCGCATAAGGTATTAAATTTGTAACTAAACTATACCTAGTTTATTATTGTTTTCATTTATTGCGGATTTTTAAATAAGTAAACGATTGAAAGTATCATTCAAAAAGTTGATTAATAGCTTGTAAAAGTCAACTCGAAATTTAAAAGTAGTTTCAAATAAGAAAAAGAGTACAGAAGACAGAGTTCTATTCAACTCATAGTTAAGACAGTATCGGAAGTTCAGAGAGTTTTCGAAACTTGCTCTAGTCGAAAATTTTTATTCCGGGTCGTACGCTTTAAAAAACTTCAAGTTAAGTGACTTAACTATCATAAAGTGAACATGATATTATATTCGTATACGAATATAATATCATGTTCACTTTATGATAGTTAAGTCACTTAACTTGAAGTTTGTTCGGAAAGTTCCTTCCGTTTCGGAAAAGCAATTTGTAGCGGGAAATTCTGCCCGTCAATTATTAGAGATTAGATATCGGAATTAATCTATAATAATTAAATGATAGAATTTTCCGGTACGAACCAATAAAATGTTTTTTAGGGTACAAAATAAATAAATAAATAAATAATAATAAAATAAATAATGAAGTAGAACGATGAAAATTAGGTACGCTGGGCTAACAAATTAGTGGCCAGGATTGTGCTCCACGGTCCCATATATGTTGGCACTACTGGATAGATAGGTAGAGATAAACATGCAGGACCATGATCACGGTATAAGAAAATTTGCACGAGATCTCTTACAAAATGCGTCCAAATAAATAAAAACAGTATTATAGAAATCTGTTCATAGGTTACAAAGTAAATAAACAAGGTTTCTTCAGGGGTCATTAAACTTTGAACTACTGCGGGCGTAACCCCCCCCCCCCTTCTCAAATATACATATGGATAAACATTTGCATTTGCAAATCAAATCAAATCTAACAAGAACGAAAAATCATGCGTCAAGCATAGATTATGTAGCACTTTCCAACGCTTCTAAAATAATTTTACAAATCATTACCGTTTAATAAGCTGAAAGATGACATCTAAGTAAACAATTTTGAAAACGCATAACATATTTAAAAACGTAATTTCAGGAATTTTCAATATATACAATATTCGGAAAAATATCCGAATACTTTTATGTAGCCCTGTATATGATCTATAGATTTGTATATATACATAGGATGCTAAATTTTAGTTTACTTAGGAAACGCGTAGCACAGTTTAAATTCTCCTTCTGGAGTTTCTGTCAATAAACGGAAATGTGTTCACGAACTTTTGTGCTGCCCTGTATAGGATCTGCAGAATTTATACACACCACGTAATAGACAAAAAGCTAGTTAAGATTAAAATCGCGTTCAGTAACTTAAAACGCACTTCCAGGAATTATTGTTAACAGTCAGTAGAGAATTCTTTTGTGTGTCCCTGTAAATGAACGATGACTGCTATACACACACTATTCTGTAGTAAGCCGCTTGTAATACACCTTAGTAATATATATAAACTTCAATGCGTTTAAAATAGTGGAACATTATTTAAATAAGCCGCAGACGATTTTTCTCCATAGACGTAATGTAACGGAATTATTTTGACTGTCCCTGTAAAGTAACTCTAAGTGCTATATACCTACTATTCCATATTAAGCTTCTTTTAATGCATCTTAGTGATCTATATAAATTTCAATGCGTTTACAATAGTGAAACATTTTAAAAATAAACCGCAAATGATTTTTCCCCATAGACCGCAATGTAACGGAATTCTTTTGAGTGTCCCTGTAAAAAAACTATAAGTGCTACACACTTCAGTTGAAATAGGGAACGTGTCATTGATAACGACAATAACATATAAAAATTGCAGAGCAATCCGAGCATATTTACGGGAGTTAGAGCACGGACAGACGGCCAGACAAACCGAAGTCATAAGCACTTTTCAACTAGGTTGGAAAGTGCTAAAAATGATAACAATAATTTTATGCCTTCGCTTATCTTGTTGGCTTTCGAAATAGAAAAAAGAAATTGTTTGATTAAAAAATGAGGGAGAAAGTAATTTATTGACTAGCTGTAACGCATTTGGAATTCAGTTAGTAAATATTATCTTTTTTTTTGGTATTGTTCTATTTATTCAGTAGAAATTAAAAAAAAAATCTAATGTAATTTCTAAAATCTAATTTCATCTAATCGCAGGATTTTCAGTGATTAAGCAAGGCGAAAATAACTTTAAGAAATTAGTGTTATTTTGAGCATCTAGTCCCCTACTCGGCTACGCCACTGCTCAATTTTCATTTTCAAACAGTAATACCCACTTTTGACACTTACTTGAGTTCCTCGAATCAAATCAGTCCGGAAAGGTATATAGTTTAATGCATTTTACTTAAATCTCCATAAAATTAGAGGGGATCAACATTTGATACTGTTAAAAGCATGGGACAAATTTTTACACACCAAATAATCATCGAAGTGAAATGTTTCCTTTTTAATGTGGTGAAATTCATAGCCATAAACATATTCCACGCATATTTTCAAGTCAAAAAAATATTTTTAATTTTGAAAATCGTTAATAAATTCATATTCAAATAAATTAGGAATTTTATCCTACATTAATTTTTACATAAAAAGAATAACCATCCTAAAAAAACTTGGCAATGTGAATTTTTAGTTTATTCCTATCATTAGATATCGATGCATTGAGTTTTCTTTTATGCAATTTTTCTTATTATTAATTGAATAAAACTGTACTTTTCCCTGTATGATTTTAGTATTATTTTTCTAAATTTATGGCTAATCTCCTAAAACATTTTCTTTTACAACTCTGGGAAGATGTAAGAAAACGTGTGATATATAGAGGAAAGTGTGTGTGTGTGGGGGGGTGGGGGGGGGGCGAGAAACTGGGTGCCTGGGCCGTAACCAGTCGGCAAAGTTAGAGGGGGCTTTGAAGTATTTTGGTGGGGCTAATTCATAGCTTGTCTTTTTCCTCTACGTTTGTGATATATAAATACAGACAGAAGTAGAGGGCAAGCCCCCTCTCTCCCCTGTCATAGAACGTTTGATTACAAAGTTTAAATTTTTTTTTTGTAATATAAATTACATTAGTATTGAAAGATTATTAAGTCTAGAGGTGGCTCAAGAAGTTGCTAGCTGGTACTTAGCCCACCCTGCTATCGTCTGTTACAGCCCTGCTGGGTGCATTGAACTCATCGCAGCTACCTTCCGCCTGGTTCGCTCTCAGGGAGGAAAAAAAAAAATTAGTCCTACACTTTCTATATTCCCAAGAGAAATATAAATAGAGCTTTCATATTCTGAAAGAACTTTACAACCTTTCTCGAAATAAAATTTGGCTCCTGAAATTAAAAGTGAAAATGTTTCCAGATACATTTCATCAGTAGAAGTGTGAAAGTGGGATAGAAAAACATAACTTTGGGCAAAAAGAAGAGTGATCTTTTGTGCTGGCAAAACGCGAACTCATCCTACGCTTTCTTCCCAAGAACTCAAGTCACATGACATCCTTCCCCCATCCACCCACAGCATCCAATTATAGACATCCCATCACCAAATATGGGCGAGCGAACAGATCGGTCCGAATTTCAGGCTGTGAAAATGATAGCGAGCCTTCCCTTTTAGCCCGTGAATCAGTTTTTCTACTTCTTGAACCCTTTTTTTTAAAAAAAAACAAGTTCTAGACATTTCCAGAGACGTCAAAAGCACTTAATGAGGGAAAAAAAAGAAAAGAATTATGTATTATGATTGCTTAATTGCCTTTAAAAAGCGTGTAGTAGCTATTTCGTAAACAATTAATCCTGTGTTCTAACGAAAATTACAGCTAAGAGAGCAGAGGATTTTTAATAGTTAATTCGCGTGACGTAAAACTGGTAATTGAACTGCTTTTTTTCGTTCTTTTCTTTTCTTTTCTTTCATTTTTCTTTCACAATTTCCTTTTTTAATGCGGATACTAAAAAGTGAAAACTGTTAACTCGTCGCGTATACTTTTAAAATTGATATTGCAAATATATTGTTATAGTTAGACCAAATTTGGCAACTTTTTGTTCTAAAAAATTATGTGTTGGAGGAGTCCGCAATAACAGCAATTGATAAAAATCAGAAACGGCTTTTATACCCTATGCAACCCTTAGAATGCCAGCTTCTAAAGAAACTATTAGGTATTAATTAGTTATATTCATAGGCGCCGACTTAACCCTTTCCGGCACAGTGGTCCCAATCCAGACACACCTAATTTTAATTCCAAACTTGCATGCGACACCAAGAATATTTTAATAAAATTTTGTTTCTATAATGAAAGTTTAAAATAAGCAGTTCTTATTTTCTAAAAAAGTCGTTTGTAAATTCCGGTGTCAGTGAGTAATTTCTAATTTTACGAACAAAATTTGTCTATGCCGGAAAGGATTAACGGAGCAAATCAGACAAACTTCTACCTCTAATTTTAAAATGTTACCTTTGTCTGAACTATTTTGTCTAATGTGATTAAATAGGATATAAAAAAAAGTGGTAGAAGTATGCCCGATTACCTATTTTGCCCCTGTGAAGTCTGCGCCTATGGCTATACGGTGCATTTTTCGACCCTTAAATTTTAGGCCCATCGACAATTCCGCAGTTTCACCCTCTTTTCTCTCTAAAGTTGTTTACAATGATAAGTTTTCTATCCGCCTCTTTATTTATTCATATAAGTAAAGAGAACTCCGATATTGAACTCCGATTCTTTTTAAAGTCCGCAAAAATTTGAATATGTTATTGAGCTGAATATAACATCTTGTTTAGAAACGATCATCATTATTGTTAACCTATTTTTATAACACATCCCTAAATATTGCTCAGCGAGCATATCGGTCGGAATTTCAGACTGTATTAATTAATCCATTAACCCTTTCCGGCGCGGACCACTTACCGTTATAACCGCCTTCGTAAAAGCGAACATTTATATTATACCAGTGGGCCCGTGCGAGGATTTCGTACTGCAATCAAATATTTTTTATACATTACATATATTAGGGACTTTTTAACAATATCTAATATTTTTTAGATACGGGTCTAAACTTCTAAAGAAAAAAATAAGGATAAAATATTTGTAAACAACATTTGGTTTTTAGTCAAGCCAGAATATCATCTAATTTATTCTATCAAAGTTACAGTAAAACTGATCCAGAAAAGCAAAAGGCACGCGCGAGAAAAAAAATTAACAAATCATATTTTAATTGCATTATTAGAGGATGACGCCATCCGCTTCAGGAAGAACATGGGACAAAGAAATATAAATCTAAACATTTCAATTTACCTTTCGCTTTTTAATCATAAATATAAAATAAACCTGTGTGGAGTTTTTTATAACCATTGATGTGCATCATATAATGTGGTATTTTATTTTTGTGGCACCACTAATTTGAGGAAAACCTTTCATTTCATTTATGAAAACAATGCCGATTTAATTTTTAATTAACAGCAAATTTTAATCAAAAACATGTTTTAACGAAATGTAAGTGTACTATGTCAGAATCCGGTTCAAAATCCTTTCATATGGTATATGCTATATCGTTCTGCGTTTTGTATTTGCTTAGAAAAGGGATGTTTACAACAGAAGTAATATATATGATAATTTTTAAATATATAGAGTTGTCCAAGTTAAACCTATAAAGTTTTTAATGTTTCTTCTCGAAATTTTACCACCCTGGAAAATCGTCCATCCTCTCATAGTTAGTAATAAGTCATCTGTTTACCATTCGGTTATTCATTTCAGATCAGAGTGTCTTAACGATCCACGTTAATTTAAAAATGTTGTTAAGATAAAATATAACATTTTCCTGTAAAAATTACCTCTATAATTTATATGGTTATATCACCAAATATTGTCCAACGATCAGATCGATCCAAATTTCTAGCTCCGTGAATCAGTTTGCTGTATTTTTTCTTCTTCTTGAGGACTTAGTCTCTAGTTTAGAGAAAATTACAGTAAAAAAAAGTGATAAACACCAGTATATTTTTATAGAAAAATTCATGTTCATTATTTGATCAAATAAGCATCATGATTTTTTTTATAAGAATGTACTGGTGTTTATAACTTTTTTTTGACTGTATTTTTCCCTGACCACTAGCCACCCTGCAATAGCTATCGGAAATAGTGTCTAATAGTGAAGTGATAGTATTTTCCAGTACGAATTAATTTTCCCAAACAGCATGAATTTTCCGGACAACCAAATATTTTACAGGAAAGACATAATTTAATGTATATGCCAATTATGTAGGAAAATGTATGAAAAAAGATGCATTGAGATTCTACAAGTACTGAAATCCGTGTTCCGTTCCTTTTCATGGAGGCAAAAAAAAAAAAGTTAATATTCGAGTGTCCAAAACGACTGAGCATAAATAGTTCCGCTTAGTGCTCTGAGATGGCAGCACCATAAAATTCGAATAAAAAAAATGAATATAATGTAACAAGAAATTTGGTTCTTATTTTGTTTTACGTCATACTATAATTTCAAGGGATCATTTTAAAGGATTCCGTTTTGATTACGTAACCTGTTATAAAATGCAAACGAACTCTGCGAACTTTGAGTGGCTTAGCTTTTATTTACGCATTAAATTGCAATTAGAGTAACCGAGATCTTGATGTCTCAAGTGATTGATGGTGTCTGAAACAAAGTATAAAGTGTTTCGTTCGAAAAATGAAGAAAAAAAAAGGGGGCATTGACTTTTTAACCGCTATGCATATCTTTAAGTATTCTTTGAATTAATTTTGCGTTTTCAGGTGCCTTTTTTGTTATTAATGATAGTATTAGATTATATAGATATAATTTTTAAAAGGTCACATTTATCAATAGGTTCGCTTTATAATAATGTGCATTGTTTATATCTAATTGAAAAACAGCGAGCTATTTTAATAGCGACAATGTATTTGAAATTTGGAACTTATTAATGGGGATTGTTTAGCACTAATTAATCACATTACAGCATAAGTGTTATAAAACGAAACTTGCTAATTATAAATGTAGCTACGTGTTTGGCAAAACGATTTTTCACTCTCACAAATTTAATGATTGGGTGCATGTTATTGTATATTTCAGATAAGAGGTCTTCTATTTCAAGTCTACCCTACACCTGATCTGACCTCCTCCTCCTCCCCAACAAAAATAAATAACTAATAAATAAATAAATATATATATATATATATATATATACTAGCGAATCAAAACCGGGCTTCCCGGGTTACAGAACATCGCTATTTTTTTTTTAATTTAAAATTCTAACAGATTTTTTACATTTAATATATATATATATATATATACTAAAAAGAAATGGCGCATCTAGCATTTGTCGAGAATTACATAAAAATCATGCACTCGTGACATCATAATTCACTTTTATATTTTAACAGAATAATAAGGCTACTATAATTTGTGACTCGTGCCATAGCCAGTAATACACGTCAGGACACATTGCCGTTATCATTATATTTTTACGCGTGAAGGTTTCGCTATGGTACTCCATTGTGAAATTTGGTAATTTTTGAAATTCAATATTTGAAAAACGGCATAATCATTAGATTTGAAATTTATATAAAGAAACATACAATTTTTTATCTTTCTAATGCAGTTTGTCTAACAATTTTCTGACAAATACTTTTTAAGCTATTATTTTTTCCAGTAACTTCAAACGTTTCATTTTTCGAGATTAATCTGAGGCAACAATTAGCGAAAAACCCAGTCGTCAGCAACGCATAGCTTTTTATTAAAAATGAATATAAATTAGCCACCCGAAATGAAAGAAAATTAATCCATATTTTAATACAATTGTGGAAAAATAGTCTGCATTCTACAATTATATCCCTAAAATCATGTTTATTTTTTAGGAAGAAAAATGAACATATGTATTCATAATTGTTCAAAATGTAGTGTTTTCACCTAAAAAATATTCTAGATTTTTTTTTTGAAAAATTAAGTGAACCCGAATCCGATTCGCAAGAGTCAAATCCCAATCCGAATCCGACCCGAACACGGAAAAATTAAAATCAACCCGACCCGCATCAAAACAAATTAGCATCGACCCGAACAGCGGGTCGGTATTGAAATATTTTTTATTTACGAGTAACCCATTGCGACGAGTGGGGGATGTTTATTTGTCATATAGGGTGCACTAAATTGTTCAATTTTAATACCAGCGTTATTTAAAAGTTATTTTTGTGTTATCTAGTCACAAAATTTCAACGACTAGATAATCGAAAATTTATAATAAAAAAAAAAAGTGGTGCAATTGACGCTTGTCGCAAAGGGGTCAATAGAATACTGTGTTATCCAGTGGATACCACTATATGCAGTGGAACGCAGGTTTATTTTATGCTAATTTTAAGAAGTTCTGAAAAATCCATTTTATGCACCAATTTAGCGAGCATTTTGAACACCGAATAGTCACTCGCTTTACTTTATGACAAACATTACGGGGTTAAATAAAAGTAATATTACTATTCCAAATTAATGTCATTCAAAAATCTACTAAATTGGCAACAGTAAGTCAAGGATACTCAAAAACTTCCACCAGTAAATTCCAATAAAACTTTTCGCCTTATTTAAAAGCCTTGTTCTTGCCTACGCGGTTCAACACTCATGAATTTCTGTCATGAATAATCCCAAAATTTCTGTTGTGTTTTTAAAGGTGGAAGTTTACCCCTGTGGTAATCAAGCCTTGAAGCAGAAGCTAGATTTTGAACGATCGTCTACTACTGTTGGCCAATGTTCAATAGGAGATGGATTCAATCTTTTGAATGCTGAAAAACGAGAGAATACAGACACATTTAAAACGACTTGGAGATGTTTGTAAACATTGTAACTCTTTGGTAGATACATTTTCCTCAGTACAGCAGTTCTAAAATGCTAATTGCTTTTGTAGACAACAATTAATCTTTATCTTAAAGCTGTAGCCCAATTTAACTACTTGCTATAAAATATTAAATAATAATAATAAAAAAAAAACCCAAGCTAATTGATTACAAAAAGCGCCATGCATTCTACACACCTAGTTAATTGAGACAAATGCTGTTTTCAAATTGTCAACACAACAAGAACAAATGACAAAGAGTCTCAGTTCATTTTGACAACAGAGCTTAGAGCGGAGGACAAAATTAGCAACGATTCTGATTTCATAACGGAATGAGTCATTCCTCCTCCTCCACTGAATAGCGCGAATTCTCCGGAAGAAACAGTAAAAAAATCAGCGAATGAACGCAACTTGTAGTTAGAAACACATCTTGGAGATATTTGTGGCGGGTAAAAAACGAACGAAAATTTGAGTCAAGATAAGGTGCCAGGAATAACACTTGGCATAGTGTACGTTGACTCACTCATCCACCCTCTACCAAAATATGCTTCGGTTAAAGATAACTTTTCTGCTAAATAGATAAGTTTTCCAAAAAACTCCAAATTATCAGAATTTAAAATGATTTCTGTAATTCATTGCGCTGGTTGGTATGATGTCGTTTCATAAAAAATTGAAAAAAATAATAAAAAAATAATCTTAATGATAATAAAAAAGCGAACGCTGTATATTTATATTATAATTTGTAAGAAATAGCCCCACACATTTAAATTCAAATATACTTAGTAACAATTTCAATACTACATAATATATAGTTTTAAAACTTTTATTCTAATGATTGTAAAATTTGTGATTTATACGTAAAAGGTTTTCTTGTACGGACTAATTCTCTATTTTATGCACTATTATTAGATAAGTAATATTTCGTCATTTTAACATGCCTGTATCTGAAATACGACTTAATTATAGAATAGTATGCGCGATTTTCCTAAATGTTAATCATTTGTTTACATATATACTCAAAATTCTCATTAATAATTATTTGGCACTGTTTATTAAAACTTATGCGTTTCATTGTTCCTATTTTCCAAGGAAATACTAATATTTCCTTAAAATTCGTCTATTTAATGTCGCAAACTTCGGCTTATTTAATGTGAGGTTTTCTATAAGAAAATACTCGTACCCAGGAATTTTCCGGTTTGGAAATTCCCTGACTTCTAGGAACTCTGCTATTTCTACCGATTTATCTATACATGTGATCTATTTTCGGATATGTATTTTTCTCATTTTAAATAATGCTTATTTCAAATATCTAATATTAGCTAATCATATATTCTAATACGAGCAAATCTTGTGGGTGGTTATATATATATATATATATATATATATATATATATATGCAAAAATTATCTTAAAAACGGCTCTAACGATTTTGACGAAATTTCGTATCCTACCGTTTTGGGACACCAGAAAATAATTGGGCTAGGTCACATGTTCGAGAAAATTCGATTAGTGGGTCATTTTGGGTCATTGTCTAGCTAATTGTATCTAAAAAACGGTTCAAACGATTTTGACGAAATTTTGTATCCGATCATTTTCGGGCACGAGAAGTCTATTGGGCTGGGTTACATGTTCGAGAACTTTCGATTAGTGAGTCATTTTTGGGTCAACGCTCGTCAAATGAATTTTATCTAAAAAACGGCTCTAACGATTTTGATTAAATTTTGTGCCCTACGAGTTTCGAGCACGATAAAAGCATTGGGCTAGGTCGCATGTCCGAGAAAATTCTATTAGTGGGTCATTTCTGGGTCATTGTGGGTCAAGATCTAAAAAGCGGTTCAATTTACACTAAATTTTGCATCCAATGGTTTTCGGGCACGAGAAGACTGTTGGGCTAGGTCACATGTTCGAGAAAATTCAATTAATGGGTCATTTTGGGTCATTTTGGGTCATGGCCAAGCTAATTGTATCTAAAAAACGGTTCAAACGATTTTGACGAAATTTTGCATCCGTCTATTTTCGGGCACGAGAAGACTATTGGGCTGGGTCACATGTTCGAGAACTTTCGATTAGTGGGTCATTTTTGGGTCAAAGCGGGTCAAATGAATTTTATCTAAAAAACGGCTCTAACGATTTTGATTAAATTTTGTATCCTACGAGTTTCTGGCACGCGAAAATCATTAGGCTAGGTCACATGTTCGAGAAAATTCGATTAGTGGGTCATTTCTGGGTCATTGTGGGTCAAGATCTAAAAATCGGTTCAATTTACACTAAATTTTGCATCTTATGGTTTTCGGGCACGAGAAGACTGTTGGGCTAAGTCACATGGTCGAGAAAATTCAATTAGTGAGTCATTTTGGTCATGGGTCATAATATTTGAACTCAAATATAATTTTGACCGAGCATAGCTCGGTCTTCCCTGCTCGTTGTACATTATTTGTACATCATAATTAAAGTAAGACATAATGTAAAGTAAGACATAAATTTCTTACTTTTAATAGAATAGCAATAATGAATTGCTTGGGATTTTTAATATAGTTAATATATATATATATATATTTTTTAATAAAATGCATTTAACTTTTGGATTGTATCGTATTTTTAAGAACATTTCGTCAACGTCTAAAAAGAAATAAGTTTAAATAGTAATATAAATACATCATAAATTATTTAATAATATATATTAAAATAAAAATTTACTTTGAAGTTTTAGTGGTTTCTAATGAATTTTTTTCTTCATTTCAGATAAAACATGCCTTTCAAGCCAGTGGAACAGGCTAAGTGCCCAAAATGCGGAAAATCCGTCTATGCCGCAGAAGAAATGTTGGCAGCAGGAGCTAAATGGCACAAAACCTGCTTCAAGTGTGGTGAGTAAATAAAGATGTTTCATAATAAACGTTAAAAATGATATTGTAAACCACATAAAAAAAGACAAATTAATGATATGATCGCATTGTTATTTATTCAGTGTGATTTATAATCATTTTAATGAAAAGAGACCATCCGTAAGACATAAACACAAGTAGGCCTGTTTAAATACATAAACTTGGCTTTTATTCTTCAAGAAACCAATGTTCTTTCTGAATCACCAGCTTCCTTTACTTATTAATATTTTTATTAATCAAAGAAATCAATTGATGCTTTTGTTACATTACTGTGGAGCACTTATTTTGGATTTGTGGGATTTTAAGGAATTTTACGGAAAAACTTTTCAAAATTAGCGATGCCCCCTCCCCCTACTTTCGTGAAGTCGATGCCTATGATCTCGATTAATTAAAATATTGATTCGCAATATTGATTTAAGTAACGAAATTTCTACTCGAAAAGTTACATTTTATTTTAACCTGAAAGAATTCCTCTGAAAAGGCATATTTTTAAAAAACAGCAACGCGTTTCATTAGTTTCTGCATAAAAAACACTATTTTTTTTAATCTCATTGTTGTATGTTAAAATCTACAATGAGTTATCATGTCCATTGCTTGAACATCTTTTATTTTATAAGTGCTCCAACTTATCAACTCTCAAGCCACTATTTTTTTTATTTTTTTATGTGTCAACTTAAAAAAAAAATACAGTTTTCTGCTTTGATATTTGCGTAATAATAAATGTTTTTTAAACACTTTGTATTCCTTAAAAAAAAAAAAAAAAAAAAAAAAAAACTATTAAATTTCCAGGGTATCAAAGTGATGTCACCCATTAAGATGCGCCTAAAAACTGGCGTCAAACAATTAGTTTCACCTGTTAACTGGGTATAACGAACTTTTTCGTTATACACAAAATATACTACCGCAATATTTTGAGCACCACCAGCTTCCACCAGTAAAATTTTAATAGAAATTTTCCTCGCATTAAAATGCCGTATTCATACAAAATTACTGCCATGAATAAGGACAAAATTTCTATTATTTTTTACTGGTGGAAATGTTCCCCGTTGGTAATCAGGCATATCAGTCGAACGAAATTTTATTCCCCAGTTAACAGGTTAAGAACTTTGTATAAGTGGTCTAAAAAGTAGCAGAATGAACTAACTATTTCGTTATTCGAATGAATCATTCGTCCATGAGCAAAAACAAAGCTGCCAGCCTTCACATTTTTTTAATCCACTGCTACAAGAAAATTTATATAAATAAAAATTTTAATTTTGATTTTATTAATTCAAAAAATACGAAGGATAACAAATATGTTTTTGCGCATGCCCGAATGATTCATTCGGATGACAAGATGATCCATTATGTCTATCACTACTATAAAGCTGGTGGGGCACGACAGTCTGTTTCAGATCATATACAAATTTGGTCCTTCATTAGCTGAATAGCACACTGGTTCGAAGACAAAATGCACGCGGCAAAAAATAAACAGCCAAAAATTTGGACAAGACGGGAATGAATAGGAAAATTCCTCTTCCTTTTTGGCTTGTATGATTTAGGGCTCTTATATAGGGTTATAGGAGCTATAGTCTGATTATGAAATATTTCAATCGTCCAATATACAGAAATAAAATATAACTACATTCAGAAAATTAAAACCCGTATGAAATAATGAAACACGTGCATGTTGAGTGACTGTTAATTTACTTTAAAAATGTGTCACTTACATAATTTCAGTTTACATAATGCATGAAATAAATCTAGCACTTTTTAAAATTTGAATACATTTAGGTGTTTTGAAACCTCTAAGCCTCTATCTAGTATTTCTCCGTTTCCTGAAAGAACTTAAACTGGATACAGAGAAAAATATTTCCTATAGAATTGTGTTTTATTAAATATTTATGTTAAAGGGATATAAAAGGTAATTTTACACTGAATCGCTAATAAAAATTTTAATTAATTTTAATTTTATGAGAATATTTACGAGAAGGCCGGAAAGTACTCAGACGTCCAGGATGTTAAGCAAAGTTACAACTAAACACCGAGAAAATTTTGTGCTCCCAAAATAGTTGAATCCTGGGCAAGTTCCCCGCGTGCATAAGCTGGTCATTGAACATATAAAATTGTTTTATATGATATTTGCATTATATAAATAACAAAAGTCATAATAACATATGACATTTGCATAATATAAAAAACAAAATTTGAAATGGAAATTGAAGGGATTTTCAACCAATGATGTTAAAAAATGAATAACCTATGATTTTTTAATATTTTTAATAATAATAATAAATAAATAAGTACTTCAAATACGGTTTGACGTTCGCGTTTTGTTTCGGCGTGTGCAAAGTGTTACATAAAGCAGAATGTGAGGAAATATATAAATTATTATACCGCTTATAAATAATTGATATATGATACAAATAATTAATATCTTCGATCTAATTTTTTTCATTATTAGGTCAGATACATACAGAGGCGCCAAGATCTCACTAATCTTCCGTAATATGTGTATTAATTTGACCCAGGTTTAATACGTTTTGCACCAGAAATTTTTCTAAGATATGGAATTAAATATATTCCACGTACATGTCTAAATTTAACGATTCATCAAATAAATTTTCTGGCTCGTCACGTTGTTAAACAGGGTCAAATTTATCCACATATTACGGAAGATTAGTCGGAACTTGTTCTCTCTGTATACATGTTATTCACTAATTCAAGATTGATTAAAATTCTTAAATGTTGACATTTTATTATATTCTGAACTTAAGTATGTATTGAATTTATACTTCTTATACTTTTTATATAGTATAATTTGAACTTGAAAAAATTAGGTGTAGTTCTAAAATGTAGATGAACTATGACACAAAAAACTATATACATTTATACAGAATTACCCGCAAATCAAAATAATAGTTTTCTTCATTCAATTAATACTAAAATTATAGCTTGCGTTTCGGGTTTTTTCTGATCAGTAGGTTAATAAAATTATCTTTCCTCTTTGAAAGATTTCTAGTAGTTTGCCAGAATTGATCTTAATTTGTTTTGATTCAAAATCCAATACAGTATTTAACCATGGTAACGAACTCTAACGGTGTCTTTGAATCCCATGAGTAAAGTTATTTATATTTAAGGCAAATTTTGGCGAACATTCAAAAGTCTTTTGCAATATGCTTTAGTTATGTATGCATAATGATTTAATGTAATTACTTTTCCAAATTAACCCTTACCTGCTGTTAAAGGTTTCACAGACCGCTGCTTTTTTCAATTTGTACAGTATGACTATAGATATTTTGGAAATTTTGCTTCTTTAAGAGTCCTAGTACTATCGCTAAAGACTTCTGAATAGAAAAATTTTAATTGTTATAGTCCTGTACATAAAGTTTAGTATAAAAACAGTATCCTATGAGTTAATCGAGTCTTTTAACATTGGGTTGTTCGGAAAGTTCTTTTTGTTTGGGAAAGTTGGTCCATACCGGAAAATTTTAACAATTAATTACTAGAAATAAATTCCGATATCTAATGTCTAATAATTGACGGGCAAAATTTTCCGGTACGAATTTGTCTTCCCAAACGGAAGGAACTTTCCGAGCAACTCAATACAATACCTCTTTTGATAAAACCCGCCCCTCAAAATAGCTATGCGACAATTTTTGTCACAGCAGTTAATGGTTAAAAAATAAGTGAGTTTAGAATAATAAAAAAAATCATACCACTCTACTTTAATGTTTACTTTCCGTATAAAGGAGGTGGCCAGGTAAAGCTAATTTTTACCCCCCTTCCAGAGTGTAATTTTTTTCTCCTTTTTCGAAAATGTTTTGATCGTTTTAATATAATTTAGGAAATGTATTTACCGTCCAGGGTTGCCAGTTTGGCTTTTTCTTTAAATTCAGAATTTCTGAATTTTTAGGAAAAGTCGTTCGAACCGGAAAATTCTAACAGTTAATTACTACATATAAATTCCGATATTTAACGTCTTATAATTGACGTTCAGAATTTTCCGGTACAAATTGGTTTTCCCAAACAGAAGGAATTTTCCGAACAACCCAATACATCTTTCGATAAAACACGGTCTCAGAGACCGCTCAAAATAGCTATGCGACAATTTCTCTCACAGCAGTTAATGAATAAAAAATAAGTGAGTTTAGAATAATAATAAAAAAAATCATACCACTCTACTTTAATGTTTACTTTCCGTATACAGGAGGTGGACAGGTAAAGCTAATTTTTGCCCCCCCCCCTTTCCAGAGAGTAATTTTTTTCTCCTTTTTCGAAAATGTTTTGACCATTTTAATATAATTTAGGAAATGTATTTACCGTCCAGGGTTGCCAGTTTGGCTTTTTCTTTAAATTCAGAAAATTCCGCAAGAAGAATTTTTACTTTATATAATCGCGAAATCTCTGTCATTAAATAAAGCAAAAACAGATTCAGAATTTCTAAATATATATATATATATATATATATATATATATATATATATATATATATATATAAAGTACAAAAGGATTTAAAAAAAGGTCAAACTGGCAACCCAATTACCGCTTCTCTGATTTATTTTGGTTTCAAAATTATTTAACTCGGGAGTAATCGTGCTCAGTATGACTACATATCCAGGCTGCGTACTTTATTTTATATTGTCAACAGTATTTTTCGAAAAGTAGTCTTCAACATACTTTATTGCAGGAGTTGTAACAATCGTCTCTGACTAAATAAGGTGATGATTATTATTTGTATATATTAATGACGAAATAAAAACCTTGTGATTCGTCGGGTTAAGTGTATCATATAAGATAAGAAACAAAGCTTTATAGCTGCCAACTTGTACGGGGTTTCGTTGTCACTAAAATTTAATAGAAAATTTTGTCCTATTTAATTGCTGAAAATTATTTGGTTTCGGCGATTAAATTAGGCAAAATCTACTTTAAATATTTGTGGTAAAAAAAAAACGTACAAGTTAGGCAACTAGGTACGCTTCATTTAGAAAATTTTAACGCATTTCAGATTTATCAATTTATTATTTTTTAATATAAAGCGCTCATAATATTGTCCTAGTTTTTATGTGTGTTTTATTTTCGATTCACATATTAACATATACAAAATTACGATGATGTTTTGATCGCTTCATATAAATAATAATAATAATAAATTCAAATTGATATAACTGAAATATACTAAAATTTTAGAGTATTTCAGTTATATCAATTTGAATTTTTTCCATTATTGATATGAAGCGATCATAATGTCATCGTAATTTTTCATTAATATTCTCGTAAAATCATTGTGTTGTATATTGTTAAACAGGGATGTAGGAGTAAGTAAAAAAACAGATGGGATTTACCACTACTTTTATTCTTAGAAATGTGGTCTTTTACTTACCTATTTATTTTTAAAAAGCAATTTTGAAGATACTGTTTTTTCACAATATGAATTCTTTTTTATGTTTGCCCCAATTAAGAGTTATGTCACGCAATTTTTTGTTTTACCTTTTCCTCCCCCTATGTCACAGGCTGACTGATACCTACCCCTTCCTCTTTTTGTGACGTCACATTTTTCAACTATTAATTTAGAATTAATTTAGAGCAAAATAAATGTTATATACAATCTATTACTTAATAATATAAATATCAGAGACATTCTATTATAGGTCCCCTAACCCTTAAATGCATAGTGTATCAAATTTGCATAACTATTTATTTACTTTTAATAATAAATCAAGCTCTTCGCAACCACTATATTTATATAGAAATATTAATCCTATAAGAATAACATAATTATGCTACTAAATAAACTTAAAAATATGTCTTAAAATTTCTGGTGTCTATTTCTTAATATAAGTATAAAAAAAAAATACAATTCTAAAAGAAAAAATCATGCATTTAAAGGTTAGGATCTTGCGTGCTTTCAATTATAGTTTTTGAAATTCAACCGAAAAAGAAAATATACGATATTCTTCCTGGATAAAAGTACATACTTTTTTATTAAATTACATTATGTGAATTTAAAAAAATGCCTACCTAATTATTTTCATGTGACGTCACAACATGTTAAGTACCTTCCCTACTTTCCACCTATTAAACTGTGTCCCATTTTATGGGCCCCCTCTACCCATTGACGTGTGACATAATTAATGGATTTAATCCTAATTGCTGCATATCCTGATTGCGTCCAGAGCCTATCAGGCCGAATAATTGGAGTTCACTGTATTTTAAAACTGGAAAAGATTTTAAATCTTCAATAGGTAGTTTAAATGATCTTTTTTTTCACCGTTGCCATATCTTAAAAAAGGCACAGTGTGCTAATTATAATTAAAAAATAATAATATTACTAGATAGCTCTGTCTACGAAGCGTTAATATTGGTGATTTTTACATAATCGGGAACTACGCCAAATTTAAGTATTTTAGCGGGAATTTTTGCAACAACATGAATTGCAGTCACGAAATTAGGCATGATTTTTAAGATAAACATTTAAAGCTTATAAAAGAGGGTTTCTTTTAAATATTTTTACTTTTAAACTTACTTCTTGATTGCCTTTTTAACGATTTTCGGGCGTGTATACATAGAGCTCCTTTATTATGATCGATGTAATTTTTGGATAATGCATTTTTATTTACGTTACCTGAAAGGAGCCCATGGTTAACACGGGTAAAGACGGGTGATTATACTAGTTCTGTATAAAATGGACCTTAAGCTTAGCTTTGTTTAAATTTGAATTTAAAAATTTTGAAAATTTGATTATACGATGGTCAGTTCAAAGTCCAAATATATGCAAATATGCAAAATAAATTAAGTAAGAAGTTTTTTTGTTATAGCAAAAGAAAAAAAAAAGAAAGTATCAAATACATAGAATTGAATTATACAAAACAAAATCATTAGTACTATTTGTTTCTAAGGTAGAAAAAAAATCTATATACCAAATAATAAAGCTATATACCAAAACACGTAAATAAATTTTAGTTCTTCGATTGTATCTCCTCAAATTCTGCTCTAACCGACTCAAAAAGTAGCCTAAAATTCAAGTTGGGCTCCAAACTTTGTTCTAGTGAAAGTATCGTTAAAATCTAACGAATAGCTTAACTTTTTCAGTGCAGAATATTTCTATTCGCAAAATACTGAAATAATTGAGTGACACCAGAATTTACAAACAAAAGTATTTGAAAATAACTAAAACTTTTATTCACGTACTTCATAAAAGGAAAATTTTCTTTCCAAAATTCTAGTGCCAATGTTGCAATTAAGCATTAAAATTAAGTGGTCAGAAACGAACCACCGCCCTACAAGAGCCCACCTTTTGATCAATCCATTAACGCTAGAACGACCAAAAACGGTCATTTTGAACGCTACCGAATGAATATATTGCGATTCAAACCAGAAATTTCTTTTTAAAATAAATTTAATTTAAATCTCTCAGAAATATGTTAAATGAATAAGTTAAATAGTTTTAAATAAATATTCTGGTGTAAATGAGTTTTATAAAATTTGAGTAAAATTTCCCAGTCGTTCTAGTGTTAACCCTTTCCGCCACAAACAAATTCTGTCGTAAAATGCAAAATTACTGACTGACACCGCAATTTACAAACGACTTTTTCAGAAAATAAGATATCCTTATTTTAAGCTTTCATTGTAGAAGCCAAAATTGTATTAAAATATTTTTGGTGCCGAGTGCAAGTTTGGAATTAAAATTAGGTGTGCCCGGGGTGGGACCACATTGCCGGAAAGGGTTAAAGACTGATGTTACGTTTTCGCAACATTATGTTTCTTACAACAGGTTTTAATGTAACACCAGTGTGTTTTTAGGATAAATATTCGTTTTATTTCATGCAAGAGACACCTAGATAAAGTCACCCTTAGGTTGCTATACTATAAAAGTGGTATGAATTGCAGTATTTGTATTTTATTTAGAAAAATAATTCGGTCCTTAATGGGTTAATGGCACAGACTAACGACCATTTTTATATTCAATCTTACCACAATGTAGTATAAAATTTCTTTGTAATCGATATCGCTTGAAAATATCTTAGTATAACTAAGTGTGTGGCAGAGATTACTTTTCAAAAAGTTGTGCGAATAGGATAAAAAATTAGTAACTGGGATGTACAGTGTCCCATCTCCATAATCAATATGTTTAAAAGAGGTGCTCGTACAACAGATTATATAATAATTTAAGTCAATACTTAGTTAAGTTTGTTTACGCCTTTTACAGGATTGTGCCACAAGAGGTTAGACAGCACCAACGCCACTGAACATGACGGAGCCCTGTACTGCAAACAGTGCTACGGAAGGAAATTCGGACCCAAGGGATACGGATTCGGTGGTGGAGCTGGTTGCCTCAGCATGGACAAGGGTGAACATCTCGGAAACACCGAATGTGCCATGTCGTAAGCAAACATTTTTATTAATTACAAGTCCTGTCCTGTTCCATTGTAGCCAAACCTTCTGATGTTTTAGTTCTACGATTTCCGAATAATATTTTTCGTTATTTAATATTAAACTCTCATTAAATAAATAGAATACACAGGCAATTTAAATGGCAGTATATCGACATATCTTTCGCGGTTTGACGCTGACGAACAATAAATATGCCAATACAATGCGTAATTTTCCTTCTAAAATGCAATGAATTTTGACTTCAATGGCTTATTGAAATACGATATGTTTGTAGATTAACCTTAATCATTCAGGTTTTCCCATAGCTTTCCAAAAGAAATATCAGGGATTAATTCTTTAAGCGATCATTGGCTAAAAAAAATCGCATTGCGCATTTTTAAATTTATCGGTAAGACGATGTGCGTAATTAGATGTTAGATGTATTTTAACATTTGCATTATTTGTTTGAATCGGTTTATTTTTAGCGCCATCAACGGGCAAATCTAGTAAACAATCGACTTTCATTGAATGTATTTTCCATATAAACAGTTTGACATTTATTGCCGATTTATCATATAAATTGAAGTGGATTTTTTCGAGGAGTCATCCCCTGAATCCTCGAAATAATCCACTTTAATTTATAAAATTAGGTAACAACAGAAGATGTAAATATGCTTTTTTTATAATAACTAAAAATTAGATTGAAGGTTTAGCAATATATTTTTGAATAAAATTTTATAATAGTGAAAAAATTACATAGTAATTTTAATTAACCTGTAATTAGCAGTTCGTATTGCACGTAAAACGGTTAAGATGTTCTTCCGGTTCAGTCGAAAGAGTTGGTTGATTTGTTTAAAAGGTATATACATCAGATTTAATATTAATTAATTTAAATTGATCTCACTCCTTCTAAGTTTTCTATTTTGTCAAGAAAGGAATTTGCAGTGAAATTTTAAATTTGGTTTACCAAATGTAATTAAATGGTTATGAGGCATATTAGGAAAAAAAAATAAAAACTAGTTGAAATCATAGTTTAAAAACGTTCATTAGCTATAATATATTCCCGACAGTGAAAAGAAGCTCGAACCTAAACAAACATCCTATGAATACGATCAAAAACTTTTTTATGTCGCTGTAAACGAACTATAAGTGTTATATATCCGATTAACAAACTCATCCAAGATACATGCAACATCAGTACACTGTCCAAATTACGTTCGAATTGGTTCAGTATTTCAGCGGTTATCGCGATGAAATATTTTGCAAAGTTTACTTTTGTGTAAAGCTTGTAAACTTTGTCGTATCTAATCATCGAATTTCTGCGAGTCAAAAAGTCGACTATTTCTTAAAAACATTATTGGTATCCTGCGGGCCACAGTTTGACACCCTTGCTGTAGATCTTGTCCATTATTTCGTCATGCTATATTTACCATACTTACTATCTTGATGTTTATTGAATAACATATATGTGAAAAAAATTAGTCGACATCTGAACTTGATGGAGTAAACAGTTTTGCGGGCCATGGTAGATTCACGGCCCACGATGAAGGCTGACATGATTATTAAAACAATTTTCGTAGGAGCTGGATGTTTTTTATGCAACGCTTATGTAGCTTGCTATTTTTACTTTCTTCTATTTTTACACGAAGAAAGTACTGGATTCATGGAAATTTCCGACTTCCGGTTTTCGATGGATTTATACGTTTTAGAAGGTCCTGAATATGATTTGACTGTTTTTAGAAAATGTCTGTCTGGGACTCTGTCTGTCTGTCTGTCTGTCCGTCGGTCTGTATGTGACAAAAATTTTGTGGGCGCTCTATCTCAAGAACTAAAGTATGAAATTTAATAAAACTTTATATTCAGTTAGTAACAGATATAACTTGGTACTGATTAGTTTTTGATGAAAATCGCCCTATAGGTGGCGCTGCTATGCTGCATTTTTCGCGATTTCCGAAATAGCTCTATCTCAAGAGCTAATCCACTTATTTTCATCAAACTTCAGATTAAGTTAGACTTTGACATAAACAGACGCTGATTACGTTTTCTGTAGATATCCCGACAGTGTGGCGCTGCTGTACCGCTTTTTTAATGATTTTTACGATAGCTATATCTCAAGAACTAATACACGGAATTTCATCATATTTCAGATTCTGTTAGATCATGACATAAATAGATGCTGCTTACGTTTTGGTGTCAGTAGCCCATCAGGTGACACTGCTATGCTATTTTTTCATTATTATCACGATAACTATATGTCAAGAACTAAAGCACGGATTTTCATCGAACTTCAGATTCAATTACACGTTGACATAAGTGGTGTTGGTTAGGTTTTGGTCGAAATCTCCCAACGGGTGGCGCTGCTATGCTACATTTTGCAGGATTTACACAATTTTAGTAACAGTCATGTCTGAAGAACTAATGCACGGAATTTAATAAAACTTTAGATTCAGTTAGACCTTGATATAAATTGGTGCTGATTCTTTTTAGTGTATGCGAAACCTGTGTGAGATAGAAGAAGGTTATGGGATCTGCACATCCGACTAGTTGTTTAATGAGAGAAAGCAAAAGTGCTTTTCGGTCATATTAAGACTGTAAAATGAGCATACGGCCACTTTTAGTTGTGCTGATCCACTGTTCAATGTTTGTTATTGTATTCAGATCAAGTACAATCAATATTGTGGTTGTGTTCTAATACTATTTACGTAAATCCCATATATATATATACATATATATATATATATATATATATATATTATATATATATATATATATATATATATATATATATATATATATATATATATATATATATATATATATATAAAGAGAGAGATAAATAGATAGATAGACAGATAAACGAAGTTGAAATAGGTCAATGTCTAAAATAGTCAACTTGAAACAGCTATTATCCCTCTAAGCTAGAGCACTTTTTAAGTCCGTTTCACGTGATCATTTCCATGACTTGTTTTCAAAAATTTTAAGAAATCATTAGTTCTTTGCTTTGAAGCACTTTTCAAAAATCGGAACTTTTATTGCTAAAGCATGGTCTAAGTATGTATGGTAAAGTATGTCTAAAGTATGGTCTCTATTTATACAGTAAAACCTCTAAATAACGGACACCTCGGGAGCGCACAAATTGTCCGCTATTCGGAGGTGTCCGCTATTGGGAAAACTTCAAAGATTCACAAAATCGCTGAGAAATGCTTAACGTTTCATTAATTGGCTTTCATATGTCTGAGAACTTCTATTATATAATTAATCAGAAATTAAAATAACTTTTTAAGCAATAAAACTGAAATAAAATTGTACATACATTTTCCACTGTTTATTACATTCTTAACGAAAAAATCTGTACCAAAAGCTTGCTTTTGCTTGCGATTACATGTAGTTAGTTTTTCTATGAGACTTTTAATGCTATCAGTAGTTTTAATCCTTCTGAATAATCTTTTTTTGGAAAAAGAAAAAAACATGTGTAACTGCTCACTGTGTTTGGCCGCTTCTCGGAAAATGTCGATATTGCAGGAAACATCCCCTGGTTTCAGTATCTGATACATATCACTAATACTCAGCTTTTGTCGAAGATTCTGAAGGAATATAATCGACTACGTGAACTGTTTCTTTTTCAGCAGGTCATCATCAATGTTGATGGACATTTCGGTATTTCTTCACTCCTGATTCATTTCATTAATTCACTTATTGCGATAGTTCTTCATTTCTATCGGAAATAAGTGTTTCATTTTCTTTTAATATAAAGCCTGCTTTTCTGAAACATTGTCGTAAGCATTCCGGTTATATGTTTTTTACACATGAAGAAATCCGAATTTGAGAGCATCGGGAACATTAACTAATTTTAGTCTGTTCTCAACTGTATTCATAGAATAAAACTTCGAAACAATATGGCTTAATAAAAGCTTTCTCTACCAGGCTTTACAATTGTGTATAACGACTTGACCAAGGGACTGGCATACGGAAGTTGTCTTTGTAGGGAGTGGGGGGGGGGACATAGTTTTAACATTGTCCAATTTAAAATGTTTTGGATGAGAAGTTGCACTGTCCAAAAACAAGAGAACTTTTCTTTGTTTTTTCATCCTATTACCAAAAGAAGTTAACCATTTAATCACTAAAAAAATGGTTATCCAGGCTTTTTTATTCGCTCTATAACACTAATTTTTTTAAATTGGATGTTCTTTGAGAAACACATGGGTTTTGGAGCTTTTTGAACTATAAGAGGAATTTAAAATTCCCCTAATACATTGCAATATAATAAAATAGTGATTCGTTCTTTTTCATTTTTTCGACGATACAGCCATCCTTTTTGAAACACAAAGTCTTATTCGAAAAAATTCTGAAAAAGAGTCCTTTTCACTTTCTTTTTTCCATTTTCTTTCTCGTTAAAAAATAATTTTTCCTCCATGATCGCCAAAACTACTGTCCGCTATTCGGAATGTCCGCTATTCAGAGGTTAAACATACAAAAATTTAGATGTTGGGAGTGGGGATTTGAAAAGTGTCCGTTAAATAGAGGTGTCCGCTATTCGGGAGTGTCCGTTATGGAGGTTTTACTGTACTAAATAGTGTTGCGTTTGGTTCATTGGATTTTACACAGAAATCTGAACGCATTTATTTTATTTATGGTTAGCTTATTTTAAAAATTAACATCTATTAAATGTTAATAACATACTTTTAAAACTTATATGTTTTCCTTTATTTAACTGTTTTCTTTCTTTTTTTCAGTAACAAGCCCACTTTGGACCCAACTTATGGTGCCATGTAATTTTTCCAGCCATTTATTTATTCTGTATAGAACTCTTCTGAGTGATCTGCCGGATTTATCGTTCCGTTTCAAACAAATAAACTCACAGAACTGCTTTCACAGTATCCAAAGAATTAATTTTTACTTCAGACACTTCATTCACTTTCTCTTTGTACATCTGATCAAATAAAACAAATTGTTCAGTTTTAACTGATGGCAACGTTTCTTTCAATTCTTAGTTTGCTACCATCATCTACGTGCTTAATTTGTTCAAGCTCAACAACATGAAGAAAAGTATCAGTTCTTTTTTTTCCAGTGAATAAAAAGTATTGAAATTTGTTTTATATGTTGAAAACCAATGGAATGAAATTTTGTGTTATTACGGAAACATTTAATGGAAATATATAATAAATGTGATGATGCCTTCCGTAGATCTGTGTTTTCTTAGAAAACTTTTCTTTATACAAAGTAAATGTTCCTAATATTTTGATAGAATAAAGCTAGAATATTTGCATATACATTCTACTGATAAAGGTGCTGTGTAATACCGTCATGTTCATGTTTTCAATAAATTACAATTCAGTTTCGAGATCTGAGTTTCATGTCTTTGTTTATGAAAGGGATTGTGTTTGCTTATTGAACAATAATTACACATTTTAATGAAGGAAAATATTCTGTTTTTGAAGATTAATTAATTAATTAAATAGCACTTAACAAAATTGAGGTGGACGCATAAATTACTTTACACAATTTAATGCACATCACAAACAAATACTTACACGTAACATATAACAGAACTACATCTACATTCTACGAGTACTGCAGTGGAACAATAACATGTAAACGATAGGTGGCAGTAGTTACTGGAGAGAATTATTCCTGTGGTGCTGCCATCTAGAGTTTATTATTAAAAGTAAAACATCATAGAAAGTATTTTTTAGAATTCTTTGTTTTTGAAGTGTACATTCAAGTTCTTTCTCCGCGATTTTTTCAAACACATAAAATAACTTGTGCGTTTTATTTTTTTTCTTTAAGATAGCATATGTATATGTATACGAATGTTCAAATGTTTCATTTGCCATGATAAACAATTTGGACTTTTATGAGTCAGCAGTTATCGGTTAACCCTTTCCGGCACAGACAAATTATGTTCGTAAAATGAGAAATAACTGACTGACACCAGAATTTACAAACGGCTTTTTTAGAAAATAAGAACTCTTTATTTTAAGCTTTTATTATAGAAGCAAAATTTTATTAAAATATTCTTGGTGCCGAATGCAAGTTTGGAATTAAAATTAGGTGTGCTCGGAATGGGACCACTGTGCCGGAAAGGGTTAAAATTCACTAACACTTGTTTTACTAAACATGTCAGGTATTTAGATTCAGGTGCTTAAGATTCGAATAGCATTGTCCATTTTTCTATAAAGTCGATACGTCTTTAATTATAGTCGATTGCTATCAAATGACTACCATTTCTTCATCACCTAAAAATCGACTTAACATGACAAGCATGACGTCTTTTGTTTGTGAAGATTCGTTTCATTTATAAGGAAACAACAACAAAAAAAACAAGTTGTTAGATTTCCTAGAAATTGAATAACAATATCTGTAAATTTTATGTTTTTACCAATAAAACTTATTTCGTAAATGTGGTAGAAAGTCAAATTAGCCCATTTGTGTTTACGAACAGCCTTAATCCTTTAACCCTTTCAGGGGCAAGCAATTGTGTTCCTGTAACGTCGAATTCACACTGGTATTTATGAAATAATTTAGTTCAAAATAAGAAAAAGTAATTTTTCAACTTCTCCCTTCAAAGTTAAAAAAGTAAAATTTAATTAAAAGTTTCTGGTTCGAATCGAATTAAAATTAGGTGAGATATTATATATCCCACCGCCCCTCAAAGGTTTAAAGCGGATTTGTCAAACTGTGGCCAGCCAGATACCACTAATTTTTAAAAGAAATTGTTGACTTCTTGAATCGCAGAAATTGGATGATTAGATAAGGAGAAGATCACTATAAAATTTTAGTGGTATACAGTGGGCCACAGTTTGACACCCCTGCGTTAAATGGTGGTGGGATATTTATTACATATCTCACTTAACTTCAATCCTCAAATGACACCAGAATATTTGGAATAAAACTTTGGTTTTATAAAATACGTGAAGAAAAGCTTATACTGATTTTCAAATAAATTTGCTCATGAATTTTGGTATTTCGCGTTCAGTTAAACATTTTAGCAACCATTATTCTACAGACGCAGAATAAATTTTTAATTAACTGTAATTTTTTTAATATCAGATTCATATTTTAACGAAATGTGAGTGTACCATGTCAGAAACTGGCTCAAAAACCTTTCGACTGAGACTTCATTCATTTTTGTGCGTTTTGTAAATGCATAGAAAAAAGGGATGTTGACAACAGAAATAATATATATAATTAAACATTAATCATTTGAGCTATAAAAGACGTATCACGCATTGACGAAAAGTCAAAGCAAGGTGTGGAATTGAACAAAAGTTTAGATTGTTAGTATGATGACTAATGTAAAGAACCAATATATATATTTTTAATTGCTACAGCCTTATTTCTGATAGGAAAATGTGGCATCATAACATAAAAATCTTAGCCAATGCCAAGACCAATTAAAACAATATTTTAAAGAGAGGTTGTTAAGTGATACAACATGTAAAAAAAATGCGTTTTCAGTAACTTACATTGCTTTAAAAATTAGGCACAATTATGTAAAACAGCATAGAGAATTTATATAACTAAGGATTAATAAAAATAAAATAAACAGATTAAAGGAATTAAATTTAGAAAAAGAAAAAAAAAGAAAGAGGCGTTTTAATCGACAAATATTGTTTTACTATGAAAAACAGTATAGAAAGTTTAAATATACAAATATCATAAACAGATTAAAGTAATTAAATTTATATATCTAAAAAAGAAATATATGTACACAATATACACAAATGTAAAATGAATCTAATGAGGGGCTTTAAATGATACAAGATGTTATAAAAAAGATGTTTTAAGCGACAAACATATTTTTTACTGTGAAAAGCAGTATAGAAAACTTAAATATCTAAAAATTAGTACAAATAACATAAACAGATTAAAGAAATCAAAGTTATAAAAAGATAAAGAAACATATCTACACAATTTACATAAATTTAAAATTAATCCTGTCAGGGGCTTTAAATGATACAAGTTCTTATAAAAAAGACGTTTTAAGGGACAAGCATTGTTTTAAAAATTAAATACAATTATGAAAAATAGGATAGAAGTTTTAATTACTAAAATTTAATAAATATAAAATAAACAGTTTAAGGAAATTAAAATTCCAAAAATAAAAATAATACAATATACAATATATACAAATATTAAATGCTGATAGAATTTTTTTTAATTCTGCACAAAGTGTGACGAGCAATAACGTATAAAAGTTTAGTGTGAAAAATGTGGTTGAATTGTTTTGCACAATTTTTTTAAATCTGTTGCAATTTTGGACAATTGTAAGCGAATGTCTGGCTCTGCATTTAACCGGCTTCTGTACTTTATTTTCATACTTGGGTAAGCGGAGAATCCAGCTTCACACAGATAAGTCTTTGAGAATGGGAAAAATAATTTTGCTCTGTATGACAAGATTTTGTATTCCTCTGTCAAATTACACCAAATTTCTGTGGTACGTTGGTTTTGGAAAAAGATTTCTATATTGCTTTGAGATGCTAAATCAATGAGAGTATCGTATTCCTCAGAGCTTAAACTGTGCGTTTTTTTTTTTTTTTTTTTTTTTTTTTTTTTTACACTGAATGAATTTAGTACCCATTTAAAATCGTCCAGCATCTTATTTTGAGCAGCTGGAAAGTAATGCTCAAATGAATCTATCACTTACCTCATTAGAAAGTTAGAACCTGGTTACCAAGCAAAAATAATTAAGTATAAACATATGAATAGGCGGAGCTCCAAAGAACAAAACTGTTCTCCCTTTTGTTCGGCAAGCAGAGATAACAACACTTGCGTGCCTTTGCTCATTCGATTCATGTTGTGCATTCGATTCAGAATACTATTTCTTGTAGATTATTTTGCATCGAATTTTTAAAACACATTAAACGCAGAAACATAAAATAAGTAGTTCAAACCAAAAATATTATGTAGTAAATTAATACATATATAATTCAGATTTTTATATTACTTAAAATAATATATTATGGTATTTTTAAATCCAGTGATAGATTTAGTTTTGACACACACACTCACATAAAAATTCCAACATACTTTCGTAAAAATTTCCCTTGCAATATGCTAATTTCTTTCATGGTTTGTTTATTTTCCGTGTCCCATTTCTCATCAAGAACACAAATTAAAAATATTAGAAACTCTATTTTTTCCCTTTTTTTAAACTTTGTCATATTTGTTACTTAGTAGCAACAATAAATAAATATTCAAATTGTAACATGGTCCAAAAACAAAGAAGGATGACAGTGCATTAAAGTGGAATAAAGTTATTTATTTCTTTATTTCTTTATAGTATTATTAACAGGGGGAGGTGAGAGTCAACAGAACAAAGGATATAAATAAACAATAAGAATAATAAACAAACAAACGGGGAAGTAAGATACATTGCTGAAAGTACGTATTTAAAAACTAATTTTAACAATTTATAAAGTGGAATAATATCAATGGATACCTTTTTAGTAAAAATTGGCATATAAGTTACATAAAAATTATTTAATCCATTTTACACTATATCATTTTATTGTGAAAAGTTTTGTACTATTATATGTCTATCAAAATGAAGGTTGGATTTATTGGAATCTGTGTAGGTATATTTTTTTCAACTGCATAACATCAACCAAAATTATACTTGGTAATACTTTTTTGTAAAATTTCCTAAAAATATTTTTAAAAAAAACTTAAAATCCCCTCCCCCCTTCTCCCGGTAAAATTATCTAACATCTTTTTACCAGCCTTGTGATCTTAACACTAGAACGACCGGAAATTTTACTTAAGTTTAATAAAATTATTTCACATCAGAATTTTTATTTAAAACTAGTTAGTTCACTTATTTATTTAACACATTTCTGTGAGTTGAATATTTAATTTATTTTAAAAAGAAATTACTGGTTCGAATCGGAATATATTCATTTGGTAACGGTCAAAATGACCGCCCATGGTCGTTCTAGTGTTAAAACATAGACGTCTGATGAAAACAATGCAATAAATAACTCTGAACCCGGAAAAATTGTAAAGGTAAATTTTCATGTATTAATGCAGCGCTTCCCAACTGTTTTTCTTTCACGTACCCCTTCTTTAGGCTTTTCATTTCGGACTACCCCCATTTATCATAACCACCCACCCACTCCTCTCCTCCCCCACGTATTATTAAATTCTTCAACTCCCTTGAATGAAAATCCATATTTCAAGAAATATTCATTATTATATTTTCTATTCATTAAGGGAGCATTGATGTTTTCAGTATTATTTAAGGTATTATAAAGTATAATTATTCAGTATTTATCAGTTATCAGAACAGACCTATTAACAGGTGCTCTTGCATTTCTAAATAATCAGATTGTTTCCAAGAACTTGCAGTTCCCGAATCATCAGGTTGAATTTGAATTGCAGGTACAGTACTCTTAAGAAGAGTTCCAGATTTCAACAAGTTATTCATTTTAAATATAAAACCAAAACATTCAAATAATAAGTAAACACTGCAAATTAAATACTCATTTGAAAATATAAAATATTCATTTTAAGGAAGGAAGCTTTTCAATTAATATACGTTAGTGATATAACTCCGCCTACTTGAAAATAAAAAAAAAGAGCCTGCTTTTTAACATGTTTTAAAATAAAACAATAAACCAGAAACTTTGGCGTGATTTAAGCATTTTGTAATTATTTTTAAAATCGGAATTAATAAGGTGTTTGAAAGGAACATTGCTCAATGGTCAGTGGTAGTTTTCGCAAAGATTGGGAAATGTGTAAATACACAAGCAATATAATTAGCGGTGGGCGGAGCTAGTGACATGGAATTATCAAGGAATTATTAGGTCTAGTGGTCTTTTACCCTCATTTTGAGTGAAAATATTGAAGTTACACATGAGACTAACTTCGTAATCCAAAACTATAAACTTTCTTTATATGTTTTCAGTTAAAACATTTTTGTGATTTCCGCCATTACCGATATTATTTTCACGTACCCCCAGCAGGCCCGCCACGTACCCCCAGGGGTACGCGTACCCCAGGTTGGGAACCGCTGTATTAATGCATTGATATTCGGGTTTGATAATGACATGTTCGTGGATGATGTATTCATGTTAATAAGCTATCCAGCATTGTCGATAGCTTATAAATGTACTATGGTGTATAGAGCACAGCGCCATGAGAATTATGGCGCTCTGCCCAAGCTGAGTAAATAACGTAGACGGCAACTGTGTGGGTCGTGGATTAAAAGTTTTCGGTTTGCGGACTACAATAAGATGAATAAAGTTTATTTTTTATTAAGACATGGTTTAACAATTTGACAATAACAAATATTTTTTAAGCTAAATTTTGATGGTAATTTTCAATATTAGTCTAGAAAGCGGGTGATGTGGACGAATGCACCAAGTATTAATATCACTATCATATAAGTAAAACATAACATGGCAAATTATACGCCAATTTGGTAATGTCGCCACTAATTTTATTTTATTTCATTTCTTTTTACTTTTCTTTAATATGTACAGTTATGGAAAAAATTGACCCTCTCATGTTAACTCTACGGAAAATCTTCTTATATAAATAATACTGGTACCAATAATTAGTAATAACGTTTACTAATTAATGTTATACATGAATGATGTTTCGGGGGCCGTCTACATATTGCAATTGCATGGTGTGTATACTCCTTGGCATTTTTGACACCAATAATTCACATCAGAAATTTTCTATTAAATATTGAAACCACAGAGTTTGTAACTGCTCCGTTTAATCAAAGAATTTGTAATAATTTTCCGTGAATAACTATAACGAAGACTTCTATTCAATATTTGTTGTAAAAATGAACGAACCCTGCAATTGTAACAAACTATAAAATTTTATATACTATTAGGGTGGATAAATGAGAACGGAACAGGAGACACAGAATGAAATGACATAGTTTATGTCAAACATCATCTTTAACACTACACAAGCACTTGTCCTACTGTTTCCCCAAGTAATGAATACCTTGGTCGCAGAAGCTCTTTGGCAGAAATCGGAACGAGTTTCGAACAATCTCTTTGAATTCACTGTCCGAGTAAAAACGGCGACCCTTCAATGTCGATTTCAGCGAATCAAAGATTGGAAAGTCATATGGCGAACGATCCGGGCTATACGTTTGGTTGTCCAACTCTGTCCAACTCTGTCCACCAAAACTTCACCAGATTCCTTCGAGGAAGTGCTTTTGTCTGTCCTGCATACGAGTCAATGACAGTGCATGTTGTCCGTACAATGCCTTTGTTGTTAATGCATTTCGTGAAATCCAACTCATTCAGTCACTAATAGCTAATAACACCGAGTTGCTCTTTTTTAGTCGCAGCCATTCCGCAGACGCAGATGAATAACAGCAACAACTGATTGCCTGTCGGATGGTACTGTTGGCCTACCACCGGCGCATATCACGTGCATTAGCATTAATATCTAGGGAAAATCCATTTCTGCAGTGTGGGTTGTTTTCATTACCTCCGGCTGTACCTTTACACGAAGTTTCATCAAATTCAAACAAAAATAAACCAAACTATAACCAGTGTTGCGTTTTCATTTGATCCACCCTTATAGTATCTCATATTGACATTATATTCGCAATCTTTACCTTTGGAGACCAAACAGAAAGTCCCTCGGTCAAGTAGTTTAGAAATTAGAACGATGTAAAATTTGGAATTCCTAATGTTAAATTCATTTTTTAACCCTTTCAATACAGATGAAAAAGGTGGTGATTTTTTAAGCATTACTCAAAATTACTAGGCAGAATGAGCAGTAATTGTGGATTTGCAAGTTTGCATCTTCTAGAAATTGATTTCTGTTAAAAAAATTATGGGTTACAATGCCTATTTTTTTTCGAATATTGCCTTATATATATTTTTTATTAATATTAAAAAAATAATAATATGTACTGTAACCTATAAAATTTTAAAGATTAATCGATTTCTAGTAGGCAAATCCAAAATTACAGCTCATTTCTCTAAATAGCTTTTGAATTATGCTTAAAAAACTATAATCATTGCAATCGTTTTGCAACAATTATATATAATATTTCTGTTGTCAACATCCCTTTTTCCAAACAAATTCAAAACGCAGAACTATAAATCAGATACCATATGATAGGCTTTTGAACAGGCTTCTGACATAATACACTTACATTTCATTAAAACGTGTTTTTTATTAAAAATTGCTGTTAATTAAAAATTAAATCGGCATTGTTTTCATAAAGGAAATGAAAGGTTTTTCTCAAATTAGTATTGCCACAAAAATAAAATACCACATTATATGATGCTTAGCATTGATTCTTAAAAACTCCTCACGGATTTATTTTATATTTATGATTAAAAAGCAAAACTGAAATTGAAATGTTTAGATTTATATTTCTTTGTTCCATGCTTTTCCTTAAACGGATGACGTCAACTTCTAATGCAGTTAAAATACGATTGTTAATTTTTTTCTCACGCGTGAATTTTGCTTTCTTGGTTCTGTTTTACTGTAACTTTGGTGGAATAAACTGGATGCTATTCTGGTTTGACTTAAAAACTAAATGTTGTTTGCAAATATTTTTATCTTTACTTTTTCTTTAGAAATTTAAACCTGTATCTAAAACATGTTAGGTATAAAAAAAAAAAAAAATATTATATTGCAGTGCGAAATCCTCGCACGGGTCTACTAGTTAAAAATTAATTTAACATTAGGAGTTTAAAACTTTAATCCATTTAAATACTTGGCCGAATGACCTGTCGTTTTGTATACAAAGGTAAAAGATATGAAAGAATTTAAACATGATGTCAAAATTAGGTATTACTAATGAAAATTTTAAAGTTTGTTACATGTTCAGTATTTACACGACACTTGAGACATAATTTAAGTATCTACCATAAAATAGTAGACGTTGTTAGTAATCGGTAGGTGCCAGTATCATTTTTGTACGATGATTTGTAACAGAATTAGTAGGGGATAATCCTTTTTTGTTTCCACGACTGTGCAAGAGGTTTAAAACATTATAAACGAGGCTCATGTTTGTTACCTTTACCTACTGGATTCAAAAGTCAGTCACTCGGATTAGTGCGACTGATGAAAACATCCATATATTTTGCTGTTTCACACTAACGATGCACATTGCTTCCGAAAATTAGATAGAATAAAACTTGCATATCGGATGGAAAAGACGAAGATTTCTGATCAAGAACCTTCATGACAATGCCGACTCCATATGGTAGTTTTAATTCAATAAAAATTGAAAATTCTGCGTACAATCCATCCTTGCTTCTTAAATTTTAACTATTACATGTTTGTGCAGGGCCTGATTACAACCGCGGCAAACGCCCACCAGAAAAAAATAATAGAAATTCTTAATTGGTTTAGGACAAAAATTCTGCATGAGCAAGGCATTTAAGTAAAGCAAAAATCTGTGTTGAAATTTACTGGTAGATGTTTGTCCCGGTGGTAATCAGGCCCTGCGTTTGCGCCACCAAAAGAGACACTTGGAGGTTATCAGTTAACCCTTCAGGGGCAAAGGACTTTTGTAGCTAAAATATTGAAATGATTGATTGACACCAGGATTCACGAACGAATTTATTTTAAAATAAGTAAAATCATTTCCTCATGTACCTTATGCAGTCAAAATTTGGTTATAAAATTCTGGTGCCATTGTGGTGTTTTGAGATTAAAATTAAGTGGTATATATAATATACCGGTGCCCTTCAAGGGGTTAAAGGACGATTCATCCTTTAACCCCTTCAGTGGAAAAGTACTCTTGTAGCTGGAATATTGAAATGATTGATTGACACCAGGATTCACGAACGAATTTATTTAAAAATAAATAAAAGCTTTTCCTGATGTACCTTATAAATTCAAAATTTGATTATACAATTCTGGTGTCATTGTGGCATTTTGGGATTAAAATTAAGTGGTATATATAATATATAGGTGCCTATCAAGGGGTTATAGTGTTTATGTTCAGCTGCTTGAGAACAAGAACCCTTCATTTTATGATAAAATAATGGATAAATGACCAACCCCCTGTGGAAAATGTGTTTTAAAATCAGTAGATTATATACAAAATAATATTACATGGTAATTTTCTATCTCATTTCAATAAATTTTAAAAGTAAATTTCAGTTTAGAGTGTGAGTGCATTCAGTAATTGACGAGGTCGCAATTATTGACAACTGAGGAAAACAAGATAGAAAACAAAAATTAATGCATGTATAACGTTAATTTTGGTTGGTAGGAAATTTAACTTAAGATACATTTTCTACCCAAGCAAAATTAATATACTCGGACATTTACTTTGGTTTTTGTCGACATTTACTTTTGTTTTTGCGTCTTGCTGGCTATCTACTGATGCACTCACCCTATTTTGATCACTGACCCATGAATAAAGAGGAAGTGGCATAGCCTCAGAATGGTGAAACTCCAATTGTAACCGGCTCTTCCGGGACTGATTACCGCGCCGGGGCAATCTTCCACCTGTAAATTTAAATAGAATTTTTCTGCTAATTTAAACACCTTATTAATGCGGAATTTCTGTCATACTTAAGGCAAAAATATCTATTCGCTTTTACTGGTGGAAGTTTGCCCAGGCTACAGCGCACGGTGGGAGATTTGCCGATTCTAGCTGGCCAAAATTATTTTTCAACTTCTATTTGATGAAATCTATTTTTCGTTTATATAAACGATATATTAGACTGATTTAAAGAAAATATATGAAATTTTAAACGGTAGTTTAATAAGACATCATTATATTTAATTAAAAATTATTAATGTAGTACATTAGATGTGCAGAGTGGCTAGTGGTCAGGGAAAAATACGGTCAAAAAAAGTTAAGTACACCAGTATATTTTTATAGAAAAATTCATGTTAATTATTTGATCGAATAATAGACATGAATTTTTCTATGAGAATATACTGGTGTATATCACTTTTTTTTTTACTGTATTTTACCCTGACCACTAGCCACCCTGATGTGAATTTTTTTATTATATTACTATAATGTATTATTCAGTTAAATATTTAAATTATTTAAAGCTTTAAAACATGTAATGAATGAGTTAATCTTTTACTTGATAACTAAAAAGGACAATATTTATGAACTTTTATAATATTATTAAGATTTAAGCGATAGAATTATATTTATTATATGATACCAAATTATAAATGTAATTTTTTATAATAATCTATTAGAAATTGGGATACAAAATAAATATTAAAGAGTAATACTTATATATACAAAGGAATAAGAAAATTGCGTAGAAATTTTCTGACAATTCACCATCTAATAGTTCTTCATTCTGGCTTTCCTCAGTAAGTTACGAGTACTCATTGAACGAGGTATTTCAAAACTGCTTTTGAGCCAAGTTTCATACTTTTTCAGAAATTTCTCATGTGCTCTATGTACAGCAGTCCACTTTTGTCTAAACTGGGTCTTCTGTATAATCATTTCCTGCTTGAAAACTTTCATTTGTACTTCGTTATAATTTTCATTTGTCAACAAAACATTTTCAGCCAATTGGATTTTTTCGTTAAATGTGGAAGCTTGTTGCTGCTGTATAATATTATAAAAGCTTATTCGTGTGATTGGTTTACATTCTGATGACCCTGGTAAAAAGAAAAGTGTTCTTAGAATAAAAAATATAATAATAATTTTAGACTTTGTATGATAAAAACAACTTTAAAATCTACAGAAGCAGATAGAAGCAGACAAGTAAACGTTTATCCAATATCTAAGACTCTAAATTATTTACTAAAATTAAAAGTTGAGTTTTATCTAGCTTTATCATATAACTTTTTGAATTTTCAAAATGAAATTTATTAAAAATACATAAAGTCATTAAAAACATTAAATGTGAAATAACTATTGACAAATGAAAAAATTATGCATATAAATTAAAAAAAATAAAGTACATGCCTTGTTCTAAAGCACTCATAATGTACAATTTCTTTCAATTTCATCAACATTCACATATTAAAAGAATATAGTAGAAATCATCGATTTATTCTCCTCTAATAAACGCCAACTTCATACTCACCTACTGGCAGTACGGTTGCATTTATATCAAAAACATCTGCAGTGTCCACCACCTGCACTTTTAAGGTACATGTGGTAAAAAAAAAATTCCAGTTGGATGAACTTTGAAAAATCGACTTTTGGCCAGCTAGAATCAGCAAATCTTCCACCGTGCAGCGCCTAGAATAGATAGTGTGGAAAACAGTTTTACCGTTTTTTATTCAAAATTTTGCAATTCAAACCGGAAATTCTGAAAGAGGAATTTTTACTTTAAGAAATCATGAAATATCTGCCATAAGTAACCAAAACAACATTATAGGGAGTTTCTGGCATGAATGCAAAATTTCGGAATTTAAAAAAAGCTAAACTAGTAATGCTTTAAAAAGTGCTAAAAAATTGTAGCCGATAAACGTGCAACGATGTGGTACAATAATAGGGGGATCGCAGCGACATCTGCTTTAAAAATAGATTTACCTCTAGCAAAAGTACCACAATTTCCGGCGTATAATCCGCGTATAAAATAATCATGTTTCGACCCAGAAATTTTATTTTATAAAATGTAACTTAATAGATCGCTGTAAATATTTGACTTCAATTATTGAATGAAATTTCTGGGTTGAAGCAGAATTGTTTGTTCCGCGAAATGTACGCCGGAAATTGCGGTAACTGTTTCACTATTGACAACATGAACATAATTTCTGTTAATAAAATCTTCTTGTAAGTGTATATTTCAGATGTAACTGATTTTGAAGTTAGTTTTTTATATATCAGGGAATTAATCTTTTCCACTCTTCTAGCAGAGATTCATTCTTTGGTATGCTGAATAGGGATAGTTTCTAGTTTGCTGTCTTGTATCGAGTACTGCAATCAGGAACAAAAAAATGCGTATCGCATTTTTTGGCCATGACCAATATCATTCATATTTTCAAAGCTTATGAAAATCACTATCCAAGTAAAAAAAAATAGGGTATAATTTCATTATTTAAAATATTTACCACCAACTGAAACGTTTTCTCAGTTAGATTCTTATACAATGTTTGCATTGAAAAGAGCTGCAGACAGTGGCGTAGCCCTAGAGAGGTGGGAGGGGTCCAAGAGATCTGGAAACTAGTAATATTTTAAAGTTTTCTTCGCCTTAAATAACGCAGAAAATTCTCCGATTAGATAAGGCAAAAATATTTTTATAAAATTATTGGTATCCAAACCATCTGGGACTCCACCCTGTCTGCGCCACTGCTAGAAGATGTTGCTGCGATAGACCCGTTATCTTTTCAGCATCGTTCTACATTTATCGGATTCAATTTTTTAGTGCTATTTTGTAGCCGTTTTCCACACTTATGTATTCTAGGCGCTATACCTATGCGGTAGTTAGGCCACGCGGTTCTTTCATATTTCAACAACATAATCAATCCGCATGTCAATGTCAGTGAAAGAGGCTATAATACCACTGGGACAAACTTCCATCAGTAAAAACGAATTTCTGCCTTATTTATGACAGAAAAATTGCATGTACAAGGCGCAAACTTCTATTTAAATTTACTGGTGAAAGCTTTCGCCGCCCATAATCTGGACTTGTTGATCGGATGTAAACAAACAACAGCCGCCATCTTCTGACTACATCCTCAGTTACTTCACCCGCAACTACACTATATGTCGCCTCCTTTTTATTCATAGCTCCATTACTACATCTACTGCAATTATTATCACTACTTTCACAACTACTGGTAAACCTGGTGCTAAAGAAATTAATAATATTGACAATAATAAAAATATTACAACTGTTCCGTTCTAAAAATTTCAACGAACGCGTGATTAACTTATTGTAATTATGTAGCTTTTTCGTTAAAATGAATCAGATTATCTAATATTGAATAAAAACACAATTATACCATTTCTTCTATCTTATTAGGACAAAGGTTAAAATAAAGCTTACTATGTTCAAAAATACTTCATGAAAGTGGGTGTGGTTTTTATATTGCTTTTATAGGCCGATCATTAGTTCGATCTTATAAAATGTGAACATTCGAACTTGGCTGGTAATAAGTAAATTTAGATAGCGAACGAAGCATTTAGATAGAACTATATTTAATTATCTAATGGAATTGTATTACTCAAAAGAATGCTTTTTGTCTCGCATTAGATTATTATTATATATATATATATATATATATATATATATATTCGTTATGAACCTGGATAAAACGCTTCGTGAATAATTAACCAAAATAATTTTCCATTATTATTTGTAACTAGATAAAATTTTTAAAGTAAGATACAAATATTCATTTTCTATAATATAAGTATTTTCTAAGTACTTATGCAGATGGTAGTATTCAAACTAAAAATGCTCACTTTTTATTTCAGATCTTTATAAGCTATATCAGCCATATAATAAGCATTTTTTATGTGCCGATAGTATATTTTGAGGAAGGTATAATAAAAAAGGTATAATAAAACAATACTTCGAAACACTCAAAATGAGATCCAATATAATCTTTTTCCAAATTATATTGTTATGTATTTGGGTTCAGAAATGTACATTTTCAGTGCTGAATTTTTTTTCAAAAAATTCAAATTAAGGTTAAATGTTTTTTCTTAGATTGTTTGGACTTATGTATCATGTCAGTATTTTCCCAGATCGTCGGAAATATATTTTTTAACTGCATTTTTATATTACGTGGATCTATGTTGGAAATCATAATGTCCACGGAAAATATGTCCATAGACCTGACATTAAGTCGTGAATTACTTATAACCATGGTTTTCACTGGCTTTTGTCTAATCTTAGCAATTTGACTAATCATAGATTAATCATAGACTATTATAAAATTGTAGTATATAATAATAATAATAACGGCGGCGAAATAGGTACTCAGAAATAAATTTATCACTAATTTTAAAACAAAGCCATTAAATAATAAGCCCAGTCAGATAAATGGGAAACTTTTCGCAAGTTGAAAATAGCGCCATCTAGCGGTTGGGAGTGCTGCATTCGGCACCAAGAATATTTTAATAAAATTTTGCCTCTAAAATTAATGCTTAAAATAAGGAGTTCATATTTTCTAAGAAAGTCGTTTGTAAATTCCGGTGTCAGTCAGTAATTTCACATTTTACGAACATAATTTGTCTGTGCCGGAAAGGGTTAATTGCATAGTGATGTAAATTCCCATCACTTTTTATTTAACTTTTAATAAATAAATCAACTTCTTCGCCACCACTATATTTATATAGAAATATTAATCCAGTAAATTTCCACCATTTTTTTTTTCATTTTAGTTTTAGCTTTAATGTAAAAGATCCCAATAATTAGCAAGCTTTTAAAGGAAGTGCAAAAACAAAACATCGATAAAAATCGTATAAAATATCGATATAAATAAATCGTATCGTTTCTCTGCGACCCACTTCTGTTTTGTCCTCCTTCCGCAGCAGAGGTTTGGCGCTAGTGTGTCGCTAACAAATTTAACACTATCTGATTGGGCTTATTATTTAATGGCTTTGTTTTAAAAGGATTTTTATCCTCTTGTTATTTCGAATAACTTTTCCCGAGGAGCCGTGGTCATCTACCACATATCCCCAGCTTTATCCCCTTAATCACTATAATTAATTAAGACTAACATAACATTTTAAAATTAGTGGTGGGAGTTTTCTTGAGTTAAGTCGGCTAATGATTAAAATAAACTATAGTCACATTCAAATAATGTTAGCAATAGATTCGTCATGAAACACTATTTCTAAAATCGTTCTTGTTTTACCCTCATCAACGTACACTTTTTTTCCTTTTCAATACCTATTCCGATTTTGTTTTTGTAATCTATACTAATACTATAAAGTAGTAAAGATTGTTTTTTTTTGTTTGTTTGTTTGTAGGGGGTAATCTCTAGAACTACTGAAGCGATTTCAAAAGTGATGCTGGCAAATTGATGGTGACAACCCCTGCTCCAACTTAGGCTATATTTTATGTCGGTGCCACTACCCCCAGGGGGGGGTGCAAGAGTGAAAAACGTTCCAAATTTCAATTTTTTTTTTTATACTGAAGGAGCTAGAAACATGAAATTTGGCATAGTAGTTACTTATAAGATGTAAATGCCCTCTAAAAACAAATTCTAAAAAAAAAAATTCGAAATTTAAAACGGTGAGATGAGCGAAAAGCGTTCTAAAAACATTCTAAATTACAATTTTTATGGAATCTCTGGAACTACAAAACCATTTTTGAAAGTTATGGTGGCAAATTGATAGTGACAGTCCCTGCTCCAACATAGGCTATACTTTATGTCGGTGCCACTCACGCCAAGGGAGTGCAAGAGCGCAAAAAGTTCTAAAATTTCTATTTTTTTTAATACTGAAGGAGTTAGAAACATGAAATTTGGCATGGTAGTTGTTTATAAGATGTAAATGCTCTCTAAGAACAAATTCTTAAAAAATTCAAAATTTAAAAGGTTTGAGATGAGCGAAAAGCGTTCTAAAAACATTCTAAATTACAATTTCTATGGAATCTCTGGAACTACAGAACCATTTTCAAAAGTGATGGTGCCAAACTGATGGCAACAGACCCTGCTGTAACATAGGCTATATTTTATGTCGGTGCCACTACCCCCAGGGAGGTGCAGGAGTGAAAAACGTTCTAAAATTTCCATTTTTTTAATACTGAAGGAGCTAGAAACTTGAAATTTGGCATGGTTGTTACTTATAAGATGTAAATGCCCTCTAAGAACAAATTCTAAAAAAAATTCGAAATTTAAAAGGGTGAGATGAGCGAAAAGCGTTCTAAAAACATTCTAAATTACAATTTTTATGGAATATCTGGAACGACAAAACCATTTTCGAAAGTGATGGTGGCAAATTGATGACAACAGACCCTGATGTAACATAGGCTATATTTTATGTCGGTGCCACTACTCCCAGAGGGGTGCAGGAGCGAAAAACGTTCTAAAATTTCCATTTTATTAATACTGAAGGAGCTAGAAATTTGAAATTTGGCATGGTAGTTACTTATAAGATGTAAATACTCTCTAAGAACAAATTCTAAAACAATTCGAAATTTAAAAGGGTGATATGAGCGAAAAGCGTTCTCAAAACATTCTAAATTACAATTTCTATGGAATCTCTGGAACTGCAGAACCATTTTCAAAAGTGATGGTGGCAAATTGATGGCAACAGTCCCTACTGTAACATAGGCTATATTGTATGTTGGTGCCACTACCACAGAGGGGTGCAAAATTGAGAAACGTTCTAAAATTTCCATTTTTTATAGTGAAGGAGGTAGAAACAGGAAATTTGGCATGGTAGTTACTTATAAGATGTAAATGCTCTCTAAGAACAAATTCTAAAAAAAAAATCGAAATTTAAATGGTTGAGATGAGCGAAAAGCGTTCTAAAAAGCATTCTAAATTACAATTTCTATGGAATCTCTGGAACTACAGAACTATTTTCAAAAGTGATGGTGGCAAATTGATAGTGACAGTCCCTGCTGCGACATAGACTATATTTTATGTCGGCGCCACTAACCTAGAGGAGTGCAGGAGCGAAAAACGTTCTAAATTTCGATTTTTTTAATACTAGGTGTTAGAAACATGAAATTTGGCGTGGTAGTTACTTATAAGATGTAAATGCTCTCTAAGAAGAAATTCTAAAATAATTCGAAATTTAAAACTCTGAGATGAGCGAAAAGCGTTTTAAAAACATTAACATTCTAAATTACAACTTCTGTGGAATCTCTGTAACTACCAAACCCTTTTCAAAAGTTATGGTAGCAAATTGATGGTGACAGTCCCTGCTTCAACATAGGCTATATTTTATGTAGGTGCCACTACTCCCAGGGGGGGTGGTGCAGGAGCAAAAAACGTTCTAAAATTTCGATTTTTTTTATACGGAAGTAACTATAAACTTCAAATTTCGCATGGTAATTATTTATAAAATGTAAATTCTCTCTAATGACAAATTCTAAAAAAATTCGAAATTTAAAAGAGTGAGATGAACGAAAAGCGGTCTAAAAACATTTTAAATTACAATTTCTATGGAATCTCTGGAACTACAGAACCATTTTCAAAACTGATGGTAACAGTCTTTGCTGTAACATAGGCTATATTTTATATCGGTGACACTACCACAAGGGGGGGGGGGAAGTCAAAAAGCGTTCTAAAATTTCGATTTTTTTTTCGACATTAGTGTGGCTTAATTAGTAATTTCTGAATAACTGTGGCAGTAAAATTTCCTCTAATGAAAGTAGGCCAACGAATATCACTTGGCATTTTTCAAGAAGTATGCAAGCAAAGCCGCGGGTTTTGCTAGTTGTGTTTATAATTAGCTATAGATCTAAATTTTATGAAAGAAAATTCGAGTTAATTCTAGATTTGGTATAACATGTTAGTTGAATAAATGAAAATAGATAAATAAATAATTTATATGTTTAATGAGAACGTGTTCTGAAAAATATCAAAACACAAACAATAAGTTAAACAGAAAGCGTTTAATCTTACAATAACATCATTAAGAGTGTCATGGAAAGTAAAAAGAAAAAAAAATGCAATTTGGCAGTTTTTGTTTTATTGCCAACTAAAATAATTTGTCGCGATTTAGTGTAAAGCCTATAGGTAGAGAGAGCCTTGTTTGTACACAAAACATTAAACTAAATTGAACGATGCTAGTGAATTAAGTTTTGAGTAATTAATATTGCACGTTACTCTATTTCATTTTACTACTTTATAATTGTTATATGTTTTTAGATTGGCCATGGAATTTATACATATATGCAGAGCTGTCAAGCGTTCACTAATCTTCCGTAATATGTGGATTAATTTGACCCAGTTTAACAACGTTTCGAACCATAAAAATTATTTAATGTTTCTTTATTTAGTTAATTTCGGATATTTACATGGAGTATTTTTAATTTAATTTCTTTAAAAAATTTCTGGTGCGAAACGTATTTTACCAATGTTAAATTAACCCACATATTACGGAAAATTAGTGAGAGCTTGGCAACTCTGCATATATGCCAACATTTCGGTTATCTTTTGAAGTCTCACAGAAGCCAAACATGGTTTGAATTAGAAAATGTATTTAAGAAAATTTATCTTGTTTATATGTGGTATCTATAAGAATTTACTCCGACATTTCGGAATTCAAAACACGTTTGAATTAGTCAGACTCCGGAGAATATTGAAATGGTGGCATCTATACTGATAATGTCCCCATAGCCAGGAACGCGAATCGGTCGTCGGGTCCTGAAACGTGTCCAGTTTTTGGTGTGACCGGCCGAGCACGTAAATCGGTCGTGAAACGTGTCCGGTCCTTGGTGGAAGTGGCCGGAGACACGTTTCCAGTTCTACAGTGATGAAGCCTATCGTTCGTTCACGGGGCATGTCCAATCCAAAAATATGCAATGTGGGGGGGGGGGGGGGCAAAAGACGAAATGAGGGAGAAAAAATGGAAATGGCATCCGAGAAAAATTATTCTCTATCCAGACGCTGGGGAAGCCGACTCAGGCGATGTTTCAGGCGATGTTTAGGCGATGTTTTCAATCCGACTCTAGTCAAGCCGCTTATTCGTTCGCGAGGTGTTTCCAGTCCGTCGCTTGGGAAGACGAACATTCGTTCGCGACATTTATCAAGTCCAAAAAAGCAAAATGTGGAAAATAAATGGCAATGGGTTACGAGGGAAAAAAACGCATCATTGAAACGCCCGGATAGCGAAATCACATGTTAACATATGGTAAAACTTCAAAGATCGATGACTCATTACATAATATAAATATTAAAATACGGTTTTCAGCATCAGAAAGCAGACGTCAGATGCCGACAATGCACGTTTTTAAAAAGTGTCTCCCAAAATTTTGAATACTTTTAGTTCGAAGATAAAATTTCAAAGTTTATAGGATTTTTTAAATATTTAAAATTTAAAAAGACAATTTTAAAAAACGCACATCGCCGGCTTCTGACGTTTACTTTCTGATAGTGAAGGCGATATTTTAATAATTATATTAGGTAATGAGTAATCGCGCTTCTTAGTTTTCCTGTAGGTTAACATGAGTAGAGAAGAAACAACGTTCCGGCCTCAGGAGGTGGAGTGTGGAGTGAGGAGGGAGGAGGGCTCCTCCTCCCGAAGTGTCCTCCTCCTCTTCCTCCTCCCGAAGTGCCCTCCTCCTCCTCCCAAAGTGCCCTCCACCTCCCAAAGTGCCCTCCTCCTCTCAAAGTGCCCTCCTCCACTACTTAAGATAAGGGGATTAATTAAGGATTAGTGTTAATTAATTTTAATTGCGGGACTTAGAAATTTTTCGAGGCCATTTTTTTTTTCGCGGAGAATTTTCTACTAGAATACGAGGTGTGTTTCAATGGATTTATTTTAGCGAATTAGAAGTTTAATTAATTTTAATTTTAATTAATTTTAATTGGGGAACTTAGAAATTTTTTGAAGCAATTTTTTTTTCAACTAGAGTAGGGTGGGAAATATTTTTTCAGTTTGTGAATTGTATTTAAAAATAGTAATTAAAAAGGATCAATCATTAATTTTAATTGGGGAACTTAGAATTTTTTCGAATCAATTTTTTTTTAAAACTAGAGTAGGTTATTCGATATACATGTTAGAGGTGAATTTTAAAAGTTAGTAATGGTTTAATTAAAAATGGTGATTAATTTCAATTCTAGAACTTAAGAAATTTTTGTGATTTTTAGTTTTAAAAATTGTCAAAAAATAGAATTTTTAGTTTTAAAAGTTGCCAAATGTAGGATTTTCAGCTGAAAGTAATCTAAGATATAAACTCTCAACTGAAATGAATTTTGCCTGAAGGTGTGAGCTTTTGGCTAGAAGTGACCTAGAGTCAAAACTTCCTGGTCCCAGGAATCACCGCGGGGAGGTAGATCACACAAACGATTCCCAAAAATTTGTTTGGAAGATTTTGATATCTTCCTTTTTTTTTTTTTTTTTTTTCTTCTAAAGATTTGATTTTTTTTTTTTTTTTTTTTTTAACTATCTTGGAATTTTATAATGTCCGTAAGCTAGGCTACTTACTCCATCTTCTAGCAGATAACGCTTGTCGTCAAAGGGTGACAAACACTTTTTATTCTGTTTAAGGGTGTAAAGTATGTGTGATTGCTGCCCTATTCTTGACTGTTCTTCAAAGGTTGTAGCTTGTCTTTCCAAACATTTCACATAATCTTCATGTTTCAATTTATTTTTAACTATAGATGTTGAGACCCCCTTGGCTCGCTTTTTTTCTTCTTTGGAGGATTTAATCGAATACATTTTCGACTTTAAACCTACAAACTGATGAATAGGCACACCATTTAATTCGTCTTTAAATTTCCCCAAGACTTTCTTATTCGTGTTAGAATAAAGGGGGTGTTCTTGGGGGTAATCTGAAAAATCAAATCGCGACCTATTGAGATACATCTCATTTTGTAGGTTTTCAGTCGTGATGAGATAGGTTAAAGAATCAGTATCCGTGAAAAGCAGAATTGAACGATTTCCAGGATAAATTTGTTTGATAAATTTATAATGGAATTCGTACATGAGCACCTTTGATAGCTCTAGTATCGAAAACCCGACGTAAATAGGCCGGTTCATCAAGATACTGGGCTTCTGCCTTTCAACAGCTACGAGATTCTCATCGAATATCTTGAAATTTTTGAAGTAGGGAGAGGCGACTAGTTTCTCACATCTTCTTTCTTGGTTAGATAACTCTATATTTCGCCTCTTTCTCAGATTTTCGATGCACTTGCCATAAATGCTGTTATTTAGTAATTTGAAGAAATCCTTCTCAAAGGCACTAGTTGCTTGCTTGCGTTTTTCCGTGTTAAATTCGATATATTGTTTGAGCCAAGGGGACTGTTGGAACTGGAGAACTCTGTGAATTTTCGTTAGCTTTAACCCCAATTCAATGTATAATTTAACGTTTCTATAATGAGAAATATATTTGACTTTTCTCATCAAGTTGGGGATGAGTTTCGGAGTACCTCTGAACCCCTTCTGTAGAAGATTCTTTGCGTAGTCAGACAGCATTTCTTCTTGTACGGTGAGTCTTTGCGGGGCAAGAGGATAGTCGTTATGGTCATCGTGAAGGGATTCAGGGTACTCAAAGTCCACCTCAAAAATGCAACCAGTACTTGAGTCATCTTGTATCTGTAATATGCTTTCTTCTGTGAAGTTGGAGCCATCACACCACTGGAACCCTCCATGGGGCATGTACTGGGACATCGCCCAACCGTAAAGATTGTTGGCATCCCAGTACATGATATGGGATGTTTCTTCACTGGGGACGTGATTTGGAACATCTTTATTATTGGCGGTCGCAAACCTGTGGGAGATCTGCGACACACCCCCGCGTACGCCTTCTTCGATAAACAGCAGCATGTCCACATCGGTCAATAATTCCAACTCCACCTCAGTCATTTTCAAACAGGCCTGCCAAGACAAGCCTGGTGAAGTGACGAGGTGGGATGGGTCAATATTATAATATTGACTGCAGAGACGTCTAAAATTTTCGAATACATCGGCTAGTAGAAGCACATCGGTCTTTAAATATAGATCGTGATATTCCCCGAGATTGTTTATTCTGAAAGTATTCCATATATTTTTCGCATGTGCATAGTCTGATTCTGTGATATCTTGATTGGATAATGTGTTGTGGAAAGCAGAGGGTGGAGGAAGCTGGGTTTCTTGAAATTTTTTAAACGAATTCATATATTCGTAGGGATAAATACCTTTGCGACATAGTAGTTCAGTTCTTGTATTTTGAGCAAAGTTTTCTCTTAATATATTAAAGTCGCACTGTTTCAGATTTGATGTTAACTTGTCCAAGGAGGCCGGGAGGAAGAGCAGTGAGTCAATGAATGAGAATTGAATAGAGGAATGATATTCTTGTAATTTGAATGTGATGTAGTCTTCTAAATTGGCAGCAATCACACTTATTTTCAGCTGTTTAAAGCAACCTAGCTTACGCATTATATGGTGTGCATCATACTTTTTTAGATTGTGAAACACGACAGGAATCACTTTACTCTGCTTGAAGTTAATATTACAAGAGGGGTGGGCAGCTCCCCTATACTTTGAAGAAATGTGATCGTGATCCCTGACGCGTTCCTTGCCCAATGACTTATGACATATCCAACATTCTGTGGAATGCTGGAAAGCTTCTTCCTCTTCGTCACTGAGATTCATCGGGGCGATGGTTAATAATTTCGATGTGATTTCCTCTTTGAATTTTAGGATGGCTTTAATAAATTCTTCTGCAGCATTCTCACCACGATACACTTCTATCTTCTTATAGGTGCGTCCGTCAGAGCCCACAATAACGAACGCAAACCCACAAGCCTCGTGACGAGCAGTCTTTACTTGGTAAGATGACTTATTGGAGGGTTCAGTAGTGTGAATGGGTACGAGCAGGGATTCGAAATCTGCATAGATGACGTAGGGCATAGGAGCTTGCAAATGGATTCCTGTAAATGAGAGTATATTTTCACCGGGTTTTGGCATTTTAATTACTTGAGGGGTGTGGTTACTGCAATAGGGCTTGTGATCTTCTAGTAATTCAGGTCTTGTGAATCCGTGTAAGCAGGTATAACAATAATAATATGCTGACATATCTTTATTTCGATGTGACATGAATCTTGAAAAGTTCCTTATAAGGGTGTAATGGGTATTCTCACCATCACAAAGAAGAAGTAGGTTAATCACATCCTCGTTTGTTTTGTTAGATACATATAGGATGTAAAGTTCGCCCTCCTCGTACCCGAAAACATTGATTCTTAAATCATTCATTGACTCAATTAGAGGAATCTTCTGATATGGTACAGGATAGGATATGCCATTCATGTTGACTGTATCTTCGAACGGTTGATACTTGGTTACTCTGTTGGGATTTTCCTTACGATCTAAATTTAATTGGTGTGCCAGGACGCACCAGAGAAAACATTTCTGATCTTCGAAGTTTTGGATATTAAGTATGGCTTCTTTGCCTTTCAAGTCTTTTGGGAGTTGAATATAGCTGCTACCTTTCAAAGGGGAATATTTTCCCATTTTAAGTTCAAGATATGATACTTCCTTGAGAAGCCATCCGGACCCCCTTTGGACAAATTTTTCGAATGAACTGATAATTTTCCGATGTGCTTCTTCTAAATTTTCTTCAATGGAATCATTTGTAAATTGTTCGTAAGTATCTGAGTGGAAATACGTTGAGAGTAGCTCCTGCTCGCCTTCTACAGATATTTTTTCAAGTATAACCTTTATCATCACATGCCACTTGATTGCATCCCTTTCTGCAACAGCTTCCTCCAGAGCCTCCCTTAATTCTTCACGAGCAGAGTCAAAGAAAACTGTGATGTCATGGTGAGTGTCCTCATCAGAATCAATCGTGACTACTTTAAAAACATTTAAGGCTGTAGTTTCTTTTCGAGGTCTTGTACTGGATCGTGTGGTTGTCCTGGGTCGCTTTGCCGAGATGTAATGAGAAGTGCTACTATGCTGCGTGCGTATATGCTGATTTAAATTTTCTTTTCTTGGGAATTTTCCTCCGCATTCAGGGCATCTATATTGGGGGTTTTCATGTGATATTAAATGCCGTTTTAAGTTGTCAGCCCGGGTGAACATTTCTTGACAAATATCACACTTAAAACAGCTTTCATCCTCTGAATGGCACTTCTTGTGGCGTAGAAAACTGTCGAATCTGGTAAATGTTGATTGGCAAATTTCGCAGGTAAACAGACTGTTAGATGATTTTGTGTGGGTAGCACGATGACGTCTCAAATTGAAGGCATTGGAGAAAGATTTTTGGCACACATCGCAAGTGTGAACATCCTGAAAAGAAGAAAAAAAACCCTCATTTAAAATTTTATTTAACTTTTTTAAAGAATTAATTTTCATTCAAATTTAAGTCTTCATTAAACTTTTACATTTTTTTTTAAAGAATTAATTTTTTATTTAAAAAAAAAAAAAAAAAACCCCTTCATTAAGCTTTATTAAACAAAACCTAAAGTTAAACAGAAAATGTATTTCAGTCTCTCGAAACCCTCCCAATTTTCTAAATGATACTATTAAAAAAAACTCTTTAAAACTATTTAATTTTTCTCGAGGACTAACATTAAAAAAAAAAGACAAAAAATATATTTAAAGAATTACCTTAGGGGACTCCACGTTTGACTGGCCTGCGACGGAAGGGCGGGCACTAGATGGGCCTGCGACTGAGATAGAAGGGTTCATATTTGATGCACCTCCTCTTTGTTTTGTGTGAATCAGTTGGTGTCGCTTTAAGTTGTCCTTACGTGAAAACGATTTTTTACACAATTCACATACATGCTGATCCTGAAAAGAAATACATACCCTAGCTTTATAAACATGACTATTAAAAAAAGGTAATATCAAGATTTAAGAATTAAACTTTATCAACATTTAAACTTTAAGCTTTAAGAATTGAACTTTGAGATATCAAGAATTAAACTTTACGTTATCAAGAATTAAACTTTACGTTATCAAGAATTAAACTTTATCTTATTAAGATTTAAACTTTGAGCGTTAAGAATTAAACTTTACGTTATCAAGATTTAAACTTTATTTTTTTAGTTTGAAATAGGCAATTTTATTACAACTTATAATTATTATATACTAAAGAAAACATACCTTAGGAACATCAGAATGGGGTTTTGATGTGGTTGGTTGAACCATACTGGGCAGGTTACGCTAAAAAAAAAAAGAATATCCCCTATAAGCTTTTACCAAAAAAAAAATTAATTAAAACTTCAGTTGTTTTATAAAGTTTTTAAAAATACCTTCAGAGACTCCATCATTTGATTTTTTTTCTCTCTCTCACTTCTATACATCTTCTCAACTTGGTCGATCAGATTTGTTTGGTTAGACGTGAGGGAAAAATCCATGTCCCACTTTAAAAGAAAATTCTCGTTTACAATCGACATTTATTAAAATTTTTACACACTAATAATAAATAATAATAGTAATAATATACCAGAGAAGACTCTTGCGTTGAAGGTGCTGGGGTTTTTTCAGCCATTTCCTTCAGAACTCTTATTTCTATGGCGTCGATTTTTCTGGGACTGATGTTTAAATCAGTTTCCCACTAAATTAGAAAACATAAATTATTTTTCGAAAAGGGTTCATCAATAACATGTTATAAAAAAAATTCATATAGAATAGTGCTAGGGAATAATGACTTTGTTTATAGTTTAAATTAAGTTAAAATTTCATTCACTTAAATAACTATACATTTAGCATACATACAGATATTAATATCGAGATCAAAACAGAAAAGTCATATCTTTCTAAAAGAACAATTTTTTTTTTCTAATTAGAAGTTTTTCAAGAAAATTAGTATTACAATAGATAGGTATTTGAATAGATTCATTTAGAGAGTTTCAAAAATAAATCGCTTAGCAACCAAATAACATATGGAAAACTCTTAGGTTAAAATCATTTAGAAAGGAAAATAATCTTATAAAAAAATAGAGAATGATACTAAACAGTTTTTCAACTTACTTGAGTTTGAATTTTTGAATTCATCGTTTATTACTTTTTCAAAAAGATTAATAAAGTAAAATTGCTCGGAGCACTAATTATAGCATACAATCTCTAGGACAACTACTATAAGAATGAACCCACCTCAGCACGCTTATCTATTTAATCAGATAAGCGAGTCTTATCTATGACCTCATCGGTTTTTTCCCAAGTATGACGTCATGGGATTTCCCACAATGAGTCATTACAAGATATCGCTACTAATTAATGAAGATTGTTTAATTAGAATACTTAACGAGTTGAAAAAAATGTGAATACTGTTTTAAATATTCAAGTAAAAACTTTAAATAAAAAGTGTCTATTTTAAATATTCATGGCTGACATTATAAACTAACTTTGCATTATTCTAATGAAGGTCCACACATTGGATTAAAAATTTGTAATAATAAGAAAAACTGTTTCAAATAACTTTTTCCCTACTACATATAAATTTTATAATAAACATATTTACTTGTGAGAAGTATTAAAATGTATATAAAGTTCTTTTTAAACTAACAATTTAAAAATATAGAGTCCTAAAAGTTTTCCATATAAATAATAGCATTTCACAAAACTTTTAAAAATATTGAGAGATATTTCCACAGAATAAAATCATTTCGATATATATTTCCCAAAATTAATTATTTAAAACTAATACATTATACTGGTATGAAAATAAATTACAAGTAGCATTATTAAGGCCTATACACTTCTAAGGTGAAATATTTTAAATATACATTAAAAATAGTTTAAATAGGCATTAAAAAATAGTTACCCTTAATAAAATCATTGCTATACTTAATCAATCTTATATTTCAAAAAATTATACTCCTGTCTCGTAAATAAAACCTTTATAATTTTAGAATATACTGGACCCCTTCATAAAATTTGAAAAATAGATTTTGTCATGCATTACAGTAAAATATATGAATAAATAATAATAATCACATCTTAGAATAGTAATTTTATAGCATATACAGAACCCTTCACAAAATTTTAATTTAGTTAAGTATCTCTATTTAATATACCCCTCGGGTAAAAATTATTCATGCGTTATACTAAGTAAAATATATCAAAAAAATAATAATATCACAGCTTAGAATAGTAATTTTAGAATATACGGTTCCCCTTCATAAAATTTAAAAAATAGATTTTAGTATGCTTTACGATACGTAAAATATCAATTTTATAATATACGGAAACCCCTTCATAAAATTTTAGTTAAGTAACTCTATTTAATATACCCCTCGGGTAAAAATTATTCATGATTTACGGCAAGTAAAATATATAAAAAAATAATAATATCACAGCTTAGAATAGTAATTTTATAGCATATACAAAACCCTTCATAAAATTTTAGTTAAGTACCTCTATTTAATATACCCCTCGGGTAAAAATTATTCATGCTTTATATTAAGTAAAATATCACAGCTTAGAATAGTAATTTTATAGCATATACAAACAGGTCCCTTCATAAAATTTGAAAATAGATTTTAGTATGCTTTATGCTAAGTAAATGTACCCCTCGGGTAAAAATCATTCTTGTTTTAGACTAAGTCATTTCACAAATTATTTAATAAATTTGCTGAATTAAAATTAGTTTTGAAAGTAAATTATATAATAAAAAATATATATATATATATTAAAATACACTTACTTCATTATCAAAGTTTAAAGACATTTGCTGCTGAGTTCTTGAATCCATAATAGTCTTTAGAAACACACAAGTAGAAAAGTATATCCAAGAGCTTGTAACACTACACAAGTAGGAAAAAACTATAACTGAAAATTCGCCCGCGATCTGTTTTTATCTGCGCTGTGTGATTCATCTTATCGGTTATCTGATAAGGTTTTTCCAAGCGATTGCTTATCGGGGAATCATAGCTGATATGAACATATATGAAATTTTCTCTAACTAAGAAGTACTCTTTGTTTAATTAGAAATAGTATTCACTAAAATTTTAATTATAATTATAATACTTGGAAAAAAAAAATCATTCTTTCATACCCTTTTAAATTCAGCATTCTACGTGAAATGGTGATTTTGGAAAGTATGTAATCTTTTTTCTACATTTATTATTGAAAATAATTATTAGAGTTTAAAAGCAAAATCTTAATGAGTGATTGTAAATTAAATTCTTGTTTAATTATTAACAAAAAAATAATTATTTGAGTGTAAAAACAAAGTTTTAACGAGTAAGTGTATCTGAAATAATAATAATTTTTTTTTTCTTCATATGCTTAACTTTTTCACGTAAAACATTTTCCTTTATAAAGTTTCAATCAAGTGAAGAATGAATCATTGCTTTTTAATAAACCGATACTATTTTAAGATGGTTCTCAACGCGAAAAATTCTAACACATTTGTGAACAAATATTAAATTTAAAAATGTGTCAGAAAGTATACTTTTTTTTTTTTTGAACTGAGAACAATCTTAAAACTTTCTTAAAATATAAATACTTTCTCATAAATAAAACTTTTCTCTCTTAAATAACTCTTGTAGAGTATTCATTAATATATTTTCAAAAATTATTTAAAACTTTTTTTTTTTTTCTTAGTTCAAAACTACTTTTCGTAACTGTAAACTGTTTTCTACATATCTCATATCTGAAAAAAAGAAACACTTAAAGATATGAAATAATCACATAGAAATTATTTAGGGAAAAAAAAAAAAAATTTATTCAAGCAAATGTTACAAACATTTTGTAGTTTTAAAAGACTTCATGGGAATTTACAAACACAGTTTCTAAATAGTTTACATAAAAGTTTGAATTCAAAGTATCAAAAAATGCAGGTGTATAGTGACAAAGACAGTTTGCTGTGAGATTCTTCACAAACTGATAGACATTAAAATTTAATAATGCACTATCTCTATACAGAACAAATTTTTCTCTTAATGAAGTATTTAAGCAGTCATGGTCTAATTGCGATAACTGGCTAATGGTACAGGCATAACAAGTATATACTTGATTAAGAGATCTTTCTAATTCTTGGTCAAAACAAGAAAGGAAATGCTTCTTCGCACTATCCTCATTAGTGTGTGTCTGAATACACTTTTTTGATTTTCGTAATACAGACATAGGAATCGCTTTTACAAGAAGCATATCAATCATGCAGTCGGTAATTTCAGGAATTGCTTCACGTAATTTTAAAAATTGATCTATAGATAAACGTATTCCTTCTGGTTTAAAATGAAAGCTATGTTGGTTAGCCTTGAAAATCTGTTGTAATATGCAATGTCCTTCATCGGAAAATGCTGTTAAAAGTTGATTATTGGACACGTAACTGTCTTTCACAGAATAAAAGTTGAACTTGATCATATTTTGTTGGAAATGATCATACGTTAAAGGTGTCATTACAATGCCATTTTTGGTTGGAAATAATTCGCCGCGTGCACCTTCTTTAAAAATTCTTATATGCAGTTTCAAATTACAGTTTTTATCCATTTCAATTTGAGCACAGGTATTCCATTCAAGATTCCAAGGAATTGAGAAATATCCATCTGATTCATGAAATGTATGTGTAGACAGTTTCTCTTGAGGTCTGTTTAATGGTGAAACATGTTTAGACGCGGTAGGTGGAGAATAGTCCGGGGATATAGCAAACAAGTCTAAATTCAGTTCAGGATCATTCATCAAGTCCAGTCTTGGCTTTTTCAAATCAAGAGGATGAACTATTAAATGTCGAAAAGTGAGGCTAATTCGAACGTCTTTAATAGCAGGATCTGCTCCGATACCGTGTGTGAATAATTCGTTGGTAGGTGGCAACATGTTGTAGAAGGATCCATGTTCTAGCTTGATAAATGTCGAGGGTACACTAGGTCTCTTGAATTCAATAGTTCTTTGAGCACCAAAACTGAGTACTGTGATAGGGAACATAGCATTTAAACTGGATTCATTATCTTTGTGGTGACTGATATAGGTAGTTCCATCCTGGTACAAATTAAGTAGCACATAGTTAAAAGTACAGGCTGTTTCTCTTTCCACTTTATCACGAAGTTCAATCATAAGTGAAGTCCAAGGTTTGGAGGGCACACTTGTTCCACTGAAGGCATAGCTGGTATTGGGATCTCCATAAGCTAAAACCAATCGCTTAGGTTTTACATCCTTTCCTCGCAAATGAAAAGTAGGTCTGTAGAATGGTAATGTTTTTAACTCCGTCAAATAACGATCAGCATGGGCTTTCTCTATAAAGTCACTTATATATTGGACGTTCAAGCCATTATCCGAAAAGATGATTGAAGACATTTTTACACGTTGAAAATCACTGAGCAAGCAAGTCAAGGAATATTCACGAACTAAGCAGGAACACCGAGGCAGGAACAGCTAAGCAATGATTCCTCACGATATGTTCGACCTTATATAGGGGTTGTTATCTGATAATCTTATCACTGATTAGATAAGCTCGCGCATGTGTAGTGATATCCCAGGTGATGTCATGAAGGCACAGGATAGGATGATCTCACTTGTGGGGATTCCCCATTAGATAAGATGAACAGTTTAAGCAGTGATCAGTACAAGGCATGTTTTCTTCAATCTGGTGTGTAAGTATTTTTTTTTTCATTCATTTGTATAGTCATTCAGTTTATTATATTTTAATCAAGTTTATTGCCTGTATTTTAAACATGTATTTTATAGAAATAATGACACAGATGTAAAATCAAGATAGTTTATTCAAACAATACGCTTTTAAAAGTTTGTACATTCAGGTTACATAAAAAGTGATCGCTAACAAAATCCACTTTCTTTAAAAACATGGACAGTACATCATCAAAATTAACCAGCATTAAAATTATATCTCCAACCTGTTTAAATTTTTCACGGTTGTTAAATGTAAAACACGAATGCAGGCTAACACTTGGATGTCTAAAAACACATCCCGTACATTGATAAATTTCATTAAATATACTTATAATATTATTCTCGATGTAGAAAATTAGTTTAGACCATAACACAAATTCATTTTCTTGTGTCATTGTAGCCTGTTTACATTTTTTCTTTAATAAGTTAGGTAAATGTTTTTCATACTGGTGATGAATCAATTTCTTATTCAGTTTATAGGTTTTTTCTTTTAATTGTTCTAATTGATAATTGTTTAATTTGATATGAGAATCGTTCGTTAAACTTTTAAGACACATAACAGAATTATCCTCATTTAAAACTAACATTTTGTTATTGCTAACGAAGGAGGAACTTTTGTATCTTAAATTAAAGGCAACGATTTTATATTGGAACTCATACCAAGTCTGGATGTCCATAGTAATTCCATTCTGGGTGGGAATTCCTTCAGACGTAAATTCCCTTATGTGGATAGAATAATCAGAATTCTGTAACTCGATCCCTAAAAAGATTGAGTTTCCAAGTTCTTTCCAAAATACAAATGAGTCATCATTCGAAGCATGAGCAGTTGATTCTTGTAGTGGTTCTTGAATGGGTTCTTGCAAAGATTCTTGAATAAGTTCATGGGATGTCGTTGGGGTAGAAGGTTTTGCAAAGTTAAAGTCAATGAAAAATTCATTCAATATATCCTTGGTGGGCTCACAACAGGTGTCCGGAAAAGAGGTTGTTTCATCAATGTAGACAAGGCCTTCAGTGCTTTCAATTCTTGATACCAAAGGTGAATCTACACAAGAACGTTTATTAGGCGAAAGCACTTGTTCGTGATTTCTTTTTGCCATGATACTTGGTTACAATCTTCTTTAAAGTTTATATGGAATTAACTGAGGTGTCTGGATCCATTGCTTATATAGGTTAAAAAATCAGTCTCAGTTACAGTTAAAAGGCTTAATCCAATCATATAACTCGAAAAATAGATGACGTCATAAGTTACTTTGTTTGCTCATAGGAATTGCATACTTGCTGCAATAAATTACAAAGTCGATTAATCAGTATTCTACGCTGTTCATCTTTTTGCTGTTTGGAAGACCTGGTCGTTTTCTTCGGTTTGGAAGTGTTATGAATCTTCTTGTGTTTATACAAATCACAATATCGTGGAAACACCATATTGCACAGCTTACAATTATATGTCCTTGAATGAGTCTTAGCATGATTTCGTAAATCATATTTCCAAATGAAGGTTTCTCCGCAAACACCACAGGTAAGAACTTTTTCATCTGAGTGATGAGTCATATGCCTATTAAACGCAAATTTTGTAGAATAGCCTTTCTTGCAAAGTTCACAAAAATGGGGTAACTTGATCTCTCCTGACGATGACGGTTTCACTTCAATACTCGAAACAGGTTCCTCTTTGGGGGTAATGTCCATCGTTAGAGGTTCTTCTTTGGGTATCAGGAAGGATATTTGATTTTCTACACTAGACATTTTTTTAAATCGAGTTCCACTTAAATCATACAACCTTACACATCAACGACAATGTAATGAATAATGTAATGAACAGGATTCACATCAATTTATATCAATCTAGGGGGCGCGCATGATTATAAAAACTCCTGTGTGATTGGTTCGTGAATAAATAGTTATCATTGGTTAATAATCTACAAAAATAATTCGCACACTGAAAACGTATGACCTGCGCATATGATGATATCACAGACCTCTTCTTTTAAAATACTTTCTAAGACATGAAATCATAGCACAATGGTTAAGATAACGCAAATCAGTGTGCTATGATTTCATTTTGTGAGGGTTCGATCCTCAGCCAGACTTTTCGTAAAAGTACTAAATTCAAGCGATAGATGGCAGCACCAAAAATGTATTGTTATTTTCCATTCAACTCTAAAATTCTACATGCTATTATATACTCTAGTTGAAAAAAAAATTGCTTCGAAAAATTTCTAAGTTCCCCAATTAAAATTAATGATTGATCCTTTTTAATTACTATTTTTAAATACAATTCACAAACTGAAAAAATATTTCCCACCCTACTCTAGTTGAAAAAAAAATTGCTTCAAAAAATTTCTAAGTTCCCCAATTAAAATTAATTAAAATTAAAATTAATTAAACTTCTAATTCGCTAAAATAAATCCATTGAAACACACCTCGTATTCTAGTAGAAAATTCTCCGCGAAAAAAAAAATGGCCTCGAAAAATTTCTAAGTCCCGCAATTAAAATTAATTAACACTAATCCTTAATTAATCCCCTTATCTTAAGTAGTGGAGGAGGGCACTTTGAGAGGAGGAGGGCACTTTGGGAGGTGGAGGGCACTTTGGGAGGAGGAGGAGGGCACTTCGGGAGGAGGAAGAGGAGGAGGACACTTCGGGAGGAGGAGCCCTCCTCCCTCCTCACTCCACACTCCACCTCCTGAGGCCGGAACGTTGTTTCTTCTCTACTAACATGGAATTTTGCGATCGAGGATTTTCAGTGAAGCGGCCCCTTAACTACATAATTAATGGGCCAACATAGTTAATGTTGTTAATGGGACAGCACCAAAAAGCCTTTTTATAATAATAATGCATTCAAATAAAATTTTGAAATTTATTAAAAGCTATACTTTAAAATTAACCGCATGCCTGGAGTTAATAACTGAAGAAATTTTGCAAAGATTTCGCTATTTACAGCAGCCTTTTTGATACTGATAATTTCAACGGTTTAAGCGAGTAGCTCGGTTACATGTCTGTTAAATTTGTATTTTATTTATATTATATTATCAGTGGCGGCGCTTCACTGACTATTTTTGGGGTACTAAATACATAACTGAAAGATTTATTCTTCGCTATTTTTTAAATGAAATTCATTATTTGTTTAATGGCAAAACTTTCTCCCCGAAACATAAAGCAAAAATTTCTTTTAAACTATAGTGCCACGAGAAGAATAAATTTGGCAGACATGCATTTAGTGCCCCAAATAAAGCCAGACACGAGCCGCTACTGTATATTATTATTATTATTATTATTTTTTTTTTTTTGATTGATGCAGTTTTATTTTCGATGTGGTATATTAGCCGGAAGCAAATGCTGGACTTCGTTGGAATCGTTTTAAGTAAAAACGGATTAATATTTCTTAATCGGGCTGCACCCGGTAGACATAAATAATAAAAAAATCATGCTTGAAAATTGTTTTAAAAACCATAAACGATCGGCAAACTGAGATACAGTTTTCAAACAAATCATATTTGAAAGTATATCGTTTCTCTTTTCCGGCGGTGTAAAAATTGAAGTTGTTTGATCACATAAATATTAATTTGTGTTTTATTTTATTTTATTTAAAGATAGATTTGGAGACGGTGGAAATAGATTAAAAAAATTCGTGCTTGAAAATTATTTTAAAAACTATTTTAAATAATTTAAATTATTTTAAACTAAAACTAAATAATAAATAAATAATAATAATAATAAATATTAAATAAAACTAAATAATAAAGTTATTTTAAACTAAACTTAAATTAAAATTAATTAAAATTATTTTAAAAATTATTATAACTGAGTAAATTGCGATACAATTTTCACACAAATTGCATTTGAAAGTACATTTTTATCTTATACGAAGGTATAAAAATTAAAAATATGCTTTATGCAGAAGTTTTAACAATTGCAGTAGCGAAAATTGCAAAATCGAAACTTAATTGCCAAGTGTTGCCATCCTCAAAATGACGTCAGCATTACGCACGGACACGTTTGTCCTTTATAACATAGAACATTTTTCTAAGCCTTCCCATGTGTCGCTCTAATCTGTAGAAGTTATGTAAAACATATTTTGTTGACAAATTGACACAAACTTTCAACTGGACAAGCATTACATCCTACTCATAAGAACTGTATTTAAATAAATATAATTGATTTTCTACTAATTGTTTCTGAATTTCCAATTAATTTTTCAGAAGGACTGAAACTACGCCATAAATCTTTTAAATAGCACTACAAAGGATGTGACTTTCTTTTCACTTTGCTAAACAGCGCACAACCAACAGAGTGACAAATGTGTCCACACCGGGGATCGAACCCAGATACTTTGGTATAGCGCACCAAGTGATTTACCAATTAAGCCATCCAGTCTGGAATTTTTCACTACTATACATTGGCAAGGCTGCAACTTCGAATTTAATGTCAACATGAGCACACTAATCAGAGGCGTACATGAGACGAATATGTTCCCAGCATCGGATAATATATCTAAATTTCCAATTAAATTTTCAGCCGGACTGAAACTACGCCATAAATCTTTTTATGGATTAAAAGATTTATGGCGTAGTTTCAGTCCTGCTGAAAATTTAATTGGAAATTTAGATATATTATCTGATGCTGGGAACTTATTCGAAAAGATTTATGACTTAGTTTAAGTCTTGCTGAAAATTTAATTGGAAATTTAGATATGTTATCCGACGCTGGGAACTTATTCGTCTTATGTGCGCCATTGATTAGTGTGCTCATGTTGACATTTCATCTTGCGCTGCGAAGTTGCAACCTTGCCAATGTATATTAGTGAAAAATGCCAGACTGGATGTCGTCGGGATGGCTTAATTGGTAAGGTACTTGGTGCGCTATACCAAGGTATCTGGGTTCGATCCCTGATGTGGACACATTTTTCACTCTGTTGGTTGTACGCTGTTTAGCAAAGTGAAAAGAAAGTCACATCCTTTGTAGTGCAAAACGTTTCACAGAGGCACTAACAGTGGAATGGTAAGCGAGTGATTATGACATTTTTTTAGCATTTATTTTACTTTATAAAAGAGAAATGAGTTTGTCAAAATGACAATGAAGTCACTTTTATACTACCAGCTCCAAAATTAGAATCCGAATCTTGAAAGAAGGAATTGAAAACGTTTATTTTGATTGAGAGAACTGTTAACCTACATTGTAAATATGACTTGTTACTTGAAATTTAATACTTGATCTCATGCAATTTAAATACTACACATCGGGTTGAGACGTAAGTAGTACAAAAATATTATTTTTGTAGTATCATCTTGATAGAAGTGTGCATTGTCAAATGCTATTACTAAACATATACTAAATTATGCAAACAATATTTTTCGGAAATGATTATATAGACTTCAATTTTTGATATATCCACGTACAAGAATTATATATAAGAAAATTACCATTTTCAAAAGAGTAAATGTTGTGAGCTATTTCAACGTTATAATTTCTTAGAAATTTGAGCTCTATAAAGGAAATAGTAGACTATAAAATATTAAAATTTTTGTGTGCAAAAAGAAAACTAAAATGATCTTTATACAACACGGTCACTATACTTTGAAAATTTATTGCTGTATCACTAAACAACGTATTCAAATTTCCGGAGAAAACAGAGTATTATTTCGAGCGTTTAAAAATATAAAATTATTTAACCCGGGAGAAATCGCGCATATCTAGGGTATGAATAGTTTTTACTTTGTCACCAATAAATACAAACAATAATTCTCAACTTATTTAGTCAGTGACAACTGTTACAAATTGTAGGATAAAATACGCTAAAGATTACTTTTCGAAAAGTAGTGGTGACAATTGTAAAATCCGTACGCACTCGGGGTATGTCATACCCCATGCGACTTCTCCCGGGTTAAAAATATAAATCATTCAGCACAGATTTTAGGTATATTTAAGGATATTATCATGGACTTGAGCAACGCCGGGCAGGCCAGCTAGTATACAGTAACTAGAAATATGCTGTCTGAGTATATGTTGATTTGAACGTAAAGTACTTATATAAACGTTAAAATAAAACATCAAATAACACAAGTAAAAAAAAATGTAAAATCATGCATCAAGCATAGATTATGAAACACTTTCCAACACGTCCAGAATACTCTAACAAATTAAATAAGATACCTAAGTAAACATTTTAGGAAACGCAAAACACAATTGAAAACCAGATTTAAGCAATTACAAGCCATAGCCAGAAAGGTACTCTAATTCCTTTGTGCAGCCCTGCATATGATCTATAGGTTTGTAGATATACTCTGTATAGTATGTTACAATTTAGTTTAGTAAGAAAACACATAACACAGTTGAAAATTCACCTTCAGCAGTTTCTACCAACAGACGAAAATCTGTTTGAATTATTTTGTACAGCTCTGTATATTACATTAAGATTTTTATACACGCCATTTATTCAGTTAAAGTTTAATTCAGGCAAAACACGCTGTAAACTACTGAAATCACACTTCCAGAAATTATCATATATAAGCGGCTATGAATGCATTTCTTTGCGTGGCCCTGTATATGATTTTATTTACTTCAACAAACATCTCTTTGTGTACTAAATATATTTCACGATTTAAATGCATAACTCGATTAAAAAAAAAAAAAAAAAACCTTAATCAATTTCCGCTGATACACAGTAATGCTTACGAATTCTTTTGTGTAGCCCTGTATATGATCTATAGCATTTATACATACCACATAGTGAGAAAAAATTTAGTTAAACTCATACCTAACTGAAAGCGCACTTCCAGCACCAATCGCTTATAGAGAATACTTTGGATACAGTACTGCATCCGAAATATTTTGTGTGTCCCTGTAAATGAACGATAAATGCTATGCGCATCATATTTACAAAAGGTATCTTGTACTAAACCTCAGTAATGTATATTAATTTCATTATATTTGAAATAGTGTAACGAAATTAAAATACTCTGCAAAAAGTTTTTCTCCGTAGACAGAATTCTTACGACCGAACATGTAATGTAACCGAATACATTCGTGTGGCCTTGTAAATGAATGAGAAATGCTTTACGCTTCATATTCTACAGAAAGCATGTTTTAGTGTACCTCACAAATTGATATAAATTTCATTATGTTTGTAATAGTATAACATGATTAAAATATACCGTAAACGACTGTTCCCCATAGACCATAATATAAAGGAATTATTTTGAGTTTACCTGTAAACTAATTATAAGTAGCACACGTACCATATTCGAAAGTAAGCATCTTGTAGTGCACTTCAGCGATTTTGAAACAGTGTAACATAACTAAAATGCTCGGCAAAGACCATAATATAACGGCATTCTTTTGAGTGCTCCTGTACACGGAGTATAAGTGTACCTCATATACTTCATTTTCAATACCGAACATGCCATAGTAAATCTCAATAACATAAATCAATTGTATAATAATCCGAGGCTATTTACGCGAGTTAGAGGACGGACAGACGGCAGAGAGACAGACAGACGGCAGACAGACAGACAGACAAACCGAATTCATAGAAACTTTCCAACTATGTTGGATTCAACTATGTTAAATTTTTTTCTATTATTTAATTCCTGAAATTATTGTAGCTACGATAATTTTACTATAACTGTTAAAACAATTTCTATTAATTTATTGCCAAATTAAAAGTGAAATAATACATTTGCAATTAGCAATCCATCGTTAGGAATCGGAAGAAATTGTATGTAAAAAGTTATAGCATTACGCATTTATAATTCACTCTCAGTCATAAAAATGTTCTTTGTGTAGCGCATTTCTCAGTTTTAAATTAGTGTAATAAGTTAGGGTTCATAGGACTTTTAAAACTTTCAAAAATTCGATTTTTTGAAAAATATATATTAAAAGATAACCTTTTCTGAGCATTATAAAACATACCACATTAAAAAATTTATATAATTACTCGAGTTATAGTCTAAAACGTATTTCGCGGCGCCCCCCCAATGTAAACAAGTTTAAAAGTAAAAGTAAAAGTGTAAGTCGGTTTTCTCAAAATGAAGTTATGGAGCATAAGGCGCATGATATCTCAAACATTTTTTAATATATTTTCATGAAATTTTCAGATGATATATTTTATCCTAGTCTGCATAAAGTAAACCTAATTTTTCATATTTATTGTTTATTTTTCTTTTTAATTTTTTTTTTTTTTGTGGTTATACTGTTGAAAATTCAAAATTTTTGTATAATTTAATCTGTAAGATAGATTATCTGTGATTTAATGTGTAAGTTAGACCTCTCATTATAGAGGACTTTAATGAAAGACTAGTTAAATTAATGCAGAAAAAGTTAGGGAAATAAAATTCAGTGTAAAAAATGAAAAATTAATTACCAATCTTTATTTAGTTGTATATTATTGCAGAAAATCTGTGATGTTTGTTTGTACAAGGGTATCTGCAAGTTGACAACAACTAAAACGTGTGTAACGAGTGAATGTGAGAAAATACCTACTCTGGAACATTATATTGATGAGAAACTGCTACACTTTATCTTCTCATATCTATTTGAAGAATATTTCATTTCTGTTAAACAATTAAGAAAAAAAATGAGCACGATGAAGATTTTTTGTTGTAACGGAATTCCTAATAAAATATACTTCGTAAAGTCGGAATTTTTCCTACTTTGGGGTTAATGCAATTTTAAAAGACTTGTCAAATTTCGTATTAACAGAATTTTTCGTTGTAATGGAATTCGTTGTAACGGGAATCTACTGTATATATTAAAAAAAAAAATTCCAATTTAAAAGTCCTATGACCCCCGCAATGAAACTTCACAAAAGTTACCTTTTTGTTTACTGAACAGAACAAACATTTAATATTTTTGAAAGAAATATTAACACTAATTCAGTAAGAAATTATCTAACAAATGACGTAAAGCGGTCACAAGTGTCAGCCACTAATCTTTCGTAATATGTGGGTTAATTTAACACAAGTTTAATACGTTTCGCACCAGAAATTTTATTTAAGAAATGAATTTTAAAATATTTCATGTTGAAATCTAAAAGTAACTAAATAAAGAATTATCAAAATTTTTTTCTAGTTTGAAACGTTGTTAAACTGCGTCAAATTAATCCACATATTACGGTAGTTTAGTGAGAGCTTGGCACCTCTGAAAACGGCATTAGAGAGAATTAAAATACAAATGTATGTATTCGTCGTATATATAATCATTTTATAAATTGTGTTTTTTCCTTGCTGAGAGAAGATATGGAAATTCGAGAATACTTTTTTCGAAAACATTAGACTTCGGGGGAAAAGAAAACATAATAACAGTAAGATTATTAAAACAATTATTCTTTCAATCCCAAATCTATTCTGGTTTTCAAAAATCATTTTTATCTTTATAATTAGATGCCTAGTAAAATAAATTACCTGTATTTAGCATCTATCTTCATATTATCAGAAAGGAATTTCTAAAACCTTTGCTCTCGAAATGAAATTTACAGCTTTTCTTATACATTGGTTTCAGCTAGCCAAAAGTAATATTTACAGTATTCTAGGCTTTGGGTAATTCTTATCCCAAATTTTTTTGCACCCGGCCCTCCTCATTTTGGACTCGGGATTGAGTGTTCTTCAGAAAGAGAAGGTGAACTTGGTTGAGTCGGTACACCAACAAATTAAAAAAAAATGTATACATACCGTAATTTCGCGCGTATACGCCGCACCTCAGACAATTCGATTTCCTACCAGAATTTATTTTAAATAAAATGTGACTTACTTCAGCTTAGCACTTATTTGACTTCTTATTTTCAATAAAATTTCTGGTTTGAAAAAGACTTAACTAGGGTGCGGCGCATACGCGCGAAATTACGGTACAATGTTTAACAGATCATAACGGTCCGGTTTTTTTAGCTCACAGGCTATTAAAGCCTGAGTATGTATGTACGTATGTACGTAACGCGATAGCTCTTGATAGAAATATATTTTTTGTTTCAAATTTTGTTTATAGGTTCATTGTGATAAGGCGCTTCCCTGATTAGTTTTGGGGGTTCATTGGTTAAGTATAAAGGGAGGAACGGGCGCTAATCCCCCCCTTAATTTAGATAAATGGGCTTTTCATGTAGAATTATCTGATTTGCTTCAAATTTTGTTTATAGGTTCATTGTGATAAGGCGCTTCCCTGATTAGTTTTGAGGGTTCAATGGTTAAGCATAAAGGGGGGGCAATCCCCCTTTAATTTAGATAAATGTGTTTTGTCAGACAGAATTATCCAATATGTTTCAAATTTTGTTTATAGGTTCATTGTGATAAAACGTTTCCCTTATTAGCTTTGGGGTTTCATTGGTTAAATATAAGGGGGATACGGGGGCTAATCCCCCCTTAATTTAGATAAATGGGTTTTTCATGCAGAATTATCCGATTTTCTTCGAATTTTGTATGTAGGTTTATTGTGATAAAGCGCTTCTCTCATTAGTTTTGGGGGTTCATTGGTTAAGTATAAAGAGGGTAGACGGGGGCTAGTTCCCTCTTAATTTATTGTTGGTTTCGTTATTTTTCGAAGGCCATTATTCTTTGAAATAAGAGTATAATATACAATTAGTGTGGATAGCCTGTGAACTCAATGCCATCTGTAATAACTGGGCACTTTTATCTTTCTTTTAAAGGTGTAATTAATTGGAAGTAATGAGTGGACCAAGATTAACTTTTGAAAAAATCAAGTTTATACTAAAATGCTATTGGAAGTATGAAAATATTGCAGAAGTACAAACAGGCAGTGGCTTCTCGTGACTGACTATTTTTGGGGCACTAAATACATAGCTGAAAGATTTATTCTTTGTGCACCATTATTTTTTAAGAGAAATTTATTGTTTGTTTAATAACAAAACAGTTCTGCCAATAAATAAGCCGAAAATGTCTTTTAAAAATTATTGGTAAGAAAAGAATAAATTTGGCAGATATGCATTTAGTGCCCCCCAAAAAGGCACTTACGACCCGCTACTGCAAACAGACCCTGACTATCGCACAGACACCTGGGGCCCATGCCCTTGGCACAAAATTTCTGAGGGCACGAAATTTTTCAGAATTTCATCTAAATTTCCATTAAAAAAAATCATAATTGTGACAACGTTTTTATTGTTTTTAGGACTTTTGTTTTCACTCAGTATCAGCTTGGTTTTATCATTTAATATTAATAACACCATTAATAAGTAGACTTATTATCATTATTTTCTAGTAATTGATGTGCTGTATTTATCAAGTCATTCCATTTTATCATATTGCACATTTGACACAACTGAAAAAATGTGATATTTGAGATATTAATACGATAAAATGATACAAATATATCTCAATCTATGGTTAAAAGTACATTTAAATATATAATAGAACAATATTTTATTTTTATTACTAGAACCGTTTTTTAACTTTTCGGTAAACGTAATTTTTTGAGTTGACACTTTTTGAATAAGCGTGGAATATGTACAAAAAAAAAACAAAACAAACTACTATCAGTAAATCAACCAATCTAAGGAGCACAAAAAATTGAAAGTGCCCTGGGCACAAAAACTTGCTAATCTGTCCCCGAGTACAAAGACGCTATCGCAATCTATGGTTAAAAGTACATTTCAATAAATAATAGAAAAACATTTTATTCTTATTCCTGGAACCGTTTTTCAATTTTCCGGAAAATGTAATTTTTGGAGTTGACATTTTTTGAATAAGCGTGCAATATGTAGGGAAAGAAAAAACTACTGTCAGTAAATTAACCAATTTAAGGGGACAGGAAAAATTGAAAGTGCCCTTGGCGCAAAAACTTGCTAGCCGGGCCCTGATTACAAAGACAATATCGCACTGAGTTTCAGGCAGATCTACACGCGACTTACAATTAATCCGATAAAAGTTTGAAACGATTGGATGCTCATAAAATTCCGGAAGTACAATTCAGTAGGAATGCGCCACAACACCAAATGAAGCGTTTGTTGAAGTTTGTGAATGAATAGCTCACACTGTTATCAACAATGTACTGACAAGAATGGTGATAATTTTGAACAATTGCGGTAGGAGGAAAAGTTATACATTTTATGCAGATTCTTCTACAATTTAAATATTAATTATATGTGAATAAAAACTTTAAGTTATAATCATCCAAACTGTGTACAAATTTTTTTGACGCACCCTGTATTTTTGACATCATATTTGGATTCTTCGATAAATTTTACTTTAAAGTACCAAACGGAAACTGGAAGTCATTCGGAAAGGTGGTTTAGGAATTATACATGTTTAAAGTTTGGGACTCCGATAAATTGGCAATAACTTTGCGATACAATGCCAATAACTTTGCGATAAATGGGCTATAACTTTGCATATCTTTATTTCACGTGTTTCTTATTAATTTTGAAAAATCATGTTTTTATAGTTATGATATACGAGTTAACACGTTCACTGCCGTGTTAAAATTACCAGAATTTTATTTTATTTAGAAAATTCGAATTCATACCAGAAAATACTAATAGCAATAATTACTTAATTTAATTACAGACATTTCGTGGTTACTTAAAATAAAAATTCTTCTTTCGAAATTTCCGGTACGAATTAGTATTTTTAGATTGAAAAACCACGAGTATATTCGGGGTTGGCAGCGAATGGGTTAAATATTGATAGCACATCACGCAGAAAGAATATTATACGAAGTTAGAATAACCGTAATTTCTGCATTCCGCTAGCGAGAAATGTTAAAGAAATTTTATTCTTTTATGTAAAAGATGCAATCGCCGAACTTGATTTCGCCATGCCAGTAAGGAAGAAACATAATGTACATATACTCAAAGATAGCAAAATTCCAGATATTTTGCATTCATTGTATATGTGATACATATATTTTTCAAATAACAATTACCAAACGAATTATACAAATGAAACACGATATCATATTGCTTTTTTTCACGCGTCGAAAAATCCTATTTTTTAACGCCCTAGCATACTTTCTTTTACAACCAAAAGGCTACTTTTTATTTTATCTTATTTAACTTTTATCTTTTTTTTTTTTTAAGCGATGCATTATCATACCAACTGAAAATTATGCTGACATATTCCTTACCTATTGATTCAACACTGCGCAACCGCTGTTGCTATAGATACGTTTGAAACACACAACAATTCTAACGGAGCAACGACAGGTGAACCGAAAATCAAAATAAAATGAAAAAAAGCGGAAAAATTGAGTTAGTAAACGAGACAGCTGAATTTTCACTAAAAAACCTGTAGCTTTTTTTGAAGTCCGGTGGCAATCAACAGGGTTGATATGGAATCAAAAACCACGCATGAAAACTTGTTTTAGATATCTTTCATTATGAAGTTCTATTTTATTTTATGTGTAGAATTTTCGGTGTGAAAACAGTTAGAGAAAGTTATGGTTAAAATTGTGATGAATAAAACTATGGATTTTATTCCCGTTTGGGCTAATATACACCCAGGATAAAAGTAAGCTTTTAATTTATGGTTTTGATATTGTCAGTTTCTTTTTTTTTATATGATAGATAAATCTATTTTTGATTGGTTTTAGTCGTGATGTATGATGTTTGTTTTTTATTATAATTTTGGTGTAATATACATGCAGGCTAAATTTAATAAATAATTTATAAATTTAAGCTTGTGATAAAAATGTATAGTAAACAATAAGATAATAAATAGTAATTTTTTAATTTATATTGCAGATATTAAATATCGATTAAAATTAAATATATCTATTTTTTGTTTTATTAAATTATGAATGAATGAAACTATGTATTGCATGCCTGTCATTGATAATTTATATTCAGAATAATAATAATAATAAAGTTTACAAATCATTTTTTAAATACCAGTAACTGGTCATTTATACATCAACAATAAATTTATTTGTGTGTTGAAGTGAAATATTTTAGAACTTAAATTTTTTTAATGTTTTGAAAGGAGTAGAACTTTGAGAAGAAACCAGAAAAAAGTATTAGTTATTATTTTATCTGCCCCTATTTTCAATTATTAATTTCAGATTTAAAAAAATGTGTAAAAAAAAAGTATTATAAATTTTTTTATTAGAGTGCCGTGTATACCGAAAACGGTCATATGTAAACCTAAATAGCATATTAATTTTGATGGCACTCCGGTAACATACATTACTGTTGTTCTATGACACCTAAGATAAAGCATTTAAGTTGTGAATTATTTTAGAAAATATAGCTCAAAATATTATTCAGTTACAGTAGTAATTATGAGTTTAAGGTACATAGATTCATATTAAACAAAAACAAAAAATAAAAATAAAATATAATTAAAATTAAATTAAACTAAGAGTAATATAAAATGGATAATTTATATTTTAGAAATTAGTAACTGCACATTTTCTTGAAAAGTAAAATTAATGAAAATATAGATGTAACTTCCTTTGGCCTTAATACGTTGAGTGCCATGTGTACCGCCGGCGGTGCACACTTTATTTTTATCAGAGTGCCGTGTGTACCGAAAGCGGTCATATGTAAACCTAAATTTAAAGCATATTAATTTTCATGGCACTCCGGTAACATACAATACTGTTGTTTTATGGCACCAAGATAAAGCATTTTTTGTGTGACAGCTTAAAACACATTTTTTATAAATTCTACTTACACTTGTAATAAATATCACTAAAGTTATTAGTTTACTGCTAAATGCAGGGCAGCCACTGGCGACTATTTTTTAACTCCATCTCGTACCACTTTTTCAAAACAAAAGTTTTTCACATACGCTTTGACAACATGTGCAAGAGAAATATACTATGAAATTTATTTTCTTTAAATAGTTGTGCGAATAGAATATAAAAATAGTCGCCAGTTCAGTCCTATAAATGTAATAATGGCAACCTATGAAAGTATAATTCATATATATGGTGGTACTCAACGTGTTAAGTATAATATCTTGAAAAAAAAAATCATATATTTCGAGCAGTTGTCTTCAACACGTGGTTCGCGGGCCACTGAGATACCACTATTTTTGTCTAGAAAAAATTGCCTTCTTTAATAACAAATACTTTGAGATTGAAAATTATCTTATGGAATTTGTGGTGGTAAACAAATTTTGAGACAAAAAGGTTGAAGTCCTTAATTTAGAGGATTCGAGGATGATATCAGAAAGTAAATAGATCAACTATTTTGTACCTATTTTATAGATTTTTTAAAAATTAAAATAATATCCAAGCACAACGCAAATTTTGTGCTCTAAATGAAACTAGACATCTTTTAACGTAGTTTTGGTTTAAATACACAAATCTGGTTTCACTTTCTTTACTCCACTTTCTGATTTTTAATGCATTTATTATAGAGATTGTTATGTATGGACTTTCAAGACTCCCAAATGGTTCTCCTTTTTTAATACCACTTTCTTTATACGATAATGTTCTTTTTACATTTTTCTTGCAATTTTTTTTATAAACTTACACTTTGCAGTGTTGACAAATCTGCCCGATTTTTTATTGAGAAATTCTGAATTCGCACCAGAAAATTTTGAATAGTAATTTTAATTTAATTTATTCACGGAAGTTCTATCATAATTATCAATTCTCTGCCTTTTACTAACTGTTCTGAGTGGGCTCACACTTGCCGTTGCTGGTACTTCTACTGGCGACGGATTCTCTGGAACCCAGTTCTCTGATTGGCCGAGAGTGAAGTTCGCACTTGAATCCGAACGGGATCAGTCAAGCGAAAACTCTGCTCCGAAGGAGTGACGCAGCAAGGAAACCCCGCCTACCTCATCACGAGACCATATAAGGGACTGTTTTTCGGGCTGGTTATCAGTTGTGAAAGCAGTCCCTTGCAGCGTGAGCCCTCGCCCTCGGTAGGCCTTTTTCAAGGCCAGTTTTACCGGAGCAGGTCTCCGCTGCCCTAGCAGAAGATGACAAACGAAAACAGCCTTCTCATAAACGGCACAGTGCCAAGCACATCAACACCATTCACTCAGAACCCTATTCCTTTCCTCACTAATCCTTACTTGCATCTTTGTTTTTAAAAAAAAAAAAAAAAAAAAAAAGTATTAATTTCTTTAATTAATCATGTAAAATTTACTACCTGTTGTAATGCTATACTTAAACTTCCTTTTATTATCTTTTCTATTAGCTCATGTTCCCTTTTTTAGTGTTGTTTTTCTTCCCCCCTTCCCTTTTTTTAAGTTGTTTATTTTTTAGTACCAACAATATTTCAGTACTCTAACCAGCCAGTTTTCTCCACTTATCATGAACCCCGGGGATGCGTGGTATAGACCACAGGTGCCTCGGTCAAAGTCTTTAGAAGTCTATCATAATATAAGGCAAAAATAACTATTCAAATCTTCTGGTGACAATTCGTAATCTCTGAATAAATAATCCATCAGATTTGTCAACACTGATTATTTTTAATGCAAATGTATTCAAAATCACTCTAAAATTATTTTTCGGAAATATTGGTACTCAAAAAACGAACCATTTGGCTTTAACAGGGAAAAAAAACCCAAAAAATCACCAAACTTTTATTGCATTTTTGTTTTTTTATAGCGGATTCTTGTGTTACTCGAAAAAGGAAATAAGTAGATAAAGATTGATTTATGCCCCCACCCCCTAATACAGTCTTATTTTCAGTGGTGTAGCCAGGGTGCGGGTCTAGATGCTCTGGATACCACTAATATTGTAAAGTTATATTTGCCTATCTAATCGGAAAATTTTCTGCGATAAACAAGGAGAAGAAAACTTTAAAATATTTCAATAATTTTAATATATTTTCATGATATCTTAACAGTATCATAGTTATTTACGTATGTTTTAATGTGTTTGTCATGGATTAACATAATTTTAAACTAGAATGCTGTTGGAATGTAAATTTTCGTGTAGAATTACAAACGATATAACATTTCTTTTTGACAGAACTGAAATGTAAAATTTGTTCTCCTACATTATAAATTCATTAAATATCAAATTGCAACACCAGTTAAAAAATGTATTTTTTTCTGAATCTTTAAACATTTCTAGCGTACAGAAAAAAAAAAAAAAATCTTTGTACAATATGCCAATATTGGATTGCCCGGAAAATTCGTTCTGTTTGGGAAAATAAATTCGTACCGGAAAATTATATAATTTAATTATTAGACATTAATTCCGATAGCTAATGTATAATAATTAACGGGCAGAATTTTCTGGTGCTAATTAATTTTCCCAAATTGGATGAATTTTCCGAGCAAACAATTAAATTACTTCAATTTTTTGTAGAAATACTATTTCAAATTGTTTCTACATTTTAACACGTTGACGGACACTTGCGGCTATAGCCGTCAAAGCAAAGTTCACTATGTGGCATGACGGCAATAGCCGTCCAATCGTTTTTAGACACTACGGCTATAGCAGCACAAATGTGCATTTACCGGCGTACAAGTAGAAGCCCAGTGTCATGTTTTGGAAACAATTTTTTAGGTTGAAGTTCATTTTCCACCTGTTATACGAGTTGCAGCTCCAGTATGCACGTGCAGGGTGGCTAGTGGTCAGGGAAAAATATAGTAAAAAAAATAATAATTACCAGTATATTCTTATAGATAAATTCAAATTGATTATTTATCGAATAATCAAGATAAATTTTTCTATAAGAATATACTGGTGTTTATAACTTTTTTTGACTGTATTTTTCACTGACCACTAGCCACCCTGACGTGGTTGTGAAGGGAGTAGTGCAACCTAATTAAAGGTGCTGAATTAATCAAAATTAAATTTATTTAAGCAGAAAGAGTAAAACTATACTTCTAATATTCTAAAAATTACAAAAACATATAGGTTCAATTTTCGAACTTCACTTGTTCCAACTGTCCGTCAATTTGTTAAAAGGAATCTAATGCATCTTTTAAACCTTTTACTTATACAGTAATAATGCATATATGAATCAATTAAAATTTAACCTTTAATAAAGAACTTTAGTTTCCTACAATCATTATATTTAAATAGAAATGTTCTCCCCAAATCTGCTATTAGATGAGGGGTAAAAATTAAAAAAAATTCGTGTATATAACTCTAAATATGAATAGAAAAAAATAAACTACCAAAAGAAAAATTCTTGCAGTGTACGAAACGAATTATATAATATCATTTCTACATTTATGAAACACTTATTAAACGAATTTGAATAATTGTTTTTATCTAAAAACAATTTCCGTAATTTCTGGTATGTAACCAGCGGCTCAAATAAATCTGTTTCGAACCAGAAATTTCATTTATTAAATAAAGTCTAATAAGCAGCAAATAGAAACCAGTTACAATTTATAAAATGAAATTTCTGGTTCGAAACCGATTTATTTGAGCCGCGGGTTATATGCCAGAAATTACGGTGCAATAAAGCATTTTACTTATTTCTGTATATACAATACAGAAATGACATTTAATATATCGATTTTGAAATGTAAAAAATATAATTTGTGATTAAAAAAATGGTTTATTTTACGAGATAAACGTTTTTTTTTCAAATATAATTTTTTGTTTGTTTATTTGCGTCTTTTTTAACACTAAATATACCAAGAACTGTTCATTTGACAGGTGCCATACGAAAATATAGCAATTCGAAACATAAAATTTTTCATATAATAAATAAAATGTAAATTATACAGAAATAAATTATGTAAAAATTAAATAGCTCAAATAAAAATTCTGGTGTATTTTTTTTTATAAAACTAGAGTAAAATTTCCAGCATGTTTAGTGTTAAGTTGATACGAGGGAAAGTAATTAAGTAAGTCACAAAAGAAAATTGAATAATAACTTTCAATGATATTCACTTCAAAACTATTTTTTTTTCTCAACGTATTCTCCACCAATATTTATGCACTTATATCCCCGTTTTATCAGTGCCCCAACACCAGCTGCATAACATTCTTTGGGTTGCTGTCTGAGCCACATTAGGACTTCAAGTTGAACCTTTTCATCATCTGTGAACATCATCTTGCAACTTCTTCAACATCCACCATACAGCTTCGACCTAGCCCCAAGCGAGTTTCACCTGTTTAGTCCACTAAAAAACCGTTTTGGAAGCAAGATGATGTTCACAGATGATGAAAAGGTTTAACTGGAACTCCTAATGTGGCTCAGACAGCAACCCAAAGAATGCTATGCAGCTGGTGTTGGGGCACTGATAAAACGGTGATATAAATGCATAAATATTGGTGGAGAATATGTTGAGAAATAAAAATAGTTTTGAAGTGAATATCATGGTAAGTTATTATTTAATTATCTTTTGTGACTTATTTAATGACATTCTTTCGTAAAAACATTTAAACTCGTTTTGCATATTCACAATTTTCACATCTAATATTGTTTTAAATTAAATATGAACAAGAAAGAACAATAAGGAGCGAACACTTCTTGGAATTCCAAGAAGTCTGGCACCACTATTTCTAATTAGAAAATTTCTATTTGATATTTAATTCGCAAAATTCGTAATTGCCTTGTTTGATAGCCGAATTTGTAATATTTTTCCACGATTAACAAATACAAAAAAATATATGTATTGTGGTAATGATGTACGCACCTGGAAACAAACAAACAAACAAACAAAATATATAGAAAATCAGTTAATAAATTTGTGTCCTTTTAATTCAAATATGATTTTTAATACAAACACTGTTAAAATTTCAAAATTTTATTTTTACATTTATAAGAATCTTTAGAAGCATTCTAATTTAGGCATAAAGAAAAAAAATGGCAATAAATTACTTAATATTCATATCTAAAAACTAATATACTTTATTTTTTAATTTATTTTGTATTTGTGATAACATTTATAAATACAATGTGAAAAAAGTGAACATTTAGTAGTAGCAAGCCACGATTCATGTAATATTTAAAAGAAAAAAAGCAAGATCTGAGATTAACTTTATACAATATTTTTCTCTCTTTTATTTATATTTTAGAAATATGTAGCGATTATCGGCTAGCATTTTTTAAAACCCTTTATTGGTAAAATTTTGCATTATCCTAATTATTAGCATATCTTAAAAGGAATTTCACACAAAACATTGCTCTTAGAAAAGTTGTATTATATTGCAGATGTTTTCAGTGACATACTTATACAATACCAATATTTCAATACCAACATCAATACAGACAATACCAATATTTCAGAAATATTGTTTTAACATTGTAAATATAATTCGTGATATTAGAATTACATTAGAAATATTTTCATTTTAAAACTAATAAATGTGGTTTTCAACTTGAAAGATGCACAATTTGTCAATATTAGAGCAATGCATAATGGAATGTTTTTTTCTCGAACATAGTGCTCGAAGCCGCAGGGTTCGTCAATAGCTTCAGAACTCTAAGCCCAACCCTTTTCCCATTTCGAGGTGTTTAATTAGTTCCTTTTTCCTTTTAAATTTGGCCGGTTTCAATTTGCTGACTTTTTTCCTCTTTCTTCCTGGTTACCTCTTGTGTATCAGTATATAAGGGACGTAGCGTAGACCCAGGGATGAAATTTCTCCGCTTTTTTGCATACCAGTATAATCTTACAGAAAATGTGTTTTTTATTTAATCGGAACATTCTGCGATTTAAAACAACAATGTTTTCTCTAAGATTATACTGGTATGCAAAAAAGCGGAGAAATCTCATCCCTGCATGGACCATTACACGAAATGCCGCGCTATTGGTTTATTCGAAAATATTTTTAAAAATAACTTGCTATAATAAAAATAAAATCCAAAATTGTACTCATTCCTAGTTTAAATATGAGAAGATACGCTTCTGAGGAAGTTACATTTGAGAGACTTCTGATTAGCAACTAAACAGTTCAAGATTTCCATAAAAGTAATAATTTTCCCATCTGAGTGAAAATGGGAGAACTCGAACCCAGAACATTTGCCTTTAATTGCCAATGCTCTTCCAATTCAGCTATCTGGACGACATCCCAGACAATACAATATTCTCCCAGAACAACCTTTTGGTCATGGTATCTAGACTGTCATTTGAAATGGCCCAACAGTATAAATCGCAAGTAACTCCAACAAACTATGGATGAGTAATTACACTTTAATTATCTTTAACACAATCAACTGATTGGAAATTAATTCATAAGAGTTGTAATTTTCCCATCTGAGCGAAAATGATGAAGTATTTACCATGAATTAATTGCCAATCACTTGATTGTGTTAAAAATAATTAAAGTGTAATTACGCATCCATAGTTTGTTGGAGTTCCCTTTACTTGCGGTTTATTCTGTTGTGCTGTTTCAAATGGCAGTTCAGATATCATGACCAAATGGTTGTTCTGAGCGAATATTGTGTTCGCTGGGATGTCGTCCAAACAGCTCAATTGTAAGAGCATTGGCAATTAAGGACAAAGGATCTGGGTTCGAATCCCAGCCTGGACACATTTTCGCTCAGATAAGAAAATTACTACTCTTATTAATTATTTACCAATCAGTTGATTGTGTTAAAAATAATTAAAGTTCAAGATTTTATGAACAAAATAATTTTATTGCTAAAATGTTGAAATGATGGAATGATACCGGAATTTACGAGTAAATTTATTTGAAAATAAGTAAAAGATTTTCTTAAAATGTATTCATAATAAAATGAAAGTTTGTCCGAAAATTCTGGTGGCACTTGACATTTGGAAATAAAAATTAAGTGGTATAAAAATCTACCACTGCTCGTCCTTAAATGGGTTAATAAATTTTAACGATTGATGGAAGTGTAAAAAGAGCAAAACTATCTCAAAGTAAGCTTTTTTAATACTTTCTAAAATAGTTGAAAAGTGCGTATGAATTCGATTTGTCTGTCTGTCTATCTGTCTGTGTTCTAAGTCACGTAACTATACCCGGATGGCCAAGTAATGTTTTATATGTTATTGAGGTTTATTATTCAGTGTTCAGTATTTAAAATAGAGTGTGTAGCATTTATAATTCGTTTACAGGGACACACAAAAGAATTCCTTTACATTATCGTCTATAGGGAAAAATCATTTAAGTATAGAATAAGTAGTATTTATGGTTTGCTTACAGGCAAGCACAAAATAAGTACATTGCCTTATGATCTATGGGGAATAATCATTTGTCATGCATTTTAATGATGTTATAATACTTTAATTATAATAAAATTAAAACGGATCACTGAGGTGATATACAACGTGTTTTGTTTAGATTATGATGTGCGTAGCATTTATCATTCATTTACAGAGACGCACAGACTAATGCGGTTATACAGGGTGGACTATGATTGTACTTCATTGTATAAAAAATGAAATATCTTAGTAATAGTCTATTGGTGTTGGAGAGTGTTTCATAATCTATGCCTTATGCATGAGTTTTAGTTCTTCTTAATATATAAAATTAGAAATACTTTAAAATATTGGCACAGTATTAGTCTTAGCAGAGGTGCCAAGCTCTCACTAATCTTCCGCAATAAGTAGGTTAATTTAACCCAGGTTTAATACGTTTCGCACCAGAATGTTTTTTAAGAAATGAAATTAAAAATATTCCATGCAGAAATCTTAAATTAACTAAATAAATAATCATCAAATATTTTTTCTGGTTCGAAATGTTGTTAAACTGGGTCAAATTAATCCACACATTACGGAAGATTAGTGAAAGCTTGGCACCTCTGGTCTTAGCATTGGTTTATGATTAGAGTTACATTCCTTTATCATAGTCAGTACCATAGGCGCCAAGAGTTACGGATTTTAAATACCACTGTTTCTTCATAAAATAATATGGCTCCTTTAAATTTTAATCTTTTGTCACCGGTTTTTCAAAACAGAAATTTTCGCCTAATTGAATCTGAGAAATGCTGTCATTAAATAAGGCAAAGTTTACAATAAAAAGTTACTGGTGGGAATAATCGAGGATTCTGAGCACCTTATGCGTCACGTATACGTGTCGCTCGTCCCCAAGGGGTTAACCGAAGACGTCTGGTATTGGACGGTGGTGTTGGAAATTCCTAACTTTTGACACCTATGGATCTGAAAGTTAATATACCTATGATTTTAATACTAATGAAAGTACACACTAGTAGGGCAAACGGGCAAATTTCCGTCAGTAATTTAGTGTAGAAAATTTCCCCTTAGTAAACAGTAGAATTTCAATCTTTAATAAGGCGAAATGTTTGTAACAAAAAACAGATGAAAGTTTACTCTTGCGGTAAACGGGTTCTGCATATCTGTAATTATAGGTGACAGTAGTTCAATTCCTGTAAAATATTCTATATCAAAGAGTGAGCCTTCTCATTTCTCCATACATTGGTAATAGTTAACCCATTTTCATCGGAAGCAAAATGTAATTCAATTCCTGTAAAATAGTCTAGATCAAGAGTGAGGCGTTCTCATCTTTCCATGCATTGGTAATAGTTTACCAATTTCACCCGAAGGGCAACGTAGTTCAATTCCTGTAAAATAGTCTATATCAAAGAGTGAGCCTTCTCATTTCACCATACACTGGTAATAGTTAACCCATTTTCATCCGAAGCGAAATGTAATTCAATTCCTGTAAAATAGCCTAGATAAAAGACTGAGGCGTTCTCATCTTTCCATACATTGGTAATAGTTAACACAATTTCATCCGAACGCAACGTAGTTCAATTCATGTAAATAGACTAGATCAAAGTGGGAGCCTTCTCATTTCTCTATACATTGGTAATAGTTAACCCATTTTTATCCGAAGCGAAAGGTAATTTAATTCCCATAAAATAGCCTAGATCAAAGTGTGAGTCTTCTCATCTTTCCATACATTGGTAATCGTTAACCCATTTTCATCCGAAGCGTGCCACTTTGCAGTGGCGTAGCCAGAGAGGGTGTCCAAACGCTCTGGATACCAGTAAAATTGTTAAGATTTCTTCGCATTCATTATCGCAGAAAGTTCTTCGATTACATAAAGCAAAGAAAACTTTACAAAATTAGTGGTATCAAAAGCATCTGGACCCCCACCCTGGCTACGCCACTGCCACTTTGCGTCCACTTCAGGAATTTCTTTTTTATTCAGAAATTCGGAATACTGGAAATTTCGAACGAAGAAAAACGTCTGATATTAACTAAAGAAAAAATTACTCTTTAGAATCTTCGGTGTGAACTTGGAATTTGTGAGTGAAATAGAAATTTCTGAAATGCACGCTTTGGCTGCAAATGGGTAAATGGCTATGTTTTTGTACAAGGTCAAGGTTCACTTTTGCATTATAGTGTACTATAATCCAAAAGATAGTGAGATAGATTTGGATTATAGTGTACTACAATGAATAGCTGAATATTTCTTCCAGTAATAAGTTCATTGATTTGGATTATAGTGTACTACAATGAATAGCTGAATATTTCTTCCAGTAATAAATTCATTGATTTGGATTATAGTGTACTACAATGAATAGCTGAATATTTCTTCCAGTAATAAATTCATTGATTTGGATTATAGTGTACTACAATGAATAGCTGAATATTTCTTCCAGTAATAAATTCATTGATTCTGATACCAAATACTTTAAAAAATGTGTGGATATTCGGAATTTATTTTTCAGAACAGAAACATCAAAAAATTATTCAGGCAATATTGCTGTTTCAGTTTAAAAGTGAACTGTCATAGGTGTTCGGAATTTCACGTATGAAAGTTAATTATTGTCTACAAATTGCTACATATGAATATTTGTTATCGAGCATAACTAATTGAAATGGCAAGACGAAATGTGTGATGATAAATTATTAGTATACGAAATACCTTTAAATCTGTGAAGAAGAGATTTATTTTATTGGGTTGTTTGAAAAGTTCTTTCTGTTTGGAAAAGTTGGTTTGTACCGGAAAATTCTATCATTTAATTATCAGATGTTAACTCCGATATCTAATTTCTAATAATTGACGGGCAGAATTTTCCGGTACGAATTGGTTTTCCCAAAAGGAAGGAACTTTCCGAACAACCCAATATTTAATTTTACTTTATTTTTTTTTCGGAATCAAAACAAAACTAATTTAAATCCTGTTATTTATTTCAATTTAAAAACGAACTTTCTTAGTTAGTGGCGTAGCTAGGGTAGGAGTCCGAATGCCCTGGATAACATGATTTTATAAAAATATTCTTCGTCTTATTTAATCGCAGAATTTTCATCGTTTAAGCAAGCTAAAATTAACTTTATGAAATTAGTGATATAAGGAGCCTTTGAACCCTCTACCTGGCTACGCCATTGTTCTTAGGTGTCCGTAATTGTGCAGCTAAATGTCAACTGTTGTCCGTACCCTGATTTATTTGAATATTTATTCGACAATAAGTAGTTAAATAACAGGATAAAATATGCGATGATAAATTTATTACTATACTGAATACTGTAAAAGATGTGTGAATATTCGAGATTTATTTTATCTCATTTTATTTTACTTTTCAGAGTCAAAGAACAGTCTTTTTTTCGACAAATAATTCTATTTCAATTTAAAAATAAAGTTTCTTATGTATCCAGAATTGGACTGATAAAAATAAATGTTGTCAAAAAAGTGTTATATCTAAATATTTTTTATCGAAAATAACGGGTTGAATAACAAGGTAAATTGTGTGACGATAAATTATTATTGGGACAATAATTTATCATTGACCCAAAGCAATTGTGCGAGAAGTGGTTGAAATAAATAGATTTTAGAGATCTGTAATTCAACAACCTTAATGGTGAGATAGATCGTATGGTGATAGCTCAAAAATTTGGTATACATTTTTCCAAATGTATTTGTCTGGCAAATTGAAATGTATGTGTTTAAATGATTAGGAATTTCACGACTTTAAAGACTACATAAATTACATCATAATGAAAATATTATTAAGATAATAATTTTTGTCTTATATGCTATTATTGCCCTAAGCAATTGTGCGACAAACTAAAATAAGCTGTCTAAAAATCGTTACATCTGAATATTTGTGTTTCAAACTAACCAGCTGAATGACAAGATAAATTTTATGATGATAATTTATTACTGTAAAAATAACTTACCTTTGACTCAAAGCAATTGTGGAAATTTTTTTTAAGTATGTGCATTTTATAAAACTGTAATTCAACAACTTACAGGGCTCGTACGGATCAGGGAATTTTCCAGGAGTGTTACCAATATTTTTTTATAGAAAAATAAATCAGGTTAAACTCGCGAAACTTTACCTTCTTTTAAGCAGGGATTTTCTACAAGAAAATACTGGTACAGAAGAATTTCGCTGTCGCAAAATTCCAGGAGCCGTACGAACCCTGAACTTAAATGGTGAGATAAATTGTATGGTGATAAATTATTACTTTAAAATAATTTATACTTTTCCGAATGTAATTATGGGCAAATTAAAATCTATGTACTTAATTGATTCGGAATTCCACGACATAAAGACGAGATAAATTTTATGATAATGAATTATTATTATGATATTAATTTATTGTTGTCCTGTACTGTTATTGCCCAAAACAATTGTGTGGCAAATTGAAAATAGCTGTCTGAAAGCCGTTATATCTGAATATTATTCAAACTAACAAGTTGAATGACAAGATAAATTTTATAATGATAAATTATTGCTGTGAAAATAATTTATCTTTAACGCAAAGCAATTGTGGAACAAATTGGTGAAATAAGTGTATTTTAGAAATCTGGAATTCAACATTTTGAATGATGAACTAAATTGTATTATGAACAACTACTGCTTTAGAATAATTTATCATTGTCCCAAAGTGACAAATTGAAATATATCTATTTTATTGATCCAAAATTCAACAACTTGAACGAAAAGATAAGTTATATGGTGATGAAATGTTATTTTGATAATAATGTATTTTAGCATTGTAGAAATTGTGCGACAAAACGTATTCTAGGCAGGGTTGCCAGGTAAATACTAAAATTTTATTTTAGGTACCACTATTTTCGTATTGTATTTTTCGCCTGATTTAATATCATAATTTCTGTAAATGAAAAAGCCTGCTATTTCACTACGAAAATAGTAATATTCAAAATAAAATTTTAGCATTTTTTTCGCTATCGTAATTCAAGGGATGTGAAGATTCAACTTCCTGAAAGATGAGTTAATTTACATTATAATAAATAATCACTTTAACCCTTAATTGCATAGTGATGTAAATTTCCATCACTGTTTATTTAACTTTTAATAAATAAATCAAGTTCTTCGCCACCACTATATTTATATAGAAATATTAATCCAGTAAATTTGCCGTGAACTATGTTGCTGAACAAAGTTAAAAATCTATCTTAAAATTTCTGGTGTCTAATATTTAATATATGTATAAAAAATCACAATTGTAAAAGAAAAACTCATGCAAAGAAGGGTTAATAGTAATTTATCGTTATCCCAAAGAACTTTTGTGACAAAATGAATCATAAAAATATACGTATTTTAATGATCGGAAAATCCTGTTTAAAATTATAATATCACCGATAATTTTAAGGAATGCAAATTTCGAATTAGTCAAACCGAAATTATTATTTATATTAAGTTCCAGTTTATTTTTACTTGAAAAGTTTTTTTTTGCACCTTTGAAAAACTATAAATTACCCTTTTCTTTTAATATACCAGTATCACCACAATTTAGAAATGCGAAATTAAACTTAAAAACACAGATGATTGAGGTATAGAATATTTTTGGAAGTTCACATTCACATTTAAAGCCATTCTTAACAAAATCTTAACAAATATTATTTTCAAAATTGCAATTAAATGTTGCTCTTATAAATTGATATTGACATGACACTCTAAACAAGGCCTGATTACCTCCTAGACAACTCAAAATGTTTAATTAATCGGAGAATTCTGTGACTAATTAAGGAAAAATTTTCTTTACGAAAAAGTGGTAGAAACTTGCCTAAGCGGTAATCAGGCACTTCTTCAAAACCTAATTAATTAACACATTCGCATCGGGCAATTTTCCTTTAAATTTCCTATAAAACATGGTATTTTAATGATATTAAAACGATGGTAGCTCCTCCGTCTTCTTAAAGGCTTTTATAAGTTGTTTCCTAGATAGTTTACTCAAGTTTATACATCAGTAAATATAATTAAATATACGGATTTATTATAAAATATCTTACAAACTAAAAAAAAAAAAATTAATTAAAAAGAAATGTAGAACATGATATAAATGCATATTCTGTAATGTTGAAGCTACGCCCTTAGTCAATGATGTTTTTTGAATAAAAAGAATTCCCGTTTCCCGATGACAACGCTTATTTTTTGAAAAACGAGAATTCTTATTTCTCGATCCAAATGTGTTAAAACATAAAATATGCCTTTTTGGAATATTTAAATGTTTGCCGTATTTTAAATAAATATGCTTTTGATTTATTTTAAAAATAGTCAAATGGGTGGGGCTATAGTTGATAAAAAGCGATTGTGCCATTTCTTGAGTTTCTAAGCACGTACTGTAAGTTATTATTTTAGCATGCATTGAAACGCTAGGAAAAGGAACAAGAAGTTAGGTCATCAACCTTTTCTATCGTTTGCGCTATAGTAAGCTATTAAAAGTGTTCAAGAAAAAAGAGCATGTAAATTATTCATAGTGTCCTACGTTATAGTTTGTTGACACACATCATTTTATTATTATAATTATCACACTTTTTTGTGCATACTGTCATGACCGCTTACACTGTGCAGAGCGAAAATCTTCATCCTGAGTTTTGAAAAAAATGACCGAAGAGCCATATTTCTACGGTCATTAGTTTTTGAGAAAAATGTGAAAGCGCACATATGTACATAAGCGCAGTGATGTGCATCTGGTGCACATAATATAACATTTATTCGAAATATGATTATGAATTAATGCATATTGCATATCACAGGATGCTCGCGTGGGAGTATGCTCAAAATAGCAATAAACACATTTGGAGTTATGTTTGTGTTAACGCTAAATTAGAATTCTGCCTGGGTCGGGTTGTACCTGACCCGAACCCAAAAATTCTGCAATACCAAATCTGACTGGAACCCGACAAAAAATTTTTCATCAATCCAAAATATTCAAACCCAAACCCGAAATGAAAGAAAGTGAATTCCCATTTTAATATAAATATGGATGAGTAGTCTACAATTATATCGCTAATACAAATTTTATCTTTTTTGTATAAATTGAACATAATATACACTCATTAATATTAAAACATATACGTAGTTTTTTTATTTGAAAAATATTCAAGATATTCTACTGAAAATTAGGGTCAGCCTGAACCCAATCAGACAGCGTGTCGAATTAGGTTCTGGTAAAATCGGATTACCTGACTCGAAGCAGGACTGTATGTGACATAGGAGAGTAAATACAATCCTTCATCACAGTGTTCATAAAGGTCCATAGAGGTTTTTCTGTTGAATCAAATTTTGTTAACCAAAAAAAGACACACGCTGTATTTTTTATTTTAAGTCTTTCAAATTGTGTTTCTGCAATGTTGAATTCACACCAGAATTTTCAATAAATTTTATATGAAAATAAAGAAATGTAGATTTGCCAGTTAAATAGTAAACAGTTGATGCTTTCAGGGGATGCCATTTGAATAGCAACTCCACCCACTGTATGTGAGTAATTGTGTAACACATCTTACAAGGAGAAGGTCAAGCTTTGTAATCACAGATTTGGCTTATTTTTATGTATGTTGTAGGGTAGAAGCCCCTTAGTCTCAGGCTCAACGGATTTTATATAACGCTCCTTAGTTCTCGAGAAATAGGGTGTCTAATATTATACAACGAGTTAAATACTGTAATTTCCGTCGTATAATCCACGGATCCAACAATCATGTTTCCACCCAGAAATTTTATTCCATAATTTAAGTCAAATTTTTACTGCGATTTAGCAATTTACGTTTTATAAAATAAAACTTCAACCCTGATATTTTATTCAATAATTGATATTAAATATTTTCAGCAATTTCGCAAGTTCTGTATTAATGGCACATTTGAATATAAATCTGCTGCTGTGTACTTCTCTAGAAGTTTTTCCACTCCTAATACACAAACCATCAATAGCACTACCATTCCCTGGTCTGAAGACACAAAGTATCTGGGGTAAATTTAATTTTATTCAATAATTCAAGTACAGCGCCTAGAACACGTAGTGTGGAAAACGGTTTTACCGTTTTTTATTTCAAAATATTCGAATTCAAACCGGATATTCTGAAACAAGAATTTGTATTTTAAGAAGACACGAAATATTTGCCATTATGTAAGGAAAAGAACATTACAGAGAATTTCTGGTATGGATTCGAAATTTCGGAATTTAAAAAAAGCCAAACTGGTAATGCTTCAAAAAGTGCTAAAAAATTGTAGCCGATAAACGCATAACGATGCGGTACAGTAATAGGGCGATCGCAGCGACATCTGGCTTTAAAAATAGATTTACCTCTAGCAAAAGTAACCGTTTCACTATTGAAAACTTGAACATAATTTCTGTTAATTAAATCTTCCTGTAAGTGTATATTTCAGATGCAACTGATTTTGAAGTTAGTTTTTTATCATATCGGGGAATTAATCTTTTCCACGCTTCTAGCAGAGATACATCCTTTGGTATGCTAAATAGGGATAGTTTCTATTTTTCTGTTCTGTATCGAGCACTGCAACCAGGCACAAAAGAATGCGTATCACATTTTTTGACGCTGATAAATATCATTCATATTTTCAAAGCTTATGAAAATCGCTCTCCAAGTCAAAGGAAATAGTGTATAATTTAATTATTTAAAATATTTACCACAAGCTAAAACGTTTTCTAAGTTCAATTCTTATACAATGTTTGCGCTGAAAAGAGCTAGCAGACAGTGGCGTAGCCAGAGAGGAGTGGCCAAATGCTCTGGAAACCTGTAATATTATATAGTTTTCTTTGCCTTCAATATCGCAGAAAATTCTCTAAAATTAGTGGTATCAAAACCATCTGGACCTCTACCCAGTCTGCGCCACTGCTAGAAGATGTTGCTACGATCGACCCGTTATCTTTTCAGCATCCTTCTACATTTATCGCACTCAATTTTTTAGTACTATTAGCCGTTTTCCACACTATGTATTCTAGGCGCTTTAGAAGTTTACGTTTTATAAAATAAAATTTACAACCCAGAAAAGACTTCATATGGCTCTCTCTGGATTTGATATACACCTACTCAAAGCAAGGTTGTGCAGTTGTTTCGCAACTGGGAAGCTCATTGAACCTATCACAAGTTCAAATTAAGTTCTGTATCAATGGCACATTAATAATGGTACATTCGAATCTAAATCTACTGCTGTGTACTTCTCTAGAACTTTTTCCACCTCTAATAGACTAACCATCAATAACATTACCATTCCATGGTCTGAAGATACCTAGTACCTGGAAGTTACCATTGACAAACGCCTTACCTTTAAAATGCATATTCTTAATATCCGTGGTGAAGTCGGAAGATTTCCAAAACACTCGCCCCCCTCCCCCCCCCCCTTTCTTCGCAGCCACTCACTCTCCATAGACAACAAACTCTTAATCTATAATGCTTGCATTCTCTCTGTTATCACATACGCTTGTCCGATCTGGAGCTTCACTTGCAAAACGAGTATGAACCATCTCTCTAGTACGTATTAAAAACAGCTCCGCTACATAAGAAGGGGGTCTAGATACCTGAAAAACTCCACAATCCTCAAGGATCTCAAAACGATTTCACATTAAACACTTTGCAAAAAAAATTCCATAATAACATTAATCACATCCCAAATGAACTCATCTATGAGCTACCTGGCTACGATTCTTGCAGTCCATCCAAATGAAAAAATCCAATGTACCTAGTATTCTTGATGAATACTACAGCTGACATGCCCGGTGTTTCCCGGGCCCGTGATAATAACCTTAAAAATACCTAAAATCAATATTGAATGATTTTATATTTTTAAATGAAAATCTATCCAAACGAACTGAAGGACAGTCGTCATACTCGCAGTTATTGCCGATTTAATGTCGATTTAATTTCTGACGTTTTGATATATTAAACCTTCAATTCTGACCAAAAGTTCCTGAGGAAACCTAAATAATATAAAGCGTTCCCCCACCTTTCCTCTTTTAAACTCAAAATAATATACAGTTTTGATCAATTTCTTAGTCCCATTCGAAAAAAAAATTCCAAAACCTTGTTTCTAAGATGATTATATTAAAATTAAATAAAAATCATGCTCTCGTGGCATCATAATTTACTTTTATATTTTAACAGAATAGTGAGGCTACTATAATTTGTGACTCGTGCTGTAGCCAGTATACGTCAGGGTCAGGACACATGACCGTTATCATTAACTTTTTACGCGTGAAGATTTTGCTATGGAACTCCATTGTGAAATTTGGTAATTTTTGAAATTCAATATTTGAAAAACGGCATAATCATATGATTTGAAATTTATATCAAGAAAAATAATTTTTTTTACCTTTCTAACGAAGTTTGTCTAAAAATTTTCTGACAAATACTTTTCGAGCTATTAATTTTTTCAGCAACTTCAAATGTTTCATTTTCCGAGATTAATCTGTGGCAACGATTATCGAAAATCCCAATCGTCAGCAACGCATAGCTTTTTATTAAAGAGGATACTTTGAAGATCAAATAGGTCATTGGAATTCTACAAAATGTTACGAAGAGATACTTACGGTGTTTGCAAGACCAAGCCGTCAAAGTTATTTTTTATTCCCAAGGATCTTGCAAACTGTGATTTATTTTCATGTGTTATTTTTGTTCTTATTTTTCAAGTTCGATTATGTATGAAATATTTTATATATATTCAGTGTTGGAAGAGTTTTAACATATTTTGTCTTTATATTATTGTTAAAATAACTGTCATCTCATAAATCTCATTGATGTTTAAAAACATTTCTATCTATAAAATTTTATTGATATCCATTTTCTATGGCAATGTAATAATGGTAAGTTTTATCCTATACTAGGCGTTCCTTGTTGAATATATTTCTTAGTTAAATAGATAAAAATGTGACACTGTATTGTAGTAATAATACTGAATTGTTTTTGCTGCCGCACGAATTTTTTCATACTAATTTTCAACTACATGTTGCATTTTGCTCGCTGAAAAAATAAATACTTAGCTCAGTGGTCACCAATTATTTTTCCCATGGGTCCGTTTCAAAACATAGTCAAACTTATGCGGTCCGAAGATTTAAGTCTCCCTGTACCCTCACACTTACCCCACCCCATCACGCTACCAACCTATTACTAACCTTGGTCACCTACTTTGCTTAGTAAAGCTTTTCTTTGAAATCATTTCTTATCTTAGAGGCGTAACACAATGCATACCAGTGAAATGATGTGCATTAACACCAAATCAGTTTTTTATTATGATTTTTAGAAATTAAGTTGATATTAAACTAATTTTTGAACAGAGGTTCTGTAGTATTAGGTATAAATTCAAAGTCAGTTACACTTCAACACTGTTGACAACATTTGTTGACAGTATATACAGTATATTTGTTGACAGTATATTTCAACATTTGTTGACAGTATATTTCAACATTTGTTGACAGTATATAAATACAAAGTAGGTATAAATTCAAAATGATTGATCACTTAAAGTTCATTGTGGTTAATGTTCAATGAGAAAAATAACATGTTTTATTTTGCACAACTTGCCTGAAATTTTGGGTCAGGTTGGTGCAACTGATTCTCATCAAACTGTTAAGGTGGTCATCTGTGAGTCGAAATCTGTACCGAATCTTAATGAAGTTGATTTTTGAGAATGCTGCTTCACACACATAAGTTGAGCTACAGCGCCTAGAATACATAGTGTGGAAATCTGCTACAAAATAGTACTAAAAATTGAATCCAATAAATGTACAACGTTGCTGAAAAGATAACGATGGGTTCGCAGCGTCATCTGCTAACTTATAAGCAGCTTAATACGATATCATTAGAGCTTATTATCGTAGGAGCACCGTTGCACATTTATAGGCTACAACTTTTTAGCACTTTTTAAAGCATTACAAGGATAGCCGGTTTCCACACTATGTATTCTAGGCACTGTAGTTGAGCCAAACATGGTACACAATTTTATGGCTAAAGCTTTTAGTTCTGGATACTTTTTTCACACACATTTTTAATCCAAAATTGGATACTTCCAAGACTTTTTGCAACTTCAGCATAACTGTTCTTTGAAACAATATATTCTTGGAACTCAATTATTTCCAACTGTAGGACAGCTTTGTTGCGCTTGAAAGCACCCGCCGCTTCATTCGTCCATACGCCATTAGGCATAGGTGAAAAAGAGTTGTTGACCAGCTGCACCACGTTCTCAAGTTTTTCAAAATCAGAAAATCTGCCTTGAAATTCAGATTTAAATTTTTCCAAAAAATCTTCGAACTGGTTGATGCAATACCTTCATTACTGTCACAAACTGACTTAAGGTGACTTAAGGTGACTTAGTGTAAACGTTCTCTTATAATATTTTGGGAGGAGAGGTCAATCTTTTTTGAAAAACATTTTATTTCTGAGAGAAGTTCACACACAAGTTTACCTTTGCCTTGTAGTTTGAGGTTTAAGAGATTAAGATGCCTAAATAGATCAGTCAAAAATGCTATGGTTGCCACGTTTCCTTCAACCTCATTGAGGAAACCTAAATGCTCATTTGCTTCTTTTTGATCACTAGTTGAAAGAAACTCTTTTATGTCTTCCAGTACTGCGAAGAATCTTTCAAGCACCAAGCCTTTACTTAGCTATCTCACGTTGTTGTGAAGAAGCAAGTCGTCAAACTGAGTCTCTTCAAGAAATGATTTAAATTGACGGTACTTAAGAGATGATTTTGACCATATGAAGCTAATTATTTGTATCACAGTTTGAATTTTATTCTGAAAACTGGGATTCAGACTGCAACACAACACACTTTGATGAATGATGCAGCGGTAGGGTATCAAATTTTCATTTCATTTTGTTTCACTGCTGAGTCACTGAACCAAGCCTTTCCTACACCTAAGCATTGCCGGTGCCCCGTCTGTTGTTACCGATATAACATTTTTCCTGTGCAATCCAGCTTGGTTGAAATACTCTGTAACAGCCTTGTACAAATCCTCTCCTGTAGTATTGTTCACGTGTTCTGTCCAGATAGCGTACAAAAATAATTAGCTGTGCTGTTTCTGTAATATCGCAAGATTCGTCCAAAGCCAATGCATAGTAATCTGTGATAGCTAAAGTTTGTTTCAAAGTTGTAAAATTTTCCTCTGACAAAACTTGTGTATTCCTTGTGCTTGAAGAAGCAGATAATGGAATATATCGAATAGTGTCAACAATATCCTTTCTGTTCTCAAATAACGCATTTCCAGCATCCAGCATGCAATCCTTTACAATATCTGCATCACTATATGGCTTCATATGTTTGGCTAGAATCCAAGAAATGCGTATCGATGCCTCTGAACATTTTTCTTGCTCTGTCATAGAACGGTTCATGAGTTTTGTCGATGTTATGTAATCCGAGTATAAACTCCGAATTTTACTTTTCCAAAGGTTATTTCCTATCGGTTATTTTCCGCCAAATGTTTTGTGTTTTGTCTCATAATGTCGTTTAATATTTGAACTGTTAATTATGGCTACAGTTTGCTGACATATAATACAAACAGGTACTGATCCAACTCGGTTTGGCAACGTCAAGCAATATAAGTCAGTCCATTCTGGTAAAAACTGTCTGTTTTCCAATTCAACTTTCCTTTTCTTCCTTTCTATCGTAATGCGAATCAAACACAATCGCCTAAACAAAGAAACGAAACGTTAAAAAGAACTCTGAATAAGAACGAAATGAATACACCGCGTAGAAACTTTATTATTTTGTGTTATTCACAATTTAGCCGCGGTCCGTACAAAACTTACCGGCGGTCCGGATCCGGACCGCGGTCCGCCATTTGGTGACCACTGACTTAGCTGGTAAGATTTTCTGAAAATCCCCCACTCTTATCAGGGGTTGATGCAGGATTTTTCTTTTGGACCCATTTTGTGAAAATTAAAAGTAATTTTTCTGAGAAATTGTACTATATTTTTGTGAAAAATACATTTTGTAACAAAAGATGAAATCCAGTTAGTACTCAAATTAGGACAATTATTAATTGATAATAACTTCTTTAAGCCCTTCTACTAAGGTTTTTCTATCTGATGAATTTGTTTTGTTTATTAATTGCTCGTTTTAAAATCTAACAAAATAAAAATAATTAATGAGTGTTTATATGAAATGGAATTTTGTGAAGGAATCTAAATTTTGCCTGGATCAACCCTTGCTTGTTTATAGTTTTTAAAAAAAATCTAACTTTTATAATTACACATAATAAAGAGAAAAATTATAGGTATCTTGTAATTGATAATACAGTAATTATTGAAACTATATGAAATTATTATTCAAATAAAAAAAGTCCTTCCGGCCTGTACCGGGAGGAAAAGGTAGCTTTCCTATATCTTCGTTTTAAAATTTTAGCTAATGTTACACGAAAACAGCAAGTTAAAATGCAAAGAAACGTTTACAACAGATTCCTTAATACTGAATTTGAATAAGAAATTCGCCAAATTATTGAGCAATAGCCAAATTGGCTTCATTTATGAAGACTTATTTTGGTCGCCAAATTTGGCGATATTTCGCCAAATGTCGCCAATTTTGGCAAGAATTTGGCGCTAACGGATATGAATATATCCGTTAGCTATTAGAGATAGCCCGTTAGCTATATAGATCCGTTATGAATATACCATTTGGCGAAATATCGCCAAATTTCGCCAATTTTGGCAAGAATTTGGCGCTAACGGATATGAATATATAGTTTTATGCGTATGATTGGGAAAATTATTACAACAATGAAAGAAAATAATCACGTCAATATGCTGTTTTGTTTCAAAATGTCAGCCACCCTAGAATTTCAAACTTCTCTATTTCAGCCATTTTTTAAGATAGAGGTAAACCAAAAAATGCTCTGGAATCCTCGTATCAAGGCCTAACACGTAATTAAAAAATAAATTAGAATTTTTAACTTTTTTGTACATTTATTTTAGTTTTAAATTTTGAAATGGCCGCCATCTTGAAACAAAATGGCGGACCAAGCTGGCCAACGAACTCGGTCGAGACATTAGTGACCTTAATACACACAATTAGTTTCATCAAAATCGATTTATAAATACGGGCGTTATCGTATGACATAGGTCAGATATATATATATATATATGGATATATATATATATATATATAAATCAACATTTGAACGGAGGGTGGTTTTGGGGTCTGGGGGTCATGATCGGTGAAAATATATCGAAATTTTCCGGAACTGCTTTCCTCCGAACGGCTGCAATAGGTAGCTTTATACTTTTTTGTATTGAAAGCTACCTAAAAACCCGCTGTTGTAATCAGATAGAAAACTATAATGCATTTAAAAACTCAAAATATTGTCTGAAGATATGAATACAGCTAAAGAACTGAAAATACAGCCAATAAACGATAGCATTTTCTAAAAAAATTAGATTTTGGAGTTATGCCACTTTTGAAGCAAAGATGCAATATGTTTTTGTGGTTGCATATTTTTAAGTCAGTTTCTGAAAAAAATATATAGTGTTCCACTGTGTTTGGTAAGTCATTAAAGATAATTAATTCTCAGTTCATATAAATATAGAAAGAAAACTGATAAAAATTGAAGGTACGCTACATCTCTTTCATTCTTCATTAATCCCTACCAAATAATAAGCTGTCCTTTTTATAGGAATATGCCCAATTGAAAAAATGTTTCGAATGTTATTGCATTATTAGGTGCGTTCGTAATTATATAAATACGTAGCACCTATAGTCGTCGTTTGGTCCGTCCGTCTGTCCGTCCGTCTGTCTGTCTGTCTGTCCGTCTGTCTGTCCGTCCGTCTGTCTGTCTGTCCGCATATAACAACGCAAAAACTACCCAACCAAATGGTTTGCAATTTAAAATATATTATCTTTGCAGAATTTTGTCGAGACATTTCAAATTTTATTAAAATCGAATCAAAACTTTAGGAGATATTAATAAAAACATTTATTAAGAAATTTGAATTAAAAGAAAAAAATCGGTGCTTTCTTGTTACAGGAGCTTCCGAAGTTTAATCGTCAAGCGACCGAGATACTTATTTTATGACAGAAATTAATCTGCAGACGATAGAATTCATTTCACAGAATTAAAAATCATCAAGATCTGAATATTTATATAACTAGCTGATACATATATATCTGAATATTTATATAACTAGTTAAGATATTTGTATGAACAGTGTCATAAAATATATACTTAACTAGCTGTTTAACCCGTTCTACGCACGGGATATCATGAATTTAATTCTAAAACGTACGTACGAACGCACCTCGTTTGTAACGTTTGACGTACAATTTCCAACTTGTTAAGAATTTTTTATTGTTTTCTAGCGCTAAAATATGTTTTTAGTTGCGGAAAAAGTTTAAATTTCAAATTATCCCCCTTTTTTCCAATAAAAGAATAATGAATTTAATTTTCTGTGAGAGTACCATAAAATATGTATTTTGAAATAAAATTCATAGAAATAAGGAATCCAAATATAAACTTTTAGAAAAATAAATATGTTGACTTTTGAATGGCTTCTAAGATAATTACCAAAAAAAAAAAAAAAAAAAAAAAAGGTGAAGTATCTCTCTAAAAATGATTGTTTAGGGATTACCTATTAAATAGCAATCAGAGACACACTGTATATAATTACAGAAACTCTACAGATTCCTTTTATCTAGAAAAATTAGATGTGATTTATTTATATAATAGTATTAATGGATTATTCAAAAGAAATTAAGATATACGTCAATTAAAATAGTTCTAATTATCATAATATATATATAGATATATATTAATGCTCAATATAACCTTCACTAAATCTAAAGTAACTTTTAAAATAATTTATTAAAGCCTTGGAATATATTTGAAAACATCACAATTTATTTTAATCTTTGATTTATATATATTTTTTTCATATTTTATAAACAAGATTATTTTAGTTGGCTCATTCTTTGATCATAATTTATTTTAATGTTCAGAACAAATAATTCACACAAACAGCGCAGAATTATATATAAATAGACTTTTATTTGATAAATATAAAAATATTAACCCATTTAACGCCACAATTATTTTTCTCTTGAAAAATAGAAATATTCATTTCATACCGCTTTTTTATAATAGAATTTTTAATAGAATTTTTAGCAACAAGTTTTTGGTTATTAAAGAAAGCGAATTTATTTTCAGTATCGCTGGCATGCAAACAACAAAAATATTGTAAGCTGTAGTGTTGCATCAATACAACGCTATGCTTTTATAAGTTAAAATGCAAACAATATAAAATATGTTTTAAAAAAATTTGTTTAATTTTTTTAAAAATTATCTTTAAATTTTGTAAAAAAAAAATTTCTTTTACCACAACACTTATTTTGAAATAAAGTTGAATTCCGATTGTTTCAGAACATGTTAAAAATAAATATGTTTTCATAAATTTCAAAACAAGAAGCAACAAGCAATCGCCGTTTATTTTTTATTTTATTTTATTTTATTTTTTACGTCTTTCCTCGTTTGTCGCCAAGAAAGCGATATATCACCGTATTAGCAACCTCGCTTCTGTTATGGCTGTAGTTTCCGCGTCATCCGCTACTGTCTATGCGTAATCCTGTGTTAAAGAAATTGCCATTGCAGTGTATGAAAGATGATTCTCTGTTAGATCTCCTAACCTACTCTGTGCCTAAGCGGACTGGCTGCTCGAGCGATCAATCCGAAAATATTACTTTGTAGTTTTACTATCACCAAAGTTATAAGAGTAAAATTTTGTACAAAAATTTTGGTTAAAAAAATTATTAAATTTAAATGGTATAAAAAATATCCCACTGTCTTTTAAGGGGTTAACAAAGGCATCGAAGTTCGTTCGCTTTGTTCCGTTTTAATTTAAATCGAATGTTATATTTCGGTTCTGCTACAGTTTTTGTTCCATTAGAAAAAAAGCAGTTTTTTGTTCAATGCCAATTTTTGGCTAATTAGTACTAATGGTATTTTTTGGTTTTCGGTTCGAGCCTGCTTTGATGCGCTCCCATTACAATAAATTAACAAAAGTGGTACACTTAAAGCTGTTCCAGGGATGAGATTTCTCCGCTTTTTTGCATACCAGTATAATCTTAGAGAAAACGTTATTCTCTTAAATCGCAGAATGTTCCGATTAAATAAGAAAACATTTTCTGTAAGATTATACTGGTATGCAAAAAAGCGGAGAAATTACATCCTTGAGCTGTTCTCAATTCCAGGCTTGCTATTTCTTGGCACATTCACGAACTTTTAACCTTCTGAAGGGAGGGTTGTATGTTTGTCCCTGAAATTGGAACAGAATTACGTTGTCTCTGAATTTAGCCAAATTTAATATGTCAGACATTTATTAACGAGACAGATAAATCATGCGTCAAGCACAGATTGTGAAACAATTTCCAACAAATTCAGAATATTGCAATAAAACTTCACCGCTTAATTAGGTAAGGGATGATATCTAAGTAAACAAGGTTAAAGTCAAACCAGACGGAGAGACCGATCTTTCAGCTTAAACTCAACTAGCCCCGACCTTATCTATGTAAACAATTTGGAAAACGCATAACACACTTGAGAACCCAATTTCAACAATTATCATCTGCAGTCAGAAAGGTATCTTAACTTCTTTCGGCAGTCCTGTATATGATCTATAGATTTGTATATACACTAGATAGTATTTGCAAATTTAGTTAAGTTAGGAAACGTATAACATAATTGAAAATGCACCTTCAGCCATTTCTGTCAATAAGCGGAAAAGTACTCGAATTCTTTTGTGTAGCCCTATATATGATCCAAAGAATTTATACACACCAAGTAAGATGCAAAATATTAGTTAAATATAAAACCGCATATCATAGTTGAAAACGCACTTCTATCAATTATCGTTCATAAACAGTAAGTGTAACTGAATTATTTTGGGGGTCCCTGTAAATGAACGATAAATGCAACGCACACCTTATTCTAAAGTGAGCATCTTACAGTGCACCTCCGCGATGTGTATTAATTTGAATATGTTTGAAATAGTGTAACATCATTAAAATACACTGCAAACGATTTTTCTCCATAGACCACAATGTAACGGAATTCTTTTGAGTGCCTCTGTAAACGAACTATAAATGATGCTACTCACTTCATTTTCAATACCGAACATGCTATGGTTAAATTCTATAACATGTATCAATTTCATGGCAATCCGACTATATTTACTGCTCTGACAGACAGACGGCAATATCAACCGAATTCATAAACACTTTTCAACTATGTTGTAAAATGTTGAAAGTTATGTTGTTTCAGTTTCGGCTTTTTTCATTTATCCGGTGGTTGCGCTGTGCTTTGCACGATATCCGTGATAACTATATCGCGCCCTCAATTAAAAATTTTGTTGATTAAATTTTGACTTCAGGGAGCGCTACTATGCTATATTTTAACGATGAACACTAAAGAGGTTTCTATTGGGTAAAAATACACACACAAAAAAAATTAATTAAAAAGATGTTAGTTGGACCAGTTTTGTAATTAAATACATAACATGGATACTGTTGAACTTTGCTTTTTTTTATTCACTGACCATTGTAACTTGGAGTTAAATTTAAAGAAATGCATTCTACTTTCTAATTAATTGTTGGCGTGTAACAGTGCTTAAAAATTGAAGTTAATTAAAAATTAAATCAGCATTGTTTTCGTAAATGAAATGAAAGGTTTTCCTCAAATCTGTGTTGCCACAAAAATAAAATACTGCATTATATGATGCTTAATAAATAAAATTAAATAGTACAAAAAAGAACTATACAAAAAATAAATAGTATATAAATAATATATAAAATAATTAAAGTATAAAAAATAAAGTATATAAATAAATAAATACATAAATAATAAAATAAATAAAAATAATAGTATAATATAAATATATAATAAAAATAGTATAATAAAAATATAACTATATAAATAATAAATAAATATATAAATAATAAAATAAAGCATAAAACAATATATATAATCATGTATATAAACAATATAGCAAATGTAGAATTAATGTATTATAAAAATAAAGTATATAAATAGCATGCAAAATAAATACTATAAAAAAATAGTACAAAAACGATAAAGTATGATTTTTCCGCACGGGTTTATTTTATATTTATGATTAAAAAGCAAATTTGAAATTCAAATGTTTAGGGGGAAAAAACACCATCGATTGATCGAAGTCTAATGTGCTTTCAGTTGTAGCCCGAAATGTATGTTTTGTTGTATTACATTAAATTGTAAGTTATATGTATTAAATTTATTTTTATTTGTCCTGCGTTCTTCCCGAAGTGGATGACGTCATTCATCTTCTAATTTAGTTAAGATACGATTGTAAATTTTCTTTCTCGCGCATGCCATTTGCTATATTCGATCAGTTTTACTGCAAATTTGATGGGACAAATGAGACGACATTCTGGCTTGACTAATGTCGTTTGCAGATATTTGTATCCTTAATTTTTTTAGAAGTTTAAACCACCAAACAAATATGAGATATTACTAAAAAATATTAGACTGCAGTGCGAAATCCTCGCACCGATCAACTGGTATCGTACAATTCTTCGACTCCAATTGACACAAGTTTTTCCATATTGTAATTTTGACTTATTTAATCATTCAAAATTTGATATTAGATAAGGAGAAAATTTCCGTACTAAAATACTGATTTTCAAAATTAAACGTTTCGTGCCCTTAGGTGGCAAGTAAAGTTGCCAATCGTCGTGAATGAGTTAAGAAATAGCCACTTGGAAGTCCCGTAGATTTTTCTTTTGTTTCAAAATTACTTGTGTAATTTTGCATTAGATGTAAGATTTTTAAAAATTCAATATTATTTAATTTAATTATCTATTTTAAAACTATTTTACGTGCAAAATGACATCTATTGTATAACGGCAGATGCATATGAGACAGTTAAATGACAAATTTCAAGTTCATCCGATATTTTTATGTGTTTTGCATTATGACCTTTAGTCGTCGATAAATAAAACAATTCCGATAATGTTTTAACAGAACTCTTCGTGACGTTGTGATAGTTATAAATTACTTATTCAATATCATGCATACATGCATTAATATATTTAAATATTATAGCTGATGCATATGAGATAGTTAACTGACAAATTTCAAGTTCATCCGATATTTTTATGTGTTTTGCATTATGACTCTTAGTCGTCGATAAATAAAACAATTCCGATAGTGTTTTAACAGAACTCTTCGTGACGTTGTGGTAGTTATAAATTACTTATTCAATATCATGCATACAAGCATTAATATGTTTAAATATTATAGCTGATATGAGATAGTTAACTGACAAATTTCAAGTTCATCCGATATTTTTATGTGTTTTGCATTATGATCCTTAGTCGTCGATAAATAAAACAATTCCGATAGTGTTTTAACAGAACTCTTCGTGACGTTGTGGTAGTTATAAATTACTTATTCAATATCATGCATACAAGCATTAATATGTTTAAATATTATAGCTGATGCATATGAGAGAGTTAACTGACAAATTTCAAGTTCATCCGCTATTTTTATGTGTTTTGCATTATGATCCTTAGTCGTCGATAAATAAAACAATTCCGATAGTATTTTAACAGAACTCTTCGTGACGTTGTGGTAGTTATAAATTACTTATTCAATATCATGCATACATGCATTAATATGTTTAAATATTATAGCTGATGCATATGAGAGAGTTAACTGACAAATTTCAAGTTCATCCGATATTTTTATGTGTTTTGCATTATGACCCTTAGTCGTCGATAAATAAAACAATTCCGATAGTGTTTTAACAGAACTCTTCGTGACGTTGTGGTAGTTATAAATTACTTATTCAATATCATGCATACAAGCATTAATATGTTTAAATATTATAGCTGATGCATATGAGATAGTTAACTGACAAATTTCAAGTTCATCCGATATTTTTGTGTGTTTTGCATTATGATCCTTAGTCGTCGATAAATAAAACAATTCCGATAGTGTTTTAACATAACTCTTCGTGACGTTGTGGTAGTTATAAATGACTTATTCAATATCATGCATACAAGCATTAATATGTTTAAATATTATAGCTGATGCATATGAGATAGTTAACTGACAAATTTCAAGTTCATCCGATATTTTTATGTGTTTTGCATTATGATCCTTAGTCGTCGATAAATAAAACAATTCCGATAGTGTTTTAACAGAACTCTTCATGACGTTGTGGTAGTTATAAATTACTTATTCAATATCATGCATACAAGCATTAATATGTTTAAATATTATAGCTGTTGCATATGAGACAGTTAACTGACAAATTTCAAGTTCATCCGATATTTTTATGGGTCTTGCACTACGAAACTTAGTCATCGATAAATAAAGCAATTCCGATAGTGTTTTCACAAAAATCTTCGTGACGTTGTGGTAGTTATAATTTACTTATGCAAAATCATGCATACATGCATTAATATGTTTAAATATTATAGCTGATGAATATGAGAGAGTTAACTGACAAATTTCAAGTTCATCCGATATTTTTATGTGTTTTGCATTATGACCCTTAGTCGTCGATAAATAAAACAATTCCGATAGTGTTTTAACAGAACTCTTCGTGACGTTGTGGTAGTTATAAATTACTTATTCAATATCATGCATACAAGCATTAATATGTTTAAATATTATAGCTGATGCATATGAGATAGTTAACTGACAAATTTCAAGTTCATCCGATATTTTTATGTGTTTTGCATTATGATCCTTAGTCGTCGATAAATAAAACAATTCCGATAGTGTTTTAACAGAACTCTTCGTGACGTTGTGGTAGTTATAAATTACTTATTCAATATCATGCATACATGCATTAATATGTTTAAATATTATAGCTGATGCATATGAGACAGTTAACTGACAAATTTCAAGTTCATCCGATATATTTATGTGTTTTGCATTATGATCCTTAGTCGTCGATAAATAAAACAATTCCGATAGTGTTTTAACAGAACTCTTCGTGACGTTGTGGTAGTTATAAATTACTTATTCAATATCATGCATACAAGCATTAATATGTTTAAATATTATAGCTGTTGCATATGAGACAGTTAACTGACAAATTTCAAGTTCATCCGATATTTTTATGGGTCTTGCACTACGAAACTTAGTCATCGATAAATAAAGCAATTCCGATAGTGTTTTCACAAAAATCTTCGTGACGTTGTGGTAGTTATAATTTATTTATTCAAAATCATGCATACATGCATTAATATGTTTAAATATTATAGCTGATGAATATGAGAAAGTTAACTGACAAATTTCAAATTCATCCGATATTTTTATGTGTTTTGCATTATGACCCTTAGTCGTCGATAAATAAAACAATTCCGATAGTGTTTTAACAGAACTCTTCGTGACGTTGTGGTAGTTATAAATTACTTATTCAATATCATGCATACAAGCATTAATATGTTTAAATATTATAGCTGATGCATATGAGAGAGTTAACTGACAAATTTCAAGCTCATCCGCTATTTTTATGTGTTTTGCATTATGACCCTTAGTCGTCGATAAATAAAACAATTCCGATAGTGTTTTAACAGAACTCTTCGTGACGTTGTGGTAGTTATAAATTACTTATTCAATATCATGCATACAAGCATTAATATGTTTAAATATTATAGCTGATGCATATGAGACAGTTAACTGACAAATTTCAAGTTTATCCGATATTTTTATGGGTCTTGCACTACGAAACTTAGTCATCGATAAATAAAACAATTCCGATAGTGTTTTCACAAAAATCTTCGTGACGTTGTGGTAGTTATAATTTACTTATTCAAAATCATGCATACAAACATTAATATGTTTAAATATTCAAAACTACATATTTTAACTAACATTCGTTATTTTATTTTTCTACTAATTGTCAAATCGTAGAAGATAAAAGGGGAAATTAACATTATCCTAAACGTATGTATCACACACTTTTTTTTTAATTCTTTGTCTTTCGTTCAATACTTGAGCCTTGACTGAAGTTGTTTTGTTATTGAAGTTAGTTGTTAGTGAAGTTGTTGTATTTTTATCCCGTCACGCACATATTCGGAACTTGTGTAAAGTAAATTTCGATTTTCTGGTACATGTGTTAAAAACAACATATTTTGTTTTTTCATTGTCTCAAGATGTATAATATAAAAATAGTAACCAGTTTTTGCTTCAAGCAGATAAATATATTTTTAACCAATAACATAGAGAGAATTACCTAATTTCACCACAATAAATATCCAGAGTTAAGGTAAAAAAAAAACAGGAACACTTTCGATTATAGATGTTTTGTCATATATCTGGAGAAATATTTGATAAATATTTGATAAATGTTTCTGGAACTCGGGGAATGTAAAGAAAATGTTTAACTTTATATTTTTCAGCGAATGTTTGATCCTGGTGGTATTTAGAGGACAAACAACAAATTGAAGAAACAAAAGAAAATTCAGCATCACCCTGTAACAAAGCCATTAAATAATAAGCCCAGTCAGATAAATGGGAAACTTTTCGCAAGTTGAAAATAGCGCCATCTAGCGGTTGGGAGTGCTGCATTCGGCACCAAGAATATTTTAATAAAATTTTGCCTCTAAAATTAAAGCTTAAAATAAGGAGTTCATATTTTCTAAGAAAGTCGTTTGTAAATTCCGGTGTCAGTCAGTAATTTCACATTTTACGAACATAATTTGTCTGTGCCGGAAAGGGTTAATTGCATAGTGATGTAAATTTCCATCACTTTTTATTTAACTTTTAATAAATAAATCAACTTCTTCGCCACCACTATATTTATATAGAAATATTAATCCAGTAAATTTTCACATTTTTTTTTTCATTATAGTTTTAGCTTTAATGTAAAAGATCCCAATAATTAGCAAGCTTTTAAAGGAATTGCAAAAATAAAAAATAGGTAAAACTCGTATAAAATATCGATATAAATAAATCGTATCGTTTCTCTGCGACGCACTTCTGTTTTGTCCTCCTTCCGCAGCAGAGGTTTGGCGCTAGTGTGTCGCTAACAAATTTAACACTATCTGACTGGGCTTATTTAATGGCTTTGCCCTGTAACATAAAATACACAGAATGATCTGTCGCTACAGCACACGACTATGTCGATATTGTACCAGATTTGTGCTCAATTGTGTAAAAATACCACATATATGTATTCAGATATAATCCACTTTAGCTCACAGGCTATCAAAGCCTGAGAGCTAATGTGCCTGCCCGTTCTATATGTACGTATGTATGTACGTAACGCGATAACCCTTGATAGAAATAACCATTTTGCTTCAAATTTTGTATATAGGTTCATTGTGATAAGGAGCTTCACTGATTAGTTTGGGGGGTTTATTGGTTAAGTACAAAGGCGGGAAACGGGGGGGAGGTACCCCCCCCCCCTTAATTTAGATAAATGGGTTTTTCATGCAGAACTTTACGATTTCTTTTAAATTTTGGGTATAGGTTCATTGTTGTAAGGAGCTTTCCTGGTCAGTTTTGGGGGTTCATTGGTTAAGTATAAAGAGGGGAAATGGGGGCCAACCCCCCTTAATTTAGATAAATGGGTTTTTCATGCAGAACTTTACGATTTCTTTTAAATTATGTGTATAGGTTCATTGTGGTAAGGAGCTTTCCTGGTTAGTTTTGGGGGTTCATTGGTTAAGAATAAAGAGGGGAAATGGGGAGCAAACCCCCCTTAATTTAGATAAATGGGTTTTTCATGCAGAATTATCCGATTTTTTTCACATTTTGTAGATAGGTTCATTGTGGTAAGGCACTTCCCTGATTAGTTTTGAGTGTTCATTGGTTAATTATAAGGGGGGATGATCCCTCTTAATATATTGTCGATTTCTTTATTTTTCGAGGGGCTTATTTCAAATTCTTATAATTTGCAATTAGTGTGAATAGCCTGTGAGCTCAATGCCCTCTGTTTAACTGGGCAGTTTTCTTTTTCTTTTTAAATGTAAAGAAATTTTTGGATGTTTTTAGGTGCGTTCGTAATTATATAAACACGTAGGGTTGTCTGGTGCGTCTTTCCGCATATAACAGCGCAAAAACTACTCAACCGAATGGTTTGAAATTTGATATATGTAATGCTTGCAGAATTTTGTCGAGTCATTTCAAATTTTATGAAAATCGAATCAAAACTTAAAAAGATATTAATAAAAATATTTATTAAGTAATTTGAAAATTTTTAAAGATCGGCACTACCTTGTCATAGTACCTTCCGAGGATTAAACGTCAAGCGACCGAGATGTATCGCCAAGTTATCTGACATGTATGACGTTACATTCATATATGACGCATATGACATTTTATAACCTCTACGACTAAGTTATAGTCACATACTTCATTCTATTAAATCCTAGGTTGCCCTAGTGATTACGTCCTATTTAAGATGGAGTCATATTATTTCCGTATTACTGAATTTAAAAACCGAAGTTGTATACTAAAATTGTTTAATTATAGCAATCCTATAATCTACCGACAGCTTTTTGGATAAATGTTTCCGAAGAAATAGATATTAAATGGAAAAAGAGTCTAAATATGGATTTCAAGTTCTGAAATTTCAAAGCTAGGCTTAAGTTTCCCATCGGAATTTTCAGTAAATGTCAACGAAAGATAAAATGTTGCCAACTTAAAATGTACTTATTTCATTAAGGAAATTATAATAACAGGCAATTTGATTCATTTCACTGAAATAATAACAGCACGAACGAATTGTATTTGTCACGTTTGACGTACAATTTCCAACTTATTTGTTTATAGCGTGCAGGATTTTCAACTAAATTTAACGCCATTTCTTTTGTGACTCGCATCGTCCAAGGGCCGCCAAAGTGTTATGCAACCATTGTGTTCATTTTCTGAATGAAGACATTATTGCAAGTTTAATTAATCCTTTGTTGGGATCCTATTTTAACACTTTGCAGGCAAAATACTGTGATCACAGTCCTGAATAGTGTAAACGTTGAAAGCGGGAGACTGTACTCTCAGTTGCATGATCAACAGTAGTGAAATACTACACTCTGTGACTTTACAGGAACTTGTTGTTTTTTATTTTATTGTATTTTTTACAATATTACGCATTCTTAAAATGGATGTGCGCCATTCGGATAGTTATGAAAGTGAAATAATTGGTGATGCTCAGTGTTTTTATTCTGAAATTCAGAATTCCTACCAGAGAATTTTGAATAGTAATGCTATTTGTTTTTGTTTTAATTCACTGAATGTGTATATAGCTTTTTTATCTTTTTGTTTAATTTTTAACTGCAAATATTTTGCAGACTTATTTTACATTTTTATTTATATATCATTAATTTAATGCAATTTATACCTTTTTTCTGGCCGAATGCGAACTTTATGTTGTTTATTTTCCCTTTTTTGCTCTTCTTGGGCCCTTTTATTTTTTCAGGTGTAATTGTTGTTCTGAACTTCGACTATGGTCATAAATCTAAGATCCAGATTGCTCTTACTAGAGATACGGAGACCATGCGTCCAGGAACTCTGACTAATGAACTCGTTCCAAGTTCCAAGTTCTCTATCAATGTATATATATATATATATATATATATCAAACTTTCTTGTGCAAATTCGGAATTTCTGAATAAACAAGTTGCAAATTGTACGTCAAACGTGACAAATGAGGTGTGTTCGTACTATAACTAGTTTTATAAATATTCAGATATTGGTGCAATAGTTGTTGCACTCTTATGCAAAAATGCATGAATACAAAATTTATTTTATGTGCATAGATTTTCATATTATAGATATTAATTTTATTTTATGAAATTAACTTTCAATACACTTTTACAAACATATAATTACAATTCTGTTACATTAAAATTATACTATGCCCAAATATCCAATAAAAGACAATGTAAAAAAATCACCGTTATTATTTCACTGAAAAATGAATTATATCGTCTGTTATCATGATATGATTAATTTCCGTAATAAAATAAGTACATTTTAAGTTGGCAATATTTTATCTTTTGTTGACATTTACTGAAAATTCCAATGGGAAACTTAAGCCTAGCTTTGAAAATTTCAGAACTTGAAATCTATATTTAGACTCATTTTCTATTTAATATATATTTCTCCGGAAACATCTATCCAAAAAACTGTCGGTAGATTATAGGATTGCTACAATTATACAATTTTAGTACACAAATTCGGTTTATAAATTCAATAACACGGAAATAATATGACTTCATCTTAAATAGGACGTAATCACCATGGCAACCTAGAATCATTACCTATGATGGGATATCATTGAATTAATTACGTACGATAGGATTTAATAGAATGAAGAAAACTTTTATTAATATCTTTTTAAGTTTTGATTCGACTTTTATAAAATTTGAAATGACTCGACAAAATTTTTTTAAACCATTTGGTTAGATAGTTTCTGCGCTGTTATATGCGGGCAGACGGACAGGCGAACGGAATAGACGACGACGTATAGTTGGTACATATAGTTGGTACGTATTTATATAATTACGAACGAACCTAAAAATCTGCCAGATGATGCAGGCAACGCAGCTGATAAGTTATCAGCATCTATCTAATAGGCCTATATGTAATTAACTAAACCTATATGTAATTAGTCATTTTATATACAAAATTAAGTTACTTCACATCAAAAGCATTCATAAATTATGAAGTTAATACACATCGTCGGTGCCATGTCGAACTATCGAATGTGAAAAAATGCATTTTTCAGTATTTTATTTTAATTTCGCACATGTCTCCACTAAATGTTAACAGTATTCTTCATCATGGTTGCCCGTTATGCATCTTTTTTTAATTCAGAAATTTCTTAACCACGCCAGAAACTTAAAATAGAAATTTTTGCTCCGTTAAAGGCAGACATTTCGTAGTTACTTAAAGTAAAAACAATTTTCTGAAAATTTCCGGTATGAATTTGGCATTTCTGTTCTTCACAGAAATTTTATTAATATTATTAATAAACGAAGAATTCTAAAAAAAATTACTGGTGACTATCGGTCCATTTTTAGAAGTAATGAAAAATACATTTTTTCATATTCGATAGTTAGACATGGTAGCGCGACATGCGCAATAACTCAATTTGCCCATTAGACATTGAAAATACTGCCCGCCTACAAAGCGTTAAAAATTTTGTGAGTAACGATAGTATTTTTTTCTTGGTTTCTTTAATGATGTATGAGGAAAGTATGGTTCTCGAAGAGAAACCTTTAATATAAACTTTTATTTTTCTTTTATACGCTAGTAAATTTTGATATCCTTTATTTGAGTTCTAATACGTATGTTACGCATACTTCTGTTTTTGCACGGCCGGATCATCACATTTCTTTTATTCTGAAAACAAATTGATCTGGATCAAACCGGAATCAAATAAATTGTTAGATTAAACGATTTTCAATAACAATCCATTCATACATCATGCATACACCAAAAATGACCCATTACATCTAATGGATACATATAAAAGAACCTCTCTTATATTAAAAAAAAAAAAAAACCACCATCAGCCGCAGCCGCCGTCATCAATGAAGTTTTTGTGCCTTGATGTCTTTCGGGGCTAATATCCAGAAAACTATTGTATATAAAAACATGAAAAATGGTAGTTTTATAGAGAGATGTTTGATAAACACGCTGAAATAGACAGTTTTTAAATCGAAGAAATATTTTATTAGATATTTAATATTAAAGTCGGTCAAAATAGCTCTCTTAAAAAAGTTTTATAGGCACAAAAACTATGCATAGGACTTTACCCATAATTTAAAAGGATATAGTTAACAAGCTTGCGGTGTGCAGAGTGCAATTGTTTTTTTAATTTGATTAATTTTTTGAGGGTTTTTTCAATTTTCTATTCAATATTTCTTCATTTTGATGGAGATTTATTTCATATTTCAAAAAGTCCATTATTTGAATTATTGCCAATTTGTAAAATAGCGCACATAATAATAGCGCACCCTTTCAATTTAAAAATGTATAGACACGTGACTATTAAAAACAGAAATAAAACTTTAAAATGATAATTAAATGATCTCGTGTTGAAAGTAGTAAATGTAGAAAATTTATTACGTAATAAAAAATATACTTGTGTGTGAATATTAAAAAGGGAAATAATTAAATTATTACGCGTTCAAAGCATTAAATGGGGAATTTTAAGCCATATTTAAAATGCTCAAATAATAATTTTTTCAAAAAGTTTCAATTTAAAAATATATTTACACGAGAGATTATTTATTTCGACTAAATCTTTTACCTATTATTGCAAATTTTAAAACAGAGAAATTTATGATATTTCCCTTCAATTAAAAAGTGTATTTTTACGTTTAATAATTACGTTTAAATTAACGAAATAACTAATAAATTGTTAAAATATCATTAAAAATACAGATAAACGTTGAATTAAAACGTACTCGATGACATAACTAACACGTGTAACGAATCTGATGTCAATTAAATGTGACGCCACGGATATGCACTTTTGGCATTAAATCCTATATTTTCGCGACAGTTCTTTTTTTATAGAAAGTAGTAGACGGGATAATGGAGAAGTTAACAATTTTTTATAGCATCGTTATAAAATTTCCCAATGCAGCGACATTGTTTACCTAACCATTTTACGCAAGTTGGTTTTCAAATGTTTAATTGATTTTGTTTAATCATTCACGAAAACAGTTGTTATCTGTTTCGACAGCAGTTGATTCGGCCTTAAAATTCCTCAGTCAAAATAAAATGAATGGAAACCCGATTACAGCAGACAGCCACTGGTCATTTAATTATAATTCAATCTTCCGTAATCGTTTTAGAGTTGATCAAATCAGAGTGTTTTTAAAGTTTGCGGTGTCAGAACGGTGGTTGGCGAGCGTAGCTTGTAGAGGGTAGAGCACCCTAGTTATCTAAATTTTCATTAACCTAAGCATTTATTATGTGTTTCTATTTAGTTATATATTCCTAAATCAAACTGACTTAAAAAAATTTTATGTGTTTTATTCAAATTGCAACTGCCAACTCTCCCTTTTTTAACACTTTCCAACATAATTTAAAAGTGTTTTTGAATTCGTTTTGTTTCTCTGTCTGTCTGCCGTCTGTTCGTGCTCTAACTCACATAAATATACTCAGATTTACATGAAACTGAAATATGTTATTGAGGTTTACTATGGCATGTTTCTGTAGCATTTATAGTCCGTTTACAGTGAAAATCAAAAGAATTACAGTCTATAGGACTGTACATTATTACATTACTGTCTATGGGAAAAATCATTTGCGGTGCTATTTAATGATGTCACACTATTCAAAACATATTGAATTTTATGTATACTTATGCGGTGAAGTGATATAGAATAGTGTGATACAATAATAATACGAATAAGAATAATACAACGCGCATATCATCTATCGTTCATTTACAGGGACACAAAAAAGTATTTGGTTATAGTCCAGTCTATGGACAATGGTTGCTGAAAATGCGTTTTCAGTTGTGGTGCATGTTTTTTAATTTAACAAATCTTTTGCTTATTACTTGGTGTGTATATATTCTATAGATCATATACAGGGCTGCACAAAACATCTCCAGAACTTTTATGTTTATTGATGTAAATTTCTGAAAGGTAATTTTCAACTTTTCTATGCGTTTCCTAACTACCGTAATTTCGCGCGTATGCGCCACAGCTTAGTTAAGTCTTTTTCAAACCGGAAATTTTATTGCAAATAAGAAGTCAAATAAGTGCTAAGCAGAAGTAAGTCACATTTTATTTAAAATAAATTCTGGTAGGAAATCGAATTGTCTGAGGTGCGGCGTATACGCGCGAAATTACGGAAAACAAAATTTTAGCATGCTATGTGGTATACAGTACAAATCTATAGATCATATACATGGATGCAGAAAAGGACGTATACGTTTAAGACTGCTGATGTTAATTGTTGAAATTAAGTTTTGAAATGTATGACGCGTTTTACAAATTGTTTACTTTGACATCACCTTTCACCTTATTAACCCTTTAACGGATAAAGCATTTCAATTGCTAAAATGTTGAAATAAATGATTGACACCGGAAATTATAAACAAATTTATTTGTATATAAAAAAAAAGCGATATTTCACATACATAATAAATGGAAAACATTTATATTAAAATTTTGCTGTCATTGTTGAATTTCGCAATTAAAAGTTTGTGGTTTCATAGGGAAACCAATGTCCGTTAAAGTGTTAAACAGTGAAATTTTATAATATGTATGTGATGGAAAGTGTTTCATAATCTATACTTGACACATGACTTTTCGCTCTTTTTTTAATATCAATTTTAGCTAATAGAAAAATATACGTTTTTTAATAAGAGAAATTCTGTAATTAAAAAAGACGAGGAATTGTTTTCGGAAATAGTGCATTCGATAGACGGTTGGCAGCTATGCGTGTTGTATATATTTCTTGTGCATTCTTCAGGGCCTGATTACCGCCGTGCCAAGCTTCCATCAGTAAATCTAATTAGACATTTTCGATTTATTTAAAAGCCTTATTCATGCAGAATTTCTATTGTAAATAAGACAAACATTTTTATTCGTTTTTACTGGCGGAAGTTTGGCTCTGCGGTAATTCGGCGCTGGTAATCTTATGTAATTTAAAGATATTTAATACACAGGGTGCGTCAGAAAAATGTATACAAACTTTCAATGATTAGAACTTCAATTTTTATTCACACATAAATAATATTTAAATTGCAAAAGAATTTACATAAAATGTATAACTTTTTATCCCACTTCACATGTTCAAAATTATTACTGTTCTGGTCAATGCACTGCTTATAACAGCAGGCTATTGATTCACGAACTCCAACAAACATTCCATTTGGTGTTTTGGCGCATTCTTACTCAATTGCGGTTCCAGAATGTTTTCTATTAACATCCAGTCGTTTCAAACTTATCTCTTATCCGATGAATTGTAAGTCGCGTAGGTGCATTTGCCTGAAACTATCTGCGATATTGTTTTTGTACTTCTGCTACATTTTCATACTTACAGTAGTATTTTAAAATATTTTTTTTTCAAAAGTTAATCTTAATCTACTCATTATTTTACAATTAATTGCGCTTTTAAAAGAAAGAAAAATTAGAATATTATGACCCGTTAACCCTTTCCGGCACATACAAAATCTGTTCGTAAAATGAGAAATTACTGACTGACACCGGATTTTACAAACAACTTTTTTTTAGAAAATAAGCCCTTACTTTAAGCTTCCATTAAAGAAACAAAATTTTATTAAATATTCTTGGTGTCAAATACAAGTTTGGAATTAAAATTAGGTGTGCCTGGAGGGGGACAACTGTGCCAGAAAGGATTTTAAACAATGTGTGTATACATTTTTCTGATGCACACTGTTTTTATATGGATTTCTGATAACAAGTTGAACTGGATCGAACAACTTGAAATAACGTTGGGTTATTTCAAGTTACAGAAGGGGAATTTGACGTTTAATATATGGAATTTTCTATATTTTTAAATGCATATCATATAAATGAACTTTTATGATAAAATAAATACAACTAATAAAATTTAAAAAATTTATTCTTCAATACGTTATCGCTGTTTTTGATTTGAGTTCTGTTTATCGTAAATGACTATTGCTGGGTATAACAATTGTGATATTAAAAATGTAAATTTATTGAATATTAAATATTTCATTATTTTGTAATTTTACCTTATCTTCTCTTCATTTTAAAAATTATTTGTACTTTACAAAAATTAAAAAAGATATGTATTTGCATTACATTTTCTTACCACTTTTCATGTGCAGAAAATTTACAATAGTGTTATTTTTTTTTTAATTCTCTAAAAAAAATATTTTCAGATTTAATTATTATTTATAAACTATTCAACTAACATTGCTTTTTAAAGTTAGATAAGATACACAAAACGCATGTATAGAAAAAAGGATGCTGACAACAGAAATAATATATAGGATGATTGCTTGTGTATGAGAAAATGAGAATAGATTGCCAGAAAATATTTTGTCAAATTTTCTTCTCTCGCCAAGGTTGTTTCTCTAGATTGCCATGAAATGTTGTAGAACATTGTTGTTAAACGTTGCAGTACCAAGTACAAGATATGTACATATATCTGTATAAAAATCTTCATTTGCTAAAAATGTGGTATAGGCCGAGTACATAAGCAAAATTTGCCAGAATACCAAAATTCCTGGAACACCTCTATTTTTAAGTATTTATTAACAAACTTTTATTGCATGAATTTAATAAGGAATTTAAAGGATAAAGTTCTTAAAGTAAAAAGGAATTTAAGGAATTTAAAAAATGTAAACAATGAATTTTTTATGAGAGAAATAATATTTAATTATATCACAGATATTTTCCCTTTCCAAATTAATGTTTCCAGGTGGCAGATACAATGTTTTCTATGAAAATGAAAAAATATCATCTAGTTAAGTCTTTTTCAAACCGGAAATTTTTATTGAAAATAAGAAGTCAAATAAGTGCTAAGCAGAAGTGAGTCACATTTTATTTAAAATAAATTCTGGTAGGAAATCGAATTGTCTTAGGTGCGGCGTATACGCGTGAAATTACGGTAAAAATGTAAATATAATATTTCACAAATGATATTTCAAAATTTTCAAATTTTCCAAGTGGAAAAAAAACTTTTTTTTCCGAACATTCCTATCTCTAGATCTATGAAATGTGAAACTATGAAATGCGAGCATCGATAAATCGAACAGGATTGTCGTTATCTGACATCGTAAAATGCAGTCATATATACTACGCGCTTTTCCATCTACTGATTCTATGACGATCGTGTCGTCATAGTGTACATGAATGCCTTTTGCGTGCAATCGATGTCTGATAACGATAATTGTGTACTATTTATCGGCATCATGTCGGTAAATGGAAAAACATTCACAAGAAATACATTAAAACATTTATGGAATTAATGATATAATTCTAAAGCTTTTTCTTTCCAATTGGAATAATAATTCAACAAAGGCAAGTTATGAGATAAATAAAATAAACTTCTTTGACATTGTACAATTTTTCAATACACAAAAATAAAACTTTTAAAATTTGAGAAAATTTGTGATATAACAACTATTATGAATGTCAATAAATAAGAGATATTGTTTTAATATTAGTTATGTTGTTGTTTCAGAAGTGATGTATAAGAAAATTAAATATTAACCAGAAGGACCCGTACTTTAGCACTGCAATCTTTGCGATTATTTCCTGGTACGTTTTAGCACTAATTTTTAATTAACTGATTTTTTTTAAAAATCAAACAACGCGTTTTAACGAAATGTGGGTGTACTATCTCAGAAACTTGTTCAAACACTTTTCGAATGATACCACATTCATCGTTGTATGTTTTGTATGCGTATAGAAAAAAGGATGTTGACAACAGAAATAATATATAGGATGATTGCTTGTGTATGAGAAAATGAGAATAGATTGCCAGAAAATATTTTGTCAAATTTTCTTCTCTCGCCAAGGTTGTTTCTCTAGATTGCCAAGACCCCTATACTGAAAAAAAAAAATAAACGAATTATAAAAAAATTGAAACACGGAATCAGACGTTTAGGGAATTAATATGAAAGCATTTCCTCAGATTCTGCAAAACTGTTCCAGAAATGTCTTAAATACATAAATCAATATTTGGTACACCACTTTTTTGCAAGCCTATGGGAACTTAAACATGGGATGTTCAAACTTTGTGGTACAGCAGCCATTTAAGTGACGTCAGACTTCGCTGACGTATTAACAGCGTAATACAATATTAAAAAATAAATACGTACAATTTTTGTGAATCCTAATGAACTGTATATCTAAATTGAAGATAATTCTTAAATTATGTAATCTACTGGTGCTCCGATACAGTACGCATATACACAGCCATGATTAAACAAAGTAAACAAATAAACAATAGGTTACGCACGCTTAAAAATTAAATAAAAACCCGATTAAAATCTCGATATTTTTTCAAAAAGTACGCGCAAGAAATAAATTAACAATCGTACTTTAATTGCATTATAGGATGACGTCATCTGATAATGCAGTATTTTATTTTTGTGGCAACACTGATTTTAGGAAAACCTTTCATTTCATTTATGAAAACAATGCCGATTTAATTTTTAATTAACTGAAATTTTTAATCAAAACAGTGTTTTAACGAAATGTTAAGTGTGCTATGTCAGAAGCCTGTTCAAAACCCTTTCATATGCTATCTCATTCGTCGTTCTGCGTTTCGTATTTTCTTATAAAAAGTGATGTTGACAGGAGAAATAATATATACGATGAGGATGTTCACATAAGTTGATGATTTTAAAAATGGGGGGTGGGAATTATTTATAACAATAATTCAATAAAGGTAAATTATGATGAACAAATATAAATTCTTCAATACCTAAAAAAACTTTCAAAATTTGAAGAAAATTATTCTTACTTACTTGGTATTTCAACTTTTAATCGAATTATATATGAAAATATCAGTACCCTTTCTATTGTTAAGCATTAACCAATATAGAATAACGACAACCGTGTACATATTGAGTCAGTAAGTGGAAAAGCGTCAGATATAAATTCTGTGAGTGCATGTGCGAGTGTAACTCCACCAATTACCAGTGTCCATCCTGGATTTAAAAGAAGGAGAGTTTTTCATTTATTTGCATTATTCTGTAAAAATTTCTAAGATATTAAAGCAATTTCGAACTTTTTTTCTATAGTACCATCAAGCTGATGGCCATCAAGGTTTGACAGGTTAAAAGATTAATGAAATCACGATAAATGAGGTCCCACCTAACAAATTACTCTCTGTATTTATTTATTTCGTGCCGTACACGTCGCTACAGCACATAATTTAAGCGAAAAAAATAACAAGAACGGAAAACCATGCCTCAAACATAGGTTATGAAACACTTTCCAACGCATCCAGATCATTGTAACGAAACTTCCCCGTTAAATAAGGTGAAAGAAGATATATAGTAAACAGTTTAGGAAACATATAATACATTTAAAAGTCTAGCTTTATCAATTACCTTACATAGTCAAAAATGTAGTCGAATTATTTTGTGCAGCCCTGTATAAGATCTATAGACTTGGATATATACTATATAGCATGATAGAAATTACTCCAGTTAAAAAATTCACGTTTAGCAATTTTCGCCAATCGACGGAAGTGCACTCAAAATCTTTTTTAAAGCCCTGTATATTATATAAAGACTTTTGTACACACCACATATTAAACAAAAATTTAATTCAGGTAAAAAGCGTATAAGGCAACTTAAAATTCACTTCCAGTAATTACCAACCATAAACAACAATGTATCTTGTTCGATGCGTAGCCCTGTATATGAATTTATTTATACTAGATGGAACCCGTCAAAACTTGACGGAAAAAATACTATAACATTAACAGTAAAATAAGCTTCTTTATTATTTAAGAAGGGGGTGCGTATGAAACAGTCTTTCAAATATTTTATTTTAAAAGTTTTTTCTTCAGTCAAATACAGTACTATTTCCGATGCAAACTCCAAATAAACAATCCGTAAACAACTGTGTAATGCAAATCAGTTTGACATTACGCCGTATTCCCCTCAGAAAGAAAAAAATTTCATGAACCTATGAAGTATCATACAAATAGTATATTCCTACATTCATCTCATATCCAGTAAATAAAAGAACATAGTAAATAATGCACACATCTCCCCCCCCCACACACTCTTGTTATTATGCAACCGAATGAGCTGCTATGCGCATGTGCATTGCATTTGCCCAAAAGCACCGTCGAAATTCGACGTTAAAAAAGTTTTTAAATGTTTAAATTAAAAGTTTTAAAATGTCCTCTTTAATCATTGTTCGTTTCAAATCCATATCTTCTAAAACACATCCATTGTTTTAAGCTAATCAATTTTTATGTAAAGATGAAGATTTTTTTTACAGTAATAAATCAATCTGCACATGAGGGAGATTTTTAATGTTTTCAAATATAATTTATTTGTTTGGTTTTTTCGGTTACTTCACATAATCAGGATGATTATCCCTTTTCCTTCACAGTCCGGGATATTTTCCCTCTTATACAGTTGACAAATGAATCTTTAAAAAAATACAATTCCTAGCATATTCTGATATCTGATGGAATTTACACATAACGAATTCAACATATAAATTTTATGTTCAACATAAACAAAAATTATTATTTTTTTTCGACAGATTTTTGTTTAGCGCCAAAATGCTCTATCTTATGAATAATATAATCTTATGATTTATCACTGTTTTTATTATTATTATTATTATTCTCTTTTTATGATGGTTAGGGAAATCCATTTTCAACTGTGGCAACTTTCGCAGGGGCTATTTTACATTATAGAAGCAAACTGGTGGTCATTGATAAGATAGAATTAAAAAACTTTTCAAGCTTGAAAACTATTTAAAAAGTCGTTAAATTTAGCGGCAGTTTTCAAATAAATTTCAATCGAAAGCTAATTTTTTTCTAATTGATGATGTAAGAATTAAAATTGTAAAATGTAGTAAAAAATAGAAATTTGTAGTATTTAGAAGTGATGTAAGCGCGATGAAAGTTAAAGGGATAGCGCCGTTTGTTGTCGCAACCGTTGTGCATTTCTAAAAAAATACCACTGTATTTTGGCTTGCGTCAAAAAGTAGAAAACCTTTTTTTGACATCGAAAGAGAAGTTAACAGTGAAAGAAATAGGACGCTAATAAGGAACTATTAAATGAACTTATAATAAACCTACCAAAATAATTCCTATGAAATATTAGTCTTACATTGTTTATTCTAGCTAAAAATAAAATCATTATTTCAAGTTTTTTTTTTCTACCATAACATTATTTTTAATAATTTTAAATTTCCTGAAATTCTTCACTTTCGTGATTTTTTTATTAAAAAAGGAAATCTTTCAACCTATAATTAAAAAAAAGTAATTGGTAACATGTAATCAAGGTATACAATCAAGATGAAGCAATCAATGACGGCTCCAATTCTAATCTTTATAATTAAGAATGGAAAAATCAGTTAAAATTACGTTATGTTGACACAATCATATACATTTTTCTCTTTAGTTTTATCCATGTTAAAATGCATTTCAAGCTAAGCATAACATCATTTTCACCGGCGCAAACTTTTCACACGGACTTCATATACGTTACTTTAATGCTTAAACACCATGTATACAAATAAATATATATTTTGTATTTAATTGTAATGATAAAATGGCATCAACAAAGTTATAATGCATAATGATAAAATAAACCCAATGGACAATATTCCCGTGACGTCACAATAAATATGAATTTTTATTCGCTTATAAAATACGCGGATAAATATTTTTACCAAAATTTAACTTACAAATTTAAAAAATCGGCCTAAAAGCCACGTGCTTTTAATATTTATTATTTACCTTTTATCTTCTCGCAACCACAGAGTTTAGAGAATAAACTCTATGTCTTGCAACAGTGGGCGTTATCCGAATTGCCGACTTTATGATGTCATTAGCAGAAGTAAAAGTTTAATTGAAAATTACGGCTAATTAATTAAATTTTCGAACAAACGAATGCACGATAACAAATCTGTGTTCAAATATCTTTCATTTAAAAAAAGAATGATGTCATTTGATGCAGTAGTTTGTTCTCACGGATTGTCGAAAGAAAAAGCTTAGCGTTTTAAATATATAGATTCCACAAACTTATATTAGTCTACTAAATATAGTTCAGCAGGAAAATGCGTAACACATTTAAAAATACCCTTAAGCAATTCACTCCCATAGTCAGTAATACTTACGAAATCCTTTGTGCAGCCCTGTATATGATCAACAGAATTTATACACACCACAAACTATGCAAAAATTTAGTTAAACTTAGTTAAACCGAAACCAAAGTGTAAAACGCACTTATCACACATAGGCTGTAATTATCGCACAAAAACTGTAACCGAATTCTTTCGCATGCCCCTGTAAATGAACCATTCTATTTGGTGAGAAATTTACAGCGCATCTCAATAATAATACATATAAATTTCATTATGTTTTAAATAGTGAAACATCATTAAATTACACTTCAAACAATTTTTCCCCGTAGAACATTGTGTAACAGAGTATTTTTGTGTAACACTGAAAATAAATAATAAATGCTTTGCACACCATATTTTCGAAAAAAACAAGTTTTAGTGGGCTACATAAATATATCATTTTCATCATGTTTCGAATGGCCTAACATCATCAAAATGCACTTGAAACTAATTTTTCCTATTAACCGTAATGGGGAATACTTTTTGACTGTCCCTATTAATAAACTATAAATGCTACACACTTCATTTTCAATAGCAGTGTTGAATTTAGGGGGTGGCCCGGGGGAAATATCCCCCCCCGGAAGGTTTGAGATTTTATACTTCTAATGCTGGGGTGCAAAAATTTAGACGCCAATGGGCCGATTCCCACCACTCAATTTTTAGTATTCTTCGCTTAATAATAATACTGATAAAATTTAGACGAAGTATACTAATAAAATTTGACGAAGAATACTAATAAAATTTAGTGGTGGGAATCAGCCCATTAGCGCCTACATTTTTGCATCCCTGTTTTAATGGTTAAAAAGTGCAATTTTCCCCCGGAAGTCTGTAATATCCCCCCCCCCCCTGAGCCACAGAAATCCCTCCCTTAGAAAAGTGTCTGAATTCAACACTGTTCAATAGGGATCATTCTATATAGTCCTTCTCAAAAGTTTAAGCACTCTGCAAATCTGGTTAAAACAAATTGAAGAAAAATATATGAAGTTAATTAACAATAAATACTCGACATTTAATCAAAATTAAATAAAATAAGAAATTGTTATTGGTTAAAATAAAAATTACATTAAGTTTTATTTAATTTACCTTTTTTTCCTGAAGAAACATTGTCTCAAATGTTCAAGCACTTTATGAAAAATTTTTTAGATACACGAGATTGGACGAATGTAATGACGTTGTTTGATGTCGTATTCCAGTTTTATAAAAGTATAAAGGTGGAGAAATAACTTCCATTCATTTAAAAATGCCGAAGGGTAAAGAATTCACAAAAAGTGAGATTTTGAAATTGAAATCACAAAATAAAACTGCTTCTCAAATTGTAAAAAAATTAAATGGATCAAAGCGAGGTATATATGAAGAAGAACTGCGGCACTTGAAACGATTTTTCCCATTAACCGTAATGTATCGGAATACTTTTAACTGTCCCTGTTAATAAACTATAAATGCTACACACTTAATTTTCAATAGGGATCATGCTATATAGTGCAGGGAATACTATTCTGGAAATGATCATTTCCAGAACGGAAACCAAGATGTGGACGCCCATGTATGACGACTGCTCAGACGGATAGGAAAATACGGAGATTTGTGTCTAAACAAAAATGCCCATACGGCAAAGTAACATTAATCTCGGTGTACAGGTTCCAAAGACATTGTACGTAGACGTATTAAATAATGTAATTACATTATACTAAAGAAAATGACTCGCAAACCGTGTCTCAAACTACACCACAGAGAGGCAAGAATGAGCCGGGATTAAAAACACATGTCCTACGAAGAGACATGGCTTACTGTTTTATTCAGTGATGAGAAAAAAAATGGAAGATACAATTTTAAAAATTTAAAAAAGCCTCTGCCTCCGTCCTCTGGAAGTTTGCTCTGGTGGAACATGTATTGACATGATCTACGAAAGAACCACGGACTTTTGCAGCAGGCAGCAAGGCGGTAAGTCTGTTATGGTTTGGGGGACATTCGGCATCAACGGCCAGACCTCTCTGGCTTTTCTAAATGAAAGACAAAATTTACAAAAATATCAAGAGACGCTGAATCAACGCTTGCTTCCATTCGGTGACATTTTGGAGGGTCCTGAACGGATCTTTCAACAAGGTAATGCCTCGATCCACGTATCACAATATACAAAACTGTGGCTTTCACAGAAAAATGTTAAAGTTCTTGACTGGCCAGCTTTAAGTCCAGACTTAAACCCGATTGAGAATGTCTGGAGTATGTTAACTGGTCAGGTTTACAGCAATGGAAAACAGTATGACTCTCTTGAAGAACTCCAAGCGGCCATTGAGAAATCATGGAACTCTTTGCCACCAGAAACACTACAAAAACTAATAATTTCGATGGACGCACGTATGTTTGAACTAATCCGAAATCACGGAAAAATAATTTGTATGTAACAGTTTTGTAAAAATGACAAATGTAGTTGTTTTTGCCATTGTGTTTAAACTTTTCAGACAGTTTTGTTTGAACATATTTTAAATTATATTTTTTACAATTACGTAATTTATTTTTTTCAACTTTTGATATCATTTATTTAAATGAAGTTGCTAAACCCGCAAATAAAAAATGTTATTTATTCTAACTTTTTATTATTCTTTAAAAATCAACATTTTATGCTTGTGCTTAAACTTTTGAGACGGACCTTAATAAATGTCAATGACATACAGAAATTTCAGGCCACTCCGAGTATATTTACGAGAGTTAGAGCAAGGACGGACGGCACACGACAGACGGCCAGACTAACCGAAGTCATAAATACTTTTCAACTATGTTGGAAAGTATTAAACATGTGAGGGCACTCCGAGTATATTTACGAGAGTTAGAGCACGGACGGACGGCACACGGCAAGACAAACCGAAGTCAAATATTTTTCAACTATGTTGGAAAGTGTTAAAAAAGGAATGCATAAAACAATTGTGATAGGTCCTTTAATATACAAAAGTTTTACTTTGAAAGAATGTAAAAGAGGCATATTTTTATTTAAATACATCCAATGCGTTATATTTCAAAAAAGAGATCCACTTTTGAAAAAAAAAGGACCCTGTTTTTTAGTACCAAGGATTTCAAAAGACTACCAACATGACTGAATTTGGTATTTTCTTAATTTTAATTACTTTTTAGGTGTGTTTGTAATTAAATAAATACGTAGCAGCTATAGTCGTCGTCTGGTCCGTCCGCCCGTCTGTCCGCATATAACAGCGCAATAACTTCCCAACCGAATGGTTTGAAATTTATTATATATTGTCGTTGTATAATTTTGTCGAGTCATTTCAACTTTTATGAAAATCGAATCAAAACTTAAAAAGATATTAATAAAAGTTTTCTTTATTCTGTTAAATACTATCATACGTAATCTATATAATAAACGCACAAGTCATGTGACTGAGGAAAACAAATACGGGCAAACCACTTCTTTTTGCATATTGCAGGCGGCCTGTTTTATTCAAAATTTATTTTTTCGAATAAAATTGCATAAAAGTTACATTTTTAGAAATATCGTTGAAAAAAAATGCTTGTTTGAGAGATGAGTTACATTAAAAAATGTATAGATTCTGAGATAACTTCAGTGGAAATTACGTTAACGAATATCTCAATTCATTAGAGTAAATAAATAAAGGAGATTCGTTCATTATGAGTTATAAAATATTAACCCTTAATTGCATAGTGATGTAAATTTCCATCACTTTTTATTTAAATTTTAATAAATAAATCAACTTCTTCGCCACCACTATATTTATAAAGAAATATTAATCCAGTAAATTCCCCCGTGAACTATGTTGCTGAACAAAGTTAAAAAACTGTCTTAAAATTTCTGGTGTATAATATTTAATATATGTATAAAAAACACAGTTGTAAAAGAAAAACTCATGCAAAGAAGGGTTAAACCATGGATGCAATCATTCGCAAAGCAAGATTTACATGGTGAATTTTACAGTGGTGTCTGGTGTAGAAATAAAAAAAAATTCGCATTTGTAAACATGGCATACGTAATAAGAGAAAAAGGAATGCTCATTTCGCTCATAGCAGACAATATAATTCATTTCACCGAAATAATAAGGATAATTTTTTTACATTGTGAAACTAGTTATAAAACGAACCTCCTATAAAGCACCTCCTACGTCACGTTGAACGTGCAATTTCCAAATTGTTCTAATTTATTGGGTGTACATTTTGAATTTTTATTTTGCCTTAGATATCTAGTCTTAATGAGTTTTTTTGATTTTCAGATGGAAATTGTTTAGTATGTACGTTTTTTTAGTATCTATGTACTGTTGGTATGTACATTTGGTGCAATCGGGAATCGTCTATCAATAAACACCAGCAACAACAACAACAACTATAAAAAAAAACCCAGAAAAAAAAACCAGTAGCAACTTATTTTTAAATATTTTAACAGTTATAGGGATTTAATAAATCATGTAAATCATTTTAAAAGAACTTTTATGTGTTATTCAAATTATTCAATGTTTTAAGCCATTCACATTATTTGAAAAGTTGTAAAAAATAGAATGATAGACAAAAAGTAAAACTAATAATAAAAAAAAAATCAATTGATAAAAATAACAGAATGTAGCTATTAAAAAAATAAAAATAAATGCAATATTTAAAAAATGAAATTTCAACATTCATGAAATTTCAGCATTTACAAGTGGAAATAAACCTCTTTACCGCCACCCACCACCGAGAAAAAAAAAACAAAATCTGTCGAGTATTTCTATGTGCGTGGGAAGGGAATTACTTTTAGGTTTAAGAAATTTAAAGTTTACTATACAGACGACATATAAATTATAATATACAAACGACAAAAATTAAAGTTTACTAAAATTTAATGTAGTAAAGTTTACTGCAATTTATATCCTCAGATGCAATTATAACATTTCTGTACCACACAACCATACCGACCGCGCACTAAATAAACAATTTCCTTCTGCTACAATTTCGCGAACAATATAACGTGCTAAATCCAAATAACTTAAACTTGATCAAAGGAAAATTTCTATATAAGCCTTAATGAGAAATAGAGTCGCTAAATAAATGAAAATGAACGAAATGATGAGCGATCGAAATGGACTACTCTACAAATTATAATAATTAAATAAAATAAATACCTCATTTTTTCCAAAGCAGGAGGTACAAGCACCATCCTTGTCAAACGGCAATATGAATAATCCTAAGATTCATCTCTTCGTATCTGGACAGGAAAACACCCTAAAAATGTCTCCTGCGCATGCGCTAGCCATGAACGTATAAAGGCTTACTTATACGTATGTAGTATACCCGAAAGATTTGATACGTCTATTTTGTGCTGAACTTAAAATATAACCCTTACGTTTTAATATATGTGAGGTATGATCCAAAAATTCGGGGACTGCGGCCATTCCCGACGACGAAAACAAGTACTTAAAGTTAAACCGCTTGAAATGGACTCTGCCAATTCTCCCCTACCTGTCCAGGTTGGTTTAGCCCATGTCATGTGACCGAACCGCACGCGCAGCTGTTATCTTCCAAAGTTTGTTGCCTTTGCTCCGTGACGTAAGAAAGATGGCTTTTCTTGAACAGCGCTGCAACATTGAATTCTCTCGACGCTTAGGTAAAACTCAAATAGAGACTTTGGAAATGCTAAGAAAAGTGTACGGTGAATCTACCATGGCGAGATCCAAGGTTTATGAATGACATCGGCGTTTTAAAGAGGCCGAGAATCCATCGAAGGCGATGAACGTGTTGGACGACCTTCGACTTCACGGCACGCAGAAAATGTTGCGTTGGTGTCTGAATGTGTTCGAAAAGATCGTCGCCAAACACTTTCACAAATCCCTGAGGTTACACACTTATCGAAGACAAGTTGCCAGCGCATTTTAACAGAAGATCTCAACATGCATCGAGAGTGTCCCAGCACATTGTCCCTCAATTGTTGACAACTGAACAAAAGAAGGAACGAATGACAATATCGGATGATTTAATCGACAAAGCCAACAAAGACCCAGGTATTTTGAACCACATCATTACAGGTGACAAAACGTGGTGTTATTTGTTTGACATCCAATCGAAGCGTGCGTCCGCAACATGGAAGTCGCCTGCCTCACCGCGATCGAACAAATTCCGGCACGATCATAGCAAAGGGAAAGTGTAATGATGGAGGTATTTTTTTATTCTCGAGGAATTGTGCATTCAGATTTATTTCCGAAGGCCGAACAGGCAACAAGGAACATTGCTTATGCATTTTATGTCGTTTGAGGGAATCCATTCGTCGTAAACAGCCTCAGTTCTGGCAGAGTGACGACTGGTACCTTCTGCTTGATAACGCACCAGCACATTGATCCCAATTGGTAAAACAGTTTCTCGCCAAAACGCGCACTAATGTGCTACCAAATCCTCCCTATTCATCGGACTTAGCCCCGTGTTACTTTTACCTGTTCCCATCAACGAAAAAACATTTACAGGGACGCCGTTTTGTGTTATCAGATGAGATGAAAGCAGCATCGCAGGAGTCCTTACGGAAGGTAGCGATAAATGGCTTCTAGCAGTGTTTCCAGAAGTTATACGAACGCTGGCAGAAGTGTGCCCAAGGTGACTACTTTGAAGGTGGATGCGCTTCGGTGCTGTGAACTGTTCAGGGTAAGATTTTTTACACCTTGTCCCCGAACTTTTGGATCATACTTCGTATGATTTTGAAGAACACTTTAAAATTTCTTAAGCATGTTCTTTAACATTTGTTGCATTAAAAAAAATTTATTTACCGTAATTTCGCGCGTATGCGCCGCACCTTAGTTAAGTCTTTTTCAAACCGGAAATTTTATTGAAAATAAGAGGTCAAATAAGTGCTAAGCAGAAGTAAGTCACATTTTATTTAAAATAAATGGTAGGAAATCGAATTGTCTGTGGTGCGGCGTATACGCGCGAAATTATGGTACTAAGAATCAGACAGCACAGTTATAGATCTAATAGAAATAATTACCTTTTCCATTTTATTATTATTACTTCAAGCAAGTAAAATAAATAACAGTGATAATTAAAATGAAAATATAAAAGAATTAATTAGCAATTTATTTTTGATTAAAATGTATAAAACGAAATTAATTCTATAAAACGAAATATTAAATATACATGGGATTATAACATTACACTTAGGAAAGGAGGGGTGATTTTTAATTTTTATTTTAATCCTTAGAAGGACGTACATTTTTATACCCTACATTTTAACCCCCAAATGCCACAATTGCGCAAAGAATTTTGAAATAAAATTTTCCTTTTATTATGCATATGAAGAAAAGTTTGTACTTATTTTACTTATATTCTGGTGTCACACGATCATTTCACTATTTTAACAATATAAGCCCTTGAAAAGATTAAAATGACGATGTAATTTTAACGTTTATGTAATGAAATATCTTAAACTCCCTCCCCTTATCATCTACGTATACAAACGAATTAATCTTAAGTGCTAAACAGTCTCCCCATTTCTGTGGAAGATACAATTTTGCATATCAAAACACAACGTACAGAATATTAACACTAGAACTACCATTAGCCGTCATTTTGACGGTTACCAAATGAATATATTCCGATTCGAACCAGAATTTTTTTTTTTAAATAAATTAAATTTAAAACTCACAAATATATGTTAAATGAATAAGTTAAGTAGTTTTAAATAAAATTTCTGGTATGAAATGGTTTTAAAAAACTTGAGTAAAATTTCCGGTAGTTCTATAGTTTGTTCAGGGAAAGGAGATAACGAACGTAAACAAACGGGTTGCAGAAATATCGCCAAGGAGCCACACATTTAGCACAAATCCCTAGGTTGGTGAATTTTATTTTTTATTTCGATTTGTTAATTTTTTAAACATTTATTTTGATAACTATATGAAAACAACACAAGTTGCTAACTGACTTACATCGAGATTTTAAACAAAAATGTAAAAGTTTAAGACGTCAATATAAAAATTATTCTCTATTTTAAACAGCGTTGAATTCAGACATATTTTTTCCTAGTGGAATTTCTGTACCTCCAGGCGAGACATTATATAGTTTCGGGGGGAGGGGGATTATACTTTTTGACCTTTAAAAGTATAAAATCTGAAATATTCCGGGAGGGGACATTTTAATGCCCCGAACGGAATTTCCTCCCGGGGAAAACCTTCTGAATTCAACATTATTATAAACCATCATCAGGAGTTAATTTTGTTAAATAGAAAATAGTACAAAACTATTTATATCTTACATTATGGAAGCCCACTTACCTCATAAATCATTCAGAAGATGAAGTTGAAGTATCGGAACTATTAGAATCTAGATTGATTACCATGGAATCTACTATTATATTATCTATAGCATTATCTAAATCCCACATAAGTTTTTCCACTGTATTTGTTACATGTTGAATGCATCTTTTCCATTTTTCAGTGCCAATTTTGCTGATACTTTGAGAGAATATATCTTTTACATGAGGCATTTTGAATGTTTTGTTTTCTTTCGCAACGAAGTTCTTTATTTGTGCCCAAATCAGTTCAATAGAATTAAGCTCGCAATGATAGGGGGGTAATCGTGAGACAGTTTTATTTTGTTCTTTTGCCATTTCGTCGACAGCGTACTTGTCATATTTATTTTTATTTTGTTTCACTAACTGCGACAGTTCCGCTTTTAACATTCCGTCCTCAAAAGGGATATTTTTTGTTAAAAGCCAATCAGCAATTGTTTGTTTTCTCCACGAAGTATTCGGTATTTTTTCTGATTTTCGGGAATGATAAGGAGCATTGTCCATTACTATCACACAGTTATCTTCCAGTCGAAATAAGATATCACCAAACCACTTTTCAAAACGTTCTGAATTCATGTCTTCGTTATAATCTTTATTTTTATTTGATTCGAATAAGCCCTCCATCCACGAAACCAGAATCGCTACCAATATAGTTAATTATCATCCGTTTTCCTTTTCCGGAAGGAGATTTTAATCCGGAAGAAAGACCAGACAAAAATGCTTGTTTTCATGATTTTACTGAGGTATCTTTCCAAACTGTATGGCCTGCATTCAACCAAGTTTCGTCCATATAATATATTTTGCGCCCTTCTTCTCTGAAAGATTTGATTTGCCTTAAATATTTTCTTCGCCACACAATTATTTCGTTTTTATCAATGAGAGTACTGTCTCGTCCTCTCCGTGAATATTTAAAGTTTAATTCTTTCAGGAGATGAAAAAATGTTGTCCTTTTAAAGGTTGGCAAATCAGGGTCATCATTTACAACTTCCAAAACTTTATTTATAGTGGGCAATTCATTCCTCAAAAAGAACTCGTGGATTTTTCTCCTAATAGCATTCCTATCAAAATCATCTATATTTACTAAAACACGTTTACGTAATTTTATTTTCTTCGGCGAGTTTAACACATCACATTTTTTATACTCTCTTAACACTCGAAAAACAGAAGCTTTACCTACGCCTGTTATACAAGCAGCATTATCTCCTATATGAGAAATCGGAAGTTCAGGATTCGATTCAAGTTCCGTTTTATATACATTTAAAATCATATATTTCTCCACCTTACTCAAAGCTTTTCTTTTTACTCTCTTATTAGGCGGGCTCAAAGATGAATTTTCACACTCCATTCGTGTATATAAAATACCAAATCAATCGAAAAAAATCGTCAATTTTAAAAGTGAAAGACCAGAAACAAACAGGTGCTTCTGGCACAGCGCCAGGTTTAAGCATCACCAATCACATGTGCATTTGTTTACTTCCGTTATCTCGTTTCAGCGAACGGAGTATAGTGTTAAATTATTGTATTGCATCGGAATTCAGTGTTTGACATTCAATTGTTGTACTGCGGGCTGAGGGCACAGAATTTAATATAAATTTTTCGGACGAATATCTGTTGGATATCACATTAAAATTTTTAATTTTCATTCTGGAAATTTTTACATCTGGAAATTGAGCATTTCCTAATAATGTTTTTGAAATGTGATTTAAAATTTATCTCCATGCAACGTTCTTTAAACCATAGTTATGTTTTTTTTTTTTCACACATACATCTTCTGAATCATGGGCCATGAAACGGAGGGGAATTCAGAACCTGGATTTTGAAATGTTATTGAAATTTTCCTTATCTTTACGAATTTTGAAGGAAAAAAAAAAGGTTAAATAACTAAATATTAAATATGATAATAATTGATTAAAATAATGAAACATAAGCAGCATAAAAAAGTTAATTGAGAATGAAAATGTTTTTATTTATTAAAAAGATACACTTTTAAAATAAAATAAAGCAAAGCGTAATAAGATTTTATTTATTTTGCCTTTAAAACCGTTTGTCAAAAAATAACTAAAATATCCCCAAAAATTTTTTGCCTCCTTTTCCACAGGCGCCGATGTTCAACATTAACTAATGATTTAAAAGACACCATTTTCGTAGTATAGTTTCCGTCAATCAATGTGAAGCATTGCATAACAGGCAACATATATGTAGCGTCGTAGATTTTCTATCTAATTACTAGCACGTAGCTGCGGAATTGTATAAAAAATGAGTTTGCTAACCATCGAATTCATTATTTAAACATGTTGAATCAATATCGAAAAATAACCTAAACATACATCTGTTATTTTTAAACGCACACCGCAAATCTTTGAAAGTAAATTTATTTATATAATATGTTTTCCTTTTACACTGTACCTTACATCAGGAACTGGTCTAGATACCTCAAAAACTCCAGAATCCTCAAAGATCTGAAAACGACTTCACTGAAACATCGCATGAAACACCTTGCGAAAAAATTCTACAGTGACATTAATTACATCCCAAATGAACTCATCTATGAGCTACATGACTACGATGTTTGCAGTCCATCCAACCGGAAAAAACAAGGTACTCCACTATTCTTGATGAATAGTACTTCCGAGCTATAATTCTTACTTTCTCTTTAATTAAAAAAATATGTATATATTATTATATGATTATTTTATTAAATAAAATTAAATTGACTTTTCTCCTAAACTTCTCCTAACATCTTTACTTTACCTTGTCTGGCATAATTTTTTTTTTTTTTTTGAACTATGAACTATTTTTACTTTTATACTTTAACTATTAAATTTTCATTATTTTATAGATATACTTAACACTATCCTATTTTTATGTAGTCAATTAGACTACGACTAGACATTTCATATGGCTCTCTCAGGATTTGATATACACCTACTCAAGGCCAGGGTGTGCAGTTGCTTCGCAACTTGGAAGCCCATTGAACCTATCACAAGTTCAAGTTCAAGTTCACTTTACCTAATAGTAAACATAAACTACTGATTCACGAATACGTCTGCGTGAGGTCGGTAGACAATAAGGTAGAAGCAAAGGAATTCACCTTCCAGCATCTAGCGGATTTTTTATTGCATTCTAAAACATTTTGTGGACGTGGACAATTAGGAGTATTATCAACCCATTCAAAACAAGCCCACACTGTACGTTGCTGGTGTTCAGATTTCAATATTTATCATCAATCACAAAACCAAGTTGTCTCTCGGGTTCGGGTGGTACAAAAAGTTTTTAAATCTATTCGATTCGGCCTTTCATTGTTGCATAAGAAGAATGCGATTTCGCGTGGTTGATACCAGTGTGTACGACGCAATCATCGGAATGACATTGCTTAAAAGCAAAGGGTTACATGCCTTTAAACTTTTTTCTCAGATGATGTTGTTCAGCTAACAATAATTTCCCCCAAATATTAGCTTTTAATAAACTCTAATATTACTTTTGTAATATTTACTTATAAATATTATACTTTTTAAATTTTCTAAAATGCCGCGTTTCTCAAAATGCTGCACCAAATTCGATTAATTTAAATATATCGTAGTGTAGAGTTGCTAAAGGCTTTGAACGGACACAAGGGTACTTAACCAAAGTCGCGTATAAAGTACTATGGATACTACTTATTATAAGTACTTTATTAAAATAATTGTTGTATTTTCAAGATTTTCTTTCAATGACAAACGTGACAAATAACGATGATATTTAAAACAAATAATAATAAAAACGTATCTTAAATTAAGAGAGAAGTCAGCATTTTTTTCAAATATTTAACGTGTTCATTTGTATAATATATACGTCAAAATTGCGATTTTGTTACTCACATAAATATTGACGAATATACGTGTAAAACTGCATTAAAAAAGCGAAATTTGGAGCGGAGCTACTCTGATATGCAATTTGAAGCAACTGGTGGCAATTTAGAGACTTTTTTAACTGCAGATACAGGTTTCGTACGTTTTAACCAGAATTTTTTAACAGAATTTTTCTATTTAATATTTAAATAGCAGAAATTGTTGGCGCTTCGACTAATCGCAAGATTTGAAAAGCTTTTTTGCATTTAAATAAGGCGAAAAATTCTCTTAATTATTTTTATTATTTCAAACAAGTAAAGTTATTGAAAAATATATTTAAAGTGAAAATATAAAATAATTAATTACAGTCAGTTTTTGGTTAAACTGTAAAATTTAAAAAGGAAATATTAAATATATATGAGATTGTAACAGCACGCTTAGGAAGGGAAGGGTGATTTTTTTCTTTTTCTTTTAATGCTTAGGTATATATAGGTATATATAGGTATATTTTTATACTCCTAAATTTTAAACCCCAAATGCTACAATTGCGAAAAGAAGTTTGGAATAAAATTTTCCTTTTATTATGCAAGTGAAGAAAAGTATATACTTATTTTCACATAAATTTGTTTTTAAATTCTGATGTCTTTCAATCAATTCACTATTTTAGCAATAGAAGCCCCCGAAAAGATTAAAATGCCGAGATGTAATTTTAACTTTTATATAATGAAATATCTTAAACTCTCTTGTCTTATCATCTATTTATGCAAACGAATGAATCTAAAGTGCTAAACAGTCTCCCCATTTCTGTGTAAGATTAAATTTTAAAGATCAAATCTTTGAAAATTAACACAATATACAGAATATTAAATTATTGTATTGCATCGGAATTCAGTGTTTGCCATTCCAGCGTTTCTACTGCGGGCTCGGTACACATTATTTTTGTATTTTCAGAAAAATAACGGTTGGATATCATAATTTTTATTTTTATTTTATTTTTTTATTATTATTTTTTTCATTCTGGAAATTTTTACATCTACAATTAAGCGTTTCCTAATAATATTGTGGAAATGTGACCTGAAATAGATCTCCATCCAATGTTCCTTAAACCATAGATATATATTTGTTTTCTCACACATACATCCTGGAAATCGTGAGTCATGAAAAGGAGGACCATGCAGATTGTGAAATGTCATTGAAATTTTCATTATCTTTAATGATTTTGTTTTAAAAAAACTCGATTGGATAACTAAATATTAAATTATAATAATTGATAAAATAGTGAAACGTAAGCATAAAAAAGTTGATTGAGAATGAAAAAATTTGTATTTATTAAAAATATACACTTTTAAAATAAAATAAAGCAAAGCGCAATAAGATTTTATTTATTTTGCCTTTAAAACCCTTTGTCGAAAAATAACTAAAATATCAACAAAAATGTTTGCCTTCTTTTCTACAGGCGCCGATGTTCAACATTAATTAATGATTTAAAAGACACCACCTTCGTAGTATAGTTTCTGTCAATCAATGTGAAGCATTGCATAACATACAACATATATGTAGCGTTCTATCTAATTACTAGTACGTAGCTGCGGAATTGTATGAAAAATGAGTTTGCTAACCATCGAATTCATTATTTAAATATTATTTAATAAGTTATTATTTATTATGCCTTTAAAACGATTTATGAAAAATAACTGAAATATCCCAAAAAATCTTGCCTCCATTTCCACAGGCGCCGATGTTCAACATTAATTAATTAATTAAAAGATACCACCTTCGTAGTATAGTTCCCGTCATCAATGTGAAGCACTGCATAACATGCAACATATATATAGCGTCTGGAGTTGTCTATTTAATTACTAGTACGTAGCTGCGGAATTGTATGAGAAATAAAATCGTGAGGAATGGAATGCATTATTTAGACATGTTGAAAGATACACAAATATAAAAAAATAACATAAACATACAACTTTTATTTGAAAACTTACACCGTAAACATTTAAAGGTATTTATGTTTATAAAAATATTTCTTTTTTTTGTAATCAGTCTCAGGTATATAAATTAAACACTCCCGAAAATCGTCGGCCTTAATTTGGCAGACGATACAGTAGAATAGTAGAAATCCCCATCTCTGCCAATTTAGGTGAATTTTAATAGTGTTGTTCAAAAAAATATTGTAGACAATTAGGCGTATTACTAACCAATTCAAAATAAGCACACGCTGTTCGTAGCTGGTACTCAGATTTCAATATCTATCATCAATCAGAAAATTAAGTTGTCTCTTGGTTAGGGTGATAGATACAGTGTTAAAATAAATCTATTCGATTCGGCTATCCACTGCTGCACAAGAAGAATGCGCTTTCATGTGGTTGATACCAGTGTGTACGATGCAATCTCCAGAATGACATTGCTAAAAAACAATAAGGTTACATGCCTTTAAACTTTTTTCTCAGATGATGTTGTTTAGCTAACAATTAATTTCCTCACAAAATTAGCTTTTAATAAATATTAATATTAGTTTTTCAATATTAAAAAAAAATATTATATGCTTTGAATTTTCTAAAATGTCACATTTCTTCAAAATGTTATACCAAATTCGATTAATCGAAATATATCGTAGAGTTACTAAAGACTTTTAACCTTTTAACGGATAAAGCACTTCAATTGCTAAAATGTTGAAATAAATGATTGACACCGGAAATTATGAAAAAAATTATTTGTATATAAGAAAAAAGCGATATTTCACGTTCATAATAAATGGAAAACATTTCTATTAAAATTCTGCTGTCATTGTTGAATTTCGTAATTAAAATTTTGTGGTTTCGTAGGGAAACCAATGTCCGTTAAAGGGTTAACTGACTTAAGGAGACGCTTATAAAGTACTAAAGCTACTACTTTCTATAAGTACTTAATGGGCAAATTTGAACTTAACGCTTGAACTATTCAAGTAATTGTTGTATTTTCATGGTTTTCTTTCAGTAACAAACGTGACATACAACAAAGGTATTTTAAAAAAAAAAAAAAAAAAAAAAAAAAAAAAAAACATTTTTTATTCAATGAGCAGTTATCATTTTTTGTCAAATATTTAACGTGTTCATTTGTATAATATGTACGTCAAAATTGCGTTTTTGGTACTCACATAAATATTTACAAATATACGTGTAACAATGCATTAAAAAGCAAAATTTGGAGCGGAGCTACTCTGATATGCAATTTGAAGTAACTGGTGCCAATTTATATATATTTATATTTAATTCTGATGCAGGGTTCATACGCTTTTAACACAATTTTTTAAATGAATTTTCCTATTTAATATTTAAATAGCAGAAATTGTAGACGTCTCTTTTAATAGCAGAATTTGTAATATTTTTCTGTATTTAAAAAAGAAGGAAAATTCTATTAAAAAATTGTCGTAAAAGCGTAAGCACCCTGTGATATCTCCCAGAATTTCTGAATAGTAAAAAAGGGCTTATTTAATCTGTCATTAAATAAGGCGATTTTTACTATTTTGAATTTCTCGCAATAATTGGAAGAAGAAAATTTCCTAAATTGAAAACTATTTGAACCTTAACCCTTTCCGGTACAGACAAATTCTGTTCGTAAAATGAGAAATTACTGACTGACACCGGAATTTACAAACGACTTTTTTAGAAAAAAAGAACTCCTTATTTTAAGCTTTCATTATAGAAACAAAATTTTATTAAAATATTCTTGGTGCCGATTGCAAGTTTGGAATTAAAATTAGGTGTGCCCGGAGTGGGGCCACTGTGTCGGAAAGGGTTAAAAGAAAATTGCTTTAGATGTTGACTTTCAATTGCTAATGGCATGCGATCATAATTTTTTTGAAGTCGATTCTTTTTATGACGCTATATAATTTCAAATCATCGATATTTATATATATTACTTATGTATGTAAATTTTATGCAGGACCTATTATATATTGATGTACTTTAGTGTTAGCTACTTCTACAGAGCCTAGAATACATAGTGTGGAAAACGGCTACAAAATAGTACTAAAAAAATGAATCCGATAAATGTAGACCGATGCTGAAAAGATAACGGGTCGATCGCAGCGACATCTTCTAGCAGTGGCGTAGACAGGATGGAGGTCCAGATGGTTTGGATACCACTAATTTTATAAAAATATTTTTGCCTTATCTAATCGGTGAATTTTCTGCGACATTGAAGGCGAAGAAAACTTTATAATATTACTGGTTTCCAGAGCATTTGGACTCCCTCCCCCTCTCTGGCTACCCTACTGTCTGCTAGATATTTTCAACGCAAACATTGTATAAGAATCGAACTGAGAAAACGTTTCAGCTGATGGTAAATATTTTAAATAATTATATTATACCCTATTTTCTTTGACTTGGATAGTGATTTTCACAAGCTTTGAAAATATGAATGATATTGATCATGACCAAAAAACGTGATTCTTTTGTGCCTGGTTTCAGTACTCGATACAAGACAGCAAACTAGAAAGTATCTCTATTTAGCATACCAAAGGATGAATCTCTGCTAGAAAAGTGGAAAAGATTAATTCCCTGGTATGATAAAAAACTAACTTCAAAATCAGTTACAATTGAAATATACACTTACAAGAAGATTTTATTAACATAAATTATGTTCATGTTGTCAATAGTGAAACAGTTACTTTTTCTAGAGGTAAATCTATTTTTAAAACAGATGTCGCTGCGATCGCCCTATTATTGTACCGCATCGTTGCACGTTTATCGGCTGCAATTTTTTTATCACTTTTTAAAGCATTACCAATTTGGCTTTTTTTAATTTCCAAAATTTCGCATTCATACCAGAAATTCCCTATAATGTGCTTTTGCTTACTTAATGCCAGATATTTCGTGACTTCTTAAAGTATAATTCTTGTTTCAGAATTTCCTGTTTGAATTCGAAAATTTTGAATTTAAAAACGGTAAAACCGTTTTCCACCCTATGTATTCTAGGCGCTGTACTACTACTATGTTAAGCGGTCTCATGTGATAAATCACCAATTATTGTTTCCATTGCCATCTTTCTTATTACATTCATTACATTTTAAATATTAAACTTTCACAGATTTAATTCCGAAAACATATATTATACATGCATTCAAAATACGTGCCTTTCACTCATTTAATTTAAAATACAAGGGGAAAGAATAAGAATAAGAATAAGACATAATACCGTAAATCAAAACATTTTATTTCAACATAAAAGCATGTAGTGAAGTTTACTATAATTTAAATCCTCAGATATAATTAAAACATTTCTGTATCATTAAAACATACAGACAGCACACTAATGCTGCGTTTACACTGTATGGTCTTTGAGGTTTATTGGGTCTTTCAGGTTTTAGGGTAGAAAATTGCGTTCATATTACGGCGTAGAATTTGGCGTAAGAAGAAACTTATTTTTGCTCATGCGTATGTTTTGCAGGTTGGAGAGAGAGTGGTGTTTGTCTACATTTGCAACGAAATGAACATGCAAAGATTTTGAGGGTTAATGCGAGCGCTAATTTCTCTTTTCTTAAATTACTGTATGCAGATAATTTAAAAGTATTTTTTTTTTTTTTTTTTTTTTTACCGCACTTTTTTCGCTATTATAAAATGTTTGTGGAATGCACAGGGTCTTCCCAAGGGAGTCTTCACAAGGGGGTCTTCACAAGAGATATAGTTGTATCGGGCTGAGGAAGGCTCAGTGAGCAGCCGATTTCGTATTAAATAAAGGGATATACAAGGCATGTAGAAGTCCTAGTCCCTATCTGTACCAGGTCTCACAATTTCTGTGCACATTTTATTTTCCCTGGTAAAAGTATATATGGAGATCGTACAATTCAGTTTGTTGCAAAATAATACTGACAAAAGTAATTTTACAAATAAGGTTTAATTTATTATACAAAATAAGAAAATTACCATCAAGATTTAAATAAAAAATATGAAAAAAAGAAGAAAATAATTCTAATAAATATTAGCAGTAATTTAGCATAGACATATGAATTACATGTAAATTTATAGAAAAAAGCATTTTACATGCATGTGCGCCCGCAATGAAAGCAAAGCAACTGCTGTTCCCTGAATTTTCAAATTTTATTAACAAAAATTTTTTTCTCTGTTTTATTCTTACAAAAGGAAATAAATAATCTTTCCAAATAATTAAACACTAAGACAAAAATAAACTTTTTTTTTTTTTTAAATTTAAGTGTTCAAAAATTATCTTAAATGGTGGGTGCAGCACCCTCCCCCCTGACAAAAAGATAATTAAAGATAAAGACAGTTTTATACAGTTTTTTCTAGATAATATATAGTTCTTAATTTATAAAATGTCAATAGCAGCTTATTTTTGATTTCTTAATTATTATATGCTTTGCTTGAATAGCTTTATTTTATGTTGACATTACATTGTTTAATGGGAAATTAATGCCAACCCGATTACTGATCATACCCCGACTTGAAGACATGATTAGTAATCAGGTTGCCATTCATTTCACACTGCAAAAGAGTGTGCGGTGCTTCTACATCTAATCTATGATATATCAGAATCATTGACGCTAAAATTGGTTTCCAAAATGTGACGATGCTTTCTGGGCTATATATCGTTTAAATGACAAAATCAGGAAAAAATTATGCTATTTTGATGCAAACATAGTAAAATCATCAGTTTTATAAATGAGAATGCAGATTTTCTTTGATGCTAACAGGAAAATATACCATTTCTCTAACAATACTGAAAAAAAGAAAATGAAACTAAATGGCATGGCATTTAGTGGAATTCTATTTCTCATGGTTTGAAAATAAAACTTCTACTTTATAGATAATACACGTTAATTTCAGAAGGGGAAGTGGCCTCTTCTGATGATAAAACATTATTTTTAAATGGAAACTTGCATTTTCATCCATGAAAATTAAATTCACAATGATTACATGAAAATGCTATTTTCTAGATGCTTTTTGTCGTGACATCAGTCATGAAGTGTTGTTTGAAAAGAGTAAGAACCGACTCTCTCTTTAATAATACACAAATCATACAAAATGTCACCATAGCCATAGTATTAAAACACTTAGCTATAAGATATAGGTGTAGTATACAAACGAAATAAATATAGCAACACTGGTTATTTGGAGTCAGTTTGACGTCACACTGAAAGCATCTTATTGAAAGAGATGTCACGTGTAGTAATTTTTATTTCTTGAAATTGACATGTTTATTGTTGTAGATGTTTTAACTCTAAATACATTTAAATTTGTCTTGTTTCGTGTTCTTGTTTTACATGTATTGTTATCAGTACAAAAACCCTTAACGGGTTAAAAGTTGTGACGCAACACTTTCTTTTGGCTCTAAGGATTTGAAATATGAGTCTTAACCCTTTCAGGCGCGGAGAAATTCTGTTTGAAAAAAAGAAAGTGATTGATTCACACCAGAATTTGCAAACAACTTTCTTAAAAAATAAATACTTGCTTTTGTCCATTTTCATTATAAAAGCAAAATTTTATTAAAATATTCTGGGTTTCGCGTGCCAGTTTGGAATTAAACTTAAGTGGTCACAATTGTGACCACCGCCCTTGAAAGGGTTAAAAGCAATGATACAGTTGTTCTTTGAATTCTAGAATAAGGGAAAAAATATCATTAATGCAATGTACATAAAACTTCCAATTATTAAATTCTTCATCAACAAAACACCTGTACTTCGCTAGATTTTCTATCATTGGTAACATAATTGGATTTAAAAACTAAACACTGATGAATATTTCATAATATTTGTTTTTTAAATATAACCTAATGATGTTTCAGCAAATGTCTCAAAGTATATTATCTTCAATACAGGGTGACAAGAAATAACTTAGACGAAGTTTCAAACCAAAAATCTGCAACTACCACTAAAGTTATTATAAAGTTATTGTCATAGGGAATTGATTCTAGAAAGCTACTAAACAGGTGCAAGTAAGTTAATTGTGATAACCATTATGGTTAACAAACGATCTGTCATACTTGAATTACATAAGAAAGGAATGAAACAATGTGAAATTGTTCAACGATTGAAAGTGCCTAAGCAGACGGTTTCATACACAATCAAAAGGTTTAAAGAACTCGGACATGATGGTGACAGGCCAGGAAGAGGAAGAAAGCGCACAGTTAACATATCAAAATACCGGGTAGTTATCAAAAAGCGAGTTCAACGAAATCCTAGGATTTCAATGAGTAAGGTTACTAGAGAGATGAAGATCAACAGGGAAACCGCACGTTTAAAGGCAAGAATAGAGCTTGGTCTTCACCCTTACAAAATGAAAGAGGCTCAAAAGATAACAGCTAAGAACAAACGCACAAGACTTTAAAAGTGTAAAGCACTGTTAAATCGGGCCGCAGGTGGTCGATGGCAAACATTTGTCTTTACAGATGAGAAACTGTTTTCGATTGAACAAGCTCACAATAGCCATAATGATACAGTTTGGTCAGCAGAAGCACCTGCACCTTCTTGCATTGTTGAACGGCGTCAACGACTCCAATCTGTAATGGTTTGGGGTGGGATATGTGCTAGTGGGAAAACACCACTTGTTTTTGTTGATCAAGGGATAAAGATTAATCAACAAACATATCGCAAACTCATTTTGGAAGATGTTGTCTTACCTTGGTCACAAAGGTTCTTTGGAAACAAAAAATGGACCTTCCAAGAGGATTCCGCACCTGCACACAGAGCTAAAGGCACTCAAGATTGGTGCAAGACACATTTTCCTGACTTCATTGGAGCTCAAGAATGGCCACCGTATTCCCCCGATTTGAACCCAATGGATTATTCTGTTTGGTCCATCTTCGAGACAAGAGTGTGTGCTAAACCTCATAAAATTTTGGCATCCCTAAAGAAATCCTTATGCAAGGAATGTGATAAAATATCAGTAAGTGAGTTGCGGCCCATAGCCGAAAATTTTGTGACACGTTTAAAGCTCTGTATTAAGGCTAAAAGTAGCCACTTTAAAAATTTGTAAATATATTAGACGAAATAATGTATTCATATTTATTTTGAAGTTTGGTCGTAATATTTTCATTAGCATAAAAGTTATAATGTATCATGTGTGTCCAAGTTATTTCTTGTCACCCTGTATTTAGTTAAACTAACATAAATAATTACTCTCACTTCAAAGAACTTTAAGTAAGCAAACCAAATTATAACCTTAATAATATTGTTAAAATACATTATAGATCATTTAAACATTAATAAACATTAAATAAATTATTATATATGCAGCTTAATTATTATTAAGCACAGCAAATTTTAATCTTGATAATATCATAGATAATACATTTTAGATTATTTCAATATTAGTAATAATTATTCAAACAAATTGTGTATGCAACTTAATAATTATTAAGCTGATATAAATTATAATCTATCCAAGGGCATCATGTCAAACGTTTCTTGGGGACGGGAGGGTTTTCTATTGATATTATAGTACACAGCGGAGAAGCAATTGATACAAACTTTTTCTCAAGTATATATATTTTTAATTAACCAAAGCAGTCATTAATGATAAATGGGTCACTTTTTGAGAATATTGTTGCAGCAAGTACTATTAATAATTACTTTCTGCGTTTAAATGCTTATTTATTTAATATCATGATGTTATTTTAGACAAATCTGATAAGTTATTTTAGCTTTTGTGTAATTTCTGATTTTTTTTTTTGTCTGAATGATACATTTTCTGAAATATCAAATTCCTTGACAGGAGGGGCAAGAGGTAACTACTCTCCTCTAGCATACCACTTATACATTTAGTGTTTACATAAAACACAAATGTTTATGCAAGTTTATATGAAACATAACTTACACACTTGCATAAAACTACACAAATTAATTAGCTACAGGATTTAGATTGATAATTTAACACCATTTAACAAATTTAAAAGGAAATAAACCTTCAGTTAAAAAATTAAAGGAATTAAATTATGAAAAGCATAATTATTGTATTGAGAATTGACATAGCTTTAACTGATTATTTCTGATACAAATTGATTTTGTAGGAAAAAAACTCTATATAAAACAACATTAATAATTACACAATAATGTAATTTTGAAAAAATGACTTACTTACAAGCGTCATATTTACCAATATTACTGATGATTCGCGCCTTCAAAAATAAGCACGCAAAATGCCTGTTAAAAAGATGACCATTTATAAATGCAAAAGTGAAATAAGCAAGAAGTAATCGACAGGTATTCGCATAGTTGTTGGAAGAAGTCATGTTCGATTGAAAGCAATCTGTAATTAAAAAATAATAATAATAACAATCGTAATAAACTGATGAAAACAACATGTACTTTTATGTTAGCCAGGCACTAGTGATACACACACACACACACACACACACACACACACACATATATATATATACATTAGCTGCCAACTTTTACGCTTTTTTGCTACCACTAAAAATTAACAGAAAATTTTGCCTTACTGAATCACATGATTTCGGCGGTTTAATAAGGTAAAATTTACTATAAAATTTTAGTGGTAGGAAAAAAAGTTGGCAGCTATGTATATAGTACATGTTAGCCGGGCACCAGTGATAGATATACATGTAATATCTATCACTGGTGCCCAGCTAACATAAAAGTACCAAACAACATAAACAATGTAGAATGTATTTCAAAATCCCCCTTTATTATGTAACAAACTAAATATACATTGAAGAACTACATACTTACAGTCAATCATACAATTTAATATACTTTATTGATTGACATTATGTTTACCACAGTTCCTGCTTGACGAATTTGGAAGCAAAAATAGCACAAGTCCAAGGCCCAGATTAAAATTTCTTGCAGAAGATCACAAATGATAGGCACTTATTAAACAGTAAAACTACGCATGAGTGCTCTCCTGAGAATAATAAAATTTGGCATAAAGTATACATATCTTGGCACCAGTACTTTAACCAGACAATCTCTCTTACACCTTTCATGGGTTCAATGGTCATTTTTCAAACTTTTTCTGAAAAAAAAAATTATGAAGTTTTCCAACTTAAACCATTCTTTGTTATGAAGGGGGGTGGGGGAGGATACAAATATTCATGTAGTTATTACAGTTTTAATGTACTACTGATTAATTATTAAAGAAAATTTCAAAAAATAAACATCTAATAAAATTTGAGAAAGAATAAGGAATGGTTTATTAATTAGTAATAATAATTAAATGTAAAAAATGTTTACTTAAAAACATGTTTGTTCATTTTAAGAAAAGTTAAATTTTATATTTGTGTAGTTGTCATATTAGATAGAGTTTTATTTTCATGGGAGGAGGGGGGGGGGGAGAAGGATAAGAAAATAAATACGATCCCAAATCTCTGCAATATTTTAGTGATATATTAGGATTGATTCATTGAAAAAATTAACACACTTAAAATTGATGAATAACAATGCAAATCATCTACAGAGATTGCTATAATCAGTCAATTATATAACAGTAACAGAGAAAACCGAGAAGTTATTTAAAAATGAATTATACGGCTAAAAATTTATTGGTACCAGTTTTAGGATATAGTTACAAATTGTCAGTAATAATATAAGAAAAAATTACGTGAAATAAATCAAAGTATTTACTCGCAAAGCAGGCCTTACTGTACATTATGAATTACGACCGTATCATTCTAATTTTTAATCATATATTGTCAAATTCATGCCTATGAAACAAAGTTAGTTTTAATGAGTTTGGAAATAAGTAACGTAACTAACAATTAACAAATAAACTGGTAGCATAGTGTATATAAATACAGGAAGATAGTACTTAAAGAATTTATTAATACATAGCTTTATAAAGAGTTTGGTAATATAAAATAATATAGCTAACAAATGGATTTTAGTAGCGTAGTATGTAAATACATGAAGATAGTAATTTACGAGTACATAAAAGAAACTTCTATCGTGATGAAGCCATGTAGAGAGACATTAAAAATATCTGAAAAATAAAACGTTTCTTTGGCTTGTAAATTCCTTTTTTATTTCATATATTTTTCAAAATCTTCATTTGTCGTCTGCTTCATCAAATTTCGTCCATTTTTTAAAATGTCTCAATAAAGAACTATGAAGCACGCTGATTGGTTGGGTCTTATATTTTCACGCCTGAAATGCCAACGCCTAGACCACGCCACGCAGACCACAGAGACCCTCCTAAATCCTCCCTTCTCATCGCCGTGAACTGATAAATCCGTTCACTATGCTCTAGGTTTCACTGCAATAGAAACATTGTTTTAAGTAATATATTTCCACAAACATAATGGAGTATCAAAACATTGAGTAATGGTTAATACTCTCCAGGGTTAAACTTATATACGTAACTGAGTTTTTTATATCAAGTTTGCAAATGCATCTTTTTCTAGAATTTTAAAAAAATTACAGAGAACACAACATTACAAATTTGCCCTTTTGTTCTGCGGTCAGGGAGTTCAATCTGGACCTGACACACCTCGCCGACCTGATAGACCTGATAAGCCTTAGTGTAAACGCAGCATAAATAAACATTTTGCACCTGCCACAATTTCGCGAACATTAATTATAACATGCTAAATCCAAATAACTTAATCACAGGAAACTTTCTATATAAGCCTTATAAACTAATTGAGTTGCTAAATAAAAGAAAATGAACGAAATAATCAGCGAAAGAAATGGACAACGCTACAAATTATAGTAAATAAGTAAAATAAATGCCACTTTTTTCAAAAGCAGCAGTTATAACCAACATACTTGCCAAACAGCAGTATGAATGATCCTAACCAGGAAACCACACCATAGTGTAATAATAATAATAAAAAAATCTAAGTAAGCAGAAATCGAAAGAGCATAGTGAAATGTGTTTTCAAACATATAAATCATTTGCCCTTGCTCTTCGTTATCGAGATATAAAATCTTAAAGTTTGCTAATTTATTTGTTTAATTTTGGGAGAAAAAGCGTGGTTCTGATTCAAAAATTTTAATAATCAGATTAATATAAAATACAAAACATATATCTACCCTATATATATAAAATCCTAATGAAACGAATTTGTGAAACGATTTTATGAAACGAATTTATGAAACGATTTTATGAAACGACTGATTAAATGACTGATTATGTTTCAGGGCTATTTTTAATAAAATATTAAACGCTTGATGGTGAAATTAATACAAATTGTCCATAAAAATCCGCGGATGTCAAAACTGCTAATAGAATTTTGAAATTGGAATTAGATTTCGAGATATTAATTTTTTTCTAATTTTAATGACATTTCTGTAATGGTGGCAACTAATTACTCAGTTTTTTTGTGACAAAAAAGGGAAAAAAATTGAAAAGGATCCCGTTAGGGATTATTGACTTCTTTTTATTCGTCATTTTCAAATTGAAATTGAATTTATCTTTTATTTCAATCGATAATGAAGACAAGATTGTGATTAAATTATGTTTTTCAGGAAAATTTGAAAAAAAATCACATTTCTATCGTCAGGATTCAATCGTCTGTCAGCATTTAATATAATTTATAAACTGAAAATATTTTGAATAAATTCGTCCAAATGACGTCAATTATGTAAATGCAAAAGAAAGGGGGGGAAAGGAATTATTAGTAATTATTATTTATTGATATCATTTGTTATTTTTTGGTAAAATTTAATTAAACGAATTTATAAAATCACTAATTCGGATATTTGAAACGGATATATAAAATAACAATTGCCCAACTGAACGGAAGGAAAATAAAATATCCTGCTTGGTTTTTTCCGAAAAGACCCCTATAATAGAAAAGCACCAAAAGTTCATTGGGTTTGTTTTCATAACTTTTGACAACAAATCTATGTATATTAACGAATCTATCCCTTTTTGAAGCTCGAATTACGCCAAACCTAGAAGCAAAGGATCCTATACTGGAAAAGTACCCGATTTTCTTATGGACAATATTCAAGTGACATAACATGGTGTAAAATTATCGCGGATAACAAATTTGTTTAAATATCTCATCAATTGATGCCGAATAAATGAAGGCATGCATGCACAAAATATTTAATTAATTTTGTATGATAAATAATTATTAGAAAATTCGTATATACATATTAATTAAAATAAATAATTTACATATTTAAAATAACATGAAAATATGCAGGATGGTGCACTAAAATAGAGAGAAAATTATAACCTGTTACTGAAAATGTCTATATAGTACTTTTCAATACCGTGGTTCTTAATGTTATTCACAAGCAGATGGAATTTTTCTCATCCTTAAACGCAAAGGAAGAATATAATACAGATTGTTGTTATAAAAGTCCGAGAAGTAGCCACAACTTAAACCTAACCATTTTATACAAGTTGGTTTTCAAGTTGTAATTGATTTTACTTATCAATCCCGAAGCTGTGTATGAGGCCATGATAATCAAAAAATGCCCCATTAAAACGTTAAAAGCATGGCAACCCAATTACAGATTTACCAATATTTTTAAAATAAAGCCCGCTGTCATGTTTTTAGAGGCCTCGAAGTCTGAGTGGGGGTTGGCGAGCGTAGCTCGCAGGGGGTAGACCCCCTAGTAGTAATATAAAAATGAAAGAAGTCCGCAAAAAACTGCTATTGACAAATATGGTACTGAACCAAAAAATAATTGAAGCATAGAAAATCGTGGCACCAAGAACATTTCATGAACTTAATTCTAGTGTGATGGTTCCCAAACTTTTGGACTCGCGGAGCCCTTTTTGGGAAGAATTTTTAAGGCGGAGCCCATTAACCCCACAGTACTCTATGGTTTACAAATTGTTTTTTTTAATGCCTATGGAGCAGAGAAAGATCTGCTGTATAAGAGTCCGAACCAGTAGTTTCCAACATGGGGCCAAGGTTCTCAGTTTGGCCCTTTTTTTGATACAGGAATTCTGTATTCATACTAGAAAATTTGAAAATCAAATTTTCTATTGTTTAACCCCTAAACAGTTTTATTTAATATTACCATTATTGGACGAAATAAATTAAACATAAGAACCAAAAACCCCTTTTTTTTGTATTAAAATACCTGCCTTGTATAATCGAGATAAGTTCGCCAAATACAGCAAAAATTATAGTTAAAAATTTGTGGTTTCTGAGAGCTTTTAGTAACATAGAAAACAAACTGTTCTAACCCGAGCGACTTTCGAGCAAACTGTTAAGGGGTTAATGACATCCATTTGTAAAATACAAAAAATTCTTTCGGGGTTTCCATTATGAACTCGGAATTAAAGATCAAAATGGTAACCCTGTCTGGGTCATGCTTACGTAAAATTATTATTATTTATGGGGAAAACCACACACAGAGAGACAAAAAGGTAAGTTGTACAGCTTTCGTTTACAAAGAGAGACTTCTGTATAATCCCATTAGACTACTCGCGAAAAGAAAGAAAATGCGTAGGCCCTGTCGCCCATAAATAACACGTTTTCGATAGTCCCGCCCACCCGTAATAGAATCATGCGATTACGGATTCTTTTTTCGTTCTTCTTTACGTTTCTAGTACTTCTAAACATGCAACAAAAACGAATCTCCTCTGAGCTTCTTCTTTTGAACCATTTAAAAAAAATACATTTAGAAGCAAATAATCGTTTTAGTGTTTAAGTGGACGGAGCAAAATTTATAACTTATATTGTTAGGTGCAGCATCGTTCACTTTTTTTGGATGTTTTATTTGAAGTATTTAGCTATTAATTATAGTTTTGAAAGAAACTTTCTTTCACCATTGTTTTTGCCTCAAAATTTGTTTACGGTTAAAAACTACACATGCTAAAAAACTGCAACTAGTAGAAAAACTTTACTAACAAAACGGGATATATGGGTGGGGTTAAATTTATGTCAGGGCGGGTACTCATTAAAGAAAAGTCTAATCAAGGGGTGGAGCTGAGCATAAGTTTAGATTGTTAGTGTGATGACAAATGTAAGAAAAAACAATATATATTTTTTAATTGATACAGCCTTATTTCTAATAGGAAAATGTGACATCATAACATGAGTTACCGTATAATCCAATATACTCTCATTCTAAAATAAATAATCAATAATCTCTTTAAAAAGATTTTTAGCAATTTCTAGACTTCTTGAATTATGTAATTTATTACGATATTATAAAAATTAATTCACTATTCATAATAATCTCTTTTATTATATATGGTCTATACTTAAAGTTATCGGATGATCAGTTTTTTTTAACAAAAAAAATCGCAATTATTATAAATTTGCTTTTTAAAACAGATTAATAATAATTAAGCAAAACAAGATATTGGAAGTCTAAAAAAATATTCAAACTATACATACAAATGAAAAGTTATCAGTCTGGAGCTCTTATGAAGAAAAAGAAAACAAGAACTCTTGAGACTATATAAATAGAAGTGTAAAAAACAAAGTCTTTTTTTTTCTTGCTAAAACATAAGTAACTACCATAAGCAAAATGATCAGCTCAATATAACCGCTAATTAGAATAAAAATGTTTCTCAGAAATGTGTCTTCAATTAAATGTTACAATAAAATTCGAACTATCCGGTGTTGAGGCGATATTATTGAAATCACCAAGAACAACTAAATAGTGTTAACATTATTAATAGGAGATTGTAAAGTTAAAATAAAAACACTAAGTATTACAGTAATAAAAATTTTGGAATAAATTATAAGTTACAAGAGAAATTTGATTACAAATTTTAACTATAAAATGAAATTTACAGCCCAAGCAATTCTGAAAATGAAAATAAATATTCCTTTCGTAAATACATATGTTCCATTTTCGCGAACAAGGTGTCAAAATTAATTACAACTTTTGAAAAACTGAATAGGTTAAAAAAAAGTGAAGTAGTTTTGAATTTTAAACTGAAATAGAACATGAAATTTGAGATTAAACTTCTTAAATTAAAAAATTAACGAAATGCAAAAACAAATTATAAGTCTATCATTGCAACAATCAAAGCTTAACTAACACATTTATCAGTAAATATAGCAAGTAATGAAGTATAAAATACCTCATTTTAAAGATCGCAAAAAATGAAGCGAAAACAAATAAACAATGTGATACACAACTACCTCATTAGGAAGTTAGAACATCGTTACTAAGCAAAAAAGAACTAAGTATAAACATATGAATAGGCGGAGTTCCAAAGAAAAAAACTTTTTCTCTTTTGTTCGGCAAGCAGAGATAATAGTACTGGCGTGCATTTGCTCTTTCGATTCACATTGTGCATTCGATTCAGATACTATTTCTTGTAGCTTATTTTGAATCGAATTTTTAAAACACATTAAATGCAGAAACATAAAATAAAGTAGTTCAAAACAAAAATATTATATAGAAAATTGATACATGTATAATGCAAATTTTTATACGATTTAAAGGAATATATTATAATATTTTTCAACCCAGTGATAGATGTATTTATTTTTGACACTCACAAATTCCTACACACTTTTAAAAAATTTTCCCATTGCAATATGTTAATTTCTTTGATGTTTTGTTTATTTTCCTGGAATGCCGCGGAGCCCCTGAAAAGTATACGCGGAGCCCTAAGGACCCCGTGGAGCACACTTTGGGAACCTCTGTTCTAGTGCAATGATTATAATGGTCCATCCCCTGCGAAAAAAAAATTGCAAGGTCGTTTCAAATGGAAGTGGCCCAGTTTGCACTAACTCAGACTTGTACCAAACATACCGAATCATGTCGGAGTATTGCGGAGCACTAAACTGGAAATGGACAAGTGACTGGAGTTTGATGATGTTCTTTCGTTGAAAACGTAATGACTCCGCCTTCCATCCTATTAAATCAATAAATTAGTAAATTTTACGACTTTATATCTCCATAACGGGGAGACGAGGACAAATGATTTATGAGTAAAAAAAAACACGTTTCACAATGCTCTTTAGATTGCTACTGATTTAGATTTTTTTTCAATTTTATACTAACGGTGTGGTTTCCTGGTAAGAATCATCTCTTCGTATCTGGACAGGAAAACACCCCAAAAAAGTCTCCTACGCATGCGCCAGCCGTGAACATATAAAGGATTATTTCTATGGAGGTATTATACTTGAAAGATTTTATTCATGCGCAAATACGTCGATTTCGTGCTGATCTTAAAATGTTACCCTTGCGTTTTAATATATTTGATTTTAAAGAACACTTTAAAATTTCTGAAGTATGTTATTTCACATTTGTTGCATTTCTTTTATTTATTTACTAAGAGTCAGAGAGCACAGTTATAGATTTAATAGAAACAATTACCTTTCCATTTTATTATTATTATTTCAAGAAAGTAAAATTTATATATATATATATATATATATATAAAATGAAAATATAAAATAATTAATTAACAGACACTTTTTGGTTAAACTGAAAAATTAAAAAAGGACATGTAAATATAATAAAACGCAGTGTAACGATTCCGGTGTGAACCCATCCATCTTACCAGTCGGCAATAAGATGGAGCCATGTTAGGCTTAATTTGCATTTGAGATGTGTATGAGAAAACGTATCCACCTAAATATAAATATCTTCTACCTCAAATCTCTCTGTTCAGCATTTTTTTCTATAAAACGTTCAAAAATAACTAAATTTCCATGATTTGGGAAATCTCCTAGACGCTAAAAAATTTCATACCAGATCCCCTTTTTCCGCCAACAACGGTTTGTTTTGAAAAATCCTGAACTGCGCCTGCGGTTGGATGGTTTACTAATACCCACGAAGGTGCGTTCATATTTCGTAACCGGTCGTATTCACTCGCGATTCGGCAGTTTTCTAAGCAGTATTTCGTCGTGTGGCAACAGTTTACGGACTAAACTCTTTTCTTTAGGGAGTGAGAAGTCTTCAAAGGTTAACTGGATTGAATTTAATGTGAAAATTTGTGAGAATGATCGGATAGATTGAAAAAATAAAAATGAATTTGCTTAAATTAAAATAAAACTGAAAAAAAAATTCTTATTTAATGATTTTAAATGAAAATGATTTTTTTAATTTCTTTGAATTTTGAATAATAATAAAAAGATCGTTTAGAATCATGAATAGGATAGTTCCAAAAGACGTTACAAATCAACCGTTGAAGGTCAAACAACCGTTGGAGGTCAAACAACCATTGCACGGCAGTTGTGATTGGTAGGTGTGGCGATTATGGACGTTGCTGGATATCAATCGAGCAGTTGTGATTGGCGGATGAGAAAGTCATCAGCTGATTGCAACTTCCCTATATAATTATAAATTAGCAACTAATTTTTTAATGATTTAAATTATTTTTATTATTAATTTTGAAAGGGAAATATTTGATTTTGTGTAAAAATTACTACATTCTTTTAGATTTAGAATAACCTCTAAACGATTGTTTTCGTATTATTGAGAGCGAAAATTAATACCTATAAGAAACTTACCATAATTAATTATTGAGATCTTAATTAATTGTTGAGATCTTAATTAATTATTGAGATCGTGATTAGGATTAAGATTTTAATTATTGAGAAAAATATTTGGAAATTTTTAGCTGAAAAACAAAAATAAAGAAAAAGGTTACGTTTCGTAAAATTTACCATTAACCCTGAACTTAATGGTTCAGGTCAATATTCCTTATTGTGGATAAATAGTATATGAATATTTTTATCAATTATTTCAAATTTTAAGTGAAAACCCCGATTACTACCTACTGTCCTAGGACGGGTATTTACACTAGAATTAAATATATATGGGATTGTAACAGCGCACTTAGGAAGGGAAGGGTTGTTTTTTTCTTTTTATTTTAATCCTTTAAAGGGCAGTGGAATGTTTTTATGCCCCTAAATTTTAACCCCAAATGCTGCAATTACGAAAAGAAGTTTGGAATAAAAATTTCCTTTTATTACGCATTTGAAGAAAAGCTTAAACTAATTTTCACATAAATTTGTTCGTAAATTCTTATGTCATTCAATCAATTCACTATTTTAGCAATAGAAGCCCCCGAAAAGTTTAAAATGCCGATGTAATTCTAACTTTTTTCTCGTGAAATATCTTAAACTCTCTTCCCTTATCATTTACTTATACAAACGAATGAATCTAAAGTGCTAATCAGTCTACCTGAAATTTTATCTCCATCTAACGTTCCTTAAATAATAGTTATGTTTTTTTTGTTTTTTTTTTTTTTTTTTACACATGGGTCATTCTTCAAAAAAGAGCATATTTAAAAAAAAAAATCTTAATTTTAAAAACTTTTTTTGACTTAATTTTTTTCCCGGGTTTTATAAACAAGTGAAGAACACTAATAAATCTATGGTCCTGTTAAATTCATTTTATTTATTTAATTAAAAAATATTTTAAAAATTTACCGGTAACGGAGGTGAACCTTTGGTAACGGAGTGGAGATGTATATTATTATAAATGTATATATTTATTAAAAGTAACTAACAATTCCTAAAATTAACACAGGAAATTTTATTACAGTAAGTATAGGGGTAATATATGGGTGTATTTTTTATAGTGGGCCAAAATGGATACTGACATTTTCAAAAAATAAAATTTAACTTGGAGCGTATTCAAAGTCATTTTTATTATCACCTATGATGACAAATTATGTAGTATGAATACTTGAGCTACATTTTCTAAATAAGTTTGTTAAATCAATTGGGTGACGTTTTTAAAACAGTTGTTTACAAAAGTATTAGATGAAGAATGATATATATTTTTAAGTATATAAAAGGGGCTGAATAAATTCTTAAGAAAAAAGTCTTAAAACAATCTACATGAATATATTTTTCACAATTGAGGATGATCATTCCATACTGGACACACCATTATTATATTTTAACCCTTTCAGGGACAAAGTACTTTCCGTACTAAAATGTTGAAATAAATGACTGGCACCGGAGTTTATGAAAACATTTATTTGCAAGTAAGTAAAAGGCTATATTTCACATACATATTAAATGGGAAAGATTCTAGCAAAATTCTGGTGTCATTGTTTCGTTTGGGAATTAAACTTAAGTGGTTTCATAAACATACCACTGCCCCTGAAAGAGTTAAATAAGAATTTTATGGGTATAGAAAGGAATATAACACATTGAAATAAAAACAAATACATATACTGCTCCAAAATTTTATATTTTAAAAATGATCAAAAACAAAATTATCAACAATCATTATAAACTCTAATTAATCTTAAAATTATAATAAATTATTTTTAAAATTCTAAATTATATAATAGTCGTCTTGCACTTTTTTTGCTTACTTCGAGTAAAGAAATTTTGAGGATTAAATCAACAGAGGTAAATGATTAAAACATAGCTAGTGAAAGCCATGAAATGTTTGATAGCAACAAAAATAAAAATCTGGGCTACAGTTGATCAATCCAGTAACAGAAATAAACTAGATCAGCATTTATTATACACTGTTACTTAAATAATTATTAAGTAAACAATTAATTTTCATTTTGATTAATTTTAAGTACTCATATTTAATTTAATCTCCCCTCCATTTCACTTTCTCACCTCCGTGATTACTATAGGTAACGGAGGTGAGAGTAATGGAGGCGAGGATATTTCATATAATGGTGCACTGTTTGTAAATATTTGAATTGAAACTAATGTCATTTACACAGTATTGTATGTGTTGCAATATCTTTTAAATTCAAATGTAAAATAAATAAATATAATGCATTGCTTACCTTTCACTGGCAGTAATGGAGTGGAGTATCGTATCCCAAGAGACAAAATACAGAAATTCTGTTTATTTGTATAAAATAAACTTAAACTGAGAGCAAATGGCAGATCTTCCCCACAAAGCTAACAAAGAGGAGTCTTTTCCTTTGTTATAATGCAAATTATTGACAAGTACTGCGATTTATGAATGAATGTTTGAAGCTAAAGCCTGATAGTAATGGAATTGAGAATTTCATTTGGGACAAACAAAAGGATACCTTAAAAATGCATTTGCAAAAATTCTTTAATTTATTAAAACCAATTTTTAGATTGGCCAAGATTTATTTAAAAAGGAATTCACAATATGAAAAACTATTTAACATTTAATTTATTTCCCTTTGTAATAGAAGAATTTTTAAAAATGTGATTGGGGACAAACCACGGAGGTGAGGTTTCACATGTATTACTTAATATTAAGACATAAAATGAAATAGCTATAGAATAGTAAATTGTATAAAAAGATTCTATACTCTTTAAATATTCATAACAATAAAAAAAAATCACAAATAAATAAAGCAAAATTTTAAAAATGATGCTAGGACTGTAATCAACCTTTTTTTGGAGAATGACCCACATACAGCCTCTAAATCTTGGGCCATAAAAGGAGAGGCATGCAGAGCCTGTATTGTGAAATGTTATTGAAATTTTCCTTATCTTTATTAATTTTGTATAAAAAAAATCGAATAAATAACTAAATATTAAATATGAAAATAATTGATAAGATAATGAAACATAAGCATAAAAAAGTTGATTGAAAATTAAAATGTTTTTATTTATTAAAAATATACACTTTTAAAATAAAATAAAGGATGACATGGTAAGGTTTTGTTTATTATGCCTTTAAAACGGTTTATCGAAAAATAACTGAAATATCCCCAAAAAATTTGCCTCCTTTTCCACAATCGCCAATGCTCAACATTAATTATTTAATTAAAAGATACCACCTTCGTAGTATAGTTTCTGTCAATGAATATGAAGCACTGCATAACATGCAACATATATGTAGCGTCTGGGGGTTTCCTAATCTAATTACTAGTACGCAGGTGCGGAATTCATGATAAATCATTTTACGAACAATCGAATTCATTATTTAAACATGTTGAAAGCTACATGAATATCAAAAAATAAAATAAACACACATCTTTTATTTTAAAACTTACACCGTAAAAGTTTCAAAGAATAGTTATTTATAATAAATATTTTTTTTTGTTAACGTTGGTCACAAAATCGAAAATAAGTTTCACATTTCAAGAAAATCGTCAGCCTTTTAAATCGGCAGACGATACAATAGAAGCAAAGAAATTTCCTTCCCCGTAGCTGCGTTGTGCGCTCTCAATACGAGGTGATTTGTTATTGCATTCCAAAACATTTTGTGGACAATTAGGAGTATTATTAACCAATTCAAATAACCACACTCTGTACCTTGCTGGTGTTCAGATTTCGATATTTATCATTAATCAGAAAGGCAAGTTGTCTCTGGAGTTCGGGTGATATAAAGACTTTTTAAAATTTATTCAAATCGCCCTTTCATTGTTGCGTAAGAATGCGCTTTCACGTGTTTGATACCAGTGTACAATGCAATCATCGAAATGTCATTGCTCAAACTCAAAAACAATGCCTTTAAATTTTTTTCTCAGATGATGCTGTTTAACTAACAACAATTTCCACCAAATATTAGCTTTTAATAAATATTAATATTACTTTTGTAATATTTACTTATAAATGTTATATCTTTTGAATTTTCTAAAATGCCACATTTCTTCAAAATGCTGCACCAAATTCGATTAATAGAAATATATCATAGAGTAGAGTTATTGAAGACTTTGAACTCACTTAAGGATACTTAATTAAAGCCGCGTATAAAGTACTAATGGCAACCACTTCCTATAAGTACTTTAGAGACAACTTTGAACTTAACTCTTGAACTATTAAAGTAATTGGTGTATTTTCATAGTTTTCTTTCAGTAACAAACGTGACATATAACGATAGTATTAAAAAAAAAAAGTGAACTCACATAATTATTTACAAATACACGTGTAAAATTGCATTATAAAAGCAAAATTTGGACGGAGCTACTCTGATATGCAACTTGAAGAAAATTAGTACCAATTTACGACTTTTTTAAAATCTGATGATATTTACGAGAATTTCTGAATAGTAAATTCGGCTTATTTAATCTGTCATGAAATAAGGCGATTTTTACGATTCAGAAGAATTTTACTTCATAAGTTCGTATAGCAATACTATTATCTCTTAAGAAGTTAAAACTCATAACAAAATTCTAAGGTCATATTCGATTTTATCGACCCAAAATTGGTAAAGATTGACTATAGACTACAGAAAGGAAAAACTTACTTACAGATATCATATAAACATCGTACAGGTTTTTGCTACAGTAAAACCTCCATTATGGACATCTCTATTTAACGAACACTTTACAAATCCCCACTCCCAAAATCGAAACTTTTGTTTGCTTAACCCTTTAACGGATGAAGCACTTCAATTGCTAAAATGTCGAAATAAATTATTGACACTGGAAATTATAAACAAATTTATTTTTATATAATAAAAAAGCGATATTCCACATACATAATAAATGGAAAACATTTCTATTAAAATTGTGCTGTCATTGTTCAATTTCGTAATTAAAGTTTTGTGATTCCATTGGTTTCCTAGGGAAACCAATAAACGTTAAAGGGTTAACCTCTGAATAGCGGACAGTAGTTTTGGTGATCAAGGATGAAAAATGATTTTTTAACGAGAAAGAAAATGGGAAAAAAAGTAAGAAGCCTCGAAATTTATCAGGGCAATGTACCAGGGGTCACAAATTTTGTGACTACAGATAAATGTACGGGGTGGTCTCAGAAAAATCCCTAGTGGTCTGGCCAATCCCTGAATATAGTATGTACTTTGTATCGACTGCTGTTTGATTCTTCAGATTTAATTGACATTCATTATTCAAATCTTCAAAATATGTTAAAACCATTATTATCGTTTTCTGAATATATTGAGTTCTACGTATTCTGAATTTACTGCACCTCCCACTGAATATTAGGCCTGAGCGCTGACACAAAAATTGATCCAGTCGTAGGCGGAAATTTTTCAGCGTGCGTACGGTCCCTTAAAATTCAATACCAATAATTTCTAAAAGTTTTCTCCGCTTTATTTGTCCGAGATTCAATAACTCAAAGAAAACTTTTAGAAAATACTGGGGTGTAAAATTAGGGGACCGTACAAAGGTTTTACGAAATCGGCCCAAGAGCGCCGCCATTTTGTGTCAGTGCTCAGGTCTAGTGTTCAGGGGGAGGTGTGTAGTGTCTTGTTTGTCATTAACGTTTAGAGAATGGCCTCAATACGAAAGCAATTAGCTTTAACCCTTTAACGGGCGGTGGTCACAAAAAAGGACACCTAATTTTAATTCCAAAACTGACAAACGGCACCAAAAATATTTAATCAAAATTTTCCTTTTGTTAAGTACCGGAAACTAAGCAAGTTTATATTTTCTAATGAATTCGTATGTAATTTCTGGTGTCAGTCCATTATTTCATCATTTTACAAACAAACTTACTCCGCGCCGGAAAGGGTTAAAGGAAAATTTGAAATTGTAAGTGTAAGAGAATCTGAAAAACAGAAATTGAGTTTACGGATACTTGCCGAAGGTTTTAAAATAGGTAAAACACAAGTGGGAGAGATTTTACGAAATAAAGAAGAAATAAGGAATTTGTGTATTACTAACTCTAACGAGAACACCAAAAATGTGAAATTGAGGTATACCGATTCCATTGAAATTGATTCTATAATTCTGAATTGGTTTCCTTCACTTCGTTCAAAAAATTCTTATCAGTGGGCCTTTCATTCAGGAAAATACTTTAGAAATCGCCAAAAAACTCGGATTACATGATTTTTAGACTTTGAGAAAAGTCTAAAAGTCTAAAAGCTGGAAAAGTTCCGGTCTCGGCACAACATCTCTTTCAAAACAATATGTGGAAAAGCAAAATCTGTAGCTCTGAAAAAAGCATACGGGCTTCTTTCATTTTTATATTATGATATCTAAATATGTTTTGTATTTCATGTTAATTTTATTATTAAAATTTCAAAAAACCATGTCTTTTTCTCTTAATGAAATAAATAAATTCGCAAACTTTATGACTTTATATCTCGATAACGAGGAGACGAGGGCAAATGATTTATGTGTCAAAAAACACGTTTCATAATTCTCTTTCGATTGCTGCTTACTTTGATTTTTTTTTCATTATTACACAATGACGTGGTTTATTGGTTAGATGGACTTATAATGAAGTCTTAATTAAAACTATGATTAAAATTAACCAGATTTATGAATCAATTTATTTTAATGCAACTAACAACAACTACTTGGGTATAAGTATAAATATATCCGACCTTGAGAGAAGCGGTCGAAACTGCAATATAGACTGGAAAAATTAACCTTAAACAAAATTATGCTTTGTTTCATTCATACCTGTTACTAAAATTTGATCTACATCGATTTATAAAAACAAGGTCATGGAAGAATATTTGATACTCGGAATAAACAGTACTAATTGGATGGAAACACGCACCATTATTCTTTTATTTTAAGTTTTACATAGTATGATAGAAAAAGTAACGTTAAAGCTGACATAAACGTTATTGATTATTTTTGTAAAGTATTGGGCTGTTTCTGCTCAGAATTATCGATTAATCGTTTAGCGGCAAGATGGCAGTTTAATACTTATTGTAGCATCATTGTCAAAGACGTTTCCTGACAATGAACATATAATTATGAGTATAAAGCAGTTCTACAGATTGGCATGATCAGAATCATATGTTACCTTACAGAGCCAGATTACCACAGGGGCAAAATTACACCAGTACATTTGAATATAAATTTTCACTTTATTTAAACTCCTTATTCATGCAGAATTTCTGTCATAAATTGGACAAAAAAAATTGTTTTTACTAGTGGAAGTTTGCCCCGCACGTAATCGGACTCTGATCTTCTAGCCTGTCTTTGACAGCACTATTAAATTTAAGAGCGATATATCTTGTTCAGCATACGATTCAATGATTCTCACTTAAGATAAAAATAACAATCGTATTGATATAGAAATGTGATTTAAACGCTTTTATAAACTGTAACACGAAAAAATATTTATGGAGATTTATTAAGAAACCGCAGAAACACCATAAAAAAGAATCTTTCATTTAAGTAGCCTGTAAAACAATGACCAGCAATATTCATTGCGCGCTGCATAATTATTACAATTAAGTTTCAATAAATTTGCATAATGTGATAAATTATTAAATAATTTAAATAATTAGAAATAATTGAAAAATACACTGTTAACAGATTATAAAACCATTTGTCTAGAATAAAAATTGTATGAAAATCAATATGATTTCCGTTCCAATGATAATCTCGTTTTTTTTCCTCTCAACCTCAAACACTTTGTCTTTCATTGAAGTTTCACTATGTTTTTGAATTCTGTTTCAGGCATATTCTGCCAATCTCTTACAATGTACACTTCCGGTTCATTAGCAGAAAAAACTTTTTGTTATAAGCATGATCTCTGTGAATTAAAGTACTTTAAATGTTTTCCGCCGGGTTCACATGTGGATTTCGAATGGGCCATGGAAAAACATCAGCTTTTTTAACACTTTCCAACATAGTCGAAAAGTGTTTACGCTTTTATCACAATTTTTAATAGAATTTTCGACCTTATATAAATTCAGAAAAATATTACAAATTCTGTAATTAAACGAGGTGTTTACAATTTCTGCTATTTAAATATTAAATAGAAATATTCTATTAAAAATTGTGGTAACAGCTTACGAACCCTGTTTGAAACATTTTTTTTTTTACTTATAATGTATTTTAAATTTAACTTATTTTTCCTTCGTTAACGATCTTTGAACGAAAACGAAGGCATTTTTATATGCACACCTGACAATTCAGTTTGTTTATACCTAGCGCTATATTATGACAAGCAGTACATTTTTTATTATAATATCAGAAACGTATTACTCCCAAAACAGTGCAAACTCGCCAAAATTGGTAGGACTACTTGCTGTAAACTAGAGCATGTGTAGGAGCATTGTCCATTACCAGGAGGCACTTAAGGGCAACTGATTATCTTGGAGGTATTTTTTCTTACTCGGGCCAAACACTTCATTCATCTACTAATTGAAAATTCGCTTCGTGACCCGTGCTTTCTTGTTTGCTCTCCTCATCCCACACAATTTACTTTTAATCACATTGTTTCTACTAAAAAAGCTAGGAGTTTCTGACTGGTACACCAGTAACAGGGCTTCACTTTACAATCACCACTAGAATTACCACAAAACAAAAGTTTTAGCCTATCTTTCATAAGCTAATGTCCAAGCAGTGCGTTTTCCTCTGGTGTAATGAACGCCCTCTTTGGCATTTTGCTCCAAAAGAGGCCGATTTCATCACAGTTGAAGACTTGTTGGGGAATGAATACATCCGCTTTTACGTAATCTTTGAATTCGGACACAAATGTTTCTGCCCCAGACTTGTCCGCACTCGCACCTTCGCGTCCTAGTAACACTGTGCATGCCAGTGCGACTCTTGAATTTTGCGAACCAGCCTCTGCTGGCCTTAATATCACCAAGACTAGCACTCGTCCCAGGCATTTTCTGAATGAGATCGAACTGTAATAGTCTGCCCTTTTCACATATGATGGCTTCTGAAACAGAATCGCCATCTGACTGTTTTTGATTGATCCAAATTAATAATAACTGTTCAACATCTTCAGTTGTTTGCGATCTCTGTTTCGTTAGCACATTCGCTCCTTTCGCTACATTAACCTCCTATATTGATTTCCTTTTCGTCACGATTTTCCATACATGTGTCCGATTTCGCCATCTTAATGCCGCTCATGTATGTTTGAATAATTTCCTTCTTAAACTCGATCGTGTTCCTGGCCTTCTTCTTTGAAGGACTGCTGACTCTGGAAACTTTCTTTGGTCCCATGACGGAGCTACTCAGAATCAATAAAAAAACCCACAAAAATACAATGTAAATAAACGAAATTGTTTGCCTAGACTCGCGGGGTGATGCACACACGACGAGAAACAACGTCACACTGAGCAGGAAAACGCGCCCCCTTTGTTTACAGGAAAATGTAGCGAGGTCACGTGAGTACGCGGACGAAATCTGAGGCAACAGACGAAAACCGAGACACATTTTTCGCTGAAAAAAATCGTCGAAAACCGAAACTGACGATAACAGAAATCAACGAAAACCAAGATATTACTGTATTTTGACTTCGTAAATACCACATTTCCACCGGAATTTCGGAATAAAGCTTTACTTTTATAATGTGCGTAAAGAAACTGCTGTTACACATTTAGAAATAAATTTCAGAGGTGCCAACCTCTCATTAATATTCCGTAATATGTGGGTTAATTTGACCCAGGTTTAACACGTTTCGCACCAGAATTAAAAAAAAAATTAAATTAAATAAATTCCACGTAAAAACATGAAATTAAATAAATAAAGATTCATCCAATAATTTTTCTGATTTGAAGAGTTGTTAAATTAACCCACATATTACGGAGTATTAATGAGAGATTGGCACCTCTGTAAATTTGCTTGTAAATTCTGTTTACATTCGATCATTTCAACATTATAACAACTGAACTACACCTCAGAACTTCCCAGATGACCTAATACTTCATTCATTTCAATAAAAAAGTTCGAAAGTTGATATTTTCGCAAAATGAAGGAGTTGATTCTCTACAGACAGCTGTTCATTACAGACATGTTCAGTTTCACAGGTTCTGTTGTATTTCGTACATAGTAAATTTGAGTTTCTTAAATATGTATACTGTTTATATAGATACAGATAATACAGGATGGATACAATACATTTTCTTGGAATCGTAAATATAATCGATTACTTTAAAAAAAACGCAATACAATCAATACAAGCAATTTTTGGTACATGCAAACACACTCGTTATCAGATTTCTTTTCACTTAGAGACAAAATATCAATAATATTGAGTTTTTGTCAGAAGAAAATAATGACTGTAAATATTTCTTTTTTCATTTACATGCAACGATTTTTATTCTCGAAGATAAGGTGCAACCTGAAATTGTTTTTCAACAATGTAAAATTATCGCTGTATCTTAGGTAACAAAAATGCCACATAACACAGTAATAGGTCTAAATATAAGTTTCGCATTATTTTAGGAAAGTTAAAGATCATACATGTATGCATATATATATATTATTTCTGTTTTCAACAGCCCATTTTCAATGAATTTACGAAACGCGCAACAACGAATGAGGTATGGAATTCGAAAGATTTTTGAAGCTGCTCCTGGCAGCAAAACACCATTTCGTTAATACATGTTTTGTTAAAACATTGCTGTTAATCAAAAATTAGTATTGTTTTCAGAAAAAAAAGGTTTTTCTCAATTCATTGTTGCCACGAAAATAAAATACTGCATTGCATCATGCTCCGCAATGGTTATAAATTAAATAAATAGAGCAGAAAAGATAAAGCGTAATGTTTCCGTACGGGTTATTTTTATATTTAAGCGAAATTGAAATTGAAATGTTTGTAAGAAAAAGAAACCATAGATCGATCGGTAGAAGCCGTGATATTTCACGTGTAGCCTAAAAGGTATGCTTTGTTATATTATATTATTTTGTATTTTATGTGTAATCAATTAATTTTCTTTGTCCCATGTTTTCCCGAAGCGGATGACGTTATCCTCTATTGCAGTTAAAAATATGATTGATAGTTTTTTTTCCGTGTGTGCCTTTTGCTATCTTCGAGCATTTTTTCATTAATTTTGATGGAATAAATGAGATGATATTCTGGCGTGACTATTCTGACTTGTTTTTTGCAGATAATTTTACCTTAATTTTTATTGTTAAAACATAGTAGACTGCTGTGCGAAATCCTCGCACGGGTTCACTTGTTGCTTCTTAATTGCTTTGAAAGTACAACTTAATTTCTGTGTTGTAAACAAAGTACACATAGCTTTAAATGAAGATCATTTAGAGTGTAGTGAATTTTTTCCCCAGAGAGAATTATTTCGCTCAAATATTTTGAATCTAATAATTGTAGGGATGTTAAGTAAGAACACAAGGTGAAAAAGAAAATACAGTTTAAAAAGCAAGTCATATGAGGTCTGGTGAATTTCTCGCTCAATTATCCTTCTATATTAAAAAAAAGTAATCTGGAACTGAGCCAAAAACGATTTTGAAATGAACCAATCAAATTCTGCGTAGATATTCCGGGTTATTCTCATCGCTTTTTTACTAGGGACTTTTTTGAGAAGCGATAACTTTTTTTCTAGCCATCCTACGGATTCGAAAATCATACCACCAGACGCGAAATATAACAAGCTTTCAGAAATTAAAAAAATTATCACGGTCGGACAATAAAAACTCAAAAAATTCTTAATAAACGAGTAAAAAATCTTTTATTAAAAAAGTCATTTTTTTATATTGTTGCCAATTTCTAAATAAGCGCAAAGGATTATGTTTTATCTCAAATAAAAAATGTATTTGCGCGAGACTATTAAAAAAAATAATCAATAATGAAAGTTTAAAATAATAATTAAATGATCACGTGTTGAAAGCAGGAAATAAAGAAAATTACGTCATAAAAATTGTGTTTACACATGAATATTAAAAATAAAAAAGATGAATTAAATGAAAAAACATTATAACCAGTTAAATGAAAAAGCATTATAACCTGATTACAGAAGGTAGTCGCCATTCGTGATATCATCATCATCATCTTTTTAAAACTGGATACATTACCAGGTTTTAAGAGGCTGTGAAATCAGAACGGGGGTTGATGAGCGTAGTGAGCAGGAGGCAGAGCCCCCTAGTTTTAAATAAAAAAATACTCTCAGATCTTTACGTTGATCAACAAGCATGTGTGTAATGATAAATATGTGAACAGAGATGGATAAAGTATTTTGTGAACGGGCAAATCAGTAACCATTTCAAATTCATAAAAGCATGCTTGTATCTTTGCATGACTCCAAAATAATTTTAAATTATGCACATATTAAACTCTAGGATCACTTAGAAAGACATTTACACCCGCATAAATGAAGGGTATGATAGGTACACTCGTGAAAAAAAAAAGTGACCACTCGCTAATAACTATATCGCAAATCATCCTATGAAAATGTGACTGGAACCAAGCAAAGTGTGATTGGTAAGACCGTGTGGAGTAATAACGTCTGCCAATTAATACTAAAGATTGCAGAGGGGGTCATCTACATACAGAAATTGTAACAAACTTTAAAATGTTCTAAAGAAACATCTAATTTTGACATCATATCTGGATTAATTCGGTGAATTTATCTTTGGATATCAATCGGGAAGCCATTAGATCAAGTAGTTTAGAAATTATGCAGGTTTAAAGTTTGAATCTTAATTTTTAATTTCGTAATTTTTAGTCCATACCTACCAACCTTCCGGAATTTTTCCAATCACCGAAAACCACAAGTTTTCTTAAATAAAATCACTTAACCTTTAAAACCTAAATAAAATAACCTTTCAAGAGCTAGGTATTTCTGTTGCGAAATATTAAAATGATCGATTGGCACCAGGATATAGAAACAATCTTATTTGTAATAAATAACAGATTTTTTTAAATTCCTACTATTAGCTCACACTCTCTCTCTATATATTTTGTTCAAATTTTCAATCGTTAATAAAATATTTTCTATTCATCCACTCAAGTTCAAATAATTTTTTTTAAACTTGTAGTGGATGACACTTTATGTTAATACAGTTTTTTCAAATATTAATTCATTAATTAAATTTTATTAATTAATTTTAGTTTTAAATGGGAGAAAAAAATTCCTCCCATTGTTTTCATAAATGAAATGAAAGATTTATCTCAAATTAGTGATGCCACAGAAATAAAATACCGCAACGATGATTATAAAATAACGTTCAATAAAGATAACGTGGGACATTAATGCTGCACGGGTTTATTTTATATATTTATGATTAAAAAGTAGGAATTGACTTAAATTTTTTTTATATTACTTGTTTTTTTTTTTCACGTAAGATATAAAAGCAAAATTTTCATCCAAAATACAGATGAACTGCTATGCTGTGGAATTAATGTGGAATTTATATGGCATAAATGTGGCATTTATAGGGCATAAATGCGGCATAAATGTGGTGTTATAAATGTGACATTTGGAAATTAAAATTAAGTGGGACATGTATGTCCCATCGCCCTTCAAAGTGTTAAGGGGCATCCCAGTTTATGACAGCTTCGCGACTAGCCTAGAAGTAGTGAGTTTTATCAATAGTGGATTAATGAGAAAAAGTAAAGCTGCAATTATAATAACTACTGTAGGGTGTACAAGTTTAGGAAAGAAGAGCAGGAAACTTCCAATTGGTCGAATTCAAGAATTCCTTCCACACAAGAATTCCGCAGACTATCAAAGTGAAAATTTATGTAAAGTGATTGCATTAGGAAACTAGTCGTTGGGGGCCACCGTAATATTTACCCATCATGGATATGAATAATATAAAATATGAAAATAATACATATATAAACTATTTATAAAATGCATTTCAATTCGAATAAAATCCTGGCTTGATGACGTCATAAACTTTAAATGCTCTATTACTGAATTGCGTAAAAGAAACATCCTTATAACTCCAAAAATGATAATCATATTGACTAACAGCTTACTGCGTCGAATTAAGCGTCTCATTTCCAATTAAAATATATGTTTGAATTAAAATTTGAATGAAATACAGTGCCATGAAAAATCGAAGAGTGTAGAAAATAGGATTACAAATATCTCGGCAACTCATTATCCGATCGCCTTCATTCTTTATTCAAAATTTATGTTTTTTTATTGTATTTTATATTCACTCCTTAAAATAAACAATTTCGGAATTTTTTATATACCTTTTTTCAGAACGAATATTTCGAGAGTCCGAAAAAATAGTTCCGGGTAATCGAGGTTACTGAAATTCAATAGGCTTCTTCTCATTATTACACACTAAGTACATACCAAATTTCAAGTCTCTATCTCAATTTGTTCGGGTGATAGAGTGTTTACAGACACACAGACAGACGGACGGCAATTTTTTTCCCTAAAAATATGTTTTTCGGAATCTCCAGTATCTGAAACGTCTATATCCGTCAATTTTTTTTTCAATTTTTAAAACGATCACAAGACTTACCCTATACTACGTCTGATGGTTAAGTAAAAAGAGTTGAAAAAAAATTAATTTGGACTAAAATAAAGAAATGAAGAAAGGAATAAAATAAGTTAAGCACTAGCTCAAATGAAGGTGATTATGAAATTGGATTGCGAAAAAAATATGAATTGTAATGTAAGCTATGGATTTTTAAAAATATATATAAATCGAATTCTAAAGCTTTAGATATACGAATCCAACACTACAGCTAATTCGGCCATATAGTTTTCGAGTTATACTTAAAAAACTACCTGCATTGCAATCTGTTTTGCAAAGGTTAAAAATTAATTTGGAGTTCCAAATTGTAAAATTGCATAGTTACTTGACCGAATTATTTCCCGTTTGGTATCCGAAGGTAAAATTTACCAAATAATCCAATAAATTTAGATGTTATTTTTGAAAATTTTAAAGTTAGGTACAAATTTTATCTGTAGACGGCCCTGTTGAATGAATAAAGAAATATTGAAACAAGATAAGTTTTAATAAATATTAAACATATCAAATTTGGTGAAATTTTATTCCATAGAATCCGAGTTAGAGCTATCACATAAATCGTCGAAAATTCAAGACAGCTGTTGAGCAAGAAACACACACCTAATAAGTACAAACCTATGCTATAATAGCTAGTTTGATAAAAAAAATGATGCACTAGCTCAATAGTTTGATGCACAAGTTCAATAGTTTTCATACCAATAGTTTGATAAAAATCCATTATATAGAGGCTGAGATATAATTATCTTGGAAATTGTGAGAAAAATAGCACAGCAGCGCCACCTGTTGGACTATATACATCGAAATCTAATCAGTATCTACTTATTTTAAAATCTAAATGAACATGAAGTTTGGTGAAATTACACCGCATAGATGCTGAGATATAGCTATGACAGAAATCGTGCAAAACACAGCATATCAAGGGAGTGGAAATACTTGTTGAGTAATATACACCAAAACATTATCAGCACCAGTTCATTTTAAGGTCTAACAGACTATCAACCTTTATGAAATTTCGTGCTTTTCCTCTTGAGATAGAGCGGTCACAAATATTATGTCACACACAGACTGACAGACATTTCGATATATATACGTTTTCCAAAAATAGTCAAATTTTATTTAGGCCATTCCAAAACGTATAAAGCCACCAATAAACGGAAGTAAAAAAAATCACGACTCCAATACTTTATTCTTAGACGAAAGTAAAAATGGAGTGACAGGGGCTGTAAATTCGCAAAAATAATCTATGATAAAAAAAACCAAATAGAAATCGGAGGAATACATTTCAAACAGATGTTATTGTATTAAAATCTAACAATCAGTGCTAAAAATGCCCAGAACTTACAGTGGATTTCTTAAAGGTTCGTAAATTTATATACGAAATTGCCATTCAGAGATTTCATGCAGGGACCTATGGTCAGATACAAGGTAGGGTCAAAAAGTTCCCGCAATAGGTCAATTACAAATTATTAAAAAATAGAACAATAATTTTACCTCATTGGACTTCAGAGTACTTTCCACCTGCATCCACACACGTCTTGCAGCTTTCATATAACTATTAAAAACATTCCTTGAATCCAATTTTTGAGACGTCCTTCAGTAGCTTCGTCGCATTTTCGACCATCTCATCTGAATCCATAAAACTGTGTCCCTTCAATTTCATTTTCAGCCGTGAAAACAGATAAAAATCCGCTGGTACTAGGTCGTAAGAATGAGTAGGGTGTTCCAGAGTGGTAACACTGTGTTTGGCAAGGTAATTTTTCACAATCAGAGCGCGATGTGGTGGAGCATTGTTGTGTAAAAGAAACCAATCATTTGTTGCCCATTTTTCAGGTCGTTTTCGTCTGATTGCATCTGGTAGTGTTTAAGGATCTCCAGGTAAAGTTCTTTATTGACAGTTTGGCCTTCAGGAATAAATTCGTAGTGAATGACACCTCGTAATCGAAAAACACATCCAACATCACTTTCCCTCTCCTTTTGTCCAAGTGAAATTTTTCCTTCCTTGGTGATGTTTTTGCTGACCTTTACGAAAACGCTTATGCCATCGTTTCCGTATGCTTTCTTCAGCATCTCGAGTGTCTCAGAAGGCGATTTCTCGAGCAAAACGTAGAATTTGATGTTTGCATGCTGCTCAAAAACGACATTTCAAAATACGACGAATGAAAAATTCGCTTTGTCAGAAATGATCTGCAGCTAACGCCAACAGTACCGGAAATGAATTCTAGATGCCTGTGTGTTTACCTTATCAGTGCTGCCAACCTCCAAAAAAGATATTTCCCCTCCAACGTACACCTGCGTGAATGTAGGCGACCATTCCGGGAATTTATTGACTCTACCTCGTATATGGAAGTTAGTCAAGTCAGAAATAGTGTTGGGTACCTCACACGCAACTCTTTTTATAAAGCAAATTTTGATGGTAAAATCCGCGTGGTATACACGAAAAAGTATGAAAAGATAAGGAATCAAAACTGGAATTCTAAAGATAATTGCATCTATTGTTAACTAGCATACGAACGCTACTAACGAACAAAACCAATACATATTTACGACCGGTTTTTGTCAAAAGGGGTACGCATAAATAAAAAGTCTAAGCAAGGGGTATGTGAGAAAATAAAGGTTGGGAACCCCTGATTTAGACGAAATGTGAATTAAAAATAATTCGAATGTTGCGCTAGTCATACATTTAAAAAAAATGTACCATTAAATGTGTTTGTGCCACCTATGAAAAGAAAAATTCGTTGTCAAGAAATAAATAGAGACTGGGCCAGAGTTACTGCACGTAACGTCAGAAAACATAGTTTTGTGATTACAACATCTTGTTGATAAATAAGGGGGACTTGATGAGCATTTATTGAAAGCACATTAAGTAATTAAGATAAGGCATATTGGCATTAAAATGCATAATCTTTCTGAACAGTTATTTGAGTATTACAGCGTCATCTTTCGATGAATTTTCGTAAGGAAAATTTTGATTCAACAAATGACAAGCACCATAGGCACCTACGTCACGGGGCGAAATAGGCACAAATGAATACTTCTACCACTAATTAAAAAAAAATTGTCTCATTTATTTATTGTGATTAATTAAGACAAAAATAACATTTTAACTCCATGAAAGGCGGTAGGATATTTTTATACCACATAATTTTAATCCCGATTTCTACCAGAATCCTTTGATGAGAAAAAAAAGCCTGTAAAATTGCATATCCTTAAAATATTTTTTCCGAAATTCTAGTGTGAAGTCAATATTACAGAAATTTATTCACTTACTCGTGCAAGGGTTAAAGTTGGTGGTGGAAGTTTGCCTGATTTGACCCCCGTCAAGTCGACACCTATGAAAAGCGCATCATTTGAGTTATCTGTATTTTTTAAATTGCATGTCATACATAATAGCAGTCAGAGCGATTAGACCTAGAGCGTGCCCCATATGCTTTAAATTTGTTAGCAATCACTAGCGCCGCCTTCCTCTTCTGCGATCGGTGAGCAAAGACAAACTTCTGCGTGCGTAGCATATGCAAATTTTGTTCGCATACATGAGCGTTGCTTTACTGTTCTGAGGTCGGTGTTCAAAACCAAAGCGCTGAGTACGCAGCACAAGCAAATTTTGTTCACATACATGAGCCCAGTTTCCCCTCCTGCTGCGAGTTCTCAAAACAGAAGTTTGCCGCAAAACACAAAACAAAAAATCTCTTACATGCCGTTATCCGCCGTTGAAATGACTTGACAAAAGCGTATTTTTTAATAATGTCGGTAATGTTTACCATGTCAGTAATGTTTAAAAGTGTCGGATAAATCCACACTTCACCTAATTATCCGAACAGTTGATGTCGGTTAAGGGGCTTCCGAGTTGCAGACAACTTTAAGCCCAGTCTATTTGGGAGTAGAGTGTCTTGTATTAAATTGAGCCGTTGGGAGAAATTAAGGTATAGTATTAATTACAAGATAAATGAACAATTACAATGAAAAACATAGGTGTAGAGTTAAGAAAAGAGATGATAACAAGTTTGGAATAAAAAAGTAAAGCGAAAGAGATTAAGGATAGAGTCTAAACATTGGGAAGAAGTGAAATTGTATAGCTGTAGTTATATCTAACACCAGTAAAGAAGTTGAAAAAGTAAAAAATAGGGTTCGGAACATGTTCGTGAAACAGCACATAAATGCCAGGTGGTGGAAAGGCGAGCAAAGCGTAAACAAAAGAGGCACTGAAATAATACACTCGATTAATAATTTTTAGTTTCACTTTGTAATTTTTCTGGTTTTTAAGTTTTCTTTTCCCAGCAAAAATACCAGTCATAAGAGGGCGCTAGTTTCAACTTGCGACAACTTTCAACAATTTCTTTTATTTAGGCTTAACATACAGGGTGCGTCAGACAAATGTAGAGTTGCAAAAAACCGGTTTATTCCCAAAAAACCCGGTTTATTCCCAGTTTTAAACCGGGTTCTTTCTAGCCTTTGCAACTCTAGTCAAATGTATACATACACTGTTTAAAGGGTCATAACTTTCTAATTTTTCTTTCCTTTCAAAATGTAAATAATTAGAAATACTGAGTGGACCAAGATTAACTTTTAAAAAAAGAAATGTCTTTTTAATTTAAAATACTATTGTAAGTATGAAAGTGTTGCAGAAGTACAAAAACAATATCGCAGGGAGTTAAAGGCAGATCCACCTATGCGACTTACAATTCATCGGATAAAAGATAAGTCTGAAATGAATGGATGTTCCTAGACAGCGTTCCGGAACTGCAATTGAGCAAGAATGCGCCACAACACCAAATGAATTGTTTGTCGAAGTTTGTGAATCAATAGCCCACCATTATACGCAGTATATTGACCAGAACGGTAATAATTTTGAACATCTATGGCGGAAGGAAAATTTCTACATTTTATGTAGATTCTTTTGCAAGTTTATATTATATGTGTTGTATGTTATAATTATATGTGAATTAAAACTGGAGTTATAATCATTCAAAGTGTGTATACATTTTTTGACGCACCCTGTTTATTGGCATTGGGAGCAGTACAATGCACAACAGAGCTCTCCGAATTGTGTAACTTATAATTGAATGGCTCCATGCAAAAAGGGCTTCAGCCAACTAAACCAGTTTTGCAAAAATTGAAAAAAAACATTGCTATTTTAAAAATATTAAACCAATCAAAATATTTTTTTTCCTTTATAGACAAAAATTATACTAATCAAACACCACAAGAATTTTTTTTTTGTTTAAATATACCCTATAAGAACAAAAATTTGTGGTTAACTCAATTTTTTCAATTTGGGAACTGAAGTCCTTTCTGCATGGAACGATTCAATTTACTAAACCTGCAGTTAATGCAGGATGATAAGCATTAGGTTAATAGTTTTCTCGTACTTCAATAATTATTTTGATTTTCAGCTGGACTCCATGGGGTGTGGTTCCAGCCGACGAGTCCGAGCTGTCACCCCCATTCACCAATCCAAGGATATGGTTCTGCCACTCGCCTGGGTGATGTCGCAGCCCAAGAAGATGCCGTCTTCAGCCAACGCTTCAGCCCAGACAGACGACTGTTCGCGGACATCGGACACAGACGTCCAGACAGACATGGAGATGACGCCCATTATGTCCTGGGACACAAGGGATGTTGAGACACAGACTCCAGTCGACGAAGGACTTGATAGTCTGGACCGTATCTTGGCTAGAGCGGTGGACGCGCAACTACTTTTGAGGCCTTCGAAGTATGGAACGGACAGGTAAATGGAGAAACAAATTTTGATCCTCATACTCTGGTACGAAATTTCCTTATCGTTTTCATATATATAATGTTTTGTCGAAATAATTTCAATCATATCGTAATTTTAAGCGTGTAGCTGTTACTATAGTTTTAATCCATTTTATTTTAGTCCAATCGTAGTACACAGCTGCAACCTTCCGTTTTTTTTTTCGAGTCAAATAATAATATTTTGTAATAGTAATTTTACTTAATGAATAAAACCGAATAAGTACCGCATAGAAACAATACTCATTTTATTTAAAAAAAAGTCTGATTTGACATATAGCAGGGACTCAAACGCTGCGCCACAAATGGCCGATTGTCACCACTAAATTTTAATAGTATTAGTCACCTTATTTAATAACAGAATTTCTGAAATTTAATAAAGTGAAGTAACCATTATAATTTAGTGGTAACAATTGGTCATTTGTTGCGCAGCGCTTGCATCCCTGATATAGGGTGGTCATAAGGCTTTCCCTGATTACAAAAAATATTACAAAATAACCATTGAATGTAATACTGTAGAATTTTCATAATGAAAAGTCCAGTATCTACTGTCGTTCGTGAGTTCCTTGATGACAAATTTCCTGGAAAATGGATCGGACGGGATGGACCAATTCCTCTAATTTTTTCTTGGTGTTCATAAAGGATAGAATGTATGTAACACCAGTTAAAGATATTGAAACACTCAAGGTCAGGATCACAGATGCTGTATCTAGTGCGACAGCCCAAATGTTGGGCAATACGTGGCGAGAAATGGAATACCGCCTTGACATTCCTCCAGCTACCAGGGGTGCTCACATAGAAATTTACTGAAGTAAGCACTTGTATTAAAAGCTTCATAAATGTCGTTACAATATATTGAAACAAGCATATGCCTAATTATATTATTTTTTCTGCAATAAATTATTGTAATCAGGGAAAGAATTTATGACTACCCTATATATCTATTTGGCTAAAACAAAAATAAAGGATTGGCAACTATAGTAGCATGAAAAAATTATAAATATTTCAAATGACTTTCTTTATATAAATGTGCACTGTGCACAAATGCCATGTATGAAAAAGTTCAAGCAGTTTTATTATAAAAAATTTACTGTTTTCAGGACTGTCACTAGCGACTTTTTTTTTTAATTTTTTTTGTCTAAGCAAAAGCATCATATACAGTATTCCACAAAAGTGTTAGTAAGGAAATAGTTTTTGGAAAATACGCAAATTTAACCGTTATGAGTACAAATAAAATTGAATTAACAAATAAGAATGATTAAATAACAGTCTTTGCTATATTATACAAGGAAAATTCAATAAAAATTTCTTTTAGAAACTTAAAAAAAAATATATATATATAAAATTTAAGCTCAAAAATGCTTCCACACGTGGGAATTCTGTTTAATTATTAAAGAAAAACCATTTTCTGATATTTAGTTGCATTTTCTTTCATTTTCAGGACTACTTATGTCTGTCGTGCATTGATTTTACTAGTTTTTCTGTAATATTTTTCTGAATTTTATCTTTGAATTTTATTTTTGAATAATATTTTGAATATGAATCTGCACTGAGCATTTTAACCCTTACAGGACAATAAGATATCCAAGACTAAATATGCCAATACAACACAATATTTTAGCTATTGTGGGTGTAAAGTAAGAGAATATCACAGTGTCTCTGTGATACGCTTTAACCCTTTAACGGACATTGGTTTCCCTATGAAACCACAAAATTTTACCACAAAATTATAATTACGAAATTCAACAATGACAGCAGAATTTTAATAGAAATGTTTTCCATTTATTATGAATGTGAAATATCGCTTTTTTGTTATGTACAAATAAATTTGTTCATAATTTCCGGTGTCAATCATTTATTTCAACATTTTTGTAGAAGAGAAAAATATTTCCCTTGAGCGTGAAAGGGTTAAAAGGGTTAAAATATAGATATCATCTCTAAATCCGTAAAGATTGAAATAAAAATATTAAAAAGGTTAAGAGAAATCTTATGCGTAATTTTTAAAATAAAAGTCTTTTTAATATTTTGGGTTAAAAACTTTAAAGTATCCTTTTAGTCACTGCTTACAGTGAGAACACCTGGAGCACTTTTAGTGATAACTAACACAATTATAGGATTTTTTTTGAACGATTTTTTTAACCCTTTGGTCAAAGTACTTCTGTTGCTAAATGTTGAAATGAATGAATGACACCGGAATTTACGAAGAAATTCATTGTAAAATAAGTTAAAGCTTTTGTTCACGTACATTATAAAAGCAAAAACTTATTCCAAAATTCTGCAGCAAATGTGACATTTGTGGATAAAAATTACAAACGTCTACACCACGCCCCTCACAACGTCTCTTTTCACAAATGCACCCGAGGAATTCCCTATTGAAAGGGAAAATATGGTTACTTGTTCAGTTGATTTCCCCTATTCGATATTCTGCGTACACGTGATCGAACGATAGTTGTTATAGTTTGTTATTATTTTAATTGTGTGACAAATTGCAATGTATCTTGACATACCTTCCGTCATTGCCAAGCTAATGTTTGTTGACATTGTCTCACTCGTCTAATCGAACTCGTGCAGAGGAGTATCTCCCAGTTGGAATGTGGATGTGTGTTGCCATGGCTTGAACAAGAACGTTAATCTAAGCATGCATGCGCCCTGTGCGTATCCCAGCACTCTCTTATAGACGCATTATAGGGTTACCAGGTCTATTTTTGACCAAATCCTTTCTACCAATCAAATTGTAATACCCGTATCTTGCTTCTCTGATAAATAAAGGTACTTTAGTTTTTATATGTAAAAGGTTTAGTTTTCATTTTTACAAACCTAGTATTGAAATAAGTTTGTTGATTTTATTTTAGATTCGGGTCTGAAATGCAGGATGTGTCAATTCAAACTCAGTTTGAAAGGTCAGAGCAGACAACACAAACAGATTTGCCGAGTCCAGAGCCTCCAAGAGAAAGAAGCAGCTTCGATTCTTCCATGTCAAACGATTCTGAGAAGAAAGGCAACGTCGAAGAGAGCATAGAAGAACTCACTTCTAAAATGTTGTCGATACATTCACAAACAGAACCTGTGAACAAAGGTAATTTTATACATGTTACAATGGTAAATGATAAAACAATGCATTTCAGCTGGATTTTTATACATGAGTTGAAACCACTTTTTTACGAAACAGAATGAGCCGTAAAAATTTTTGTTATACGCAGACTTTGCTATATCCGATTTCTTTAGAGCATTAAATAGCGTTATTAAAATATCTAGCTACATCTTTGTTAATTTAGAGCTAGTGCCAATTCGGGCTACGGAACGAACTACCCCAGTGTATAGAGAATTGATGTAGAACCAATTTTGCTCATGAGTTGAAACTACTTTTTACGAAGCAGAAGGAACAGTGAAATTTGTTTTTTTTACGCATACTTTGCTATATCCGATTTTTTTAGAGCATTAATAGCTTTATTGAAATAGCTATATCTTTGTTAATTTGGCGCTAGTGTCCGTAAAATGCTAAAACAGCCGAGGGATCCAATTTTGGGCTTTGAAATGTACTAATGTATAGAACCTTGATGTAAATAGTTTGCAATTTAAATCGACAATATTTCTTTCATATTTAATATATGTTTTCCACACCAATTACACCAAGAAATATTTTTACGTAAAAGAGCAAATGTTACAAATAAGCTGATTGGGAAGATATGTTTTTAAAAAAATTCTGTTTGAAAACTAGTTATAAAAGATTACAAAAAATCGATAAATTAAATTGCAGTTCCGTAGCTGCCATATCTTCCAATTCTTGAATAACAATATTTCCAAAGAGAAATATTTGCTTTAGTTTATAGCACATAAAGTAAATATTTCTAATCTTAAATAGTGGAGTAGAAAATCGGGAGATTTGGCAACTATACTGTTTTCAAACAAATTTCATTTTAATGTACCCTTTTCAATAGTGTAAAAATTGAAATTATGTGATATTTAGAAGCAAATATATAGGTATAGAAGCGAAAGAAATGGCTCAGATCATGTACTGTACAACATCACTATGACGCCAGTGTTAGTGATGGGCATGAATTTGCCATATAATATAGATGTGTAATAACAAAAGCAAGTAATTAATTTCCACAATCGCATTTTAAATTGCATTATTTAATGATAATAACAAGTTGTACACTCCTTGAAAATTCCAGTGCGTCTGCCAGCAGTTTTTCCGATTAGAATACAGTAGAGTCCCGCTATTTCGAACCCCGCTATTCCGAAAATCCGGCTATTCCAAACAAAGATAAGAAAATTACAGATTTTTTTAAACTTAAAAACAGGAAAAATTAAAAAGACGTTCGTGAAAAAACGTACATTTACTGTTATACAAAGAAGTTAAATAAATAGATATGTAGAGAGCCTAAGCTTGATGAAAACGCGTGAAACCAAGTTGAAATGAAAGCTGGTTACTTGCACTCTCAGAAATAAAACACTCAATTTTGACGATTCCGCAATCCTTAGGCCTCATTTCGTTATTTTTGACAATCATTTCGTCACAGAGTCACGTGGTTTTTGACGAAACGCGAATCCTCAAATATCTGACGAAACTGTTTCCTCGCTGTCAAAAATAAAACTCTCACTTTTGACGATTCCGCAATTCTTGAGCTATATTTCAACATTTTTGACAATCATTTCGTCTTAAAATTAAGTGATTTTTAATGAAATGGAAAATCTCAAATATTTGACAAAAATGTTTCCCCATTCCCGGCCAGATTATTTTTGTTGTTACAAAATCGTTAAAAAAAAAGAAAAATTACACGAAAGTACCAAATTTACAATATATTAATAAAAACAGAAACAAAAATATTTCATCTTTAGGGGCCGCTATAACACGAAATTACTAAATTTCTACTTTATTTTTCATATCTGACAATTTGCGTCTATCCTTTTTGTAACTTTAACATTTCTGTAACGATTTTATGCATTTCTCTTGCCTATTCAAAGATAATTTTTTCTAAAGTTACAGAATTTCGTTAAAAACGCTTAAAAAATTCTTCCAAAGTTACAGAATTTTCGTTAAAATAGTAAAATGCGAACATCATTTGGTCCATTTTCGACCGAAAGCAACAACCAATTTCTCAAAGGTTAAAGAAAAAAAAAATTTGGAGCTCTTTTTTATTTAAAAAATATATTCATATAACAATCAAATTTAAAAAATGTATAACTGACCCCATCCCCTCTATAAACAGTAATCTTATCCGCTAAAATTGATGAACTCGCCTCCAAAATATGACTTCAAAATTAATTATTTCTGATCAACAAATTAACTAGACCATATTTTAATCATTCATTGAACAAAGGAAATTTCTCTAATAAATTATATTAATCAAGCCATATTCTAATTATTTATTAACCATAGAAAAACCATAATAATAATCTAGCCTTATTAATTAAAACATTCAGAAATTATAACATCACCGTTAAAAATACAATCTGATTTCTAAGAATATAGACACACATCAACATCCCGTAGATACATTTAAAATCAAATTCATCCAAAGTCCCGCTGTCTAAGTGGTCAGAGCTTTCGTCTGCCACAGTAAAAGTCGCGCGTTCGAATCCCCTTGAACACTTGTGAAAAGTCTTCTTATTTTCCCCCAGTCACTTAAAGATGCTTCTAAAATCTCCAATAGATGGCACCACCAACCTTTTTTTGGAACTTTCGAAGAAACAATTTGACGAAACTAATTTCAGATAATTTTGGGGATGCAAATTTACTCGATTTGTCGAAATGTTCGCTCGGAGCATTTCTCAGGAAACAGTTTCGTTAAAAACGAAGAAAATTTTGTGGAATTTGAGTATCTATTTCTAAGAGTGTACAATACATGTCGGCCCCATTTATACAAATCTGTAGAATCATTTTTAATCACTGCTAAACACAAAAAATGACTAATTTACACACACTTAAGATGTAAAGTCAGTGATTTTTTTCTAACGAAGAGCACTGAATCCACTTGAGGATGCAATGTTCCGCCATCGCCGCATGAACATAACATCATTTGGTGTTGATTAAGCATGTTGTTCGGCGTAGCGTAAGGCAAGGTCAAGAGCATTTGCCGCGTCTGTGTGTGATATGAGTTCAGTTTGAGCGTTCACCTCCTCCTCGTTTTTTCAGAGTCGATATCAGCTGATGAGTCCTGAACCATTGCTACGATGTCTTCGTCTCCGTACTGCTGTGTCCATTCTCGTCAATAGCAGTATACTCCTCAACACAGTTTTCTTCTGCGTCTTCACAGCCAGGGATTTTCTTGACTAGTGGAAGAAGGTGACTGTCTTTCACTGGTGTAAAAGTTGTTTCAGCAAATTCCAGTGTAAGCCAGAGTGATAGGTAGGGTGGGTGGGATGATGAGTGGTCGAAGGTCATTGCCCTTCCGTTCCCACTTTCACTGAACTTGTTCACCACGAGCCGATCAACACTGCCTAGAGGTGACACTCGCAGATGTCTCCGCACTTAACACATTAACGACCGGTGGCATATTTTTAGATCACTAGACTTACTGGCAATAAAGCGTCTTTCACACCAGTAAATATGAAGATAAATGTACACTAGCTTTCACGAGACAAATCCCTTGACAAAATAATATAAAAAATATTCTTCATTTAAAAGTGGTGGGAAATCTAAAATTTTAATTTTAACACTTTACCGACCGGCCGTCGATTGGTCGGTAAAGTGTTAATTTACGCCTTAACAAACCAATACATTGATTATTATTAATGAAATCCGCCTATTCTGAATTCCCGCTAAACCGAACAGTAATCTGTCTCAATTAGTTCGGAACAGCGGGGCTCTACTGTATTTCTATTTAATATTTAAATTACAGAATTTATAGTCGCCATGTGTAACGGCAGTATTTGTAATATTTTCTGAAATAAAATATGGCAAAAAATTCTACTAAACAATTGTGGTATATCTGTACGCACTCTGCTTGATTCGTCAACATTTTGATTTATTTTCGCACTCAGTTTTTTCGATATCGGTATGTGAATCATTCTTAAGAATGATTCAATAAGTTTTTGCTAATAGATTTCTAATGAGACTGATTTTTGTTGCATATTTTTGATACAAAACTTCGTTATACGTGATATTTAGGTTTTGCAGCATTCGTTATAGGCGGATTAAAAATCATTGGAGAAATTTAGGGATTTGCAGAATTTATAAAAACATTCGATATATCTGATACTTTGATTTATAGAAAATTTGACTGGCTTTCCAGAAGGCGCTCATCTTGCGGCAATAGCATATCTGCCAACTCGTATGTTTTTCCTCACCACTAAAATTTAATAGTAAATTTTTTCTTATCTTATATGCAAAATTTACGATTAAGTAAGATAAAAATTTATATAAAAATTTAATGGAAATAAAAAACGTAAAAATGAGCAACAAATGTAATAGAGCCAAAACTAGCTGTTGCTTTATACCTTTCCATTAATTTTCGAAAGTTCTCATTGCACTGTTCTTCTTAATAACTTACGAAAAGAAAATCTAAATTCTATCTATTTTAAGTTATTGATATCATTATACATAAAAACACTCTTAATCATTTAGCTTCATCAAAATTCGTGGAACGTTGCACACCTAAGTCAGAACTGCAATTACGTAAATTATATTCAGAAAAAATCATTAGATTTACCTTATATACTTTTAAAAGGGTTATTCTCAGACATATAGCCAAAAAACATTCGTTTCTCTGTAATGTAACATTAGTCTTTCCTGAATGTGGCAATGAATTTAATACCATGGCAACGATGATAGACATTGACCCCGTAACTGGCTTTGTTTAAGTTTTCTGAGTTATGTATTTCTTCAGTGACAGTTTACGTTTAATATAACAGGTATAGAGGCGCAGATTATGTGATTCTGTACAAAAAATTGGTGTAAACTAACATAAACATCGTATATCTAAGCAAAAATTGGTAATTTAGTTATGTTTTAACTATGGACGTAACTGCTCTTTTTAAGGTAAAGCTGTTTTGTGATATCAAGGTAAACTGACTTTTATTTCTGGTACTTTTAATTTTAATTTTTCAGTTAAATTAAGATATTTAAAATTTTCTTTAAAATTTTCTAGTAAATGATCGGCTCTTTTAATGATAACATGGTAAGTGAATGCTAAACTTAGTAATAAGTATCGTATATTTTTATAAAAAGCCTCATAAAAGTTGTTATTTATTTATAGTATGATTAGTGTATTTTCACGACTTACTCTTTTTTTTTAAAATTATGTTGTCATTATAAACTTGAATATTCACAAAGTATGTGATTGTAAAAAATGAATTGCAAATAAAGATATGATGGTAAAACGAATATTTGAAAAGCACTGCATTTTTAGAAATTTCGAATCTATGATACCTTTCCTTTATTCATCAGTAGATAATTTTGCATGATTTCATTTATTAAGATAATGAAAAAAATATATCATTTGCAATTTTTTATTCTAGTTAAAATATTTAAATTTCCCCCCATGTTATAAGTTTGTGATACATTTATCCTTGAAAGAATTTTATTTTAGTTATTTTTACCCCTTTCTAGAGCAAGTTATTGTGTTTCTGTGATGTTGAATTTACACCATAATTTTAGAAACATTTTATTTGTAAACAAGATAATGAAAATTTACAGCCTTTTTTTTTCCTCACCAAAGTTATAGAAGTAAAAGTTTGTTCAAAAATTTTGGTACGACCCCTGATTAAACTTAAGTAGGAAAAAAATATTCTTCAAAGAGTAATATTCTTCAATATTCCCCGTACATTTTCGCCCAGTTGGAAAAATTACAACTTATACGATTTCTTTACCAATTTGAATAATCGTGTCATAATTAATCTAGTACATCTTTGTTAGTTTGGCGCTAATGTCCGTAAATTGCTAAAATAGCCAAGGGCAGTGGCGGCTTGTTACTGGCTTTATTTGGGGCACTAAATGCATGGCTGCTAAATTTATTCTTTTCTTACCACTATTATTAAAAGAGAATACTTTATTTAATTTACTGTTGGAGAAGAATGCAATTTTTTGTAAAGAATAATGGTTTGAAAATAACATGTTTTTCGGATAATTTATTCATCTGTAAAAGAAAAATATATTGGGTTGTTTTGGAAAATTACTAGGCATTAGCCATCGGAATTAATCTATAAAAATTAAGTGATAGAATTTCCCGGTACGATCAAACTTTCCTGAAAAGAAAGAATTTTTTGTAATAATACTGATTTGACATCAATCTTTCTTTTGATTTATAGGTATACAGACAATTTGTTTTGAATTGTTAAGCCCAGGCGTTCAAGAAAACAGGCAAGCACTAAAATCAATTAAAGAATTAACTGCATTTGACACCTTTTTTAGGGTTTCGTTCATCCCACGAAACTCTATTACTCTCGCTCCGTTGTCTGTCTGTCACAGAGTCATTCTCAAAAACTATGTAACTTATAGAGTTTAAAATTTGCGTATATAACTGAATACAAGCTACGAAGAGCTCAAAATATTAAAATTTGAAAAATTCGTATTATTTTAATAAATAGAGATAAAAAACCAAAATTCTAACAGCCTTTTCCTATTAAATTTAAACATTTTTCGTTATAGCAGATGCCAAAAATTAAAAATCCACGATGAAATTCTTTCTACAATAATTAGTTTTCTATCAGACGATTTACACGTGAAAAATGAAAATGAAATAAAAAGTTTCACCCTTTGAAAAAATGATCAATTTGAAATAAAATTGATTGACGTCATAGTGGTAATAAAACGGAAAGATTTCTCAATAATACAAGGAGTATGAGTATGTGTATGAACACAATGCAGATTAACATTGCGTCATTAGAGAATTAAAAAAGAAAATCTGACGTCATATCGGAAGTTTAATGGATTTTTCAAATGTTTCAGAATAATACAAAGCGAGTATTAATATGAGTAATAGAGAGTAGTAAATATATGAGTTTGAGGAACGCATTGAATCATGATAAAAACCCGATGATGGAAATATTCGCATATTTTAACGTTTTGAAAGTGTACAACATGTTTAATTTTGAAATTATTTTTTTTTTAATATCGCATTTAGTCCGCATGACAGATATTATTATGACAGAATATAATAGCGGGCTTCGGTCGATATCGGGCTGGTTTAGATATTCGAAAAAACGAGAAAAATAAACCGGTAAATTTTTACTTAAAAAAAAAAAAAAAAAAAAAAAAAAAAACGACTTTTTTTTTTTTTTTGGTTGCTAAATGAAATTTATTTGGATTTATTAAAGAAAGAAAGGATAAAGTGTTTTGAAAGGAATATTAAACGAAACCCTTAGAGCGATCTTCGATCACACTTACCCTTTTTTTTATTATTATTTTAGTTTCTATTTAGTTTTTATTATTATATAGTTTTTATTTTTTTTATTATTACGCAAAAATGAGTATAATACTGATTGTTTCAAATACATTAGTATATAAAAAACAATTTCATTTGATAAAAAAAAAAATATTTTCAGTGAATGTCTTTCCAATTTATAGAATTTTTTAAGGAAAAAAATATATATTTGGGAAAATATTTGATATTTCCCCAAAATGTCCTTACGACAAAAATAATAATAGTTTACTATTTTCTTTCCATAAATATACAATCGGAGTTACTAAACATGTAATGAACTAGAATCTAAGCCATAAAATAAAATTTTCCATAGATATACCCATTCAAATTGTCATTTGGTTAACTTTTCATATATTTTCTTTATGTTAACACATTCGCATCGGGCAATTTCTCTTTCAACTTTCCTATAAAACGGGGTATTTTAATATATAATATTAAAACAATGTTAGCCTCCCCCCCCCCCTCGTATGAAAGACTTTCGTAAATTGTTTCCCAGATAGTTTTCTCAAGTTTATGCATCAGTAAATTTCACTCAATAGACGGATTTATTACTTACCCATCACACGTAGTATAGGGTAAGTCTTGTAATCGCTTTGAAAATCGAAAAATGTTTTTTGACGGATTTACACGTTTCAGACACTGGAGATTCCGAAAAACATATTTTTAGAAAAAAAAAAATGTCGTCCGTCTGTGTGTCTGTATGTCTGTGTGTCTGTGTGTCTGTGTGTCTGTAAACGCTCTATCTCCCGAAAAAATTGAGATAGAGACTTGAAATTTGGTATGTACATAGTATGTAATAATGGGAAGAAGCTCATTGAATTTCAGTAACCTCGATTATCCGGAACTATTGTTTTCGGAATCTCGAATTATTCGTTCTGATAAAAGGAATATAAAATTTTCGAAATTGTTTATTTTAAGGAGTGAATATAAAAGACAATAAAAAAACATAAATTTTGCATAAAGCATGAAGACGATCGGATAATGAGTTGCCGAGATATTTGTAATCCTATTTTCCACACTCTTCGATTTTTCATGACCCTGTATTTCATACAAATTTCAATTCAAATATATATTTTAATTGGAAATGCGACATTTAATCAGATGCAATAAACCGCTAGTTAATAGGATTATTGTTTTTGGAGTTATAAGGATGTTTATTTTAAGCAATTCAGTAATCGAGTCTTTAAAGTTTATGACGTCATCAAGCCACGATTTTGATCGAATTGCAATGCATTTTATAAGTAGTTTACCCATTTTTTATTTTAATATTTTATATTATGCATATCTATGATGGGTAAGTATTACGGTGGCCCCCAACAACTAATTATAAAATGGTGTTACAATCTAAACAATTATGGGCAACATGATATAAATGCATATTCTGTAAGGTTGAAGCCACGCCTTTAGTCTATGATGTTTTTGGAATAAAAACGAGAATTTTCGTTTTCTGATGACAATGCTTATTTTTAAACAAGTCGGACATTGTACGTCAAACATGCGTGACAAATGAGGTGCCTTCGCACTATAACTAGTTTTATAAATATTCAGATCTTGGTGCAATAGCTGTTTCACTCTTATGCAAAAATGCATGAATACAAAATTTATTTTATGTGCATATTTTCATATTATAGATATTAATTTTACATTATGAAATTAAGTTTCAATACACTTTTACAAATATTTAATTACAATTCTATTACATTAAAATTATAGTATGCGCAAACATCCAATACAAAACAATGTATATATATATATATATATATATATATTTCAGTGAAATGAATTATATTATCTGTTATTATGATAAGATGAATTTCCGTAATAAAATAAGTACATTTTAAGTTGGCAACATTTTATCTTTTCTTGACATTTACTGAAAACTCCAATGGAAAACTTAAGCCTAGCTTTAACAATTTCAGAACTTGAAATCCATATTTAGAGTATCTTTCCATTTAATATCTATTTCTCCGGAAACATCTATCGAAAAAACTGTCGGTAGATTATAGGATTGCTATAATTAAATAATTTTAGTATACAAATTTGTTTTTTAGATTCAGTCATACGAAAATAATATGACTCCATCTTAAATAGAACATAATCATCATGGCAACCTAGAATGTTCACCTACGTATGATAGGATTTAATAGAATGAAGAAAACATTTATAAATATCTTTTTAAGTTTTGATTCGATTTTCATAAAATTTTAAATGACTCGACAAAATTGTGCAGAGATTATATATATTAAATTTCAAACCATTCGGTTTGGCAGATTTTGCGCTATTATGTGCGGACAGACGGACAGACGGACGCACCAAACGACGACTACAGGTGATGCATATTTATATAATTACAAACGCACCTAAAAATGATAATTCTCGTTTCCCAATACGAATGTGTTAATATATAATAATTCAACACACTCCTTGGAAATTTTCTATTTAATACTTAAATCGCAGAATTTGTAAACATCTTATTTAATCGTAGAATTTGTAATGTTTTTATGGGATAAAATAGGGCGAAAAATTCTATTAAAATTTGTGGTACGACTGTACACATCCTGATAATAGTTGTAAAATTTCAGTAAATTCATATATATTTGAACCGATAGTTTACTAGACCCGCAACATTAAAAAAAATTGTAGGCGCTCAATCTTATAAAAATATTGCTCTAATTTATGAAGATAGAAATTTTTCCGAAACTAATTGCTTATGGAATTGCTTTTTCAGAAAATGCATTTAAAGTTGTTTTTTCTGAAAATCTATTAGAAATATTATTTCACTTTCCTTAATCTCAATTGTATAAAATATTTTATTTCTTGAAGTTGAAAACATATGTCCGATTAGTTAAATATTCACTGCCTTTTTCAGAGCTGAAATAAAAATAGTCATAATTCAATTTTAATAATTGTACAATGAAACAAAACTTGTTTTGAATAGCTAATTGTGTATTTTTTCAAATTAATCAATAAAATACACATGTGATAATATCCAAAAAATCGCTCTTTAAACGTTTAATTTACTTTCTATCAATAAGACTTTCTTTTTCAATAAAGAATATATATTCTACCGAATTTTAACATCGGGTGTGGTAGAAAATTAAAACAATAATAATCACTTTAAAATTTTAATTACGCAATTTACCACAAGGGGAACTACCAGAGTAAAACAACTATCACGGCACAAGAAAATGTTTATCAAAACATAAAATTGACCATGACAGAAATATTAATCTGAAGATTTGAGGGAAATGCATTCGTGGACGTGGGTTTAAATTGCATAGTTATGCAATTTTCCACCAGGGGCACGACTAACACAAAACCTATCACTTGAAAGTTTTCACGAAAATATAAATTTGACTACGGAGCAAGCTTATACTGAAGATCAGAGAAAAATTTGTTCTGGGGAAATGAATTTAAATTGCGTAATTATTTAATTTCTTGCCAGACGCGCTAATGCCATAAAAACACCTATGCGACAATTTTTATAGAAATATAAATTCGACAACGACAGAAGTTTATTCCGAAGAATTGGGTGAAATTCTGTCACCGCTACTAGCCTAAAACAGGGTTCGTACGGATCAGAGAATTTTCCAGGAGTGTTACCAGTATTTTTTTTTATAGAAAAAGAAATCTGGGTTAAACTTGAGAAACTTCGCCTTCTTTAAAGCAGAGATTTTCTGTAAGAAAATACTGGTACCGAAGAATTTTCTGGTCGCAAAATTCCAGGAGGCGTACAAACCCTGTAAAAGTACTTAACCCTTTAACGGATAAAGCACTTCAATTGCTAAAATGTTGAAATAAATGATTCACACCGGAAATTATGGACAAAATTATTTCCATATAAGAAAAAAAGCAATATTTCACATACATAATAAATGGAAAACATTTCTATTAAAATTCTGCTGTCATTGTTGAATTTCGTAATTAAAGTTTTGTGGTTTCATAGGGAAACCAATGTCCGTTAGAGGGTTAAGACGTGAAAACTTTTATCATCTTAGATTTTTTTAACACCAATAACGCTCACTAAAGAAAAATATAATAATTAAATTTAAATTTCTTTCTTTCTTTGTTTTATTGTATGGCAGAAATATTCAAGTTAAAAATAGGTAGGATAAATTCACCCCAACTTTTTTGTGTGTTAATAGTGCACCTGCTGTTAAAAAGGATAATTAAATGTGTTCAAATTATTATTAATTTTTTTGGTGATTTCTTTTTGAGGATTCTATCTCTATTTAAAAATACTTCATCAGAACGAGAGTTTCCCTTGTCGTAAGCGCTATTATATTGAAATATAAGTTAGTTTTAGGGAATGAAAGTTTATCCAGCTTTATGATGTTAAAATACAAAGTTGATCCACATTTACTATATTTATATGCGAAACTTATAGCATTGCAATAGATCTTAAAAAGGCTTTAGGATTTGTTTTAATTTCATAGATCTTAAATTTTTGTTTCAACATATTTTTTCTTTCTAAAATAAAACATTTTTTTAAAAATGAAAACATGTACTTTATAACATCTTTATAGAATGCAGATATAATATGAAGATGCTTTATAGAATATGAAGATATGCATCTTTATAGAATGATTTAAAATATCAAGACCTAGAATATGTTTTTCATTGAACCATTAACCCTACAGTGCATATTGTAGCCAATTGGCAACACTTTCTATTTAACTTTTAATAAATAAATGAAGTTCTTTGCAACCACTATATTTATATAGAAATATTAATCCTGTAAAAATAACATAAATATGCTACTAAATAAAGTTAAAAATCTAACTTATTTCTGGTGTCAAATTCTTAATATACGTATAAAAAAAACACAATTTTAAAAGAAAAATTCATGCAGTGTAGGGTTAAATTTATACATACAAAATGAATCTAAAATTTTCCTTTTTACAAAAGATTGGTAAAAAATTTCATGTAGAAAGTACTTACAATTTCTCTTTCAAAACTCAAAAAATGGAAAATAACATAAATTTAAAAATAAATTTAACTGTAACTGTTAATGAATTAAAGTGCCCTAAAATGCAGATTTTATTATTATTATTTTTTTTCTTTCGATTTATTGAGAAAAATGGAAAAAATTCTGTATGATTACAGGGTTCGTACGATTTTAACACAATTTTTTTAAGAGAATGTTTCTATTTCATATTTAAATAGCAGAAATTGTAGATGCCTCGTTTAATTTCAGGATTTCCAATACTTTCTTGCATTTAAAAAAGGGGAAAAATTCTATTAAAAAATTGTGGTAAAAGCGTACGAACCCTACATTAATGTGATCAACATATTGATACTTTATCATGCATCATGTATATTAAGAAGAAAAAGCGGTGCAGTAAATTTCTATCACTAGAATTTTCTTATCACAAAAGGATAATAAAAGAATTTTATCAAAAATATAAGGATATTATATTCTTGTAAAAGGATTCTGTTAAGGATATTATTTAACAAGAACATAATAAAGAAATTTTATTTTATAATAAATGCGTATAAAAAAATTACTGCCCTATCTTTTATTTTTTTAAATAGATAAGCGATAAAGTATCAATATATAGATCTTATTAATGATATAGAAAGTTTTCCATTTTTCTCACAAATTAAAAAATATATATATATTATAACTTTTATATTAACGTATTCTGCAAGCTATGCAGATTTACATAAAATTCAGTTTTATGTTATGATTTTTTTTAATATAATGTCAATTTTTATGTTGTGAATTTTCTTTTTTTTTATAGGCGATAAGAAACATTTAAAATATTCCGCAAAATTTATAGATTTACATAACATTTTAAATATATAGAAACGTTTTTTTTTTCTAATGTTGGAACTAAATTCACCTTTGTATATAAATTAAAAAACATGAAAATATTTAAAATTATTAACAATTTATTACTCATTACTAAAATGGGGCGAAAATTTTAACATCTATAGAACGGTTTTAATGTTTTAAAACCTTTATTTTCATTTTACACCTATTTTAGTAATGAGTAATAAATTGTGATTCATTTTAAATGTTTTCATGTTTTTAATTTAATACAGTTCTTTGTTACAAATTTTCATTTTATAGGCAGTACATTAATAAAAATTAAATATTCTGCAAAATATGTATTTTTATACGGCATTTGCTTTTATGTTATGATTTCTCCTTTTATGAGACAGACATTGAAAATCATTTTATTAAAATTGTTTTCTTTTATTATTCTAACATTTTGTTTCGGAGTTGTCATCCCGCTCTTTAAAAATAAAATAGCCTCAGCAAAACAGACCTTGAAATTTGGTGCAAATTAAAGAAACAAAAAAGGGAGAATTGGGTTACATGCTATGGATGCATTTTGCATTAAGAAGTCATACCAGGCTTGAAAGAGTTAAACTAAATTTTTTAAATCAATATATTTAGTTTATTAAAATGTAATTTCTAAATTTTCCAAATATTTTTATTTTATACATTAATTTGAACTACTGTCATATTCTTTTTAGATATACTGCCTTCGTTTTAAACCAATTATTTGGATGTAATGAACTGACATTATTCATGCGTTCTAAATTTATGCATTAAATTTATACCCCACAGGTTACATTAATTTACAAAGTGCACATGAGTATTAAATGTGCATATGCATTAATATTTATATAAATTAATATACAATAAACATACACTTTTGTATGAAAACGGATATATGTATATTTTTACATCTAAATATTCTCTGTTTTAATTTCACGTTTCTTAAAAGTGCATGTACTTTGAAATTCAAGTAGAATAACTTAAAATTCAAGCACACATTTGCAATTAATGTGCACTGATTGCAACTTCTGAATATTTTCCTTTTTATACTTCACCCCTTTATAATGACAGTGAAATTGCTTCAACTTCGAAATTTTTAGTTACAATAAAATTTTAAATCTGTAAATTAGTCCATATCGTCGCTACCATGACAGAATATCGAATGTGAAAAAATGTATTTTTCATTACTTTTAAAAATGGGCCGTTTGTCCCCACTAAATTTTAATAGTATTTTTCTGCAGGGTTGCCAGTCTGACCTCCTTTGTTTAAAAAAATTCGAATCCATATCAGAAATTTCAAATAAAAATTCTTGTTTTTTTTTTTTAATGACAGACATTTTGTGATTACTTAAACTAAATTTTTTTTCTAAAAAATTCCTGCATGAATTTGGCATTTCTGAATACGCAAAAGGCCGATTTGGCAACTCTGTTCTTTGCAGAATCTTTACTACTAGCATTTTTGCTAGGCGAAGAATTCTAAAAAAATTGTGTGGTGACAATCGGCCCATTTTTAAAAGTAATGAAAGGTGCATTTTTTCACATTCGATAGTTTGACATGATAGCGACGATATATGAATATATTCCCCCGCTTTAGTTATTTCAATATGAAAATTAGGTTTATCCAAAACTTTACAATAATTAAATCCTTTTCGAAATTGATTAATCTTATCAGGGTTCGTACGCTTTAACCACAATTTTTAATATAATTTTTAGTCTTATGTAATTGCGGAAAAGTATTACAAATCTTGCAGTTAAACGAAGCTTCTACAATTTATGTAATTTAAATACTAAATAGAAAAATTCTATTAAAAAGTTGCGGTAAAAGCGTACGAACCCTGATGTGCTTGGTAAATTGAAACAAATATTTAAAAACTATATTTTTTAATATTTAAAAAACTTTCAATTTGTAAAAAAATAAAATAATAATTATATGCTTTGCGTAAGATGTATTTTGAAAAAAATTGCCAGCTAAATTTTCTGCAGAAAAAAATATTTTAGTAAAAACAACACCTTCTTTTCAAAAATAAAAGTATGGGAAGTAATTTATAAGCCAGTTAATTTTTAAATCCTTTTATGTCTGATTTTGTATTATTGTGAAGGGATTTGGTTTAACCCCTTAATCGTCGCGACCGATACATTCACGGGTTGCATACTTGCCAACTTTCAACTAAACTTCCGTACAATGCAAGTTAATGTAACTGAGGTTAAACACGTTTCCGACCAGAAAATATATCTGAAAAAATAATATATATTTAGTTTCATGTTCTTACTTGAAACTTTTTTGATTGCGTTTCTTAAAAAAAATTCTGGTTTGAAACTTATTAAACCTCGGTTAAATTAACCTACATTGTACGGAAGTTTAGTGCAATGTTGGCAGCTATGGGGTTGTGTCGGCTACTTTTTTTAAAATTCAGATTGTTTGATTACCGTAAGTTTCTTAAAATAGTGTAATTGGCTTTATATGCTCGCATTATTTTATCTGCCATTAAGTAATCCGAATATTTCTACTTAAAAAAATTGGTGGCAATCAAGCAATCTAAATTTTAAAAAAGTAGCCTACGCTTATCGGGCGCGACCAAAGCCATTAAATAATAAGCCCAGTCAGATAAATGGGAAACTTTTCGCAAGTTGAAAATAGCGGCATCTAGCGGATGGGATGCTAAAACGATCAGGGCCTGATTACCAACGGGGCACACTTCCACCAGTAAAAAAGAATAGAAATTTTGTCCTTATTCATGGCTGTATTTTCGCATGAATAGGGCGTTTTAATACGACAAAAAAGTCTATTAAATTTTACTGGTGGAAGTGGGCCACGTCAGTAATCAGGCCCTGGAAACGATTCGCGGATGGTGGTTTGTCGTGAAGGAATAGCAACACAATGACGGAGTAAGTGTTTTGTTTTTCGATTTTGCATAATCAAATTTTCTCTTTTTATTTTACTGTTTCTTTATTTAACATTGGTTAAATAAACCATATATAAATCAATTTTTTCTCAAGTAAGATTAATTTAACCCTTAATTGCATAGTGATGTAAATTTCCATCACTTTTTATTTAACTTTTAAAAATAAATCAACTTCTTCGCCACCACTATATTTATATAGAAATATTAATCCAGTAAATTTCCCCATTTTTTTTCATTATAGTTTTAGCTTTAATGTAAAAGATCCCAATAATTAGCAAGCTTTTAAAGGAAGTGCAAAAAAAAACATCGATACAAACGATAAAAATCGTATAAAATATCGATATAAATAAATCGTATCGTTTCTCTGCGACGCACTTTGTTTCGCCTTCCTTCCGCAGCAGATGAAGTGGCGCTAGTGCGCCGCTAACAAATTTAACACTATCTGACTGGGCTTATTATTTAATGGCTTTGGGCGCGACGATTAAGGGATTAAACGTGTATTTCGACATAAAAGTAGTTCTTATGTTTGTTTTATTTTCCATAAATGCACTCACAAATCCATAATGTGCACTCACAGTCCACAGAATACTAGACCAACGTCTTGATTAAAAATGGCGGCTGTCATCCGCAGATTTTTTTAAGCGTTTGTACGGTCTTTTGAATGTAAGTACCACGATCTCCAAACAGTAATTTTCGGATTATTTTTATTATAAATAAGGTGAAGAACAATATTAAAAAATGGTGTAATACAACTCAAATCATCGTACAAACGCTGAAAAACTTCTATCTACGACAACCGCCATTTTGGAGTCAGCGCGTAGGTCTACTATTCAAAGGGATGTGGAGAACTTTTTTAGTAATGTAACCATTTTTATTTCAACAATTTCTTTCCCAGCCAAAGCTGCGAACACAGCCGACAGTGATGCCGCTGGAGTTTTGTATATGAGCGAGCTTCTTTCGCCATTTGCTCATCTAGAAAGAGAGCTTAGCAGCGATGCAATACTCGAGCTTAATCCGACTCAGCCATCCAAGGAAGCCGTCCAAGACAGCATCGCCCGTTTGCTCATGGATGTTGAAGACAGCCTTAGTAGACACGCTCTGCTTGACTACACTTTGAAAACTACGTTGAAGGAAGTTGGCGTTCAGACGGATAACGATCCAATCACAGATGAAGCCCCAGAATATGCGGCGAGACCTCCACCATGCAAAAAACTTGAAATGATACCCGATATGAGTGTGTTTGAAGAAATAGACAAGCATGCTATAGAAGTAAGTATGTTTAACTTTATTCAATACGGTAAAATAATCTCAAACTATCCTTATCTTAACTCTGTTCAAACCCATGTAATAGTATTTGTTCGATTTTTACGTTTTAGTACCAGTAATTTTGTTTCAGTAATCTTCGTGTTATTTAATCGCATAATTCCTGTCTTTATTACTATACTACCGGGTTCCAGGTTGGCCTTTTTTTTTTAAATTAAAAAGTTTCGAAATCTTACCGGAAATTCTGAAAGAAGAATTTTTACTTTAGGTAATTACGAAATGTCTGTCATTAAATTAAGAAAAGAAAATTGTTGGGAATTTCTGGTGCGAATGCGAAATTTCGAAATTAAAAAAGGCCAAACTGGCAACCCTGCTACACTACTTATTAAGTAAACTATTATTATCCAAAAACACTGGTTTTCAAATCTAAAGAATGTAAGAAACCTGCATATTTATAAGAACGTAAGTAACCTACGTTGTCGTAGTCAAGGTTGTTAACCCCTTCGGGACAGGCGGCTTTTACACAAATTTTATTCGGTTGGCACCACTTTTTAAAAAAAAAAGCTACCTTTACTGAAACGATCACAGAAATGCACTAATTAGAGAAAGCAAATATTACTTTAATTTTTTACTGGTGCCTAAAACAAATTCTGTATGCTCTTTTTGAGGGTGCATATATGCACCCATGGTCCTGAATGGGTTAACCCTGTAACGTTCATTGGTTTCCCTAGAAAACCACAAAACTTTAATTACGAAATTGAACAATGAGAGCAGAATTTTAATAGAAATGTTTTCCATTTATTATACATGTGAAATATCACTTTTTTTATTATATATAAATAAATTTGTTTATAATTTCCGGTGTCAATCAGTTATTTCAACATTTTAGCAATTGAAGTGCTTCATCCATTAAAGGGTTAAGGGATTGTAATTTGAGAGTAACATATGGCTAATGATATTGGTCTTTTGCTGAGATTTTTTTCGTGGTTTTGTTCAATTTTCATGATACGAGTTGTAATCCATTCGTTGTTTATTTGGAATAATTGTTAAATAAATCGTATTTAGCGATTAAGAATCTGCCTTTTTAATTAACTACTAATTAACTACTAACCTACTTTCACCACACTGAAAATCGTAGATTTCGTAAAATTTCTTTTCTTTCACATTTTGATGATGCCGCCAAAGTCAGATTAAGTCGTCTAGAAGATCTCAAGCAATTCCAATCTTGAAATTTACTCGTAAACATTTCTGAAAACAATGAGCAGTTAAAGAAACTTTTGTTTCAGATGTACTTCTTCACATTTCTGAAATGTGTTGGTTTTAGAGGCTTCTAAAGACAAAGAAACGCTTTTCAGAATAGTCGGTAACTCGGAAGATGTCATATTATAATTTCGTCAACCTTAAGAAAGATAAGAACTAGATTAAGAAACATTTTTGTTTACAGTATGTTGTCCGAAAAATAAGGGATAAGTACAGAATGCTAATTTTCAAACATAAAAGTTGCGTGATCAAAAGAAACTAATATAAAAGGTAGGTGAAGCAACTACGAGCAACCCGAATAGCACAGCCTATCGATGTGACATCATAAATCGTCACACATGTCAGAATCACTACGGTAAACCAAAATAAGACATCTTTATTCATATCATTATTACTGCCAAGTGCACCGTCATTTCTTGATGTCACCCTGACTGTTTCTCTTTAACGTGTTACCTAGTGACGTTACAACGACGACGTCATGTTATTCTCATGTGAGACTGTCATGTACCAACTGTGGACGGTAATTGTTGAAATTAGGTTTTTAAATATGTTATACGTTTTCTATGCTGTTTACTTAGATATTTTTTTTTCAACTTACTAAACGGTGAAGTTTCGCTATAGTAGTCTGAATGTGTTAGATAACGTTCATAATCTATTCTTGAAGCATGATTTTCTTTCTAGTTTATTTCTGAATTTGCCCTACTTTACACAGCGCCTGCTGGTTTTAGTATCTATAATAATGTCCTGCCCTTTTTCAAATTTAGCATAAACGCTATTCACTACGCTACTAAATTTCTTTTCGCTATTCAAACCTCTCAGAATAAACAAAACACTGAATAAATTCAAAAAGAATTAAAAATTGATCGCACATTTAATAGTAAAACAAATACCATTTTAGCACGTCAAGAGCCTACACTAGTCACGTGATGACATTTCGCTTACTAATTTCAAATAAATGCAGGGTTTTTTTTTCAAATGTTTTGGTTGCATTTCAGTATTTTTATATTATTCTCTTTTGTATAGGATATCTGAGGTCGATGTCTAATGTTGTAACTTACGACTTTTTTTTAAATTTTGGCTAAATTCTGATTAGACTTCCATTTTTGGAACCAACTGAACAATTTTCTTTATTGAAATTGAAAGTATTTTCAGAAGAAAACTGTAACAAAAAGAAAATAAAAACGAAAAATCATGCATAAAGCATAGATTATGAAACACTTTCCAACGCATTCAGAATACTGTAACGAAATTTCGCAGTTTAATAATGTGAAAGATCATAACTAAGTAAACAATGTAGAAAACGCACAACACATTTGAATACTCAATTTTAGCAATTACCATTGTCATAACCTCTGTGTTTCGAGCGGGATCTGTGAGTTGAGGTAGCGTATAAAACACGGGGCACAGTTCAACTATTAAAACTGTTAAATTTATTAAACTGAAGAGTTATAGGATTTGGCTAAATACTAGCCGTTAGGTACTTTTACTGCCGTGGGTACGTGCAGTTTTTTAGAACAGGACCAGGTGACGACGAATTAATAAAATAGTTTGTTTACACACTTAGTTCACTAGAGCGTCACACATTTATTTCAGTAGATTAAGCCTTTCGGTTTCTCTTCTGGATATCTATTTCAGATGGTCCTTAAATCAGGGGCGCAGCAGAATTGCCGTCACTTCACGGCACTTAGCCTCTCTCGGCTAAAGTCTCCTAGATGCAGGGAGAAGGGTCTCTTTCTCTTAATTCTCAAAACCAGAATGAGTCCCCTCTTCTCAATCTTTTTTCCCTTCTGTCTCGGGGAAGGGGAAAGGACATGTGCGGCGAACTCTGTAACATAATTTCAGATTATCTCTCAAGATATGAGATCGAGTTCTCGACTCCATTGGGTCATGGCGATTTCATCATGACCTCAAAGGCGTCTGGGACCCAAACGCTTCAATAATGAAATCTGGGGGGCGGGGTCTCTGCATCCATTTAAGTCATATCTGGTCGCCACGACGTCTATCTCATTCAAACTAGTATTCAAAACTGTCACTAGAAAAAGACCAATGGGTGCGTTTGATCTTCCGTCTCTGCCTGTGTGTAATCTTCTGTAACGTGGGAAAAGATCTTATGCGAGAACTGTACTATTTAAGTCTCTCAAGATATCACACCATCTATAGCCTGAAAAGTATCTAAATCCTTTTGTGAAGCCTTGTATATCATCTATAGATTGGTATACATACTGGTATATAATTTTAGCATATTACATAGCATGCTAAAATTGAGTTTAGTTATGAATGACATAGCACAGTTTAAAATTCACTTCAGCATTTTTGTCAATATGTAGACCTTTTGTGCAGCCCTATATAATATTTATAGAATTTATACATCAAGTAAAATGCAAACTTTTAGTTAAACTTAAAAACGCATACCACAACTGAAAACGCACTTCCAGCAACTTTCGCCCATAGTTAGTACTGGAACCGTCTCTGTAAGTGATAAATGGTATGCACATCATATTCTACCATAAGCATCTTGTAATGCACCTCGTTGATGTACATCTATGCAATGTGCTTGAAATAGTGTAACATAATTAAACTACACTTTAAACAATATTTCCCTATAGATCATAATGTAATGGGATTCTTTTGAGTGTGTCTGTAGATGAAATATAAATTCTACAAAGATAGTTTTCAATAGGGTACATACCATAGTAATTTGCAATACCATATATCAATTACATGGCAATTCGAGTGTATTTAAACAAGTTACAACAGAGCCAAACAGCCCGAGAAACTGAAGTTTGAACACTTTTCAGCTATGTTGGAAAGCGTTATAAAGTAGAAAGATACAACGGTAGACATCAACCTCAGATATCCTATGCAAAAATAATCGGCACAGATATCACATACGCATCACGTTGGAGGGATTTTTTTCCCCCACCAATTTGGCGAAAACTATGTTTTTGAATATTAGTTACAAATAGCATGCAATAATAGCTCGTGATTTTTTATTTCAATATAAAAATAAAATAACGTAATAAATGAAATAGCTTCCATTATTTTCTATTATTTTCTAATATCTTCTATTACACCCCAGTATTTTCTAAAAGGTTTCTTTGACTTATTGAATGTCAGACAAAGAAGGCGGAGAAAACTTTTAGAAATTATTGGTATTGAATTTCAAGGGACCGTACACACGCATACGACTGCATCAATTTTTGTGGCAGCGCTCAGGCCTAATATTTAGTGAGCGGTGCTCGATTGTTATTCTGCACTTCAGATACATCGAGAGAATATTCGTCAGTTTTCTCATCAATGTAGAGCTACTGTAATTTTTTTAGTGCACGCGCGTCTTTGAAAAGTTGTGTTACGCGTTTTTAATTAAACACATTTTTTTGTATGTTACTTGGTGTGTATATATTATATAGATCCTATACAGGGCTTCACAAAACCTCTTCAGAACATTTCCGTTTATTGATGGAAATTTCTGAAGGGGAATTTTCAACTGTGTTATGTGTTTCCCAAATGAACTAAATTTTAGCATACTATGTAGTATATGTACAAAACTATAGATGAGATACAGGGATGCACAAAAAAATTCGTATGTTTTTTCCGACTATTGATGTTAATTGTAGAAATTAGGTTTTCAAATGTGTTATGAGTTTTACAAATGGTCACTTTGCCGCATACTAAACAGACCTGCTAGGCGCGGCTAGTTGAGGTTAAACCGAAAGGTAGGTCTCCCCGCCCGGTTGGACTTTGACTTTGTTTGCTTAGACATCACCTTTCATCTTATGAAACCCTGAAGTTTTATTATAGTACACTGAATGTGTTGAGAAGTGTTTCGTAATCTCTGCTTGATACATGATTTTTCATCCTGTTTTTTTTTTTTTATGTTTGAAGATGAGGTGTGTTTCAGGAAGGCTGGATCTATAGATTGTGATTGTAAATATATAAAGATTTTAAGAAAAGTCGTCAAAGAATGTTTAAGTTAACACTTGAATACACATAAATTACAAGCAATTTTTTAATTTCACCGTATGCCGCAGAAATAAAGAATGCTTCAAAAATTTGCACTATTAACTTTAAACATTTACTAATGTTAAGTGCTTTTAAGAACTTTTATTAAAAACTAGATGGAAGCCGTCAAAACTTGACGAAAAAAAATTATAACAATATTAGTAAAATAAGCTTCTTTACTACATAGGAAGGAGTGCATATGAAAGTATTTCAAATATTTTATTTTAAAAGTTTTTATCCCCAGTAAAATACAGTACTATTTCCTATGCAAACTCCGAACAAACAATACGTAAACAACTGTGTAATGCTAATCAGATTGACATTACCGCCATATTCCCCATGGCAAGAAAGAAAATTTCATGGACCTATAAAGTATCATACAAATAGTATATAGTATATCCCTACTTTCATCTCATATTCAGTAAATAAAAGAACATAGTAAATAAAGCACACATCCCCCTCCCCTGTGATAATGCAACCGAATGAGCTCCTATGCGCATGTGCATTGCACCTGCCCAAAGGCACTGTCGAAATTCGACGTTAAAAGAAAAATTTTAAAATGTTTTAATTAAAAGTTTTAAAATGTCCTCTTTAATCATTGTTCGTTTCAAATCCATATATTCTAAAACGCATCCACTGTTTTTAGCTAATCAATTTTTCTGTAAAGATGGAGAATTTTTTTTATAATAATAAATCAATCTGCAGATAAGGGATATTTTTAATGTTTTCAAGTGTAATTTATTTGTATGGTTTCTTCGGTCCGTTTACATCATACAGTCGGGGATATTTTCCCTCTTATGCAGTTAAGTATCCAATGGATCTTTAAAATAATAATAAAATACAGTTCCTAGCATATTCTGATGCAACATATACATCAACAAATTCAACATATCAATGTATTGTTAATCATAAACTAAAAATGGGTTTCTTTTTGACAAATTTTAGTTTAGCGCCAAAATGCTCCATCTTATGGATAATCTGATCTTATGATTTATCAAGTTTTATTATTATTTTTTTCACTTTTCATGATGGTTAGGAAAATCTATTTTCAATTGTGGCAACTTTTCCAGGGGCTATTTTACATTATTAAAGCAAACTGATGGTCATTGTTGAGATAGAATTGAAAAATATTTATGCGTGAAAATTTAAAAAGTCGTTAAAATAAGCCGCATTTTTCAAATAAATTTCAATTGAAAGCTATTTTTTTCCAATTGAAGATGTAAGAATTAAAATTGTAAAATGTAGTTAAACGTAGTAAAAAATTGAAATTTGTAGTATTTAGAAGTGATGTAAGCGCGATGAAATCTAAAGCGGCGATAGCGCCGTTTGTTGTTACAACCGTTATACATTTGTAAAATTTGCCACTGTGTTTAGGCTGGCGTCCAAATGTAGACTACCATTTTTTGACATCGAAAGCGAAATTCACAGTGAAAGAAATAGGACTTTGCCGCTAATAAGGAACTGTTAAATGAACTTATAACAAATCTACCAAAATAATTCCTATAAAATATTATCCTAACATTGTTTATTTTATACAATCATTATTTCAAGCTTTTTTTTTACCATAACGCTATTTTTAGTAATTTTAATGATTTTTTTAATTAAAAAATGAAATATTCTAACCTACAATTAAAAAAAAAGTAATTGGTAACATGTAATCAAGGTATGAAATCAAGATGAAACAACCAATCAAGGCTCCAGTTCTAATCTTTAAAATTATAAAATCGGTTAAAATTACGTTATTTTGACACAATCATATAATTTTTTCTTTTTAGTTTTATCAATGTTAAAATGCATTTCAAGCTAAGCATAACGTCATTTTCACAGACGCAAACTTTTCACACGTACTTTTATGCTTAAACACCATGTATGCAAATAAAAATATATGTTGTATTTTAATTGTAATAAAAAAATGGCATCAACAAAGTTATAATGCACAATGATAAAAGAAACCCAATGGACAATATTCCCGTGACGTCACAATAAATATGAATTTTTATTCTCTTATAAAACCCGCGGATAAATATTTTTACCGAAATTTAACTTACAAATTAAAAAATTCGGACTAAAAGCCACGTGCTTTTAATATTTATTATTTCTCTTTTATCCTCGCAACCATAGAGCTTCTCGTTACTTTGTGCCTCGCAACAGTGGGCGTTATCTGATCACTGACTTTATGACGTCATAAGCAGATGTAAAAGTTTAACTTAAAATTACGGCTAATTAATAAAATTTTCGAACAAACGAATGTACGATAACAAATCTGTGTCCAAATGTCCTTCATTTAAAAAAAGAATGATGTAATTTGATGCAGTAGTTTGTTCTCACGAATTGTCGAAAGAAAACGCTTAGCGTTTTAAATATATAGATAATCCAGTTTTAATGTGTTATTATCACACCTCATAATTTCACGAAACTACTTGAACGCGGCTCGTAAGAGTGCAGCACGGGTTGGTGTTTACCCCACCCGAAAACCCAAAGTCTCTTTAAAATCAATCTGAAAACGGACCCGAACATTCCAAAAACAAAAATCACCAACTAAAAACCCGACCCGAAATATGTAAACCCTAATCCGAATTGAAAGAAAATTAATCCATGCTTCAATACAATTATAGAAAAGTAGTCTACAATTATATATCTCTCTATATTAAAAAAAAGTAACCACCGCAGCAGCAGCCGCTGTCAATAAAGATTTTGTGCCTTGAAGTATTTCTGGACTAATAGCCAGAAAACTATTGCAAATAAAAATTTAAAAATTGGTGGTTTTATAAAAAAATGTTCGATAAATACGCTGAAGTAGACAGTTTTTAAATCGAAGAATTATTTTAAGAGATATTTAATATTAAAGTTGGTCAAAATAATTTTCTTATAAAAGTTTTATAGAAACGAAAACGATGCACAGGAATTTAACCATAATTTGTAAGGATATAGTTGACAAAGTTGCGGTGTGTAGACTGCAATTATTTTTTTGAGGTTATATTTCAATTTTTTTTCAACATTTTCATTATTTTTATGAAGATTTATTTCATATTTTATAAAATCCATTATTTGAATTGTTGCCAATTTGTAAAATAGCGCATATAATAATATTCCCTTTCAATTAAGAAATGTATTTATTTACACGTGACTATTAAAAACAGAAATAAAACTTTCAAATAATAAATAAATGATCACATGATAAAAGCAGTACATGTAGAAAATTACGTAATAAAAAATATACTTCCGCGTGAATGTTAAAACGAGAAATAATTAAATTATTAAACGTTTTCAAAGCATTAAGTAGGGAACCTACGTCATATTTATAATGCTCAAATAGCAATATTTCCAAACAATTTCAATTAAAAATTATATTTACACGAGAGGTTAATTTGTTTCGATAAATATTTTACCTGTTATTGCAAATTTTAAAACAGCGTAAATAATATTTCCTCTCAATTAAAAACTATATTTTTAAGTTTAATAATTACCTTTAAAATGCCGAAATAACTAATAAATTGTTAAAATATCATTAACAGTATGCTACCTATCCTTTATCCCGACGACCACTTTTCATAACCAAAAAACTATCGTCAAACTGTAGGATTTAACACCAAAAATGCATGAATGCGGCGTCACCATTCACTTGACGTCAGAGGCATTACATGTGTTTGTTATAGCATCAAGTGGTTTTTAATTCGACATATACATATATTTTTCATTATGTTGCACTGATTTATTAATTATTTCATTAATTAAAATAACAGTTGCATTCTTAAACGGCTGTGACCTGATATTAAAAAAGAAAAGGCATTGAAAATGTTGCGATGAACAGTTACATACAATAGATCAGTTTCAACTGACGTCACAAACATTTATTCACCAGCCGAGAGAGATAATTAAGAAAAATAATGTAAATAAAGATCCAATACTATTTTTTTCTGTTTTCATTAATATATTGTAAATTTTATTGTTTAAACTTACTGAAAGTTGACACTTTGGTGAGTGGGGTTTTCCGAATTTCTTGTATTTTATTTATTTGTTTGTTTATTTATTTATTTATTTTTTTGAGATTCCTATGGCAAAATTCGGCACAAATGTCATATACGCACCATGTTGGCACGATTCGTACGCCTCAGGGGAGGAATACCAGAACACTCGTTAAGTAATATTTGTCTTATTTAATGAAAACAATTATATATTTTGGTATAACGACCATTACTTTACGAAAATTCTGATATTCAAACACTTTAAATCGCCGAGACGGATGAGCCCTGGATTATATAGTGTTTTTCAATTAAAAAATATCAGGACTTTCCTTTGAAAAATCGGGTGAACGCGAAACCGACCGGAAAGAATCAAAACTCAACCTCAAACCGAAACGTTTAATATCAACCCGACCTGACCGAACCCAAACCGTGGATCAGATCGGGTTGCATGATCCGATGCAGGACTCCAGTTCGTATGTTTCAAGGGATTTAAATACCAGATTTTTTGTTAAATAATATTTGCCTTAATTAATGAGGAAATTCTATAGAAGGACTGTTTAACTAGCGTGATCATTACTTTGCGAAAAATCTGGTATTAAAATTTTCTGAATCCTCGAAGCATACGAACCATGTTGAATTTTATACTGACGTTCATACAGTTTCATCCACATATACCTCTTGAGAAATTTTTCGTAAAATATTGTTCCAAAACAAGTTAATAACACAAGTCTCAACTATTTGCATATTTTCGGAGTAAACTCAGAAAACCTGAAAGCAATTAGAGTTTTCTTCACGATTTCGAGAAATTCGTCGTTGTGTGACGCGTTGCGCTTCGAAAGCAGCTTTTTGCTAATTTTGAGGGATTTTTTTTTTTTAATTCAAAGTATGTACGAGAATTTTGTTATAAGAATTTTTTGTTTATTTAACGACTTACATTGTGTAATTAAATAATTCGAAAAGCACAGCTCGAAAATTCTGGTATACATTTGAAAGATATATATATAAAAAAAAAAAACATGCTGATTATTCTACTATTTAATCCGTTTTATGTACCGTAATTTCTGGCCGCGGATCAAACAACTATGTTTTGACCCAGAAATTTTATTTTAAATAATGTAACTTAGTAGATCGCTGTAAATATTTCACTTCAATCAATTATTAAATAAAATTTCAGGGTATAATCATTAATTGTTTGATCTGCGGATTATACGCCGGAACTTGCGGTACGACATAATTAGCTGGGGATTTAATTACAGCGAAGAAAGCCATTGAAAAATTATGGTAGATACGTTGAAAAATATTTTTTTTAAAACCACGCTAATCTGGATCATCCCAAGGCCTAAATATTTGGAAAGAATCAATGGAATTGCATTTAACTCTTTCAGGGCCAAGCACTTGTGCTCCTGTAACCTTGAATTCCCACCGGAATTTAGGAAAGAATTTAGTTCGAAATAAGAATAAGCAACTTTTCAACTTTACTCGTCAAAGTTAAAAAAGTAAAATTTAATTAAAAGTTTCTGGTTTGAATCGGATTAAAATTAGGTGGTAAATAATATATACCACCACCCTTCAAAGGGTTCAGGTGCTAAAAATGATCGAATAACTTTGTTCTACAAATTCGTCCGTATTATATACTAGCTGTTACCCGTGACTTGGTTCACGTAACATTAAAAAAAGAATAAATGCATTAATTTAGTAAAACATTTCACTTGATAATTAACAACATGTATAATTAACCAAAGCTTTATAACATTTTATAGGAGACCCATACGGTATTTCTTTGCTATAGGGGCCTTGACATAACCCAGTCTTAAAAAAGTGAAATTTCATGTCAAATAATATATACAATCGCGAAAATGAAACTGCAACTAATGAAGAAAGGAGGACCAAGTAAAATCGTGAATATCGAGGAATTCCTCTTCGTAAAACGAAAAACAACACTGGCAGAATTCTTCTAATACAACAGTGCATTTTAGGTGGTATTTGGTGTACAATTTGTATATGTGTGCATTGCTAAATGGGAATTATTATATTGTTTATTTGCATAGACATATGTTATATATTTCTTACTACATTATCTTGTTTATGTATATATTAAATTAAGTGCGTCACGCTAAGTGGTGTAAATAGTGAACAAACTGCTTGTGGATTTTATACATTGATAGATATTTCACAAAGATATAACAATCTGATGCGATTCTAAAATGCAAATAAAGGTTGCTAGAAAGTACTTTAAATTCTGCCCAATTTAACTTCGATATTTTCTCTATCGCGTCAAGAACACTATAAGCAAATAAATACCAACGACACAAATATGATGATCTAAATTTACATATTTTTGTTAGTATATATAGGATTATTTTGATTTATTTCATGCGCTTGAAATTTTTTACGCTTTCTCTAGGGTTAGGTGTCGAATAAATGTACTTTCTTGTTATTTTATTTTGCCATTTCTATTTATTCTATTTTCCATTCATTCCATTTATGGATATTGATTTAATTTACATATTCGTGTCAAAGAATATTCTTTAAAGTTATTATCAGGATTAAGATAGGATACGATTAGGGTTAGGATTAGGAATAAAAATTGAACGACAATGGCATGACCGATTCAGGTTTAAAGTATGAACCAGGAAGTCTATTTACATCATGAAGCAATAAGAAAATTAGAAAATTATCGGCTAATATTTTTTAATATGTTTTACAGTCATAGTTGGCATCAAAGGTGAGCGGGGAAATGATCATCTAAAATACCATTACGTGTTTACCAGTCAAAAAACAAATCTGGTTACAACAATGTATTTAATTTTGCGCCAAATTTCACTTGATAAAAAAAAAAAAAAAGCAAATTGACTATGGACCTAATTACAGATCCCTAACCTTCCTATTCTCGGAAATGTTCTATCTATATGTAAAAAAAAATCTACTATATAGAACGCGCTTTCACGTTTATAATGTTATGAATTGGCACGATCGGCTTGTTCAAGTTTACACAATTCGGCTGGAAGAAAAGATTCATTACTTTTTGATTTCTTCTTTGCTTTTGCATTACGCGAATTTGTTGGTAAAATCGATTTTCTTTTCGATAACATTGTTGTTTTTAAGTTTAAAAAATATTGTAATTTTACTTAAACATTGCTTTAAAATCCATACAATTTTTCTTATCCTACAAGACTTTACAAAAATCTATTATGAAACAACTTTAAAAAAAGCTATATTTAAAAAAGACAACAAAGTTTTTCCTATTTTAAAGCTAAAAGAAATGTAAAATTAAATTCCGGTTCGAAACAACGATTTACAAATGTGTTTCGATTGTGAGAAAATGATAGAGGAAAAATGCTGTTACTTCGACACAATCATATTAAATCTCTAGCTTTTATGAGAAAAGCAACTTTCTTTTAAAAAATATAGTTATTTTTATTAAGATTTTCTGATTTTCGATACGGATAATTTTGCGATGCATATCATTGACATTTGCCATCCACTAATTTTTTTTTTTTTTACTTTTTAAAATTTAAATTAAAAATATGGTATCTTTATGTTAGCCGTGTGCAGACGATAAATCGCCAACCTATCCCATCATTAGTATTGAATTCATTAAAAATATAAATCTTTCACTCATTTCATTTAAAACACATAACTTTAATTTACAACACATACATTTAAAATACATATATTACGTACATTTAAAATAATTCCTTTCATGTGAAAAAGAAAAAAAAAAAAAAAAGAGAAATTAATCACGAATAATTTGATATCCCAAGATCATTTTATTTCAACATCAAAACAAATCTGTTTTATTTTTCTATATATGACATCATATTCGCTTGCTTTCCATACTTACTCGTATTTATGCACTTTGAATTATTATCAAATATTGAAAACGCACCTTTTATTTCTAATATGACATCATTTCATATTCTGTTTAATTCTTAAATAATTCATTTCCTTTTCATTTTTCACGTGGAAAATTTTCACTTGAAAATAAATTGTTGATTAAAAATTATTACTCAGGGGTTTTATTTTATATTGGCAACGATAAAGTATTAGCAATGGTAAAATAAATTTAACCATTTTAAAAAAAGCTGCAAAACCGGGCAATTTGGGCCAAACCACCCAAACCAACCAACCATTTTAAAATATACGAAAAAATGTCCATTTATTCTGTATGAAAATAATGAAATTTTTAATTTTTAAGAAAAATATTGAAATAAAATAAACAAAAACAAGCCTATATTCATTTCAGGGTTATAATCAACTTATATGCAAAGATACAGGATAATTAAATGCTTCATTTTGACGCTGGCTTCAGCCTAACATTTGCACACAATCAGATTTATAATATTATTAGGATAATATAACCCGCTGGACGGTTAAACAGAGCGAATATAACCGTTCGAAAATTCTGGTAGTATTTTCAATTATAAAAATAAAAATAATAACAAAACGTGCTAATGAATATCATGTAATGACCTTGAGAAATGATAAGAATCAATACATGGAGAGCATCCAACGTGTTAAAAATGACCTATTACTTTTATTTTTCCAATTCATCCGTTTTGTATACAATATAATTAATAACTGAAATACTGGAAAAAGATACAATTCTACGAAATTATTACAAGAGGTAATGGAGACATTAAACATGAATTTTTACACGCAAAATAAAAGTTGTGTTACTGAATTTCGTATAGCATGGCCATTCACGCAATCCGGATTCTGTGTTCATTGTTTGTGTTTATCACTAAGCATTTGTTTAGTTTTCCATGCACACATTTAGTTTTACAAGTACAAGCTTACGTTTTAGTATAATGGTATGCCCGATCAATTTTAAAAAGAAAGAAGGAGAAAAGTTCATTTTATAAAGTGTGCTTCAAAATTACTTAAACGATATCAACTCATTATAATTTACAAATCTATACACGTAAAAATGTAAATTTTCGTTTGTTCAAAATTTTACATCTCCGAAAGTTCTTCAACGATTGCTTTGAAATTTTCACATAAAGTTACATCCGAATACGCACGTGTTTTTATACACATACTATACTCCCTCCCCGACACACATGACAGAGTATAATAGCGGACCGGACCGGTTCAGAATTTCGAAAAAACGAGAAAAATCGACCGGTAAATTTTTACTTTATAAAAAATGACTTTTTTAAATTTTTATTTGGAAAATGAAATTTATTTTTATTTATTAAAGGAAGGATAAAGTGTTTTGAAAGGGATATTAAACGAAATCCTTTGTGCGATCTTCGATCACACTTACCCACTTGTTTTTATTCAGATGGCTTGATTTTTTAGAATAATTCGCCTTATTTAATCTGTCAGTAACCTTTTGCGTATGGGCCACTTTTATATTCAGCCGTAACATAATTTACAAAAAAGTCTTTGGGGTAGATATCTCTTATAAATATCCTAGTCAAAGCGATTATACTTAGAGCGTGCGCAGTACGTGTTACATGTGTTAGCGCTCATTAGCGCCACTTTCCTCTTCTGCAGTCGGTGTTGAAAACAAGAGTGCTGCGTGCGCACCATATGCAAATTTTGTTCACATACATGAGTATCACTTTCTCCTCCTGCTACGAGTTCTCAAACCAGAAGTTCGCTGCAAAATAAAAATACTTTTTCATAGGTTCCATTATCTGCCGTATAAGTCCACCCATCCGACTGACATGACAGGAGCGTGCGTTTTAGATTCAGAGTCCACACTTCACATTAGTTTATTATTGTCGCTTCTATTAATATTTTTCAATTTCACTTTATGATTTAGTCCTTTCCTTTTCCAATGTGCAGAAAGAAGTACCAGTTGTAAGAAGGTGTTATTTTCAACTTGCGAAATTTCTTCCATTCATTTGCTCAGTCATAACATATAATGGCTTTGATCCTAGTATAAGTGTATGGTAGGGATTATTTTTCAAAATGTGGTACAATTAGAATAAAAAAGAAATCCCTGACTGCTCGGCCTACAGGCACAGTTAGATTTCGTGAGGCGTCTGTTTGTTGGGAATTGCGGAAGAAATGACCTTTTTGTCATGATGCGGCATTTGGAAACGCCCACTTCAAAAGCTAACTTGTTTGCAGGCGGAGCCGGCAGGGAATTTTTCTTTTTTACTTTTTTTTTTTGCTATAAGGGTTGGTCCTATAAAAAACTTGTCAGTATAAAAGTTTTAGATAATATTAAGAGGATTTATAATAAATTTAAGCGGATTTGATATCTTCTGAATTGACGAAGTTATGAATTTTGTTCTTCTAAAACCCCCCTTTTTCCTCTCCCTTGGGGCCATTTTTAATGATATCAAAAATCTGTCTTACGACCCTTTTCCTAGCAGTAATAATAACTTTAAACGGATTTGATACGTATCATAATTAAGAAATTATGGGTTTTTCCCTTCCTGGGGCCCCTTCCTTGGGGCCATTTTTAATGATATCAAAAAATCTGTCATACAACCCTTTCCTTAGAATTAATAATAACTTTAAACGGATTTGATACGTATCATAATTAATAAATTATGGGTTTTTTTCTGTTTTCATAACCCCCCCCTCCCCATCCCCCCCCCTTGTTCGATTTTGCCCATTAACGAACTTGACCGAGATTTTATGTATCAGTTTGGAAGAGATTTGTGCAGAATTATGGGAGTTATCGTGTCCATAAAAAAGTGACATAGATAAATAGATATCTGACGTTTTGGACTGCGGTTGGTTTTGGATTCTGGGAGTCATGATCGGCGTAGATCTGCAAAAATTTTTCAAAAATTCCAACTTAAGGGGAGAATGTAATAAGTAGTATTTCTTACGAAATCTATCTAAAAATAGCCACTGGAACATAATACATCCCAACCCCGTAATCAAAATGTTAAACAAGGAGAAGCTTTCTACCTCAAAAAAGTGGTGAGTAACAAGCAATCTGAGTTTCAAATAAGCAACTAACTGGTACCATTGCTACAGGTGGTATTTTTATTTTTTACACTACCACGCTCCTTTAGAATGGGAGAGCAGTTTGCATGACAAACCTGTTGGTGTAAGATGCAACCGTCGTTAACGAAGAATGAAGGAAGTAATATTTGGAAAGTACTCTGAAAGAAAACTGGTGTCAGTTTTATTTTATTTGCTTAGATTATTACTTAGGTTTTTATAAATCTCTTTTTGGAAAATTTCGACATTAAATAAAAGTTGTACTGAAAACTCGTTTAAGACACTTCCGAAATACATTATGCAAGAAAGCTAATGCAAGAGTTAATGAAAAAGTTAATTCTTCTTTTTACGTCGCAAAAAGACGTTCTGCGATCACGATGGCAGAAGTAAGTGTTATTTCTGTCCTGTTAGTGGTGGTCGAAAATCGGGAGACTTAGCAACTTATATGCACGCATTATTTGATTTGTAATGTAAGTAGTACGTTAAATTGTAGCATTTTGCATGGAGACTAACGATTAAATACAAAGATATTAAAATGGGGTTGTTCATTCCAAAACAACACATTAAAAGCTAGACTATGCCGATTTTCGTGGGAATGGAGGAAAGGATAGGAATGCTGGGATATAATGACGTTTTCAAAAGAACCAATAAGGTTCGTTAATTGGATACGAGGTGATAGAATACAGTTATCCTCTATATGGGATACAGGATATTTGCCCACAAATAGGTTGGATTGAAATGCCCGATGTGAGAACTCTTTGTTATTCTGCACTCTTCAATCAATCCAGACAGTTTTCGGCAGTTTTTTCCATCAGTGGTTTTAACCGTAGACTTAATGTGATTTTTTCATCTCACGCGCAGGTTTGGAAAGAGATGGCATTTACAGATCCACGGAGGAAAAAAATCACACAGTATGAGAAGATATAATACAGAGTGTAAACTAAAGTAAAAAAATAAATACTCAAATAGCTTTTGAACGAATAAAGCCAAGTTGTGGGAAGAGAGTCTACCTATAGTAAAACCATTATTCGCTATCATATGGGATTGACTTCAGTGTCTCTAGTCGCAAAAGTCGGAAGTTATCGATCCTATATCGAAATCTGTGAGAGATAGCGATATAAAGTCGGATACAAATATGCAGATCGTCCATAATTTATTATAAATCATGTATTACATGTAAAAATAACTTTAATAGAAGCTCTGAAATGCAAATTTTTCGATATCCAATCACTGACTTAACCCTTTTTATCCTGACAGTACTTATAAGTACCACTTTAACCCCTTCGCGACGAGCGTCTTTTACAGAATTTTTAATCTGTTACCACCGGTTTTTCAAATGAGAAATTTTCACCTAATTGAATCGCAAAAATGCTATGATTAGATAAGGAAAACTTTACAAAAAAAAAAATAACAGGTGGGAAAAATCGAGGATTCTGAGCATCTAAAAAGTAGCTGGAAAAATAATTCAGGATATAAAGGGTTAAATACGCTTTAATCGCGTGAAAAAGTTGGGCATTATAAAGCAGATGCACTAATAACTGTAACACATGTAAGCAAACTAAAATTTATTTTGATGAGAAAATCATGTTAAATACGCTCAATATGTCGGCCATCGGTAGCAATACACGTGGATGTTGTAATAAAGTAATTCATACTTAAGTAGTTTCATACTAAATCGAGTACTCTCTAAACTTTAGTATTTGAATCTATTATTCAAATATTAAACTACAATCTCTCATAGTTTTCGAAATAGTATCGATAATTTTCAAATTTCGCCACTAGAAGCCGTTGACGTTATATGCATATGATACGTTATGTTGGACAATTATTTGAGTGTTTTCTTACTTTAGTTTGTTTCATGTATTGTTGTGTGTAATATGTTTATGAAATTGCAAATGCGTAATTTCATAGTTAGTTCGGTGTATAATATACTTCTTTATGCATTTTTCTAAATAGGCACCTGACTCCGCAAAATCTTCTCTCAGAAATTTGGTCAACTACTTATGTGCTGCGGCAACAAATGAATTGTTTAAAGTAAGAGCATTCTTCAGATGGATATCGAACAATATAACGTAAGTATCATTAGAATATTATATATGCATTAATCGAACGTTATATATATATCACTAGGATATTACATTAATTGTTTAAAAATATATATTAATTACTTAAAAACATGTCAATTTACTTTGTTTGTGAAAATGACTTTGTTAGGGGATAATTGACAATTAAAAAATGATTTTCCCCTATTAATGACTAATTAACAATAAATTCTTCAAAGAAAAGTTCCCTACCACAAATTCAATAAATATTTGAGAACAAATTATCAATTTACTGAAAACTTAAAAGTGTTTAAAGTCAGTCTAAAATGCTAAATGCGTTTTAATTTTTTAAATATTTTTCTCCAGTTTTTCACTTTATATAATCTTTAAAAACACTATATGAAAACTTTTTACACGCATTTCTAATTCGACAGACTACTACGAAGCTGAAGTTTTTATACATGTTTAGATGTTAATAGATTTTATACGGAACTATGAATAAAGAGGAATTGACATATCCTCAATATAGTGATTCTTCCACTGTAACCGGTTCCACAGTGATTCATTACTGCCAAGGTAAACTTCTACCAGTAAATTTGAATAGAAATAGCATTTAAACATCTTATTCATGCGTCCGTCATAATTAAAACAAAAATATTGATTCTTTTCTACTCGTGGCTGTTTTCCTCGACGGTAGCAAGGTCCTGCGGTTCCGCCATATTCTGACTCCTCAGCGAAAGAGATTATAAGGCTGCCGTGTTATAATTCCAGCAGTAAAAACGAATAGAAATTACGAGAAATATATAGAAATTAATGGAAATGTCAATCGGTTGAAAGTGCAGTAACTGAGGATGTAGTCATAAGAAGTAGTTTTTTTTACATAGGATTTGGACCTATTTGAAGGCGGGGCAAACTTCCACCAGTAAAAACGAATAGAATTGCTTCCCTAATTTATGACAGAAATTCTGCATGAATAAGACGTTTAAATAAGCCGAAAATTTCTATTCAAATTTACTGGTGGTAATCAAATTCACAGAAATTGACAGGAGGATTGTTTATGTAGTCACAATATGGAAAAAAACACAGGGCCTGACTACACCGGGGCCAACTGTCATTAGTAAAAACAAATAGATATTTTTGCCTTAATTATGATTTTCTTGAATAAGTCGTTTAAATAAGGAAGGAATTTCTATTCAAATTAACTACTGGAAGTTCCTTTGGTGGTAATCAGGGTCTGCGGAGCTGGTTATAGTTGAAACTTACCATTTTGCGAATATGTTAGTTCATCTTTATTCGTAGTTCCATGGTAAATAGATGGAATTGATTTTCATATTTTTTCAAAGCGATAGTTGTCAACTTTTACGCTTTTTTCTTGCCACTAAAATTTAATAGTAATTTTTTTTTATTAATAAATCAGAGAAATCTGCACTTTAAAGTAAAGTTTTAGTGATAATAAATAAAAGCATAAATTTTGGCAGCTATGGGATTGATATTTCATTTGTAAAGTTTGTAAACTCTCTCATTTTGTATGATGTTAAAGTTGAATTATTGCTCCACTTGAGAAAAAATATTGCAGGGCCGATATAACATTCTATTGAATATTATCAAATAAACAAACCTTTATAACTGCTAGAAGGTAATTATGAAGACTATATGTCTAAAATACATATATATAGGAGAAGGCGGGGCAAAATCGGGTATCCTTGATTATATTTGTTGTTCTCAAAAGCAGCCAAATGGGAAAAAAAACTCTGAACGCAGTTTCCAATATTAAATGAATCTTTGGCTATAATAAAACATATTCTTTTCAATAAAAAGTATCCTTGATTATTTAAAAAATAGCCTTTTTAGACATATACAAAAATCTGGTTTTACTTCACTGGTTGAGTATAACCGGGTACCCATTTAACCACTTCAGGGGCAAAGTACTCTTGGAGATAAAATATTGAAATGATTGATTGACACCAAGATTCACGAACGAATTTATTTTAAAATAAGTAAAAGCTTGCCTTCTCATGTACCTTATAAATTCAAAATTTTATTATAAAATTCTGGTGTCATTGTGGCATTTTGGGATTAAAATTAAGTGGTATATATAATATACCGGCGCCGCCCTTCAAGGGGTTAAAACTCATGAAAAAACAATTTTGGTCAAAAAATTCTTGTTTAATATAGTAAAAACTATAAATTTTTGTTATTCTTAACGAAACGAAATCGCACAAGTCTTATTCCATGAGTTAAATTAAATCTGTGTGAAGTTTTGTACATTGTATAGGCCTACCTACTTTACACTAAAAGTCTTAGAGTTCTTTTAACCCTTTCCGGCGCGGAGTAAGGTTGTTTGTAAAATGATGAAATAATGGATTGACACCAAAATTTATTAACGAATTCATTAGAAAATAAAAACCTGCTTATTTTCCGGGACTTGATAAAAGAAAAATTTTAATTAAATATTCTTGGTGCCGTTTGTCAGTTTTGGAATTAAAATTAGGTGTCCTTTTTTGTGACCACCGCCCGTTAAAGGGTTAATTGTAAAAGTCACAAATAAATTTGTCACCATCTTCTTCTGCATTACTACATGCTTTCTGTGCCTATCCTTGACATTTCAAACATCGAATCCATCCTTGTCTGGATTTAGAATTGAAGTAAAGTTCATTGAAAAACATACAGACTTCATTATCCTCTTCTTCTTCTGATGATGTCTCCTCAACCCTTTGATTGCAGTATTTGCAACTGTTGCTCTCGAAAATGTATCTTTGAATAATTTTCCAAATTGGTAAATTGTTACACATCGCCCATGATTGGAAAGTAACCACTTCCTCATCCGTTGTTCGTTGATCTTGGAGGTGCCATAAATGACACATGAAGGGGTTGAAGTCGAAATGTTGTGTTTTGAGGGTTGCATACATTGTTTTCTTTTGCTACATTGATTAACTCGAGGCTTGTAGCATGAGTTGAAAGACTAACTTTGTCTCGTTTACTTCCTTTGGTACCGTAATTTCCGACGTATAATCCGCGGATCAAGCAATTATGAATAGGCGCAGAAATTTATTTAATATTTGAAGTGAAATATTTACAGCGATCTACTTAGTTACATTATTTAAAATAAAATGTCTGGATCGAAACATAATTGTTTGATACGCGTATTATAGGCCGGAAATAATGGTAGTTTTGAGGCATTGTGTCACTTGAAAAATAAGATTATCAGAAAGTAAGATGCCTTTTAGGTAGCTTTCAATACAAAAAAGTATAAAGCTACCTATTGCAGCCGTTCGGAGGAAAGTAGTTCCAGAAAATTTCGATATATTTCCATCGATCATGACTCTCAGACCCCAAAACCACCTTCCGTTCAAATGTTGATTTATATATATAGATATATCCATATATATATATATATATCTGACCTATGTCATACGATAACTCTCGTATTTATAAATCAATTTTGATGAAACTAATTGTGTGTATTAAGCTCACCAATGTCTCGACCGAGTTCGTTGGCCAGCTTGGTCCGCCATTTTGTTTCACGATGGCGGCCACTTAAAAATTTAAAACTAAAATAAATATACAAACAAGTTAAAAATTAAAATTTATTTTATTTTTTAATTAAGTGTTAGGCCTTGATACGAGGATTCCAGAGCATTTTTTGGTTTACCTCTATCTTAAAAAATGGCTGAGATAGAGCAGTTTGAAATTCTAGGGTGGCTGACATTTTGAAACAAAACAGCACACGCGATTACTCGCAATTCATTAACGCGATTACTCGCAAATTATTTTCTTTCATTGTTGTAATAATTTTCCCAATCATACGCATAAAACTATATATTCATATCCGTTAGCGCCAAATTCTCGCCAAAATTGGCGACATTTGGCGAAATATCGTCAAATTTGGCGACCAAAATAAGTCTTCATAAATGAAGCCAATTTGGCTATTGCTCAATAATTTGGCGAATTTCTTATTCAAATTCAGTATTAACGAATCTCTTGTAAACGTTTCTTTACATTTTAACTTGCTGTTTTCGTGTAACATTAGCTAAAATTTTAAAACGAAGATATAGGAAAGCTACCTTTTCCTCCCGGTAAGGACTTTTTTATATTATTTATCTATGCTGGTTGTTTAGAATTTATTATTTATATAGGTCCTATATACCTACCGTATATACTCGTGTATAAGCCGACCCCTAAATTCGAGATGAAAACAGGTTTAATACCAAAATTTTACCATAGTTTTCTTCGCCTTAATAATGTACAATAAAATTAGACAAAATAAAGCGCATGAAAAACCATTCTGAATTACTGGTATTAAACTTGTTTTCATCTCGAATTTAGGGGTCGGCTTATACACGAGTATATACGGTATTTATTATTTCGTGCATTGCTTATATCATATTTATTTGAGGAAAAAAATCTTGTTATAGAATATGTAGCCTAGTTATATGGGATTGAGATTTTGTAGATTATGTATAAATTAGGGCAGATTATTTTATTTAAAAGAAAAACAATTTTGAAAATATATTTTGAATTTTAAGTTGGCGTATAACAGAAGTTATTATACCACAGATTAGAAAGTTATTTATTAAAATGTAATAAGCATAATATATAAATATAGCATGATTGAAGCCATTATTTTGTTCGCGAATAATTGTAGTTTATTCAATTTCATAAATTTAAGCTAAAATTTAGTCCAACTTTTTAATATAAAACAAAATCAAAATTAACTTTCTCCCTAAAATATAGATAAAATGCTTAAAAGATACAAAGAAGAAACACAAAGGGCTTATAAAAACCTTTTACTGATCCATATATGCTTCAGCGCTCATATACGGCGCCATTTTCAAGATAATCTTAATATGTACTCTTAATATGTCGATGGACCCCACTCTTAATATGTCGATATCATTAAAAGGTTTTTATAAGCCTTTTGTGTTTCCTCTTTGTATCACTTAAGCATTTTATCTATATTTTAACTTCAATTAGCGATCTTATTATGTGATTATGTAACTTTTCCCTATAACTAGATTAAATATATAATTTATAAGGTAACTTAACAGCATTAAAAATTCAATTTAAAGCTCCATGCAAATTTATTAACTATACTAAAACATTATTGCATGAATGTAGGACAAAACCGGGTCTCTTAAGTACCCGGTTTTACCCCAAACATGACACAGATTTAAAATGTTGTGTCACTATTCTAAATCATATCCTGAAAGATCAGTAAAAATGTTAAAATAGTAGCCGAATAGCAAAGAATTAGAATTAGATATAGTACTTACCAATATTTAATGTGCTAACAAACAGTAAGTATATGCGTAAAATCGAGAATCAAACAAAACAATTTTTAACAGTAATTTAACGAAATCTTTCACTCTCCAAATAAACGTAGACAATAGCCTTTTTAGGTAGATTTCGTAAGAAATACTACCTATTACTTTCTCCCCTATGTTGGAATTTCTGGAAAATTTTTGCAGATCTACACCGATCACGACTTCCAGAACCCAAAACCACCCCCAGTTCAAAACTTCATCTATCTATCTATCTATCTATCTATTTATCTATGTCACTTTTTTATGCACACGATAACTTGAAAAATTCTGCATAAATTTCTTCCAAACTTATACATAAAATCAAGGGGCATAAAATCTCGGTCCAGTTCGTTAATGGACAAAATCGAACCACGGGGAGGCGGAAATGGAGGGGCTTTCTGTGAAAACAGAAAAATCCCCACAACTTCTTAATTATGATACGTATCGAATCCGGTTAAAGTTATTATAGTTCTTCTTAATATTATCTACAACTTTTATATTGACAAGTTTTTTATAGGACCAACCCTTGCAGCAAAAACAAAAATTAAAAAAAAAATTTCTGCTGGCTCGGCCTACTTGACACGGGTAGATTTCGAAGTGGGTGGTTCCAACTGCCGCATTCTGGTAAAAAAGTCATTTCTTCTGCAATTCCCAATAAACATGCGCCCCACGGTCTGCGTCTTCAAAATCCACCTGTGCCTGTAGGCCGAGCCGTCAGAGATTTTTTTCAGCTATAAATGCCGTAATGGCGATCGACAAGTAATTCCACATGTTAGCCGATATATAACAGCACAAGTCGAGAAGGAATCTGTGCTACCCGGTTTTATCCGCCTACCCAGTTTTGTGCAACACTCCCCTATACATTAAAGAGAATTTCATTAAATTAGATTCTATGATGGTGTTTAGAAACTCTGTATTGCATAGCTCGAAATACACTGTACATTTTCACTATTATATTTTGTTAAACAATGATAAATCACCACATATAAAAAAGGAAACATTATTCTTACATATAGTGTTATTTACTTTTAAAATTGTAGAAATCTAAATGATTTATATATATTTAATAAATGAAATTAGTATTTTATATAGTACTTGAGAATATCCATCTTTAGTTAGTAATCAGTGGGCTCTGATGAATTATAAAAATGATATACTTAAAAAAATAAATTTGGCCTTTTCTGCTACAAAACGATACTTGTTCCAGAGATCAAATCGTAGAATAACCAATGTTGAAAGGAGAATATGAAAGAGATGATATTTGAAAAGATTTTAGGGAATGTATGAGTATAAAAAAGGGAGAAGATTAATAATACTGAAAAAAATTTGTTTTCAAAGTAAAACTCTTTAATCATCATATATATTATTTCTCTGTCAACATCCCTTTTTCTAAGAAAATATGAAACGCAGAACAACGAATGAGATACCATATGAAAGATTTTAGAACCGTCTTCTGACATAGCCCACTTAACAATTCGTTAAAACTTGTTTTTGATTAAAATTTGCTGAAAATTAAAAATTATTTCGGCATTATTTTCATAACTGAAATGAAAGGTTTTCCTGAAATTATTGTTGCCAAAAAAATAAAATACCACATTATATGATGCTCAGCAATTATTATAAAAAACACCGCACGGGTTTATTTTATACTTATGATTAAAAAGCGAAATTGAAATTGAAATGTTTAGATTTATATTTCTAAGTCCCATGTTTTTCCCGAAGCCGATGACGTCATCCTCTAATGCAGTCCAAAATACGATTGTTATTTTTTTTTCTCGCGCGTGCCTTTAGCAATCTTGGATCAGTTTTTAGTCTAACTTTGATCGAATAAATTAGATGATATTCTGGCTTGACAAAAAACTAAATGTTGTTTGCAGATATTTTTATCCTTGCTTTTTCTTTAGAAGTTTAAACCTGCATCTAATAAATATACATATTACATATTGATAAAAATGATACTTCTCTATTATCCCGTCGACCACTTTTCATAACAAAAAACTATCGCCAAATAAACGGGAGAACGTTGCCGTTGGAATATCAATAAATAAATAAATAAATAAAATATAAGAATTTACGGACACAATTGTTATTTTAATTAATAAAATAACTACTAAATCAGTAAAACATAATGAAAAATACAGGCAAATGTCGAATGTAAAACCCACCGCCCCCTGAATACTAGGCCTGAGCGCTGCCAACAATGGCGGCTGTCGCAGGCCGATTTTTTTTCAGCGTTTGAACGGTCCCTCGAAATTCCACACCAATAATTTCTAAAAGTTTTCTTCGCCTTCTTTTTCAGAGATTAAATAAGTCAAAGATAACTTTTAGATATTATTGGTGTTGAAGTTCGAGGGACTGTACAAACGATTCTGCCTGCGGCAGCCGCCATTTTTTTCAGCGCACAGGCAGTGACGTAACAAACACGCATAATGATTCTGACATCAAGTAAATGGGACTGCATTTTTGGCGTTTAATCTTACAGTTTGGCGGTAGTTTTTTGTTATGAAAAGTGATCGAAAGTACCTAAAAAATATTAGATTTCAGTGCGAAATCTTCGCACGGGCCTTCTGGTATAAAATATAGGAATAGTTGCTGCTATTCATACAAGGCAGGTCTTCGTGCATATGTTATACCTAATAACCGTTTTCCAAAGTAAGAAACTGTGTTTTTATTAAATGACTTTATGAAGGATTTTAAATATTTATGAGAAAAATAAGATTATTGTCTAAGACCAAACAACTATTGTCCTAAAAATAAAATATTTAAATATTTAAAGCAATACAAGTACAATAAAAGGTGTTAAAATCCAGTGTAAACTAAAAAAAACAATATGTGTGCCTTTTTAAAACTTAACTGGGATATTTTCAATTCTGTCTACAAGTCACTATCAGCTCCATGTATGTGTTATTCTAATACTAAAGTCTTTATTATTGAGAAATTTTGTTATTTATTAAATTCTAACTGTTTAAAATGTTTTTTTTTAAAATTAGATAGTTAAAACCAATAAAAGCCACCAACGTGGCTTTTTAGGTGCGTTCGTAACTATGTAAATACGTAGCACCTATAGTCAACGTATGGTTCGTCCGTCTGTCTGCATATAACAGAGCAAAAACTACCCAGCTGAATGGTTTCAAATTTAATATACATAATCTTTTCAGAATTTTGACGATTCCTTTCAAATTTTATGAAAATCGAATTCAAACTTAAAACATGGTTTTAAGTGAATTTTATTACATACATATTACAATTTTTTAATAGAATTTTTCTATTTAATATTTAAATAGCATAAATTGTAAACACCTCATTTAATTGAATGATTTGTAATACTTTTCTGCACTTAAATAAAGCGAAAAATTCTATTAAAAATTAAAAAAATTGTGGTGAAGGAGTACAAACTCTGTAAAAAAATATTAAAAAAAAAAATAATAATAAATAATATTTTCTTTCTATTAAATCCTATAATACGTAATTAATTCAATGATATCCCATATGATTTTAAGTTGCCATGATGATTATTTCGTATTTAAGATGGAGTCATATTATTTCCGTTTCACTGAATTTAAAAACCAAATTTGCGTACTAAAATTGTTTAATTATAGTAATCTACCGACAGATTTTTTGGATAGATGTTTCTGGAGATATAGATATTAAATAGGAAAAGCATCTAAATATGAATTTCAAGTTCTGAAATTTTCAAAGCTTGCCTTAAGTTTTCCATTGGAATTTTCAGTAAATGTCAACAAAATATAAAATGTTGCCAACTTAAAAATGTACTTATTTTATTACGGAAATTAATTATATCATAATAACAGACGATATAATTCATTTCACTGAAACAATAACGATGATTTTTTTTACATTGTCTTCCGTTGGATATTTGCGCATAATATAATTTTAATGTAACAGAATTGTAATTAATTGATTGTAAAAGTGTATTGAAACTTAATATCATAAAATAAAATTAATATATATAATAATTTGAAAATCTGCACATAAAATAAATTTTGTATTCATGCATTTTTGCATAAGAGTGCAACAGCTATTGTACCAAAATCTGAGTATTTATAAAAATAGTTATACTACAAACGCACCTCATTTGTCACGTTTGACGTACAATTTCCAACTTGTTTTAATTTTAGTCGGATTTTTTTTTAAAGCATATAATCTGCAGATATACTTGATTTTATGCTTAACCTTCATACCCTGTTGAAATTTTACTCAACGTTGATAAAACTTTTCACACCAGAATTTGTTTTCGATAATGATTTCCCATATTTATTTAACGCAGTTCTCTGTAGCATTTATTTAATTTACTTTATGAAAAAAAAATCTGGTTCCTATCGAATTAAATAAGTTATAGAAGTGAGTCGATTCAACACATTCAGTGTAGGAAGGTTAACTTCTTTCTCAGTTTCTGTCGACTCTTTCTCTTGTTTTATTTATTATTAAAAAGTGTACACTTTTATTGTTTTTTGGTACATCAAGTTTATTTATTTTAGATATGATTGGAAATACATGGATGTTAAGTTAGCTGCTGACCAAGTCCTCCAGCAAGGTGAAGGTGTATGTAAAGATTATTGCAAGTTATTTGGTGAAATGTGCAAGTAAGTCTTAAGAAAATTATACCGTGGAACAAAAATAAATTGATATCAGATGAATAAAATACTTTTTCTCGCGATTGACAGCAGTAGAACAATGGGAGGTTTCCGCTAATTGTAGGTGAACCCTTTGGGTACATTTGACGACTGAGACTCGTCATTACTATTGTCCACGGATTTTTTTTTTTAAATTCAGAAATTTCGAATTTATATCAGAAAATTCAAACAGTACTTCTCGCTTCTTTTTAATCAGGGTACAGAAAAAATGGATTACATACAGAATGGACTTTAATACAGAAAAAACACTATTCCAAACTTCTGGTGAGTCTGTTCTGTATGTTTCTCCTTTTTTTTTTCCAAATAAATCTGTACATAAAGGGTTAAAATAGCAACGGAGATTTAAAATAACAAAGTTTAACAGAAATTTCGACTTGTTGGTTTACGTAATTTTCAAAATAATGTACAGTCGATCAAAATAAATAAATAAAAATAAATTAATAGGAATAAAGAAAAGAGCACCCAATACATTTTTAATGCCAAATAGACATTCGATTAGGAGTTACATTTTTTTTAAAAACTTATATCTAAACTAGTTTTATGTGCCAATCCCAAAACTTCCTTCTTTCTCATACACGTAAATATTTCAAAATAACAAAATATGAAGTTTAATGAAATTCCGCGCATTAATTCTTGAGATATAGCTATCGCTAAAATCGTGTAAATCTTGAAAAATGCAGCATAACAGCGTCACCTGTTTGGCTATTTACACTAAAAGATAATCAGAAACAACTTAAGTCAACGTCTAACCGAATCTGAAGTTTGAAAAAGTCCGTGCATTAGTTCTTCAGATAGCGGGAAATTATGAAAATTATTGCAACGTATTGCGTAAATTGTGAAAAATGCAGCATAGCAACGCCATCTGTTGGGTGATGTAAACCAAAAACGAGTCAGTACCAACTTATATCAAGGTCTAACTGAATCTAAAATTTTATGAAATTCCGTGGATTTTTTCCTGAGATAGAGCGCCCACACAATTTTTGTCACACACAGACAGACAGACAGATTCATAGACAGACATTTTCTAAAAGCAGTAAAATCGTGTTCAGGACCTTCTAAAGCGCATGAATCCGTTAAAAACCGGAAGTCGAAATTTTTCATGAATCCAATACTCTCTTCTTGTAAAGATAGAATAAATTAAAAATAAGCTTAAACGAAAGCGTACATATTAAAATAGTAACAAACTTTGTAGTTTTCAATGTTAGCATTCGATTCTAGAGTAAATTGTATCTTTAGATACCAAACTAGAAGCCATTCAATCAAGAAGTTTAAGAATTACAAATATGCAAAATTTTAACCCTTTAATTTAAAATTAATTTTGAATATTTTCGTTCCATACGTTCTATAATATTTTTTCAGACTTTTTTTTTCCTATGGTGTTAGTATCCTTAACATAATTATGTGATTTTCAGTGATTAAAAATTTATGTGTCAAACATTAATTATTAAATGAATATTAAAAAAATATATAAATTGTAACCAATGAATTGATTTAACAGAAATTGGTTTCTAGACGATTCTAATTATGTTCGATGAGATAGTGATTCGATTCAATAAATGTTTTCAGTTATGCTTAAAAATACATCACAACAATTTGGGGGGATATAGCGTCTTTAATTTTTCTAATGCCAAATATACAGAGACACAAAGACTGGAGATATGTGCTTAAAAAGTTAACTAAAATTGTAAATTACATTACATGGGATTAATTATAGACAATTAAGTAAATATACTTGGAGATATGGGAAAGTGAAGATACATGAAGGACTGCCACTGGCAACTATTTTTCTTTTTATTCCATTCGTACCACTTTAAAAAAATTCCATACACTTTTAGGTTAATATAGGACTATAAATGACAGTCGCCAATGGTAGGCCTGTACACTTATCGATCTAGCACAGCCCTTCGATGGCTTTATATTCATAAAGTTTTTAAAGTGAACTTTTGACTGTAACTTACACGAGACGGACATTATTTGTATTTCGGCAAATTATAATTCTGGTTTTTTAATAGTTTAACAATGTATAAAGTACTTGGAGTTTTTAGTGGATATTGCAAATTACTTTTGTTTTAGTAAACTTAAACTTCAAGGCAAATTTCATAATGTTAGTATATTATTTATTACTATTAAAGTTTTAAAATAAACTGTATTAATTTGGTAAAACAACTTTTATAAAAAACTTTTTTTTTTTTTTTTTTTTTTTTTTTTTTTTTTTTTTTTTAATGTTGCTTGGCATTATTACGAAAATCACCAGAGTTGAAATTTACAGAATATACTAATCAGAAATAATAATAAAATAATAATAATGAATTCAGTTGAAGATTTTGGATTTTCAAAAAAATATGAAAACATAGCTGTCAACTTTTACGCTTTTCTCCTACCACTAAAATTTTATAGTGAATTTTACTTTATTAAACCGCCGAAACCATGTCATTCAATAAGGCAAAATTTTCTATTAATTTTTAGTGGTAGAAGAAAAGCATTAAAGTTGGCAGCTATGTGAAAATCAATTTCATCTATTTACCATGGAACTATGAATAGGATTGACATATCCTCAAAATGTTAGCTTCAACTGCAACCGGTTTCGCAAGAGCGGATTAGCGCCTAGGAAATCTTCCACCAAAAAATTTGAATATAAAATTTCTCTTTATTTAAAAGGCCTTATTTAGGCAAATCTATTCGTTTTCGGTGGAAATTTGTTCCGGCGGCGGTAGTCAGGTCTTCCGTTCCACCATATTCTGACTATATAAACAATCTTCCTATCAATGTCAGTGAAAGAGATTATATCACCGCCAGGGCAAACTTTCACTAGTTAAAACGAATAGAAATTTTTGTCTTATTTATGGCAAAAATTTTGCACGATTAAGGCGTTTAAATAAGGCTAAAATATCTATTCAAATTTACTGGTAGAAGTTTTCCCGGCTGTAAAAGAGCTCAGTTGGTCCGATGTAAACAACACACAGCCACCATCTGGTGACTACATAGTCATTTACTTCAGTCGTAACTGGTACACAAAACACTATACGATTCCTCCTATTTATTCATAGCTCCATTCTATTTACTCCACCTCTCATAATTGATGTTGAAATTGTTATTAAGAATTTATAAATTTAATTAACCGAATTTAAGAAGGATTCTCCATTGGAACAAGAAAAATAAAAGGTGCGAGGTTTCTAAATTCCTTTAATTATTAATCTATCGATCGATTTTTCAGTGTGAAATTAAACGTCTTTCAGCTATATTCGTTAGCTCACTTTTGTAGGACACGTTTCTTTTTTCAACTTCACAAAGTAATAAAATTACGGAAGCATTAAAATTTGCAAACCAATATGTACAATCAATTTTTGAATTACTACTTTCAACAAATTCAACAAATTTTGTATGGATTTGGTAGATGAAAAACATAATTTTTTTCAAAAGAAAAGTAAAATAAAATATGAATAATGACAGCGTTTGAATTTTACATGATTATTTCATTTAACCCATTAACTGTCAAAACTATGTGGATGGAGTCTTCGGTATTTTTATTAAAATTTGTTTTCCACCAAAAATTCTGAAAGATTTGGTAACTTTAATAGCAAAGTTTTTGTCATTGAATAAAGTATTTTTTAACATATTAAAATAGTGGTGGCTAGGCAGGTTTTTTTTTTTTTTTTTTTTTTTTTTTTTTTAATAATCACACATTTTTATTTTGAATGTTGACAACCACGAGTATACTCGTGGTTGGCAGCGAATGGGTTAACATAGTCAGTGGCGTAGCCAGGGAGGGGGGTCCAAATGCTCTTTATACCAGTAATATTCTAAAGTTTTCTTCGCATTGATTATCGTAAAAAGTTCTCTGATTAGATAAGGCAAAATAAATAAATAAATAAATAAATAAAACTTTACAAAATTAGTGGTATCCAGAGCATCTGAACCCCCACCCTGGCTACGCCAATAATGCATAGTTGTATTTTGCATATACAAATATTATTCTCTGCGATTATGATAATATAAATATAATTTATTTTAATGTAGCATGCGGCTAAATACATGATACTGAATGTGGACTTGGCGATAAACGAATTTGACATGCCTGCCTTAAAGTGACAATTTTCGGTTTAGTGTTGAATCTGCTAATTAGCTCAATTTTTCATATTGAATATGAGGTAATCTTAGAAACACTGCTAACGAATGGTGTCCGCCAAATTGAACATTTGTAATCCTAACTGAGTTGCGAATTGCGTTGCTCCAGAGCAGGTCTGATTACCACGAGGCAAACTTCCACCTGTAAATTTTAATAGAAAATTTCACCTTATTTAAACTTTTTATTTATGTAGACTTTCTGTCATGAATAAAGTCAAACGTTTCTATTCCTTTTTACCGGTGGAAGTTTGCTCCGTTGGAAATAAGGCCCTGGTACAGGGTACAAACTGCTGACACAACAGAAATGCCACTTGCTGGTCGAAAATTTATTTTTCCGGCAAAAAAGTTTTCGTTATTAAAAAAAAAAAAAAAAGAAATCTCATCTCTTTCTGTACATTTCTTTTAAAACTGCGTACTGTTATTTTCTATACTTTTCGCATTAATGAATTTCTATTTTTTGTGTGACTTTTGGATCACCTGTACAGTGCACGGTTGTACCTCAAAAGTGCTTCTTGATTGCAGGGTTGCCAGTTAAGTCTCATTTTTTAAATTCAGAAAATCGGAATTCATACCAGAAATTCCGAAGAAAAGAATGTTTACTTTATGCAATCACAAATTATCTGTCATTAAATTAAGCAAAAATTACTAAATGGAATTTCTGATATGGATTCAGAATTTCTGAATAAAAGGGAAGTCCAGACTGGCAACCATGCTTGATTGAAGAAAATCAGTTTACGTCATAAATTCTAGCAAATAGTTAGTAAAATTTTATTCCTGTAATAACGCAAGCAAGAAATAATGATGATTTAATGATGAATATTTACGTTTTTCAAACCGATGTATATTTCTCGAGTTATTCGACCGTTTCCAGAATTTTAAATGGAAACGATTTTCACTGAATTTTACTCGATTACAGCGCCATATACGATTTTCCGAAGAAAATGTTAAATACAAAAGTTACGTATTTTTTTCCGTACTATCCGAATATGGAATGAAAAAATAGTGGTTATCATTTCAGACTTCATAGTTGCCTCTGCTCCCCCCCATGGGATAGAGTTGGGGGGGGGGGGCAAATTTGATATCCCTAATTAGAGTTTTCAAAAATATTGAACACATATTTCACGTTTTTCAATCCGTTGTATATTTCTTGAGTTATTGGATCGTTTTTAGACTTTTCGGACACCCTGTATATGCTTTTGTACGAAAGTTTTTCCTTTTCTTTGGGATATTCTACGAAAGTTTCTATATACTTACATGTTAGGTGGATCGCGAAAAAAATGAAACTTTAAGGTTAAGTTATATGACCATTTCCAGACATTTCAGACACAATGTATATGAACATTGTAATTGGTATTACTATTGTGCATTATCACAATAATAATGAGAAGATACAGTAATAAAACATAACCTTATTTTATTAAGCACTGAAAAAATATGTTTATTAACAATCCGATGTGCGCACATTCCTTGGAATTTCCAAGGAGTTTGATACCACCATTTAAAAAGGAAATTTTCTGTTTAACATTTAAATAGCAGAATTTATAATCACCACGACAAATTGCTGGATTCGTACTAATTTTCAAAGGTTGAGTAAGGCGAAAAATTCTGTTCAAAAATTGTGATGGAAATGTAGTCACTGTGAAAATGATTTGTTAAAAAATACATTTTAAAAATCAGCGTGATTGATAACATTCTTTTGTGCTTGTTTAGAACTTATGATTTTTAGTCTTAAGTTATTCTCATCATATAGTTCGATTACATGAAGCATGAAACTGATTACTTATAATTTTTTCACTATATTTTTCGTTAAATATGTAACATATTATATTCGTTATATTTTTACAGCAGATACTTTACTACTACTACTGAAGAAATTTATAATTAAAGTTTAGTTGACAAAAAAAAAAGTTGAAAGCTATGTGTCTATGTGTCTTACGTCCAAAAAAAAATTTCAGGCTCAAGATCTTCTTGAATATAAGATACAACATTTCAATTTTCTTCACAGAATATAAGTATTACTAGTACATCTGCAGATCAGGTGCCTCAACGTCAGCTCTGAAAGTCATTATTTTTTAATCTCACTTTTCATATTATTTGGCATCTTACATTTTGCAATTTAATTTTTTTTAATGTTACATACATATTTATAGGCATATAAAATACTTCGGAGGTTTCAGAAATTAGAAGCGTGAAATTAAACACGATTTATGCAATGATATTTTGAAATTCTTATCAATTTCTTATTCTTGTAATATTTTAGATTAAGAATGCATTTCTTATTTTGATATTCTTTGAAATAGGGTTGCTAAGCAACTAATAAAATAAAGAAGAAAGAAAAGGAAAGGCATTTTAAAATTGGTAACGAATAGGAAAATAAAATGTGTTATATTTCCCGAACAGTTGCAGAAAATTTTCCAATAATTTAAATATTTAATTTCTAAATTCTAATAGATGTATCGGCAAATTTTCAAAGCTGTTGCATATATTTAAGATCTCCATATCGAAATTTAGTATCAGTAATTTTACGTTTATTCAAATATACGATTTTCATTTCAGTTAAAAATTAAATTTGAAAATCGTCTGCATTCCCATAGGAAAGCATTATGACCTAAAAAGAAATGTTCTATATTTTCGAATGAATGAACCAAATGTAACTGAAAACTATACAGCTAATTCCGGGTACTTCACCAACATACCCACCAAAAATCAACTTAATAGGACGATTTTTACGGCAGTTATCGCGGAACAGACAGACGGAAACCAAAAACTTTTCGCATCTCCACAGTGAGCCTTCACTGACGTTTCAGCAATAATGATACATTGTGTAAAAATTGTGTATAGAAAATTAAAAATAAAACTTTACACAGCCAATGCTTTTTTTAAGTTCAGAGCTGTCTTATACTACCTATTTGTAATCTATTTTAATAGCCAGGAAATGAATGATTCATTTGATGTAGTAATTTTTTTTAAATGCCCCATTTCTTGATTTTAATTTTCGAGACTGTGTGGTGATTCTATGGTATTCTCCTGGTATTGTAACAGACATTTTACTAGGGACAGGGATAGATACAAATAATAGTTAAGCTTTATATACTGAGCAGGGACAAATCTAAATATTACAACTAATTCGCAAAATATAAATTAAAATTCAACAGCAACTTTACTCATTAATAAATGTGTTTAAAAAAGCAAGTAATTTGAAATTTGATAAAGAAAGCATAACATTCGCCAAAATACATAGAGCGAAATGCAAATTTTCACCTTACTTTATTCATAAAATATTGATATGAGATTCGATAGATCTCAATGTTATTTAACAGATGACATTTAAAAAACACAAATAGATGTTAAAAGATGTTTAAAATGTTTAAAAACACTCCAAGTACTTTTGTCCGACAACCGCGATCATCTTCAATGTGCAAAAATCCTTTCTAACTGACATCTTACGCATCTGAACTCAAGCTTCGTTTTGAGGTGGATAAGTCCATTAATTCTTGAGTGTTGCTTGAGTTTGTTTTTATGGCTACTCTGAATGATAATGTAAATAACTTTCAAAACTATGCGAAAAAGAGGGAGTTTCATGCGCTTTATCTATAGCGACTAGAATACATAGTGTGGAAAAGCGACATTTCGAATTCTACTAGAGTTTTGTTCTAGCGTACTTCTGAGCCAATCAAGGCTATCGCTGGATGGAAATAGAATCTCCTGCTTGTTTACAAGTCTCGCCCCCAGGGGAATGACAAGTTTGTTTTGTATATATTGACTGAACAAGAACTGTTTAACCTGAACTACATGTGATTATATGGATATTTAAAAAAAAGAGATTTACGCTCTGTTTTCAATTATTTCGTTGCGCTATTAAAGAGTAATATTTAATAATGTAAGTTGAATTAAAAAAAAATTTGCCATTTAGCTTGCAGTTATTTTAGACCGATATTTGAGCTTTAAAAAAAGCTAACTGTATAATAATTAACACAGAGAACAATAAAATCTACAATTTTTTAGCACTTTTTAAAGCATTACCAGTTTGGCTTTTTTTTTTTTAATTCCGAAATTTCGAATTCATACCAGGAATTCTCTATAATGTTCTTTTGGTTACTTAATGACAGATATTTCGCGACTTCTTAAAGTAAAAATTCTTGTTTCAGAATTTCCGGTTTGAATTAGAAAATTTTGAATTCAAAAACGATAAAACCGTTTTCCACGCTATATATTCTAAGCGCTGTACTTTATCTTCTAATATTCAGGACATTAAACCATATATTGGGTATATTGAGTCTATCGAATCTCATGTTGATATTTTATAACATTCATCGTAAGAAAATAGTCGTAAGTTTATCAAAACATTCAAATTAAGTACATTTTTTTAGCAACAGTGTTACGGTGTTGATTTTCTATGATTAAATAATAATGAGAATCGTTTTATAATAAGTGAATGTTACTCTAATTCTCTGAAAATATATAACCATGCATAAATAAAAATTATGCTCCTATAACGACAATATATTAGGCGTTTCAAAATGTTACAAAGAGTTTTATTTTATGTATGTGCAGATTTCGTTATTGCAAATTCGCAAAATATCGATTAAAAGAAACGTTTCAGTTATACGTAAATTCAGAAAACAGTTTAAATTGAACAAGAAAGTGAAATTACCGTTGACAGTTAGAAAATATTCACATGTGTGCGTAGTAATGCAACTTCAGTCTAGAATATTTTGTTACAGGGCAACTATGCAATACCCTAATGCTACACTATGCAATTTCTTTGAATAAATAATAATGCACCATGCAATTTCTTTGAATAAATAATAATGTACTATGCAATTTCTTTGAATAAATAATAATAACAATTATTTTGTAACAACTGGTTATTATGATCCAGTCTCTGAAAATATAACTATGGTGTTAATTAAAATTATTATCCTATAATGATCATTTACTATGGAACAATTTTATAAAGTTTTTATATATTAAGCATGTACAGATCTTATATCCATTTTCTAAAACGTACATCGAAAGCAATGTTTCAGCTATACATAAATATTTACAAAATGAAAATTTAACAAATAAAGCATATAAAATGCTATACTATTATGTACGAATCTAATAAAAAAGTTTAATATTTATTTATAAAAAAAAATTAGGTAGCCACATTATCATAAATAAAGACCTTAGTAGAAGAAGATGTTATGTCGCATTTTTCTCAAAGTTTGTTTTATTTTATGAATTTATTTATGTAATATGTTATATTGTGAAGCTGAAATCCAGATTCTTATTAGTCTTGAAGATATCGTCGCTACTATGTCAAACTATCGAATGTAAAAAAAATACATTTTTGTCACCACTAAATTTTATTAGAATTCTTCGGCTAGTAAAAATACTAATATAATTTTTGCGAAGAATAGTTTGACCTTCTTTCTTATTCAGAGATGGCGAATTCATACCGGAAATTTTGAGAGAAATTTTTTTATTTAACGTAATCACAAAACGCCTGCTATTAAATGGAGCAAAAATTTCTATTTGGAATTTCTGGTATTGATTCGAAATTTATGAATTAAAAAAAAAGAGGCAACCCTCGTGAAAAAAAGTATTAAAATCAAGTGGTGACAATCGGCCCATTTTTAGAAGTAATGAAAAATGCATTTTTGCACATTCGACAGTTTGACATAAGACATTGCTTTTTAATATTTAATAATTTGAACAATATTAATAATTTTTAATATTTGAAAATTAACTGTTAATAAGTTCATCTGAGAAAGACCTATTTAGAACCACCTGTTAACATTTTAAACAAATCTACCAATAAAATAAAATAAAATTTATAATAAAAAGCTTTGGATATTTTTATGAATGTCATCAAATTTAATTTGTGTAACAAAACATCTTCTTCTACCCAGGTCTTCAAATATCAGATGTAAAGTTCATGTAGAAGTTCCTTTTTGTATTCCATTCTTAATTGGCAAAGATATAAATAACACAAACATTAATTATAATAGGAATCAACTTTAGATCTTCTTCAAGAACTTTTTTCAAGGGCTTTCATAAACTGTTCCTCAGATATTTTTAAAACAGAAGCTGCTTCTATGTGCATAATTTGTCGTCTCAGATTTCCAATAAGTTGCATGTGCTTTCGTATAACTTTATTCATCTCTTCATTCTGTTTCTCCATACTCTTCTTTTCCTTCATCATCTCATCAATTTTCTTCTTGTAATTATTTTCCTGTTCTTTGCTGGCTTCTTTCAGTTTACTGACCTCAGTTTTTGTTTTCTCAATTTCATTTGTTACGTTATTCAGTCTTTTTTCTAAACTGTTGCTTGCATGTGTCTCCGCCTTTACGCTTTGCTTCAGTCTGTCGATTTCCGCCTTCGAAATATTCAGCTCTTCATTTAGAGAGCCGTACTGGCGCGTAGACTGGTGCAAGTTTTTCTTGAAGCTGTCCAGCTTTTTCTCTGTAATCGCATTTAATCTATGTAACTGTGAATTATTTATCTCCATTGTTTTCACTTTCTCTTCTAATTCGTGTATGTATTCCGTCTTGGCGACTGTTTCTTGCAAAGTGTTGGACAACTCTTGCTTAAGGCTTTCAACTTGAGTTACATGCATTCTCACTGAAAGTGGATCCCCCACATAATTATTTTTATAATCCTTCATTCTTTGTTGGTGAGCTCTTTGACTTTTCCTTTGTGGAGATTCCCAACGCTTCCTCTGCTGACGTGGCGGTGCCCTCTGCTGTTGTCTCTGCTGACGCATCTTTTGTTGGTGCTCTTTATAGTAGGAACTCTTCGGAATTTGTTTTATTTCAGGTCGCCTCCTATAAGTTTGACGGGGTGGACGTGGAGGTGGAGGTAAAGGTTCGTCTTTGTCTTCAGCAGCTTCTTCTTCCTCTTCTTCTTCGTCCTCTTCTCCTTCCTCTTCTTCGTCCTCGTCCTCCTCCTCCTCTTCCTCTTCTTCTCCCTCCTCTTCCTCTTCTTCTTCTTGGTTATCTAGATTATCCTCCTCTTCTTCTTCCGAATTCTCTCCTGACTCTTCCTCTTGTTCACCGTATTCTCTTTCTTGTTGGGCTAGTGTTTCTTCTTCTCTGTTTTCATCACCATTCTCTTCATCATTCTCTGAATTTTCAGAACCAGATTGAGAACCTTCATTCTGAGAATCTTCATCACTTCCGTAATCATCGTTTTCAGGATTATCTTCTTCGTTTTCTTCTACGATTGTGTTCGGTGGGTTTACTGCTGAGGTCATCTCCAACCACACACCTCTTTAGGGTACAAGAAATAGCCTGAAACAAACAAAAGAAAACACCTTAATAATAATTACATAATAAAATGTATACAAATGTTTATTTTTGAATTAAAGATCTGCACATATTATTTTATCCTTTAGTGTTTGCAACGTTTTTTTTTCACCTAAATTGATTTGATTTTCGTGGCTTGCTCTTATATAAAATTTTACTATCTTCATTCGATTATTTTACTCACGAAGGCGACGACGTATGAGAAGTCACATCTGAACCAGCTGACATTGATCGACCTTTTCCTCGGGAACTATTAAATAGTTTTCGATACTTTTTTAAAAATATTTTTTGCAATAGCTATACTATAAATTGATTGTTCACCAAGAAATAAAAATTAAATATGCAATACTTACTCGATATCGTAAACAACAACAACAGCAACAACAAAAATCACATGTCGATCCGCTGATATTTATGTACTTTTATCTCGAAAACTACTGAAGCGATTTCAATACTTTTTAAATAGTTTTGGCAGTAACTAAACTATAAATTTACAGACGGCAAAAAATAAAAATAAGAAACACATACTACATTAAAGACGTGAGTATAAAACATCACAAATTTACTGAATGGTGTATACAAATGTCAAATTAAAAATTTATACATACATTAAAATTAAAAATATCGACGTTTCGACCACCTTCTATGGTCATCCTCAGGAAATATTTGTTAACAAATAACATAACAAACAAACATGACACATATTTCCTGAGGATGACGATAGAAGTTGGTCGAAACGTCGATATTATTAATTTTATCGTATGTATAAGTTTTAAATTTGACATTTATATATACCATTCAGTAAATTTGTGATGTTTTATACTCACGTCTTTAATGTAGTACTGTTTCATGGTGTAATCGTCCAGCATTTATATTAAGAAACACATAGTTATGTCAAATTAAAAAAACCTATAGATTTATTTTAGTTGCAAAATTGCTTCACTAATGTTTTTTTTTTTTTTTTTTTTCTTGCCAAATGATCAATTTATGTTTTAGCTATTTCCAAAACTACTAAAAAAGTACTGAAATCGCTTGACTAGTTTTCGAAAAATAGTTGCATCAATGTCAATTGTTTTACATTCAATATCTTTTTCTTTTGTTTTCAAAATTCCGTGACTGTTGTATTTTTACCCTCTCATATTTAATCTAACTTGATTTTTGTATGTAAAGGATAAATTTTATAATCGATTTTTCACTCCCTTCCCTAATATGCTAGAATTATAACAATTATGTACACACATCAGTGTTTCTGATGACAATAGAATATTTTATTATTTTTAGAACTTAATCTATACTAATATTATAAAGGAGTAAAGATTGTTTGTTTGTTTGTTTGTAGGGGGTAATCTCTGGAACTACCGAACCGATTTCAAAAGTGGTGGTGGCAAATTGATGGTGACAACCCCTGCACCAACATAGGCTATATTTTATGCCGGTGCCACTAACCCCACGGGTTGCAGGAGCAAAAAACGTTCTAAAATTGCCATTTTTTAGCTATCAAACTGGCTGTCAAGCCCTGAGAGCTTGCCAGCCGGTTCTGTATGTATGTATGTACGTACGTAATGCGATAACTCTTCATAGAAATATCCGTTTTCCTTCAAATTTTGTTTATAGGTTCACTGTGTCAAGGCGCTTCCCTGATTAGTTTTCGGGATTGATTGGTTAAGTATAAAGGGGGGTAACAAGGGGATAATCCCCCCCCCCTTAATTTATATAAATGGGTTTTTCATGCAGAATTATTCCGTTTTCCTTCAAATTTTGTTTATAGGTTCATTGGGTTAAGACGCTTCCCTGATTTCTTTTCGGGATTGATTGGTTAAGTATAAAGGGGGGAACGGGGGGCTAATCCCTCCTTAATTTATATAAAAGGGTTTTTCAAGCAGAATTATTCCGTTTTCCTTCAAATTTTGTTTATAGGTTCACTGTGTTAAGGCGCTTCCCTGATTAGTTTTTCGGGATTGATTGGTTAAGTATAAAGGGGGGAACGGGGGGGCTAATCCCCCCCTTAATTTATATAAATGGGTTTTTCATGCAGAATTATCCCATTTCTTTCAAATTTTGGTTAAAGGTTCACTGTGTTAAGACGATTCCCTGATTAGTTTTTCGGGATTGATTGATTAAGTATAAAGGGGGGAACGGGGGGGCTAACCCCCCCCCCCTTAATTTATATAAATGGGTTTTTCATGCAGAATTATCCCATTTCCTTCAAATTTTGGTTAAAGGTTCACTGTGTTAAGACGCTTCCCTAATTAGTTTTCGGGATTGATTGGTTAAGTATAAAGGGGGGAACGGGGGGGCTAATCCCCCCCCCCTTATTTTATATAAATGGGTTTTTCATGCAGAATTATTCCGTTTTCCTTCAAATTTTGTTTATAGGTTCACTGTGTTAAGGCGCTTCCCTGATTAGTTTTCGGAATTGATTGATTAAGTATAAAGGGGGGGAACGAGGGGATAATCCCCCCTTAATTTATATAAATGGGTTTTTCATGCAGAATTATCCCATTTCCTTCAAATTTTGTTTATAGGTTCACTGTGTTAAGGCGTTTCCCTGATTAGTTTTCGGGATTGATTGGTTAAGTATAAAGGAGGGAACGGGGGGCATATATCCCTTATTTTATATAAATGGGTTTTTCATGCAGAATTATTCCGTTTTCCTTCAAATTTTGTTTATAGGTTCACTGTGTTAAGGCGCTTCCCTGATTAGTTTTCGGGATTGATTGGTTAAGTATAAAGGGAGGGGAAACGGGGGGGAGGCTAATCCCCCCATTAATTTATATAAATGGGTTTTTCATGCAGAATTATCCCATTTGCTTCAAAATTTGTATATAGGTTCATTGGGTTAAGACGCTTCCCTGATTAGTTTTCGGGATTGATTGGTTAAGTATAAAGGGGGGAACGGAGGGGGCTAATCCCGCCTTAATTTATATAAATGGGTTTTTCATGCAGAATTATCCGATATTCTTCAAATTTTGTATATATATTCATTGTAATTAGAGATTTACCTGATTAGTTTAAGGGGTTCATTAGTTAACTATGAGGGGGGTAACGGGGGGATGACCCCCCTTAATATATTGTTTATTTCTTTATTTTTCGATGGGCTTATTTCAAATTCTTTGAAATAAGAGTATAATATACAATTAGTGTGAATAGCCTGTGAACTCAATGCCCTCAGTTTAACTGGGCAGTTTTATTTTTATTTTTTATACTGAAGGAGCTAGAAATTTGAAATTTGTCATTGTAGTTACTTATAAGATGTAAATGTTCTCTAAGAACAAAATAAAAAAGAAATTGAAATTTAAACGGGTGAAATGAGCGAAAAGCGTTCTAAAAACAGTCTAAATTACAATTTCTATGAAATCTCTGGAACTACGGAACCGATTTCAAAAGTAATGGTGGCAAATTGATGGGGACAATCCCTACTCCAACATAGGCTATATTTTATGTCGGTGCCACTAACATCAATGGGGTGCAGGATCGAAAAATGTTCGAAAATTGCGACTTTTTTATACTGAAGGGGCAAGAAATTTGAAATTTAGCATTGTAAGTTACTTATAAGATGTAAATGCTCTCTAAGAATAAATTTTAAAAAAAATCAAAATTTAAATGGGTGAAATGAGCGAAAAGCGTTCTGAAGTCATTCTAAATTACAATTTAATGGAATCTCTGGAACCACGGAACCTATTTCAAAAGTGATGGTGGCAAATTGGTGTTGAGAATCCCTGCTCCAACAGCCTCTTTAATAAAAAACTATGGGTTGCTGACGACTGGGTTTTTCGCTAATTGTTGAAACAGAAATGGCAGTCTCGGAAAATGAAACATTTGAAGTTACTGAAAAAATGATAGCTCAAAAAGTATTTGTCAGAAAATTGTTAGACAAACTGCGTTTGAAAGGTAAAAAATCGTATTTTTCTTGATATAAATTTCAAATCTAATGATTATTGCGTTTTTCAAATATTGAATTTCAAAAATTACCAAATTTTCCAATGGAGTACCATAGCGAAACCTTCATGCGTAAAAAGATAATGATAAGGGCGACGTGTCCTGACGTGTATATTGGCTATAGCACGAGTCACAAATTATAGTAGCCTTATTATTCTGTTAAAATATAAAAGTTATTTATGAAATGTCAATATTTTGTTTGATTAAAGGTTCGTTAAAAGAAATTGACCAGCGTAGCGGGCGTAGCTTGCTAGTTATAAATAAATAAATAAATTCATTTTAAAGCTTTTTTCTGTTAGCCGAACGAAGGTGGTAAATCCCAAAATATTTTTTATGGTAAGAATTGTTTATGAGTCACAAAAATAATGGTGTTAATTATCTGGCAAATACTCTCGCCAAAATATGCTACCGGCTGTGAACCTGCAATAACGAAATATATTAAACACTAAAATGTAGAAAAAAAGAATATAATAATTACAAAAATACTCTTTTATCAATTAATAGTTTAATTTTAATAAAAGCATTATTATATATTGAGAAAACAATTTAGAAATCCTGAAGAGATAATTTAAATAACAGTGTTCGTACGTTTTTACTATAATTTTTTAATAGATTTTTCTATTTAATATTTAATTAGCAGAAATTGTAGACGTCTCGTTTAATTACAGGATTTGTAATACTTTCTGAATTTACATAAGGCGAAAAAATCTATTAAAAAATTGTGGTAGAAGCCTACGAATCCTGAATAAAGCATTTTTTTCTGTTGCCATATCTAAAAAAAGAAACAGAGTAGAAATTATTATTTTATTTATTAAGTTCACTAGCGCTTTCTAACAAGCATAAATAAAAGCCACGAATTTGCAATAATCAGGGCTCACGATAAACTAACGGAATATTTTGAGAACCACATAAATTGCAGCCATGAAATTAGGAGTGATTTTTAAGATAAACATGGACTGTTTATAAAAAAAGGGTTTTTTTTTAAAACTATTTTTACTTTTATATTTTTCCGAATGATCAATTTATTTGTTTAGCTAAAACCAAAACTAATAAAAAGGAAAAAAATGTATATATAAACTGAAATAACTTCAGTTGCTCCTGAGAAAAAAGGTACATTTATCAAGGTTCGTACGCTTTTAACACAATATTTTAATCGAATTTTTCGCCTTTTTTAAATGCAGAAAAGTACTGTATATCCTGAAGTTAAACGAGGCTCTACAATTTCTGCTATTTACATATTAAATAGAAAAATCTTATTAAAAAATTGTGGTAAAAGCGTACGAACCCTGTTTATGTCAGCTGTTCCTCATGTGATTTCTCAATTGTAGTCACCTATTTAATTTATTCCATATGCATTTACTCACATTTTAATTCAATGATTATGACGCTACCTATAAATCAATGCTACTAGTAAAGTACAAGTCGACCGCAAGTGCCATATTTAATTTTCTATTTTAATTTCACTTTAAGTTAGAGGTTCGGGCCAATTTATTTCATGGACCTATGAATAAAGAGGCATTGACATAACCTAAAAATGGCGAAGCTTCAATTGTAACCGGTACCGCAGGACTTGATTACCACTGAGGAAAACTTCCAGCAGTAAATTTCAATAGAAATTTCTTCATTATTTAAATGAAATATTAATGAAAAATTTCTGTCATAAGAAAAGCAAAAATATCTATTCGTTTTCAATGGTGGAAGTTTGCCTTAATGGAAATAGGTCCTTGAGATTCCGCCATGGTGTGACGACACAAACAATCCTCCCACCGCTCTTTGAATACTAGACCTAAGCTCTGACACAAAAATGGCGGCTGTCGTACACGGATTTGTTTAAGCGTTTGTACGGACCCCTGAATTTCGACACCAGTATTTTTAAAAGTTTTCTTTGACATATTTAATCTCAGAAAAATGAGGTGGAAGAAACTTTAAGAAAATATTGGTATTCAAGTTCACGAGACCGAACAAACTGAAAAAAATTCGCCTACGACAGCCGCCATTTCTTTTGTCTGCACCTAGTAATGCCAATGAACTTAATTACTGCCGGGATAAACTTCCACCAGTATATTTGAAAAAATATTTTTGCCTTATTTAAACACCTTATTCATGTGACATTTATGTAAAAAAAAAAAAAAAAAAACTCCACAAATTTTCCTCGGCGTTAATCAGACCCTGCTTCGATGTAAATAAACAGCAGACGCCATGTTGTGACTACATCCGCAGTTACTTCACTTGCAAACGGTACACATTACAGTTTTGTCTACCTCTGTCATCTTCATTCAATAGCGTATTATTTATTTCTAGCTGAAAATTGGTCGTATCGTTTCCAGAGCCTGTTTAACGCAGGGTAAACCTCCACCAGTATTTTATGCTAAAAATGTTCGAGGTAATTATGACTAGGGCTGGATTATTTATCAATATATCGGTCAAATATTGATATTTTTTAAATATCGCAATAACAATATTTAAACTCTGACTCAGCCGATATATCCTAATAACAATAATATTCATGTTTTGTTTTACGATCACCGCGAAATCGAGCCCCGAAAAACAGCCACAAATATCCCTTACAAATATGTCCTTCAATCCTTTTTTCATTTGATCCATCTATTTATTCACTATCCTGCTTCATCAAAAACGGAAAATTACCTCCGCTGATTATCTCTCTATCATATATCAAAGTAAGGAATATTCCAATATATCCCAATACATCCAGTCTTTAAAAACCACAAATTCTACTGTTCGTTACAGATAAATACTGAATAACACTTTCGCTACTGAATAACAATAATCGCTCGGTCCTTGTTTGGCTGCTGTGATTGGTCCAGACTTATTCCGATAACTCTGAGCTTTTGATATGTCATGACGAGAAAGATGAGCGTTGATTATTGCGTAGTATTGATAATCCTTTATTTATAGAGTGCGGTTTCTTGGATTCGGAAGTAATTTATATCTGAGCTTAAAATGATTGTATCGAATTGGATAGATTCGGTCTTTTTTGGTTGCCCCGTTCATAAAAAAGGTACTTTAAATACATTGAAAAATTTTACACTGAATTTCACTAGATTATCGAAATTTAACTTATTGCTTATTCTAGTGGATTTTATTAGTAAATTAAATTTCTGAACGGATGTCTATCAGTTATTCAGCAAAGAATACTTTTTTTTTTCAATGAGAGATACATTAAATAATTTAAACAGTGTTAGATAATAATTAACGCAAAAAAAATGAAACAAAAATTACGTGGTTGCCCTGATTAAATTTTGTAGTAAATCGTAAATTTCTCAAAATATGCGATATTTTTTAAATTTCTTAAATTCATATTTTTAGTCATTCAAGGTAATCCTTTGCTAAATTAAAAATAAGAAACGACAATGATAATTGATAAAATGAAGTTTTTCAGGATGGACTAATTTCTTTATGCCAAGATTAAACGAAGGATATATGACGAAAGGATCGTGATGTATGGGTGGTTTGACCCGGACCAATTTCGTGTACAGAATAAACGAAATGAGACTCACCCCCCCCCCCAAACTGTAAAACCAAGTAAAACAAAAATTGGTATTTTTAAACAAATAATTAAATTCTATGAAACGAAAATTCTATACATTTTTATGTGGACAACTTTGAATTCCATTTTATTAATTGTACTTTTTAATCATATATTAATCATATCATAGTGGTGAAAATGAAACTTAAAAAAAAGTATATATTAATAGAATAAAATGAGACGAATAGGAGATGTACTATCTTTAAAGAAAAGCTTTATGAAAGTAATGTTAATGCAAATAGTTATTAAACAATTAGTTTATTTCCTTTTAATTATTTTGTTTTAAAAAACGTAGAAAATAAAAATTATGTTCTATGAGTAAATATATAAGAATTTTAATTCGTTGCATTCAACTAGGTTTTGTGTTTAAATTGTTGATACCATATCATTTATCTTAAAATAGCAAATGCTCTTGCTCTCTCCCCCCCCCCCTCCTTAAAATTAACATCGCGATATATCAACAATATCAATATTAACTTGTTGATATATTGCGATATTAAATTTCTGATATCGTCCAGCCCTAAGACAGAAATTCTACGTTTAAAGAGGCGAATATTTTCTTCCTCGCTAGTCCTCGCAGTCATCGGTCCCTGACCTTTCAAACCACATATTTTTTTACTCTGTGTTGAGAGCAATGCATCATTTTATGAATTGTGTCAAACATTATGACTGTGGATAGTTATTTTTTTAAAACTTTTTAAACTTATAACAAGAAATATACAAGCAAAGATTTTGAAACACCTTCCAACCCATTCAGATTATTGTAACGAAATTTCACTGTTTATTAAGGTGAAAGAACTTATCTACACAAACAATAACAGAAAAAGGCATAACACATTTGAAAACCAAATTTCTACAATTATCGTCTATAATCGGAAAATCATTCTTTTTTGAAGCCATGTATATGATCTATAGATTTGTATATATACTAGATAGTATTGGTTGGAGTATCATAGTTGAGATTTATTCCAACAGAGCGAAAAATGCCGGGACCAGGACACGAAACCGGATACTTTGGCTTGCTGTGCCAACGCTCTTCCTACTGAGCTATCCCAACGATATCCTGGCAGACATAATTCACTCTTATTTGTTGGACATGGTTGCGAACTACAACGCTAATTTCATTCATCCGAGCTATAACTATAGCAGTTTATAGGATGAACGTTATACAACACAGAAACTCCTCTATACCATGTAATTAGGTCATAATAAAGAAAGGAAAGGTTTTTTTCTTTCTTTCAACTAGGTAAATTATATTCAATGGTTGATGTATCATACTTGAGATTTATTCCAACTAGATAGTATGCTAAATTTTAGTTCAGTTAGGAAATGCATAATACAGTTGAAAATTCCCCTTCAGCAATTTGCATCAATAAACAAAAATGGATCAGCACGAGATATTTTGTGCAGCCCTGTATGTGAATTATAGATACACACCAAGTAATATACACACCAAGTAATATGCAAATTTTTGTTTATTCTAGTTCATTTTAGCATATTTATGACAACTGAAAACGCAATTTCAGTAATTACCGCCAATAGCTGGTACTGTAACAGAATGATTTTGTATGTTTTTGTAAATAATAAACGATAAATGCTATGTACACGATATTCTACAAAAACATCTTGTAGTGCATCCTAGTGCTGTGTATCAATTTAAATACGTTTGAAACAGTGTAACATCATTAAAATTCATTGGAAATGAATTATTCCCATAGACCATAATGTTAAGATATTCTTTTGAGTGTCCCTGTAAATGAACTATAAATGCTACGCACTTCATTTTCAGTTGCGAACATGCCACAGTAAACATCAAGTACATAGCAATGTGTGTATATTTATGAGATATAGAGTACGAAGAGATGCCTCAGACAAACCGAAATCATAAACACTGAATGTGTTTATGGGAAAATGTTAAAAATATTCTGTTTATTACGAAATTTTATTGTGGTGCACCACAAGATTTCTGACATACAAAACTGGAAATGGTTATTCGAACAGGCATACCATTCGATTGGATTACTTTTAAAAATGATTAAAATATAATTTTAATAATGTTGATACGTAAAGTTAAAAAATTTCAATTTCTAACTCGGGTAATTAAAAAAAAAATCCTATAAAAATTATCATTATAATCGAAATAGAATTTATTTTCTAGAGGTCATAAATATCCCTTTAAACCCTACAGTGAATGAATTTTTTCTTTTAGAATTGTGTTTTTTTATACTTATATTAAGAATTCGACACCAGAAATTTTAAGATAGATTTTTAAGTCTATTTAGTAGCATATTTATCATCTTTACACCAATAATATTTCTATATAAACATAGTGGTTGTAAAGAACTTCATTTATTTATCACCAGTTAAATAGAAAGTACTGCCAATTGGCTACACTATGCACTGTAAGGTTAACCATAGCCAGCTTTTAGGCTTCATTGTCACCACTAAGTTTTAAAAGAAATTTTCGAACAGTTTTGTCGATTAGATCAGGCAAAATTTACCTTTAAATTTTAGTGGTAACAGAAAATTGTAAAAGTTGATAACACTCGCTCTATTATCGAAATCAGGCAAAATTTACTTTTAAATTTTAGTTCTACTAGAAAATTGTAAAAGTTGACAACACTCGTTCTATTATCTAAATGTAGGTTTAAAACTTATTTTAATGATTTTTGCTAAACTAGATTACTCAGAAGAGAGGAAAAGGCTTTAGGTAGATTTCGTAAGAAATACTACTTATTAAATTCTCCCCTATGTTGGAATTTCTAAAAAATTGTTGCAGATCTACGCCGATCATAACCCTTAGAACCACAAACCATCCCCAGTGCAAAACTTTATCTATCTATCTATCTATCTATCTATCTACATCACTTTTTTATGGACACGACATCTTCCTTAATTTTGCACAAATCTCTTCCAAACTGATACATAAAATCAAGGGGCAGGAATTCTCAGTCAAGTTCGTTAATGTGCAAATTCGGACGAAGGGGGTGGAAATGGGGAAGGGTTTTGTGAAAGCAGAAAAACCCATAGTTTTTTAATTTTGATACAAATTAACGTTTTTTAAAAATGGCCTCAAACCGTGAAAAAATAGGGGTTTAAGAAGAAAAAATTCTTAACTTCGTCAGTTGCCAAAATATCAAATCCGCTTAAATTTATTATAAATATTCTTAATACTATCAACAATTTTAATATTGACAAGTCTTAGATAGGACCTACACTTACAGCAATTAAAAAAAAATAATAATAAATAAAAAATAAATAAATCCATGATGGCTCCGCCTACAGACACAGGTAGATTTCAAAGGGGGCGGTCCCAACTGCCTCATCATTGCAAAAAGTTCCTTCTTCTTCAATTCCCAAAGAGCAGGCTTCCTACGGTCTGTGACAAAGACGCGGAATCCACTGTCATGAATTTCCAGGTCCTTAATTGTGCCTGCATTAGGGATGGTGGGATTGATATTTAGAAGTAGTCCCACCAACGAACGTAACCGTAGATTAACTATAAATTTAGTTTATGGTCCAAGTTTTTTAATTCCATACCTTTACCAATTAACAAGACTAAATAATTGAATAAACACGGGAGATTTTTTATAATTATTTACAAAATAATTGGAGTATAATGGAAAAACAAAACTCGTCAAAAAAGGCCAGATAAAATTGTTAAAGTAGGTTTATCTCTAATCTTGATTTGGTTTTTTGTTGGTGAAATTAGGACTTAACTTCGAAATCTACCTGTGCTTGTAGGCCGAGCCGGCAGAGATTTTTTTATCCGTATGTATGTCATGTGATAACTGGAACAAAAACCATCAAATTAGCTTGATATTTGGTAGCTATGTTGATGAAATTAACTCCATAGTTATTGGTTTAAATTGGTTGATTCGTTAAAAAATATATACTCTTATTTCATTTCATGTCATGATGATTTTCCATGGTAATTCAGACGATTTTAAAATTTTATCATTCACTGAAAAAGCACGAGTCATATATTCTAATAGGAGAAAATGTTGTGTGCATATATATATATATATATATATATATATATATAGGCATTTTAAAAACGACTCTAACGATTTTGACGAAATTTTTTTCTACCATTTTGGGGCACCAAAAAACCAATGGGCTAGGTCAGATGTTCGAGAAAATTTGATTACTGGGTCATTTTGGGTCACCATGGGTCAGGGTTAAGTAATTGTATCTAAAAACGGTTCAAACGATTTTCGCTATATTTTGTATCCTACTATTTTCGGGGACTAGAAGACTATTGGGCTAGGTCACATGTCCGAGAAAATTCGATTATTGGGTCAGTTTTGGGTCACTGCGGGTCAAGCTAATTTAATTTTAAAAACGGCTCAGACTATTTAGACTAAATTTTGCATCCTATGGTTTTCGGGCACGAGAAGACTGTTGGGGTAGTTCACCTGTTCGAGGAAATTCCATTAGGGTTTTTTTTTTATAATGGGCCATTATGGGTCAAGCTATTTTTATCTTAAAAATGGTTCAGAAGATTTTAACTACATTTAGTATCCTGCAGTTTTAGGGAACGAGAAGACTATTGGGCTAGGTCACATGTTCGAGAAAATTCGATTAGTGGGTTATTTTGGTAATGGGTCATTATGGGTCAAGCTATTTTTATCTTACAAACGGATCAGAGGATTTAAACTAAATTTAGTATCCTACAGTTTTAGGGAACGAGAAGACTATTGGGTAGGTCACATTTCCGAGAAATTTTGATCTGTGGGTCATTTTGGTCATGGGTCATTATGGGTCAAGCTATTTTTATCTTAAAAACGGCTCAGACGATTTGAACTAAATTTTGTATCCTACGGGTTTCGGGCAAGAGAAGACAACTGGGCTTGGTTATATATTCGAGAAAATTTGATTAGTGGGTAATTTTGACTATGGGTCAGTATGGGTCAAGCTATTTTTATAAAATAAAAGGCATTATAGTAATAATACAGAGAGAAAAATATATCGAGGTGAGCTGAAAGCTAATTTTGATCGAGCATGGCTCGGTCTTCCCTGCTCGTTTGAATAATTGATTAAACTCTTAGTTGTGCGCAGCTGGCCTGATAGGCCAGATTAAATATCTGTATTTTTTGCATTACTTGCTTTGAGGTTATGAATGAGGTTTTTTGAATCAGTTTCTGACTGTTCTCTCTTTGTACGTCCTAATAACTTTAACTGCGTTCACGATCAATTCCACAGAAAAGTCTCATTTTGAGGGGGGAAATAAAGTTTATAATATGTTTAATTTAAGGGTATGATTGGAAAGCTTGGTATTTTTATGTTGTATAATAAAATCCTAATAAAAAGCCATTGTAAATTTCTATTTACAAACTAAGTTAAGAACCATTATTGTCGTTGTAAAGTCATAATGTTATGTCAGTTACACAATAAAAGTTACGTCAGTTACATGTGTAAATCCCATTTTTTCTTTTTAATTGTTCAGAAATTAATTAAAGAAGTTACTGTTATAGTTTGACATTACTTAGTGTTGTTGAGAACATTAAATCACTTTTTTTAACGGGATAGTTTTGATAATTTTGACACTTCAATGAAGGCAGAAAAAAATGTTTGTCTATTTTACGTTACATCAGTTACAGGATTTTGAATTACAATTTTTATGACTAACAGACAGATTGAAATAATCTGCAGGTATTTGGCTGTTAAGTCCTTAGTAAAAAATATTTTAAATTGTAAAAAAAAAAAAAAAAAAAAAAAAAAAATTCTAACTTTATTACATTTTCTGCACAGTTTTGAAAACAAAATTTGATGATCAAGTGTTTCGACAGTTACGATGGAATTGACCTCACATTAATAGGGTTAGAATTGAGTTAATTAGGTGTCAATGATGATTTTTAACAGGGTCTTGTCAGGCGACTGCGGTCGAAACCAGGAGTCTCGGAGGTGCTCCCGACGGAGGGTTAATCTTTAAATAATGACTCTTAAAATGTCGGTATAGAAATAGATTTTAAATTAATCCAATCGGTCTGAAATTTTGTCAATACATTTTTCAGGCATTCAAATTTAGCTGTAGACGTTTTGAAAGATTTTATGCATCTGTTCGAACAATATAAAACACTATATTTTAACGCTTTTTAGAAATTTACCATCATATGTATTTCCTTCTTTTTCTTCTCTTTTATTTAACCGTTGCATAAAAACTGCATTTCATAGCGTATAAAAATAAGAGTGTAAAAAAACAAAAATAGAGAGAAATTTAGAAAATCGTACTATTTTGACGCAGTTAAAGTATATAACGAATGATAAATTATATATAAAGAATGAATTGTTATAACAGTTAACCTGTTACTAATAAATATTACGATTGTTGTTATTATAATTACTCTAAGTTTATTTTTGTCTCATAATTTATATAATTATGCTGTATGCGTGCAAGAAAGAGATTTATTGCCACTTTCTTTTATGAAAAATGTTTTCCTACTTTGAGGCCTTTTCGCGAATCAATGACACATTTATAGTCAAAAATTTTTAACAACAGTTGGCAACGCCCTACTTTTCTAGTAGTCCAAGGCTGAAAGAAGCTGGTTCTTAAAGTGCTTGTGAGACATGACGTGCAAAGTTAAAATTTATGATTTTAAAATTTTTAGTTCAAACTAGTAAAGTATTTCTAAAGAGTTAATAAGCTTTTTTTTAAAAAAAAAAAAAAAATAAGCAGTACAACAGTAATGTATAACTTGACATCGAATAAAGATTTATTATGACCATGACCTATTACTTTTTTTTTCTTGAAATTGTGTTCTGTATAATAAAACAAGACTGTCAGCTTTTTTTTTCCTTTTAACTTACAGAAAACGTTAGGGAATTATTCGTATTTCAGACGATGTCCTCAATTTACGTAATTGTAAGATTCAATCTTGTGGCTTTTATTTTATTTCCATTGAAAAAAAAGTATATATTTCATATAAACCTGAATTCGTTCTTTCCATACGCTAGATTATAAAATGAATAGTTATAAGACTGATTAAAAAAGGAATTTTAGAATTAAAGTGTTTTTCTTGAGAAAAGAGAGTTCTACGCGAGAGCAAAAAGATGAGGGGTTGTATTCAAATATAGTAGTACGTGCAATATTGTGTACGCTATCTTGGCACTAATCAACAGATATTTGATACAACCCCTCATCTTTTTGCAACAACGGATTTCGAGCTTATTCTATCGACGATAATTTTCAGAATTTTCAAAGACTTTCACAAAAGTTGCTCTATATACTTAGCTAATACATTATGCATATTATATTTTGATTGCATTCGCGCATGCGCAGTGAAACATTTTTTAGTAAACCTGCTCATTTTTCATCCAATTTTTATTATTTTTTATTTCCGATTGCAGAGTATTATGTACAATGTTGTTTGACATATTTTCTCAAAATAACTTTTTTTTATATTAAGAACTCTGCAAATTATAAGCAAAAAACTTGGTAAAATTTGGGTCGGTTCTTATAAAAACCTTAATTTCTCTTCGAGTATACATGCTATCTTCATAAAAATGAACACAGTATATTACAATAAACCACTTATAATCTCGAGTTTGAACACTTTTGCTACATTAGGTTTTACAGGGTAATCCAAAAGATATTCGTTCTTTTTCAATTTGTTGACAGTCCCCTATGGGGTTTCGGAAAAAATATTCACGGAAATATATAAGCTATACTATACTGTTTACACACCTGCAGTTTCAAGTTAATTCCTCATGTATTTTTCTAGATAGTTAACAAAACGTCTAAAATCGCAAGTGACCAATCACCTTTGGCAATATAGTGTATTTTACAGCAATATCTAATATCTCTTAGATGCAGGTTTAAACTTCTAAAAAAATTAAAGACTAAAAATATCCGCAAACAACATAAGCAAGAATATCGTCTCATTTATTTCATCAAAGTTACAGTAAAAGCTGACCAAAGATAGCAAACGCAAGCGCAATATATATATATATATATATATATATATATATATATATATATATATATATATTGTATTTTAACTGAATTAGAAGATAACATCATCTGTTTTTCAAAAAAAAAATGAGCATTTGAATTTAAATTTCGTTTTTTAATCATAAATATAAAATAAACCTGTGCAGTAACTGTGTCCCACGTTATCGAACATTTTTTTAATTATCATTGTTGCGGTATTTTATTTTTTTAGCAACAATAATTTGAGGAAAACCTTTCATTTCATGTATGAAAACAATGCTGATTTAATTTTTAATTACTTGCAATTTTTAATCAAAATATCTGTTTCAACGAAATGTGCGTGTACTATGTCAAAAGCTGCTTGAAAATCATATGGTATCTCATTTATCGCTCTGTGTTTTTTACTTGCTTAGAAAAAGGGATGTTGACAACAGAAACAATATGTAGGATTTATATCATAATCAGGTCCTGATCAAAAGAGGTCCAAGGCCTAATTTTATTCGGAGTACCTTTCGTAAACTATCGCAACAAATTAAACATATTCGATGTCTTAGAATGTATACATAAAAATACATTTTCACATAAATATATTTTTTTTAAATTTAAAATCAGCTTACTCTAAAATATAAAATATGGATTATAATCAGTACAAGGTACGAAAACAGAATGAAAATTCAGCACATAAAATTTCAAAATAAAAGATAGAATCTGCTACTTAGCAGAAAAACTTCAACCGCAAACAATGGTATAATTGATATCATTGTAATGTAGTCGGGAAAAACAAAATGGAAATAGTACATTGCTTTCATCGCTAGACATGTGTATATGTTGTCATATTTTCAATTATGATATTTCCCTTTTATCGACATACATGTTTTTTATTAGAAAAATATAAAACAGGCAAAATGCATACTTGCGAATCTCCGGGTTTTCGTAAATAAAAAATATATACATTGAACTAGAGAACCTGTTTAGTTACATGTTTTGCTGCTATGCTACTTAATTTCATTCCTTAAATAAATTTCTGGTTCAAGTTTGTTTATTATAAAAATGTTTTTTTTTTCTTTATTTAACAAAAGCCAGAGGCTCGCAAGTATGCAAATGGGAAAAATAACTGAAATGTAGAAAATAAATAAACCAGAAAACATATTCGATAAAATTACCAACTTGGTGATTATTTCCATTTGTAAAAGAGCCTACCCTACCCTGTACCTATCCTTTTTAAGACCTTTTTAATTTAGGTATTTTACAATACTTTTTTGGCATATTATTAAATAATTTTTTCAAACGATAAACAACTCTTTTGGTACAATTTGATAAAAAAAAACTAATGAAATTAAAGAAAGTTTTGAAACTCTTCTACTGTATAAATTAATGTTTTACCATAGTTTGTTTTTATTCTGGTCTTTGAGATGTTGTCTACAACTTTAAGGATCGAATTTCTAAAAAGTTAATTAGTTTGGAGAATGAAAAATAAAATATCATGATATGTGAAAATGCACTAGAAAAGACTTTACTTAAAATTTCCATTAATAAAACATAAATATATTTCATTACTGCAAATCCAATTATTAGTTTTATAAAATATACCATAAGAAGCGTCCATAAAATATACTAATAATATATGTTGAAGTTTTAGTATTTTGAACATACTGACATAATGAAAAAACACAAACATATAAGAGGGAATTTTAAAACACTGAATCATTGACAGAAAAATGAAAGCTGTAAAAAGCTTTTTTCCGCATAATTATAACGATCAAATCTTTACGAAACTTTGTTAGAAAAAAACTAGAGAAAAAACTAAATACATTTTAAGAAAATAATTGAGAAATAATACTTTCGTTTCTTTTTGCCAAATAAAAGGATAGCGAGGGCTTTAAAATAAGCAAAAGTTGACCAAAAATTTAAAAACAAATTTTTTTTTGCATTATTAACTTGTTAAATCTTAATAATAAAATAAAAATATATTGCCATATGCTTCTCAGAAAATGCGTTTTCCTACTTCTTAAAGGTAAGTGCAAAAATAACGTACAATGTATATCAAATGAATTTTTTTAAATAAATTTATGCAGTCTATACAGCTCAATGTGGTTTAAATTTTGTTCAAAATTTCCAATATGCCCAAGAAACAATTTTTATATGCATTGAAAAAAATCTGTTCATCGTTTTGAAATATTGTTTTAATAATATTCTCAAATTATTAACGAAGTATATTAATACGTTAATTATAAATAAAAAATTAGTTTCGTGCCAGTTATTTATTTATTATTTTAATTCATTCGCGATGAACGTCCTTTACAGAATTTTTAATTCGCCGGTTCTTAAAAATAGAAACTTTTGACTAAATCAATAGCATTAATCAACTTTGATTTAATAAGAGCAAATCTCAATTAAAAATTACTGGTAGAAATAATCAAGAAGAAATAATCTGAGAAGTTTATACGTCACAAAATCTTTGAATTTGAACAGTAAATTTGAAGAATAGGGACTTTCTCTTTTTTTTTTTCTTTTTTGTCCAATAGTAAATATTCAGAGATTGAATAAGACAAAAAATTCTATTAAAAAAAACTGGTGCTTATATATTAAAAAAAGTGTAAAGGACGTTCGTCGCGAAAGGGTTAATATTTTGCCGTTTTCAAAAATGAATTCAAAAACTGTTTCATAAAATCCTTTTAAATAATAGAATGAACTAGTGGAGAAAATATTTTGAAAATTGAAACGCTTAGAACATTTTGTATATTTTGGAAAATATTAACTAATACAGGGTTGCTACGCGTCAGAGGATTTGAATAGCAGTTTTTTCGAAAAGAAATATTTGCCTTATCTAATGAAGAAAATCTGAGTATATATAAATAGCGAACATAGCTTTTCTATATAAAAAAAACCTGGTATTCAAGTCCCCTGAAACGTGGTAATCCTGTGATACCTTTAAAATATATCAACTTTTTAATAAATAATAAATGGATATTTTTTTGAGAATATTTATTGAATTTATAATACAGAATTCGTCTTTGGAGAATATCTTATTGGAATTACATTAATAATGAAAATTATTTTTTTAAGTCAATCGTTCCCTTAAAAGTTAATGTTCCATAAAATATTGTTTTATTGCATAACCTGATACACTTGTGAAATTTTTTAAATTAAATAATACATGCTTTAAAAAATACATATTAAATTTGGAGATCTAAGATCATGGCTTTGCAGGATATGCATTAACTAGACTCTGATCAAAATAACAGAAGAAATTTTTTAAGTTAAAAAAATTATTTAAAATTATTATAATTGTGTAAAACTTACCTTTACAATCTCAGTCGTACAGGATAATAAAGCGAAGAAGATTTCTAAGATGTTAAGTTAAGCTAAACCTCATTAAATAAATAAGTAACTAAGTTATGAGACGACATAATTCCACAAAAGCAGTCAGGTATTATTGCTGTGATATTTTTTCAAATATTTATATTAAAAAAAAATCTTCTAAATGATATTCAAATGCAGCTAAGAGATCTTGACTTTCACTACTGAAGAAAAGTAAATCTAATGGACACTGGTTTAAAAGTTTCTACATTCTTCTAACGTCTGCGTGATTTCAGCCGAAGTTCCAGAACACACAATCAAAATCGTCTTTTTTTTAACTTTCTAATTCTAGATTCGTGCGGTCTAAAAATGATATTCTGATGGGAAAAAAATTAAAAAATAAAAGTAGAAAAAATTAAAGGAGACTATAGATACGGAAGTTTACGTGATGAGATATCTATTCTTCAATCTAAAATGTCTCCTTTTTTTTCAGACAAGAGAAGAGTTATTATAAAACAAAAATTATTTCACCTAGGTAGTTACTGTTCTGTTATTATGATACTGTCAGGAACAATTATAGAAAAAAATAATGAAAACTTCTTTTCGGAAATGATGTTTTCAGACACCGGGAAAATTAAACGAATTTAATTTAAAGAAAGTAGACTAATTGGCTTTTTTAATCTGTCTTCTTTCTTCGGTACTTCATTTTTATACGGGCTTTGCAAGACAGGTAATATGGCCTTGACAAGAAACATTTTTACAAGTACTTTATAGTCCAAGCGACGACTGAAAAAAAATCTAGTTAATTTATTTAAAGCTGTAATTTAAAACATGTTGGAAATTATATGTTAAACGTGACAAATGAGGGGCGTTCGTACTATAACTAATTTTGCAATGTAAAAAATAAAAACAAAAAACACATCGTTATTATTTATTGAAATGATTTATGTTGTCTGTTATGAGTGGAATGAGCATGCCTTTTTTTACTCTTATGACTTATGCCCCGTTTACAGATGGGTTTTTTTTTTCGACACTAGACAGCGCTGCAAAATTCACCACGGAGATCTTGCTTTGCGAATGATTACCTCCATGGTTTAATATTTATATGACTCACGATAAACGAATCTCTTGTGTTTATTTACTTTAATGGATTGAGATATTCGGCTGTGAACCTAATTTCCACTGAAGTTATCTCAGAATCTAAACATTTTTTAATGAAACTCATTTTCAAGCAAACAATTTTTTTGAACGATCTTGCTAAAAATGTAACTTTTATGCAATTTTATTCGAAAAAATTTTTTTTAATAAAAATGTTCGCCTGGCATATGTGGAAAAAGATGTGGTTAGCCCGTATTTGTTTTCCTCAGTCATGATTTTTTTCCTCAGATGACTTGCACTTTTACTATATAGATTACGTATGTTAGGATTTAATTGAATAAAGAAAACTTTTATTAATATCTTTTTAAGTTTTGATTGGATTTTCATAAAATTTGAAATGACTTGACAAAATTCTTCAACGATTATATATATTGAATTTCAAAGCATTCGGTTGGGTAGTTTTTGAGCTGTTAAATGCGGACGGACCAGACGACGACTATAGGAACTACGTATTTATATAATTACGAGCGCACCTAAAAATATATTATGTATCGTGGCAATGCAAAAATGATAAGGTTGTCTGAGCAAAGCAGAGACATAAACTCATTTACTATGTAAATTTCTGTCACTTATTTTAGTTCATTAATTAAACTCAGTTCACAGAATTCGCGGAGCGCTGCGTTTCGCGTGATTTTCCTTTGCTACGTCCCATTTATACCGAGACACTTGCGGAAGCCCGGTAGAAAGAGAAAAAAAAAATAATCTGAAAATTGAAACCGGACAAATTTAAAAGGGAAATTAAGTAAATTAAAGACATCTAATTGCGGGAAGAGTTAGGAAAGAAAATCTAAAGCTGTCAAAAAATCCTTGCGGCTTCGAGCTCTATGTTCAGTGCTAAAATGAATATTTTGTACCGTAATTTCCGGCGTATAAGCCGCAGCTCAAAGAGTCGTTTTTCGACCCAGAAATTTTATTCAATAATTGTAGTTAAATATTTACAGCGATCATTTAAGTTACATTTTATAAAATAATATTTCTGGGTCGAAAAACGACTCTTTGAGCTGCGGCTTATACGCCGGAAATTACGGTAATTATATGTTATAAAACATAAAGTCACCTGCTGAAGTCAGGGTACGACTTATGACCACTCCCCCTCCCGAAAGATCCAAACATTAGGGATTTTTTTGGACACTTGCTTAGTTCATTAATTAAAAGATGAAACAAACGCAAAACGAGATTTTACTGATCACTTTTGAAATATATGATTGCCTGTAAAATCGCAATGCGAATAGTAGCAACCCTGAATTATTAAAGCTTAGTTTAGGCTGATGCGTAGTTCATTAATTAAAAGCTGAAACAACGTTAAAATATAACGCTTAAAATCCTCAACTAAAGCGTATAATGTTGCTTAGGGAAATCGCGATGACACAAGTGGCAACCCTGCAAAATTTATGGCTATTTTTTATCACTTACTTAGTTTATTAACCCTCTGACCACGCAATTTTTTTTTCGAAATCGTCTCGACTAATATTTAATCGAGCAGTATCTTCTCTATTTTTATTGGTTTTCCGGAAAATTTGTGTCGTTTGGGAAAAATATTCGTACCGGAAAATTCTATAATTTAATTTTTAGACATTAATTCCGATAGCGTACGTCTAATATAATTAACGGGTAGAATTTTCCGGTACGAATTAATTTTCCTAAATGGCAGGAATTTCCTGGACAACCCAATACATACGTATTTCAAATCATCGTGTATTTGAAATATATAGTAAAGTTATCATTTGCAATTTTTCCCTGTGACTGTGAAATTTTTAAAGAAAAAATGCTTCAAAAATTGTGTATTAAAATTTTTTTTTCTACAAATGGAAATCGCGGGATAAGCGGTCAGAGGGTTAATTAAGAGATGAAATCAGCGCAAAAATGTAGAGCTTATAGATCTCAGTAGAGATTTATAAGCTTCGCATTTTAGCGTAATGGGGTATGTAAAGAAGGATGTAGGGTATAAAACTGTGCTGCGCCGACAGCCCATCAACCGAGGGTCCTGAGGGATTGGATCCTGAGGGATTTTTAACGCACACGACCAGGGTATATGCAAGTAATGGGATTGCCTTGTGAAATTTCGATGCAACTAGTGGCAACCATCCAAAAACTAGAAATATTTTTAGCCATTTGCTTAATTAATTATTTAAAAGGTGAAATCAGAAAACATGTATAACTTAATGATCTGTATTGAAGTACATAGAAATGCCTAATAAAATTGCGGGACGAGTAGTAGAAACCTTCAAATATAAAAGCTTATTTTGGGCACCTACCTCGTCCCAGTGTTACCAATGGGCAACTTTTTTTAAAATTCAGGTATCTTGATTTCCACCAGTTTATTGATAGAGTAAAATTCAACTTGTTTAATGACAAATTAAATAAAACGACGATTTCAAAAAAGCGATGTAAATCAAGTAATATGAATTTCAAAATAAGTAGCCTACTGGCAACGTTGTCTCATTCATTACCGTAATTTCCGGCATATAATCCGCGGATCAAACAATTATGTTTCGACACAGAAGTTTTATTTTATATAACATGTAACTTAACTTACTGAACCGATGTAAATATTTGTCTTAAATTTTTAAAGAAAATTTCTAGGTCGAAACGTAACTGTTTGAACTGCGGATTATACGCCCGAAATTACGATAATTAAAAGAGGAAACCAACGTTGATAAGTAAGGCTTAAACGATCTCGAGTAAAAGCTACTGCTTAGAGATATCTCAAAAATTACCTGGCGGAGTGAGCTGTAATTTTAGATTCCCATACTTCGAGCTTCTAAAAATTGATTTTTATTATACAATTCATAGGTTACAATTTGAAAAGTACTGTTTTTGAAAAGTAATCTCAAAATATGTATTCTAAAAAAATCTGAGTTTTAAGCTATGAATATTTTAACAAAAATGGATTTTTAAAATCTTGAAATATGTGAATTCAAAATTGCAGCTCATTCCGTCTAGTAGTTTTGGAGTTACTCTTAAAAGATTATTCGTCAAGTAGTTTTCGAGTTACTCTTAAAAGACTACGCGAATTGCAATCTGTTTTGAAACGATTAAAAATTAATTAATCTCTAGGAGTTTCAAACTTTAAACCTGCAAATTTTTAAACTACTTGACCGAATTACTTCTTGTTCTGTATCCGAAGGTAAAATGGACTGAAAAATCCTAATATGATGTCAAAATTAGATGTTGATATTGATTTTTTTAAAGTTCAGTACAATTTCTATAGATGGACGACCCTCTAAGCAGAATTTGTGCTTAGCATTACTTAGTACACGTTATTACTATTCAGTTGGTAATAGTTATTTTTATATGGTTTGTGGTAGTGTTAGTAGGGGATATATTTTTTTTTCTCGATTGTATCATTAACGAAAACTTCTTATAAAAATCAGTTAACACATCGATTAACATTAATATAACTTAGAAATAAATTATAGAAAATTTACTTTAGCCTGTACCAAAATCATTATTCGTTATATACAAAACAAAAATTATTTTTAAATGGATAATTTGTTTTCAAGTTATAACTCTCCGGCTTTCTTGATTTTGAAAGAGGTGCAGTTTAAAATGTGAAAAATTTCTTTATTTACCTGTAGCGCCATTATATATATATATATATATATATAATGGCTAATATATAATATATATAAATATATAATATATAATATATATATATATATATATAATATATAATATATATATATATATATATATATATATATATATATTTGCAATTTTTCTAATTCTATAAAATACTAAAAACTCTAATCTAGAAAAATGATTTGAGCAGATTTCTAAATATTCCACAAATCCTCTATAAATATTAATTTAGTTTATTAATTTTAATGGACGAAATCTTTTTGAAAATCGTTTATTGATTACACAAATCGCTTAACGTATTTTCAAAAACTCATGAAAAACGTTTTGTAAAGTAAATTTTCATTAATTCATAAATTGGGGCACAAAGTGTTAAACAAAAAAGTACTTGAAGTATAAAATAATAATTCTTTTTTTATTATTATTAACACTACACATACCAACAACCGGTCATTTGACCGGTACTAAATAAAAATATGTCGATTCGAACCAGAAATCTTTTCATATATGAAATAAAATTAAAATCATACGAAACTAAGATAATTAACTATCATGATCATTTGATTGATCACCATCAAAGGAAGATAAACGAACTCGGTGCGAACTTCGTAGGCACTTCAAAATTCTGCATTGGAACATTGAAGTAAATAGTTTTCAATACAAATTCTGGTATGAAATATTTTATGAAAGTTGAATGAAATTACCGCTATACATATTTTGTGTTAAACAGCAATTTCAAGAACAATTGTGTTGGAAAAAACCACCCAGGTTCAAACTTCACAAAAGTTTTTCTTAAAATAAGGAATTTTTTTTAAATCGTTTTTTTTTATTTTTATGTTTTTAAAATCATTAATTCATAAACTTTAAATTGATTCCAATTCTACCTCCATACTCGATGTTGAAGTTTGAAAAATTTTCCCATTTTGGGAAATTATTATGGAATGGATTCAACAGTACGAACACTTATACACAAAAATTACAATCACAAAACACTTTTTCTGAGGATGTGATAGAGACAATGTGGTCTACATTAAAAGATTTGTCAATATCCTGAACTGATGAAAAAATGTGAGCATGAGAATACACAAAATCTGAAAAGAGTGTAAACAAAGTAATATGGTCAAAGACATTACTAAAAACACATTTGTACAAATATAAACATTATCATCTTGCATTTATGATGTATTTGCCTTTTTCAACAAGTGCAACATAGCAAAACTTTAAATAATGCTAAAATTAGTTATAGACTCATGCCCTTTAAATTAATACCAACTCTACTTCTGTACTCGGTTTAGAATTTTGAAAATGTTTCCCATATGGGAAAAAACATGGCATGGATTCAGAAAAGAAAACTGCAGGAGCAAGAATAGAGAAGACTTAAAAGTAAGAGAGAAGAAGATAATCTTTAAAAAATTCCAGGAAAAATAAAGTATGGTGCTGGTGAATTTTGATTTAAGTGTTTTTTTTTCAAAATCATGTTTGAGAATACAAAAATCCTAATGAGAGTGTAAACAATATAATATGGTCTCAAAAGACTAAAAATACATTTGTACAAATATAAACATTATCATATTGTACATATGATGTAGTTGCATCTTTCAACAAAGACAACATAGCAAAACTTCAAATACTGGTAAAAATAGTCATAGATCCATAACCTTTAAATGTCCCGTCCGCCCCTCCTGGTGGTCCTGAATCTGAAGAAGTGAGGAAGTGAATGAGTGAGGAAGAAAACAGGGCAGCCGGCTTTGCGATACATTTCGTTGCGTGATTCTGACTTGGCCCCTTAAGTGGGGAAGGTGACAGGAAGCTCGGCACTAGAAGATGTTCTTCCACACGACGGGGGCAGGTAGCTGAAGAAACCACAACTTCAACGAGGTTGACGGGTGGTAAGGAGGTGTTTGATTAGTCGATAGTGACGGATGCAGGGAGCTACTACCCGTGGGTGTCTGACCTATCCCCTCCCTTGGGCCGGTTCTCGGCTTCAGGAGGTTTGCGGCCTTAAAGCCGTACCCTTGAGGACCAATTCAGAGCTCCTCCTTGACCCGTGGTCAGTTAGCCGACGTGGGGTTGGACCGCCAAGGGGATGCCTCTTGCTGACTTCGGGACGGTTTGTTGGTGGTAAAAGGAAATCACATGGGCCAATTCCTCGCACCTAGACGCCCTGCGCCAAGGATGGTGACACGAAGGCAACGGCTAGCGAACGGTGGTCGGACTGCTTCCAAAACATATCTAAGGTGAGCCGAAGGCGTGGACGGGCTCTGTAAGACAAGGAGCGCTTGCGATTCGTTGTGACGTCTGTTCAGTACGCGAGGCGGCGGAATGTAGACAGGAACGTAGTGACCTACGACGCTACGGTTCCTCATCCCTGGCGTCTCCCTCTGTAGCTGGAGTAGTTGTGTGCCGACCTCACATTTCCGTTGGAAAGAGAGGAGGCACGTTTGACCAATACTGGTTCGTGTCGTGGAGGTCCCTTCATATCCGAGGTCTGCGGCTCGTATCACATCTTGGGGGGGTTTCATAAGATGTCTCTCTGACTGACCGATCACGAGGAACTGGACCGGAGTCAGTCAAGTGACGGCGTCTATGTCCTAAGTTGAACCTTGGGTCGATAACCAGTCCACCGCGTCTATGCGTAGTCAGAGTTTTCTGTGCCTGACGGTTGGACTGGCAGGAGTTTGAGAAATGACTTTCACGCTACTAATCTCGATCGGGACCGCGTCTTTGGTGTTTTTGAAGGAGTTTTTCACTCCTTTCAGAGTACGATAGTGGTTCTAAAATAACTTTCCGCTGAATCTAACATTTGTTGTGTTTTTGTTTTGTGTGTTTGTTTGTTTTGTGTTTGTTTATTATATGTAAATGATCCTCCAATTGAGTCGGTAAGGAACCACCTGCATTTCGTTGCAGGGTTTGCCGGATGCAAAGCTTCTGGGGGGGGGGGGACAACCTCAGCCAGGGCGTGTATATGTGTCAGGGACTCTTTTCCTCGAAATCCAGGGATGACGACAGGCTCCTCCTCTTCGCCGAAACCGATGAACAAGTCGTTTCCTCCTTCCCTAAGACTCGATGATCGGAAGTTGCGGTAAAGCAAGAGTCGTTGGGGGAATTTCGGCATGTGGCCTAGGACCCGTATCCCTCTTTAGGGTTACGGCAACGAAGCTGTCGGAGGACTCCAGTGTCTCCCCAAGTGTTCTGTGGTGGTGTACTCGAAGTTTGGGCTCCACCGCATGTTGCATCGACCTCTGTCGTCAATTCATTTGGGAAAGGGTCGAGAGGGGCACGAGGCTTACGTCCCCGTCTCTCCCCCCAGCCGAAGAGCCCACCTGTGGAAGTGTCCGTGTAAACCGGCGCTCTCCTGTGGTGACCTCGTATGGATTCACAAGAATCTGGAAACGCCGGTGAAGTACGCCTGTCTTCGGTAGGAGTAGTTTGTCATACTCTTTATATTTATACTAATTCTACTTCCGTACTCGGTTTAGTAGATTGAAAATTTTCCCATGTGTGGAAAGAACAATGGCATCGATTTACAAAAAAAGCCGCAGGGATAGAAAAGATTTAAGAGAAAGAGAGACGAAGATAATCTTAAAAATAATACAGGAAATTTAGTGTATGGTGCTGGTGTTTTTTAAAAAGTGTAAGTTTTTTTTCTGAAATCATGTTTGAGAATGCACAAAATCCTAATGAAAGTGTAAACAATATGATATGGTCCCAAAAGACATTCATAAAATACATTTGTACAAATATAAACATTATCATCTTGTACTTATGATGTAGTTTCTTCTTTCAACAAGGACAACATAGCAAAACTTTAAATAGTGGTAAAATTAGTCATAGGTCCATACACTTTAAATTGATGCCAATTCTACTTCCGTACTCGGTTTAGAAGTTTGAAAAATTTTCGCATGTGGGATAAAATCATGACATGGATTCACAAAAGAAAGCCGTAGGGATAGAAAAGACTTAAAAGAAAGAGAGAAGAAGATAATCTTATAAATAATACAGAAAATTTAGTGTATGGTGCTGGTGAATTTTAAAAAAAGTAAGTTTTTTTCTGTAATCATGCTTGAGAATTTACAAAATCTTAATGAGAGTGTAAACAATGTTATATGGTCCCAAAACACATTCCTAAAATACATTGGTACAAATATAAACATTATTATCTTGTACTTATGATGTAGATGCATTTTACAACAAAGGTTACTTAGCAAAACTTCAAATACTAGTAAAATTAGTCATAGATCTAGGGGAATACACAACAGTTACTATAAAACGTCTTGCCAGAGCAGATAAAAGCAAACCACATAGTTCCTGTAAACAAAAGTCGCAAGGATAGAAAAGACTTAAAAGAAAGGGAGAAGATAATCCAGAAAATTTAGTGTATGGTGCTGGTGAATATTAAAAAGTGTAATTTTTTTCTAACTTCATGTTTTTTTCAAAATGCGATCTTTCGTATTTCATGTATCTTTTCTCGAAAGCTTATTGGCAAAAGAAATGTTTGTGATATTTTCCTACTTAACTTAAATATGCACAAAAGTGAGGTTTTTACATTTCTTTACTTTCTTCTAACTTTACAAGAAGAAAGTACATTTTAAAAGTGATTTCCATTGTGCAATTTTTGTAAAAACAATCCAGCGAAGTTATTGTAGCAAGATAATTTCAGTACAATGTCCAACATATGTTTGCCATATTTAAATAAAATTATATGTATATTTCATATATGTTCGGAGTGAAGGAATTTCAAAATTTCGCTATTTAATATTGTCGATTATCCCTAACGTTACCCCTTTAAATAAGATAGCATCTTAATTCTGTTTTATGCAGAAACCAGAGAGACGAAGATAATCTTAAAAATAATACAGGAAATTTAGTGTATGGTGCTGGTGTTTTTTAAAAAGTGTAAGTTTTTTTTCTGAAACCATGTTTGAGAATGCACAAAATCCTAATGAAAGTGTAAACAATATGATATGGTCCCAAAAGACATTCAAAAAATACATTTTATTTTATTTTACAAATATTTATAAATACTTTGACTATAATAATAAAATTTTATTTGCATAAAAGAGTTAATCTCTTAAAAATCTACGTAATATGTACTTTGAAAAAGCAGCTTTTTTGGGGTTTCGTTCATCTCACGAAACCCAATTACTCCCGCTTCGTTGTCTGTCCATCACAGAGCCGGTTCTCAGAAACTATTTAACTTACAGGCATGAAATTTTGTGTACTTATAGCTAAATACCTGCTATGAAGCAAAAAATCATAAAATTTGAAAAAAAATCGTAATATTTTAATATAGAGAGATAAAAAACCAAAAATCTAACAGCCTTTGCCTATTAAATTTAAACATTTTTTATTGTAACAGTTGCCAACAATTAAAAATCCACAATAAAATTCATTCTACAATAATTAATTGTCTATTGAAATATTTCCAAGTGAAAAATGAAAATGAAATTAAAAGTTTCACCAATTGTAAAAAAAAGATTAATATGACGTCATATTGGTAATAAAACGGAAATTTTCAAACATTTCTCAATAATACAAGGAGTATAAGTATACGTAAATACAGGAAACAGCTTAATATGACGTCATTAGACAATTAAAAAGAAAATTAATCTGACGTCATAACGGATGTTTTAAATGTTTAAGAATAATACAAAGGGAGTATCAATATGAGTAATAGAGAATAGTAAATATATAAGTTTGAGGAACGTATTGAATCATGATGAAAACCTGGTTATGGAAATATTGGCATATTTTAACATTTTGAAGGTCTCTATAGAACATGTTTAATTTTGAAATTGACTTTTTTAAATATCGCATTTAGTCCACATGACAGATGTTATTATGACAGAGTATAAAAGCGGACCGGTTCAGATATTCAAAAAAATGAGAAAAATCGACCGGTAATTTTTTACTTTATAAAAAACATGACTCTTTTTTTTTTCTTTCAGAAAATGAATTTTTTTTGGATTTATTAAAGAAAGAATAAAGTCTTTTGAAAGGAATATTAAACGAAGCCCTTTGTGCGATCTTCGATCACACTTACCCACTTGTTTGAAATTTTACATGAACGAAATTGCCCACGAAATGTTAGATTTTATTACTGAAATTCCCGATGTCTGCCAATATCCAAGCATAGACGAAAAATATTACTAATTGAGCATAATGACGATGTAATTGATGAAAACTTAGCAAACAAATGTGTATATCAACATTTCTGCGTAACATTCCGCATAGGGTCGTCCATTAACCCTTTCAGGAGCAAAGTACTTATGTTTATAAAATGTTGAAATCATTGATTCACACCGGGATTTAACAACAAAGTTATTTTCAAATAAGTAAAAGCGTTTCTTCACGTATATTATAAAAGCAAAATTTGATTCGAAAGCTACGGTGTCATTGTGGCGTATGGGAATTAAAATTAAGTGGGATACATTACATCCCATCACCTTTGAAAGGATTAATAACGTCGTGCAAAATTTGTGTTTTCCTCCCATCCCCCATGCCACGGGTTGTCACATCCTAGTGATACCATCCTCCCGGTTGTGATGTATCATATTTTTTGCAACTATTAATTTAGAGCTAAGTTTATAAAAAAAAAAGTGATATACGACGGTTTATCACTTACTGATATAATAATTACTATATAACGTTAAGATTTCGCGTGTTTTATTTTAAGCTTTTGCATGTAAAGAAAAAGAAAGGTTATGCCTATCATTACATGTGAAGAAAAATGCATGTATTTTTTAATAAACTTTATTATGCTGTTTGGAAATAATGGCTAATTGTTTTCATATTTTAGATTCACAACTTGTTAATCATCCACCTACCCCTGTCACACTGTGTCACTTTGCGGGTCTCTTCCATCCCCCTCCTAGCCCCTCTTGTGTGATATATTTAAGCGAGTGTCATTTAACGCAACAGGTTTTTTTTTTTTTTTAAACAACAAGCGTTTTTAACGAAATTTTGTACCTTTAGAAGAATTTTTCTTTGAATAGGCAATATAAATCCATAAAATCGTTACAAAAATGTTAAAGTTACGAAAAGGATAGATGCAAATTTTCAGATATGGAAAAAAGCCGAATTCAAAAATTGATGTCGGATGAGAAATGGTCTGATAAAACATAAAACGAGGTCTTCAACTTTAATTTCCTAAAAAATACCTTTAGCTCAGACATCAATCTAAACAAGAGTTAAAGTTATTGTAGGAGGGATCCGACAAAATATTAAGGTATATATTAAGGATAAGGTAGTTTCAATAACTGCGGCGATGGTTCAAACGAATATTTTTGCGAGGACAGAGAATGCCTTCAAAGAGAGAATCTCTTCAACCTAAGTAATGGAAAATGCGTTTATTTGTAGATGGTTCCGATGAATATTTTTGAATAATTAATTTTTGTAATTAATTTTTTCCCCCGAGCTTTTGGAACATTTTCCCAATGTTTGTTGTAATTCGTTAAATCTTTTTTTTTTTTTTTTTTTTTTTTTTTTTTTTATGTAGCAGCCTAGCAGCCTTGGCACTTTTAAAATGGCGTTGGCGCAATTTGGAGTTGAGAACATTCGAATTACTGCAAAATTTTATAAACAGCCACGAAAAAAAATTCAAATGAAGAATTATTTTTTGCTTTTGCATGTATTTTCTAAATTGCTTTTGAATCTATAATATCAAAATTTAATTATGTGTTTGTATTTTACATTTACTCCTCAGAGAATCGGATGAATTACTATCGGTAGAATAACTATTTATTTGTAAAAATCCGAAGATGTCATAGAAATTTTCGAATATTCGAAAATTAACCCGGGAGCAGTCGCACGGGGTATGACATACCCCAGGGTGCGTATGGTTTTTACAATTGTCACCACTATTTTTCGAAAAGTAATCTACAATTTAAATTACCATAGAATTTGTAACAATTGCCTCAGACTAAATAAAGTGACGATTATTAATTGTAATTATTGGTGACAATGTAAAAACCATTCATAATCTGGGTATGCGCGACTCCTACTGAGTTAAATTAGTTTCCGAGATACTATTACTATTGTAATTATTTTCAATTTTTAATTAAATGTCTGTAATGGTGGCAATTAAGTTACCCCATTGTTGCTAATATAAAGAAGATAAAAGGTAATAATAGTGATTAAAATATTTGGTACTTTTATGTTAGCCGGGCGCAGTTGATAACTCGCCAACTATTGCTCCCATTGCAATAATTTTGAAAAACATACGTTTTTCAAATTTATTTTCAAAATTTTTTACGAGAATAGTTTGTTTATCGTGGATAGTGATGGGAACAATATTTGGCGATTTATCACCTGCGCCCTGCTAACATAAAAGTGCCATAAATTGTTTCGGCATGTAGATATTAGATAAATAAGGAACAGGTGTAGGGTACTTTCATTTTGCGGCCAAAAAAATGGTACTTACGTATTATCCAAGTCAGGTCAGATACAACTTCGCCAAGCATGGCGCCAGTTATACTAATTACAGTAACCCATATTTATTGACAACAATATAGTTTATTTGTTTATTTTTTATTAAAATTTAGTTTTTTTTATTATAGTTTATAGTTTATTTTTCTTTATTTATTATTGTTCATTTATTACATTTTATTTATTTATTTATTTTATATTATTTACCGCTATTTTCAACAATGTTGTGTATTTAATAATGTTAAATTACTGTTTTGAACATGATTGGCAACGATAAACAAGACTGGTAATTACCAACCTCTTTTGGCGAGCTATCTAGCTCCTGGCCCGGACAATACGTAAGTACTAAAAAACTTTGCCAATGAATAATATGAATATATGAATACACATATAAAAGTAAATTTTCTGAATTACGATATCAAAAACAACAGAAATATATGAATAATTTTCTTAATTAAATGTGGACAAAATCTGAATTAGTGAATTCCTAAATCATCATCCTGAAATTCTGTAATAAATTATATGTAAAAAGTAAAATTTATGTAATAGAGATGTTATTTAATTTTTTCGTCCTTAAATTATATTTTAAAATGTTAAAATTATTACCTCTCTGCCTTCTAAAGTATGTCTAATATAGATGACACTACTGCAATTAGAATTCATTTACAAAGTAAAACTTGAGTTACAAATTTGTTTTTCATTTCGTAAAAACCAAAGACCAACAATTTATAACTATTACTTAAAAAATAAACTGTTATTCTTGACTAACGCATTAAAGAAACACGTGTTCAAAACTCATAATTTCTAACCAAGTCGAATGAAAAAGCACGAATGGAGCCGCAGTTCGTGTTTACAGATTCAGCCTCAACTTAAAAAATAATTTATAGAATTGATAAATTTATCAAATTAAAAAAATGTAAAGCTGAAAAAGCTATGAATTTAAAAGTTTTGAAAGTACTTTAAAATTTTTGGTAACCTTAAGTTAATTATATAATTTTGATGATGTCGCGTGAATCAGTTTTAAAAGTAAAATTTCAAATTTTCTGTTGAGTGAATTGACGCTGACGTTGTTCTGCCATTGACGTAGTTTTCGCCAAAACATACCTTAGAAGTACTTAATTTAGTACACCAAACATAGGACTATAAAAGTTTTCGCGTAAAGAAAAGAAAAAAATGCAACACACCATACTATTTTATCGCCTATCTGGAAATAGAATTTTTGGAATCTGTGCAAACATTTATTTTTCAAATGGTAACCATTAAGCTCCATACATAACAGGCGGTCTGTCTTCCTAATCCCCAACATGATTACCAGCGGTCAGCGCGGAAGGATACGATAATTTTAGACTGCATTTATGGAAAAACATGCTGTTTATCTCATTCCCTCACGTGATTAGATAATCTTTTATTAATTAGATAAGTATACCTTAATTAGAGAAGCATCAATTAGGATAATAGTAAATGAGAACACTAATATCTAACATGGACAACACGGACTATTTTTTACCTTTGCCTCAGAACACCTGTTATATATGGAGCTCAGTGGTGGAAACACCCATTTTTTACACTTTACTTGAGATCTTTGGATAAAAGCAACCCGTAAAAGTATACAGTTTAAGCATTTTTTTCGTGATGTTCATTTATGTGTGTGTCAGGGGCGCCATTTCAGAACTTTCTTGGGGGGGGCAAAGTTTTTTTTTAAGGTAGTGGCATACCCCCCCCCTCCCCCGCAATCTCTCCGAACGAGAAGCGTTTACTGAATCATATATACAGAGACAGCAATACTTTTAATACGGAATCTCAAGTGACATCTGAAAAATTCCGTTTAAGACAGGTTTTCGTCTTAGCAAGTAGAATTTTAAAATATTATGAAAGTTTTCAGTTATAGACGAGTACCGTTTTTTTTTTTCAGGTATTCTTTAAGACTGTTAAAACCTCCTTTCTATAAAGCACTTCTGAAGAGCATAGGTGTATTACAGTGAAACGTGTCTAAACGAAACGTGTCTAAACGAAACGTGTCTATAACATAATTCTTTCTCAAACGGACAAAAAAAATCAAGTTTCGACGAAAAAAACGCAATACAATTATACTTTCTAAGATGGAGATCTGTCTAAAATGGAGATTTTTTACAGTCCTTTTCAACTCTATTTTTGCAGGTTTTACTACAGGGGCACCTTTTCATGAGTTTCTTGGGGAGGGGGGGGGGACAAAATTTTTTTTTAGAGACAGGGTTTGAAATATCGTGCAGGATTGCCCAAATCGTGCACAAAATAGAAATAGGCCCCACAATAAAAAATGCAGTGTGAGATTTTGCCTGCTTATCTTAACTTCTTTCACAAACATTTGATACTTCTGCGAATATATTTTTAATTTCAGTGGTAGTCCGCGAATTTTTCTTCTTTTTTTTTACGCAAATGCAATTCGTCAACCGATCGCGGTAAGCATCGCGAATTTTACGCATTGGAATTAGAAAAAATAGTTAATTTGGCAAAATTGGCAAAATATTTAAGGCGGAGGGGGTGGGGGGGGGATCTAAATCTACAATTAGATTTTTAAAAAAACATCAATTTCGGAAAGGTAGTTTTAGCCCCCTGGGTTCCTTCCTCCCCAGTCAACATATTCAGTTTTGTGGGGAAGGATATATCAACAGTTTACATTTGTATTTATAAAAGAGATATAGTTAACGTTAAGATTATTTTCAAAGAGTGAAAATACTCTTTGACCTTATTTGAAGGAGTAAATTTAGCTTTAAAGGTTGCCAGTGCCGAAAAAAAAAATTGCGTTTTCAAGAAAGAAGGTGGAAAGAAGGAGAAACATATTACTCTAAATTGTACTTCTTAACATATTCAGTCATAAAATGTGGATATCAAGTAGGGGTGCACAACATTTATAAGAGGTAGACCAGTCACAAAAATGACTGGATTGTCGAGAGCCAAAATCCGTAGTGTGGACAAAATTTTGTTTTGGGGAAGGAGGAGGAGGATCGGCCTAAAAGTTCATAAAAATGCTAATTTTAAAAAGAGGGTTAGCCCCCTATACTCAACCACCTCCTTAGTCAACATAACCCAATTCAGTTGGCAAGGATGGAAAAAATTTACAATATTTGCAGTTTTTCCCTAGTCATTGACGAAATTCATGATTTTTATGCGCCCGTTCGGCAAAATTTACGATTTTTTCGCGCCCGATCAGCGAAATTTGTGATTTTTTCGCACACGATCGGTGAAATTTATGATTTTTTTCACACCCGATGGGCGAAATTTACGATTTATATGCACCCTACCGGAAAATTCGCGATTTATACGCACCCGATCGGCAAAATTCGCGATTTTTACGTGCTCGATCGGCAAAATTTACGATTTTTACGCGTCCGATCGGCAACATTTATAATTTATACGCACCCAATCAGTAAAATTCATGTTTTTTACTCGCCCGATTGGCGATATTCGAGATTTTTACGCACACGATCGGCGAAATTTACGATTTATACGCACCCGATATGAAAAATTCACGATTTATACGCATCCGATCGGCAAAATTCGCGATTTATACGCACCCAATCGGCAAAATTCGCGATTTTTACGGGCCCGATTGGCAAAATTCGCGATTTTTACGCGTCCAATCGGCGAAATTTGACGAAATTCGCGACTTTTTCGCGTCCGATCGGCGAAATTGATTCCCGAGCCACCAGTAAACTCATCGCGGGCCACAGGTTTTGCATCGCTAGTCTAGCCTGTAAAAACTGATAAATTTTCTGAAATTTCAGATTTCTTGGGGGGGGGGGGCGGTTGCCCCCCCCAGCCCCCCCGAAATGGCGCCCCTGGTGTGTGTGTGTGTGTGTCGAACATAAAAATAGGAATTAATGTATGTAAAAACAAGGTGTATAAAAACTCAAACAAAATAAATTTTTAGTTAATACAATTGGTAAGATGGGTGTCACTGATTTCAAATTCATGGAAAGTGAGAATAGCTACATGGAAACAGAAGTCATCCGTGAAAACATTGAATGGACCAGATAACATACAACGCTCTATTTGCTTAAATTCTCTAAATAAATATTAAAAAACAAGGAATTTATAATATTTAAAAAACATCCCCAGATACAGGAAAAGATTTAAGAAACTAAACACGCAATAATAATTGAAACAAAGAATGAAAATGCTTCTAATTCATTATGAAATTCCGTGACTATGGTCAGTTAGTACGTAAATATTCCTCCTGCACGAATGTTCTCTGGTGAAACTATTTTTTAATTATCCTAATTTCTAGTTTATAACTTTCAAGTCAAATAAACATGTCAGCATCAGACGTTCTACCTAGTAAAATGTAAGAAAATCATCGATGGTACATTTTTCATTTTATAAGTAAAGTGCTGGTTCCAAACATATCATTTTGACTCAACAAATATAGGTTGGAAATTACGGTAAGTAATTTTAATGTGACATAAATGACTGTAAACGTCTGATTCTGGTTTTGAAATCGCTTTTCAAATGTTGAAATAAAAAGGGTGTCCGAAAAGTCTGGAAACGGTCGAATAACTAAAGAATAAATAGAGAATAAATAGGTCGAATAAATAGAGATTGAAAAACGGGAAATATGTGTTCAAATATTTTTGAAAACTCTAATTAGGAATATCAAAGTTGCTCCCCAACTCTGACACCTGGAGAGGAAAGGGGTGTCAACTTTGAAATCTTAAATGTCAACCCACCCTTTTATTGCAGATTCGGATTATACGGGAAAAAATGCGTGACTTTCTGTATTTAACATTTTCTTCGGAAAATCGTAGATGTCACTGTAATCGAGTAAAATGCAGTGAGACTTGTTTCCATTGAAAAGTCTGGAAAAAGTCGAATAACTCGATAAATATACATCGGATTGAAAAACGGAAAAATATGTGTTGAATATTTTAGAAAAATCTATTTAGGTATACGAAAGTTGCCATTTTTCTAAAATATCGATCATGCATTTTCCGTTTTGCAATCCGATGTATATTTCTCGAGTTATTCGACCGTTTCCAGACTTTTCAATGTATACGATACGATTCTCACTGAATTTTACTCGATTATAGCGCCATCTACGACTTTCCGAAGAAAATGTTAAATACAAAGGTTACGTAATTTTTTCTGTAGAATACGAATCTGCAATAAAAAAGGGGAGTTATCATTTAAGATTTCAAAGTTGCTCCCCTTTACCCTCAGGGGGTACAGTTGGGGGTGGCAACTTTAATATCCCTAAATAGATTTTTCAAAGATATTGAACATGCATTTCTCCATTTTTCAATCCGATATATATTTCTTCGACCGTTACCAGACTTTTCAAGGGAAACGATTCTCACTGCATTTTACTTGATTACAGCGCCATCTACGATTATCCGAAGAAAATGTTAAATACAAAAGTCACCCATTTTTTCCCGTAGAATCCGATTCTGCAATAAAAATGGGGGTTAACATTTAAGATTTCAAAGTTGCCCCCCTCCCCTTTCCTCTCCAGGTGGCAGAGTTGGTGGGCAACTTTGATATCCCTAATTAGATTTTTCAAAAATATTGAACACATATTTCCCATTTTTCAATCCGATATATATTTCTGTAGTTGTTCGACCGTTTCCTGACTTTTCGGACACGCTGTATATTTCAACATTTGAAAAGCGATTTTAAAACCAGAATAAGACGTTTACAGTCATTTACATCTACAAAATTACTTGATTTCCAGCCTATATTTTTTGGGTCAAAATGATATGTTTGGAACCAGCATTTTAGTTATAAAGTGAAAAATGTACCATCGAAGATTACCTTACATTTTACTAGGCAGAACGTCTGATGCTGACATGTTTATTTGACTTGAAAGTTACAAACCAGAAATTTGGATAATTAAAAAATAGTTTCGCCAGAGAACATTCGTGCAGGAGGAATATTTAAGTACTAACTGAACATAGTCACGGAATTTCATAATGAATTACAAGCATTTTCATCTTTGTTTCAATTATTATTGTGTGTTTTGTTTCTTAACTCTTTTCCTGTATCTTGGGATTTTTTTTTTTTTGTTAAATACTCTAAATTCTTTGTTTTTAACACTTTCCAACCTAGTTGAAAAGTGTTTATGACTTCGGTTTGTCTGGCCGTCTGCCGTCTGGCCGTCTGTCCGTGCTCTAACTCCCGTAAATATGCTCGGATTGCCCTGCAATTTTTATATGTTATAATCGTTATCTATAGCATGTTCCCTATTTCAACGGAAGTGTGTAGCACTTATAGTTTTCTTACATGGACACTCAAAAGAATTCCGTTACATTGCGGTCTATGGGGAAAAATCACTTGCGGTTTATTTAAATAATGTTTCACTATTTTAAACGTATTGAAATTTATATAGATCACTAAGGTGCATTAGAAGAAGCTTAATATGGAATAGGGTGTGCATAGCACTTATACTTACTTTACAGGGACAGTCAAAAGAATTCCGTTACATTACGTCTGTGGAGAAAAATCGTCTGCGGTTTATTTAAATAATGTTTCCCTATTTTAAACGCATTGAAATTTATATAAGGTTCATTACAAGAGACTTACTACAGAATATTGTGTGTATAGCAGTCATCGTTCATTTACAGGGACACACAAAAGAATTCTCTACTGTATGTTAACAATAATTCCTGGAAGTGCGTTTTAAGTTACTGAAAGCGATTTTAATTTTAAATCGCTTTTTGTATATTACGTGGTGTGTATAAATTCTGTAGATCCTATACAGGGAAGCACAAAAGTTCGGGAACACATTTCCGTATTATTTAACTCCAGACGGAGAATTTTAAACTGTGCTACGTGCTTCCTAACTGAACTGAAATTTAGCATCCTATGTAGTATATATACAAATCTATAGATCCTATACAGGGTTGAATAAAAGTATTCGGATTACTTAGATGTTATCTTTTAGCTTATTAAAGAGTATGATTCGTAAATTTATTTTGAAAGCGTTGGAAAGGTGTTACATAATCTATGCTTGACGCATGATTTTTCGTTCTTGTTTAATATTTATTTAGAGAATTTAAGCAAACAGAGATTTTTATGTTATCTGGTTCATTCAATGTTTCCACGGATGTCTTCTGTTTACAAGTAGCTATTCTCACGTTCCATGAATTTGAAATGGAATCGTTTTAAAGCTATCAACCTTTACTGTTTTTTCTTACCATTAAAATTTAATGGTATAGTCTGCCTTTTTGCCTTATTTAATACAGGGTTCGTACGTTTTTACCACAATTTTGTAACAGAGTTTTCTATTTAATATTTAAGTAGCAGAAATTGCAGACGCCTCGTTTAATTATAGGATTTGTGATTCTTTTCTGGATTTAAATAAGGCGAAAAATTCTATTAAAAAAATGTTGTAATAAGATGAACTTGCGATTAAAAAGGGTAACAATTTCTATTAAATTTTAATGGTAAGAAAAAAGTGTAAACGTCGGCAGCTGTGTCTCTGTAATCTTGGACACAGCAAATTTGCGGACTAAAAAATGGATTTGCTGGGATATAGCAGTTCGGGTTTCCTTATTTTGCATATTGTTATTACAAACTGTACTTCAAAAGCTTGTGATCTTGATAACGACTTCACTTTTGCAAAAATCTCAGATTAACAAAAATTGACATAACACTTCTGTGCCTTTAGGGGGCAATATAAAAACAGATCCTTCATCAGATACAAAGCCACACGTGATTCGAAAACAATTGACTAAAACAAAATACTTTAAGTATGTCTCCAAAACATTAACTTATACGTATGTTACAATTTTGATAGAATACATTGAGACACTTGTGGTAATCGACATACACACAGCAGAGAACAAACAAAATTAACAAAAACTAGTCGGATGTGGCAATCCCAAAACTTTCTTCTATCTCAATCATGTTAATACTTCCAATTTCGTCATCACATCGCCAATAAAATCAATATTTTTCGTCATTCTGTTGTACGTCAGCTGCTTGCAAATCATCCGGTTACCGGAATGCGATCAACTGATGTATACTAAACTACGAAAAGTTCTTCTGGCTTGTACCGACCGGAACAGATAGCCTCCCTATTCCTTGGATTTACGATTTTATCTAATTTTACTGGAAAACACGAAGCAAAAATGCATGGAACCCAATTAAAGGAGATTCATTCCCAGTTCTCGTCAACATTGAATTTGAATGAGAATATCGCCAAATTAGTCTTCTACAGCCAAGTTGGCTTTATTTGTGGCAACCTATGTTTGTCGGCAAATTTGGCGATATTTCGCCAATTGCCGCCAAGCTTGGCGAGAATTTGACGTTGGCGATTATAAATATATAGTGTTAAGTATATAAGAATAGGAACAATGGTTACAGCAGTGAAAGAAAATTTGCTGAAACTCTGTTAACTAAAACTCATAAATTAAACCCGTTTATGGATGAATTCTGCTGTCTTGTTTGAAAATGTCAACCACCCTAAAATTTCAAACCGCTATATCTCCGCCATTTTTAAATATAGAGACAAAACAAAAATTGCTCCGGATTCTCCGGATCAAGGCCGAACATTTAACGGAAAAAACTTTTAGGATTTCTAATTTTTTTGTACATCTTTTTGAATTTGAAATCTTTAAATGGCTATCACAGTGCCCCCATCCGACGGAATATCCTCACATTCAAGTAGGACCTGCTTGCTACAGCCAAAAACATATTAAAAAATTTTGGTTTAATTATCTGCATAACATCATACACTTTTCGACAATACAATAGTGAAAATCGAACAAAAATCGCGATGGCAGTGCCCCCTTTCGTCGAAATATCCCCGAATTCAACCTGGACCTGCAGGCTATGGTAAAAAATAAAGAAAAAAAATGGTTCAATTATCTGCATAACTTCATACACTTTTCGATGATACAATAGTGAAAATGGAACAAAAATATCGATCACAGCGCCCCCTTTCGTCGAAATATCCCAAAATTCTGATAGAATCTGCTTGCTATAGCCAAAAACATAGAAAAAAAATTAGGTTCAATTTGAAGCATAACTTCATACACTTTTCGATGGTACAATAGTGAAAATGGAACAAAAATATCGATCACAGCGCCCCCTTTGGTCGAAATATCCCCAAATTCTGATAGAATCTGCTTGCCATAGCCAAAAACATAGAAAAAAAATTAGGTTCAATTTGAAGCATAACTTCATACAGTTTTCGATGATACAATGAGGACGGACAGACAGACATTTTGTAAAAACTTGTTTTTCGGAATCTCTGACCTCTAAAACGTGTAAATCCGTCGAAAACCGGAAGTCGAAAAAAATTTCGATTACAATACTTTCTTCTATTATAGATAAACGAAAGTAAAAAATTTTATGCAAAAATAATTTTTTAAACAAATATTGGTGTCACTACTTTGCTTTTGATAGTGAAACGTACTACATAAGAAAATTTAATGACGGTAATGTACGGTAATTTTATTTTTGAAAAGAGGATTTTTCTGAAGATAAAATAAACGTTCTCCAAATGTGATGAAAAATTCAAATCTAAAACGACTCCATTCTCTAAGCAAATGCGGTATTAGGCTTGTCTGAGAGCAGAAAAAAGGCTAATATGAGACCAAGGATGACCCCTAGAACACGTACTAAGGGTACATATGGTTTAGTAATCAAGCAATGAAAGGTTTTGAATAATATGGTGGTATTTATTCACGTCGAAAAAATATCTTGCACCCTAACGCAATCACCGACGTCGTTTGGCATAATTTGCAATTTTCATTCAAAATTCAGTCTGAAAGTTATTGCTTTACAGAGATTGCAAATGCTAACATAATGTTTTAGTTTTTCGATGGACTATTGGTATAGTGTGGTAGGATGCTGATTAATTAATTTGAAATAGATTCTTTAACCCCTTGAGGGACACCGGTATATAATATATACCACTTTTTAATATATAACTTTGCCACCAGTATTATTAAATAAAAATATTTACTATTGTTTTTTGCAGATTGAGAAGGTAAAAATTCATTATTAAAAATTGCTGGTGTCGAAACATCGCAGAATGTATCACTTTTAGACCACATGTTTGCCCTCCAAGGGGTTAAACAGAATTTAAAAGTAAAATTTCTTGCAGATCATGGAATTCCGCATTTTAATAAATTCTACATTTTGCAGCCATCAGTCATATAAAAATTTAACGAGTTATCAGTACAAAAGACGTTTTCTAAAGTGGATTAAGTCCTGGTAGCGTTCCTAACAATTTTCGTCCCTACCTTTGCTATCACTATTATAAAACAGTAAAAAAAAAAAGGTATACATAGTGTCCACAAAGTCTCTTTACAATTTCAAACTTTTATTACAAGCACAAATGAACATATACATGTATGGAAAACTGTACAATATTAGGAGTATATACTGAAGGTTTTTTTGCATCAATTAATAATGTACAACGTTGGTTGTACAATACATGTCAAGGTGATAATATCAACGTTTTTCTCTGATACTCTTTTTCGCTCATTACTTGCTTTATCCAATACTGAGCCGGTCACCAGGAATTTTTTGTGCCACTTCCATCAATTAGTGAATGGTACAAAAAATTAATGCAGACCGGCTCAATAATGGATAAGTACGGATTGGACGAAAAATAGTATCAGTGGAAAACGTCAACGATTATCGCCTTGGCGATAATCAACCAAACAATAACCAAAGCTGCACATATAGATGTTTATTACTTGATGCAAAAAGAATTTCAATGTACACTCGTACTATTGTACTATATGCTATTCATGTATCTGTTCATTTGTGTTTGTAATAAAAGCTTGAAACTGTAAACAGACATTGTGGACACCTTGCATTTCTATTGCAGATGTTAATGGAATTTACAACATAAATTTTCGTTTTAAAATACTGGTAATGACTGGTCGATAATTGAAAATACTCATATTATTGTGCTAATGTCAATAAAGAGTAATTTCTCAAGCTTTACGCTGTTTTGAATCATGTAAATAACTAATACATATTATGTATGGTTGAACTTAGATAGCTTCCAAAAATGTAACGATTAATGAAGACGAAGTATTTAAATTTAGTTAAGTATAGTATAAAGAGATTTCTTGTATATCTTCTAGTTTTAGATACTTAGATCTAATGATCTAAGTGATCTACTTAGATCTAATGATAATAAGGATATAGAAAATAATTGTATACAATAAAGAGATTATTTACTATATTTATCAATATTAGAAAAAAGGGAGAAATACTGAAGCTACAATGAATTATTTCAAAGCAAATAATTATATTTTGATACTTATATAACTGATAATAACTGAAATAAATTGATATTTCTGAAAATATTTTATGGAATATTACATTTATAATTTCACAATTAAAATTTTCAGATGCTTTAAAACCTTCTTATAATTTATTTTTCTAGTTAAATACTTAAAGTTTACATCAAGTTTGTTATATTTCTAAATTACTGATGTGAGAAGTGTACTTAAATGTAAAATAATGTAAGGTCATGGAAAAATATAATCCAAATCATTAGTATCGATGGCATCTAAAATCGATTGCTTATAAACATTCGATTATTAAAGCAACTCAAATGTAACTCTTTCGATTATGTCCTTCTCTATATGTGTTTAGCCCATTTTTCCCCCCTGGTATCAAAGTTGCCAGTTTGGCCTCTTTTTTTATTCAGAAATTCCAAATTCATACAGGAAATTCCGAAAGAAGGATTTCTATTTTGTGCAATCACGAAATACCTATCATTAAAAAGAGCAAATTCTACTATTTGGAATTTCTGGTTATAATTCAGAATTTTTGAATAAAAAAAAGCGGCCAAACTGGCAACCTTACCTGGTATATAAAAATAAGATGCCTGTTAGTTTGCATATTTTTAGCATGTCGAACCCGGTGTTTAACCCTTTACGGTACAGACAAATTTTGTTCGTAAAATGCGAAGTTACTGACTGACACCGGAATTTACAAACGACTATTTTAGAAAATAAGAACTCCTTATTTTTAAGCTTTCATCGTAGAATCAAAATTTTATTAAAATATTCTTGGTGTGGAATGCAAGTTTGGAATTAAAAGAAGGGGTGCCCGGAGTGGGACCACTGTGCCGGAAAGGGATAAAAGTACTGTTGTTTCAAATCTGCTCAATTTGCTACAAATTTTCTGGTGTAAGTTAAATTTTGGAGGAAAAAAAGAGTAAAAACTTATTTTGAATTTAACAGTAGTATTAAGCATTAAAACAGGAATTATTAAAAACAGTTTTCATTGATTTCCGTTTTTAAATATGCAAGATTCAATAAAGAAAATTTATACATAAAAACTTACCTCATCGTCTTCCCCACTATCCCACATGCCAACAGTATAAATATTACATCTATCATCTAGCTCTCCTTAAGTGAAATTAAAGACACATAAGAACGTATTTTGCTTCTTTCAAAACATTATTGTAGACAACTTCTCAAGGTAGTATCTATGGTAACAAGATTGTACCAGTTTCTCGTAACAGTCACGGTTTTAAGAATAAAGAGATCGTTGAGATCGTTTCTTTCAGGAAGTTCAAGCTGTAAACCTTATTGTCATGAAACTAAATAGTTTTTCTTAACGGGATAATAGTAGTTTTTAATCATGCTTTCTTGTAAATGTGGTGTGGACCCTGTAACGGAAGCTGACACATTGTTATAATAGAACATGCAAAATATTGAGAGTAATATAGCAATATTTGAATCATTGTCACGCGTGTGAATAATTTACAAGTACTAACTTCACAAAAGTAGGTTACTCATTTTCGGCGGTATTTAGATAGTTTCTTAGAAAACAATTTTCCAAGTTTCAGTTCAATTTTCTAATTTCTGAGAAAATTGAAATCGGGCAATCCGAATCTGCATTTCATATTAAAAATAAATGTGCATATAAAAAACAGTCGTTCGTGTACTAACACATGTCATGAGTAGTAGTTTTAAGTCATGTATACTTGCTAACCTCCAACAATACTTTCGTAAAATTTGGTTTAATTTGATCCAGGTTAAACATGTTTAAAACTGAAAAATTTATTTTATAAATCTTTATTTATTTAACTTTATGTTTCTACGCGGAATAGTGGATCATGTTTATTTAAAAAACAATAAATTCTGGTCCGAAACATGTTTAAACCGCCAAGCAAAAGAGCAAAAGTGTAATGTTGTTTCCTCTGTAATTTTTTTAAATGTTAAAAAAAAAAGATTTTTCCAACATGATGTAAAAATTGCCTATATGAATATCGTCCTTGAGAGTACTAATCATTGCTCAATTTTTTGAAACTGCGTTATATTAATAGAATTGTATTAATTTAAATAATGCTTCTATTGCAGTGAAGCCTACAGATTAGTGAACGGATATATCAGTTTGCAGCGGTCGGAAGGTTAAATTAGGTCAAATTAACCCGCATTTTACGGAAAAATAATGGGAAGTTGGCAGGTATGAGTCATGTACAAATATACTTTGATATATGCTTTGATTTCTGGAAGAAAGGCTGAAACATAACCATAGCTTGAGAAATATTAAGAAAAATATGAAAAAAAAAATAATAATTTACTTTCATACATGCAATTCTTCCTTTTAGCAATCCAAAAATATAGGTAGCTCATTTTAACCAGTGTATATTAGAGATGAGTTCGGGCTCTTTTTTCTTAGCCAGATCTCGACTGTTGGAAATTCGAGCTCACCGAGCAATAAAGATTTTGTTCATCAGGTCCCGAACCCGATACCGAAAGTACGCGATATAAACTTGTTAAGGACATTTTAAAACTGTTTCAAAATTAATTTTCTCACAAATTAAAATCTAGGGAAAATGCTTAAGTGATATTAAAAAGAAAAACAACAAAAGGCATATAAAAACCTTTTTAATTATCCAACATACGTTTCAACGCTCCTTACGGCGTCATTTTCAAGAAAAAATAATGATAAATAAAATATTCTTGCAAAATTTGAAAAACAACCTTGAAAAACACGAACCACGATATCCAAATATGTAAAAATGAGAAAAGCAGGTGCTTGAAGTAGCCAACTGTAATCGTGAAAAATTATATTTCGCTATTGTTGTTTGCAACGGAAAAGGACCTCGTGCCAAATATTAGGAAATTGAAATGAGGCGGAATCATTGCAAATGTTTACGTTACGCATGTAGATTTCTATTGCTTCATTGATAATGGATGGGAAGTAGGCTCTTGATGGGTAAATTATTTTACTATTTTTAAAATCAATTTCTATTGCTTCGGTTCTATGTAGTCGTGCCAGCGCTGTAGAACCGATGAAGGGGATCTATGCATCTTTGAAACGGCCGTATGTGTTTTAAAGTTTTTTAATTTGTGTGCTTCAACGTTGTTGTTAGCTTTTTCGTATTGATAACCACACAAAGTGTACCTTTATACCTAATGATGCATATATGATGTATATATATGACATGTGTATATGATGTATATACCACATATAAGACGTAAATAATATGTGTATAATGACGTATATGGCACATATAGGAGTGTTTGGAATATATATATATGCGTATATGGGATGCATGATAGCTTTGCGATGATCTTGGCGAAATCCTAACTGCAACCTTGGCATAATCATAATTGTGGGGGCCGCTGTAACACAACACGAAAATACGTTTTTTTTTTTTTTTTTTTTTGTAAATTGTGGTACAAGTTCATATAAAAATACTCGCCAGTTCTAGCGCGTAACATATAACTAAACATATCGGAAATTTTACTCAAGTTCTATAAAAATATTTAACGCCAGAATTTTTATTTAAAACTATTTAACTTAAACAATGTTACAATGTGGTTAGCAGAATGGAATACCTAGTTGCGTACCAACTGAACTTCCAAGTTAAAGTCAATTGACTTGCAATGCAAAAAAATCCGTGAGAAATTTAAAAATTAAATAAAAATTTTACAAATATAATAATGAAATAGCAGTATAACAAAAATAGTAAAAAAGTAAATAAAAAAATGTCCATTAGATATAAAAAAACGACAGACCAAACCTACCGAGGGTCGAACCCATCTCAAAAATGAAAAAAAAAAGACTCCTTTCAGAGACTACCTTTCAGTTGACCTTATCAACAACGTAACTTATTTCTATGTAATTAATATTTTATTTATTTTAAGTAGAAATTTCTGGTTCGAATGAGGATATTTTCATTTGGTACCGGTCAGATGACCGGTTTTTGGTATATTTGGTGTTAAATAAAAATCTTGTAAGTTTATGTGGTAATTATATTCTCCCCCTCTCTACAAAAAGTTATTTTATTTTCTCTCAGTATTTGTTTTCATGTAAATAAATTTCCTGCTATGGAGCGAAATAGTACAAAAACTATACGTTCAAATACAGAGCTCAAAATTCATCAATGATTTCTTGAATGACCACTTCCTGCTTAATATAAGATGCATTGCAAGAATTCGCGAATATCATTTTTTCTCCTTGAGAAATTCTTCTGTCTTTAGTCATTTTTTTTTTATGTCTTCTTCATACCTACTTTTTGTTTTTAACTTTCCTTTTACTAAAGTTTTCTCGAGTCGTGACTGTTTTTAATATCTGTTTAACAGTTAAAACTTTGCAAGAAAAAAGGAAAAGAAAAGAAAGAAAATAAAATAAAATAAAAAAGAACAGAAATGAAATTTTTACAATTTTCGTGTAGAAACATCAGGGTGTGTACATTTATACCACTATTTTAGGTGTGTTCGTAATTATATAAATACGTAGCACTTATAGTCGTTGTCTAGTCCGTCCGTCTGTCTGTCTGTCCGTCTGTTCGCATATAACAGCGCAAAAACTACCCAACCGAATGGTTTGAAATTTAATATATATAATCGTTGAAGAATGTTGTCGAGTCATTTCAAATTTTATGAAAATCGAATCAAAACTTAAAAAGATATTAATAAAAGTTTTCTTTATTCTATTAAATCTTATCATACGTAATCTATATGATAAAAGTGCAAGTCATGTGACTGAGAAAAACAAATACGGGCTAACCACATCTTTTTCCATGTGCCAAGCGGCCATTTTTTATTCAAAATTAATTTTTAGAATAAAATTGCGTTAAAGTTACATTTTTAGAAAGATCGTTCAAAAAAAATGTTTGCTTGAGAGATGAGTTACATTCAAAAATGTATAGATTCAGAGATACCTTCAGTGAAAATTAGGTTAGCAGATAAATATCTGAATCATTAAAGTAAATAAACAAAATATTCATTCATCGTGAGTCAAAGAAATATTAACCATGGAGGTATTCATTCGCAAAGCAAGATCTCCATGGTGAATTTACAGCTCTGTCTGGTGTCGAAAAAATATTCACATCTGTAAACATGGCATACGTAATAAGAAACAAGTTGGAAATTGTACGTCAAACGTTACAAACGAGGTGCGTTCGTACGCACGTTTTAGAATTAAATTCATGATATCCCGTGCGTAGAACGGGCTAAACAGCTAGTTAAGTATATATTTTATGACACTGTTCATACAAATATCTTAACTAGTTATATAAATATTCAGATATATATGTATCAGCTAGTTATATAAATATTCAGATCTTGATGATTTTTAATTCTGTGAAATGAATTATATCGTCTGCAGATTAATTTCTGTAATAAAATAAGTATCTCGGTCGCTTGACGATTTAACATCCATCGGAAGCTCCTCTAACAAAAAAGCACCGATTTAAAAAAAAAAATCAAATTTCTTAATAAATATTTTTATTAATATCTCCTAAAGTTTTGATTCGATTTTAATAAAATTTGAAATGTCTCGACAAAATTCTGCAAAGATAATATATTTTAAATTGCAAACCATTTGGTTGGGTAGTTTTTGCGTTGTTATATGCGGACGGACAGACAGACGGACGGACAGACAGACAGACGGACGGACAGACGGACGGACCAAACGACGACTATAGGTGCTACGTATTTATATAATTACGAACGCACCTAAAAAAAAAAGTTATCCTCATTTCGCTTCGTAGCAGACGATATAATTAATTTCACTAAAATAATAACGATGGTTTTTTACATTGTAAAACTAGTTATAGCACGAAACGAAAGCACCTCATTTGTCACGTTTAACGTATAATTTCCAACTTGTTTTTAAATAGAATTTTTCAATTTATTTAAATGCAGAAAAATATTACAAATTCAACTACTAAGTGTGAAGATTATGAAGTGTGTGAATTAAGTTATAAAAAGAAATTTTCTAATATTTAATAGTGGTACCAGATTCCTTGGAAATTCTCAGAAGTGTACGCACCTTGAAATATATATTTTTTTAATATTTACTCATCCGAAAGCTTGTAATTTGAAAATGTCATGAACGGCTAATTATAAATATATGTATGTTTGACGGCTATGTATATACAGGGTGTATCTGAAATGCTTCAACAAACTTAGAGGGATGATAGTACTCATGAAGACGAACAAAAAATGCAATGGAACATGGGGTCGCAAATGACGTTTAACCCTTTCAGGGGCAGTGGTATGTTTATGAAACCACTTAATTTTAACTCCAAAACGCCACAATGGCACCAGAATTTTGCTAAAATCTTTTCCATTTAATATGTATGTGAAATATAGCCCCCTTTTTTTTTAAATTCTGGTGCCAGTCATTTATTTCAACATTTTAGTACTAAAAGTACTTTGCCCCTGAAAGGCTTAAAGCATGAAAATCGAGAAAATGCGTCTGAAAATGGTATGGCACCGGAATTTACAAAATAAATTGTTTGTAAATAAGAAAAAGGCTATATTTCACATACATATTAAATGGAAAAGGTTTTAGCAAAATTCTGGTGCCATTGTGGCGTTTTGGAATTAAAATTAAGTGGTTTCATAAACATACCACTGCCCCTGAAAGGGTTAAACGTCATTTGCGACCCCATGTTTCAATGGCATTTTTTGTTCGTCTTCATGAGTACTATCATCCTTCTAAGTTTGTTAAAGCATTTCAGATACACTCTGTATATGTTTGACAGCTAATTATAAATATATATATGACTGAATGCATGTTCATGATAAAAGCAAGTACATTTTTTGTTGCCGTTGTTGAATAGTTTCCGAACAGTTGATGTCGGTTAGGGGGCTTCCTAGTTGTAAACAACTTAACGCCCAGTCTATTGTGAGTATCTATTGTGAGTGTCTTGTATTAAATTGAGCCGTTGGGAAAAGTTAAGATGTAGTATTAACTACAAGATAAAGGAACAATTACAATAAAAAGGATAGATGTAAAATTAAGAAAAGAGATGATAATAAATTTGGAATAATGGAGAAAAGGGAAAGAGATTAAAGATGGAGTCTAAATATTGGGAAGAAAGTGAAATGGTATAGCTGTATTTATAAATAATTATTAGTAAGGAAGTTGAAAAAGTAAAAAATAGGGTTCGAAACATGTTCGTGAAACAGCTCATAAATGCCAGATGGTGAAAAGGCACTCAAAAAAACCATACATGTTTTTTTGTATAGCTTAGATGTTATGTTTTAAGTAAGAAATTAGGTATTTATAATGTGGAAAAAATTATTAAGTAAAAAATAAAAAGAGAGAAAAAAGTTATTGGTTTTCTATAAATTTTGTATGACTTTTTTTTTTCTTCATGGAATTGTATAAACAGTTTTTAAAATGTCACCGCTTGTGTGCTGTGCCTTGCTTTTGTATGTCTATATAAATTTAGCTATTGCAATAAGTAATTTTTAAGAAAAAATAAAAACCGACTTCAATTGATTGTTCCTAAACTTATTGCAGTGATATATACTTTTGGCAAGTCAGTTGACATAATTTAACGCTAGTGGTTTGGTCGCAGAGAGTATTTCTTGAGGCAACCTTATATTGTTGTTCATATTCTTCTTTAATGACATTGTCAATATCGCTATTTTTGAATCGTAATTGACATTCACGATTTAAACGTTTTGAAAAGTACCTGTAAGAAAGTGTAAAAAATTAAATGATGTTTTAAAATTGTATAGTAGTAATGCGTACTTTAACAACATATTCAAATTTCGCTCGATTGTCAATTTTTTACGGTATTTAGAACATACTTGCCAACCTCCATCTATTCTTCCGTAAAATGCGGTTTAATTTGACACATGTTAAACACGTTTAGAGCCTGACAACAACATTGCCAAATCTGGCGGATTTTTTTATTAAGAAATTCCGAATCATATTAGAAATTTTAAACAGTTATTTTTCATTGAAAACATTTTTCGCGAATAAAATGCAAGAAAATTGCTATTAAGAAATTATGGTGTGAATTCGTAATTTTTTAATATAAGATCCACAAGATTTGGCAAAACTGAACAGAAAGTTTAATTGATATATCTTTCGTCACATAATTTCATGTATCTACAGGGAACATGTTTGTCTTCATTTCTGAAACTAATTTCTATTTTGAAACGTGATTAAACTAGATAAAATTAACCCAAACTTTAGGAAAGAATACTGGAAGGTTGGCCGATGTTTTAGTCGAAAAAGGAAAAAAACTGTCAGGCAAACAAACATACCATTTTTGGAATCAGTTGAAATTGCAACGGGACCGCCACCAAAAGGAGCCATTTTGAAGGACAGTAAAAAATTAACAAAATAGGAGTATCCATTCAAAAACTATTAGTGAACATACATTGGAAAAAATACAAACGATTTGTATAATCTCCTTTGTTTGACATTGTTTAAAAGTTATCCGATTACAAGTAAGTGTGAATATACTGCTGTTATTGAAAGTTGCTTGCAGTATTAATTTCTTTTGGTGATAAATGTATATAGCTATCTAAAAATTCAGCAATCTAAAAATCTCGCTTTTAACGTATTTTTGTTTCATACCTTCGTATTCTTTTATGAGGTCCTGTAAAAAAAACTATAATGCTATATTAAACCTTATGACAAAATAAACTACAAACAAATTATGAAGACCATTACACGAATAAAAATTATACTTCTGTTTTATTTCTTTAAAACGTAGCTTTACTTTTTAAGACCTTTTTAAAATACATTTGAAATGAAACCGGGAAAATATTTCAGAAGTTTATATTTATAAAATTAAACATACAATTTTATGTACTTGGACATTTTTCATGTAGAAAGATTTCAAGTTAGAGGTCTGCGCTCGGCCCACGCAAACTCAATTTCTACAGCAAATTCCGATTATTTTTTGTAATACAATTATGAATCTTTTACGGAATACTGCATACATATTTATTTAAAGGAAAATATTTCAGTTTTGTTTAGATTACTATACGTTCCCAAGACAGTGCATACAGAATAGCAACATTAATGATCACTTAGTAACTTTGGCTATTACATTAAATTAAAGATTCATTACCAACATTAATATAGTTCAGAATAAAGGAAAAAGATGGTTAAAAAGGTCATAACTTTTGAAGCTGTATTACAATACAGCTTCAAAAGTTATGACAAGTGTCAGTCAGTAATTTCACATTTTACGAACAGAATTTGTCTGTGCCGGAAAGGGTTAATTGCATAGTGATGTAAATTTCCATCACTTTTTATTTAGTTAAAAAGTGATGTAAATTTCCATCACTTTTTATTTAGTTAAAAAGTTTCGAAAATTTTGAAAATATTTATCTGTAATTTATTAATGTATATTTTCAAAGATTCCGTTAAAAAAAAGTTGATGATCAGTATTACTATTTATCAGTATTACAAAAGACATTGCCTGGCCAATACGTTCTGGAAACAATTGCGTCCAGTTCTGGCCTGGCATATGGGCCCAGTATGTAAAGAAAAAAATGTAAGTCTGATACCGACCAGGCCTGAGTCTGCTGAAAAAATTAATCCTTAGATCAGACACGATGTAATTGTCCGGTGCCAGTGGCGTAGCTAGGTAGGGGGTCCAAATGCTCTAGATACCAGTAATATTGTAAAGTTTTCTTCTCCTGGATTATTGCAGAAAGATCTTCGATCCAAAGCCATTAAATAATAAGCCCAGTCAGATAAATGGGAAACTTCTCGCAAGTTGAAAATAGCGCCGTCTAGCGGATGGGATGCTTGCATTCGGCACCAAGAATATTTTAATAAAATTTTGCTTCTAAAATTAAAGCTTAAAATAAGGAGTTCATATTTTCTAAAAAAGTCCTTTGTAAATTTCGGTGTCAGTCAGTCATTTCACATTTTACGAACAGAATTTGTCTGTGCCGGAAAGGGTTAATTGCATAGTGATGTAAATTTCCATCACTTTTTATTTAACTTTTAATAAATAAATCAACTTCTTCGCCACCACTATATTTATATAGAAATATTAATCCAGAAAATTTCCACCATTTTCTTTTCATTGTAGTTTTAGCTTTAATGTAAAAGATCCCAATAATTAGCCAGCTTTTAAAGGAAGTGCAAAAACAAAACATCGATACAAACGATAAAAATCGTATGAAATATCGATATAAATAAATCGTATCGTTTCTCTGCGACGCACTTCTGTTTCGCCTTCCTTCCGCAGCAGATGAAGTGGCGCTAGTGTCCCCGCTAACAAATTTAACACTATCTGACTGGGCATATTATTTATTGGCTTTGCTTCGATTAGATAAGGCAAAGAAAACAATGTTAGTGGTATCCAGAGCATCTGGATCACCCCCCTGGCACTGTCCGATGCCGATCTCTACGCTGGATATGTTATAGTTCTGTATTGATGTTGTCAAACTAGCATATGCTCGTGTAGCACATTTGTACTTATCCTCTCCCCAATAATTTCCACTGAGAATTGTTCGTATTTTATTGGCTTAGTTTGAACCTTTTAAATTTGTTATTTCGGGCTGGTCGGCCTGCTTAATTGTTTTATTGGCTCGACCTGGCCCGTTTGAAACTTGCCCACCATTTTGCCAGCCTGCGGAACGGGCTGGATACGGACTATGGGCCAATTCTTGTCCAGTGTAGACCTCTAGTTTAAGTAACGAGTCTGCCCTCAAAGGCAGCTTGCGAAATAATAATTTAAACTTGTATATAAACGAAATAAAGCTTATCTGTACCCTTTTTCGGTAGGTCCCGCGAAAAGTGTGAATGGACACGTATGAATGAATGTGAGACTCCTTATCTCGGTTCCGTATTTTGATTTGTAAAATACCCCTCTTTTTTTCGGGTAAAAAAGAAGACACACCCAAGGTTGCCGCACAGAAAAAAGTCAAAAGGGGTTAGATCAACGCCTTCTAGATTAGGGGAAAGCCCAGACACGTAGTTTTGACGTCACCAAAACATTGAAAAAATCAGATCGGCCTAATTAAACTAGTTATGCATTTTTCACTTCTGTCTGACTATCCTTTCTGATAGGGTTAATATATTTTACATTATTTGATAAAATTGTTTGATTATTGTAAGTTTAATTTAAACACTTAGATTTGTTTAATACATTTATATAAATAGAAATTTATCAAAGATAATGTAACCTACGGTCATCTTTTAACTCAAACTAGTAAAGATGGAAGACATGCAAATTTACCAATTACATATTTATAGGCAAATTAAAAGACTTTGTAGGAAAAAGAATAATTTTTAAAATTCCCTTTTTGATAATTTTCTTAATATTGTTACAGGAAATACTTAAAAAATCAAGTTCTTATGCGATGTTCTCGAAATGTATATTATAAAATTTTAATGTTAATATTATAACTCCAACATTTAACCAATATGTCAGAGTTCCTACAGTTTCAGGTGACATACCAGTATTTTCTTATAGAGAATCTCGACTTATGTAATCGTGTTATTGCAAAAGGCAAATTTTTCTTTACGTAAATACTGGTAGCTTTCTGACCTAAATTCAGGGAAATTACCTGACCTGTAGGAACCCTGTATGTATGAATTAAAAAAGATATTTAACTCAGCCAGGAATTCGTGTTAACCCTTTCCTGCGCGGAGTAAATCTGTTTTTAAAATGATGGAATAATGGACTGACACTAGAATTTATAAAAGAATTCATTACTTAATAAAAACTTGCTTATATTTACATTAGACTGCTATTTAACATTTTTTCTTTACATTATCATTACTTTTCATGTACTTTAAACTTTTTTTATGGTTCCCTCATGATTGATACACGCTAACTCATCTCCAGGGGGTTGTTTTTCTCAAACAAGGAACCCCATTGAACGATAAACTGTTCACCTGTTCACCGTACTTCACCCCTCGAGGGGCGGTGGTATATATTATATACCACCTAATTTTAATCCGATTCGAACCAGAAACTTTTAATTAAATTTTACTTTTTTAACTTTGAAGGGAAAAAAAGTTAGAAAATTGTTTTTCTTATTTTAAATTAAATTCTTTTGTAAATTCCGGTGGGAATTCAATGTTACAAGAACACAATTGCTTGCCCCTGAAAGGGTTAAAGGGAAAATTTTATTAAATATTCTTGGTACCGTTTGTCAGTTTTGAAATTAAAATTTGGTGTCCTTTTTTGTGACACCGCCTGCTAAAGAGTTAATGAGATTTTGTAGGAAGTTTTTTCGCTACTGATTGTCTTATAAAATGAGTAAAAGTTTTGGAGGAAAAAATTGTTTCTTATAAAAATAGGTAATTTTATTGATCACTAATTCATTCCATTTTTATTCGCCAAATATATATTTGTCCTCAGAATGCTAGATCTGAGATTAACTTGCTAATAACAAAATACTACGAAACCATAAATTCATATACAATCACCTGAAAAAGTAAATATCAAATAATAAGAACTGTGTTCAAAACTTTAGATTGGACCGCAAATTGATTAAATGAAAATATTTCAAATGATCATCTGTAATTTTATTTTGGTACCAAATGCCGCTAAATGCTAAGAGCTATTCAAGTTAGAATAATTAAGAAGTATAATATTGTACTAACCAGTAATTTAAATCATACATTTTGATTAACTACAGCTCATTTGTATTGAGATACAAAAAGTTATTTAGAATTATGCATTTTAAAAAGAAAATAAGTATATTACAGGACAACAATATAAAATTACGACTACGACTTTACATACAGATGATAAATAAACAATACTGACAGTTTATTGAATTAAATTCAATAACAACTATTAAAATTTACTTAAAATGTGTTTTTGATTTCATTATATAAAACAACTAAATATTTATTAAAATTAGAATCTTTTGGTTGAAAAAGTTTTAAAGTAGTAGTACTCAAATGTTTCTTAAACGCTAAATATTGGTATAATATAATGACCATTTGTAACATTAATGAGCCCTGGTAATACAAGCTGCAAATAATATTCACTGTCCTTTTTTGTATAATGTGTTCTCAAAATGACCTACGATGAAAAAAAATAAAATGAATAGTTCTTGAGAAAAAAAATTTTTTTTTTAGAGAAATTCGAAATATCGAGTTTTTTTTACTACAAAAGTAGTCATGAATTCTAAACTTGTTACTTGAGAAACATAATCGTAGATCATTTTGTGCATCTGTTTGGTTAAGTCATTCAGTCAAAATTTCTTAAAATTCTAACCAATCATTGTTCCTAAATCGTGCGCGCAATGACCAAAATCGTCGTTTTGAGAAAATTGACTTCAAAGATCAAACTGTCCCTTGATCATATACAAAAAGCTCAGACTGTTTTAGACATAACTCCATTTCTAAAGTGAATTTTTGCATGGGGTTTATTTTAAATTGTTCCTAAAGAATCATATTTAATTATAAGCTAATAAATATTTTTTCAAATTTCTGAAACTTCAAAGGTTACCTGACCCCTTAAGGGGGTTTTGTTAAAGAAGTTTAATTATCATGATACAATAAAATGCAACAGAAATAACAACGGAAACAACATAAATAAAGTTTATATTTACTCTGAAATTTGTAAAAACGACATGCTTTGGGTTTATCAACGATAACCATTTATTCTTGAGCACTTTAGGAAGTGAAAATCATTAGATTTTGGGAAAATCGGAATATTTTCTGTGACATAAAGATACACAGAAAGTGTACACCATGTTTGATGTACATATATTTCCTAATAGAAGAATATAAATACTAATAATAATTAATAATCCACGTGGAAAACAAACGGAAATCGAACATGCCGACCTTTCGAATGTTCACTGTTTGTCGCTACTTCTAGTGACGTCAGAGCAGAAAAAACATCCGTGTAGTGGCTTTCTCCCTGATTTAGAGGGCGTTGGTTAGACGATGTTAACAATGCCCTCACAACTAAAGAAGAACCTTATTGGATAAGAATTTTTCTTTTCCTAATTTGATAATATCGACGTTTTAGATATTTATTTCGAAAGGATGATGATGCAGCAGCACATAACACGGGGCTGTCTCCGACGACTATTTTTATCTTCAATTCGATCGCTATATAAAAAAAAAAAGTGGTAGCTTTCTTTTGAACATGTTGTCAGTGTTGGGGAAAAATGCTAACAGTAAATTTTTAACCCCTTGAAGGGCACCGGTATATTATATATACCACTTAATTTTAATTCCAAAATGCCACAATGACACCAGAAATTTTATAATAAAATTTTTAATTTATAAGGTACATGAGGAAAAGCTTTTACTTATTTTAAAATAAATTCGTTCGTGAATCCTGGTGTCAATCAATCATTTCAATAATTTAGCTACAACAGTACTTTGCCCCTGAAGGGGTTAAAAAGAAAAGAAAAAAAGAAAGAAAAAGAAAAAAGAAAAGAAAAAATGAAAGAAAAAGAAAAAAGAAAAGAAAAGAAATAGACGATGAGCGTGTGACGTAATGCGATTTAATGCTTTTGGGAATTTTCTATGGAACTATTTTAATTGAAATCGAACATACGAATAGCACAAAATGATCCATTTTAATTTTTATTATATATTTTTCACCGTTTCAGATGTTTTTGATATCTTTAGGCAGCATGAATAGCAATTCTAAAAAATCTTGAAACCTTGAAATGTAAAAAATAAAAGGGGGGGGGGGTTATTGAAATAAATAATGTATTTTTTTTTCCATTGTGAACTCACAACGAGCGTGAGACATAGTGAGCAATTCCTCACACACAATTTATTATAATAAATTATTAGAATTCCAATTATTCTAAAATTAGATTTTAATTTATCTTATAAAATATATAGAATTAATTAGTGAATTTGATTCTCATAAAAAGTTAATTATGTCGACAACATAAGAATAAACATAAAGGCAAGATCATGGTCTGATTAGCACTGGGGAAACCTTCAACACTAAAAAGGAATAGAAACTTTTGCCGTATTTGTGATAAAATCCTGCGCGAACAAGATGTTTAAATAACACGAAAATTTCTATTCAAATTTACTGGTGGGACTTTGCCCTAGCAATGATCAGGCGTTGGATATGTTCTGTGACTTGTAGCACACTTCTTAATCGTTTCAGGAGCAATGTTGCTAAAATTTCGTAATGATTGCTCGACACTATAATTCACGGACAAATTTAGTTGAAACTAAATAAAAGCTTTGCTTCACGTACAACTCCAAAATTCTGGCGCCATTGTGTCATTTCAGGATTAACCCTTAATTGCATAGTGATGTAAATTTCCATCACTGTTTATTTAACTTTTAATAAATAAATCAACTTCTTCGCCACCACTATATTTATATAGAAATATTAATGTAGTAAATTTCCCGTGAACTATGTTGCTGAACAAAGTTAAAAATCTATCTTAAAATTTCTGGTGTCTAATATTTAATATATGTATAAAAAATACAATTGTAAAAGAAAAACTCATGCAAAGAAGGGTTAAATTAAATGCGATATATTATATCCCACCGCCCTATAAGGGGTTAAAAGGAGTTAACATTTTATAACGAAAGTAGAAAGCAGAAAATATTTGAAAAATATGGATATAAGGAATTTTGAAAGATACTGACAAATTTATTCTGATTTAACCCATTAACCCCTTCAGGGGCAAAGTACTCTTGTAGCTAAAATATTGAAATGATTGATTGACACCAGGATTCTCGAACGAATTTTTTTAAAATAAGCAAAAGCTTTTCCTCATGTACCTTATAAATTCAAAATTTGATTATAAAATTCTGGTGTCATTGTGGCATTTTGGGATTAAAATTAAGTGGTATATATAATATACCGGTGCCTTCAAGGGGTTAACTGCCGAAACTATATGGGCGGAGTCTTCAATGTTTTTACTGAAATTCGTTTGCCAACAAAAATTCTGAAAGATATCTTTAATAGCAAAGTTCTTTCATTAAATAAAGTATATTTTAACGTATTAAAATAGTGGTATCATGGCAGGATTTTTTTTTCGTACACTTTTATTTCGAATGGTGCGAAAACGCACCATTAGCAGGGAATGGGTTAAAATTTATCAATAGTTGTGAAATTAACTGCAAAAGACGCTCTTTAAACGTGTTTTTATAATATTAGCTCTTTGTGAAAAATTATTTTTTTAAATGTTTTTAATGATGTTCTTTTCTAGGTTAGCAAATATAAGAGTGAAGCGCGTTCATGGTTTTGCCAAAGGTTTTGACTACCGTCCTGGCCATCAATTCCATCCAGGCGAAGACATAACACACGCCTGGAACTCTGTCTTCATATTCGGGGCTTGGAGATTAATCGATGTAACATGGGGAACAGGTAAGTGTGTACATTGGATTTGATTAAATTTCAAATATCTGTTAATATGTTTTTAAAATCTCTAATACCTTAGCATTTATTTTGAGTATAGAACTGGAGTTGGCAACAGCGTTAACAAATTAGTGGATTTTTTTAAATCAGATATTCCGTTTGCTTTATTTATTTTTCGCAAAAATAATGTAATTTTATCTGTTCGTGGAATTTTCGATGATTAAACAAGGAGAAATTTAGTTTATTAAAATACTGGTAAAAGAGTGAATGTGATGAAAATACCAGGATACAAAGCAGGGTTACAAGATTGGCCTATTTTTTTTATATTTTTTTTGGAATTTTCAATTCATACCAGAAATTAAGAGGTGTAAATTTTAATTTATTTAATTAGAGACATTTTCTGTCTTTACGAGGTAATAATTTTTTTTTCAAAATTACAAGTAAGAATTTGGAAATTCTGAATTTAAAAAAGGGCCAAATTGGCAACCCTGACACAGTGAAACCTTGCTGTGCAACCACCTCTCTCAAAGACCACTTTTCATGGAACGAAATATATTCCCATAAACTAAATGCTAATTTTACCTCCATTCAGAGACCACTCTCAGTGGAACTCCCTCCATGAACGGCCAATTTGTTTGAATAAACGGAAATTCCATTCTTTCCTGGTCGTTTGACTTGTAGCTTGACCGATGTGAATATAATTCTCCAACTGGGAATGGTATGTGTATCCTCCCCACTTCCTAGAACAGCATGGTTGATGAACTACAGAGAGATGTATTTTATGGTCTTCTTGCTGTAGGGAAGTTCCTACTGTTTAGCTCTGGTTAGAAAAGCTTTGAAACCGATCTCCGCTCGGTCCAGTTGCCAAGGTAACTAGTCAGTCGACTTTATTTGAGAGAAGTTCGGTATTTTCTTTTCGCGCAAATTTCCCCCCGTTCAGCTGGTCAGTCCGAGAATTATCGCAGTCCGCTCCTACTGACGAAATTCACTCCCTACAAGTTTTGGAACCTTCGAAAGAAGCAACCCTACCCAGGGTTTTTCTTGTCTCGGTAATACAGTACCTCCTCCCTTGTTATTGCGACCGAGCGCCGGCCGCGTTACAAAGCACTTTTCAGAGTATGACCGCTTGCTTCCGCCGTTTTCCCAGTGCAGCAGATCTGTTTCAGAGTCGTTTTAACAATGACAGCTAAAAGAGTGATTTTAAACCTAAACCTCGAACAGACTACGTTTTTTTTCGTCGCACCCTTTGATGTGGTCAGGCGCTCCCTTGCATGTTTTATGACTTCTGTCGGGAGTCTAAAAATCGGAGATAAGCGGTGGATGTTTGACATGTTTATCTCGCCTCTTTCTTTGGTTTAGACTCCTCTTTATTTTGTTGGTGACCACAGAAACTTTGAAAAAGAAAGGCCGAGAGAATGATTTACGAGACTTTTTCAGGGTTCCAATATAAATGCACCTTTAAAGGAGCATATAAACGCTATAAATGAACATAAAAATGAAAAGTCAAAAAGAAAATTGACTCAAAGGGTTCACTCTGATAAAAACGCAGGTAAACAAAATTTTCAAGACGATTCACTGAATTTCGAAAAGGTTTAGAAATAAAATTTGTAAAAGGTAAAACTGTAAAATCAAAGCAAGCATCAATTTATACTTTTTTAAAACCCTTGCAGTAATTAACTTGATAATTAAAAGTTTTATTTTTATATTTATTTATTTTTATTTATTTATTAATGTAAATTTCCATAACACTACTTGTTACCTCATTTTCAACAATCAGAAACTACATTTAAACTTGACCTCCATTAAAAGACCACCTCTTGGAGCGACCAATTTTTAATAGAACGGAGCATGTTCACTTTAGGGAGGTTTTACTATTCCAATGACCAACAACAGAAGAGAATGTAGTCGGACATAATGGTAAATATGACTATGTGGCTTAATGAATAGTACCAATAATTACAATATTAAATATCGTTATTATTGAAAAACAATCTCCGCATTATTTAACCGCAAAATTCTGGCATTTAAAGAAGTTAATATCACTATTTGGAAATAGTGGTATTTATAATCCGTACTATTTGACACATATGTACTTAATCACTTAATGCAATCTTTAACCCCTAATGGACATCTCACGTCATCTGCGGGTATATAAAAGAAAAACACCAATAGGCGTGAAGAACATTTTAACACAGCTTCCCCTTCGTCCAATAAACATTCTTTTTCGGAGGGCATATACCCGTAAAGGCGTGGCTGTTGCCACTCGTGGGTAAAATCCATTACTCGCGCATGTGTATTTTGCACTGGATGTTACAAATTACATATGCATGATAAAAATGCGCATTGTTTGAAATTATTGTCACATATGAGCGAAAATCTCATAAGTGTGACCTCAGTCCAGTGGCGTAGCTACCGTGGAGCAGTTGGAGCGAACTGCTCCACGGTAGCTACGCCCCTGTTTGTAGGATAGATACGCCCCGATTTTTTGAATACCAGTAAAATCTTACAGAAATTTTCTCTTTATTAAATTTCAGAAATTGTACGATTAAAGAAAACAAATATTTTTACATAAAAATATTGGTATGAAAAAAATCGGGAGGTTGGCAACTATGATCCTATTAAAATCCTTTATATCAAAGTAGTTATTTTTTTAAAGATTACGAAATTTATTTTTTTTTACTGTCGCTAAGTTCTATATTTAGTAAAACTATTAATTTAGTAAAATTTTCTATATTCACTAACAAGTAAAACAAAACTTTCATTTTTTGTACGATCAAAACTTACCGAGTTATAATAACTCGAATTTTATGAATTTTCAGAGCTTTCGGTACTGAAAACGGAAAAAACGCGTCTTAAAAATATCTCGACAATAGTGTGTTTCTTTATTAGCATTCTATATTGCTTCAAAAGCCTTGAAAGAAACAACAGAAGTTAGTGGTAGATTGCACTGCGCCCATGGGACCATTTAAATCGGAAATACTGCTCAATTCGTCGTAAAAATCAGTAGGTAGTCCGAACTTAAACAATTATAGTTTATTTTAATATTTTATTTGTATTTATTTCGTCAAATATTTTATTATGAAAATACTTTATTTTTTAAATAAAAAACAGGGTTTTAAATATAAATAAGAATATAATATACGAGTTTAAACCTCAAACAGAGCTAGCAGAAGTGTTTTTATAGTGGCAAGGGGCGTACCAATTTTATTTGCTCCAGGGCGCTGAATGTGTAGCTACGCCACTACCTCAGTCCCCAGTATAACTCTCGTTATTTCTTTGCAATATAAATTTTCATTTAATGTTAAAACGTTTCTCTGTGATTGTTCTTCAATATTATGTTACTTCTACTGTGAAAATCTTTTAATTTTAAAAATGGAATTGAAATATCTCAAAAGTCGGTACTGTCCCCTGTCCTCAACCCATAACTTGATCATTAAAACAATCAGTAAACAATAATTATTAAAAATTTTTGAAAACAAATGGATTGTTATAAATATGAAACTCATGGTGCATAATAATATAATTTTTATAGGAGTGAAATGTGTAATATTTATTTTTGCTGGGTTTAAAGTTGTGTCCCTCACTTTTTTGGTCACTTACTGTCACAGTGTATGAAGTTCTTCTTATTTACACCAAGTGACAGTATGCAGTAATTTTCAGTATTGGTTTCAATAGGGGAGCAGATGATGTTCTTAAAAAGTCACCATTGCTTACTGTTTGTTTATAAAGAAGATTTTCTGGATTAAAAAGAATGAGGAAAATATAAGTTGCGTACCTTTATTAGCCGTCACTACTCTTCTCATAGTGAATTTAAATACTGATGTTTAGATATTAACCTATATCTAGCCATTTAATCATAGGTTTGATATGTCTTGGAAAATAGTGCAAACAACATTCCAAAAATGTTCTTTTTTAAGTAAGCTGGTAAAATTACAATAGTACCACTGTTAGTCTTGCCCCTTACAATTTGTGTTTTGTCTAATATTAACTGCCATATCATATTTATTTTTCAAAAAAGTCTGTGCTCAAGTCTGTACTAATTATTATTCCTAAATGTACCAGTGATTATCAAAAATTCAAATTGAGCATAATATGAGACACTAAAAAATCAGGTATCTGCAGAAAACGAGTAGCCGAAAATTACACTTATGAAAATTTCCCTCGTATCCTCGTATGTTAACCCTTTAACGGAATTTGGTTTCCCTATGAAACCACAAAACTTTAATTACGAAATTCAACAATGACCGCAGAATTTTAATAGAAATGTTTTCCATTTATTATATATGCATAGGTTCCAACCTCTCATTAATATTCCGTAATATGCGGGTTAATTTAACCCAGTTTAACAACACTTTAAACCAGAAAAATTAATGGATGAATCTGTATTTATTTAATGTCAGTTTTCTACGTGGAATTTATTTAATTTCATTTCTTAAAAAAAATTTCTGGTGCGAAACTTGTTAAACCTGGGTTAAATTAACCCTTATATTACGGAATATTAATGAGAGGATGGCACCTATGTATATGTGAAATATCGCTTTTTTTATACATACAAATAAATTTGTTTATAATTTTCTTATAATTTTCGGTGTCAGTCATTTCTTTCAACATTTTAACAATTGAAATGCTTAGGGCGTTAAAGGGTTAAAGTTTCTTTTTCTTTTTCTTTTATTATTATTATTATTATTATTATTAATATTGTACTACCTAGTTATTGTATTTGGCTTAAAATTAATCTTATTAAATTTTAATTTATTTTTCTAGAAAATTATAAATATTTGGTGTACCAAATACACCGCACCAGAAGTTTTGCTGTATGCATTTTCACGAGTATTTAAGAGTTGAGATGCAGTCGTAAATAATTAAGGTCTATTTTGTGAAATATATAATACAATATGATTAATACGTTTCATTGTACCATTTATAGGGTACTAAATCCCGTTGACTGCAAAAACACAGAAATCCAAAGATTTTTTTTTTTTTTTTTTTTGCCTTTTTAGCGTTTTAAAATATATAATATATAACCGACAAATAGATTTAAAGATTTAAAAATATAGTGAACACAAAAAAGTTCTTTAAATAGCTAGAATTTGTAAGTCGCACACTTTTTATTGACACCTGAATAATCTGAAATCTTCGACTTGTGATTTTTTTTTAAATCACTCACCATTCAATTGTTTTTAAATTATTATACTTTATTTTTAGCTTTTCTACCCATAATGTTACTAGTACCAATAACAAACAAGATGCACGGCTATGATTGAACAGAGCCCTTCTGGCCGTGCCTCCTTGATCTCCACCGATTTGAGCAATTAAACATTTTATCATTTTATTTTTCACTCCTTTTTTAATTGTATTTACTATATTTGTTTTTTAGTTTTAACTAGTGTAAATGCCCATACTAGGACGTTGGATAGATATCGTGGTTTTCACTTAAAATTTTAAATAATTGAAAAAAAAATATTCTTATACTATTCATCAACAATAAGGAAAACAATAAGGACAACAATAAGTTCAAGTTCAGAACCTGATTGATGCACGAGCTCTGAGATTTTAACAACAAATATGAAACCATTTAAAATGGATCACAATTCGTGTATTACTAAAATAGGTGTAAAATAAAAAGGTTCTAAAACCATTTTAAGATGTTAAAAACATTCGAGCGCTTCCGACCAGAGCCTGGACATCATCCATGAGTGGAAATGAAAAAATTCTGGTTTTGATGTTTCAGAACCTTTTTATTTTACACATATTTTAGTAATACACAAATTGTGATCCATTTTAAATGGTTTCATATTTTACAATTTTTTCATTTCTACCCTTGGATGATGGCCAGGTTCTGGTCGAAAGCGTTGGGGACTCCGACGAATGTTTTAACATCTTAAAATGGTTTTAATGTTTTAGAACCTTTTTATTTTACACCTATTTTAGTAATACACAAATTGTGATCCATTTTAAATGTTTTCATATTTTAATTGATGCTCAAAGGTGAATTTTGTTCCAATTTTAGAATATTTTTTCTATATATTTAACAAATTTTTAATCTGATGTTCTAAATAACATGTGAAAACGGAGGAGAAATTGCAGGTCTATCTTAATTAGTAAAACGAAATATTGAATACAAATCAGTACAAATAGCTTTTACTGACTTGTACTCTAAGAAACATTAACATGTTTATATATTATTCATCAGCAATAAGGAATACTTATACCTGAAATGTTAAGTTCAGAGCCTCTGGAGTTTTAACAACAACAATAATAATAATAATAATAATAATAATAATAATAATCTTGTGTAAATAAGACGACAGAACAGATGAGAAATTACAAATCTTTCTTATTTATTAAAATGAAACAGATATAGATATACTTTTAATTTGTGTTTTATTATGAAGGCTTAATTTTGTTATGGTATATTAGACGGAAACAAACACTGCGTTATTTATATTGTTTTAAGAGAAAATGTGTTAATGTTCCGTAATCGTTTCAAGTTTCTTTTTACCATAACACTACTCTTAAATTAATTTTTCTTGAAATTCTCTACTTTTCTCAATTCTTTATTTAAAAAATTAATTTATCTGACTTAGAATTTATCATTTTTTTAAAAAGCAATCGCTAATATATAATCAGGATATACAATCAAGATGAAGTATAATCAATAAAGACTCCAATTCTAATTTTTATAATTAACAATTGAAAAATCAATGAAAATTACATCATGTTGATACAATCATATAATTTTGTTTTAGTTTTATCAATGTAAACATACATTTCAAGCTAAGCATAACGTCATTTTCATTCATGCTTAACCACCATGAATTCAAATAAAAATATTTTTTATTTATTTAATTGTAATGAAAGTAAATCAGGGTTGGTACGTTTTACCAGAATTTTTTAACAGAATTTTTCTATTTAATATTTAAATGGAATAAATTGTAAACGCCACGATTAACTGCAAGATTTGCAAAACTCTTCCGCATTTACATAGGACTAAAAATTCCATTAAAAATTGTGGTAAGAGCGTACGAATTCTTTAAATGGTATCAATAAAGTTATAATGAATTAAGATTAAGCCCAATAGATACTATTCTCATGAAGTCACAGTAAATAAGAATTTTTATTCACTTATAAAAACGAAGTACACGTGCAGTGTTGCCAGTAGGCTACTTTTTTAAAATTCAGATTGCTTGATTGGCACCACTTTTTTGAAATGGTATAAATTGCCTAGTTTTTCCTTTATTTAATCTGTCATTAAATTAGACGAATTTTACTTTCTCAAAAAACTGGTGGCAATCAAGAAAACTGAATTTAAAAAAAGTAGCCCACTGGCAACACTGTACACGTGCAGAAACATTTTTACCGAAATTTGACCGAAATTATTTCTTTTGTTTCCGACAGTAAAAGTAATCCATCGTTTCCAATACATTATTAGGATGGGTTCGCACCGGAATCACTTTGTTTTATTATATTTAGATTATATAATTCAATTAATCCTGTCCTAAACGCTTTTCTAGCTTTAATTTTAACTATACTCACTCGTACATGGTTTAGACTACAATTAGATTTCTTTTTCTTTTTTTTCCTAATTTTAGAAATACAGCTATTCCTATACAGGGCATAAAATTGGCGTCAACTAAGAAACCCAAGAAATATTTAACTGTTCGACTGTTAAAATGTTTTTTATTAGACTGTATACAATTAAAACCACTTTCAGGCGTCACTGATTGGAGCTAGGAGCTGCATTATTTGGTCATTTGTAAATCTCACCTATTTCTCCAACTCCTGAATTTCCAAAACTATACGAATTTTCCATCGTTGTGTTGCAATTTGTATGTTACAAAGTGTATACAAAAATATTTTTTTATGCTGATAATACAGTATCACATTAATAAAGTAGATTCTCAATGCCCTTATTCGTTCAAGCTTGTATGAAAAATATTAGATCCCTATATCGAAGTGATTTGTTATGTTTTCGCTTTAGTTCACACACGGGAAAAAAATTATATATCATTGTGATGTCACTATATACTGCTATACATATTTTATTAAAAGTTGAGTCGTTTATTTCATCAATGTCGTTTCATGTTTTTTTTTTCAATTCCTACTATTAGCTCACACTCTCTATATATTTATATATCTTGTTCAAATTTTCAATCATTAATAAAATATTTTCTATTCAACCGCTCAAGTTCAAATACATTTTTTTTTAAACTTGTAGTGGATGACACTGGATGTTAATACAGTTTTTTTCAAATATTCATTCATTAATTAAATTAAATTAATTTTAATTTTATATGGGAGAAAAAAAATTCCTCCCATTGTTTTCACAAATGAAATGAAAGATTTTCCTCAAATTAGTGATGCCACAAAAATAAAATGCTGCAACGATGATTATGTTCAATAAAGATAACGTGGGACATTAATGCTGCATGGGTTTATTTTATATATTTATGATTAAAAAGTAGGAATTGATTTAAAAAAATTATATTACTTGTTTCTTCATGGTAGGCTAGAGAAAATTGAATGGTAAAATGCATTCTATAGTAAGAGTGATAGCGAACCTCTTCACATCAGCATGCCAAATTTTTCCAAAATAATATTTTACATGATGATGACACGCCAACAACCAAAGCATTTAATGTATAAAAAAAATGAATAAAAATTATTATTATTTTTTTTTAAGAATAAAAAATATATGGGTAACATTTGGCGTTATATTATATTGGGTTATCTGGAAAGTTCATGCCGATTGGGAAAACCAATTTGTACCGGAAAAATTTGCCCGTTAATTATTAGACATTGATTGAGATATCTAATGTCTAATACTTAACGGACAGAATTTTCCGGTACGAATGGATTTTCTCAACTGGCGCGAACTTTCCGGACAACCCAATACTTTAGAATTGGAAACTTCAAACTTTTTGCGTAAAAATCGTCAGCAACCAGTAATTCCGAAATGTACGGTCCGTTGCATTCCAATGCTAGTATTTTCTAAAAGTATTCTTTGCCTTATGTAATCTAAAAAAACACTTTTAGAAATTACTGGTATTCAAATTCAATGGACCGCACAAGCGCTCAAAGAAACAAGAAGTACACAAAGAAATTCATCTACGCAAACCGGGATTTTTCTGCTGGCGCGTAGGACTAGTATTCAGAAGGCTGTGGACAAGATAAAAATTACGACTAAAGTATTTTGATACTAAAAAAGTAAAAACCATATGTGATAACGTCTATGAAGTTCTAAATGGATTAAATATGAACTCATAAGAGGCAAATTCCAAAAATCAGCAGTCTAATTAAAACCAGTAAAAACGAATAGAAAGGATCAGGGTCCATAAGCCGTGTTTGTGGCCCGTAAAATGAGACTAAAATTCGATTTTGTTGTACTTACTTATTTCACTTTTTAATATTACAGGGTTTATCCTCTATGATTTCAACAATAGTTTTTGCATTTTGTTCGGATTTATATGACTTACACAAGCTCAAAGTTCCTATTATTCGTAGTTTTTGATGAAAAATACGCAATTTCTCCTAATTTCATCTCAATTATTTATAGGAGGGCAATCGTGCAACACTTTCTTCTTTACATATATTATAAAATACATCAAAATGTACAATATATGTCAAAATAAAAGTGTTGTAAAGCTGCGCTCATGGTAAAATATTAAAAATAGTTCATTAAATAACTGCATTCCTTCACGTCAGTAAGAGATTTTAGAATGCAGCAACGTTTTTAAATGTGCTGAAATGAACTTAACTATTGCTAATAACTACATTCCTCCACATTAACAATGGTTACGTTCATTTTAGCATGTTTAAACACGTTGCTGCATCCTAAAGTCTGTTAGTGACGTGAGGGAATGCAGTTACTTAACTCTCTATTTTTAATGTTTTACTACGAGTGCAGCTTTGCAACACTTTTATTTTTACGTATATTGTATATTTTTATGTATTTTATAATATATGTAAAGAAGAAAGTGTTGCACGATTGCTCTTATATAAATAATTGAGGTGAAATTAGGAGAAATTGCGTATTTTTCATCAAAAACTGCGAATAATACGAATTTTGAGCTTGTGTAAATTATATAAATACGAACAAAATGCAAAAACTGTTGTTGAAATCGTACAGGATAAACCTTCTAGTATTAAAAAGTGAAATAATTAAGTCAGTATAATAAAATCGAATTTTAGTCTTACGTAATGGAACAAAAACACGGCTTATGGACCCTGATCCTTTATTATTTTCATGATAAAATAGGTTAAATAAAATATGAAAAAAAAGCTTTTTTTACAGTTATATGGTAACATAGTTATATAGTAACAGTAACACATATTTTGAAATCCTTTTTTTTCAAATACATACATTCCTTAAAAACAATCAATTTTTTTAAGTAGCACACAAATGTAAAAGTATACACTTTATAATAATTAATCAAATAAACTCAAAAACTAAGTAAACAATACATGCTCAATAAAGATTTATGAACCACCAAAAGTCATTATTATGTTGACACTTTTATCAGTGGTAATAGAAGACCTAAAACATATTTGTTATAACAGTTATTGCTATCTTGATCGCATATTGTCGTGACAGAATGTCCAATAGATATCATGTCGAAAAGTAGAATAAACATATTTTTTTAAGCTAACGGTATCAAATAACAGTAAAGATTTAATGGTTCTAACGAATTTTTTTTTCTTTTCTCATTTCACTTACATTGTTTTTTATTTGTTTCAGACAAAGGAAAAGAATAGTTTTCTCTCATTTGAAAGTTTATTCTAAAATGTTATGTTACTCGTTGTTGCAAATGGAAGGGACTAACAAGGAAAGTCTCCATTAGCGAATACTCAGAATTTTTTTTAAAAAATTACAGCATATTCTTCTCATGAGGATATATACGTTTTTTAAAAAAATTGCTGCGGAACCTCGATATAACGTCCGTAAAAAATTATGAAAATTTGGTGTTTTTGGCGATTTATGGCTAGTTGGCGACAGAATAAAATTACTTTTATGATAAATGTTTTTTATGTAAAACTTTTTCTTCTTTTCATACTGAATTAGTTTAAGCAAGTTTAACTTAAATGAATACACTTCCAGATTGGTCTGAGTAGTGTAATTTTAATTATAACCAACCGGTACCTAAATTAATTTTATTACAAACCAAAAACGTCAGTTTTGTGGATTTTTTTTTTTATTACCAGAATTTTAAATTTATAATTTTTATTTTGTTTAATCGGAGAGCACCGGTCGTTAAATAAGGCAAAAATTACTGTTCGTTATTTCTAGCAGATATTTTGAATTAAAAAAACCCGCTAAATTGGCAACACTGTATGGTTGTCAATTTGACCTCCTTTTTTATTTAGAAATTCCGAATTCATCGCGGTAATTCCGAAAGAAGAATCACGAAATGCCTGTCCTCTGATATAGCAAAACATTAATATTCGGAATTTTTGAAAAAAAAAGTGGGCCAAACTAGAAAAACTGTTATATTAGTTATGAAATTAGTGTTTGGGTGTTATGACATGAAAGGTAAAACAAATATACAAATAAAAATTCGCATGAATATGCATTTAGCTAACATGTTAAATTTAAAATGTCTAAAACATAATTTGACCAGTGAACCCGTGCGAGGGTTTTCGCACTGCAGTCTAATAATTTTCAGCAATATCTAATATTTTTTAGATGCAGGTTTATGCTTCTAAAGAAAAATTAAGGATAAAAATATCGGCAAACAATATTAGTCGTGCCAGAATATCTTCTCATTTATTCGATCAACGTTACAGTAAAAATTGATTGAAGATAACAAAAGGTACGCGCGAAAAAAAAAATAACAATCGTATTTATAATTGCATTAGAAGATGACGTCATCCGCTTCTTGAAAAAAATGAAACAAAGAAAAACAAATTGAATACATTTAAGAAAACACTTTAATCTAATATAACAAAACATACATATTATTCTACACGTGAAATACCACTGCTTCGATCGATAGGTGGTGTCTTTTTCTTCTAAACATTTCAATTTCAATTTTGCTTTTTAACCGTAAATATAAAATAAACCCGTGCGGATAAATCATACTATCTTTTTTGTACTATTTTTTTATGATAATTTTTGAGAATGATATAATGCGGTATTTTATTTTTGTGGCAACACTAATTTGAGGAAAAGCTTTCATTTTATTTATGAAAATAATGCCGATTTAATTTTGAATTAACAGCAATTTTTAATTAAAAAAAAAACATGTTTTAATGAAGTGTGAGTACACTATGTCAGAAGCAGCTTGAAAAAAAAATTCGAATGATACCGCATTCGTTGTTGTGTGTTTCGTAAATTCATAGAAAACGGGATGTTGCCAACAGAAATAATATACATGATATCTTAATGAAAATATGTCATAAATGAAATACAAAATATCTTTATTCTTTTTCCACAATAATCTGACTTTTAAAAAGTCTTTTTTCAAGTACAGAAATTCTTAGTTGATAAAGGGGACATTTAAATAGTTTTAAATTCACAAACAAGCATAAATGTACATACGTAGGCTAAACAAACAAGCTCAATAAAAATTAATGAGCTGTTGGTAGTAATTATGATCTTGACACTTTTATGAACGATTGGAAAAGAGATAAAACATATATTTTAGGATATTGTTTTCTTGATCACATTTTGCCGTGACAGAATGTTTAAACGCTGTCGTGTCAAAAATTTCAGTAACCGTATTTTTTTAAGCTAACTGAATTAACTAATCGTAAAAAATAATGATTTAAAGAAATAGTTTATTTTTTTTCTCTGATAGTTTAGCTTGTTTCATATTGACTTCAGATAAAGGAAAAAAATCATTTAGTAAATTTATGCTAAAAAATTAAAATACATTTTTGTTACCATAATTTCCGGCGTAAAAGCCGCGTCTAAAATAAGTCTGTTTCAAACCAGGTATTTTATTTAATAAATGAAGTTAAATAAGTGCCAAGTAGAATTAATTAGCAATACTCTCACCTATAAACTGGTCGTATTGTACATGATTACTTGGAAGCTCTGAAAGCTTCCTAAACTGTTGAGCATTGTTCAAGTGATAATTTATTAAATATAATTTCTGGTTGAAAACAGATTTATTTAAGGAACGGATTACACGCCCGAAATTACGGTATGTAACTCTGTTGGGGGACTCTTCAAAACTCGTGTTGAAACACTGAATTTAATACACCATACAGAGTGAAAAAATAACAATTTAAGTGGACAAAAATAACATCGTCTTCAGAACAACCACGAAAGTTAATTTTCTTTTAATATGCGTACAAAGTTTTTTTTTACACTTTTGTTGAGAAAAACTAAACAAAAATTCTACTTTTAAAATGAATTTTTTTTAACTTTTAAAACTTAAAAAAAAACTTTTTTTTAAACTTTTAATTTTTTAATTAAATATCTCAAATGTGTTACACGTTGCTTGTTAAGAAAATAAAATACAGGGTGTGTCAGAAAAATGTATACACACTTTGAATATGATTATATACACATATAATTTTATTCACATATAATTAATATTTAAATTGCAAAAAAATTTGAAAATGAATTAAAATGTTCGCATATTAAAAGAGTTTAAAATGAATTTTTTTTAACTTTTAAAACTTTTAAAAAAACTTTTTTTTTAACTTTTAAAACTTTTAAAAAAACTTTTTTTTTAACTTTTAATTTTTTAATTAAATATCTCAAATGTGTTATGCGTTGCTTGTTAAGAAAATAAAATACAGGGTGCGTCAGAAAAATGTATACACACTTTGAATATGATTATATACACATATAATTTTATTCACATATAATTAATATTTAAATTGCAAAAAAATCTGTATAAAATATATAACTCTTCCTCCTACCGCAGATTTTCAAAATTATTACGGTCTGGCCAATACACTGCATATAACGGTGTGCTATTGATTCATAAACTTTAACAAACATTTAATTTTGTGTTGTGGCGCATTCTTTCTCAATTGCGGTTCCGGAATGTTGTCTATGAACATCCATTCGTTTCAAACTTATCTTTTATCCGATGAATTATAAGTTTCATAGGTGGATCTGCCTGCAACACCCTGCGATATTATTTTTGTACTAGTGCTACATTTTCATACTTAAAATAGTATTTTAAAATATATTTTATTTTTCAGAAGTTAATCTTGGTCCACTCATTATTTTCGATTAATTACACTTTGATAAGAAAAAAAAAATTAGAAAGTTATGACCCGTTAAACAGAGTATGCGTACATATTTCTGACGCACCATGTATATTCCAAAAGTAAATAGATATACTTTAATTTTCTTGATAACTTTCTAAAAACTATAAACAGCATTCTAGTAAATCAAAAAATTAGCCCTGAAGTACATTTTTGTAGTAGTTAAGAGAATTCATCAATCATCATCGTATTATTATTTTATTAGGTATCTTTATCAGAAACCTTAGAATTCCTTTACTTTAAATAATCACAAAAACAATAAAAATTATACATAAAAAATGTTACCGTAATTTCCGGCGTATAAGCCGCAGCTCAAAGAGTCGTTTTTCGACCCAGAAATTTTATTCAAAACTTGTAGTTAAATATTTACAGCGATCTTTTAAGTTACATTTTATAAAATAATATTTCTGGGTCGAAAAACGACTCTTTGAGCTGCGGCGTATACGCCGGAAATTACGGTAAATGAAAAACTTTCTTCTAGAATATCCCTACATAAGATATGAATAAATGGAAACACATGTCAACAAGAGCTCGGCGACCTTTTACACAGAACGATTGGTCAGGCACGAGTGTGTTTTTTGTAACTACGAAAATGGCCTATAGATTTGGCAAGTTTCAGGCACGTAGCACAGGGTGGAATGTTACATTATAACTAGTGCTCGATAGATATTAGCAGCGGTGATGACCACTATTTCTGTAAAATAATCTTAGCCTTATTTGATCGCAGTTTTCGGACATTAAATCAGGCGAAGCTTACTTACTATACGAAATTAGCGGTATTCAAAATACCGGAACACAATCACCCCTATGATAGAAAAGTGTTTACAAGTTTACTTAGATATTTAAACACAATTAAATTTTGATTTTTGTCCATTTTTCCGTTTTTTTTTCCGCGTATGCCATCAATTTAAGATAAAATCAGTGAAATTTTTATATTAGAATTACAAATAACGGATATAAAGAAATGACCATTCCAACACATAAAAACTTTTGATTTTTCTCTCTTTAAAAACATATTCATTTCAAGCAGTAATTCCAGGACTCTTAATCAGTCCTTTTTTTTTTTTTTTTTTTTTTAGAGAAATTATCTTTTTAGATTCCTTACAAATTTTCTAAGCATTAACCCGAAATGTAGTTTTCGGTGCAAATGTTGCAAAAACCTAGCACGAAAAGTTTTCTACATAAATACTGGTACTCAAAAAACGGACAAGTGGAAGACCTGTAGTTCAATTAAATTTCTTAACTCTTTCAGGAGCAAGGTACTTCTATTGCTAAAATGTTAAAATGATTGATTGACACCAGGATTTACAAACAATCTTATTTGACAATAAGCGATTGTTCCCCTTCACGTAATATATACAAGCAAAATTTTCTTCCAAAATTCTGGTGTCAGTGTGTTATTTTAGAATTACAATTTAGTGGTACATATATTTCTCACCGCCCTGCAACGGAACAAAGCAATTTCTGTTACTTCGATAAGATTAATATTAGAAAACAGTACTTCCCATTGTACTTGATTGGAACTCGATTAGCTCCAGAGATATAGTTATTCTTATACAAAAATTAAAAATATAACTCTTACCAAACGGCAACTTAAATTATTCAGGCAGGTCTCCAAAGTACAGAAAGCATTGACTAAAAAGATACCACTGTAACTCTCAAACTATCCATCTTAAAAACCCTTCAATCGGTCACTTGCTAAAATTACAGCTTTCATATCTTGCAATTTTCATTGCAATTTTCAATTTGTTAGAATCATTTGACACCATATACTTAGAGAACTTGTACTATAGAGAATCGTTCACGCACATTCGGTTACTTTTAGGGATGAAACATGACTCATTTATTCAAACTGTATACGAATACTTAAGGTTACTTAGAACGTTCGTGACAGCTAGTTTTCGTCTTTTCATCCTATGGGCGTTACTTTTGCATGTTGCTTTATTTAACAAAAAGATTTTCTGTGTTCGCAATTATATTAAAAACGATGTATGTGAAAATGGTACTGTTTCTAATCGAAGTATTTTCCATAGAACACTAATTGCATACATCCGAATACTGTGCTTATTTTTGAGAAGTAATGCCATAGTCGACTTCATGAGGGCGAAAAAGGTATACTTCTACTACTAATTGTAAAAAGTCTTTTGGCCTATTTAATCAAAGCCATTATAGAATAACCCTAAGCAGATGAATGGAAGACATTTTGCAAGTTGAAAAAAGCGCCCTCATACGATTGTTAGTACTTTTGCAGGCTGGAAAAAAAGATTACAACAGATAAATCACAAAAAGAAATTGCCAAATATTAATACAGTTAAGAACGGGTAAACCAGATGCAGCATGGTTCGTCGATTGAAATCGGACTTCAGCTGTAAAGTCAGTGAAAAAGAATTATGGAACTTATGAATTACTGGTAGCAATTATTTTTTCTACAAACTTTTGTTTTGACAACTTGCTGCAGGAGAGGTAAGTTGCGCTCATGTACTCCTACAAAATTTGTACATTCTGCGCCTACAGCGCACTTCTGTTTTGTCCACCGGCCGCATGAGAAGAAAGTAGCGCTAGTGTGCGGTAACAAATTTAACACATACTGCATACGCTCTAAGTATAATCGCTCTGTAGTTAATCGCTGTAAATAATTAAGACAAAAATAACATTTTTAATTTAGTGGTGGAAGTTTGCTTGATTGCACACGTTGGTCCCGTTAAGTCAGCGCCTACGAATAATGGAACATATAAAATGCAAAAGTACTGTCCGTTAATGGGTGGAATGACACATATCCAGAATTCGCCAATTCACGTCACGTATGTGATAACAATTTCTTTTTCAAAACAGAAATGGAATTAAAAGGCTTAAGAAGTACCAGAATAAAAATTATCATGAGCTTTTATTCTTTGTTATTATTATTATTTTGTTTTAGTAATTATGAAGTGAAAGCTGAAACACTTATCAATTGACAACTCTACCAAATATATTATTTTATTCTTCGACAGTCACATTAATTTCGAAATGGGTTTAGATGTAATTTTTATCGCAATTTAACATTCTCCAACTCAGTGTTCGTACGCTTTTACCATAATTTTTAATAGAATTTTTCTATTTAATATTTAAATAGTAGAAATTGTAGACACCTCGTTTAATTGCAGGGTTTTCAATACTTTTCTGCATTTAAATACGGCGAAAAGTTCTATTAAAAATTGTGGTAAAAGCGTACGAACCCTGCAACTTAATTTCCTTTCAAATAAATGTCTGACTTCTTCATAATCTGGAGTACTTTGGTTCATAGAAATATTTAAAGGTTTAAACTGCTGTTTTAGATGCAACTAGTTGAAAAATTTTAGACGTTCAGAAATTCTGACGCAACTGCTATAAATATTTTTTTATTCCTTGTTTGAAATTATCGTATAAAAATGTTTAAAAAGAAAATTTTTAGTTATATTTATTTTTAAAGGGAAGTATTTAAAATTAAAATGTAATGAAAATATATATATAGCAATCCAGAAATTTAGACCTCTGAAAAATGGTTATCTGTCGACAGATCGATTGTTAAAATCTGATAGTATATAGCATAACCAACCAACCTTCCTTTTTTACTGGCAAAAAAACATAGTTTGAACCGGAAAGCTTTTTTTCATAAAATGTATTTCGTTTCTATATTTACTCATTTGATTTAATTTATAAAGTAAAATGTTTGGTTCAAAATATGTTAATTTGACATGAAAAAATAAAACGAAGACATGCAGTTTAGGTATCGAATCAATCAATCGCGGCTTATTAAATATATCATTCCTACTTAAAAACTAGCTAATAGTTACTAATAATATTTTTATCTAACATTTAATGTATTTCTAAAATATCCTTATATATTTTTAATGCTTACAGTATCCTATTACAATTCCGTGCTTTAAACAATACACACGTATAGCTGCCAACTTATACGCTTTTATCTTACTACAATAATTGAATCGTGAAATTTGACTTATCGCCGAAAACTGCGATAAAATAAGGTAAAAATTTCGATTAACTTTTAATGATATCACAAAAGCGGAAAAGTGGCAGCCATGCACATACGTCATAAAAGACAAATACGAACGGACAGTTCTTGTTTTCGCCTTATTTCCCACAGCTGGTAATATGCTGTGAATTGGGGCAGATGATATTGTAATGCATGGTTGGTCATGCTATCTCTTTTGAGTATGACAAATTGTGATTCCTTTTTAAATAATGCAACACACGCCCCAAAATTAGCATTATCGAGTTACATCTTTCATTTAATTTAATCTAAGTTATTATATTTTTTGTATCTGATGAATTATTTTTTTAATTTTTACTGTTCGTTGCAACTTTTAAGCCTTTTGACCATTTAATAAAATGATGGTTTGTATACAAAAACATTTAACGTTATTTTATAAGGAATATATGAGCATTAAAAAGTCTTGGACTTTTACACCATATATAACAATTTTAATACATAAAAATCTGGTATAGCACATATATATTGCTAAATGGTGCATTACGTTAAAAGACATAAAATTACACTAAAAACACAAATCAACAGTTTCAACCTACATCCAACGCCATCTTTAGATATGAAGTCAATCCATAGCTGCCAACTTTTACGCTTTTTTCGTACCACCAAAATTTTATAGTAAATTTTTACTTATTAAATCGCCTATATCATGTGATTCAATAATACAAAAAAATTCTATTAATTTTTAGTGGTAATAAAAAAGCGTAAAAGTTGGCAACTATGAGTCAATCAGAAAATGAGGGGGTTAGAATGACAAAGGAGCAAATAAAAAATTTTGAAAATCGAGATAACCATGTTTTCACTGAACGTATATTAATTTCTGTTCAATGTGCTAATGAAATAAGTCATAGTTCACTTAGGGAGTCGCTGGAGTGCAAAACAAGTTGGACTACTCAGTGCAACGGCTATACAACAAGTGTTACCGAATGATACAATGAAGTGTTATCATAAAACGTTTCATTTCTCAAATTACTAAATGTTGACTTACTTCACTCTCATTCTAACCCCTTCAAATGTTTCCGACTTTACTGCCGTTCGTGGTTGCCAGTTTGGCTTCCTTTTTCATTCAAAAACTTCGAACCCATACCAGAAACTTTACATAGAAATTTTTGTTTTAGTTAATGACAAATATTACATGTTCTGAACCCTATTTTGCACTTTTTCGACATTTTTCAGTAGTTAATTTTAACTACAGCTATATCATTTTCCATTTTTCCATTTATTAGACTCCATCCTTTATCTCTTTTGCTTTACTTTTTTATTCCCATTGTTTAATTTTTCTTCTATTTTTAATTGTTCTTTCTTATGTAGTTAATACTACATTTCACTTTTCCCAACGGCTCAATATTTACAAAACAGTTTACTCACAAATAGACTGGGCGTAAAATTGATCGCAACTCGGAAGCCCCTTAACCCTTTAACGGGCGGTGTCCACAAAAAAGGGCACCTACTTTTAATTCCAAAACTTGAAAACGACACCAAGAATATTTAATTAAAAATTTCCTTTTATCAAGTACCGGAAAATAAGCAAGTTTTTATTTTGTAATAAATTCGTTTGTAAATTCCGGTGCCAGTCCATTATTTCATCATTTTACAAACAGGCTTACTCCGAACCGGAAAGGGTTAACGACATCAACTGTTCGCTTATTTACCACCCTCCCGATTTTTTCCGTACCAGTATTTTTATGAAAAAATATTTGTTTTGTTGAATTTTACAATTTCTACCATTTAATAAAGCGAAAATTTTTGTAAGATTTTACTGGTATTAAAAAAATCGGGAGGTTGGCAACTATGTGTTCGGCATCTGTTCGTGATTACTTAGAGTAAAAAAAAAATTCCTAACATTTTCCGGTATTAATTTGGCATCTCTGAATAAAAAAGAAGGTCAAACTGGCTACCCTGCTGCCGTGCAGAACTCAAGACACGAACTTTGGCCAATCAGCATCTTCATAATTGAACAATATAACCGACTACTAACGCCATCTACTAGTCTAAACTATTACTTAGTTCCAAATGGAAAGAATAATCCTAAAAATTCAAATGATTAAAAAGTGAACTTGAAAGTCAAAAATCTTCAAATGGTAAAAGATGCCGTCTTTTTTTAGCAATTGAAAACCGATACTCATATTCTACAAATCCAACCATATTCTCGAAATATGTCATATAATATTCATAATATATATCAACAGAAAATGCCACGACGAATACAACAGCAACGAATACTGAAAAAAAAAATTCATAGTCATAAATCGTGCATTGATTACTGCAAATCTCCTTTCATTATATTTAATTAATTTAAAGAACTAAAACAAATTATTGAATTTTTTAGAATAATACATATTTTTGGAATTTTTCTTATCTATGTTTATGTTTACTGAGAATCAAAACGTGGATGTTAATAGTATTGCATTTCTTTCTTTTCTTTTTTCTTTTTTTTCTTTCTTTCTTTTTTTTTTTTTTTTTTTTTTTAAGATTTTTTAAAAGGGTTTTGTTTAGATCATTTAAAAGTGATAGCAACTTTTTATGTTTTGAGTGTTTTTACGGTATGTTTTTATGTTATATTTTATAGGGTATTTTAAAAAAGTTTCAGGTAATTTCATTTTTTTGTCGGCCTTTCATTGTAATAAATTAGCCGAATTTTTAAAGATTACACTATCAGGCAAAGTTAAGAAAAAAACACAAACATAAGATTTCTAGAAGAACAATACCGGTTTCCAAAATATTACTTTTTTTTTTCTTGTACCGTTTTGGACGATTCAAGTGTTTTTGATACGTTGAATTAAAAAATATCGAGATTTTTCCTCCGAAAATAAAAAAGTATCACTCTTAATGTATTTGAATTAAATAAATTTTATTTAAATACATAATTGATATTTTTCATATAAAAATGCTTTTTGCTGTTATTAGGGAGCAATCTAAAAAATTATATTAAATGTAAAAATTTATTAGAGTTTTCAATTATATAAAAGTGTTGTCACTTATAATTCTCTAACCCTGGAAGCCTGGATTGTATCTCCTAGTTTAAATAGTTTAAATATTTCCTTTATTTTGGTAGGATAATTTTCTGAGAGATTGCTTAAAATTCTAATAAATTATTCCACGTATTTAATGTAGTTCATTATTTTAATAAATGCACATTATCGATTATTGAAATTATTTAAACTACAATTATGTTTAAAACAATTTTATTCCTTAATAACATAGCTACTGTGAAGTTAAATCCCCGGTAAGGTTTGATTAAAAAACAGATTTTTGAATTTTGTAATCGATATAAGCAATTATTTGCGTTTTACTTACCCATCATACGTAGTATAGGGTAAGTATTGTAATCGTTTTGAAAATCGAATTTTTTTTTTTTTTTTGACGGATTTACACGTTTCAGACACTGGAGATTCCAAAAAACATATTTTTAGAAAAAAAATTTTGCCGTCCGTCTGTGTGTCTGTGTGTCTGTGTGTCTGTAAACGCTCTATCTCCCGAAAAAATTGAGATAGACACTTGCAATTTTGTATGTACTTAGTATGTAATAATGGGAAGAAGCCTATTTCATTTCAATAACCTCGATTAACCGGAACTATTTTTTTCGGACTCTCGAAATATTCATTCTGATAAAAGGTATATAAAAATTTTCGAAATTGTTTATTTTAAGAAATGAATATAAAAGACAATAAAAAAACATAAATTTTGCATAAAGCATGAAGTCGATCGGATAATTAGTTGCCGAGATATTTGTAATCCTATTTACCACACTCTTCGATTTTTCATGACCCTGTATTTCATACAAATTTCACTTCAAAGATATATTTTAATTGGAAATTTGACGCTTAATCAGATGCAATAAACCGCTAGTTAATAGGATTATCATTTTAGGAGTTATAAGGAAAAACCTCTTTCAAGCAATTCAGTAATCGAGCCTATAAAGTTATGACGTCATCAAGCCACGATTTTATTTGAATTGCTATGCATTTTATAAGTAGTTTACACATTTTTGTTTTAATATTTTACATTATGCATATCCATGATGGGTAAGTATTACGGTGGCCCCCAACGACTAGTTTATATTGTATTAATAGTTTCGTTTGCATAAATTATGGATTTTGAAATTTGTTATCTATAGTTTAGTTATATGATTGTTTTTTAAATTTTATTATCCATTTTTTTACACACAGTTACTTTGTGTTTATAAATTATGCTGACCATTTTCAATGCATAATTTACATGAAATTACTTTCGAATGTTATAACATGTTATTTACATTCATTGCAGGGTACACCGACCATACGGGGAAATTTCAGAGGAAGCTGAATGAACACTTTTTTCTCACGGATCCAGAAGTCCTTATATGGACCCACTTTCCGTACAGTGAGATAGAAAGCAACTATTCCAGGTGAATTTCAAATGAAAACTACTACAATACTTTTGACAATACTAGTAACAATATCGTCGCTACCATGTCAAACTATCAAATGTAAAAAAATGCATTCCTCATCACTTTTAAAAATTGGCCGATTGTCACCACTAAATTTTAATAGTATTCTTCAGCAGGGTTCTCAGTTTGTTCTCCTACTTTTTAGAAATTCCGTATTCACACCAGAAGTTTCAAACAGAATATTTTGTGTTATTTAATAACAGCCATTTTGTAATTACGTAAAGTAAAAATTTTTCTCACAAAAACTCCGGTATGAATTCGGCATCTTTTAATAAATAAGAAGGCCAAACTAGCAGCACTGCTCTTCACAGAAATTTTCTTAGTATCATACTAGACGCAGAATTCTAATAAAATTTAGTGGTGACAATCGGCCTATTTTTAAAAGTAATCAAAAATGCAATTTTTCACATTCGATAGTTTGACATGGTAGCAATGAATGTGTACACAATGCTCTATTTACCCGTTCGTGTCTGGTGTCATATGAACTCTGATTCCGCAGAGGCTAATTACCACCAAGACAAACTTCCAACAGTAATTTTTTTCTTATTTAAACGTCTTATTCTTGCTGAATTTCTGACATAATTAAGGCAAAAATATCTATTCTTTTTTTAATGGTGGAAGTTTCCTAAAAAGGTCGGAAATCAGAACCTGTGGTGCCATTGTACTGTGGCAACATAAAAAGAAATTTTGTATGGAAAAGGCGAAATTTTCTGTACAAACTGACTGGTGGAAGCGTGCTCAGACGTTAATCGGGTTTTGTTGATCCACTGTAAATAAATAAGAGTCACTATTTTCTGACAACATCCTAAGTTACGTCTCTTGCAACTGGTAGACCGTACTAAACTATCTGTGTTGCCCTTCTTATTAATACAGTCACACCTCGATTTTCGTCGATGATCCGTCCGAAAACAATCGGCGAAATCCGAAACCGAAGAAAACCGAGTCAATTATATCCATATGTATCTATGTAAATACAATTAATTCCTTCTAAACACTCCGAAATACGTATCAAAAACACATTTTATGGATAATAAGTATAGCCTACCTAACACAATAAGAAATTAGAATTTTCAGTATACAGTGGTGGCCAATCACAAACTAGCCAATCACAAACACTGTTCTGAGGAACAATCAAATGTATGTAACTATAGTTTAGGCTATTTGGATGGTAAAAGAGTTATTGTGGTGGAAATATTTTGCGGAATGATGCATACTAGTACAATTAAATAGAGTATTGCTGTTTTTGAATATGTAAAGTCCTTTTTTTTAATTAAACTAATTTTAAAAAATGTCATCAACAAGAAGAACTAATTGGACATCTACAAAAAGAAGCCGAATTGTCATATTGAGAGAAAATGGCCTCTCTTATGCTGAAATTGCAAGACAAGTTGGTGGTTCAGTGACTTGTTCTGGTGTACGGAAGTTCTCTTTATGTTATGAAAAAACGAAATCAGTGGAAAATAAGGCCAAATCTGGCCGAACAAAATGCACAAGTGTTACTGCCGATAGAAAAATTAAATGGCTATGCCTTCAAGATAGAAAAATTTCATCAGATGCCATTAGATGTGAAATGAATGCAGCGGGTATTGCAGTAAGTTCAAGAACAATAGGAAGAAGGTTATCAGGATTTGGACTACAAGCTAGAATTACAAGGAAAAAACCATATTTAAATCAAAAGCAATGCGAAAAACGAGTTAAGTGGGCAAAATAACACATTAAATGGTCAGAAAATCAATGGAAGCAAGTAATCTGGAGCGATGAGAGTAAAATATCGCTCTTTGGTAGTGATGGTAGAAAATACGTGAGACGTAGAGTAGGAGAAGCACTTCATCCTGATTGCATTGAAGCAACTACAAAAAACCCAACAAATGTCATGATTTGGGCATGTATGTCTGCAGATGGTGAGGACCGAATTCAAGTGATTGATGACATTCTGAATGCCAAAAAATACATCGAAACTGTCCTGGAACCAAAATTGACACCTTCCATCAGGGATCTCTTCCCCACCAATGCACCATTTATTTTTCAGCAGGATTCAGCTCCATGCCACACAGCAAAAGTATGCAAAGCATGGTTTCAAAATAAAGGCATAGATATATTACCATGGCCAGGAAACAGCCCTGATCTCAATCCAGTTGAAAATTTGTGGCGACATTTGAAAGTTCTTGTACGAAAAAAACGTCCATCCAATAAAATACAACTTATTGAAGCTATAATTGATTCTTGGCACTATGTGATTACGAAAGATGAACTCCAAACACTCGTTCACTCGATGAAAAGACGCTGTGAAGCTGTCTTAAAAAATAGGGGTTATCGTACTAAGTATTCATTGTGTAAGTATCACTTTAAAAAAATGCAAATCTAAGATAGATTTTACTATTAGTTGCATAACATTTTTTGTAATACAGATATTGTAATACTGTTGTTATTATTGAATTCTACATTAAATTACCTTCAATTTGATATATAAACGTTTTTATTTAAGTGAAAATTAATATATTCTACAAGCACACAAAGATGAAAAACATGAAACTTTCAAAAAATGTCCACACTTTTGGCCACCACTGTATGGTATCAAGGCACTGTATCTGGGGTGACTTCCCTTTTTTGGTCCCTTTGACAGTAGGACTAGCTTCAGAGTCAGAGGACCTATGTCACTTAAACCTTTAACGGATAAAACACATCAATAATTAAACTGTTGAAATAAATGATTGAAACCGGAAATTATGAACAAATTTATTTGTATATAAGAAAAAAAAAATCGATATTTCACATACGTAATAAATGGAAAACATTTCTATTAAAATACTGCTGTCACTGTTGAATTTCGTAATTCAATTTTTGTGGTTTCATAGGGAAACCAATGTCCGTTAAAGGGTTAAAATAGATGTCCTAAGTGGTCTGTTCCTGCCGCCTCTTTAAGATTTGCCCAAAATGGGGCAAGGCATTTTTATTAAACAAGTTACTTACTAGAAACTTTCTTTGGTTCCATGATGGAGCACTCGCAATCAATAAAAAAAGCACAAAATCATCGGAAATAAACGAAATCCGAGGACACCGACGAAAACTGAAAAAAACTTTTCATAGAAAAAAACGACGAAAACCGAAAGCAACGATAACCGAAGTCAACGAAAACCGAGGTATTAGTGTAGCTCTATTGTTTAAGTAGATAATGAATTTTTTGCATCATATTTAGTCAGCCCAGTAACTTTTCAATACACCCCTATATATCTAATAGTTTAATAAAAAGGTCTAACGAATAGAAAGAGATAAAACACAGCATTAATAATCATTTTTTGTTGAATGATTGTTTATTAAATAATATTTTTCTATTGTTATATTTTTATTTACATAAATAATGTGTTGTTTTACTTTTGTAGATGGCAGCTCCTCGATAAGCCAATACACTTGGACGAGTTTAATGCTCTTCCAAAAGTAACACCATTCTTCTTCGAGTATAACCTGAGAATTAGGTCACGACCTCAAAACCCTGTGACATTTCGTGTACAGACAGAGCTGAAGATTGCAGCCCACAAACCGACTCGGTATAAATATAAACTGTACTCAGTAGAAGATAGAGAAAATGGACAACTTAACAATCATGTGTTCTGTCAGCTGAAAGAAGACAGATTACTAGGATCCTTTGCAATATCACCTCCAACAGAAGGATTATATTATTTTAAAGTAAGCTTATTAGCTTATTATATCTACACAAGCAAGAAAAATAGTTAAGACTGTCAATGTCGATTTGTAAAACCATTGGAAATCTGTACAACAATGAACCTATACAAGTGTCCAGTTTTTGGAGATTTGTGGGATCAATTACCGAATACTACACTCGTGTATAAGTCGAACCCCGAATTCGAGAGCTAAGACAGGTGAATACCGGTATTTTCTACTGGATTTCTATGTTTTATTTAATCGAAGAATTTATAAACATTTTCTTCGATTAAATACAAAGAAGATAACTGTTAGTATATATTGGTATACAAGCTGTTTTTCCTCTCAAATTTTGGGGTCAATTCATACATGCGTTATATAGGCTTTTCTAGGTGGTGGGAAGAGTACTTCCCACTTAATTTTAACTCTCAACTGCTCAAGTTGAACCAGAACTTAATGAAAAAATATTTTTATGATGCACATGAAGAAAAGCATTTATATATTTCAAAATCAATTTATACGTAAACTCTGTTGGAAGTCAACCATTCCATCATTTTAGAAACAGAATTTTTTTGCCCATGAAAGGGTTAAAATGATTCTATTAGAAATTGCTGTGAAATTGTCAAGTGTTTGGCCTTCTGTAAAGAAGATTTCTGTTGGAAAATTGTTCGTTAGGCAATTATTGCCAAATAGAATTTTTTAACTGTTAGCCAATTATGGGATTCCATAATTAGAAAACATTATCTCAATCATTTTTTGCTACTTAGACTATGCTAGAAAAAGCTTTTCAAGCATGTTAGACTTTAAAATACACTTTAAAGCAGTGTTAACTGTCTTATTTTTATTACAACATGGCTAGACATATTGATTCAATTACTATTTGAAAAAATATATAAAACATTTTTTTGTTTTCATTTTTATCACTTTACAGCTTCTTCTGATATTCCGTATGATAAATAGAAAAATAGATATTTAATTTAATTTGTATTTACATATTTACACACCATATTCTAAACAATTCGCGTACACTCCTTAGAATTTCAAAGGAGTATGGCGCGACTTTTTCCGATTAGAACTTTCTATTTAATATTTAAATCGCAGAATTTGTAATCGCCTTCTTTAACTGCAAAAATTGTAGTACTTTTCTGTGATTAAATAAAGAGGGAAATTCTATTCAAAAATTCTGGCAAAACAAAACACACCTTGTATGTAACTCAGAATAAAGTTTTACCACTAACATTTTATACGGTACATAAATTATTTTTCTTATCAGATACTTATGTTTTTTAAATCTTGTAAAAATGCTTCAAGTATCAGGAATTTTTAATACGTTGGGTAAATCTTTTTCTATTTTAAACAAGTATATAAGTTGTATTTCGAACCACAACTGTTTTCGCCGATTCAAGTCTAAGAGCTTAAATTATTCTATTAAGTTTTCATGTAACTTATATATGTGTGTATTGAAAATGTGTGTGGTTACAGTTGGTTAATATTGTTTTTTGTTTGATATGCTAAAAACTTGTTTAAAGTGACCTTTTCATAGGGCTTTATGAAATACATATTACTTTCCCAAATAAAGAAAGAAAACTCAGATTATCACTTTTCTAATTGTAAATTAACATATTGATATTATTATGCATGCTCAAATAAAAAATACTTCCTTTTAGGATTATAAATTAAAGATATCCTAAAAAGTAACCCTGTATATATCTTTAAAAAATCCCTGACGGCTCGGCCTACAGGCACAGGTAGATTTCGAAGATGCAAACCATGGGGCGCCTGTTTGTTGGGAATTGCGGAAGAAATGACATTTTTGCCATGATACGGCAGATGGGAATCGCCCACTTTGAAACCTAACTTGATTGTAGGCGGAGCCGGCAGGGATTTATTTGTTTTAATTTTTTTTTTTTTTTTTTGCTATAAATGTTGATCTTATAAAAAACTTGTCAATATAAAAGTTTTAGATAATATTAAGAGGATTAATAATAAATTTAAGCGGAATTGATATTTTGTGAATTGATGAAGTTATGATTTTTTTTCTTCTAAACCCCCCCCCCTTTTTTTCCCCCTTGGGGCCATTTTTAATGATATCAGAAATCTGTATTACATAATTTTTCGGCCCTTTTCCTAGAAGTAATAATAACTTTAAACGGATTCGATACGTATCATAATTAAGAAATTATGGGTTTTTTTATGTTTTCACAAAAAGTCCCACCATTCCCCCCACCCCTGGTTCGATTTTGCCCATTAACGAACTTGACCTACATTTTACGCCCCTTGATTTTATGTATCAGTTTGGAAGAGATTTATGCAGAATTTTTCCAGTTATCGTGTCCATAAAAAAGTGACATAGATAGATATATAGATTGGTAGCAGATAGATAGATAGAAAGTTTTGAACTGGGGGTGGTTTTGGGTTCTGGGAGTCATGATCGGCGTAGATCTGCAAAAAATTTTCAAAAATTCCAGCTTAAGTGAGAATGTAATAGGTAGTATCAGTGTTGCCAGCGGGCTACTTTTATAAAATTCAGATTACTTCATTGGCACCCCCTTTTTTTAAATAGTTTAATTCTCCTTGTTTTCGCCTTATTAATCTGTCATTAAATAAGGCGAATTTTACTTTCCCAAAAAACTGGTGGCAGTCAAGAAAATTGAATTAAAAAAAAGTAGCCCACTGGCAACACTGGGTAGTATTTCTTACGAAATCTACCTAATAAAAGTAGTACTTTTTTCGTATACAATTAAACATTGATGTAAGATTTCATAGATAACAACCTTCCGATATAGTTTTTACACTTTGAAGGTGGGAGACTGTGATCACAGTCCTGAATAGAACCAACGTTGAAAGCAGAAGATTGTAATCTCAGTTGCGTGAATAACAGCAATGAATTGAGGATTAAGTTTATTGAAATTTCAATGAGTCAGCTGCACATTCTTGCAAAATTTTCAGGAAGCTCAGAATGATTCTAAACTCTGTTTTTATTAAAAGAAAAGAAAACAATACAAATACATGGTTTATTTATAACTCGCTCGTACAAGCCTCTTGTGTGTATATATATATATATATAATGCGAAAACCACATACCATACTTTCAATCCCAAATCTACTGAAACGGCAGAGAAAACAAACAAATAACCATAAAAATTCGAACTAACAAAACTTTAAACAAAAACTACAAACAGAAAAAACACAACCAATGGAGACAGGCTGCAGGGCTAAAGACCTGCATGCTGGGTTATACCGGCATTACACATGAAACTTCCCCCATGCCTGTCACAACCAAACTAACCATAGGAAACATTAAACCAAGATGAAAAGAACGACTCAGCCGGACGAAGCTCCTTATAAAACCTACACTCACTTGGCGATATTTTTAATCGCCAAAAGGAGAGTATCACAGTATTCTTTACCTTTGACAAAACTATTCACCAAACTATTTAACAAAGCAATAGGATAACTTTGAACCATTGCACCATGATAGAGATTTATTATGTCACTCATTATACTATCATGTTTAGAATTTAAATTTGTTATCCTAATTAAACTGTTGATAAATATATTTCTAAAAATTGAAATATGTACATTAGAATTAAAATTTAATATCTTGATTGTTTCAAATTTGTAATCATTTCTCTTATCGTAAATGCAAGTACACAATTCACCCCTCTCGATGTCGATAGCAAGGTCTAGATAATTTACATGTTTTGTGTTATATGAAGTTCTCTTTAATGTCAAACCATGGGGGTAATAATCAAAATTTAATTCACTGTTGGAATCGTTAATCTTTACCAACAAAACATCATCAATATATCTGAAACTTAAAAAATCCTCGTTTAATGTATCATTAACTTCGTATAAAAATAAATATATATCTGCAAGAACCGAGCTGCAACTACCCCCCATAGGTATACCCTTAATCTGCTGAAACACATGTTTACCGTCAAATAAGTAATTTTCATTAACTACAAAATTAAATAAATTTATTAAATGATCCAAATCTTTACCCAAAGTATTGTAACGCCTAAAAAAATCAAAAATTTTATTTTTAAGATCTATTAAATCAATGTTATTATATAAATCCTCAAAATCATAAACATATAAACCTTTGATATTACTCAAACCTTTCAATCTATTAAGTAACTCAATACTATTTTTTATAATACAAGTGTTATTATGTTTTAATGCCACATCAAATAAACTCTGCAAAATATCCAAAAACTTTTTATTAGCGACTTCTAAATAAGTTCCAAAACCACATGTAATTGTACGAAAGGCAACAGGGTCCTTATGAAATTTAGGAATCAATACCATATAAGGTAATTCTTTACTACGTTGTGTGTATTTTAACCTTTTATAAAATGCGCCAATTCTTTTTTCTGTCTCTTTTACATTGGTATTTAATAACCTGTAATTATGTTTTTTATTATAACTTTGTTTTAGTTGGTCACTGTATAACTTTTTGCAAATAATTGCAAAATTTGTATTAGCTTTATCTATATAAGTTATAACAAAATTACTCTGTAAATCCTTAATAGATTCTTTTAATGAATTATAATCTTCTATCGAAATCCCCCCCGTTTATATATATATATATATATATATATATATGAAACAAATTTAAAAAAAATTCTCCGTTGGCCTCATTAAAACTATAATTCTGTGTAAATCCCATTATTCTAAATTATTTTCTCGCTCCAGTATTTCGATTGTCAAAATTCAATCTATCTAAAAATAGTTTATTCCAAATTCATTCTCTTAAAAAAATGGCTCATCGCGATGTTCTATTAAAATTACGCACATTTATTTCATTAAATAAAATGCATCCTACAATTTAATTCTTTAAAAACACCAATCTCCCAGCTAAAAATATTTTACTCTCTTGAAATAACAACCCATATATTTTTATTTATTTTATTTTATTTCCCTATGTTTTCTGACAAAATAATATTGCTTCTCAAATTATGAAAGTTACTTTAATCTCAATATAAAAATTTATCTTGGCATCTTGCCATGCTCGATTAAACGTATGTATTTCTTTTCTTTTCTTCTCTTCTTATTTATTCGAAGGAATTAGATTCTGTCGGGAATATTCTCGAAGCATTTGTTTGCCGCGCTTTTTCCAGCTCACGGTAAAATCGCTTCAATATAAGAGCGCCAAAGAATTAATCCGAACGCGCTGATTGGTCGAGAGACTTTTTAGTTAACATGTATTCTGGAGCGTTCAAGAAATGATATACGGCGTTTTTCCAGCGAAATAGTCAGATTGTTCCGGGATGCGGTGGTGCATGCAAACCTCGGAGGGGAAAATTTTACATGATTTATGTAAAATTTTTCAAGATGGAAGCATTTCATTTATAAGTCTAATTGTTACAGAAATACATATTCTGATGATGGTCATAGAAGTTGACCGAAACGTCAATTTAATGTAATTTTATAATATAATTTTACATAAAATTTTTCATACACCATTCAGTAAAATCGTGTGTTTACTTTACACAATATTTTTATTACTTTAATGTTTTGATGGTGTAACGGTCCAGCTCAATCATTAGTACCAAAATGAATAAATAAATAAATATATTAAAATTATTTTAGTAATTTTCAAGAGGAAGATACATCAACATCAACTGTTTTCCATGGGATTTTCGAGCTATTGTCGCCTGTTAAGCCGTTGATTTTTTATATCACTTAATTTTAATAACGATTTGTACTATAATTATCGAACACAATTCTATTTTTAACCCCTTGAAGGGTGGTTGGATATATTTTACATCCCTTAATTTTAATCAAGATTTATACCAGAATTTTTGAATAAAATTTTTCTTTTATAACTAAGAAGGAAAAATTATACTACTTTTAGACTATTCTCATGGCTTCCTATAATATGTTACACAACACAAACTATTCATCGGCAGATCGTCAAGTTGTCTGGCAACTAGGAAACCCCTTGAAACCATCTATTGTTCCTGATCCTAGCTGTAAAATTGCGTTTGCTTACAGGATTCATACGCTTTTGCCACAATTTTTTCATAGAATATTTCGCCTTATTTAAATGCAGAAAAGTATTACAAATTTTGCAATTAAACGAGGCGTCTACAATTTCTGCTATTTAAATATTAAATAGAAATTTTCTATTACAAAATTGTGGTAAAAGCATACGAACCCTGGCCTTTTTTTGTCAAATATGTTTTTCAAAAATTCTGGTGTAAATTCAACATTACAGAAACATAATTACTTATCCTGTAAGAGTTATTTCTTTGTAGAAAATTAGCTGCCGTCTTGCATTTCCATATTTTCAAATTAAATTTTTCGAAAATTCTGGTAAGAATTCAATATTACAGAAACACAATTACTTGAAAGGGTTAAATCATCCAGGAACAATGAAGCTCAGAATGATTCTAAAGTTTGTTTTTATCAAAGGTAAGTTATTTACGTCTACATTCTCGAAAATGCTGCTGAAAAGAACCAACTGCTTATTGCCACGTTAAATCATTCAGGAATGATGCAGTTAGAAGCAGTCCCCAGAATACGTTAATATTGCGATGCACTAATTCAGTAATTGAAACAATAAAACATACTTCGAAAATTAAATTATACTGATTATATAGAATTAAAGCTAATATTATTGAGGGTTAAATTACCTTTCTGCTAAGAATAATTGTAAAATTTGAGCATATTATGGCTATGTAATAAATAAAAATAAAAATTTAATTATATTTTTTTAAGTTTGAACAGAAATTTGTATTTGAACAAAAATCATAAATATTTGTTAAATAAATATACATTAATATATGTTGGGTTTTCATTATTCTGTATTTCGAATCTTGTTTCAAGTCGTAAAATACAGAATGTTCAGAGCTTAACCCTTAAATGCACAGTGGTGCAAATTTGCTTTTTATTTAACTTTTAATAAATAAATCTAGTTCTTTGCAGCCACTACATTTATATAGAAATATTCATCCTCTGAAAGATCATATGAATATGCTACTAAATAAAGTTAAAAATCTAACTTAAAATTTCTGGTGTTTAATCCTTAATATAAGTGAAAAAAGCACATTACTAAAAGGGAAAATCATGCATTTAACCCTTTGAGGGGCGGTGGTATATATTATATACCACCTAATTTTAATACGATTCGAACCAGAAACTTTTAATTAAATTTAACTTTTTTAATTTTGACGGGAAACAGTTGAAAAATTGCTTTTCCTTATTTTAAACTGAATTCTTTCGTAAATACCGGTGTGAATTCGACGGTAAGGAGCACAATTGCTTGCCCCTGAAAGGGTTAAGGGTTAATGTAAAATCCTTATGTTCATATTATTTGGGTCATATTGACCCAGGCTGGAGCACACAAGAGGTAATGAGATTTTCTTTTGCATTGTTATCTATATTAACCAGTTGCGCTTCTCAGGGTGTTCACAATCTCTTTACTGCCAGTATTTAATAAACTAAATTTCTACTTCTTTAACCTTTTGCTTAGAGGTTAAGACTGGCGACAATATTTTTATATTAACTCGTACCACAATTTACAAAAAAAGTTCTTTGGGGTAGATTTCTTTTGACAGTAACGTAGGACATATGTGTATAGTATAGCAGATATTAATTTAAAAAAAATAGTCGCTGGGACGACATATGTCCCAACCCGTAGTCAAAGGGTTAATCGTTGAACATTCCACTATTAGATTAGATCAAATTTAATATACAAAAAATTCTGGTAGAAAAATGATTGTAAGCTTTCTGACGAGCCGCCACTGATATTAACAATATATGTTTTAAATGTAATAGTTACCGCATGACATACATTAAATATCTATTTGACAATTATTAAATTAATTTCACAGGTATACGCAAGACCTGAATGGCAGATGTACGAGGACAGTACTTTGAAGAACGTGGCCATTTTCTTGCTGGAGTGTGTACGCGCCAAGCGACAGGTGAATCCATATCCACTTCACGATGTTCCCTGGGGACCTTCCCAGTCTTTCTTCGACTTCAAGATGAAATTAGTCAACCAAGCTGGGCCAGTCATTGTCACCTGGGGTGGAAAACGGAAATTAGTCATCGAAACTGCCACCATCATGCTTATAACAGAACAGGTTAGAATACACTTATAAAAATGCATTTCTTATAAAAACAAACACTTTAATAAAAATACAGCGTGCTATTCAAGATGAAAATAATCCTTCAAACATTATTAGTCGTTGTCATCTGGGGTGGAAAACGTAAATCAGTTATCGAAACTGCTACCGTCATGCTTTTAAATGGAAGGTTAGAATACACTTACAAAAATGCATTTATTACAAAAACATACACTTTAATACAATACAACGTGACGTTCAAAATGAAAGTAATCATTCATATTTGACTAGTTATTATCATCTCGGGTTGGAAACATGGAAACACCATCGACACGGCTACCACCATGCTTATAACACATCAGGCTAGAATATATTGTAATTTCTATTGTCCGTCAGTAAAGGGGTCATATCTGTGACGGATAATAAAAATGCGCCTCTTCCGTTTCTCAGAACAAATGCCGACTATCGACGACGAACATTACATTTCAGAACAGGACTTCATATCATACATATACAAATGAAGTTTTGAATTGGAAATTGGTTATGCTATCAATAAGTCTTTCGCTTTCAAATTAATACATTATATAAAAACAAAATACTACTGTGTTTTTTATTAAAACACTCATCAACTTCAGGGCCATATTAACATCTGATATTATGTAAAGCACAGCTTCATTTCAGCGGCCTCTTCATCTAGGTAAAATATTCTAAATTCTACAAACAAGGAACTCATCAATGCTACAAATAGTATGTCAAAGAATAGCTTAGCATAATATTCTGTAATTGGTTGGTTATCCCGTATCGATTTCAACAGAATTTCCAAATTGGTATGTTTGTCTGCCTGACTATTTTTTTTGCTTTTTTCCTATTTATAGGCTCTAATTTTCGCAAAAATTGACCAATCGCTACTAAATTTCAGTATATTGTTAAGTTACACAATACTACTATACATTTTTAAAACCGTTGTGCTAAACCACTCTCACTAAATTCGCCAATTGGCGTGCCATATGTAAATATAATATCGGATTCACACTATGATAGTTATTTAACTTATGTTTTTGAAGCTGGCGACCCGGAACTAGGCTTGGCTTCTCAATGCATTATTACGGTGTTTCAGAACGTTTGCTTTAGTGACTCAAAGTTAAGTCGCTTAAATGCGTCAGTCTGAACCGAGATAAGTTTAACCCTTCTTTTGTTAGTACCATTGGGGTTTTATTTCACCTCATTATTTTTTGTTTATTTTTTTTTTATGTTTCAAACCAGAACAAAAGTAATAATTTAAACTTAATTAATAAAATCATATAGAAATTTCGTAAAAAGAGCTACACTGAATAGAATTAAATTTCTGGTTCAAATCATGCAAAACTAAGAACACTCATGAAAATTAAAAACCTGGTATTAGTAGGGTGAACCCTTTCAGGTGCAAAGTAATTATATTCGTAAAATAGTGAAATGATCTACTAACACCAGAATTTAGAAACGAATTTATTTGCAAATAATCAAAAGTACTTATTCAAGTACTTCAGAAAAAGAAAATTTTCATTTCAAAATTCTGATGCCAGTGTAGCATTTAACCCCTTGAAGGGCGCCGGTATATTATATATACCACTTAATTTTAATCCCACGGTGACACCAGAATTTTATAATGAAAATTTTATTTTATAAGGTACATGAAGGAAAGCTTTTACTTATTTTAAAATAAATTCGTTCATGAATCTTGGTGTCAACCAATCATTTCAATATTTTAGCTCCAATAGTACTTTGCCCCTGAAGGGGTTAAGCATTAAAAATAAGTGATGCAGAAATGCATCACCGCACTTGAAGGGGTTAATAAGTTAACAAACAATCATTTTATTATTTTCTTTCTTTAAAATTACTTGTTACAGATGCATTTATACTTTATGTTACAGCTGTTTGACGTTAATGGGAAGGAGATGGACACCAGAGCAGTCATCCAAAGAGAAGACTCCGATGTTCGGATCTCCTTTACGATTACTCCACCAAGGATAGGCTATTACAAGCTGCTCATATTTGGCATGCCAAAGCCAAAACTCAAAGGCAAGTGGAGACTGCCTCTCCTTGCCTCCTTTCTCATAGACTGCAAACTCACCAAGACCCCTACCGAAGACGACCCCTACAACCCCTCATCGAAGAAGGAGACTAAGAAGAAAAAGATGAAAATACCCACTGTCAGGTGAACTCTCTGATTCAATCGACGGACAGAGCTTAGATAGACGGTATCTAATGTTACTATCAGACCTGACAATTTTTCGAACAACCAACTTTTGAGCCGACTTTAACTCGAACTTCTCCGCGTAAAAATCGAAAGAATTGTTGACGTTGCAAAAGTTGCATACCAGGTTCTACATCAATTTTTTATTAAAAATTTTTTGCCCTATTTAATTGGAGAAAAATATTACAAATTATGTGATTAACCGCAGAAATATTTTCACTTTGAAGAAAAAATATTAGGCAAAGATTTTTTATCTGAAATAGTGATGTCATACTCTTTGGAAATTCTAAGGAGTGTACGTAACTTATAAACCGGTTTTTAGTTTCTATCTATCGCTCATTCATTGGCCCAAATAAATAGCTAAATTATTGCTGTACTTGATGCAAAATTCGTATTTACTTACGTTAACTCCTTTACAAGGTTCTGTTGAAATGTAAAATTATGTTTTACATCCCATTTAATTAATAATCATTATTACTCGTGTTTTTACTTAAGTATTTTCCCGTGCGATTTCATCGTGTCGGCCATCTTGGAAAAAAGACGTTGCAAAGCGCCTATCTCTGATTGGGCTGTCGGTGGAGAAAGGGTTAGTACGTATCATTTTTTGAGAAGTGCTGGTAAAAAGTTGCGCTTATTTTTTATCATTATCACACCTGGTGCTGAGGCAGCCACAATCAGAAGATCGGCTCAAACCAAGAATTGGCATAAAATATGCCCGAAAAGTTGTTGAATGTGATAGAAGACGCCTTAAATAACTGTGAAAATACTTTATGACTGTATTTCCATTCTGATGCTTCCTTAGGAGATTTTTCTTAAACAGTTTTAAAAATATTATGCTTCAGAATCCAGTGATACCACTTTCATGATATTAACTTATAAGTATTACAAATTCATTCATACAAACTTATTTAATAAAAATTCATTCATTCAATTATTTCTTTTTTGCTTGCATCAGTAAACTAAGTACTTATGAAAAAAAAAACGCAATGAAAAATAAGAAACACAGATTTTATAACTATGTGATTACATTATTGTAACATTTATTACGTCCCATTTGTATTTTTGTTTATTCACCGAATTTATATGAGCTTTGTATGAAGGATCGAATTTAAAATGCTCCTTTATTGATAATTAATGCTATTCTTTTCTTTATTTTATACGTTTTTAACACATTAAAATCACTGACGCTCACACAGGAATCTAGGCTACCACTATTTTCTTATAGAATTTTTTTCTTATTTAATCGCAAATTTTCTCTATTAAATTAATGCAAAAATAACTATACAAAATAAATAAGTAAGTAAGTAAATAAATAAATAAATGATAGCTTGGACTAAGTAGCTTCTTTATAAAAAATGAACTAATATTGTCCAAGTACTGATGGTTTAGAAACATTTATGGATTAAAAAATGCAAAAAATGCAAAAAAAAAAAAAAAAAAAAAAAATTAAAGACACAAAATTTTGTGTCTTTGGTCTCCCCGATGATGGCTGTGAAGTTACAGGCCAAAACTGTTGAATAACTTTTAACTAAGTTTTAATTGTATTGTACACTGTTTTTACCAAGAACAAGCACAATTTTATGCTATTTATATTTTACTAATTTCATTAGAGAATTCTTGTATTCATCCTAATTTTTTTTAAATAATAGCGTCAAAATATGCTAATGCAGTTGAATAACAATTGATACGTATTCCAAATGAACTATGAAAATACGACAGCTTCTTGGAATAGTAAAAACTGTATGATTATAAGAGTACAATTGAGCTATACATTTTCCCAACTACGTATAAAATAAAATAAAGAAAAGTATATTATTGCATCTGTATAAATTTAAATAGTAAATAATCTTTCTTTTCTCCAAAAGTAATAATTAAAATTATGTACTTAAATTCAATATTAAATACATTTATTGGCTCTAAAAGTCCATTGAAAATGCTTATGTAGGGGGTGTAAAAGTCGTTTTCTTAACAAAAATCTAGTTAAGCTAACATAGTTAAGATTAAATGCCTAGAAACTTTTGTAAATTTGAAAGTTTACTCCATATGCCATGGTGTATTAATACACAATACCAAATTATAAGTTCATTAATCTCAAAATAATACATTTTGAGAATCGTCATATAGGGGATGTAAAGGTCGTTTTCTGAACAACGAAATTAAAACATGCCTAATATTTGAAGCCCAAATGAGCTAGAAATGACATTCAAATGTAAATAATTAGAATAGTATATGTACCATGGTGTAGTTATGCATAGATGAATTAAAGTATAAATACATTTTGAATTAAAATAGTTTATTAAGCAACATAGTTGTTAAACTGTAACTGTTTATTGTGGAAAACAGTTTTTTTTTCTAAATTTCATAATCTGTTTTGCTGTAAAAAGTGGTCATAATTTATTACAATCGCTGCAATATTTTTATATGTCATGTAATATAAATTTACTGATTTAGTGGATAATTTTGTTCTAAATTATTCTTGAATTTTAAAAGCAAATATTATTTTAATTATTATAGTCACTGTAATTTGTTTGTTACTATTACTGTTATTATATTAATGTTTTTAATATATTTTGCATTTTATTATTCTGTGATTTTCTGTTTCCTAATTTTGGTATCATGTTTCTTTTTGAATAATTCTTGAATTGCTAATGCAAATGATGTTTAATAATAATTCCTTAAAATCACTGCAATATTTTGAGTATTATTTCTATATAATATTATGTATGTTACTATTTTGAAATTTTCTATATCTTAATTTTCTATATTTTTTCCTTTTGAATGATACTTGAATTAATACTTGAATTGTTAATGCAAATAATATTTGATAATAATTGATTTTTTTAATTACAATATGTTGATTATTATTGCTATATAATGGTTCGTAATTTAAATTTCTGTAAATTTCCATTTCCTAATTTTTATGTAACATACTTCGTTTTGATTATATCCTGTATTTTTTTAAATGAAATTATAAAAAATGACAGAAGTTTTAAAATATATGTAGATAATTTATTTTTAATTAGTTTTCTACGTTGAAAGGAAATTCCAAACTTAGGTAATTTAAAAAAATGAAAAAAAAAACATTCTTACATTCAATTTTTACGTAGTTTTAACCAGCAAAGATAATGAAATCATTTTTCTGTTTGCTTTGAAATACGCCTAATTGCATTTTTTTTGACACTAAACATACCGGGAATTTTCCTCAAGTTTTATAAAAAATATTTCACATCAGAATTTTTATTTGGAACTATTTAACTTTAAATTTAACTTAACTTTCTGTGATTTCAATTTTGTTTATTTTATGAACAAATTTCTGGTTAAAATCGACATATTTTCCTTTGGTACCGGTCAAATGACCAGTTTTTAGTATGTTTAGTGTTAGTGAATGTTATAAAAATAAAGCTATAAGCAAATATACATATCAAATATATAAATTTAGATTAAATTTTTCGACCAGAATTAAATAGATTAAAAAATTAATAAATATTGAATAGAGATACTGTTTAGCTTGCTATGTGTAACATGCCTAATATAAACGTTGTATACGCGGTATTACGCGTAGAATGTCTTTATAGAACATTGTAGTAATTGTCTTTTTGACGCTATAGATTAACATATTGAGAAAATGTTTTTCAGTATTTCAATGAAAACAAATGTAAATTTACATAATAAGAATATTCAGATGGACTTACAACCTTAGGAAACCTGTATTTGAAAAAGAAAAATTAAAAGGCTAATCAGATATTCCCATTATTTTTACCTAAAATTAATTCAAGTAATTTATTACGTCATTAATTACAAACTTAATTTTTATTTCATTTATTTTATGAAAAAATTTCTGGTTCGAAACGACATATTTTCCTTTGGTACCGGTCAAATGACCACTTTTTCAACAAAAAACATTCTTACATTCTTAAAAAAACATTCTTACATTCAATTTTTACGTAGTTTTAACCAGCAAAGATAATCAAATCATTTTTCTGTTTGCTTTGAAATACGCCTAATTGCATTTATTTTGACACTAAACATACCGGGAATTTTCCTCAAGTTTTATAAAAAATATTTCACATCAGAATTTTTATTTGGAACTATTTAACTTTAAATTTAACTTATCTTTCTGTGATTTCAATTTTGTTTATTTTATGAACAAATTTCTGGTTAAAATCGACATATTTTCCTTTGGTACCGGTCAAATGACCAGTTTTTAGTATGTTTAGTGTTAGTGAATGTTATAAAAATCAAGCTATAAGCAAATATACATAGTATCAAATATATAAATTTAGATTAAAATTTTCGACCAGAATTAAATAGATTTAAAAATAATAAATATTGAATAGAGAAACCGTTTAGCTTGCTCTTTGTAAAATGCCTAATATAAATGTTGAATTCGCGGTATTACGCGTAGAATGTCTATATAGAACATTATAGTAATTGTCTTTTTGACGGTATAGATTACCATACTGAGAAAATGTTTTTCATTATTACAATGAAAACAAATGCAATTTTACATAATAAGAATATTCAGATGGACTTACAACCTTAAGAAACCTGCATTTGAAAAAGAAAAATTAAAAGGCTAATCAGACATTCCCATTATTTTTACTTAAAATTAATTCAAGTATATAGCCATTAATCACAAACTTAATTTTTATTTCATTTATTTTATGAACAAATTTCTGGTTCGAATCGACATATTTTCCTTTGGTACCTGTCAAATGACCAGTTTTTAATATGTTTAGTGTTAGTGAATGTTATAAAAATAAAGCTATAAGCAAATATACATATCAAATATATAAATTTAGATTAAATTCTTCGACCAGAATTAAATAGATTAAAAAATTATTATATATTGAATAGAGATACCGTTTAGCTTGCTATTTGTAACATGCCTAATATAAATGTTGAATACGCGGTATTACGCGCAGAATGTCTATATAGAACATTATAGTAATTGTCTTTTTGACGGTATAGATTAGGATATTGAGAAAATGTTTTTCAGTATTTCAATGAAAACAAATGTAATTTTACATAATAAGAATATTCAGATGGACTTACAACCTTAAGAAACCTGTATTTGAGAAAGAAAAATTAAAAGGTTAATTAGATATTACCATTCTTTTTACTTAAAATTAATTCAAGTACATAGCCATTAATCACAAACATAAAAATGTGCTTTATAAGCAATTTCAATAATGTATAGAGATAATTCTACAAAATGAAAAATAAATAGATAATGAAAAAATAGGTTTTTTTTTTTTTTTTTTTAATCATTTGAAAGAATTCTTACGTTATACATTTTTTGTCTAATACCTAGCTGCCAACTTTTACGTTTTTCAATTACCACTAAAATGTAATAGAATTTTTTCCCTTATTTAATGCCTTATTTCGAAGATTAAATAAGTAAAAAATTACTATTAAATTTTAGTGGTAAGAAAAAAGCGTAAAAGTTGGCAAGTTTGCTAATATTATCATGTAGCCTTACATTATACTAAAGAAGTTTTGTTTGTATATAAGTAGTTTCTAATGATATAATGTGTACATTCAGATGATACATAGCCAAGTGCGGCAACATAACATTGTATTGATTGTTTTCGCTCTTTCCTATTGGTACTTTTTGAACGTTATAATAACGTCTTATTTATGCAGTTTGAAGTGACTTTTACCAAAACAATACATTAAAGTTTCTGCATTAAACTATTAATTTTAATATGAAGGTTATTTTAGTCAAAAGAAAATTTTGTATACTTTTACAATATGTAATGCATGTACATGTTCATTCTAAAAAAAGATCAATTATTCTTAATAATATACAGAATGCTTTAAAAGATACTTAAAAGCTTTAAAATTAAAAAGTTCATTAACTATACCATATAATTAAAACGTATATCTGCAATATATTTTTTTTTACGCTAAACTCTATATTACGTTGTGTGACGTCTAGTGTAGATGAAAATACATTTTACTTGTATTCTGGTAATCAGGAGCGAAATACTATTAAAAATAAATTTTGTAAGAGTAGAAAATAATTGTGTACATTTTATGATTTGTAATAATTTTAAATTTAACCAAACTATTTTTTAAATACAAATTCTGTTAATGAGACTAAAATTTAAAATAAATATAAGTTTAAAACTCTTTGTGTTGAAAATGGGAGGAGTATGAATAAAGAAATATTAAACAGATTTGTTATTTTTACAAATGTCTAAATATTTTGCGATTTAAAAAAGTAGATACGTTTTGAATTGTGCAGCAGAAGCATTTTTAAAGAATTGAAAAAGAATATTCAATAATAATAGTTGTGTATTAAGAAAATATGTTATTAATGTGATTGTATTATTATTAATGTTATTGTGATATTATTAATATGACTGATATGATATATTCCGAAGATATCGTAATATTACTATTGAGTTCATATTAAGAAGAAGTTTTAGAAAAATCTTTATTATTATAATTACATATATCATGGAAGTAAATACTTTTCCTATTTTAGAACATATGGACTATAAATCACAATCGAATTTAAACAAGTTATAACTTTTCCTGTTCCTTAAATGCAGTCAAACTCATGTAATAAAAGTACAACAAAACAACACAGTTAAAAGTACAACACAGTTAAAATGCGCAATTTGTTCGTTAAAATAGATAATCTTTTAAACTACAATAAGATTTTCACGGTTTTAATTGTTACAAAAGGAGGGTCACGGCTTTTATTATAAAATATTTTTTTATTGTGATTTTCTGTAAAGCGAAAAAGATGAAAATTTACAAATGCTGATCTGCATTTTACATCAAGTTAGGAGAAATTCACAAACGAATTTCCCGCTTTAGCAATCAAAACTCACGGACTTTTTCATTCGACGTTAATGTGAAAATAGTTTGATTTGTTCTTTTTGCTCCTACAGTCTAATAAAAATGACACTCACAAAAGTTAAGAATGACTATAATGGGTTAACTTAATTATATAGTTCTAGCACTGGTATAATCAGAGCTATTAGTTTTAGTGTTTCATAAATTATACGCGTGTATTTCTAAATTTTTAGTCTTTTCACAGGTATACGGGTAACGGATAATATGAAGTTTTTTCTATTCCCTTTGCTTCTGTTATTAACCGAGTTTAATTGCATTTGTATTCACTTTTTAATAAAGTTCGAAGTCGAGAAGTTTGTTTATATTACGTTTTACTTATAAATAATTACTTCCTTTAAATGACATTTACACTGCAAACAAAAAATTGCAGCTGGAGTGCCAGTACTATACTGTAAAATCAAAATTTTTTTTTGAGTGTATTTATTGTAAAGCTGGACAGGGTGATCCAAAGTCGCGCAACCTTTGAAAAGTATTTTGTTTACTATAATACAAATATGATTCAAATTACAAGCATAAACTAAATTGAAAGATTAACAATATTGAGTGCAAATTAACATTGTTACAGAAGATATTCAAAATGTGACCCTTTTTCTCGGACACAAAGACGTATGCATTTTTTCAAATTTGAAGCCACTCTTCTCAAAGTTGGAACCACTTATTCTTTGAATCTCATGTTCAGTGTTTGTTTTCAGGTCAACGATGGAGTGGGGATTGTTCTCAAAAACATTCCACACTCCATCGTTAGCCTGAAAACAAACATTGAACGTGATATTAATAAGTGTTTCAACATTGAGAAGAGTGGCCTCAAATTTGAAAAAACGCATCCGTGAAAAAGGATTACATTTTGAATATATTCTCATACCTGACAACTTTCAACTAAACTTCCGTACAATGCAAGTTAATTTGATCCAGGTTAAATACGTTTCTAACCAGAAAATATATCTGAAAAAAATAATATAGATTTAGTTTTATGTTCTTGCGTGGAATAATGTATGGTCCTTTAAAAAGTCTACACTAGTCACGGGAAGAAACGCTCAAGCTAAAAGTCTATGGGAAGGGTCTAGCGCGATTTCTCGCCGGCATTTTAATGTTTTAAATGCTTTTTTTGTATAGGATAGCTGAGGTCAATATCCAACGTTGTTAGTTTTTACTTTTCCGATTTTTGTTGCAGTTTTTTTATAAGCGGGAATTTTTAATTTTGGAACCGGTTTTAACCGGTTCTGAATTATAACTACAGCTATATCATTTCACTTTCTTCCAATTTTTAGAGACTATCCTTAATCTCCTTCGCTTTACTTTTTTATTCCAAATTTGTTATCATCTCTTTTCTTAACTTTATATCTATCCTTTTCATTGTAAATGTTCTTTTATCATGTAGTTAATACTACATCTTAACTTTTCCCAACGGCCAGACTTGCCAAGTCTCCGGATTTTTGAATACCAGTATTATTTTAGAGAAAATGTTGTTCTTTTAAATCGCAGAATATCCCGATTACATAAAACAACATTTTCTGTACAAAAGTACTGGTATCCAAAAAGCCGGAGACTTGGCAGCTCTGCCAATGGCTCAATTTATTACAATACACTCTACTCACTAATAGACTGGGCGTAAAGTTGTCTGCACCTCGGAAGCCCCTTAATCGACATCAACTCTTCGGCAACTGTTACGTGGAACCTATTTCAATGCATCTCTTAAAAAATAATACTGGTTTGAAACTTGTCTAACCTCGGATAAATTAACTTACATTGTACGGAAGTTTGTTGTGATGTTGGCAGGTATGTCTTCTGTAACAATGTTAATTTTCGCTCAGAAAAACTAAACGAAAATTACATCATTAGATCATTACATCACAATGTAATGATGTGATGTAATCACATTGTAATGATGTGATGATTCATCATTACACATCATTACATCACTTTGAGACAAGAGTAACAATGTCTCAATATTGTTACTCTTTAAATTTAGTTTATGTTTGTAATTTGAATCATGTTTAGATTTTAATAACAAAACATTTTTTAAGGGTTGCGCGACTTTTCGATCACCCTGTATGTTCCTTAACAATGGTTAGTGTCGCTGATTACAATGTTCTAAGATTTATAATTATATTTTCCATCATTGTTCGAGGCTTCCAAAATATCTTATTTTTACGTAGCTTACAGAGAAGCTGCCAAGTTGGAAGTCGCGCTAGCCATTTATTTCAAACTTCAAAATTTCGCAAAAAATTGAACTGCACTAGAAATTCTAAAACATTCTTTTGAGTTTGTTGTGCTGTTAAGTATCTTTTCTTGATAAACCTCATTGCCATGGGCAACAATTAAAAAAAAAAAAAAATTATAATTTGAAAGATATCTGCTGTTTAAACCTCCTAGTGACTTAAGGTCCATGCTTTATATGTATATTCTTTCTTTCTATCTTTTTTTTATTAAGATATATATCAAGTATATTTATATATTTATTTTGTGAATGTATATAGCAAAGTAAACTTGTTGTACATAAAAAACATACTGATTTTATTTGACATTGTGCTTATCTTATAAAGAGATATGCAAAGCCCTTATGAATCCGTCCAAGTGTATCATAAATAAAGTATTTAAACTTGTTTGAAATTTTCTTGTGTCATACAATATCATTGAGATACTAGGTGATACAAATGTAGCCGAAAAATACAATAATTCGTAAAATGCGATTTTCACAGAAATTCACAGAAATGTACAAAAAAAGCATAGGTTTTTATTCAAACACGAAACAATGTTTTTTTCAGGAATAAATAAATATATTTGGTAACTGTATCATAAATAAAGTATTTGAACTTGTTTCCTTTTTTTTTTTCATACAGTATCATTGAAATACCCGTGATACAAATGTAACCGAAAAATGCAATAACTCAAAAAAATATAGATAGTAGCATTATGCAATTTTCACAGAAATGCATAAAAATGCTCAGAAAACCGTAGTATACTTTTAATTACGAAATAATATTTTTGCTAGAGTAATTACAGCTGGCACTGTACAACTGTATCATCAGTAAAGTTTTCGAATTTGTATGAAATTTTCTTGTGTAATACAGTATCACTGTGATACTCGGTAATACAAATGTAACAGAAAACTTCAAAAATTCGAAAAATATAGACAGTAGCACGATACGATTGTCGCAGAAATGGTTAGAAAAGCATGCGATTTTTTTTTTTAATTATGAAAAAATGTTTCCTCTAGAATAATTACATTTAGCACCGACAATTGGTACTGTTCATCTGTATCATAAATGAAGTATTTGAACTTGTTTGAAATTTTCTTATGACATACAGCATAATTGAGATACCAGACGATACAAATGTAATTAAAAAATTCAATAATCTGAAAAATGTAGACAATAACACGATGCGATTTTCACAGAAATGCAAAGAAACGCTCAGAAAAGCATAGGATAATTTTAATTACGAAAAAATATTTTTTGCCAGAATATTTCCACTTTACATTGTCCAACTGTATCATAAATGAAGTATTTGAACTTGTTTGAAATGTTATTTTATTGGGTTGTCAGGAAAATTCGTGAATTTTGGGAAAATTATTTTGTACCGGAAAATTCTGCCAGTTAATTATTAGACATTAGCTATCGGAATTAATGTCTAATAATTAAATAATAGAATTACAGTATGTTTGAGATGCCCATTGATCAAGGATGAGATTTCTCCGACTTTTTGCATACCAGTATAATCTTAAAGAAAATGCTGTTTTGTGAAATCGCAGAATGTTCCGATTAAAAAAGAAAACATTTTCTCTAAGTTTATGCTGGTATACAAAAAGTCGGAGAAATGTCATTCCTGATTGATACAAATGGAACCCAAAAATTCGAAAAATATAGACAGTTGACCCTGTCTAACTGTATCATAAATAAAGTACTTAAACTTGTTTGAAATTTTCTTGTATCATACAGTCTCATCTTGTATCATCATTGTATCATACAGTCAATCATACATCTTGTATCATTGAGATACCAAGTAATGCAAATCTTAGGTGGGCGGTCTTAACAGTAGAAGTCAGTTTTTGGTCAAATCAGCATATTTGCATATTTCACAATGGAAATATGATATCTGGCGGATAAAAGATTTATTGAAGGTGGAAGGTATCGAACTGTTTTAGCTAGTGATCATAACAGTGCAAGGAAGAAATGTTCGATATATTACAGTACTCATTGCACAAAACCCAACAGTCACAATTATTACTTTACATTATCAGAACATATTTCACGGTTAAGTACATTGATATTAACCAAAACAGCCTGTACCCAGTTAAACAAAAAACAGGCGTACGCACTTTTTTCACTTTCTTCTAAAATTGCAATTTCGGACTTGTCCTGTTATGACCGCCCACCTAAGAAATGTAACAACAACAAATAAATAATTCAAAAAATTCAGATAGATTTTTTGACTTTTGAAGAAATGCATACAAACGCTCAGAAAAGCATGAGATTTTTTTTTAAATTATGGAAATATATTTTTGTTTGAATAATTACTTTTGTCACCGACAGTTGACACTCACTATCCACCACAACTAAGTATGCTTGTGAGGGATTTATTTGTTAATTATGATGACAACATGAACTAGAAAGAAATATATCTACTTTCCTATTAACTAAAACAGTTTGTTCTCCACATATGTAATTTTAACTAATTTTTTCCCCTGTAGCGCAATTGTTCAAGGTTACAATCAAATTTACTGAGATTGAACTATGATGTGTCTCGAGCTTGTGTCTGTTTAAACAATAAAGCGGCAAAAATTCAGCAAACAATCTCTTTGATGCTGTGCTGAGTACCATACACGCAGAAGGTATTTTATAGTGACTATATAAAGAACTATGTTCTAATTAATCGGACAACATCAGAAATACAATAAAAGAAACGAATAGAGATCGTTCGAGATACTTTTCCGGACTCAATAACTTCTTGGCGGAATGAGCATTATTGTGAATTCGTATTTTTCGCCACAAACATAAGTTACGGTACTTTTATTGGATATGCTGGAAATTCGTGCTGGTTGGGAAAATCAATTCGTACCGGAAAATTATGCCAGTTAATTATTATGCATTAGATTAGATATCGGAATTAATGTCTAAACATTAATTTGATAGGATTTTCCGGTACGGATTGATTTTTCCAACCGGTAAGAATTTTCCAGACAAACTAATATTTTTTTTCCACCGGTATATCAAATGAATTTTTTTTTTTACAATTTAATCTCAGAAATGCTATGATTAGCCCGGGAAAAAGGGCGCATACCCAGGGTGCAAATGGTTTTTACTTTATCATTAATAACTGTAAATAAAAATCTTCACCTGACCGTAATTTCGCGCGTATACGCCGCACCCTAGTTAAGTTTTTTTCAAACCGGAAATTTTATTGAAAATAAAAAGTCAAAAAAGTGGTAAGCAGAAGTAAGTCACATTTTACTTAAAATAAATTCTGGTAGGAAATCGAATTGTCTGAGGTGCGGCGTATACGCGCGAAATTACGGTATTTGGTCGGACACAAATTTTACAAATTCCACAATAAAGTAAGTGGAAGATAACTTTCGGAAAGATAGTGGTGACGATTGTAAAAACCGTACGTACCCTGGGTATGTCATACACGGAGCGACTGCTCCCGGGTTAAAAAAGGCTAATTTTTTTTTTCTAAAAGTTACTGCAGGATACCTACCTTAAGGATTCTGAGCAGCTCATACGTCACATATACGTGACGAACCTTAAGTGGTTACGCGAGGAATATAAGTCACTTCCAACCACGGGCTATTTTTTCATTTTCTTCCATAAAATCGCGGTCTGTTTTTATTCTGTTTATATTAGTTATTAGTCGAAATTGACTTAGATAAATGTCGTATGATGAAAATTTCGGATTAAAAAAAATAATAATAATAAATGGATTGGTTTTTAATGTTTTTAGTTTTCACAATTTGAACTTTTGAATTTAGAGTCGACGCCCACACAGTTTCTATTATTAAACTGAATATAATTTGTATATTATAAAGATTTTAGTAATATAAGATTCTTAAAAATAAATAAATTCCGATAATAAATAAATTGATTCGGAGCAAAAATATTATGAAAAATTATATATGAAATGATATATGTATTATAATTTGTAAACGAATCTCGAAGTTTCAAAATAAAAGAAAATAGATTCAACAAATAAATAGCACCTCACGACGCACAGTGGGGCGTTTTGATGATCTAGGTGGACAAAATTCCTTTTTCCGATTATCTCGGAATTTAACAAGACCGCGTATACTGGTAGCCGAACGTCTCTTCTGTCGAGATCCGTACAAGTTTTGTCGAAAAAATCCGATGTGTGGATAAACTACGACCAGGACGTGCGCTGCGTACGTCTTCTCATTTCAGTAATCAGTGACCATTACATACACCAATACTTTCACTATACATCTTACGTCATTATAAGAAAGAATAAAAGAAAATAAATTCTTAAGTTTTATGTATATACAGGGGCTATTGGTCAGGGAAAAATACAGTCAAAAAAGTTAAAAACACCAATATATTCTTATAGAAAAATTCATGTTGATTATTCGATCAAATAATTGACATGAATTTTTCTATAAGAATATACTGGTGCTTATCACTTTTTTTGACTGTATTTTTACCTGACCACTAGCCACCCTGATATACTGTATGTATATAATGTGCAAGTTTTATATATTATTTTATACGTATTATGATAACGTTGTAAATCCTTTAACGACCTTACATTCATTATTATAAAATCACGGAAGTTATTAAATGATTTATGATGCAAACATTTTGCACCGCACAGCCTGGTATATAGCCCTTCACCAGCGAAATTAAGCCTGGGAGTGAAGTGGTTTAGTTATATTAACTTGAAGTGTGGGTTGGATTGATTTATGACGGCCAATTATCAACACGAGGGATGGATAGAGGCCCTAGGGGGGTGCCCTCCGTGGGGGTCTTTTTAAGGGATCCTAACCCGTATTTACGCAAAGTTCGAGAAAAACCACGGAAAACTCCGAATGGTTAGGTCGACGAGCGTGACAGGGGTTTGAGCCCAGCACCTCCCGTCTACCAGCTTCGAGAGCAGAACCTCTCAGCCACTGGTGGGGTTCTTGAAGTGTGTGTTTGAGTGTTTAATTCAAATCTTGCAAGTCAATTTTAAACCACTTTTAATTATCCGATTGAGCTGAAACTTTGAATACATGTGTAGTTTCAAGGACAATACAATATTATAATATAAAAAAAAAAATAATATAAATAATAATAATAATAATAATAATAATAATAATAATAATAATAATAATAATAATAATATAAATTATTAAATAAGCCAAATATTTATCATTGTTTGACTATTTTATTACTGATAGATGACGCTTTAATATCATAAAAATTTAAGGCAATGCGAAAATAGAATTAAATAAGTAAAATTTTTAATTTAAATAAATTAAATAAAACTTAAAGGTTTACCCTTTTAAGTTTCTAGAAAGAGATTTCTGTTAATGCTTTGTTTTTGGGGGCTTATTTATTTAACAAACTTCTTTATCCAAACAAACAATAAAGACGTCGCAATAGTGTAAGTTCCACGTATATGTATAGAATAAATGAAACGCGATATGAGCGTTGACTGCGGCTGAAGGGTTATTGAACCTTCATTTAATAGAACCTTCTAGCAAAAATACATAACACAAAAATTTCTTTTAAAATATAGCGGTAAGAAAAGAATAAATTTGGCAGACATGCATTTAGTGCCCCAAATAAAGCCAGCCACGAGCCGCCACTGCTCGTAAATATACACGGATTGCCATGAAAATTGTATATGTTATTGAAGTTTACTATAGATGTTAGGAATTGAAAAGGAAGTATGTAACATTTATACTTTGTTTACAGGGACACGCAAAATAATTACGTTACATTGTAGTCTATGGGGAAAAATCGTTTGCGGTGCATTTATTGATGTTACTACATTTCAAACATAATGGGAATGATATGCATAACTGAAGTGCACTACAACATTTTTCCTATAGATTATGGAGTGCATAGCATTTATCGCTCATTTACAGAGACACCCAAAATAATTCGGTTGCATGGCTGACTAAGATCGAAAATTGCTGAAAGTGAGTTTATCGCTGTGGCAAGCCTTTTTATATTTCTTTAATTTTGAGTGTATTAAGTAGTGTGTACAAATTCCATAGATCGCATGCAGGGCTACACGAAAGAATTCCCGTGCATTACCGGATATGGACGTTCGGAGTTTTCCTTGGTTTTCTTCGAACCTTGCCGTAAATACGGGTTAGGATCCTTTAGAAAGACCCGCTCACGGAGGGCACTCCCCCCTAGGTCCTATATCCCTCGTGCAGATAATCAGTCATCATAAAATCAACCAAACAACCAACCGGATATGGACAGTAATTTCGGAAAATGGAATTTTACTCAGTTATGGGGTGTTTTAAGTTGGTTATTTAAATACCTCATTTCATTCTAGGAAAAAAAATGAAATTTCTTAATAATATCCTGTTAGTGTTGGAAAGTGTTTCATAATCTAAGCGTGATGCATTATTTTTCGTTTCTGTTTCGAAATGCACTCAACCATCAGCTATCAAGCCGCAGTTTTTTATTATATCAACTAAAAAAATACATTTTTCAACTACAAAGTATGTATATAATAAATGAGTCGAAATGGATGTTTATAAACACTTCGCATTTCTTAAAAAGAAAAAAAAATCCCGATATAGCTTCAAATTTTAAAATTTTAAAGTAGTTCACACTTTTAAGTTTCTAGAAAGAGATTCCTATTAATGCATTGTTTCGCGGGATTCATCTTATTTATTTAACAAATCTTCTTTAGCCAAACAAAAAATAAAGATCTCGTAATAGTAGAATATACTTCATAATCTACGCGAGACGGATGACGCATGATTTTCCTTTCATATTCACACTATATTAAAGAGAAGACAAATTTTCCCCCTTCGAGTTCGTCTGACTGGTCTCTTATTTCTATTATGCATTTGCATTGGTAGCAACGCAATTACTGTGCGTAAAAAATAAGTCTCACGCTTATTCGTGCAAAAAATTAGAACGCGCCCTTTGAAAGGTTCGAAATTAGGTTAAAGAAATTAAATTAGCTTTACATATACATTTTTAAGAGATTTTGCTATTAACAATTTGCAGCACTAGATGGCAGCACTATAAAACAGAAAATATTCAAAGGCATTCGAGATAATATTAAAAAATATTTATTTATTATTTAAATGTTAAAATTTTACCGGTTGCATAATTATAGATTAATTTGAGCACCAAAGGCCCCAAAGCTTTGTAAGGTAAAAATTATATAATATTAAATATTTATATTAAAAAATAATAATTTTATGTCTTGTGGCATTTTCAATATAATATGATAGGAAACTCCAATATTTTTCTTTATAGGAAAAAAAAAATGTAAAACATTTTCAGGCAAAGCGTAGCTACAGATTGTTTAACCCTTTTTAACCTGACGGTACTTATAAGTACCACTTTAACCGCTTCGTGACGAGCGTCTTTTACGGAATTTTTAATCTGTTACCACCGGTTTTTCAAATGAGAAATTTTTACCTAATTGAATCGCAAAAATGATATGATTAGATAAAGAAAACTTTACAAAAAAAAATAATAATAATAATAATAACTGGTGGGAATAATCGAGGATTCTAAGCATCTAAAAAGTAGCTGGAAAATTAATTCAGGATATAAAGGGTTAAATTAAGTCTTTCTGTATTGGAAAGCCACGATATTTTTTCCCCTGCATATTTAAAGTTTTTTTTTTTTTTTTTTATGAGTGAAAATTTACTAAAAGAAATATTATCTATTTTATTGATCTTATATTTATGCAAAATTTTTATAGAAACCGGGAATTTCCCATGTTTTCTAATTAAGACAAATTTAATAAAATCCACTAGCTTTCCTCGTGCATACAATCGAGGACAGGATAGAAGTGGGGGTAGTTAAATTAAAAGAATAGTTGTTATATTATAAATGCAAAAGAAGAGTTGAGTTCGGTTTGAGCCTCCCAGGATAGCTCACAAACAAGAATAATACTCTTTGCCCATGAGATCACCTGGAAAACCACCGCTGATTACCAAATGAGTGATTCGACTCAATGGGTTTGCGTACTGGCAAATCTTGGCGCCTAGATTTAGCTCAGCAGCTACGGAGTAGTCCGTGAGCTGTACTCAAACCGTCCTCCAACCCAAGCTTCCAACTGGCCAAAAGTGACTGGATTACAGGAACGCGCCACCGTTCCCAGCAAACTGATGAGCTTCCATTTGATATATAAATATTTTAATAACATATTTGTATAATTTTGAAGAAATTGAGAATAAAACGCAAAAAAAAAAAAAAAAAAAAAAAACTATTTCATTTAGAGCTTGATAATCGTGTATTTTCAAAAATATGTATTGTAAAGCCCTTTTATTTAAAGCTTTTTTTAGTGAAAATTATTTTATAAATTTACAAGTTCTGCCATCTATTGCGGGTTTGAAGAACTAATATCCAATTATCTAAATAAGTTATTTCTGATATGCAATGATTTTAATTTTTTGACATTCAAATTACTTTTATTTTGAATTTTCTTTCATTTCGTATGGAAAGTTTTCACTAACAGATTTGTATTATTTTCACGGAATTACGAATATTTCCTAGAGTTTTTACATAATTTAAAATTTAACAACTGCATATTTTCAAAAATATGCTAAGTTTTCATTTTAATTTAAAGATTTTTTCTACAAAATATATTTTTCAAATTTATTGGTTATGCAATCTATTGCCAATTTTAACAACTAAAATCTAGTTAACTATTTATAATGAATTTACTTTTTATGCAATAAAATTCCTTTTATTTTGAATTATTCCGTTAATTTCGTAAATTACTTTAGTCAAATGTTTGTGAGGATGAACTTTTTTCCGCACTAGTTACAGAAATCCAGTGGCATAGCCATAGGCACAGACTTCACGGTGGCGAAATAGGAAATCAGGCAAAATAGTACTGCTAATTTTAAAAACGTTTTTCTTTTGCCTTTTTTAATCACTGTGATTAATTAAGACGAAAATAACGTTTTAAAATTAGTGGTGGAAGTTTTCTCTGTCTACCCCTTTTAATTCAGCGCCTATGGACGTACCAATTCTATAATTGCAACAAGATTTGAAATACCCACTTTCAAACACTTAAAATAATATTTTTCACAAATTACACATTTGAACAAACTTTTGAAACATTTTTTTTTAAAGTTAAAATAGCTTTTTTTTTTTAAGTTAAAATAGCTTTTTTTTTTTTTAAAGTTAAAATAGCTTAAAAAAAAAAAAAAAAAAAAAAAAAAAAAAAAAAAAAAAACATTTTTTTATAAGCATTTAATTGCACAGCAATGTTTATTTTAAATATCACATATATTATTTCATGATTTCAATTATAGTTCCAAAAATTTTCCGTTACAATACCTTGAATTTGGCATGGGTCCCTTATTATGGAAAATTAATCCCTTTGATTTGCGCTTGGTAACGCGAAATAGTGAATTAAAGAAATTATCATATTGGCTGTTTCTTTTTTAAGATATGGAAACAGGAATGGAATAAAGTATCTATTCGGGAATTCTAAATTGCTTTAAACGATTAAATTATAAAACAGTATATATATATATATATATTAATATATATTACTCTTCATTTTTTTTTTTTTTATATATTTGCTACTTTTTAGTGTTTAAAATATTTCGTTGTTACAATTTCAAAATTACCGAGCGCAAAATTAACTCCAATGTTTTTATAACTCTGAACAGTGCCTGCCTACAGACAAGCCAAACTCCCACCAGTAAATTTAAGTAGAAATTTTCGGCCTAGGGACTATAGTCGTCGTCTGGTCCGTCCGTCTGTCCGCGTATAACAACGCAAAAGCTACCCAACAAAATGGTTTGAAATTTATTATATACAATCTTTGCAGAATGTTTTCGAATCATTTCAAATTTTATGAAAATCGAATCAAAACTTAAAAAGATATTAATAAAAGTTTTCTTCATTCTGTTAAATTCTATCATACGTATTTAATTCAAAGATATTCCATGATAGGTAATGATTCTAGGTTTCCATGGTGATTACGTCTTATTTAAGACGGATGCATATTATTTCCGTATTACTGAATTTAAAAACCGAATTTGTATACTAAAATTGTTTAATTATAGCAATCCTATAATCTACCGACAGTTTTTTGGATAGATGTTTGTAGGAAAAAAATATATTAAATGGAAAAGTGAGTCTGAATATGCATTTCAAGTTCTGAAATTTTCAAAGCTGGGCTTAAGTTTCCCATTCGAATTTTCAGTAAATATCAACAAAAGGTAAAATGTTGCCAACTTAAAATGTACTTATTTTATTACGGAAATTAATAATAGCTTGTATAAGTTTTCTGATTTGGAAACGTTACTTTATCCCTCATTTCATTAAAAATAACGGTGTTCGGTACCACATGAATGCATATTATGATTATATAATATTCATCCGCGTCGGGAAAAACATGGGACAAAGAAAAATTGATTACAGATAAAATATATTTTACTCTAATATAACAAAGCATACCTTTTAGGCTACATGTGAAATAGCACTGCTTCGATCGATCAATAGTCTATTTTTCTTACACACATTTCAATTTCAATTTCGCTTTTTAATCATAAAAATAAAATAAACCCGTATACGGAAACATTACACTTTATCTTTTTTGTACCATTTATTTTATTTATAATCATTGATGAGCATGATGATACAATGCAGTATTTCATTGTTGCGGCAACGTTGAATTGAGAAAAACTTTTTTTATGAAAACAATGCTAATTTATTTAACTGCAATTTTTAATAATAAAAAAAACATGTTTTAACGAAATGTGAGGGCACAATGTCAGAAGCTGGTTCAAAAACCTTTTGAATGGTACCTCATTTATGGTTGAGCGTTTTGTAAATGCTAAGAAAAAGGGATGTTGACAACAGAAATAATATTGTTGGTATTATAACTTGTTGGTATTATAACTAATAAAATTGTAGGTATTATAGCTATTAATATTATTATTTGAAAAGGCAAGCAATTTCCATTATGTTTTGTTCCGCTTTTTACTTTCGGTTATTTACTCAATGGAAATGCAAAACTAATAATATTGTTAACTTTGTAAAATTAAAAATACAAATCAGCAAATAAAAAGGGTAATTATTTCAGAAATGAAATTATAAAATAAAATAATTTGTAAATCAGAAGAAAAAGAATAATAAAATAATCAATAAGAAATAATTAAGCAATCAAAATTATTTTAAAACCGCAAAATAATTAAATATGTAATTCTTTAATACTTCAATTGGTTTTAAACATACTAAATATTTTTTACATAAATAGTCCTCCAAAATAGCAATTATTAATTTTGTTAATTTAAAATCAATATTTTCATTAGTTTAAAAAAATAAAATGGTATTTGTAAAAATAGAAAGAAATAATCATTCAAATAATCTAATCAGAATTTTAGGTTTAAAATGTCCCCCCCCCCCCCTATTTTTTTTTTTTAAATACCGAGTTGTTTTAGCCTCATGAAACCTTGTCTTGTATTCGCCCCTGCAGAACTTTATTCATATACTTTGGCTAATGATGAAATTAAAAGTATTAGATTATTGAAAGTATTAATTAACAGAAAATTATATGATATGCGTATTTTGAAAAAATAAAAAAATACTACTATTATATAAAAAAAAAGTTAAAAAAAAAAAAAAAAAAAAAAAAGGAGAAAAAAGAAAGGAAGAAAGAAACAAAGAAAGGAAGGAAGAAAGAAAAAATAAAAGCATTAAATTTAGGTTGCATACATTTCTTCACTTATTTCCTTAAAAATGGCGGATTCGGTTCAGTTCCGAAAGAATCAACATACATTATATATTTATTATTATTTTTGTTGTTAATTGTTATTTTAAAATGCATGTGATTTCTATTATAATTTATTCAGCTTTTTAATTCCTCAATTCTTAATAATTGTTATTCTGTAAAATAATACCCACGCATATATATATATATATAATTAGTGAATAAAAAAGGGTAATTATTAAAAATATTATTATAATTTTTAACATAAATCTTAATAAAATAAAATAAAAGCTTTGAGTTTTGGAATACACGGAAATTAATTGTTATAGCAAATTATGAATTCTGGATTACGTAAAAATTAATAAAATGATTACATAAGTTGTGAATTGTGGATTAAAAGAGAAAAAGTTTTCTAGTATAAAAGCAATGACTATTGTTTGTTTCGCCTAAAACAAAAACGAAAAAAAAAAAAAATAGTTTTTTCTCATAAAATAAATTTTATAAAACTGGACACGTGAACTATAAAAAATTTGAAATTTTGCATTTTATATTTTACTTTTCAAGGTTCTTGGAACTCTTGGTACTTCAGCTAGCTGTAATTACGCCACTGGTAAAATTTCAATATTTAATTATTAAAATTTTATTGTTACTTTTAGTCATATTTTGGTTGAATATTTTCTATTTCAAACTTATAGTGCTGCCATCTAGTACTGAAAGTGTTCATAATCAATTCGATAAAGACAGAATACCCATTTAATTTCTTTAAAAACTAAATTATCATTAAAGATTATTAAAACCAATAAGGAAATAATAGAAAAACTGACCACTAAAAATATGAAAGAAAAATCATACGTTACTAATCACGCATTCACATACATAGGCGCCAACTTCACGTTCGCAAAAGTGGCTTTTTTTTTTGTTAATTAATCACGTGATTTATTAAGACAAAAAAAAAAAAAAAAAAAAAAAAAAAAAAAACATTTTAAAATTGGTTGTATGGAAGTTCGCCCGCATTAAGTCGACTTTTCTAGCACGTATAGATTATGAAATATTTTTCAGCATTATGGGATCTTGGAGGTTTTCTGTTTCTTTTCTTTTTTTTCTTTTTCGTGGGAGTTGATGTTGAAATGAATAGATAAATAAACAAGTTGATTCTTGCTGAAAAATAGCAATTTATACAGAAAATGTTGGACAAAGACAACACACTAATCACACTTGTAATTTCAAAAATACATTTTATTCAAAAACAAATAACAATGGCAAAACAAAATACAGAATCTTACACGAAAATTTCGTAAATAAAACTCCCCAACATTGTTTTTTGTATTTTCGATTTTACCTTTAATTTTTGTTTTTTCCAACATTACCAATAATATTTTCGCATACCCCCAACAAATAATAAATGCGACAGGAACATCAAGGGTTACCGTCTCATCAGCGGCTGAGAGGTTTTGCTCTCAAAGCTGGTAGACAGCAGGTGCTAGGTTAGGACCCAATACGCCCTTTGGCTTAATCGTTCGGAGATTTTCGCGGTGTTCTTCAAACCTTGGGTAATTTTGTGTTAATACAGGTTAGGGTCCAGCGGGAGGCACAACCCACTCGGCCTATGTCTCTCGCGTAGATAATCGGCCGCAATAAACAACACCAGACACCCTAGAATTACATGTCTCCAAGTTGGGGATTAGTCATATAAGAAAATTTACAGACATTTAGAATTTAAACGAAATTAGAAAATTTTTTTAGTAAAATCAAGATCGTATTTCAAGTTTACAAGTTTCGCTTAATTTATGACAATTACTGTATTTTTCGGCGTATAATCCGCGGCTCATATCCCACACAGCACATACGTAGATATTTCGTCCATTTTGAGCTTTTTATGTCCAAAATACATCCATGTACGTCAAACCGATGTACATTCTAAACGTAAACTGGACTGTTCAATACATGACATCCACCGAACGTTCATATCCCAACATAATATACACAAACATAATATGGAGATAAAGATGACGTCCATTCTACAACGTAAACTGGATAGTCCAGTACTTTACATCCAGAAATCATTTATATCCCTACAATTTATAGACTAACAAAATATGGAGATACTACTGGCGATACACTTTTTTTTTGTGGCAACATGAACTTGGTTGTTGTTAGTAACGCTAGACGCCGACGCCATTACGCAGATATTCATGCGATGGTGATTATTTTATTTTATTTCATCTATAAAAGTTCTTTAACCGATTGCTAATTTTATAAAATAATATTGTTATGAAATTACAGTTGAATCAGGATGCAGATATGTTTATTGTAGTTAGTGCTAACAACAACGGCTGAAGTTGACTTTTGAAGCATGTTGTTAATATTTTTGACATTTTCTTTGGGATTATTTATTTGAGCCGGATTGTATGTGAGTAAGTACTTTGATTTCTTTCTTTCAGTTATTTATTTAATATTCTATTTCAGTGCATTTTGTAATATTTGCGATTTTTAACTTTATCCTAAAAAACATAGCAATCTCTGTACTTCACTTAGTATGGTTACTCATCGGTTTTAAGTTTTAAAATTTTCTGCGAATCAATTTAAATTTTGCATAATAAAACATTTCAAAGATTTGGGATTGTATTTAGTTTCTTATTTTTCCCTTTCCCCCACACTTTATCTAATATAAATAGTACTACACACAAAAAAAATAAAAGTCTGATTTGCTGAAACCTTTTGGAGTATTTTTTTGTTTGGCAAAAATAAAGTTCATAATTATCAATGCATTTTAAAGTTAAAACAGCGATAGAATGGTTATTTTCATTTTTTGAATAAGTATCAATACTAGAAGTAGGAACTTTTCCATTAGAATTATAGATGTATAAAGTTTTATTTAAATTGTTATTTAGATGTATTTATTTTACAAGTAATAGATTTATCTTACAGCATAGGTCATCTGTTTAAATGTACTTATCTAATAAAAAAAAAAAAATTAGATTTTTTTTTTTTTTTTCAAAAGCATTTATTTATTATTATTACTTTTTTGTGAAAAACCTTCATTATAAAAAAATGTAGAATGCTCTCTGTGGAAGATTATTCGATTTAATTGTATATTTATTAAACTTTTAGGCAAATACTGATATATATTGTTTCAGTGGTCAAAAGCCGTATAAAAAAAGTAGTGAAATTGCAGTAGACCCTAGATTTCTTATAGTTTTAGTTTGTAGTGTAACATACTTTTTTTTATAGCGAGTAATGTAATAAAAAAAATAAACTAGTTTCTAGTGAGCATCAATTTTATTTTTGACATTACTTCCAGCAACAAATTAAATCTCAACTTATGAAAATTATACTAGTAGAGAAAAATATTAATGTGTTAGTGTGCGGTGGATCTTCTGGTGCCTGGAAAGAAGTTTGATTGCTCTCAGAAGCTCACAAGTGTGTAGTTTTATTGTATATAATAAACAACTACCATGAGTGATCTTCTGCAAGCAAGTGGAATTTGATGCCTTTTGGAAGGATTGTGGATTCATCTTTGCCTCAAAGAACTACATTTGTAAAATCTGCAATATGATAGGAGTCCCAATGCTATGCCGAAAGAGGAGACTGTGAAGTAAGTTTATTGAAGTAGCGTCAAAAATAATATTGATGCTTCCTACAAACTAGTATTTTTTTTATTACATTACTTGCTAAATTAGGTTTTCCAAAAAATAGCATGTTACACTACAAACTATGAGAACACAATAAAAAAAATGTATAAGCACAAAAATTATTTAGCTGAAGATATTTTTAAATGACCATCATGCAATAATGGACAATATTCTTCCTTTGGGTTCGACGCTATAAAAAGCCAACATTTTGGGAAAACATTCAAAATCGTACCATTTGAAAGCATTATGCTCTTGAATAATTCACTTATTTTTTTATTCTGTTACTGAAATGATAGTAATGTATGCAATAGGTCTGAATAATATAAGGAACATTCATTTAATTTCAGATTAATTTAGTGTTAATTATTGAATGTATTAGAAATATAATGTTAAAATAAATTATATTAAGCCAATGTCTATAAAAATTAGTAAAAATTTCAAATGTTTAAATTGAGGTTTATTTATAAATTATGTAAATTAAACTTATTTACTTAAATATATTTTTATATCATAATTTCTGTTAGTTAAACTTAGAAAATTTATATGAAAAATTTTGCAAATCACACTTTTATCAAATTGTTCATCATTTAATAATTAAATAATGAAAGAATATGCTTTTGTTTTCATTAATTTGATTTTTGAGCTGATATGCATGACAGTAAAATAATGTGACTAAGAGTTATAGTAAAAAATCCTTCATGAATTCACAATGTAAACAAACAATCATGCCGATTATTTTACCTACTGTGACATCATGAGAATATTGTCGATAGAGTAAAATTGTGAATATAATAATATGAAATGAATATTTTTATATTTCAGTCTGGGATATAAATAAAATCTGCTGATACGTTAAAAAAAAAGTGCTTTTGTTTGACTAATTTTCAATATGATAATGCATGTGAGGATTAGAATTAGATGATATTTACTTTTTATATGACATATTTATTCCTTCAAGAATGTGACTTTCATTATTTATAGTAATAACCAATTTATAATATACAGGAGACTCTCTCAAATCCACACAGCTTGGGACCAGAGGTTGTGCAGATTTCAGAATTTTGTAGATTTCTGGTCACTGTTTTGTTTACATTTTTTAAATAGTAATTTGAATGTAATAATGCACTCAACATTATCATGAATGCTTACAATAAAGTAAAATATTAAAATAATTATGGGAAATAATAAAGTAAAGGTAACATAAATAATTAATAATACATGACTAAATAGGCATAATGATGAGATAAATTTTTCTTGAATTATTCAATGAAACTTGCCTGATAAAGGTACACTAGTAATTTACATCAAAACCATAAAATTACAAAATTTTATTTGATGTTTGGCCAGATTTAATAAACAAATATGCTTGATTAATACATAAATGTATTTGATAAAAAGATCAATCACCGCTAATATCAGTGCTATCTTGAAAATTTTCGGAAATACATTTATACTTCCTTTATGAGAAAGCAAAAGTTCAATGATATTAACCAGAATTACATAATAAAATGTGTACAGAATGATATAAAAATAAAAAAATCTTGAATTTCCTCCCTGTATCTTAATTGTAAGTTTCACTATTTATATCTGAAAAAATGTGCAGATATGAGAGAGTCTACTGTATATGCTTTATTTAATATATTTTACTTGAATTGAATGCACTTCAAGTTTTACTATTCGCTTTTGTTTTACCCCCTTCCCATATCTCTATTAATGTATGTATCATGTATTCACTATTTTAAAGATTTTCAATCTTAACCCTCTGAGCGTTTTGAAAAAGGGTAAATTTGTAATGCTGTTTTCTCTGCATTTTGTTTTAAATGCTAAAAAAAATATGATTCTTTCAGCATTATAAATAAAACTTAATTACAAATATGAATGTAACCCTTGAGAGTATTAATCATTCTTCAATGTTTTGAAAATTCATTAAATCTATAGAATTATATTATCTTAAACATTGCATATATTGCAGTGAAACCTGGAGCTTAGTGAATGGAATATTACGTTCCACACACTTAGAGGGTTAAATACTAGAGGTCTGCAAAGACAGAGAAAATTTGTAAAGTGATAATCAAAAGTTTAAGAATAGCTGATTTGATACCAGTTTTTTGAAATAGTAATATTCGCCCTATTTAGTGATACATTAAATAAAGCAAAAGTAAGGCGAATTATACTGTTTCAGAAATTTGGTAGCAATCTGAGTAAAAAAAAAGTAACAGTCGCAATCGCAACACTGCATATATGGAGAAGGCTCATCCGGAAGGGATTTATAGACATACATATACATCTATATAAGTCTAATGGACATCTATGTAAGAGCATATTTACATTATATTCCATGTCCATCTACATCTATAGACATCCATATTACATAGATATGATGTATATATACGTACATAATACATAGATATTATGTCTAGGACATGAGTTATATGGACATAGACATCCGTTTAAGTAGATATTATGTCGGGTTTGGATGTCCAACGAACTCTATATGGATGTATACGGAGTGACATCTGATGGTAATATCTACGTAGATACTATGTTATATGGAACTCTTGGGATGAATTATGGACATGGTGTATGGATGTACTTTACGTTATATGGATGTCATATCTATCAGTTTGTGCTGTGTGGGATAATTCAGTTTAAAACCAGAAAATTTATGTATTAATTGAAGTGAAGTGTATTCCGAGTTCAAGTAAGTAGCATTTTATCAAATATAATAATTTCTAAGTTTAACCCTTTCAGGGGCAAGCACTTGTGCTCCTGTAACGTTGAATTCCCACCGGAATTTAGGAAAGAAATTAGTTCAAAATAAGAATAAGCAATTTTTCAACTTTTTCTCGTCAAAGTTAAAAAAGTAAAATTTAATTAAAAGTTTCTGGCTTGAATCGGATTAAAATTAGGTCGTATTCAATATATACCACCGCCCCAGGGTTAAAATGAATTTTTCTAGGCGTGGATTATAGGCCGAAAAATACGGTAATCATGAAAATTTGTTTACGTGAATAGGTAGGTGGCTTTGAAAAATCAAAAGTCACCAAAATTTTTAAAGCATGTTATTTTTAAACTAGAAGGTTCAATTGGACAAAACTGTAAAATAATATTTACACAACCCTTGAGTTTGCAATTGTGGTGTCCAGAAATTAAATACCGTATCAACTCGCATGTAAATCGACCTCAAAATTCAGAAAAAAAAAAAAAAAAAACAACATCTGATTCCATTCAAATACCAGTATTTATGCATAGTTATCTTCTCCTAATAGCTCGCAGAAAAGCATTACGAAATCAGCGATTGGAAAAGTGAATAAAACTTTTCGAAAATGTTGGTATTCAAACGGAAGGGCATATTATTTCTCTCGGAATTTGAGGTCAATTTATACGCGAGTATATACGGTAGACGAGCTCAAATATAGGCTCCATAGGCATAGGTTCGATAGGTATAGGCTCTATAGGTATAGGCTCGATTTTCACACCAGTCTTCAGGCGCGGGCTAGGTATAAATAAAAATCTTGCTATTTTAATCAGATTTTCAGAGACATGAAATTCACACAATGTTGTCATGAGGGAGTATTTGGGATAAATACTTATTTCTATGTAAGAAGAGATTTTTATCCATCTAAGTACCAGGTTTTAATTTTCAACGAGCGTTCTTGGCTTCGCATGATTTAAAACGGAAATTTAATTTTATTAAATTTTGCTTCTTTCTATGAACAGTTACCGAACAGATGAAACTGCATTGAGGGGCTTCCTAGGTGCGATCAACTTACCGCCCAGTCTATTGGTAGCATGTCTTGCATGAATATTGAGCCATTGGGTGAGAGTTTAACTGTAGTTTAAAACTACATAAGAATAAAAGTTAAATACACTCATGTCCAAAATTAAGGTCACAAACATAAACTCTGTGAAAACTGATGGACTATTCACTGTGTTGCCACGAAATTTGGCACAGAGGTATATTAGAATGGGAGAAAGAATATAGCAACATAACAATATGGAAAAGATTTTAATTGTGAATTAAAATACAGGGTATATTAAAAAGTGTTAAACCATGAATCAGAGATAAAGCATTTATCTCAGGAAAAGTATGTCTGATATGAAGTGCGACCACTGTGCACTGCTATACAAGCCTCACAACGAGCTCTCATACTGTTTATGAGGGTTTCAATAAATGTTTGTGGCAACAAAGCCCATTCTTCCAAAAGCGCGGCTTTTAACTCCTGGCGGGTCACGGCAGGGAGGGTAAGCTGTACAATGGTTCTTCCTAGACCATTCCAATGTCACCAGGAAGGCCAGCTAAGACCGCCACAGAGCAACGACACCTGCACAGAATAGCTATTTGGCGTTAAGCGCACGACGACATAGGCTGTCAACGTCTCCTCAGCTTGCTGGTGACCTTACTGCTGTGTCTGGAATAAGAATTTCCGGGCAAACAGTATATAGACGACTAGCAGAGAGGGCACTTTATGTCCGGCATCCAGTTGTGTGTATTTCTTTCACTGCATCGAACAGGAGAGCGCAGTTGTTGTGGAGCCGAAGACATCAGTCTTGGACACAACAAGAATAGGAGAGTGTTATTTTCAGTGATGAGTCCGGATTCATCACGGAAAGTTATTCTAGTCGAATCTTCATCTGGAGAGAACGTGGAGCTCGCTATCATCCCTCCTACGTAAAATAAATCGACAGATTTGGTGGCAAAGGAATCCTTGTCTGAGACGGCTTAATGTTGGGCAAACGTACCCCACTGTACGTCTTCGATGCGGGTACTGTCAATGAACATCGCTATAGGGATGAGGTCCTTGAAGCCTATGTGAGGTTGTTCCGGGGTGCTGCAGGATCAGACTTAATTTTTATGGACGATAATGCGAGGTCACACAGTACTCATATTGTTGATGATTTTCCTGATGAGGAGGATATTCGCGGTATGAATTGGCCCTCGAGGTCTCTGGACCTCAATCCTTTGGACATGTTTGGGATGGTCTAGGAAGAATCATTGCACAGCGTAACCCCACTCCTAGGACCCTCCAGGAGTTAAAAGCCGCGCTTTTGGATGAATGGGCTTTGTTGCCACAAACATTTATTGACACCCTCGTAAACAGTATGAGAGCTCGTTGTGAGGCTTGTATAGTAGTGTACAGTGGTCACACTGCATATCAGACATACTTTTCCCGAGATAAATGCTTTATCTCCGATTCATGATTTAACACTTTTTAATATACCCTGTATCTTAATTCACAATTAAAATCTTTTCCATATTGTTATGTTGCTATATTCTGTCTCCCATTGTATTATACCTGTGTGCCAAATTTCGTGACACCACAGTGAATAGTTATCAGTTTTCACAGATTATGTGTTTGTGACCTTAATTTTGGACATGAGTGTATAAGGAAAAGGTAAATAACTTAGAAATTAAGTAAGGAAGGAGGGAGTGGGAAGGTCTATTTGATTAATTTTTTAAGTTTAATTTTTACTGGTATGAAACATAAAAACAAAAAATAATAATGAGGCCGATAAAGAGAGTAGTTACTAGGTAGGTACTAGGCGTTTTAATCCCTTTTATCCTGACGGTACTTATAAGTACCACTTCAACCCCTTCGCGACAAGCGTCTTTTACAGAATTTTTAATCTGTTACCACCGGTTTTTCAAATGAGAAATTTTCATCTAATTGAATCGCAGAAATGCTATGATTAGAACAGGAAAACTTTACAAAAAAAAAAAATGGTGGCAATAATCGAGGATTCTGAGCATCTCAAAAGTAGCTGGAAAATTAATTCAGGATATAAAGGGTTAAATAAGAAAATTAATATTGAAACAATTTTAAAATGTTAATCACAATTTTCTGCTCCTTGTTTTCGGGATCAGGATTGAGTCCTAATGACACAACGTTTTCGGGTTCATTACAAAAAACATTTGTTGAGATCAATTATTGCGTTTTTAGATGATTGTTGCTCATCCACAGAGCTGAAAAAAGGCATCTCTATTTTAAACGCTATCAAATGGATTGCTAAATGTCGCCCAGAAATTTCTCCGGAAAAGATTTATCGTTATTTCAGCAAAGCCGAATTTGTAATTCCTTTCTCGGAAAATGATCAAGAATCAGTTGAATATCTGGTAGAAAAGTCGTTACAAAGTCTAATAAATGACTTAAAATGTGTACTAGCCATGAAAAGATTCATGAAGCAGATTATGTATCAGCCGACAATAAAATGTGCATTACCTAAGCTAACACTACTGTCGACGTTTTGAAAATTATCAGTTGCAAGTGAAGTAACTTAGGATGTTGTCACAAATGCCGACAATCGTTTGTTTACATCTCATATACAGGGCCTGATTACCGCCAGAGCAATATTTTACCAGCAAATTTTAATCAAGATTTTCTCATTATTTAACCGTTTTATTGCTGCAGATTTTCTGTTTATGTTGTCAAAATATATTGGAACCGCAAGACCTGACTATCACCGGAGCCAATTCCCACCAGTAAAAACTAACAGAAATCTTCAATTATAATAATAGAAATTCTGCATGAAATAAGTCCTTAAGTAAGAAAAAAAAAATCTATAAAAATTTTCTGGTGGAAACAACCGTCTGTAACCAACCCTCACGGTGCCGGCTACAGTTGAAGCTTCGCCATTTTGAGGATATCTCAATTCCTCTTTTTTCATAGTTCCATTGTTTTGATACAGCTATATCATGGTGTGGAAAGTCATAGTGAAGCATGAAGACTATCACGATTCTGAAAACGTAGAAGGCAGTGATGGAATTCAAAAACAACCAAGATGTCTTGAGAAGCATTAAGTACCTCTAAAAAAATCTCTGGTGAAAAGAAATGAAGAAATGATACTGATAATAATAACACAATTTAACACGTTGATGGACACTTGCGGCTATAGCCGTCAAAGCGAAGTTCACTGTGTGACATTACGGCAATAGCCGTCCAAAACGAAACTGTCGTTTTTAGACACTATGGCTATAGCAGCACAAATGTGCATTTACCGGCGTACAAGTAGAAGCCCAGTGTCATGTTTTGAAAACAATTTTTTAGATTGAAGTTCGTTTTCCACCTGTTATACGAGTTGCAGCTTCAGTATGCACGCGCAGGGTAGCTATTGGTCAGGGAAAAATACAGTAAAAAAAATGATTATTACCAGTATATTCTTATAGAAAAATTCAAATTGATTATTTGATCGAATAATCAACATAAATTTTTCTATAAGAATATACTGGTGTTTATCACTTTTTTCGACTGTATTTTTCCCTAACCACTAGCCACCTTGACGTGGTTGTGAAGGGAGTAGTGCAACCTAATTAAAGGTGCTCAATTAATCAAAATTAAGTTTATTTAAGCAGAAAGAGTAAAACTATACTTCTAATATTCTAAAAATTACAAAAACTTATAGTGTCAATTTCCGAACTTCACTTGTTCCTACTGTCCGTCAATGTGTTAAAAAAAGTTAAAAATATTTTTTGTGTATTTTTTAACATTGGTAAAGCGGGGGAGGGGGGAAGGGGGGTGGCATTTATACTCATTTCAAGAAAGCTTAGGTCATTTTTTGTACAAAAAAGAAACAACAACAAAAACCCCCATTAGATTAAATAAATTTAACTTCGTGCCGTTATATTAAAAAAGAATGAACAACGTAAAATAGCACAAATAAAAATATATAAAATGGCAAACAGCTGTTTCGGAGCTTATGTACCTTATGACAGATTAAATAATTCGAGAATATTGCCAATTACATAATCGTATAAAAATGGTCGGAATCAAACAATCTGAAATTTAAAAAAAGTAGCATATTGGCAACACTGTAGTAAACCGAAAGAAAAGAAAACCCAATATCCTTAAAATATTACATTTCGACTCTCTAAACTACTGTGTGAAATATAAGGTATCTAATTGTGTTTGTTAAAGCAAATGTTTTCCTTTAAATTTCAGAATTGAGGCAATTTCACATTGGTGCTCTTTATTTTAGTGTTCAAATAATGCTTTTCAAGATTATTAAGAACAATAAACTTAATAACAAGAATAATTTTATTTAAAATTTCTTTTTACAGAACGGAACTAAAGGTTACGAACATAAAAACAAGTGGGTAAGTGTGATCGAAGATAGCACAGATTTGTGGTTTTGCTTAGTATTCCTTTCAAAGCACTTTTTCCTTTCTTTAATAAATCCAAATAAATTTAATTTTCGAAAAAAAAGTAAAAAAAAAGTCATGTTTTTTATAAAGTACCGTTTTATTTTTTTCGTTTTTTTTAAAAATCTGAATAGGTTATTATACTCTGTCCTAATAATATCTGTCATGTGGACTAAATGCGATATTAAAAATAAAATCAATTTCAAAATTAAACATGGATAGAGACTTTCAAAATGTTAAAATATGCCAATATTTCCATAATCGGGTTTTTATCATGATTCAATACTTTCTTCAAACTCATATGACGTTATTATCACTTGCTGACGTCATAACTACTTCCTTTCTCTGCTACTACTCATATTGATACTCTCTTTGTACTATTCTCAAACATTTTAAAAATTCCGTTAAACTTCCAATAGGACGTCAGATTAATTTTCTTTTTAATTCTCTAATGATATCATATTAACCTGATTTCTGTACTTACACATACTCATGCTTCTTGTATTATTGAGAAAGGCTTGAATTTTTCCGTTTTATTGCCAATATGACGTATTATTAATTTTTTTTCAACTGGCGAAACTTTTTATTTCATTTTCATTTTTCTCGTGGAAATCTTCCAATAGAAAATTAATTACTGTATAAAGAATTTTATTGTGGATTTTTAATTGTTGGCACTGCTATAACGAAAAACATTTAATTTAATAGGAGAAGGCTGTTAGATTTTTGATTTTTTTATCTCTCTATATTAAAATAATATGATTTTTTTTAATTTATGATTTTCATCTTCATAATAGGTATTCCGCTATAAGTACAAAAAAATTTAAGTCTGTAAGTTATATAGTTTCTGAGAACCGGCTCTGTGACGGGCAGACAAAGTATCGGGACGAATAGGGTTTCGTGAGATGAACGAAACCCTAAAAAGAGTACGATTTCTGCATCTTTAGGACTTTTCAACATAGTTAAAAAATGTGTATGAATTCGGTTTGTCTGATCGTCTGTCTGTCTGTCTGTCCAGACTGTAATTCACGTAAATATACTCGAATACTGATTTAATTGATATATGTTATTGAGATTTACTATGGCATGTGCGGTATTGGAAATGAATATACCATTCATAGATTTTTTACATGAACACTTAAAGAATGCCGTTTTATTATGGTACACGGGGAAACATTTTTTTGCAATGTATTTTAATAATGTTACACTATTTCAAAATATTGAAACTGATATACCTCACTGAGGTCTACGACAAGATGCTTACAGTAGTACATGGTGTCCATAGCATTTATCATTCATTTACAGAGACACACAAAACAGTTCGGTTACAGCACTGTCTATCAACAATAATTGCTGGAAATGAATTGTCAGTTGTGGTATGCGATTTTAAATACAACGAATATTTTTGCGTATTATTTGGTGTATATAAATTCTAAAAATCCTGTACAGGGCTGTACAAAAGAAATCGAGAGTATTTTTCCGTTTATTGACGGAAATTGTTGAAGGGGGATTTTCAACTGTGTTATGCATTTCCTAAATGAATTAAATTTTAGCATTATACAGGACGTTTCTAAGATCATGGGACAAACTTGGAGAGGTGGTACAGGACACTGTAACAAACAATTTTTGTATAGGAAAGCAGGGTCGGAAATACATTTATGTATTTAAAAATACACTCCAATACGAAGTCACATTTTCGTTCATAACTTCAACAAAATTCGCAACAGACTCATCTTTGTATGAATTGTAAGCATATTGAAAGGATTTCGTTAAATATCTTTACTACTGTTAAAGTTATGAACGAAAACGAGACTTCGGATTGGAGTGAGGCGCCCTGTATTTTTGCTATATAAATGGATTTCCGACGCTGCTTTCCAATACTAAAATTGTTTGTTACAGTGTCCTGCACCTCTCCAAGTTTGTTCCATGATCGTACATGTATACACAGGGATGCAAGCTTTGCGCCACAAATGGCCGATTGTCATCACTAAAAGGTAATAGAATTTGTCATCTTACTGAATGACAGAATTATTTAATACGGCGAAGAAAGCTATTAAAATTTAGTGGTAATAATTGGTCATTTGTGGCGCAGCGCTTGCCTACCTGTATACAAAAGAATTTGATTTATTTTCTGACTATAGATAGTAACTGCCGAAATTTGGTTTTTAAATGCTTTTTCCAAATTATTTACTTAGGTATCATCTTGTTTTATAATTTATGCTTGACATAGGATTCCTTTTTTTTCCTTTTCTTTTCTTTTTTTTTTCTTTTCTTTTCTTTTTTTTTTTTTTTTTTTTTTGCTGTTTTGCATATGGTGGAATGTACTACGACGGAAAGTTTTCGGAGTCTCGATTGAATCCGCATTAGACAGAATTTACTGTATAAGTTTATTACATGTCCAGAAATGCCTAGCTCTCACTAATCTTCCGTAATATGTTAGTTAATTTAATCCAAGTTTAATACGTTTCGCACCAGATTTTTTTTTAGGAAATGAAGTTAAATATATTCCCTGTAGCAATCTGTAATTAACTATATAAAAATTTGTCAAACAATTTTTCTGGTTCGAAACGTTGTTAAACAGGGTCAATTTAATCCACATATTACGGAAGATTAGTGAAAGCTCGGCACCTCTGCATGTCTTTTGTTTCCCTTAAATTTCCAAATTTTTTTCAAAAAAGGTCTGAAAGATCGAAAAAATAATTTTCGAGAATAATTTAAATGTTTGTGAATAGTTACTCACTGCATTCAAATAACACAATAAACAAAATTATGTACAATTATGTAGTTATTTATTAGATTTTTCTTGTCATATTTACAAACAAATACTTCACAGAAGAAAACTAGATAATTAAAATATAATTTTGTTTAATCACTCCAGACCTGTAGTTAGAATATTACTATAAATACACATATATTATTCTTACACGCACATGAGTATACTAAAATTCACAGATAAGATATTTTTCTAAAAGTAATGATTTAAGGGTCTAGTAGTTTCAGGTTCACATATGTGAACTTCAAAAATTTTTCCCAATGAAATATCAATTTAACTACCAATAAGCTGGATTCAGACAAAGATATATTTAATAGTTTTAAATAAGTGAATGACCCACAAAGATTCAATTTTTGTTATTTTAAAATCCCTGAGTTTAATAATTATGAAATGTACTTGCTTTATCATCAACATTGTCTTAAAGGCATTTTGCAATGTCAGATGAAAATAACTTATTTTAGTAGTAAACCAGTATCCCCACTGTCATTTTTTTAAAACACAAAACATACCGGGAATTTTACTCAAGTTTTATTGGATATTTCACACCAGAATGTTTTTTTATACTATTTTAATTTCAATTTAACCAATTCCTGTGTATATTTTATTTATTTTATGAAGAAATTTCTGGTTAAAAAAGAAAATCTTAGGCTCTATCAAAAGTATTTTCGTTTTTTTTATGTGTATACCAAAGCCTGTAGCTGGCACTTTATCAACCCTATTGTTGAACTTAAAATGTTGTTTAAGAGAATACATGTCCCTCTATATTCTATAATCATACAGGCTTCTTTCTTTTATTTTTAGGTTACGTAAAGAGTGATACAAATGTTGAGATTTTATGCATCTTAAGACATGATTTTAAACTAGGCCTTAAAACCAATAAAGTTGTTCTCAAAACTGGTGCAATTGCAAGCCAGGATAAGAGTAGTGTCTGGATATTTCAAAACAAATCCAAACGTTTTAACCCTTTCAGGGGCAAGCATTTTTGTTCCTGTAACCTCGAACTCACACCGGTATTTACGAAAGAATTTAATTCAAAATAAGGAAAAGCAATTTTTCAACATTTACCCGTCAAAGTTAAAAAAGTAAAATTTAATTAAAAGTTTCTGGTTCGAATCAGTAAAATTAGGTGGTATATCATATATATCACCGCCCCTCAAATGGTTAAGGAAAGGGATCTCAGCCTTGAAATCAAACACAGAAGTGACAGGTGAATTTTGACCAGTTTAAAAGAAAACAGAGGAGAATCTATTCTTCGCAATAAATTTTGATGCTAAAAATTAACAAAACTACACATTGAACAATTATTAATGTTTGAATGTGTAGTTTTGTTATTTTTTAGTACCATAATGTTTTGTGAAGAATGGATTCTTCTCTTTTTTTTTTACCTGTCACTTCTGGATTTGATTTCAAGGCTGAGATCCCTTTCATTAAAACGTTTGGATTTGTTTTGAACTTCCGGGACACTACTCTTGTCCAGGCCTCCAACTGCACCAGTTTTAAGGACAACTTTATGGCACTAGATTAATTTTAACACAATTATTTCAAATTGGTAAATAAATCATACGAGTAGTAATTTTCCAACTGGACGAAAAATCCTGGGCCAATGGAAAAATGTCCGGGCCATCCTGGCCCGGACATTTTTCGTCCAGTTGGAAAATTACTACTCGCACAACTTTATTGGTTTTAAAGCCTAGTTTAAAATAATGTCTTAAGATGCATAAAATCTCAACATTTGTATCAGTCTTTAAGTAACCTAAAAATGAAAGAAAGAAGCCTGTATGATTAGAGAATATAAACGGACATGTATTCTCTTAAATAAAAATTTAAGTTCAACAATAGGAGTGATAAAGTGCCAGCAACAGGCTTTCGTATAAAAACATTCAAAAAACGAAAATACTTTTGGTACAGTCTAATATATTAAATAAGAATAAACTTCATAGTAGTAATTTCGTTTGTTTTATAGGAACAAACTAAACAAATTTCTCCAGTTCGTTCTCTGGGGAATACCTGTACTTTGTATTGTTAATTCGGATGTACATGAAACGAAAGACTTGAGACACATTGCGAATTTTGTCACAAATCTTGATTAATGAATCAATCTCTAATTTTTCTAGCAGAAAGAAAACAAATTCTGCTTCAGTTGATTCCTTTTTACATATAATTTGATCGAAAGCACCTTCATGGATAAGTTTTTTCCCGGCAATCCACAATCTATCTGCTTCACTTAAGCTGCTTTCTACGTCCTCAATTGAACCCTGCATAATAATACATGACTTGTATGTCTTTTTATAATCGATTTCGGTCAGTGCCATTGTGAGAAAGACTTTCTTTGACCTTGATGGTAAATCTTCAAAATCTAAAGAAAAATAAAATAGAATATACAAACACATAACACATTTGATTTAAAGCAAATATATGTACATATAAGTAATAATAATAAAGCCCAATAACGTCCTGTTCGACTCCATTTACTTCAGAATGGTGAACAACTATAATCATGAACGTGGTGTTTAGGTATACAAAAGTGGCTATGCGCTACGCGATGAGACCGCTTACAGCGCCAACTGCCGTCAAACTGCGGAGTTAGCGTCCCAATCACGAAAACTATACGCGATACGAGAAATGTCAGTTAAAATGTGTTGAAGTCAGTTTAGTATGTAATCATGTATTATAAAAATAATTTAATTACAAACCCTAAAATCTAAATGTTTCACTTCTTATCATCCTCTTAAATACACCACTAATTGCAGGCAGCAGTAGGGCATAATATGGCAGACGCACTAACACGTGTACGTAAGGTACAATTTAGTTTAATTAGAAAATCAAGTTAAATATGACCAATGTATCCACCATCGAAACATATACAGAATGCGTGATGCATTTCTGCCGATGGTGGATGCATTGAGCGTATTTGATTTTTCTTATTAAACTAACCTGTACCTTGCTTGCATGTGTTAAATTTATTAGTGAATGTGCGTCTGCCTTTTGATGCCACTCTTCTGAATTAAGCGGCGGATTTAACCTGGTGAATGGATGTAAAAAAAAAATTAAATTTCTTCGTTTCTAATAACTTCGTTTAAGCTATTTTTAGACGTAAAAATCCTTTGATACTAATTCAAGGACGATCTACAACTTTGTAGTTGACGTTTTTCTCATATCTTTTTCGAGATATGCACGCTAACTGCTCAGTTTACCGCTAGGTGGAGCTGTAAGTGGCTTCATCGCGTAGATAATAGTAATTTACTAAACATATTTCACACGCTCCTGATTATTGTTGTTGCCGTTCTGAAGTTAATGGAGGAGGATAGGATTTTAGTGAACAAATTCAGGGTTTTATAAAAATATAAAACACTGATAAACTGTACACTGATACAGTGATAAACAATAATTTTATGAATAAAACTGAAAGTTATTTTAAAGTTCAGGTAAACAATTTATTTATGATCACTATTAAAACAAATTTACGAAATATAATATACATGTTCTAACATTAGTGATAAAAATTAAAAAAACCCTTAAATCTTCATGGAGTTATGAAAGAATATGTGTAAAAAATTTATTCATAAAGGAAAAAAATGAATAACTAGAAAAAAAAATTGAGAAAAATTTAAGTATAACATAAATTAAATTTATTTAAAAACAATTCCATGCAAATTTTCAAGTGGCTCACTGCGATTTTTTACATGTGTTTAAACAATAGCTGGAGACGTTCCTTTTAAATCAGTGTTGTCAGTTGCGCTTTTTTTTCTTCATTGCTACTACTTTTCAGAAGTAGAAATATTCATCTTACTTAATCTGTCATTAAATAAGACTTTGTTATTCTTATACTAACTGTAATTTAAACTATTATACTTTTATGTATGGCAATGTAAACCGCCTTTTTTGTGTGTGTGTGGAAGTAGATTTACGCACTTTTCTGTTTTTCTTTTTTTTTTTTTTTTTTGCGAATGATTCTTCATTGGAAACAGATAAACATCCCTTCTCTTAATCTTTTTACTTATTTTTCTGCTTAATTCTGATACTTTAATGCTTTTTTACTCATTTTTCTACTTTCTTCTCTTCCTGATAAATTATCAGCGAAACCCCGCCTCTTCTATTGCAAGTTAAATTTGATTGGCTGACTCACTTATTTCGGATTGGCTCCTGAAGTTTTCAGCCGAAACTTTTACTTTTCTTTTATATTATTATGCAAATATGCTCTCCATGGTACTGTAGGAATACGGCCATAAATTACGACCTCCATATTGAACCAATAAGAGCTATCATTAAAAATCGAACCACTAAATTCTTCGAAAATATTTCTACTATTCAAAATCTTGCTCTACATAATATTTCTAACTATGATGAGAGGGCTCGCTGGAGAAGACCAAGGACAACTTTTCATCTTCCTGAAAATATCGACCCTCCTTATTGTTATAACAGGGCTATTTTTCAGGTCGTTCACTGCTTCTACTGTAAATATTGCATATTATTGTAATTATTACTGTAATTTTTTTCTCTTTGTTTTTTACCTTTTATTTCTATACTATTTTTACTCTTAATTTGCTAAATGTTTATTAATTTTGTATTTTATTTAAAATGTATGGTGCCTGGAATGGGCCTTTTTATGGGCTTTTTCCCTTTTCCGCGTTTTCTAGAGCTCAGTTGCCTGGACATTGGCTATGGTTGAAAGTGTTCTTATCCACAGGTCTACATCAGAGGTATGGAATTCAATCCCCGGAACTCTTGACATTACAATGATCTCTCACTTATACGCGATGTTCAGTAATTACTTTCTCATACCACTATTTTAAAACAGTAAAATTCGATTTTTAAATACTGCGATATAAGAAGCCGAAAATTACCTTATAAAAAAACTGGTGCGGAAAAATGATTTCCGTGTATCGCGTATAAGTGAGTGATCACTGTATTTCATTCAAGTTCAAGTTCAAATATGCTGCACGAGCAGGGAAGACCGAGCTATGCTCGGGCAAAATTAAATTTGAGTTCAAATATCATGACCCATGACCAAAATGACCCACTAATGGAATTTTCTCGAACATGTGACTTAGCCCAACAGTCTTCTCGTGCCCAAAAACCATAGGATGCAAAATTTAGTGTAAATCAGAATTGCCAAGTCTCCAGCTTTTTGGACACCAGTATTTTAGTACAGAAAATGTTGTTTTATTTAATTTTAGCATTCTCTGATTTGAAAGAACAACATTTCTCTCTAAACAATTACTGGTGTGCAAAAATCCGGAGACTTGGCAATTGTGGTGTAAATAGTCTGAGCCGTTTTTAAGAAAAATAGCTTGACCCATAATTATCCATGACCAAAATGACCCACTAATTGAATTTTTTCGAACATGCGACCTATCCCAAGAGTCTTCTCGTGCTCGAAAACCATTGGATGCAGAATTTAGTGTAAATTGAGCCGCTTTTTAGATCTTGACCCACAATGACCCAGAAATGACCCATTAATCGAATTTTCTCGAACATGTGACCTAGCCCAATGATTTTCGCGTGCCTGAATCTCGTAGGATAAAAAATTTAATCAAAATCGTTAGAGCCGTTTTTTAGATAAAATTAATTTGACCCGCTTTGACCCAAAAATGACCCACTAATCGAAAGTTCTCGAACATGTGACCCAGCCCAATAGTCTTCTCGTGCCCGAAAATAGTCGGATACAAAATTTCTTCAAAATCGTTTGAAACGGTTTTTGGATACAATTAGCTTGATCATGACCCAAAATGACCCACTAATTGAATTTTCTCGAACATGTGACATAGCCCAACAGTCTTCTCGTGCCCGAAAACCATTGGATGCAAAATTTAGTGTAAATTGAGCCGCTTTTTAGATCTTGACCCACGATGACCCAGTAATGACCCACTAATCGAATTTTCTCGGACATGTGACCTAGCCCAATGATTTTATCGTGCTCTAAACTCGTAGGACACAAAATTTAATCAAAATCGTTAGAGTCGTTTTTTAGATAAAATTAATTTGAGCCGCGTTGACACACAAATATCCCACTAATCGAAAGTTCTCGAACATGTGACCCAGCCCAATAGTCTTCTCGTGCCCGAAAATGGTCGGATACAAAATTTCGTCCAAATCGTTTTAACTGTTTTTTAGATACAATTAGCTTGACCATGACCCAAAATGACCCAAAATGATCCACTAATCGAATTTTCTCTAACATGTGACCTAGCCCAATGGTTTTCTGGTGCCTCTAAACGGCAGGATACAAAATTTCGTCAAAATCGTTAGAGCCGTTTTTAAGATAAAATTTGCATATATATATATATATAACCACACACAAGATTTGCTCGTATTAGAATATATGATTTAAACTTTTTTTTTCATGGCCCCTCTAAGTTGTGATATACAACTACTCATACACAGGGAGTGGAGTTGTTTACAACTGGGAATCCCATTGAAATAATCAACTGTTTCGCTTTTTAAGACGTATATTACCATTTTAAAAAAAGGGTGTAGCAATCAAGTATCTGAATAATACTAATAAAAAAATCAAAACTGGCAGCATTGCTTTAAACGGTTGAAAAATGAAATTTCTCTATATCTAGAAAATAATGATTGGAATGAACTGTAAACTTACAAACTTATGTTCTTAAATGTAATATATATTATTTTTGTTGTTAATATCCCTTTTCCCATGCATTTACAAAACGAACAACAATGCAGTGTTGCCTGTTGGCTACATTTTAACACTTTCCAACCTAGTTGAAAAGTGTTTATGACTTCGGTTTGTCTGGCCGTGCTCTAACTCCCGTAAATATGCTCGGATTGCTCTACAATTTTTATATGTTATTGCCGTTATCTATAGCATGTTCCCTATTTCAACGGAAGTGTGTAGCACTTATAGTTTTTTTACAGGGACACTCAAAAGAATTCCATTACATTGCGGTCTATAGGAAAAAATCATTTGCGTTTTATTTAAATAATGTTTCACTATTTTAAACGCATTGAAATTTATATATATATCACTAAGGTGCACTAGAAGAAGCTTAATATGGAATCGGGTGTGCATAGCACTTATAGTTATTTTACAGGGACAGTCAAAAGAATTCCGTTACATTACGTCTATGGAGAAAAATCGTCTGCGGTTTATTTAAATAATGTTTCACTATTTTAAACGCATTGAAATTTATATATATCACTAAGGTGCATTACAAGAGGCTTACTACAGAATAGTGTGTGTATAGCAGTCATCGTTCATTTACAGGGACACACAAAAGAATTCTCTACTGTCTGTTATACTCTCTACTGTCTGTATTCCTGGAAGTGCGTTTTAAGTTACTGAACGCGATTTTAATTTTAACTCGCTTTTTGTCTATTACGTGATGTTTATAAATTCTGTAGATCCTATACAGGGAAGCACAAAAGTTCGCGAACACATTTCCGTTTACTGACAGAAACTCCAGAAGGAGAATTTTAAACTATGCTACGCGTTTCCTAACTGAACTAAAATTTAGCATCCTATGTAGTATATATACAAATCTATAGATCCTATACAGGGCTGAATAAAAATATTCGGATATTTTCCCGAATAATATATATGTTGGAAATTCCTGAAATTATGTTTTTAAATATGTTATGCGTTTTCCAAGTTGTTTACTTAGATGTTATCTTTTAGCTTATTAAACGGTATGATTTGTAAAATTATTTTGGGAGCTTTGGAAATGTTACATAATCTATGCTTGACGCTTGATTTTTCGTTCTTGTTTAAAATTCAGATTGGTTGATTTGCACCACTTTTTTTGAAATGGTATAATTCGCCTTGTTTTCGCCTTCTCTTATTTAACACTAGAACCGCAGGATATTTTACTCAAATTTTATACAAATATTTCACATCACCAGAAATTTTATTTAAAACTATTTAATTTCATTTTTTAAGTTATTTTTGGGTAACACATATTTAACTTATTTTATGAAAAAATTTCAGGTGCGAAACAACATCTACACATTTGGTACGAGTCAAATTGACCCGTCATCGCAGTTCTAGTGTTATTAAATAAGACGAATTTTACGTTCTCAAAAAACTGGTGTGAATCAAGAAAATTTAATTAAAAAACGTAGTTCATTGGCAACACTGGAATAATGAATGAGGCATCGTTCGAAAGGATTTTAAACAGGCTTCTGACATAGTACACTCACATTTCGTTAAAACATGTTTTTTGATTAGAAAATGCAGTTAATTAAAAATTAAATCAGTATCATTTTTATAAATAAAATGAAACTTTTCTCAACTCAATGGTCCCACAAAAATAAAATACCACATTATACAGTAATCAACAATGATAAAAAAAAATAATAACTAGTAAGAAAAAGATAATGTGGGACGGTTTATTTTATATTTATGATTAAAATGCAAAATTTAATTTCGAATGCTTAGAAGAAAAAGACACCAGTGATCGATCGAAGCAGTGGTATTTCACTTGTGCAATGCATTAGCAATGCTTGTTTACAATGCATGCTTTCTCTTACTAAATTAAATTGTATTTTATATGCATTCAATTTATTTTTCTTTGTCCCGTGTTTTTCTAGAAGCAGATGATTTCATTCTCTTATTCAGATAAAATACGATTGTTAATTTCAGTTTTCGCACGTACCTTTTGGTATCTTTGATCAGTTTTTACTGGAACTCTTTTGGAATAAATGAGATGACATGCTGGCTTGACTGATAGTATTTACCAGTATTTTTATCCTTAATTTTTCTTAAGAAGTTTAAACCTGCATCTCAGAAATATTAGATGTTGCTAATGGAATATTAGAATGCAGTGCGAACCTCGAACGGGTGCACTGGTTATTATTATTATTATTATTATTATTTTGTAGAAAATGATGTGTCACATAAGCGCTTAACGGGGTGATGGGATACATTAGGGAAACTTCCACCACTAATTTTAACATTTTATTTTTGTCTTAATTACAGTGATTAAATAGGATAAAAATATTAAATTAGTGGTAGAAATATGTCTGATTGCTTATTTTGCCCCGTGAAATCGGTGGCTATGGCAAGTCATCATTCATAAAATTTTTTAATATGAATTTATTAATAATTTTTATAATAAAAAATATTTATATGCATGGGTACGCCTCTTTTAATTTTTCGGCCCCACTTTTCCTGAAAAGAAAATTTTATATTATTTAATCGTTGTAACTCTAATATATATGAAAAAACATATATATTATCGTGTTTTTTACCATGGGATTCTAATGATGACAATATACAGGGAGTATCTGAAATGCTTCAACAAACTTAGAGGGATGATAGTACTCATGAAGACGAACAAAAAATGCAACGGAACATGGCAAATGACGTTTAGAGGATGAAAATCGAGTAAATGTGTCTGGAAATGGACAAACTGAGACAAGAAAGAAATACTCCAGAAAATTATTTATTGCACAGAATAGGTACAACACAGCTCGTGATGTCCAGAGAAAACGAATATTTTACAAAAATTGTTCAAAGCGTCGACCGCGGACATTATTACACAGAGTACATCTACGGAGCAACGACTGGCGGACACGCTATGTGTAATAATGTCCGCGGTAGACACTTTGAACAATTGTTGTAAAATATTTGTTTTCTCTGGACATCACGAGCTGTGTTGTACCTATTCTGTGCAATAAATAATTTTCTGGAGTATTTCTTTCTTGTCTCAGTTTGTCCATTTCCAGACGCATTTTCTCGATTTTCATCCTTTAAGCCTTTCAGGGGCAAAATACTTTTAGTACTAAAATGTTGAAATAAATGACTCGCACCGGAATTTACAAAAAAATTAGTTTGTAAATAAGAAAAAAAGGCAATATTTCACATACATATTAAAAGGAAAAGATTTTAGCAAAACCCTGGTGCCATTGTGGCGTTTTGGAATTAAAATTAAGTGGTTCCATAAACATACCACTGCCCCTGAAAGGGTTAAACGTCATTTGCGACCTCATGTTCCATTGCATTTTTTGTTCGTCTTCATGAGTCGTTCTTCGAGTTCGTCCATCTCTCTAAGTTTGTTGAAGCATTTCAGATACACCCTGTATATATATATATATATATGTTTCCGCTTATGAATTTTTAATAATCACGTTAGTAATTAATAATTGATACTACAAAAACGTATTTATAGAAAATATGCATTTGCATTATGTTCGGACTATTACCAAGTTTCACAAAAAACAATAACTAATTAAATACATAAATTATAGCTTGAGTTATGCCTAAATAACAGTCTTTGATTTTTAACATTAGTAATCAGTTTGTTTTTCAATAAATATAACATACTAACTTATCAATCAGAACTGATACTAATTTGTATTTCTAGACTTTTTTGACTGATGAATTTAAATATGTAATAAATTTATAACGTTGCTATTGAACTTTAAAAGTTAAGCTCAATTTTAATATTTAAATGACCCTTTATGATAAAATAAATCACATACAATTGTAAAGAACATTATACAAATTAAAACGGTACTTTCTTTCTTTTTTGAATTAATTAAAACTTTAGTTATAGCCACCGTTTTATTTTTTTTTCCCTTGCATCCTAGAGTTAGAAGAGCACCGAAATTTAATTACCGTAATTTCGCGCGTATGCGCTGCACCCTAGTTAAGTCTTTTTCAAACCGGAAATTTTATTGCAAATAAGAAGTCAAATAAGTGCTAAGCAGAAGTAAGTGACATTTTATTTAAAATAAATTCTGGTAGGAAATCGAATTGTCTGAGGTGCGGCGTATACGCGCGAAATTACGGTATAACCGCCATGATGTCTCAATGACTATCTAATCGTGATAAGTTAACACCTTAACAGTTTCGTTTATTTATTTATTTATTTTTGTCGCAATAAACTAAAAATAAGGTCAAACACTACTTTTTCTGTAGAAAACTATTTGCCTTATATTATCGAAACAGTAAACAGTTTGTCATTTCAAGGGGATTCCCAGCTGCAAGCAACTCCACTCCCTGTATATGAGTAGTTGTGTATCACATATTAAAGGAGCCATGTAAAAAAAAGTATAAAAGTAGCAAAAATACACTAAAGAAAGAAAAAGAAACTATGGATTACACCGTCAATTTCAACAGCCAATCCGAAATTAGTAAGCTAGCCAATCAAGATTAGCTTGTGTAGAGCAGCCAATCAGAAATTATTTCTGATTTAAGATCGAAAGAGAATAATAATAATGAGTATAGGCTAAGCGAATTGAATAAAAAAGGGATAATTTTGAATAGAAACAAGTGAAAAAATGATGAGGAAAGTATGTTTAACTGTTACAAAAGGAGATTCATTCGCTAACAAGTAAATTGAAGCATAACAGCGTAAATCTACCCCAATTTGTTTTTTAGAGGCAGTTTTCATTGCCATACATTTAAATATAGTTAAGTAAAGTTTAGTATATGCACAAACCAAGACTCCCTTATCATAGATCAGACTTGACAATATGGAGAGTCTATGGGAGAAAATGTCCGCGGTAATTGCCAACTTATTAATTGACTTTCTCCGGAAAGTATCGCCGCCTGGTGGATACTACCGATACTAGTTCATAAGCAAATGCATAGAACAAATGGAGCTGTGGAAAAATTTCGTGTTATTTCGTGTCGTAAATACTCCTATTACTGACGATTGTTGGCGCTAGTAGCAGGACAACCATGTGGTTTTTAACCACGTGTATAGCGGTCAAAGGAAACTTGCTGATTGTGAGATCTGATTCTATGTTAAGCAGGTCTTGGCACAAACAGGGAAAATACAAAGTTTTTTTGTTTTTGTTTTTGTTTTCATGTTTTATATTATCGAAAAACGGCTGCAAAATTTATAAAGCGAAGGTTGCAGTTAAAAATTAGTGGTATCTAAAAGCTTTTGCTAACGAAGAAATCAAACTCTCCCTACCGGACCGGCGTTCAGCCAAAACTGTTAAGTGTGGTTTATAATTACTTTGTTGATGGGCCAATGTAGGGCGAGGCAGAAGGAGGAAATGAAGTACAAGGTGTGGTACCAAGATGTTCAGAAATAGCATTCAGGATAACAGGTCTCCAAAAACTCTAAAATCAAAGGAGAATATATATGAGACGGCCGAATACAAGGCCAGATAATTCTTTTTTTTACATTGAATTTGAAAAAAAAAAGTTTGGAATGGTCTTTCTTTTTCTTCTGCAAAATAAATATTAATGTAAATTAAATAAATAAATAAATAATAACAATAATAATAATAATAAAAGCAGTATAATTCAATGTATGGCGTTTAGGCTTATTTAGGCTTAAAATAGGCAGCCTTCTGTTAAAATTGGTGGATGGTTTTTGCTATTACATTTCACTGGTGACATTTCTCAGAATAACTATCAGCGGTAGGCAGACTGGCAAAAAATGCTCAAAATATCGGATCCTCAAACTAAAAAGCGAAAAATTGCGCATCTAGAAGATTTCCATTCCTGTGTTTAGAAAAAGCATTTACAGAAAATTTGTAAGAACTCTAAATGAAGACTGGCGAAGATTATTAGTGTAAAGAAGTTATTAACACTTTATAATCTGAAAACACTTTATAATCCTTTAAATCCGTATACACAAAGTTATATACAAGCATGTTTTGGAATGCCCTTTATGGATAATAATTTTTTATAAAAACATGAATTATTTAATTTTATCCCTTACCTGTCTGTGAAATATTTTTAATATCAAACTCGATTGGAATTGGAGGACTTCGTCCTGGATTTTTACTTTTGGTATCACTTGCCTGTAATAAATAAATAAATAAATAAAAACAGAATTAAACAAATAATACACGCTAATTCAAACACTAATATAAATGATTTTTTATGCGCAAACCTATAATATGAGTTTGTGTGACATAAAAGTTTCACATTCAAACAGGGTTCGTACGTTTTTACCACAATTTTCTTATAGAATTTTCCTATTCAATAATTAAATAGCAGAAACTATAGACGCAGGATTTGTAATTTAATTGCAGGATTTGTAAAACTTTTCAACAGTTGAATAAGGCGAAAAATTCTATTAAAAAGTTTCTGGCAAAAGCTTACGAGTCCTGTCAGTCTGAATTTTCGATATTTAAATTAATACTGTAATAAACAAAGTTCTCATGCATTAAGCCTGCACGAACGAATGGAAGAAATGTATCGAATTGAAAATAATTGGCGTTAGCAGCCGATTGTTCGAAATTTCGTATTTGATGCCAACTATTCAGTGTTGCTAGTTCCCTACTTTTTTAAATTCAAATAATTTGATAGCCACCACTTTTTTTTTAAGTATTCATGTTATTTATGGACAGATTAAAATATGGGAAAACAAGGCGAGTTGTCACATTTAAAAAAGTAGTGGCATTACGCAATCGGAATTTAATAAAAACGTTACAAACTAGCAACGCGACAGCTTTCGTGAAATAATAATTCGTACCCGTGAAGCTTTATTAATTCCTCTGTTCATTAAATGTTAAAATCTAGGAGAAAACATGTTGTTTCTGCTGAATATTTAAAACTTTGAATGCAATTTTTCAATTACCGTAATTTCACGCGTATGAAATTAGTTGAGTCTTTTTCAAAACGGAAATTTTATCGAAAATAAGAAGTCAATTAAGTGCTAAGCAGAAGTAAGTCACATTTTATTTAAAATAAATTCTGATAGGAAATCGAATTGTCTGAGGTGCGGCGTATACGCGCGAAATTATGGTACTGTAAAAATTTAAAGTTGAAGCATCTGTTTTGCTTTGAAATAGGGGTCATTCAAAAATTTACTAGAAATACAAATAATCGTGAGATATAAAAAAAAAATAATAGTAATAAAAAATAATAGAATGTAAAATTAAACTTATAATGTACATTTGAAATCTATTTTCATTCTGACATATTAAAGAAAAATATACAACTTGTACTAAAAAGATAAGTGAGAAAAAAAAAAAAACAAAAAAAAAAAAAAACAGAATTTTTTAAAAATGAAATGATGAAAAACAACAGTCTTATTTTTTTTAGCAAATGGTACTTATTTTTAAATGCTGTTAGATCATTTAATCTAAAACTTAATTAACAAATATTAAAATTGTCTTAAAACTTGCTCGAAGTGACTTGTTTCAGCTGCAATGCAGAAATGTACACGTGAAATAAATCTTCTAATACTTTAAGCACTTTGTGTACTGTCCTCGAAGCATGGCCCAACTCATCTGTCTTCAGATGCAGAACAGTAGTAGAAGTCATGCAATTCAAAGTTTCATAACTCGGTCAATTTTAGTGTTAGATGAATGGGATTTTTTTGTCTCACTTGTTAGTGTAATAGGAAACTTTTACTAAATATCCCTTATAGGACCGGAGGATTGTATAAAAAATTAAAATTTGTAAATTTTTAAGAAAAAATTTTATTGATCCAAACGACTCTTAAAATAATTGTTTACCTCATTTAAAACATTTTTTTAATTAGAACTATATGGCTATGACTAACGGTTTGGGAATTAGCCATTGGAAACCTTTGAGAGTGTATAAAAATAATAAAAATACTCACATTTACTAATGTCCAATGGTGCTCTGGGTTATCTCTGTACAAAAATCCCTCAACTGTATGCATATACTGCGCGATGCGCTTGTGTCCATATCGTCCGCTAATTTTACTTTCAGTCAGTTTGTTGATTTTGTAATACATACTGCTTTCATAATGCACTAGTTTTCGAATTTCTTTTGCTGCTCGTTCTATCTTTTCCTCTCCAGGTTTTGTGTAACACAAAATTGTTCCACAATCTTTAGAATGTTTAGGCATAACAGCTGTAGAAGCTTTTATCATAATTAAACATCCTTTTTCTAATAAAACCTGGAGCTTTATCCATGTTTCATCAATCCAGGACATATCGCGAGAAAAGTTCATCAAGATCCATTTTCCACATTTATTCCATTCATCGTCACTTTCTACGACATTGTCTTCCTGCGGCATGCGTAGGAATTTTCTGTCGTTGACTTCAGACGGAAGTTCAAGCATCTTTCTATATAAAATAAAGCAAAATATGAATAACTAAAAACGTATCTCATTGTAAAAAGTATGAGCACTCACAGATAATATACTTCGATAATTGGTAAAAGGTGTTAAATAAAAAATATAGCAAAAGTTAAAAAAAAATATTTTAATAAACTGAGTACATGTTTCGTCTTCACCTAAGCCTTTACCAAGACAAACGAGAATATTCTACAGTTGCACGATCTATAATGCAATGTTTGGAAACGCTACCGTTCACGTTTTTCACATTCTTTCTCAGGTTACTCACGCTATTTTATTTTATTTGTAGTCTGATATTTATTTCCGTACTCGTAATCATGGAGTAACTCAATCCATAATTTTGGTAGGTTAAAATATGCTGTATCATTACATATTGAATTTTTATGTGTCAGCACAGGGTTCGTACGCTTTTACTACTATTTTTTAATAGAATTTTTCTATTTAATATTTAAATAGCAGAAATTTTAGACGCCTCGTTTAATTGCAGTGTTTGTAATACTTTTCTGCATTTATATAAGGTGAAAAATTCTATTTTAAAAATGTGGTAAAAGCGTACGAACCCTGCAGCACTTAAATATTTGTCAAAATTAAAAGCACAATTTAAGCTTTTGATTAAAGGCCAGGACTGCGATCTATTTTTATATTAATTCGTACCACAATTTATAAGAAAGTTCTTTTGTCGTACATTTCTCTTGAAAATATCCTAATAAGCTTTACCGGTAGTATACTTACTACAGCTATACCATTTTACTTTCCTATTATTGACTCTATCCTTAATATCTTTTGCTTTTCTTATATATTTCCAAATTTATATCTTCCATTTTTTAAATTTACCTTCTTTTCTTTCTTTTTTCATTTGCTCTTTAACCCTTCTTTGCATGAGTTTTTCTTTTACATTTGTGTTTTTTTATACAATCGAATATGAAAAAATGCATTTTTCATATTCTGTGCCATTCTCTTATACTATGCATGACACGTACGTTGCAAAATCGTCACGTTTCTAGCTTACTTAGAACTTACTTGAAATTTAGAAAATGCAAATTTCAAACTATCGAATATGCACATTTTTCAAAAATTACCATGTCAAAGTGTCGAATACGGCAAATTCGATAATTCGCCGTAAATTTTTGTATTTTTTTTACTTTTTGAATCATTTGTACCATGTCAAACTATCGAATATGAAAATAGTCACTTTTCAGGAAGGCAAAGAACTAAAACTTTTAATTATGGATTCAAAATTAGCGCAATTGACGCATGTTTTTGACGTTTATTATAGCATGTTTTCTACTGAAAATGGAATGTGTAGCATTAATAGTTCATCTACAGGGGCACTCAAAAGAGTCCTTTTACATTACCCTCAATTGGGGAACAAACGTTCGCGGTGTATTTTAATGATGTTACTCTATTTCAACAATAATGAAATTGACATGCATATCTAAAGTGCATTAAAACATTTTTCATTTAGAATATAGTGCGCAAATCACTTATCATTTATTTACAGTGCCACTCAAAAGACTTCGGTTACATAATGGCGTACGGGAAAACGTTTGAAGCGTAATTTAATAATGTTACAACACTATTTCAAACAAAATGAAATCGATATACGTAATTGAGGTGCACTACAAGATGCTTACTGTAGAATATGACGTGCATGCTTGCCATCGTTAATTTACAGGGGCACACAAAGTAACTCGGTTACAATGTTTTGTATTAGCGATAATTGCTGGAAACCGTTTTTAATTATGGTATGCTTTATTAAGTTTAACTCTTAGCATACTACATAGTGTGTAAAAATTCCACAAATCGTACTATACAGGACTACTCAAAAGAATTTGTAAGCATTAATTCGTATGCGTCGTAAATTACATAAACGAGGTTTTTAAATGTTTTTCGGAATTTTGTGCGGAATTGTATTTTTCTAAGAGATGTTTGTAGAATATAAATAAATTAATAATATACAGGGCTACACAAAGAACTGGGTGCATTGCGGGATAGGAATGGTAATTTCTAGAAGTGCGTTTTTAATAGTGTAATGAGTTTTTTGCTTGAATTAAATTTTACCATATTATGCGACGTGTAAAAAAATCTGTAGATAATATACAGCATTTATAACGCATCACAGGAACACTCAAAAGAATTTTGTTACACTACGATGAATGGGGAAAAAGCGTTTGTGGTGTACATTAATGGTGTTACACTATTTAAAACATAATGATATTGATATGGATTTATCAAGTGCACTACAACGTGTTTTACGCAGAATATGGTGTGCAAGTCATTTTTCATTTATTTACAGGATCACTCAAAATAATTTGGTTTTAAAATAATCTATGGTAAAAAAAATGTTTGAACCGCATTTTAAAATAATGCTACACTATTTCAAACATAATGAAATTTATTTACGTAATTGAGGTGTACTACAAGATGCTTACTGTACAGTATGACATGCGTGACAGTTACCGTTAATTTACAGGGACACACAGAGGAATTCAGTTACAGTGCTTATTATAATAGTAATAATTGCAGAAAGTGGGTTTTCAATTATTGTATGAGTTTTTAAGTTTAACTATTTGCATACTACGTTGTATGTATAAATTTTACAGATCATATACAGGGCAACACAAAATAATTTGTAAGCATTACACTGTACGGGCATGAATTGTTTAAAGGTGGTTTTTAATTCAGTTATGTAATTTCGAGTTTAATTATATTTAGTACTAAGATATGTTTGTAGAATATAAATAAATTCATAATATACAGAGCTACGCAAAGAACTGGATACATTACCGGCTATGGATGGTAATTTCTAGAAGTGTATTTTAATAGTGTAATGAGTTTTTTTGTTTAAATTAGATTTTACCATATTATGCGACATGTATTAAAATCTGTAGATAATATACAGGGCTGTACAAAAGAATTCGAGTACGCTTCCGTTTATTGTCGAAAATTGCTAAAGGTAGAAAGTGCCAACTGCGTTATGTGTTTTGTAACTAAACTAAATTTTCGCATACTTATATTATAGATTATAGATTACAGGTTACATACCAATCTGTAGATCATTTACAGAACTTCACAGATCCATTCAACTACTTTTTCGGCTACGGACGGTAATTGCTAGATAGTAATTGTTTTTATGTAATGCTTTTTACGAAATTATTTACTTAAATATCTTCTCTCACCTTATTAAATGATAAAGTTTCGTTATAGTATTCTGGAAGTGTTGGTAATTATTGCGTAATCTATGCTTGACGCAAGATTTTTCTTCCTTTTAGGTAGATTTCGTAAGAAATACTACCTATTGCATTCTCTCCTAAGTTGGAATTTTTGAAAAATTTTTGCAGATCTACGCCGATCATGACTCCCAGAACCCAAAGCCATTCCCAGTTCAAAACTTTTTATATCTATCTATCTATCTATGTCACTTTTTTATGGACACGATAACTGCAATAATTCTGCACAAATCTCTTCCAAACGGATACATAAAATCAAGGGGCATAAAATCTTGGCCAAGTTCGTTAATGGGCAAAATCGAACCAGGGGGGGGGGGCTTTTTGTGAAAACAGAAAAAATGCCATAATTTCTTAATTATGATACGCATCGAATCCGTTTAAAGTTATTATTACTTCTAGGTAAAAGGCAGAAAATTTATGCATGACAGATTTTTGATATCATTAAAAATGGCCCCAAGGGGTGAAAAAGGGGGTTTTAGAAGAAAAAAAATCATAACTTTGTCAATTCACAAGAAATCAAATCCGCTTGAATTTATTATAAATCCTCTTAATATTATCTAAAACTTTTATACTTGAAAGTTTTTTAAAGTACCAACCTTTATAGCAAAAAAAAAAAAAAAAAAAAAAAAAAAAAAATTCCTGCCGGCTCCGCCTGCAAACAAGTTAGGTTTCGAAATGGGCGTTCCCAAATGACGCATCATGACAAAAAGGTAATTTCTTCAGCAATTCCCAACAAATAGGTGCCCCACGGTCTGTGTTTTCGAAATCTACCTGTGCCTGTAAGCCGAGCCGTCATGTATTTTTTTTTTAATTTTTAATTTATCTTCTATAACGGTGGAAACTCGGTTATTCTGATGTTGCGAAAAAAGACAGAAATCATGTAACGGGAAAGTGCAATTGACAAATAGCGTGACTTTTGAAATATATCGTTGTTAAAATGATGCATTTTTAGTGACTAAAATCTTCAGCATATTTCTATAATTGAATGAAACAACACTTACTTTTCGAATGTAAATTTTGTTATTTTCATTTAATCTATGGTGTAAAAATAATTTCTCATACATTGTAACAATTTTAATGAAATTTATGTATATTATTTTCTACTGTTTTTTATGTCGTAGTTGTTTTTTATTTAATAAACTTTAATAGTGGAACATACTTATATTCCATCAAATTAAAAGTCGTCTGCGATAGATACTGCTTTGGAACTTTAAAATCAGGTTCTTTTTTCCTTTTTTGTTCTGTAAAGTTAATTTTTCACAACTTCTCTAACACTAATAACTTAACAAGAAAGAACTAAGCCTAAAATTTCCTCTACATAAATGAAATCGTCTGAAAACAAAATTAAATGACAAATTGTTCGTTCTTGAGATATATTTATCACGGATATCGTGAAAAACAGAACATAGCAGCGACACCTGTTGGCAGGTAAACACCCAAAACCAATAATCATCTATTTATGTCAAGGTATAACAAAATGCGTAATTTTTTATTCCAACTATCTTCTACGTTCCGAACTGCAGCTAGCGATCTGATTGGCTGTTGCTCTTGGCAGTGTTATGAGGTATCTTGGCGATAATCATACTTGGCGAAAAAGAAAAATACTTGACTTCTAGCGTCCGAGTTGTTTACATTTACGAGACGAGTTGCTATAAGGATATTTTTTTAATTATTAACGTTCTGTTTTTGATTATTTAAATAATTTCACTCTGTAATTAAGAAAGAAATATTTCCTGTTATATGTTAAACAGGAGGATTTATCATATAGTTCGCAGTTATATTTGTTTTTATAGTCTTAAGTTATGTAGCTGCCATGTGATTCCAGAAATCTAATGAAGATTGATCCTGTCTAAGATGCATGCAGTGCAATTGTGGATTAATTCATTTTATGAATTAATTGGCCAGCTGGTGTCACTTTTGAAAGCAGGAAGTGTAATTTCTTCTTCTGCTTTATAAGTGTACGCCTGCTAGCCATATTTTCTTTGAACTTTGGCTGTATTTAAAGCATAAAGCAATTTCAGGTTTGGTAAGCATTGAATTTTTTCTTTCCATTTATCTAACTTTTGATGAATATTTCTAAGCTCTTGTATTATTTCCTAATGTGTTAATAACGCCCAACAGCGATTTAACTTTCTTGTTTACATTTAAACTTTCAATGCTTACATCCATCCGAATATTATATGTAATTTCGATCTGTATTAGTAATGGATGGATTTCAAAATGACTATCTGTTAAATACTTTACTCATAATCTAACTGAATCTGAATATTAAACATTTGACATGTCTAATTAAAAAAACCAGTTTTTGTGTATGAGTTAAAAAATTATGACAAATAATATTAAAATGCAAGTATTAATTCTACAATATTTACATATTTTAATGTTTATAATAATGTTACAAAAGTTTTGATATCCGTAGTTGACAATAAAACTAAAGCAACCATGCAATTTTCCTTAGTCGAAATTCATTTTTGCAAGCAATCCTATTTATGTTTCCATGAAAAGTTATATTTCCATGTATTATACATTTTTATTCTTCAACACTAATTAAATATTGCTTAAACTTTAATCTTTTTAAAATGTACAGTGAAAATTCAATAAACTTTTACACTACACTCAGTAGAGCAGAAATCTGATTTATAAAAAAAAATCTCTTGATACTATCAGAGGTCGATGGTTTTTTTTCTTGTGGCCTATTTTGTGAAAAGTAAAGGTTATTTTTGTAAAATTTATTATATTTTTGTGAAAAATAACATTTTGTAACAAAAGTTGAAATCCGGTTACTGAAATTCAAAAAAAAAAAAAAAAAAAAAAAAAAAAGAAGCATTTGACAAAAACTTTTTAAAACCTTTTTGCTGAGATTTTCTTCTCTGGTGAACTTGTTTGTTTACAAATTCACATTTTAAAAGTCACAAAATACTAAATAATTGTAATAGATAGTAAGTTTTTATGGAATTTTGTGAAAGGGCCTATTTTATTAAAAGGAATTTTGTGAAAGGGTATATTTTATCAAATTTATTTTTGTGAAGGGACCTGTTTTATTAAATAGATTTTTGTGAAGGGGCCCTAAATAGGCCCCAAATTTTGCCTGGATCGACCATTCATACTATATTTTAATCCTTGGATTCTGCATAAGTTTTAAAGATATTGATTGTGTCACAAGGAGAAATGTGTGTGTGTTGACTGTTGAGGGCTCCAAAGTAAGACTTTGCCCCGAGTGCAGTTTTCTCTTCACACAGTCCTGGCAGAAAAACTTTAAAATATATCCTTTTTATAAGTTATTAGAACTGATTGATTATTAAATAAATATGAATTATAATTTCATTTGTTAAATATGTACAAATTATTTAGTTTTAATCAGTTTAAAAATAGCAGTATATGAGGTAAATGTATATTTGTCTACTTTCCCATCGGCCCTCTTCTGTATTAAAAAAAAAAATTACCAAGTAATGTGATTTAACTTCAATAATAGAAAAGCATGACATCATATTGGATTTCAAATATAGCACGAGCCTGCAATGTACGGAGTTTTGTACATTCCCGCACATAAGTCGACAGTTAGGAAAAAATGAAGTTGCTTTGACACAATCATAGAAAAAAACTTTTGCTTTATAAAAGAGACTGCATTTTTTCTAGTGCATGTAACAGAAAAATATACAATTTCCCTGACAGTACAAAACAAAAAAAAAAAAATTAACCAAATGGCGTAGCATTTAGCAAAACTCTATTTTGTATGGCATCTATACATATTATGAAAAAAAAAATTCCTTGGAAAAATGTCTTGCGTTAAATATCTAATTGAAAAATCAGCAATAATTGTCTTATTCATCTAATCATCCATAATTGAGTTCATAGGCAATGCCAGCAACAAAATCGATAAAATGTGAGAACATGTTTAACTATTTTGTTAGAATACTGATTTAGCTGTATTTTATGCTCCTATGTATAACTGCAGCTGATATATGGCAAAATGACCTAAAACTTCTGAATGCCCCCCCCCCCCCTACATTTAACCTCCTTGGTGGTTGAATTTCTGAAATTCACATTTAGCTATTTTTTTTAGTTAGATTTGTTATGCTGAATTTCACGCTCTTTTTTAAACCTAAAACTGCTGCTGAGATATGGCGAAATGACCTAAAACTTTTGACCCCACCCCCATTTAACTCCCGGGTTGAAGTTTCAAAAATCCTTTCTTATTACTTGCTTAGGTCATAACAGCAAATTTCGCAATACTGACTTTAGTCGTTTCATTTCTGCGTTGATGAATCAGTCAGTCAGTAACTGAAGTAGTCCCTTAAAAAGTATTTTTTAAATGAAAAAATCCCTGACGGCTCAGCCTACAGGCACAGGTAGATTTCGAAGACGCAGACCGTGGGGCGCCTGTTTGTCGGGAATTGCGGAAGAAATGACCTTTTTGCGATGATGCGGCAGCTGGAACCGCCTACTTCGAAACCTAACTTGTTTGCAAGCGGAGCCAGCAGGGATTTTTTTTTTCTATAAGAGTTGGTCTTATAAAAAACTTGTCAATATAAAAGTTTTAGATAATATTAAGAGGATTTATAATAAATTTAAGCGGATTTGAAATCTTGGGAATTGACGAAGTTATGAATTGTTTTCTTCTAAACTCGTCTTAAGGCAATTTTAAATTATATCAAAAATTTGTCATACATAAATTTTCGGCCCTTCTCCTAGAAGTAATAATAACTTTAAACGGATTTGATACGTATCATAATTAAGAAATTATGGGTTTTTTTCTGTTTTCACAAAAGCCCCCCCTTCCACCCCCCCCCCCTTGGTTCGATTTTGCCCATTAACGAACTTGACCGAGATTTTATGTATCAGTTTCGAAAAGATGCAAGAGTTGGAACCGCCTACTTCGAAAAATAACTTGTTTGCAGGCGGAGCCGGCAGGGATTTTTTTGTTTTTAATTTTTTTTTTTGCTATAACGGCTGGTCCTATAAAAAACTTGTCAATATAAAAGTTTTAGATAATATTAAGAGGATTAATAATAAATTTACGTGGATTTGATATCTTGTGAATTGACGAAGCTGTGATTTTTTATCTTCTAAAACCCCCCCTTTGGGCCATTTTTAATTATATCAAAAATCTGTCATACATAAATTTTCGGCCCTTTTTCTAGAAGTAATAATAACTTTAAACGGATTCGATACATATAATAATTAAGAAATTATGGGTTTTTTTCTGTTTTCACAAAAAGCACCCCCATCTCCCCCGCTTGGTTCGATTTTACCCATTAACGAACTTGACCGAGATTTTATGTATCAGTTTGGAAGAGATTTATGCAGAATTTTTCCAGTTATCGTGTTCATAAAAAAGTGACATATATAGATAGATAGATAAAGTTTTGAACTGGGGGTGGTTTTGGGTTCTGGGAGTCATAATCGACGTAGATCTGCAAAAATTTTTCAAAATTTCCAACTTAGGTGAGAATGTAATAGGTAGTATTTCTTACGAAATCTACCTAAAAAGTTATAAACAGATTTTTCCATATTAATTTTGTCTTTTAATAGTTAAAATTTCCTCAGATTTTGGCCAGTAATTTTTAAATCTTCCATTTGGGGGGCCCTGAGCCTGTGCACTGAATGCCCTGCCGTAAATCAGGCACTGCATCTCATAGCCCAGTCGCTGAAAATGTTTTCATGCCTTGCAAAACCAATCTAGCAGCATTAAAAAAAAAATATTGGGCTAAGTAAAATTGTTAAAATTAAATTTTTGTCACTAGAATTATTGTATTTTCATATATTTTCTTTGTAAATGCAAATTTTGTTTATTTTATGATCATCTATAATTTCTTACAATACTCAGCTTGTTCCAAGCAAGCATTCTTGTGTCACAAGTAAATTTTGGTTTGCCGCAGATTAAGACAGAAAATTCTGCTACTGGACATATAAATATCACACATCTGAAATTTACATCTCCTTTGAAGTTTTTGCTCCATTCGTCCTTTCCCCTCCAATGGGGGAGGGGATTGCTAAACTTGTAAGAGGAAAGCAAAAATTCATCATAACTTATTCCAGAAAAGTCCTTATATGAAGACGAAGAGATTAAATCATAGAATGATCAATGTTGAAACAGGAATTAAGGAGATTGTAGTACAAGTAAGTCTAGAATAAAAGAGAATAATAAAAATAAACATAATCCCAAAATAAAACTTGTTGAAATCCAATATTAATGTCTTCATTATTTAGAAATTATGTTATTTATTAAATTCTAACTGAATAAAATCATTTAAATAACACTTAAAACTATGCAGTTTATAATTAAAATGCTTCTCTGTATACAGAGGAACATTTTATACATAAAAACCAATTTTGGCCAAATAAAGCTAGTTAAAAACAATAAAACCTGGCTTTTTTTAAATTTTCAACTGGCTGTTTAGCAACCCTGATTTGGAATTTACTCTTTTATTTATGAAATTCTAATTACCATCTTTTAATTATCTGAAACCTTAAGTTAAGCATAGGAAGTACTTGACACCTCCTAGACATTGAAAGTTACTTCTTTACATTAATAAAATGGTGAAGTTTTGTTACAGTATTCTAAATGTGTTGGAAAATTTTATAATCTATGCTTTACACATGATATTTTATATAAAAATAACAAATAAAACCTTTGTGCAAGAATATTAAAAGCAGAAAACCAACATTAAAAATGCACAAATAATACACAAAAAAGCAGCAAAGATTTCGAATTCACAAGCGAGATTCTTTTTCAGTGTGACAAAGAGCAAAGCACAGCATGCTAGAAAAATCAGGACTAGGGCTGCTTCCTTGTGCATTTTTAACGTTGGTTTTCTGCTTTTAACATGACCTTTTGTTCATGTGGACTGTTAAATTTATAATGATAAATAATAATAATGAAAATGTTATAAATCTTTATCATAAATCCCGTCCCTAAATTGAACTGTTTTGGCTTTTGAAAAATGGGAACTTGCAATCGGTATTTTACAGTAACTAATTAAAAATTATAAGCAAGCTTCCTATAAAATAAGAAAACTTGCAAATTAAAAATGGATTTAAAATATATATATATAATAATAGAATTATTAAAGAACAATAAATAAAAAGTTTAATAAGTAATAAAGATCATTTTCAAATAAACTGCCATTTTAGGATTAGTATCCAGAGAAAACTATTTCCAAAAACAGTTGTTTTATTGTCAGTTCAACACTTAAGAAAGTGACCATGTAATTTTTTTCTTAATATTTCAGAAAAAAGGGTAAACTGATGATTTTTCATTAAAAACTGCTGCTATGAGTTTTTAAAATACAAATGTGTCATTCTTAGTTAGATAAAGTTAAGCCTAAGTAAAAAAAAAAAAAAAAATTCTTAAACAAAAAAAAATTGATAAATGAATAAAATATAATCAATACTCATGAAAGATAATAAAAATAGTAACCATTTTGATATGACTTTTCAGTAAATAAAAAAAAATATAGCAGCTTTTTAATGTTTTTGCTTACATTAAATGATGAAAAACAACAAAGCTTCCTTTATGTCATCCATACACAATCTTTTTTTTTCCCTTGCCAGCCACAAAAATATGTTTTTAGTTGGGATGCACTACAGTATATTATTTATATTATAATGTGAAAGAAAACGGTGCTAAAATGCTAAGATAACAAAGTTATTATAAACACTAATTATCTTTAAAACTTACGCATAATCCAAGGGTTAAAATATAGTATCAAGAGATTTTCTTTTATAAATCAGATTTCTGCTCTACTGAGTGTAAAAGTTTATTGAATTTTCACTGTACATTTTAAAAAGATTAAAGTTTAAGTAATATTTAATTAGTGCTGAAGAATAAAAATGTATAATACATGGAAATATAACTTTTTATGGAAACATAAATAGGATTACTTGAAAAAATGAATTTTGACTAAGGAAAATTGCATGGTTGCATTAGTTTTATTGTCAACTACGGATATCAAAACTTTTGTAACATAAACATTAAAATAAGTAAATATTGTAGAGTTAATACTTGCATTTTAATATTATTTGTCATAATTTTTTAACTCATACATAAAAACTGGTCTAATTTAAAAAACATGTCAAATGTTTAATATTCAGATCCAGTTAGATTATGAATAAAGCATTAAACAGATAGTCAGTCATTTTGAAATCCATCCATTACTAATACAGATCGAAATTACATTTAATATTCGGATGGATGTAAGCATTGAAAGTTTAAATGTAAACAGGAATGTTAAATCGCTGTTTGGCGTTATTAACACATTAGGAAATAATACAGGAGCTTAGAAATATTCATCAAAAGTTAGATAAATGGAAAGAAAAAGTTCAATGTTTACCAAACCTGAAATTGCTTTATGCTTTAAATACAGCCAAAGTTCAAAGAAAATATGGCTAGCAGGCGTACACTTATAAAGCAGAAGAAGAAATTACACTTCCTGCTTTCAAAAGTGACACCAGCTGGCCAATTAATTCATAAAATGAATTAATCCACAATTGTACTGCATGCATCTTAGACAGGATCAATCTTCATTAGATTTCTGGAATCACATGGCAGCTACATAACTTAAAACTATAAAAACAAATATAACTGCGAACTATATGATAAATCCTCCTGTTTAACATATAACAGGGAATATTTCTTTCTTAATTACAGAGTGAAATTATTTAAATAATCAAAAACAGAACGTTAATAATTAAAAAAATATCCTTATACCAGCTCGTCTCGTAACGTAAATGTAAACAACTCGGACGCTAGAAGTATTTTTCTTTTTCGCCAAGTATGATTATCGCCAAGATACCTCATAACACTGCCAAGAGCAACAGCCAATCAGATCGCTAGCTGCAGTTCGGAACGTAGAAGATAGTTGGAATAAAAAATTACGCTAACAAAATACGAACTTTTTAAAATATATCTATGGCGGAAGTCGTGAGAGTGCAATATACAAACGCCACCTATCGGGCGACTTACAAATCTTAATCAGTTGAAACTTATGTGAACGTCTACGTCTAACTGAATCTGAAGTTTAATGAAAATCCGTATATTACTTCTTGAGAGAGAGCTATTGCGAAAATTATGAAAAATGCAGCATAGCAGGCACCACTTGTTGGGCGATTTAGACAAAAATTAATCAGCACCAATTTATAAAGAGGTCAAACTGAATCTGCAGTTTTATGAAAATCCGTGCATTAGTTCTTGAGATATATCTATAATGGTAATCGTGAAAAATGCAACATAACAGCGCCACCTGTTGAGTAATTTACACCAAAAACTAATCAGCACCAATTTATATCAAGGTCTAACTGAATCTGGAGTTTGATGAGAATCCGTGCTTTAGTTCTTGAGATATTAGCTATCACGGGATTCGTTAAAAAGACAGTATAGCAACGTCACCTTTCGGGCGATTTATACCAAAATATAATAAGCAACAACTTATGTCAACATCTAACTGAATCTAAAGTTTGAGGAAAATACGTGTATTAGTTCTTGAGATAGAGAGTCTATTTCGTAAATCGTGAAAAATACAGCACAGCAGAGACACCTCTTGGACGATTTACACCAAAAACTAATCAGCGCTAATTTATATCAAGGTCTAACAGAATCTCAAGTTTTTGTAAGTTTCGTCCTTTACTTCCTGATATAAAACGCCCAGAAAATTTTTGTCAAATACAGACACACAGACAGACATTTTTTAAAAGCAATAAAATCGTGTTCTGGACCTTCTAAAACGTATAAATCCGTCAAAAATGGAATTCGAGTTTTTTCACGAATCCTATACTTTCTTCTTGTAAAGACAGAATAAAGTAAAAGAAAGAAAAATCATGCATCAAGCATAGAATATGAAACACTTTCCAACACTAACTTTAATAAGCCTTCTCTGAGCAATAAGGTAAATAAGATATGCAAGTAAACATTTTAGAAAACGCAAAAACACATTTAAAAACCAGTTTTCAGAAATTACAGGCCATAGCCAAAAAGTACTACAATTATTTTGTGCAGCCCTGTATATAACCTAGAATTTTGTATAATATAGTATGCTACAACTTAGTTTACTAAGAAAACACATAACGTAGTTGAAAATTCACCATCAGAAGTTTCAACCAGTAGACGGAAACATATTTGGATTATTTTGTACAGCCCTGTATACTATCTTAAGATTTTTATACACGACACATATTAAGCTAAAGTTAAATTCAGGCAAAAATTCGCTGAAAACTACTGAAATCACACTTCTCAGAAATTATCATACATAGGCGGCCATGTATCCAGTTCTTTACGGGGCCCTGTATATAATTTTATTTATATTCTACAAACATCTTTTAGTAGACTAAATATATTCCACGTTCAAAATGCCTAACTCGATTAGAAAAAACCTTTAAAAAATTTACGCTGATACACAGTAATGCTTACGAATTCTTTTGTGTAGTCCTGTATATAATCTATAGCATTTATACATATGCTATTACATATGCTATTATACATATGCTATTTATACGTATGCAAAAATTTAGTTAAACACATTACCTAACATAAAGCGCATTTCCGGAAATTATAGAGATAATACATCGGATACAGTACTGTATCCGAAATATTTTGTGTGTCCCTGTAAATGAACGATAAATACTATGCACATCATATTATACAACAAGTAACTTGTAGTAAATGTATATCAATTTCATTATATTTCAAATAGTGTAACATAATTAAAATGCACTGTAAACAGTTTCTCCCCGTAAAAAATTATGTAACCGAATACTTTTATGTGGCCCTGTAAATAAATGATAAATGCTTTACACTCCATATTCTAAGAAAGCATGCCGTAGTGTACCTTAGAAATTCTTAACAATTTTAATATGTTTATAATAGTGTAACATGATTAAAATGCACCGCAAACGATTTTTCCCCATAGACCATAATAAAATGGAATACCTTTTAGTTTCCCTGTAAACTAATTAATTATAAGTGCTACACGTGCCATATTCGAAAGTAAGCATCTTGTAGTGCACTACAGCGATGTATATCAATTTCAATATAGTTGAAATAGCGGAACATCTGTAAAATACACTGCAAAGAATTTTCCCTATAGACCGTAATGTAACGGTATTCTTTTGAATGCCACTGCCGTGAAGTATAAGCGCTATACACTTCATTGTGAATATCGAACAAGCCCTAATAAACATCAATAACATATATCAATTCTATCGCAATCCGAGTACATTTACGCGGACAGTCGGCAGACAGACAAATCGAATTCATAAACACTTTTCAACTATGTCGGAAAGTGTTAGAAATCATACGCGAATCATGCTACGAAACACTTTCCAGCACTAGAATATTTTAACAAAACGTCGCAGTTTATTAAGGTACATAAGATACCTAAGTAAACATTTTAGAAAACACATAACACGTGGAAAACCAGATTTCAGGAATTATCTAACCATAATCCTTAAAAATACTCCAATTCTGTGGTGTAGCCCTGTGTTTGATCTATAGGTTTGTATGTATCCTACATTGTATGCTAAACTTTAGTTTAGTAAGAAAACGTATAATAGGTTGAAAGTTCACATTCAGAAATTTCTACCAATAGATGAACACATACCTGAATATTGTGTACAGCCCTGTATATTACCTACAAATTTCTATACAAACCACATAAGCTAAAATTTAATTCTGGCTAAAAGACGCTTAAAACTACTGAAATAAAATTTCCAGAAATTAACCTCTATAGGCGTTCCTGAATCCAGTTCTTTGCGTGGCCCTGTATATGATTTTAATTGTATTCTACAAACATATACTAATAATTTGGAAATACATAACACTATTAAATAAAAGAAAACTGCCCAGTTAAACTGACGGCATTGAGCTCACAGGTTATTCACACTAACTGTAAATTATATTCTTATTTCAAAGAATTTGAAATAAGCCATCGAAAAATGAAGAAATAGACAATATATTAAGGGGGGAACCATCCCCCGTTTCTCCCCCTTATAATTAACCAATGAATCACTAAAACTAATCAGAGAAGCGCCTTACCACAATGCACCTATATACAAAATTTGAAGAAAATCGGATAATTCTGCATGAAGAATCCATTTATCTATATTAAGGGGGGTTAGTCCCCCCGTTCTCCCCCTTTATACTTAACCAATGAGCCCCCAAAACTAATCAGGGAAGTGCCTTACCACAGTGAGCCTACACACAAAATTTGAAAAAACTAATCAGGAAAGAACCTTATCACAATGAACCTATATACAAAATTTGAAGAAAATGGGATAATTCTGCATGAAAAAACCATTTATCTAAATTAAGGGGGGTTAGCCTCCGTTTCCCACGTTTATATTTAACCAATCAATCCCCAAAACTAATCAGGGAAGCGCCTTATCACAAGGAACCTATAAATAAAATTTTAAACAAAACAGTTATTTCTGTCAAGACTTATCGCGTTACGTACATACCTACATACATACAGAACGGGCGGGCACATTAGCTCTCAGGCTTTGATAGCCTGTGAGCTAAAAACACCTTTAAAAAATTGAGAATCATACTTTCTAATGCTTACAAATTATTTTGCATAGTCCTGTATATAATGTGTATAATTTATACACATGTAGTGTGCAAATAATTAAACTTAAAAATGCATACCGCAATTGAAAACGCACTTCCTGCTATATCGCTAATAGACCGCACTGTAACCGAAACGTTTTGAGTGACCCTGTAAATGAACGATAATTGTCGAAAACATTCCGTGGTTCCCCACCCCTCTATTTGTGTGTTATTCATTTGTTTTCTTATATTTTATAAAATTTACATAACGCCTGAAATAAGTTTTTTCATTTACCAATTTACAGTAAGCTCATTTTGTAAATTATTAAAGAAAATTGTTAATTATTTTATATTGAATATGTAAATACGAAAATTTTACAAGTCAAACTATCGAATTTAGCATATTCGCTATTTTGACTTGTAACATTTTGCAAAAACTGAGAAAAGTACAAAATTTTACAAGTCAAACTATCGAATACGGCTTTATTCGCTACTTTGACTTGTAACATTTTGCAAAAACTGAGAAAAGTACAAAATTTTACAAGTCAAACTATCGAATACGGCAAATTCGTTAGTTTGAGTTGTAAAATTTTGCAAAAACTGAGAAAAGTACTAATAATCATAGCATTTCAAAGTATCGAATGTGATTTTTTGGCGAATAAAATACGCCAAATGATTTATCTCGATAGCAAGCTTAAATAGGATATTAAACAGCACAAGAAATATGTAACAATTAGTTACTTCCGCCAAGCCCTGATTTTAAATCCATAATTAACCCCTTGAGGGGCACCGGTATATAATATATACCACTTTTTAATATATAATTTTGCCACCAGTATTATTAAATAAAAATATTTATTACAATTTTTTGCAGATTCAGAAGGAAAAAATTCAGTATTTAAATTTACTGGTGTCAAAACATCGCAAAATCTAGCATTTTTAGACCACGTGCTTGCCCTCCAAGGGGTTAAAACAGTTTTTTTGCCTTCCTGAAAAGTAGCTATTTTCAAATTTGATAGTTTGACATGGTACCGACGATATATTAAATATTAGACACCAGAAATTTTAAGATAAATTTATAACTTTGTTCAGCATCATAGTTTACGCGAAATTTACTGGATTAATATTTTTATATAAATATAGTGGTGGCGAAGAAGTTGATTTATTTATTAAAAGTTAAATAAACAGTGATGGAAATTCACATCACTATGCAATTAAGGGTTAACCCTTTGAGGGGCGGTGGTATATATTATATACCACCTAATTTTAATCCGATTGAAACCAGAAACTTTTAATTAAATTTTACTTTTTTAACTTTGACGAGAAAAAGTTGAAAAATTGCTTATTCTTATTTTGAACTAAATTCTTTCCTAAATTCCGGTGGGAATTCAACGTTACAGGAGCACAAGTGCTTGCCCCTGAAAGGGTTAAAGCAATCTTATCTATTCCTAACGGCTCACTATTACAAGACATTCTACTCACACTAGACTGGCCGTAAAGTTGCTGCAACTAGGAAGCCCCTTAACCGACATCGCCTGTTCCTAATAAATAGTAGGGCATAAATTATTTTTCAAAAAGTGGTACGGGTAGAATAAAATAATAGCTGCTGGGACGTAATATGTCCCAACATAGTAATCAAAGTGTTGAAGCATAAATTTCAATGAAATAAACACGAAAAAGGCACAGGTTTTCGATTAATTTTGAAAGCGCAACTAATGATAATGTTAACAACCCTGCATTAGAAATGTAAAACAAGTGGGTAAGTGTAATTTCAGATCGCACAAAGGGTTTCGTTTAACATTCCTTTCTAAACATTATACCTGAAAAGAAATATATCAATTAATTAATAGGTATATTTAAAAAAAAGGATTAAATGCAGAATATTTTTTTTCTATACACAAATTAATTTTTTGATGAAATAAAAAGTTATCGGTTGATTTTTTCGAAATTTAGATTTTTTTAAATGTAAAATGATTTTGCGTAAATATACTACTTTTCAAATCCCTACCTTATAGAGTTAAAAAAAAAAAATGAATATACCATAAAATCGCTGCCTAGCGGTTTTATCTGGCAACCCTTCCTTCTGGTAACGCTTTCGTCTGTTGCAAGTTAGCCTCGCTGCGAGGCCCCAAACTACTAAGAATCCGACGTTTTGATTGGATCGTGGCTCGGGGTGCGAAAGCAGTCAGAAAGGATATTTTCAGTTTCTGTTTATAAAAAAGAGTGAAAATTCTGGAAATTTTTAAAGAATTTTTTATTAACTAAAATAATTTTAGACTTTTTCAAAATTTTATGATTTGTCGTATATGACAGGAGGTATTCAGCTATAAGTACGCAAAATTGCAATTCTCTGACTTATACTGTTTCCGAATACAAACTTAGTGACGGACAGACAGAGGTGTGAGACGAATAGGGTTTTGTCAGATGAACGAAACCCCAAAAAGAAAAGAAAAAAGAAAAAAAAAAGAAAAGAAAAAGATGGGCGATATTCAATGCAAATTTTGCAATGATAAATTCAGAAAAAAAGCGCACAAATTAAATGTTATTTAATCTTATCTAGATCAGCGATAATATTATCATGATTTGATTTTAATTATCATGATTTGGTTTTAATTATCATGATTTCATTTTAATTATCATGATTTGATTTTAATTGTACTTATTATTTGAATACCTGTGAAAATCAGTTTACTTATCAAGTAATGACTTTTTAATGATATTTTAAACCTGAAAAAATCTAACATATGTAATGGAACTTCATTCCGAGATATTATGTAAAAATTTACGCAAGCTCGAGCTTTTAATTTAAATCTATTTTATAATTGGACAAAATGTTAACAGTATGCTTTGATTTGTATTTGACAGAAACTATCATTTAGACGCGGCCCGCGGGTCTCATGTGACCCGGTGACCTTTTATGTTCAGCTCCCAAACATTGCCGAAACGTCGGTAGAAACTCACTGTGGAGACGCGAAAAGTTTTTGGTTTCTGTTTGTTTGTTTGTTTGTCTGTTTGTCTGTTTCGCAATAACTGCCGCAAAAATCATTCAATTAGGTTGATTTTTTCTAGGTATGTTGGTGTGGTCCCCGGAATTAGCTGTATAGTTTATAGTTATGTTTGGTTTATTCGTCCGAAAAAATATTCAACATTTCTTTTTAGGTCATAATGCTTTCCTATGGGAAGTCAGACAATTTTCAAATTTTCCATTCATTGAAAAGAAAATGGCGCATTAGATTAATGTATTTAAACGGTAGGTTATATGAAGGCTAAAATTTACCAAGTGAGGTCTTAAATTATTCCAATTACATAATCATATTATAAGATTACTAATTAAAATTAAAATATAGATAAAATGCTATTTATATAAAACAGGTGCTTAAAATAGTCAGCTGTAAACGTAAGAATTAAAATTTCCTTATTGCTTTTTTATAACTGAAAAGTACTTCGTGCCAAATTTTAGGTAATTCAAATGAGGCGAATTCATTGTAAATGTTCACGTTACGCATATAGATTTCTATTGAATCGCGGATAATAGATGGGAAATAAAATTTTGATGGATAAAATATTTTACAATTTTTAAAATCAATTTTTAATGTCTTGGTTCTATGTAGTCTTGGAATGCTGTAGTTTATACTTCTGCCATATGCTCTTTTTATCTTGTTTTGAACTTACTATTGGTCATTCCTATCTAATATTGTAATGTTCCATCCGCTCTGGGGAACGGAATTTCATAAACACCTGATAGTTGATATGGCTCTATTGGGTCTATTTTCTTACAAACTACACTTTTTAATTTTATGGATGGTTTTGCGGTTTGACATATATTGAAATTGTTAAGTTTTTATTTCAATCTTTCAAAGAACTCAGGCAAATATTGTAAAGTAGATAACTTTGAATTTTGTTTTCTTTTAAGTTTTTCTTCTGCTTCTTCTCCATGCTCGTAATTACCTTATTAATAGTGCTTTCTTTATATCCGTTGGACAGGTAAGTAAATATTGCTATTTGGGTATTAGGATTACATGAAATTCTTTTCCGAACTGTTGCTTATCCTGATAAAAACCACAGTATAAAACGAAATCCAAGATGTACTATAATCATTTGCACAATCAATAGGAAATCACGAATATAAATTTAATAAAATTACGGGGTGTTGAGGGGTGTTGTGCCCCTCTGAAGGAATGTACTTTTTTATCTAAAAAAATTAAAAGAATAAGAAGTTCATCAGAATATCACTACGTAAACCATGTTTAATTTTTACGCTTCTAATTTCTAAAACATTCGATGTATTTCAAATTCCTATCAATATGTATGTAATTAAAAAATGTTAAATTTCTGATTGTAGGATTTTAAATATTACGAAAAGTGAGATTAAAAAACAATGACTTTCAGAGCTGACATTGGGGGCTCCTGATCTGCAGATTTACTAGTTAATCCATATTCAGAGATGCCAAGCTCTCACTAATCGTCCGTAATATGCCTATTAATTTGACCCAGTTTAACAACGTTTCGCACCAGAAAGCATATTTGATCAATCTTTATTTAGTTAATTTTCGATTTCCACATGAAATATATTTCATTTCATTTCTTAAAAAAAAATTCTGGTGCGAAAAATATTAAACCTGGGTTAAATTAACTCATGTATTACGGAAGATTAGTGAGAGCTTGGCACCTCTGTCCATATTTATAAAAGGGAGGAGATCTTCATCTTTATTTTATATATTTTATTGGGAAGACAAAATCTTCCTAGTTATTTATAATTTAAAAGTACGTCATTTGGTTAGTGAAAGCCTTCTTACATAGTCCTATTTGCTTGACAGAGACGTTTATACTCACAGTTTATGCACCAGTAATGAAATATTATTTCAAATTAATTCAATTTCAACTATATATTTTCTCATTTTAGAAAGATATGAAGCTTTTGTATCGAGAAAAAGTCGAATTTGTTAAATAAAATCTGATTGATTATATATATATATATATATATTTATTTATTTTTGTAACTTTAGAATTTAGAAATTTTGCAGTATTGTATTATCTTGCTTTATACTTATATAGCTGCAGCTAAGTATATTTTATCACGCTGCTTTGTTATGCTACTTTGTTACGTTTCTATTTAAACTTTTTTTTTTTTTAAACTTATTATAAAAGTATAGTATGTTGCGGTCCCGCTAACGAAGAAATTAAAGTTTGCGGTCCACAAGGGAAAAAGTGTGAGTATGGATATTAGAGGCTTTTAAAGATTAATATTAGTAGCTATATGTTAAATAACGATTTAAAGTAAAAAAATAATAATAATAAAGGGAGAGAGAGATAATAAATCTTCGGAAAGAAAAATTAATAAAATAATTCACGAACAAAAACATGTCCGTGAGTAATGCTGACGTCATCGCGACGGTAGCAACGACCTTAGCAATCAATTTCTTTTTATCGCAATTTTTTTACTACTAAACATTGCACAGTTTCAATTTTTACAACCTCGAATAGAGATCAGAATGTACTTTAAAATAATATTTTTTTCAAAACTCTAATTTTAATGATTTTTTTTAAATAATTTTTAAAATAATTTTTAAGCATGAATTTTTTAAATATCTAACTCAAAAATGAACGTCCAACACAATTGCGGAAGATTACACGTTAACACTTAAAATAATTTAAATAATTCAGGTTTATTTCCGTGTAATATTGGTCACTAAATTTCCAAATGAAATTAAACTACACAAATAAATAAATAAAGCATGCAATTAACAGACATGTAATCAATATTGGGCAAACTCACTAAAAAAAAAATCAAACTCAAATTCAACTTCTAAAAAATGAGTCAAGTTCACGCTCAAAATTCAAAATTTATTAAATGAATCCTCTCAAATTCAAACTCATTTTAAAAAAGGAGCAAAATTCACCAAAGCTTCATTTTTGAAAAAAGTATAAATAAAATAATAAAAGTAAATTAACAGAAAAATGGAAAAAAAACTAGTTTTAATAATTTTATGAACTTTTCACAGTCGTATCAAAATCTCTTTAATTAATTTGGTATCGGAACAAGATTGAAACTATGTAGGTGTAAGTTTTATGAAAATTTATGCATTAGGTCGTGAGATATAGCTAAGTTGAAAATCATGAATAATGCCGCATAGAAGCGCCACCTGTTGGGCGGTATACACCAAAACCTAATCAGAAACAACTTATGCCAATGACTAACTGAATCTGAAGTTTGATGAAAAATAGTGCATTAATTTTTGAGATAAATTCGATAAACTTCTCCTTCTTTTAAGCAGAGATTTTCTGTAAGAAAATACTGGTTCCGAAGAATTTCCTCGTCGCAAAATTCCAGGAGGCTTACGAACCCTGATATAAATCCGTCGAAAAGCGGAAGTCAAAACTTTTCATGAAACCAATACTTTCTTCTTGTAAAGATAGAAGAAAGTAAAAATTTGAGATTTAATTTAAAATTTTCTTATTGATTGAATACATTTGAAAATAAAGCTAATACTCAAATAATGAGTTAATGTTATTAAAAACTTGAAAAGATTTAAGATATAAATGTAGTTTCCAAACGGAGATATTTAAAAGAAATATAAAAAATACGCAAACTGCTTGTCAATTTAAAACTGTTTTACAGTACATAAATTATATGTTTAAAGTCATGAAAGTGCAAGTCACTAATTTTGAAATTTGCTCTAAGTGAATGGGGTGTATTTAGGCATAAACTACACTGGTGTCCAGAAATTAAGGGGCAGTGACCAATTTCAGACGTTTCGTCGACTATCTTACTGAAATTCATGAGGAAATGCCCTTGAACTTTGAGGATTTAAAGAACATGTTTATCGCGAGGACAATTAGGAGAGGGGAGGGGGGCAATAATAATTTTAATAATAAAATAATATTTTCGATCACCCAAGTAACAAAAATGCTAAAAATGGTCTGTCACTGTAGCAAATGACTATGTAGGTCCTGTTCAACATTTGTGTGTATTTTTGTGTAAGCAGAACACGTATATTCGTGAAAATGTTAACGTTTCTGTGAAAAATTCAAAAGTTTTTTTTTTTATTCTTTATTTTAGCATGCAGAGTTTTCAGCCGAATTTAACACCGCTTTCCAAAAACTTGTCAAAAAATCATGGAAACTGTGATTAAAATATTAATATATTGAAAATTTGATGAGATATAGGTATTTTTATGAAATAAATTATAACTGCGCATGTGCGAACTACAGCAAAGACTTTTTTTGTCATGATTTGATAGTCAATACTATAGGCAACTCATATAAAAATACGAGTGAAATATCGTGAAAACTCAAAAAAGATACAGCAATAATTGAAAAATTGAGGAGGAAATCCCATATAATCCTATAGGATTGAAAATTGTGCTAAAAGCGTACGAGCCCTGTAATTTTTTTTTAATTTAATTTTAAAAGTATTATTTAAACATTTTTATAAAACAGGCGTTTTCTAAATAAAAACTCAATAATATTTATTAGATATATGAAAATGTCTCAAAAATTTAAATATAAATTTTAAAAAATCGTAAACAATAATACCGGAATACATGCATAATACTTATTTTAAATAAAATTAAAATATTTAACTTACGATCTATGATACAGACAAAAAGTAGCAATAGGAAACCTTTTGTAAATAATTTAAAGAAACACTTCTACTTTACACAAGTGCGAATAGAGGGTCGAATAAAATAAAAAATATTGCTTTTGCGAAATATTGCTTTTTATCTACCCAAATCTAAAACCGAAACTTGTAATAAGTTTCAGTTTTAATTTTGTGCCCGTTCATAGATATTAATAGCTATGATATCTAGATATTTTTAATAACAGACTTTGACCGGAGTCGTTTTTAGTTTATGTTTATTCCGCCTGTATGACATTTCAGTATGATTTCCGTTTTGGTTTTTTGTTATTATCTGGTGGTTATCTCTTAACCTGTTATCCGGGGAATAAACTTTTGTTCAATTCGTTTCATAATACGGACTTTTTTCTTCATAATGATAAGTAATATCATCTGGGCCTGATTAGCAACGGGGCACACTTCCACCACTGAAAAATAATAGAAATTCTTCTTATTTTCATGGCAGTAATTTTGCATTAATAGTGCGTTTTAATAAGATGAGAATTTCTGTTAAATTTTACTGGTGGAGCAGTTTAAAATATTATGGCAAACTTCCACGACAAAAAATATCAATAGGGCATTTTAATAAGATGGAAATTTCGATTAAATTTTACTGGTGCGAGTATTTAAAATATAACGGCAAATTTCTACGACGAAAAATGTCGTCATGGCCATTGCAGTAGTAGTTCATCGCCCCCTGAATACCATGCCTGCGCGCTGATAAAAATGGCGGCTATCGCAAGCGGATTTTTTTTTTCGCCATTTGAACAGTCCCTCGAACTTTAACACTAATAATTTCTAAAAGTTTTCTTTGCCTTGTTTTTCTGAAGCCAAATCTAATGCAAATTTATTTCTTAATTTTTTTCAAAAAAAGAAATTTTTTTAATAATTTTTATAACTTAAATAAAAATAGTATAAATACACTTTACTTTATTATTTAAGAATATTGTTTTTACAATAGATTTTTAGCCATTCTGAGACAATAATCAATAATAGTTCAAGATGTAATTCATTTATCGGAAAGTGAAAACAAAACTGTTCAATAATAAATCACTACAATAATCATTCCTACAAGTATTATGATTTATGTTTATAAGTAAATCAGAAAGTTCAACGGGATTTTTTTTTTTTTTTTTTTTTTTTTTTTTTTTTGTGCTGCGTTTATAACTCGTCCTGAGCAAGTCAGTGTAAGATGGACACCAATCATGCGTCTTCCCATTCTTCTCCAATCATTTTGTGGTCATCCACACAAAAAGGGGAGTTTCAACTAAAACAAAAGAAATGGCCGTTTTTTTTTGTTGCTCCCGCTCTTGATCTCTGACCTCTGATTGGTTCATCAAACTACATTTGCAGTGGGTGGTGTCTCTTATGTGATGAAGCACTCCCTTTCATCTTTTACGACTTTCTTAGAAGGTCGAAAGGTCAGAGGTCCATTTTTTTTTTTTTTTTTTTTTTTTTTTTTTGTTAAAGATCCCCTTATCTTTTATAGATGACCACAAAATGAATCGAGAAGAATGAGAAGACACATGATTCATGCCCATCTTAGACTGACTTACTCAATATGCGTTATAAACGCATCTTTAAACCACTTCTCAAAAAAAAAAAAAAAAAAAAATCCCGTTGAACTTTCTGATTATTTTATAACTACTTTTTGGAATGATTATTGTAGTGATTTGTTATTAAACAGTTTGATTTTGATTTTTCGTTTTCCGATAAATGAATTACATCTTGAGCTATAAGTGATTACTGTCCCAGAATAGCTAAAAATCTATTGTAAAAACAATATTTTTAAATAATAAAGCAAACTGTATTTATACTATTTATATTTAAGTTATAAAAATAATTACAAAAAAAATCCGTTTTAGCAAAAAATGAAGAAAAAAAAATACATCATGAAATCAACATGAATTTATATTATGAAGGCTGCGATAGACCCAAGATTTTTTTTTAATTTTATCAAGTTTTATGATAAGCTGTTTTTATGTGCCGTAACATTTTATTTTTTTAGGTGCATTCTTAATTATATAAATGCACATTACCTATAGTCGTCGTCTGGTCCGTCCGTCTGTCCGCATATAACAGCACAAAAACTACCCAGCCGAATGGTTTGAAATTTAATAAATATAATCTTTGAAGAATTTTGTCAGGGCATTTAAAATTTTACGACAATTGAAGCAAAACATAAAAAGATATAAATCCCTTAACCCCTTCGACCCTGACGTCCTACTAATAGGACATATATTTTATTGAGTATTATTTTGTCTTAAACATTATTTTTATTAATTCCAGCGCCTAATAGTGATAGTATGAATCTCTACATTTCCTATTATGACTTCACTTATGTTTAGCATTTAGTAATAATAATAATAATAATAATTTTCATAATTATTAGCAAGCCATTGGCATTTCTTTTAATTAAAACATACGTTTCACTCTTTAAATTAAAATTTGGGAATCCTTTTCCGAATTGTTAATTTGTGATAAAAGATAAAAAATATTACTAAATTTTTATGCTTGTTTAATTTAATTGTACTACGACATTTTCCAAACCTCTTCAAAAACCTTTCAAACCTCTGCAACCTTCTTCCTTAGTGTTACATGAAAAACACGCAAAATAACTACATTTGTGAGGTTTTGGTAAAGAACGCATTCGTTAACTTTCATTAAACCTAACTTCTGTGATTCCGATAGCTATTTTTAATTTTGTGAGCATAACAGTAATTTTTTCCCAAAATTGAAAAAAAAATCAGGGCCGAAGGGGTTAAGCACCACGACGTACCTGTGTACGTCATGAAAACCTCTATCTGAAATACCAGGCCGTATATGCGTACGTCGAGGTTGCCAGTTTGGCCTGTTTTTAAATTTTGAATTCACACCAGAAAGTTATAGTAGTAATTTGTATTTTGTATAATGACAGACTTTTCGTGATTGCGTACATTGAAATTATTCTTTTAGAATTTCCGGTATTAATTTTGTATTTTTGCTTTTTTTTTTGTACTCTGAGGAAAACATAGCTGGTATTCAGCATACTATCACTAAATTGAATATGGTGCTTAAGGGGTTAATAAAAGTTTTCTTCATTATATTAAATCCTATCATATGTAATTAATTCAATGATACCCCATGATAGGTAATGATTCTATTTTGCCATGGTGATTACGTTCTATTTAAGATGGAGTCATATTATTTCCGTATTAATGAATTTAAAATCCGAATTTGTATACTAAAATTGTTTAATTATACCAATCATATAATCTACCGACAGTTTTTTGGATAGATGTAAATAAGAGAAATAGATATTACATGGAAAAATGAGTCGAAATATGCATTTCAAGTTCTGAAAATTTCAAAGCTAAGCTTAAGTTTCCCTTTCGAATTTTCAGTAAATCTCAACAAAAGATAAAATGTTGCCAACTTAAAATGTACTTATTTTATTACCGAAATGAATCATATCATAATTACAGACGATAGCATTTTTCAGTGAGATAATAATCATGATTTTTTTACATTGTCTTGTATTGGATATTTGCGCATAGCATAATTTTAATGTAACAGAATTGTAATCAATTACTTGTAAAAGTATATTGAAACTTAATTTCATAAAATAAAATTAATATCTATAATATGAAAATCTGCACATAAAATAAAGTTTGCATTCAGGCATTTTTGTATAAGAGTGCAACAGCTATTACACCAAGATCTGAATATTTATGAAACTAGTTGTAGTACGAACGCACCTCGTTTGTCACGTTTGACGTACAATTTCCAACTTGTTTGAATTCACTTAACGCAGCACATATGGTATTTTGTGAAGGTAAAGGAACAAACATGTTTAATTCTTTGACAGTTTAACATATACAACAATACTAATATAGACAAAATAATAAAACTGTCAAATAAGACCTTTTTTATGCGATAAAAAAATAAAAAGTATTTGATTATAAAGACACTTTTATATTTTGTAAATTTATGGGAAAAATGATAAAACATAATATATAAAAGAACATGAACAACGAATGTTTGTCTGGAAAATATATAATTTTCTAAATATATTAATAACTTAGATAATATTCTCCCTTTTCGCTAAATATCAATGCTAAAAAAATTTTGCTTAAATAATAATGTGTGCTTATTTCATTTTTTAAAACTTTATTAAAAATAAAGTTTAAATAAATTATTAAAAATACTGAGCAGGGTTCGTACTCCTTTATCACAATTTTTTAATAGAATTTTTATATTTAATATTTAAATAGCGGAAATTATGAACTTCTCGTTTAATTGCAGGATTTCTAATACTTTTTTGCATTTAAATAAGGCGAAAAATTCTTTTTAAAAATTGTTGTAAATACGTACGAACCCTGTTGAAGGATTTTTTAAAGTTTTGTATTTTGTAATGAATATGAAATAAAAATATGAAAGCTTTCTATAAACACCAATAAGATTTTGTGTTTGTATAAATTTATTGAAAAAAAAAAAACTTATGCTGGGCTTTTAACACTAGAACGACCATGAGCGGTCATTTTGACCGCTACCAAATGAATATATTCCGAACAAGAATTTTCTTTTTAAAATAAATTAAATATAAATCTCTCAGAAATATGTTAAATGAATAAGTTAAACAGTTTTAAATAAAAATTTTGGTGTGAATTAATTTTATAAAACTTGAGTAAAATTTCCGGTCGTTCTAGTGTTAAATGGTCCTCAACTGAATACCAATACAGGGCTCCCAAATGGTCCGCTTTTTAAATACCGGTATTTTCTTTTAAAAAAATTAATTTTATATTTTTCTTGCAAATTTGGCAGAATCCACCGTCGGAGATAAATTTTTGCAGAAACGTTGTAGAAACCTACCATGAAATGTTCTGTTAAAAATTATTGGTATCCAGTTGGCGGACCATTTGGGAGACCTGCAATATTTTTAACAGAAAATTTCATGGTAGTTTTCTACAACATTTCCGCAAAAGGATACTTCCGACGCTGGTTTCTGCAAAATTTGCAAGGAAAATCTAAAAAATAAAAATTTTCTAATTGAATACCAGTATTCAAAAAGCAGACAATTTGGAAGACCTGCTTATGTCGCCTAATTTTCTAACACATATTGTCACACTTGCTAATCTTTTGATTTTTTAAAGTGAAATAATCCCACTTCGACACAGTAAATTGAAATAATAAATGTAATCATATAAGTACCACATACAAATAAGACATATGTAGTGAATGTAAATTCTTTTAAATACATCTTCTGGTTTCATGTATGTCTTTTCTCCTTCTGTAAACAATAGAGATGCAAAGCATGCATAGACTCCCGACTTCACGGGGACAAAATATGCAATCAAGCATACTTCTACACTACTAATTTAAAGAGAAAATTGTCCTATTTAATTACTGTGATTAAATAAGACAAATATAACATTTAAAAATTTGTGGTGGAAGTTTGCCCAATAGCTCCAGGCAATTCTTCTTCACCGAAAATTCTTCTTCAGTGAGACAAAGACCAAAGCACAGCGTGCTAGAAAAGCAAAACTGGGCAAAACGACAGAGGGACAGTAGCTTATATACCTGATGTGGGTAGAGAACGCACCAAAAGCAACCAATGAGAAGAAAGCAGCATGAGACAACTGAGTGGACAAATAGAGACAAAAATCCTAGTACTCCTGAACAGTGCTTCACTGTTGGACGTTCGTACCGGGGATCCATTCTGGACGAATATAACGTCGTATTAGTCGTCCAAATGCCATCAGAATGGATCCCCGGTACCAACGTCCGACAGTGAATCACAGAAACGGATCATTAATGGTTCATAATAATGGTTCATTCGGGACACGGAAGCATTCTTCAAAGGCTAAACTCCTTCAGGATCTTCAGTCGGAATGGGCGAAAATCATTAGGTCCATCTTTAGAAAACCTTGTTAATTCCGTGCTCAGACGATGTGCCGCAGTCCTCAAAGCAAAAGCATATGCAACTAAATATTAAATATTGCTGTATTTCGTTACATTAAGACGCTTAATTTCAATAAAAGTTTAGAAAAACTGAATCGTCTCAAAACTTTTGTTTAGGTAATGTTGCAAATTTCTGAATTATTTTTAATTCATGCATATGTCACAATTGTTCTAATGTTGCATTTTGTTGAGCTTTAAAAGGGGTGCAAATTACTATTTTACATCATTCAGAAATTTTGCTTATAGAAAAAGTTAGGACAGAAAAACATATCGTCTCAAAACTTTTACGAGCTACTGTATATATAAAAGAACACAAATAATTAATAATTTTCGGAAGCATACGTAATTTTCTGAAAATTTTAATGCCTGTTAGATAATAGCGATCCTTTTCGATAAAAATCTGTTATAAAAAAAAAAAAAAACATTATTTTTAATAAATAAGAATTAAAAATATGGAAGCTTTCAATGAACACCAGTAAATTTTTACTGTAAATTATTTTTACCTAAAATATCCCTTTCTTGTTTTATAATACAGTAAACGTAAAACATAAGGCACTTTTATAAAATGAAGGAACGATAGGATTAATTCTTTAGTAGTTTAACGCACTACTGCAATACTAAAATAGACCAAATAAGGAAAATTGTCTGGTAAAAATTTTCAATGCGATAAATAAATAAATAAAAATCATGAAATAAAGATTTTTTTCTTTCATTTTTAAAAGTTCAGGAAAAGTTAAAAAAATATCTAAAACAACGTAAACAATTAATGATTTTGCGAAAACGTTAATGACTGTTATATACTATCTTTTCTTTTTATTTAAAATCTACTTTAAAAATAATATTTAAAAAAATATTAATAAAGTGTATTTTAAAATTTTTATCCAATTTATTTTAAAAAGATTTTTTTTGGTTTTTGCGAAAATTGAAGAACAATTTTGCAGTTAGTAGTCAATACGATTGGATAATGGGAAAACAGCCAATAAAACCACTAATAAACACTTTGTTGACAGCAATTTAAACGGATGATTTTCGTCTTTTAACGGGGTAATAAATAAATTAGAATTTCGTTTTTTTTTTCGTTTTTCTTTGTTTTTTTTTTTTTTTGTTTTTTTTTTGGGGGGGGGGGGTGATTAACGATGTAAATTGTAAACAAAATCAAATCATAAAACTTCTCATAAAGTAAAAAAAAAAAAAAAATAATAATAATGTGGGGTAATTTAACCCTTCTTTGCATGAGTTTTTCTTTTACAATTGTGTTTTTTTATACATATATTAAATATTAGACACCAGAAATGTTAAGATAGATTTTTAACTTTGTTCAGTAAAATAGTTCACGGGAAATTTACTCGATTAATATTTCTATATAAATATAGTGGTGGCGAAGAAGTTGGTTTATTTATTAAAAGTTAAATAAAAAGTGATGGAAATTTCCATCACTATGCAATTAAGGGTTAAAATCGTTATAGCTATATTTATTATTCGTCGATTATTATTATTTTTTTAATTTAACCTCTTAATTCTCGCGCCCGTGATATTCACGGGCTGTGTAGGATACTTTTTAAAAATTCAGATTGTTTGAAAAAAAAGAAGTAGAATACACTTCTCCGGCGCGACTTTTAAAGGGTTAATTAAGCAGAAATATATAAGTTTAAATTACGATTCAGCATTTATAAAATATTAATTTAAAAAAAATAATAAAAATATTTAATTTAAAATTTAAAAAAAAATATGTAACTTATTTTTAAAAAATCATATTTTCAAAAGTAAATATTTTTTTCCTAATTTTCTGTACATGATTTAAACGTCATTTTAAGCGGTAAAAAACAGAGAATTTTGTAATAGAATAAAATTTGAAGATTTTTGTGTTCTGAACCCCCTTAAACAGGAAGCCCCGCCTATGGGCGTTACACTTGAATGTCACATTATTATTATTTTTTTTTAAAGGATTTTTTCACTTTGTGTTTATATTATAAATGAATGTATAAAATAATGTTATTGTCTCTAATCGAACTATTTATATGCATAGTACTCTAATCGGAAAAATACGATTTTTGTGTATGTTTTTTGAGAGATATTGTAACATATAAAAAGCAAAAGTACCGTCCATGCCGGAATTACAGATGTCAAAAGACGCAAATTCACGTCTCCCGTCCTCAATGGGTTAATAATAATAGTATTAATAATATTTTAAATGTGTAATGCAGAGCCATTTAAGAAAAAAAAAATAGATATACCGTATATACTCGTGTATAAGCCGACCCTAAATTCGAGATGAAAACAAGTTTAATACCAGTAATTCAGAATGGTTTTTCATACGCTTTATTTTGTCTAATTTTATTGTACATTATTAAGGCGAAGAAAACTATGGTAAAATATTGGTATTAAGCCTGTTTTCATCTCGAATTTAGGGGTCGGCTTATACACGAGTATATACGGTATAAATGGTTTAAAAAAATATAATAAACTTTTGCTGTTTTATTATCACTCGCTCAAAATCAAACTGCACAGGATCGTTGTGCGCAATTTTTTAAGAATATGATACAAAATTCAATACAATCTGCAAAATAAAACAACAGAGAGATTGACTGAGATACATATTTAAAACCAGATTTAAAAACCGAACCTTTTTCTTTTTAAAACCTGTCAGAAAAAACAACTCACTAGAAAACTCTGATATACAGCCAGTACTAGCCAATAAGAAGAACCGAAATAAAACTTTATGTTGGGAATAAGTTCAAGGTTATTGACACCTGATAACTGAGTTTCGGTTTGATATTTGTGAGCATTGTATTGTAACTCATGCTGTATTGCATCAGGATTTTATCACTATTTCCGATAAATGGTTTTTTTCTATTGTCTCTTTTAAAAATACATATTGTACCTAAACTGCACTTTTCAGCAAATTTATATGTCTGTACTTTGGTAGAAAAAATGCTAATATCAGTTTTGATATTTTGAAAAAAAAAAAAAGCTGATTTAGTGTTTTCTATTAGTTAAAAATTTATTTATTACAAAAAAAATATTTTCTGTAATAATTGCAAAATAATTCAAATAATTCAAATTCAAAATAAGTCTTGCAAAATAAATTAAAGGTAGAAAAATGGCATTTATTTCTGTTATATCTATGAATATTGTGAAGGTGTTCGTGCTCATATAAAAAATAATGGTGATTTCAAAAAGGGTAATTATTAAAGAACGACAATATTATGGAATATTATAAAAGGAGGATATTGGAATTTTTTTTCTGTTATGAAGCGATCGGTGGTAAAAACCTATGAGTATTGTAAAGCGATTAGTGATTAAAATAAATAAATAAATAATGGTTCCTATTTTTTTTTAAAATGTGATTATTGAAAAATGGTGATTAAAAAAACGTCCTCATCGATTCCGAAAAAATACTATAATAATAATATATAAAAATAAACAACTAAAATTGTCTTCGCGAAAAAAAAAATAAATAAATAAAAACCTGAAAATTTCAATCGTGCCTCATAAACAGTCCTTTAATAAACGGAACACATTAGCATTTTCATTTCTATTGTACCAATAATTATTGTAAAGTGATTGGTGATCACTGAAATAAAATAATTGTGATTGTAATATGCGGTGATTACTGAAGAACGGTAATATTACGAATTGTTAGCATGGAGAGGACACTGGCAATTTTTTTTCTGTATTGTAAAGAGATTAGTGAAAAAAAAAATAACAATGGTTATTATAAAACTAAAACGGTAATTTTTGAAGAATGGTGATTAAAATATTGTCCTCACCGATTCAGAAAAATAACATTAGAAAAATAAACAATTAAAAATGTCTTCGCGAAAAATAAAAAATAAAACACTAACTTGAAAATTTCGATTGTGTCCCATTAATCGCCATGTAATACAGGGAGGACATTCGCATTTTTTCCCCCTATCATTACCTGTGATTATTGTAAAGTGGGTGGTGATCAAAGAAAAAATATAACGATGATTATAAACAATAACGAAAAATCATGCGTCAAGCATAGATTATGTAGCACTTTCCAACGCTTCCAAAATAATTTTACAAAACATACCGTTTAATAAGCTAAAAGATAACATCTAAGTAAACAATTTGGAAAACGCATAACATATTTAAAAACATAATTTCAGGAATTTCCAACAGATACAATATTCGGAAAAATATCCGAATACTTTTATTCAGCCTTGTATATGATCTATAGATTTGTATATGCTAGGATGCTAAATTTTAGTTTAGTTAGGAAACGCGTGGCACAGTTTAAAATTATCTTTCTGGAGTTTCTGTCAATAAACGGAAATGTGTTCGCGAACTTTTGTGCTGCCCTGTATAGGATCTACAGAATTTATACACACCACGTAATAGACAAAAAGCGAGTTAAAATTAAAATCGCGTTTAGTAACTTAAAACGCACTTCCAGGAATTAGTGTTAACAGACAGTAGAGAATTCTTTTGTGTGTCCCTGTAAATGAACGATGACTGCTATACACACACTATTCTGTAGTAAGCCTCTTGTAATGCACCTTAGATATATATATATATAAATTTCAATGCGTTTAAAATAGTGAAACATTATTTAAATAAACCGCAGACGATTTTTCTCCATAGACGTCATGTAACGGAATTCTTTTGACTGTCCCTGTAAAGTAACTATAAGTGCTATGCACACCCTATTCCATATTAAGCTTCTTCTAATGCACCTTAGTGATATATATAAATTTCAATGCGTTTAAAATACTGAAACATTATTTAAATAAACCGCAAATGATTTTTCCCCATAGACCGCAATGTAACGGAATTCTTTTGAGTGTCCCTGTAATAAAACTGTAAGTGCTACACACTTCCGTTGAAATAGGGAACATGCTATAGATAACGACAATAACATATAAAAATTTCAGAGCAATCCGAGCATATTTACGGGAGTTAGAGCACGGACAGACGGCCAGACGGCAGACGGCCATACGGCCAGACAAACCGAAGTCATAAGCACTTTTCAACTAGGTTGGAAAGTGCTAAAAAACGGTAACATTACGGAAAGAGATTGTCTTTTTCCCTCTTTTATACCTGTGAGTACCGTGAATGGTAAAAAATTGGTTATTACAAAAAGCGATGATTATTGTAGAAATGTGATTCAAAAATTGACATCACTGATTCGGAAAAATAAACAATAAAAATGTCTTCGTGAAATAAAAAATATAACCAGAAAATTTCGATCATGCCCTATAATCGTCATTTAGTGAGGAGAGGACATCGTCTGTTTTCAGTAGCGTACCGTTTCATTTCCATGCTACACCAAAATAGGATGTTAAAATTGAAAGCTCCAAAAAATAGAAAACGAATCTTTCATACAATTATATATAGAAGCAGGGGCCCCGGGGATTGCGTCACTGCACTAGCAATTTTTAGTTGCGTTCGTAATTATATAAATACGTAGCACCTATAGGTCGTCTGGTTCGTCCGTCTGTCCGCATACAAAAGCGCAAAACTACCAAATCGAATGGTTTGAAATTTAATATATATATAATCGTTGCAGAATTTTGTCGAGTCATTTCAAATTTTATGAAAATCGATTCAAAACTTAAAAGATATTAATAAAAGTTTTCTTCATTTTAATAAATCCTATTATACTTAATTAATTCAATGATATCCCATGATAGGTAATGATTCTAGGTTGTCATGGTGATTACGTCCTATTTAAGATGGAGCCCTATTATTTCTGTATTACTGAATTTAAAAACCGAATTTGTATACTAAAATTGTTTAATTATAGCAATCCTATAAACTACCCACAGTTTTTTGGTTAGATATTTCCGGAGATATACAGGGTGTCCGAAAAGTCTGGAAACGGTCAAATAACTCGACAAATATGCATCGGATTGAAAAACGCCAAAATGCATGTTCAATATTTTTGAAAAATCTATTTAGGGATATAAAAGTTGCACCCCCAACTTTGCCCCCCCCCCCCTGGTGTAAAGGGGGGCAATTTTGAAACCTTAAATGATGACCCCCATTTTTTATTGCAGATTCGGATTCTACGGAAAAAAATACATAACTTTTGTATTGAACATTTTCTTCGAAACATTGTAGATGGTGCTGTAATCGAGTGCAATGCTGTGAGAATCGTTACCATTGCAATGTCGGGAAACGCTCGAATAACTCGAGAAATATACATCGTCTTGAAAAATAGAAAAATGCATGTTCAATATTTTTCAAAAATCTATTTAGTGATATCAAAGTTGCCATATTTTTCTATGTAGATGTGAGTCGTTAAGCGGAATTGCGTAAAGTAATGCACGCAGCGCCACGGCGCATATTCCGAGACAGTTCCCTCCATACATCTTATTTGTTGCAAATTTTGTTTATTTTTTGAATTTTTAGATACTTTTTCTTTTAGCCCCTTGAGGGGCACCGGTATATAATATATACCACTTTTTAATATATAACTTTGCCACCAGTATTATTAAATAAAAATATTTATTATTGTTTTTTGCAGATTAAAAAGGTAAAAATTCATTATTTAAATTTACTGGTGTCAAAACATCGCAAAATGTAGCATTTGTCGACCACGTGCTTGCCCTCCAAGGGGTTAACCGTTTTAATGCTAAAAATTCGGCCTATAATCCGCGGATCAAACAATTGTGTTTTATTAACCCAGAAATTTTATTTTATAAAATGTAACTCACTGGATCGCTGTAAATGCTTCAACTGTTGAATAAAAATTAAATGACTTCAATTATTGAGTAACGCGGGGGTTGCGGGGGGAAATGTTGGTGGGAAGTTAAAAATTTGGATTCAGCTACCCAATAAATATAAAGTAAGCCTTTTTCCAGAACTACCATGAATTTTGCTCGGTAGACCCCTTATGCGGTCTCTATTGCCTGGACTACGTTGTATGTTTTTTTAAATTTTCCAATTGAATATATCATTTCCCTGTATGAAAATATGAAATTTCGATACTTTTCTGTTTGCGCGGTACCAATTGTTATAAAGAATTTAACAAAATTAGAATGAGTCTTATTATAGAAATTTTATTAAGACAACACATAAATATTGGGTTGTTCGGAAAATTTCCTTCTGGTTGGGAAAACCTGTTTGTACCGGAAAATTTTAACCGTCAATTATTAGACGTTAAATATCTGAATTAACGTCGAATACTTAAATGATAGAACTTTCCTGGACGAACCAACTTTTGCAAACTGAAAGAACTTACCAATAACACAATAAAAATACTTAATAAAAGTCGAGAGGCATGGAATTGTAAATATCTTTCAGATTTTCTGAAACCATTTCAATTTTGGGATGTAAGCGAAGTCTTTGGGTTTCAAGTGCGCTCAGCGTTCATACATTTGTCAGTGATCGCAGCTTTAACGAGTTTCGTGCATTTTAGAGATTGCTGCACAGCGAGTTTGCTGCATTCAGTGATGTTTTTTTTGTTTTTACGTACGCGCAGAGATCATACATGTGATAGTGACAGCATTTTTAACGAGTTTCGTACATTTTAGAGTTTACTGCACATCAAGTTTGCTGCATCCAGTGATTTTTTTTTGCCACTTTTCTGTTAGCGCTTTGACTGGCGCCACGCTAACAGAAAGTACCGAAATTTCTTAAGAATATTCTGATAGTGTTGGAAAATGTTTCATAATCTATGCGTAATGCATGATTTGACGTTCTTATTTTTATAATTTATTTTAGCGTTTTTACATGGTACACTTTAACTTAAACTATTAACTCGAACTATAACGTTTTCTGTTTTCATTCCATTTTAAAATTAAAGAGGAAGTGCATTTGGACTATATTTTAAACAAGTGGGTAAGTGTGATCGAAGATCGCTCAAAGGGTTTCTTTTATTATTCCTTTCAAAACACTTTATCCTTTTTTTTTTATAAATTAAAATAAATTTCATTTAGAAAAAAAAATCATGTTTTTTATAAAGTAAAAAACTACCGGTCTTTCTTTTCTTTTTTCCGAATATCTAAACCAGCCCGATAGCGGACGAAGCCCGCTATTATATTCTGTCATAATAATATCGGTCATGCGGACTAAATGCGATATTAAAAAAAATAATTTCAAAATTAAACATGTTGTACGCCTTCAAAATGTTAAAATATGCGAATATTTCCATAATAGGATTTTTATCATGATTCTCAATTGATTTGATGCAGTTTTATCATGATTCTCAAACTCATATAGTTACTATTCTCTGTTACTCATATTGATACTCGCTTTATATTATTCTCAAACATTTGAAAAATTCGTTAAACTTCCCATATGATGTCCGATTTTCTTTTTAATTCTCTAATGAAGTGATATTAATCTGCTTTGGTACATACACATAACCATACTCCTTGTATTATTGAGAAATCTTTGAAAATTTCCGTTTTATTACCGCTATGACGTCAATCATTTTTATTTCATATTGATATTTTTTTTTCAAATGGTGAAACTTTTTATTTCATTTTCATTTTTCACGTGGAAATCATTCAATAGAAAATTAATTATTGTAGAAAGAATTTCATTGTGGATTTTAAATTTTTGGCAACTGTTTTAACGAAAAATGTTTAAATTTAATAGAAAAATTCTGTTACAATTTTCGTATTTTATCTCTATTTATTAAAATAATACGATTTTTTCAAATTTTAATATTTGAGCTTCATAGCTGGTATTCAGCTAGATATACACAAAGTTTCAACTCTGTAAGTTACTTAGTTTCTCAGAATGGCTCTGTGACGGACAGACAACGGAGCGGGAGTGAAAGGGTTTTGTGAGATGAACGGAACCCTAATATTTACGAGACTTTTTTTGGTATATAAACTAGGGATGCACCAAATAGTGATTTTGGCTGACCACCGAATACCTAATATTCGGCCCACAGTTAAAGCGAATACCGAATATCCGGCTAGCCGAATAGTAACAGTGAGGCAGAATACCGAATATTCGTTAATATTCGGCTGGCCGAGTATTTTGCTATTTCAGAATTTAAAAGTATGCAAAGTTAAATTATTAAACAATTTTACATAATATTTAACATAGATAGTACCATTTTAGGAGCAAGACCTTTTTACAAGAAACCTTTACATTAAAAGAAAATTGTACTTTGAGTTACAACTTAAAAAGAGGATAGTCTTAAAACTTTTTTAATTAATAAAACTTTAAACTTCGTAGCTTCTTCTGTGAAGTAAAATAAATTTATAAAATGTTCTTATATTTTAAAACAAATACTTTAAAATCAAAGAAAAATTTTGAATGAATTAGAAGAAATATTTTACAGTGATATAGCTGTGTTTATTTGTCAGGAAAGGGCTAAAATGATATAATAAAATATATTAAACTACGATTATATTATGACTACAATAAAATATATTAAAATGATTGCAAATCAGCAAGAATAGCTTTCCAGCTACTTTTGATTTCGCAAAGAAGTTTTTAAATGAACCAGAGAGAAGGCGTCCGGAATGGCCGATCATATTCAGATGTTGTAAACATACAGGATGTTCACACATCTTTGAACAAACTTTCTGGATAGATAATATGGTCAAGACAAACATATTTTGAGCAAGAAACATCTCAGTCCACTTATTCCATCAAAAATACAATACATTCAGTCAAAAACACAGGGTGTGTCACTGCAAGCTGAAACTGATATTTCGTTCACAACTTTAACCACAATGAAGAAAAAATTTACGATATTTGCATTGTATTAAGTTTGCTTGTAGAAAATATGATGATACTGGAAGTGGCTGAATTTTGGCCAGTGGCACAGTATAAGTAGAACTGTTAGCTGCACTCTGAATAAAGGAATATCTAGCTCAATGTTGTTTAGATATGAATGGTGGCAATTTCCGTACTTCTCATGATTCACAGAAATCAAAGTAACTATGTTCAATATCTACAATATTATTAAAGTAACAATTAACAAATGAAAATTCAAATTTGACCTGGAGTAAGATGCATTTTATTTTTGATTGAATAAGTGTGTTGTGATCCTGGTTTCCTGGACAAAAATTATCTGTCTTGATGTCTATTATCACCTGTGAAAGTTTTTTCCATTTTGTTTAGAAACATGATGTTTGCGAAAAAGCAAGAAACAGATTATTTACTAGACAATATTGAGGAACTTGCATTTACTTGTGCATCATTAATTCCTATGAAGGTCATCATTAATGGTTAATTTTCTTAAGTGACACTTTTCAAACAGCAAATAATTAATGTAAAAGCATTCTGTTTCATCGAAATGTGATTCTATTTCCATTATTTTTAATATCTGTATTAATTGACAGTTAAAATTATAAATTGTGGGTTTTTAAAAATATTTAAAAAAAAGTTTTTTCAAGTATTCGGATTCGGCAGGCCGAATAGTTAGATAGAATTAATAAAATTAACTAATATAGATAAATAAAAGAAACAAAAATAACTTTTATTTAGAATTTATTTTCACTTAACATTGTAATATTTTTTATATTTCTTTATCTTAATATTGATTTAATTAATATTTAATTAATATTAATAATTGATTTTAAAAATTGCGTATAAATACTAAAGCTATACAAATAATGAATGAAAGAATGCACTTTAAAATGAATTTTGACCGTACTCTATCTTTATAAACCACATAAGAGTTTTTATACATTATACTTTAACCCTTTATATCCTGAATTAATTTTCCAGCTACTTTTTAGATGCTCTGAATCATCGATTATTCCCCCAGTTACTTTTTTTTGTAAAGTTTTCCTTATCTAATCATAGCATTTTTGCGATTCAATTAGGTGAAATTTTCTCATTTGAAAAACCGGTGGTAACAGATTAAAAATTCTGTAAAAGACGCTTGTCGCGAAGGGGTTAAAGTGGTACTTATAAGTACCGTCAGGATAAAAAGGGTTAATTAAAAATTTTAACGATATCTAAACATAAGTTTTATTTATATTCCATTTCAAAAGTAACAGTGAAATGCATTTGTCTTACATGTTAAAAAAAAGTAAATAATAATAATAATAATAATAATAATAATAATAATAAACTTTTGTTATTCAAACAAAATTTTTGTGTTATTGTTTTATTGACAAAGTTATTTAATTACAATTGAAAAGTAATGTTTTTTCGCATTTAATTAGGAAAATACAAACTTTTTAAAATTTACATTACGTTTTAAAATTAAACATGAAGGGCATTTGTCTTGTATTACAAAAATAAATAAAAATTACTGTTTGTTACATACAGAAATTTTTTGTATTATTGTTTTATTGATAAAACCTTTCATTACTATTAAAGAAAAAATGCTGTTTCTATGCGTTTACTTTGGAAAAAGATAAACATTTTCGTTTTGCAGACAACAAATATAAATTCGCTATTAAAAGGAATATTTTTAAGACTAGAACTACCACGAGCCGTCATTTTGACGGTTACCAAATGAATATATTCCGATTAGAATCAGAAATTTCTTTTAAAAATAAATTAAATATAAAACTCGCAGAAATAGTTAAATGCGTAAGTTAAGTAGTTTTAAATAAAATTTCTGGTGTGAAATAGTTTTAAGAAACTTGGGTAAAATTTTCGGTAGTTCTAGTGTTAAATCAAATCACTTAGGAAATTCCCGAAATATTCTTTGCATCAGAATACAGTTGTTTGTAACTAAAAAAATTAACCTGTAAATATGTCTATAACTTAGTATTTTAAGAAAGTGTTTTTTTTCAACGTATATGTAAAAAATGACGGAATAAAACTAAGTAGCAGAGATAAGTGGAAGAAAAGAAATATCAACTTTAACACAAAACTACCATGAGCCGGTATTTTACGGTTACTAAATGAATATATTCTGATTCGAACCAGAAATTTTTTTTTTAAATAAATTAAATATAGAACTCACAGAAATACGTTGAATGAATAAATTAAGTTAGTTTGAAATAAAATTTCTGGTGTGAAATAGTTTAAAAAAAACTTGAGTAAAATTTTCGGTAGTTCTAGTGTTAATTTATAAATATAAACTTTCTGGTGACATAGCAGCATTTTCACATATTTTTCTTTCTTTTGATAGGTAATCGTGTTTTTAATAATTAGAATGATTACTATACGTACAAATTGTACTATATGATGTCAACAGATTGTTGGAATGAATTATGTTGGCTTGAGTCTTCCAAGATAGCTTAGTGGTTAGAGCGTTGGGGTTGTAGTCCAGAGGTCCTAGTTTTGACTCATAGTCCAGATATTTCAAACTCAGATGTCATTAAAATAAATTCTCTCTATATACCGCCTTCACTCTAATCGGAGATGAGCTTTTCTTTCCAAAATCGAATATTTTTAAATTGGTGCGTCTTGAAATCGAGTACAATTTATAATACTGAAAACAAGATAAAATCTCCCTATGTATCGCCGTTACTCGAATCTAAGACGCGCTTTTTATCTCCAAAATCGAATTCATTTGATTTGGTGCGTCTTGAAATCGAGCACAACTTATATTACTTAAAAGCAATATAAAATCTTTCTATGTACCACCTGTACTCGAATCTAAGAAGAGCTTTTTCTGTTCAAAATCGAGTTTATTTAATTTGCGTCTTACAATCGAGTACAACTTATAATACTGAAAAACGAGATAAATTATTTCTATGTACTGCCTTTACTCGAATCTAAGATCTAATCTCCTTAAAATCGAATTTATTTAATTTGGTGCGTCTTGCAATCGAGTACAACTTGTAGTACTGAAAAACAAGATAAAATGTTTCCATGTACCGCCTTTATTCAAATTTAAAATAGGCTTTTTCTGTTCAAAATTGCATTTATTTGATTTGGGGCGTCTTGTAATAGAGTTCAACTTATAATACTGAAAAACAAAATAAAACCTTTCTATGTACCACCTTTACTCGAATCTAAGTCGGGATTTTTATCTTCAAAATTGAATTTATTTAATCGGGTGCGTCATGCAATCAAGTACAACTTATAATATTCAAAGCAAGATATGTTTAGGCGTTATTACACGCAATATAGCCTGCTCCAAAATAAGTCAAAGAGTATTTTCATCTTTTAAAAAAGTCTAACTACATCTTTGTACTGTATGTACATATATCTACGATAATTCATATATATATATATATATATATATATATATATATATATATATATATATATATATATTCACACTTATAGATGTGAGTTTTCTGCTTGAGATCTGCTTTTTCTGCTGTTTTCTACAGTTCGAAGATATCCACTTTTTTTATTTTGCACATTATACTAAAAAAATGCATTCTGTGTAAAACCTATAGGATCTATTGGTATTTTTTGCACAATTATAAACTGACCTACATTACTTCTACAGTATACATAATTTATCAATAAGACTCATTCATTTACCACTTGGGTATTCCCATCTCATGCAGTACTTTTACAGGCTCAATAGCTATAAAGTGTAATCATTCGATTTTTGTGAAGGAGTCGCGTAACATAATTTTTTAACTATCCAATTTCTTTGAAGGGAACTTTTAATTTTAAACATGGGACCTATCAAATTTTTTGTGAAGGGAACTTTTAATTATTTAAATTTTTATTTTTCACATTACACACACACACACACACACACACACAAAAAAAAAAAAAAAAAAAAAAAAAAAAAATGCGATCCATCAAAAATTTATTCTACATTTCAATCCATTTGATAATCTTGTGTGTGTTCTGTTAATGAGCAAAGTAGAGCTATTTTTCATTTTTCGTGTAAGCTATATGTGTATAGTTACAAGGAACATTGTGAAGGGTCCCTGTATTTTTTACTCTAACCTAAGTCGAATTTTTGTGAATTGTTTTGATCATAATTCGTATCGATGTGCATGATGTATCTTTAGCCTCGCTTGAATCCATTGGACTTTTGTGAAGAGGCCTGTAGAGTACTTCAGTCTTTTTATTAAAAAATGGATCTATCCAATTTTTGTGAAGGAACCTTTAGAGAGCGTAAATATTTCATTCAAACAGGGGACGTTTGAAATTTTTGTGAAGGCCTCTGTATATTGATCCTCATTCGTATCTAAAAAAAGGAGGGAAATGGAAGCAACTAATTTTCGGAAGGGAACACAACGTGTAACCATGGGATTTTTGTGAAAGGGCCTTTTTATTCAAACAGAGGTCTTATCCCATTTTTTGTGAAGGGTGCCTGTATTTTGAACATAATTTTTACTCTAATGCGTGTGGATTTTAGTTTTTTTTTTCTTATGGGTGGCTGTATTTTGAAAACTCATATCCATGCGTAAGCTGTATCTTTAGCCTCACATACTTTTGATGCATACTTTTGATTCTGAATCCATATTTGACCCCCTACTCTAACACAGTCAAAAAATATTATCTTCTCAAAAAAAGGGGCGGACGAACCTCAAAAAGTGGCGAACAACCCTTATCGTGCTGTGACACGCTTCTTATCTTACAGCTGAAATCCGTAGTCCAAAGTGGAGGCGTCGTCGAAATCCACTAAAATCCATCCTCAAAAGTAAAGGCGGCGCATACATCCACCAAGATCGACGATACACTTACGGCCCTAATGCAGTATTCTCATAACAGCATTTATACTCTTCACAACAATGTGCGTCGTTAAGCGGAATTGTGTAACGTAGTGCACGCAGCACCGTGGCGCACGTTCCGAAGAGCCCGCCCCCTCTCCGTTCATCCTACGTCATAATGTCATATATCTTTTTGTTGAAAATTTTGTCTACTTTCTGAATTTTTAGATATTTTTTCTCTAAAACAATAAAAAAATGAAAAAAAAATCTATTTTGGGGGTTTTTTACCAAAATTTGGGGGGGTTGCGTTAGGAAATGTTGATGGGAAGTTAAAAATTCGGATTCAGCGACCCAAAAAACATAAAGTAAGCCTTTTTCCAGAACTACCAGGAATTTTGTAAGATAGAGCCCCTATACGGTCTCTAGTGCCTGGAGTATAAAGAAAGGAAACAATCTTAATAAGCTACTTAAGACAAATATTTTATTCAAATACAGCGATTGCTTGTAACTAAATTTATTTAGTGTTAAAGGTTTATTTTTTATTGATTCACAATGTTACCCGAAATCGCCCATTTCGCGAATTGGCCGGCCACTTTGCGAATTGGCAAACTTCGTTTTAAATCGATTGGCCAATTCGGGAACTGACCGGCCAGTTCTCGAAATGGCTAGAAGCAGTAGGCCAATTCACGAAATGGCCAGATGCCGTTGGACAATTCGCGAAATGGCCAAGGGCAGTCTGCCAGTTTGCAAAATAGATAGGGGTGGCCGGCCTAGTCTGCGAAATGGCATGTGGCTAAACGAGCAGTTTGCGAATATGGTAGGGGCGAGTGGACAAAGTCGAAAGAAAAATTGATGAAGTGATTTTGATTGTCTGTATAGTTTCTACATAGTTAGTTTTAAGATTTTTTTTTCAATGTGATATTCATTTGCATATGAGCGCGCACAAGATATATTTTTTGAATACATATATATATATTTGATAAAATCCTAGAACAAGCGAGACACCCGATTTGGTGATTTTTTTGACGCGCGCCAACCGAAAAATCGGCAACCTCCAAATTCTACCCAATCAGAACGCATGCTTTCGGCAGGCAAGCAGATACTTACACAGTGCTTACGCAAGCTTTTTCACAAAATAAACATTGATTTTATTTCGTTTTACGACTATTTAAAAAGTTTTAGCAAGTTTTTCTTCACGATTTTTTGATTTTTAGAAACTTTAGCAATATTTTCATCTGTATTTTTTTTTATTGTTACAAACTTTTAGCAATATTTCATCCGGATATTTTGATTTTTACAAACATTTAGCAATTTTTTTTTCTCCAGATTTTTCTATTTTTACAAATTTTTAGCTATTTTTTCCTCCTTGCTTAAACTTTGTAAATTATCACAAAACGGAATAAAATCAATGTTTACTTAGTGAAAGAAATTTTCTTAGAAACTGTGTAAGTAGTGAGTTCTCTGCTACAATGCACACAGGTTATGATTGGGGAAAATCTTGAGATTTCTAATTTTTTCGAATGCACGAAATTTATTCAAGCACCAGTAATATATATGTTGTAATTATTAATTATGAAGAGCCAGTGAAGGGAAGCATTAGACTGAATAAATTAAATAATTATATATTGATGAAGGAAATGAAAGGTAATGGTTTGTTATAACGATGACCTGGTTCGTTAAATTAAAATATAATGAGAAGAAGTTTTACTTCCCTGATTGTCTGCATGCGGTTCATAAGAAGAATTTAAATCAAAGTGTATATAGAATACAAATAATAAAACAAATATATTGGAATAAACTAAATATGGTTTATTCATCTTTTCTTTTGTACATTTGTATTGCTATGAGACCACTCACATTATCTTGTTGATTTTACTACATCTAAAGGCATGGTATAAGTACAGTTAATATATCATAAAAAAGGACTGTCCGATAAATAAATGAGAATTTTGATAAACTTGAAATATAGTTTAAAAACTTTAGATTTGATATGGTGAATTGAATAGTGAGATCTTGAATGGTTATTCATCTTAGCTTAACGCTTATAACCAGCTTATCTTGTAAGTTTGATAAGTGTACTTTTTGAAATTAATTTTAATATATCACATTAAATAAATACATATTTTAACTTATAATGCTTACCGCTTTGTAAAAAGAACATTCGGCAAAAGATTACTCCAAAATAATTCATGGATGAACATAGATTGGAGAAGCATCACCTTGGATATATTATCTGACACATACATCCTCGTGCATTTTGTAGACTATGGTTGATGCAGTTGCTGGAATCCTTGTTGTTGTAGCTAGTGGCTAGAAACAGCGTGCGTTCGTATTTATACGAACATAGGTTGCCATACTTGTTGTGTTTAAGATAACGCCAAGCAGGAACCATAAAATGCCAAGAACAACAAGGGAACAGATCCGACTGGATGCTGAAAAGACAATGGTTCTGAGATCGCAGAAAGCGCCATCTTGGCGAAAGACAAATAAGAATTACAACGTGCGATCGCGAGGCCAAGATTGAAGTGAAAGTTGTAGTGCTTGTTTTAAAGCAAAGATGAGACTACAACTTCGAAAATGGATGGGAAAGATAACTATTGAAATTAAAAGAAGGTATTTAAAATGTAAATAGAATGGGATAAAAGTTAAGAAAGATAAATAAATAATAATGGAGTGGGAAAATTGAGTATTAACTAAAAGGAGTTAATTTTCCCACAACAATATATATCTACGCTTCGCGTACATTAACCGAAAAAAACCCCTGGCTGCATGAAACTTCTTGTGCAGTAATCTCTAGAATGCATGAAATTTATTCAAACAGTCATAATTATATTCATAAATATAACAACAAATGTTACAAATCCAACAACACATATTAAAAATGGCGAATTGAAGAGTTTATTATTTTTATTCATCAGGGAAGGTTGTTCTGTGAAACTCCGTTTAAAATAATTGTTAAAGACATAAAAATAAAATAAAAAATAAAACTTTATCTTCTGTGAGGAGGGGGGGGGGGGGGTGATCAAATGGACTCTGACCCAGTAACTAAAATTCTTAATTCCTACTCTTTGTAACTATCTTAATTATGTTTAATTATCTTAAATCTTTTGAGACTAATAAATTTTCTATAGTTTTAAAAATCACAAGCGAATAAAATTAATGACTCCAGGGAAGGTATGTTTCTAGAACTTTTAAGTGAATAATAATTTTTTGAATTTCGTCCAGACAAAACTCCTTGCTTCACCCCAGATTAATAATAAAAAAATTATATTTATAAACTAGTCCTTCATAACAAATATTGATTCCTGATATGAAACGAAAGAATAATATATTACTTAACTAGACGGCTCTCCTCCCTACGAGCTACGTCGCGAACACCCCCGTACACACCCACAGACTCTAAAAACACTCTAACTTTCCCTGATTTAAAAAAGTTTACCCTATTACGTAAGATTGAATGATATTATCACGACCAATGGTGATCTTCTGTAATCGGGTTGTCATTCATTTCTCTTTGACTGGGGGATTTTTCTGTTCCCTAGACCGCATCCACTATCGCAGTAACAACTAACGACTGATGTCGGGATTAAGTAAGATCTGTTACACATTTCAAAATAAGCTTGAATAAAATGGTTAAATAAAACACACTGCTGTTTCTCGGATTTTATTAACGCTTATTTTTTTTTTTTAGACGCTGTAAGCAAAAAGCAACCCGTTTGAAATATATTATATGAAAAATGACGTAATTATCATCCTTTTCACATTTATAATTTAATCATTTTAAAGTTTTATTATTTTTTTTTAAATCGAAGTGTAAATACATTCTTCAATTGAGAAGAGTTTGGTTGTATTATTTGGGCCCTTTTTTTTCAATTCCTATTATTAGCTCACACTCTCTCTATATTTATATATCTTGTTCAAATTTTCAATCGTTTATAAAATAGTTTCTATCATCCACTCAAGTTCAAATACATTTTTTAAAACTTGTACTGGATGACACTTGATATTAATAAATATTAATTCATTAATTTAATTAAATTATTTAATTTTAAATTTATATGGGAGAAAAAAAATTCTCCTATTGTTTTCATAGATGAAATGAAAGATTTTCCTCAAATTAGTGATGCCACAAAAATAAAACACCGCAACGATGATTATAAAAAAATGTTCAGTAAAGATAACGTGGGACATTAATACTGCACGTGTTTATTTTATATATTTATGATTAAAAAGTAGGAAATGACTTTTTATTTATACTAAAAATTTTTTTATATTACTTGTTTTAAAAAATCTGACAACATGAGATAAAAATGGCTATTTAAAACTGCAAATTAAATTTCTATTCAGATAATGAAATTTCCAACATGAAAACGGATAAAACCACTAAAAATTCTGGCAAATGCAACAACAAATTGGACACTGCCTAGCACATCTAATCCAGTATAACAGGCTTGCAAAATATTGTTAAATTGCAATGAATAGTTTTTTATTTTATAAAACTTATTTATCTGAATTATATTGACCTATTCCGACATTAAATATTGCTTTTAAAAGTTCTTCGATTTAAAAGCTGTCTGATTCGACGCGTTTATCATGTTTTTAACTATAAAATTCCCAATTCTCATGCTTGTATGTGCAATAGTTTTAGCAGGATTACCCGTAAAAAGGTCACAATAAATTCAATTACCGCAGCAGCAGCAGCAGCATTAGTTATTATTATTATTATTATTATTTTTAATAGAGAAAAATTATAGAATAGCCGCATTCATATTAAATACTATAAATTACGAAGAATACAATACTTCCAATGAATCCGCTTTATGAGAATAAGTCACTGAGGTGAGAAATTCTCCAGACGAACCAAATATTATCACCAAAGTAGGGAATGTTGCTCGTACATCGTGCACGTTAGTGCTACTTACCGTACAGCTTTGGATAATCACTTTGGATATTTGCCAGGGATTTCCGGTCACTTGGAAATTGGCCGGCCAAAATCCGAAATACTATGTTCATCGGGCTTTGGCCAGGATACTTGGGCAATCCGCGAAATGTCCAAACTTCAGCTTTGGCCGTAACATATACATCACTGACATGAACATAGAACTAACGAAGGACTTGTAACGAAATAGTGTTAATATCGTGTCACGACTTTGGAGCGAAATGGCAGCTGCACAGCTACGCGCATGGTTCTGCTCAGCCGGCCAGAATCCCTGCTAAGGCAGCGCCACCTACAACATCAAACCGAAATTGTATGTCAGATACCCACCAGACGACAGACGAGTTTGAAGAAGCAGACGAATTGGTATGGAGAAGCTGTCCTGCACATGCGCCACCTATTTGAGACATTTCTCCAGGAATCATTTTCTTCTTCGAAAGGCTATTTCGTTAGAACTCCTTCTTTAGATCTATGTTCATGATCACTGAGCACCGTAGGGTTAGAAAAATATGTATAATGTGACTTTTACTCGAGGCTAACGAAAAAGACAGGCTACCGCGGTGCATTCCACTTATCTTTTTTTACAGACCGCGGTAGTCACGTGATGATCGAATGCACCAATGCAGGTGTACGAAAAGAGCAACACGTCACTCTAGCGGTCTGTAAAAAAGATAAGTGGAATGCACCGCGGTAGCCTGTCTTTTTCGTTAGCCTCGACTTTTACTAGGCAAACGTTAAAGTCTGATAAGATATAAAGCTTTTACAGTTTTTAGTCCTACAGAGTACAGGGTGTCTATAATTAAAGTTAGGTGGCCATAATTTTCAAAGCCAAGCTTTATTACCATTATGACTTCATATTAATCTTTTTTTCTCAATTGGTGAAACTTTTTATTTCATTTTTATTTTTCACATGTAAATCTTTCAATAGAAAATTAATTACTGTAGCAAGAATTTTATTGAGGATTTTTAATTGTTGGCAAAAGCTATAACGAAAAATGTTTAAATTTAATAGGAAAAGGCTGTTAGATTTTTGGTTTTTTATCTCTCTATATTAAAATAATACGATTTTTTCAAATTTTACGATTTTGAACTTCATAGCAGGTATTCAGCTATAAGTACACAAAATTTCATGCCTGTAAGTTAAATAGTTTCAGAGAACCGGCTCTGTGACGGACAGACAACGAATCGGGAGGAATAGGGTTTCGTGAGATGAAGGAAACCCTAAAAAAATATACTTCATTTCCAATATAAACACTTGGTAAAAATTATTTTAAATATTTCCTGCAAAACTCCAATTAAGTCTCCCTATTGTTTTATTGCGGGGCTCGCACTCGTTTCGTTTTTTTAAGAAAAAAATTTTTTAAATAAAAAAAATTCTATATATTTCTTTTAATTGCTAAAAGGCGTAAAATAAAAACTGTATAAACAGTAAAATAAGCTTTAGTAGACTGTTGACATGTCTCGGCTCCATCGGAGCCATCATCCAAACAAATAAGAATTTTCTACAACTGCACGGTCTATGAAGTTATTATTTGAAACGCTATCATTTAATTTTTCATGTATTTTTTTCAAATTGCATGCGTTATTTTTTAATTTTTAATTGGATGTTTATTTTCATATTTATAACCATGGAGTAGCTTGAGCCACAATTTTGGTAAGTTAAATGATACGGAATCATTACATGTGTTACATCATACACATTTTACAATCTGTCGAGGCAAATTTTGAAATGTTACAATTTTGAAATGGTCACTTTCGCACCAACGTTAATGTTTTTCAACTGTTTCATTTGGCGCCAAATATTACGCTTGGCGACAATGGTGTTGGTATAACGGAAAGTACCACGTTTTGTATTATTTTAGATTGCTTTTATCTTTTTTATAATTTTTAACGATGTATATGTTAAATATACATTAACTATGCATAAGTTAACTAAGCATAATCATAATGTTAAATATACATTTTTAGCACAATTGGCCATTTGCCATGCTAAACACATTTGGCGATTGACAATCATTTTTGGCGATATATCTGCCTGGCACGGATAATATGTAAGTATCAAATATTATTACATGAGTTGAATTTGTTTACAGTTAACTTAAGAGCCTACAATAGTCACGCGAAGAAACGCTCACGCTAATGTTAAGTCTATGGGAAGGTTATCGCGCGTTTTCTCGCTCGCATTTTAATATTTTTAAATAATTTTTTTTTCATAGGATAGCTGAGACCAATCTACAACGTTGTTAGTTTTTACTTTTTCGATTTTTGTTTTAGTTTATTTCTGAGGACCAACTCAATAGTTGGATCCGGTAAAAATCGAGTTGTTGTGTCTTTTAAACTCTTATAAAATCGATACCAGCAAAATTAAAAAAAAAATTAAGAACTAAGAACGATAGCTCAGGGTTTAAGCTTTCCAAAAATATGCTTTTTATAATTCTACTGCAATTACAGCGAGTATAATCACGGGATAACTTTGAGAAAAATTGAGAAAAAAATCTGAATTAATTATATGCGGACTGCCTCCAATCGGGTACGCCCACTGGTATTCTGTGATTGGACAAAGCATTCTCTGAACTCTGTAGATACGCCCCTCGGAAAAACCTCACCGCGATAATGGCTATATGTTTTTCTGATATATATATTTTTTTCTGTATGTATATCCACGCAAAACTTTAGAAGGGATACTCAAAATTTAATACTTTTTTTTTTCTTTTGATGGAAAAGTATATCTTTCCAGTTGACTGTAAGCAATAAGTTTATTTTTCTGAATATTTACATTGCTTTTTTCTTTACTTTATAAATTTTAACGTTCGTAACAATTGATTAATAGCCACAGAGCGGACTTGGGGAGACTCCAGGGGAGAGGGGGGGAGCGTTCATTGGTTAAGTATAAAAGGGGGAGGGTTAGCCCCCCCCCCCCTTGAATTTGATAAATGAGTTTTTCATGCAGAATTATCCAATTTTCTTCAAATTTTGTACATAGGTTCATCGTGATAAGGTACTTTTCTGATTAGATTTAGGAGTTCATTGGTTAAGTATAAAGGGGGGGAACGGGGGCTAACACCCCTTACTTTAGATAAGTGGGTTTTTCATGCAGAATTATCCAATTTTCTTCAAATTTTGTATATAGGTTCATTCTGATAAAGCGCTTTTCTGATTAGTTTTGGGGGTTCACTGGTTAACTATAAGGGGGGAGGGGTATGATTCTCCCCTTAATATATTGTCGATTTCTTTATTTTTCGAGGGGCTTATTTCAAGTTCTTTGAAATAAGAGTATAATATACAATTAGTGTGAATAACCTGTGAGCTCAATGCCCTCAGTTTAACTGCGCAGTTTCCCTTTTGTATTTCTTTCATTTACAGTGCCACACAAAAGTATTCTTTTACATGATGATCTACGGGTGAAAACTATTTGCAGCATATTTTAATTATGTTCCGCCATTTCAAATATAATGAAATGGATATACATTATTGAGGTTTACAATAAGACACTTGTTATGCGAAAAGCATTTATCATTCTTTTACAGGGACACACAAAATTTTTCGGGTATAATACTGTGTCCGAAATATTGCTTAAAAGCCATAATTGGAAGTAGGATTTTAGTTAGGTATGCGTTTAACTAAATTTTTGAATGCTATGAGTTATGTATAAATGCTACAGATCATATACAGGGCTAAACAAAAAAAATTGTAAGCATTACGGTGCAGCAGCGTAAATTGATTAAAATGGGTATTTAATCGAGTTATGAATTTTGAACGTGAAATATATTTAGTATACCAAGGAAGGCTTGTGGAATATAAATAAAATCATATACAGGACCACGCAAAGAACTGAATACATGGCTGACTATGTATGATAATTCCTGGAAGTGTGATTTCAGCGTATATATATTTTTTTCTGTATGTATATCCACGCAAAACTTTAGAAAGGATACTCCAATTTTAATACTTTTTTTTTTCTTTTGATGGAGAAGTATATCTTTCCAGTAGACTGTAAGCAATAAGTTTATCTTTCTGAATATTTACGTGCTTTTTTTTTTACTTTATAAATTTTAACGTTCGTAATAATTGACTAATAGCCCCAGAGCGGACTTGGAGAGACTCCAGGGGAAAGGGGGGGGGGAGGGTTCATTGGTTAAGTATAAAAGGGGGGAGGGTTAGCCCCCCCCTTGAATTTGATAAATGAGTTTTTCATGCAGAATTATCCAATTTTCTTCAAATTTTGTACATAAATTAATCGTGATAAGGTACTTTTCTGATTAGTTTTTGGGGTTCATTGGTTATGTATAAAGGGAGGGAACGTGTGCTAACTTCCCTTAATTCAGATAAATGGGTTTTTCCTGCAGAATTATCATTTTCTTCAAATTTTGTACATAGGTTCATCGTGATAAAGTGCTTTTCTGATTAGTTTTGGGGATTCATTGGTTAAGTATAAAAGGGGTAAAGAGGGGGGGGCTAATCCTTCCCCCCTTAATTTAGATAAATGGGTTTTTCATGCGGAATTATCCAATTTTCTTCAAATTTTGTATATAGGTTCATTCTGATCAAGCGCTTTTCTGATTAGTTTTGGGGGTTCACTGGTTAACTATAAGGGGGGAGGGGTATGATTCTCCCCTTAATATATTGTCGATTTCTTTATTTTTCGAGGGGCTTATTTCAAATTCTTTGAAATAAGAATATAATATACAATTAGTGTGAATAAGCTGTGAGCTCAATGCCCTCAGTTTAACTGGGCAGTTTTCCTTTTGTATTTCTTTCATTTACAGTGCCACACAAAAGTATTCTTTTAGATGATGATCTACGGGGGAAAAACTATTTGCAGCATATTTTAATTATGTTACGCCATTTCAAATATAATGAAATGGATATACATTATTGAGGTTTACTACAAGACATTTGTTATGCGAAAAGGATTTATCATTCTTTTACAGGGACATATAAATATTTCAGATATAGTACTGTGTCCGAAGTATTGCTTATAAGCCATAATTGGAAGTAGGATTTTAGTTAGGTATGGGTTTGACTAAATTTTTGAATGCTATGTGTTATGTTTAAATGCTAGAGATCCTATACAGGGCTAAACAAAAAAATTTGTAAGCATTACGGTGCAGCAGCGTAAATTGACTAAAATGGGTTTTTAATCGAGTTATGAATTTTGAACGTGAAATATATTTAGTATACCAAGGAAGGTTTGTGGAATATAAATAAAATCATATACAGGACCACGTAAAGAACTGAATACATGGCTGACTATGTATGCGATAATTCCAGGAAGTGTGATTTCAGCGTGTATTTGCCTGAATGAAACTATAGCTTAATATGTCGCATGTACAAAAAGCTTATGTTATATACAGGGCTGTACAAAATAATTCAAGTATGTTTCCATCTATTGGTAGAAACTGTTGAAGATGAATTTCCAACTGTGTTTTTTTTTTGTTTTATTTCTAAACTAAACTGCAGCATACTATAGGGTATATACAAATATATAAATTATATACAGGGCTGCAGAAAAGAATTGGAGTACTTTTCCGGCTGTGGATGGTAATTGTTGAAACCTGGTTTTCAAATTTGTTGTGTGTTTTTCTGAAATGTTTACTTAGATAGCTTATTTACCTTATTAAACAGCGATGGTTTGTTAAAGTATTCTGTTAGTGTTGGAAAGTGTTTCATAATCTATGCTTGGTACAGGATTTTACTAATTTTACTAATGAACAAAATTTTAGATAAATATTTAAGATATAGATTGGAAATTGTGGATGAGAAGGGATGTCATCTGCCGACACGACTAGCGTAGTGTCTTCGTTATATTCTGATTATAAAAAAAATAATTTTTTTAATGATCACGTTAATGTATGCGAAGGTGGTTTTCTTGAACATATTATATTGCGGGTATGGGGAGGGAGGGGGTTAACGCCTTGCTCTGATTTTCACAAAACAAATTCCCAAGAAATTTAATATTTTTAGCTTCTAACGTAGCGTTTTTTAAATGTTATGTATAGAGAATACGGGAAATTTTAAATAACGATTTTCATAAATGTTTAATTTATGTTCCTAATAAAAGTACACAACCCGTATATGCCTGATGGTTACCAACAATCAAAGTAAATGAATTGTTGTTGAGCACTTAACCGAGTGCCCTACAAGCAATCCTACGAGTTTTTTTATCTAACTGTGCATTCTTATCTCGGGTTCTACGGATTCCCAATCACAACGGCCTTTAGATGATTCGACTTTGTTTTCGTTCGTGACACAGATTTTAGTTCCACCTTCCACCGCCAAGGGCGGCATTATTTTTTAGAGTTCTGTGGGCCTGATTTCGACGGGCATTGGTTCATTCAACTCCTTTAAGCAACGCGTACCCGTGTTGGATGTTCGTATGGGACAAATTGCGCCCCCTGGCGTTGGAATGCGGTACTAAAGGATTATGAGCGCGTGTGCAGCACGCTTGCTATTCGATGCTGGAGGCAGCGGGGACACAATTTGGAGTTTTATTCGGAAGGTGGTTTCTTTAGAACAGGGTGCGTCCCCTAGCGGCGGGAGGTGGAACTAAAAAAGTTTGCAGCGCGTGCGCTGCATGCATACTATACGGTCCGGCAGGCAGTGGGAACACGTGTCGGTGGTTCGTTTTAACAGAATGCGCCCGTACTTGCGGAAAGTGGAGATACAGGATTTTCAGTCGACGTGCAAAGCACTTTTAAATAAATAATTTAATACCAAATCAGGTTAAAGATATAAAATCATACAAACTTTAGTTTTGTTTAATTTTATTATCATGGGTCCGAGCAACGCCGGGCGGGTCAGCTAGTATATATATATATATATATATATATATATATATATATATATATATATAATTATAATATCTATGAATTTCAAAATACATATCAAGTTCTAATATCATTCTACTTTAATCTACAAAGAGATAAATAATGATATTGTGTAAACAGAATACCACATATCTAATAATTAACATGTGCAATCATAATTTTACCATAGCATGTGCTTCAATGGTAATTGGCCAAATTTACTCATACCTGAATAATATTTAAAAAAGAAAGAGAGAGAAAGGGAAAAAAAAAGTTTATAGATTGGAGGTGCTATTAAGTAAACACAAATGGATTAATAAATCAAATATGAACATTATACAATGGAAAACTGGACCACAAGAGAACAAACAAGAATTGGATATGAAAAAACACATGTAGATGTACTCGTCAGCTTGGTTGCAGCCACATGTGTTTTAAAAAATAATTCAGTATTTCATAATTCTACTGGCATGATGCTAAGAACAGTAGAATCAAAACCAAGTATACTGAATTATTACCAGATAACAATTGGAAAAAATAAGATTGGAAATATTTAAATTGGAAATAAAAAACCATTAAGAATATCTATATATATATTTGTCTTACGTGGCGCGAAAATAGGGCTGAATTTGTAACTTATGGTTTGGCAACAACCGTAGTTTCCAGAGCTCAGACCAATGAATAGACTAGATTGTGTTAGATTAGCTCCACCTCCAATATGGCCGTCAGTGTGAGAGCATTGAAACCATAGAATGAAGCTCAAACTAGCAATTAATAAAAATAAAATAACATGTACGTAATCCAAAGCGTCTGAGATGATTCCTCATTTTAATTATGAGCAATATCGTTAATTTCAAATGAATTCTCAACTCTTATTCAGAATTCATTTACGATTTTCACTCACTCAAAAGTCGAAGAAAAAAATCAACTTTGTAGATTGCACCTGGCGCCATCTGTTGATGTATTGAGGAAGTAAAAAATAATTGCTACGTAGTTTTTTTTTTCTAATGAATTTAAGTCGTGCTGTACAAAAGATCCTTTTTTCATAGTATTTAAAAGATTTATATGCTCATTGGTAGCGCCAACTAAATACATTTTCAGTTGTGTTTTCAACGGAGAATTACTTTTTTACAATAAAAAAAAATTGTCAATTTCATATGTTCAAATGTTTTATGGTAGAACTCATTTCGGCTAGAATTGCTGAAAAAAAAGGGGCGAGCTGTGACCGCGTAGCGGTCTCAATGTGAATTTCTTCGCAATTCACGGGGGGTTGGCGAGCGTTAGCGAGTAGGGGGCTGAGCCCCCTAGTATAATATAATTCACTTACATCGATTATCCTAAAAACATTATAAATCACCTCACTAAATTACCACTAGATATCATTTTTGAAATAATATTGGAAATTAGAACCTTTAAATGGTAAATAAAATAATATAGAAACTTCTGCATAATATCCACGTCCACATGGCATATATATATATATATATATATACCGGGCTCGTCATAAATTCGTGCAAACTTTAAATATTCATAATAAATGAAGTAATGCTCAGAAAAATTTTCGGTTTGCGCGAGTATGATCAGAAGGTTTTTGGATTTTTTTCCATGTATAATAAAAAATTATTCCAAAAGTAACCGATAGAGGGACTCACACGTCATACTGAGGCGTTTTATGCAAATCAGGCAAACACAAATAGACAATGAAACAAATCACAATAATATGACACTGTGCATTTATTTTAAAGTAAAAGATGATCAACATGACCTCTATCACCAGGTATTAGGGAAGTGAGGCGCGTCAATACACCTGTTACAGCTGAATGTAGCATATCGGCATCGATGCCACCGACGGTCCGTCGAATGGCATCTTTCAGTTCCACCAAAGTTTCTGGGGAACCCCGGTGTACACGACACTTTAAGTAACCCCACACCCAAATACCTGCCGGGGTCATGTCTGGAGATCGTGCGGGCCACTCAAACTTACATCCTCAACTTATTACTCGGTCTTCAGTGAAAGTGTTCAACAGGAACGTCTTGACTTCACGTGCAACCTGGGGCGGGGTACCATCCTGCATGCAGGCAAAACGTGGTCACGCAAAAGCGTAAAATACCGTTCTGCAGTGACGGTACAGGTTTTCCAGCCGAATTTAGGACAAGACTCTTCAAAAAAGAAAGGACCCAGAATCAGGGACCGACTTAGACTCTCTGGGGCCCGGGGCAAGCATCATTCTGGAAGGCCCCCTTCTATCTATCCATGAAAATTGTTCGGGAATTATGTTGAAGTCACTAGTATTAAACTCTCTCTCTCTCTCTCTCCTTACCTATTTTATGTATACATAAATTTCGAACCAAGTGCTATTTACATCTTATACATATACAGTGTATTACAAGAAAGGGTCACAACTTTAACAAATGACAGAACACTGTTTTTTACTTTCTTCTATCTATAATAGAAGAAAGTATTGTAATCGAAATTTTTACTTTCTTCTATCTATAATAGAAGAAAGTATTGTAATCGAAATTTTTTTCGACGGATTTACACGTTTTAGGGGTCAGAGATTCCGAAAAACATGTTTTTACAAAATGTCTGTCTGTCTGTCTGTCCGTCCGTCCGTCTGTCCGTCTGTCCGTCTGTCCGTCTGTGTGGGTCTTTTTTGTACCATCGAAAAGTGTATGAAGTTATGCTTCAAATTGAACCACATTTTTTTTCTATGTTTTTGGCTATGGCAAGCAGATTCTATCAGAATTTGGAGATATTTCGACGAAAGGGGGCGCTGCGATCGATATTTTTGTTCCATTTTCACTATTGTATCATCGAAAAGTGTATGAAGTTATGCTTCAATTTGGACCAGATTTTTTTTCTATGCTTTCGGCTATGGCAAGCAGGTTCTATCAGAATTTGGGGATATTTCGACGAAAGGGGGCGCTGCGATCGATATTTTTGTTCCATTTTCACTATTGTACCATCTAAAAGTGTATGAAGTTATACTTCAAATTGAACCAGATTTTTTTTCTATGTTTTTGGCTATGGCAAGCAGGTTCTATCAGAATTTGGGGATATTTCGACGAAAGGGCGCGCTGCGATCGATATTTTTGTTCCATTTTCACTATTGTATCATCGAAAAGTGTATGAAGTTATGCTTCAAATTGAACCACATTTTTTTTCTATGTTTCTGGCTATGGCAAGCAGGTTCTATCAGAATTTGGGGATATTTCGACGAAAGGGGTGCTGTGATAGCCAAATTCAAAAGGTCAAAATAGCCAAACTCAATTTCAAATTCAAAAAGATGGGCAAAAAAATTAGAAATCCTACAATTTTTTTTCGTTAAATGTTCAGAGAATCCGGAACAATTTTTGTTTTGCCTCTATCTTAAAAATGCCTGAGATATAGCGGTTTGAAATTTTAGGGTGGCTGACATTTTCAAACAAGACAGCAAAATTCATCCATAAACGGGTTTAACTTATGAGTTATAGTTAACATGGTTTTGGCAAATTTTCTTTCATTGTTGTAACAATTAATCCTATTATATGCTTATCACTATATATTTATATTCGCCAACGTCAAATTCTCGCCAAACTTGACGACAGTTGGCGAAATATCGCCGAATTTGGCGACCAAAATAGGTTGTCATAAATGAAGCCAACTTGGCTGTAGAGGACTAATTTGGAGATATTCTCATTCAAATTCAATGTTGACGAGAACTGGGATTGAATCTTCTTTAATTAGGTTCCACGCATTTTACCTTCGTGTTTTCCAGTAAAATTAGCTAAAATTGAAAAAACAAGAAATAGGGAGGCTATCTGTTCCTGTCGGTTCAGACCTGAAGGACTTTTCGTAGTTTAGTATTATACATCAGTTGATCGCATCCCGGTAACCCGACGATTCGAAAGCAGCTGACGTACAACGGAATAACGAAAAATATTGATTTTATTGGGGATATGATAACAAATTTTGAAGTATTAACATGACTGAGATAGAAGAAAGTTTTGGGATTGGCACATCCGACTAGTTGGTATAGGAATTTAATAACGGATGTGAACGTTTGAAGTGTAAATGCAGATCTTTCAATCACTCTTGGTTATTTGTTATAATGTAAAATTTTCTATTATATTATAAAATTTAATATTTGTTGTGCATCAGCATGTATTTGGGCGATTCTATAATATGGAAAGATAAGTGCAGGCATGCCCTGATACTAATAGCAACAAATTTCAACACTTGTTAAGTCGTTACTTCATTCCCCATGCTCTAAAATACCTTTATATAAATTTTTATAACATTAGTTTTCTGATGTTGTAGATTGTTCTTTTTAGGGGAGGAGGGGACTTGGGGCACAGGAAGCAGAGGGTGGAAGTGGAGGGCTACACTCCTTTCCTAAATCTTTGAAAATGTAATAATTTTTGTCATTTTTGGCCAATTTAAACCATTTTGTATCCGTTTAACAAAAATCCTAATTAAGAGCAGAGGGGAGGGAGGGGGGCTCTCAGATTGGGGGCCTGGGGCAGCTGCCCCACAGGCCCCTGCATAAGTTGGGAACTGCCCAGAACAAAAGACGCGGTGAAACCACACCAAACAGTCAAATGAGGAGCATGCAGTGGCTTGGTCAGGTACTCACGAGGGTTTGACGTTGTTCAAAATACGACTGCGTATTGACGATTTTATTGATTTTATTGATTTTGCGTATTGACGTCATCATGCAATGAAAAATGTGCTTCATCCGTCCAGTTGACGGTCAACAACCATTGTGGGTCCCGCTCCGATTTTGCCAGCGTCCATGTAGCAAACTTTAGTCTTTTATTTGTATCTGCCAGTAATAACTGGTGAATTGCCTGTATCTTGTACGGATAGAGATCCAAAATTCCGTTCAGAATATGTCGAATCGACGATTACGGAATCCCCGTTATTCTCCCAGCTTCACGAGCACTGCTACTCCCCATTGATGTCTCGGCTTCCAATTCTTCCATGACACTTTTTACAACATTGACGCGATCCGTGCTCGAGGATGGTCTGCCACTACGTGGACGATCCTCCAAACTCCCCGTTTTCTCAAAATGTCGTACTAAATTGAGTATCCCTTTCAATGAAATAGGTTTTTTTTGCGCTTGAAGTTCTTTCTCCGTGCGAAACTTTCGCAATGCAATAGTTCTCGATTCACCATTCTTGTAAAAAAGTTTAACCACCAGCGCTCGATCTGGTAACGATAGCATGCTGTCGAGATCAAATGACGAATCCATTTCCAGGCAGGTGTTTTATTGCGAGCCTGATTTGCATAAAACGACTCAGTTTTACGTATGAGAGCCCTCTATTGGTTACTTTTGGAATCATTTTTTTCTTATACTACATGGAAAAAAATCCAAAATCCTTCTGATCATACTCGCTTAAAACGAAAAATTTTCCGAGCATTACTTCTTTTATTATGATTTTTTTAAGTTTGCACGAATTTATGACGCAACCGGTCTATATATATATGTGTGTGTGTGTGTGTGTAATATAAAATTATATATAACACGTTATCAGTATGATCAGGCCTGAATCCTGTTTTAACTGCAGCATTGGTTAAGAGATCAATGAAAGTTTTTCCAAGACAAGCGCTGACTCTGTCACAAAACGTTAACTAAATAGCTGATATAATTCACACTCTTAGTGTAAGCAGCAGTTGAAATATTTAGAGTATTTGCAGTCGTACAATCGAGCTGAGTAGTGGCAACAGTTCCGAAAGTTGTTTCTCCAAAGCATTTAGGAGACTGGGTTTGATACAAACAGTTTATTCCATACTAAATTATACTAATGCACAACTCCACATAAACACAACTTCAATAGAAGCTTCAGACCCAATTAGATCTATTAAAATTTATTGATGAAAATCTATCGACGCGTAGAGGAAGGACTTCTCAAGTGACGAGGTTATTTGGACCCTTCGGCATGCGTAAAAATTTGCCGTCCAAGTCAGTGTATGCGGTATAAGTATAAAAAAAAAACTAAAATCTAAGTTACATTGTGCTCTCTAAGAAACCAACGAAATCTGTGTTAGGAGAAAAAATGGGTAGTAAGAGGTGGAGCGCTTGCTAATGATTGAAAAAGTGGGCCAAAAGGGGGTGCCATTGACATCGTGTCGTAACTCTTTCTTTTAGAGCAGAATTTTAAAAAGGTGAATAGTTTATGCGGGAGTTGAAAGGAATCATGATATATGGAATGATAATTTAAAAAAAAATGGTGTTACAAAATGTTCCAAAGAAATAAAAATTCAATGTCTTAAAGTATCAAGAAATAAAACAAGTGTGTTTTACAAGAAGTGTTGCATTTAATAGAATAATGTTTTAGATTAAGAATTAAAAGAAGATGTTGATTTAAAGTTACGGAATTAAAATATAAATGGTACTTAAGATATTGTTAAACGAAAGGAAAAAAAGTAGAATTGTAAGAATTTGGATTAAATTAATTAAACTAAAATAGCGAAAATTTATTGTTATTACATATATATATATATATATATATATATATATATATATATATATATATATATTAGTTAAATTAGGTAAAAAAATCGATTTTACTCAAAAAAAGAAACTAAAATAATGCTTTAGAATTTAAAAGAAATATATGTAACAAATAACTTTCCCATTCCTTTAAAATTATGCACAATTTATTTTTTAAAGTTATAAAAAACACTCGCGCAGAAAATATATTCTAAACGAACACATTTAAAAATAATTAATAGTTGAAAAAAATCGATTTTTTCAAGAAAGGAAACATTTTTTACCGAATTTTATTCTAAATATAATATTCATATTTTACATCTAACAATCCAATTAAGAATATATATAATTCATGTTTTATCCTCTAGTAATACTAAATTTTGAAACCTTCACCACTTTCTCATTACGCAATCTCCCCGCATTTAACTTAAAAATAACCAGGTTTCTAAGTCCTAAGCCGCGATTTGAAGAAATCCAGTATCATCATTCAAAATCCTATTCTAGAAAGGGCCCAATGGTCTTACATGTAAAACACTAAGGCTGAAGGCACTGAGGTCCCTAGTTCGAGTCAAAGGTCAGCCGTAAAATATTCTTGAGGTATATCAAATAATAAATATCTACAGATGGCTGCACAAAGAGAGATGTAATTTTTTTTATAACCGAGGTTATTCATAACGGAAAATTTTCCTTACTGACAGTAATGCCAGGAATATTTCTGTGATTCGAAGAATTTCTGAGAGAGTAACGGAAAGTAACCGCTTCTTCAAACGGAGTTTTTCCTTTTTTTATCTCTTAAAACGAAAATTCTATTATCGGAATGGAAAAAGTCCGGCAACTTTGCTGCCAGTAATTTTACCGTGAATTAATGGATTTATTTTAACAGTGCAGGGTAAGTTATAACCATGTCAGGACTCTCGTCTGTTCTAGAACGACACAATACTCCCCACATTAAAGAAGGTGACAAAAGGGCAGCCGTTCCAGAATGTGATCGGAACGCACTTGGATGCGATGTTAAATGTTGTCGGCCAGCATACAGAGGTACCAGTGGGTAGAGAGAGACAGGGTGAGCTCACATCTCAGTAACATCGCTTATGACTCAATGGAGGAATTGCACATTGTAATAAAATTCCCAAAGGAACAACGAACCCTATGGAAATAGAGCTATAGGATAGAACGTTAGGATTAGTCATGGTAGGATTAACCATATGACTAGAATATTCTAGTCGGATGTGCCAATCCCAAAACTTTCTTCTATCTCAGTCATGTTAATACTTCAAAATTCGTTATCATATCCCCAATAAAATCAATATTTTTCGTTATTCCGTTGTACTTCAGCTGCTTTCGAATCGTCGGGTTACCGGGATGCGATCAACTGATGTATAATACTAAACTACGAAAAGTCCTTCAGGTCTGAACCGACAGGAACAGATAGCCTCCCTATTTCTTGTTTTTTCGATTTTAGCTAATTTTACTGGAAAACACGAAGGTAAAATGCGTGGAACCTAATTAAAGAAGATTCAATCCCAGTTCTCGTCAACATTGAATTTGAATGAGAATATCGCCAAATTAGTCCTCTACAGCCAAGTTGGCTTCATTTATGACAACCTATTTGGGTCACCAAATTCGGCGATATTTCGCCAACTGTCGTCAAGTTTGGCGAGAATTTGACGTTGGCGAATATAAATATATAGTGATAAGCATATAATAGGATTAATTGTTTCAACAATGAAAGAAAATTTGCCAAAACCATGTTAACTATAACTCATAAGTTAAACCCGTTTATGGATGAATTTTGCTGTCTTGTTTGAAAATGTCAGCCACCCTAAAATTTCAAACCGCTATATCTCAGGCATTTTATAAGATAGAGGCAAAACAAAAATTGTTCCGGATTCTCTGAACATTTAACGAAAAAAATTGTAGGATTTCTAATTTTTTTGCACATCTTTTTGAATTTGAAATTGAGTTTGGCTATTTTGACCTTTTGAATTTGGCTATCACAGCACCCCCTTTCGTCGAAATATCCCCAAATTCTGATAGAACCTGCTTGCCATAGCCAAAAACATAGAAAAAAAATGTGGTTCAATTTGAAGCATAACTTCATACACTTTTCGATGATACAATAGTGAAAATGGAACAAAAATATCGATCGCAGGCGCCCTTTCGTCGAAATATCCCCAAATTCTGATAGAACCTGCTTGCCATAGCCAAAAACATAGAAAAAAAATCTGGTTCAATTTGAAGTATAACTTCATACACTTTTAGATGGTACAATAGTGAAAATGGAACAAAAATATCGATCGCAGCGCCCCCTTTTGTCAAAATATCCCCAAATTCTGATAGAACCTGCTTGCCATAGCCAAAAACATAAAAAAAAAATCTGGTTCAATTTGAAGCATAACTTCATACACTCTTAGATGGTACAATAGTGAAAATGGAACAAAAATATCGATCGCAGCGCCCCCTTTCGTCGAAATATCCCCAAATTCTGAAAGAACCTGTCATATGGTTTAATCCTACTATATTTTAACGACTACAGTATAGCCACCTGTTGAAAGATTTGCACAAAAATCTAATCAGCACTAATATATATGCAGGTCTAACATAATATAAAGTTTTAATAAATTCCGTGCATTAAATATTGAGATATAGCTATCTTGAAAATCATGAATGACCAGCATACAGTGCCATCTGTTGGGCGGTATACACCTAAACATAATCATCAACAACTTATGTCCACGTCCAACTGAATTTGAAGTTTGATCAAAATTTTTGCATTTGCTCAGGAGAAAGTTTTTTGCGAAAATCCTGAAAAATGCAGCGCCACCTCTTGCGCGATTTTCACCAAAATCTAACAAGTAAAACATTTGTCAACGTCTAACTAAATCTGAAATTTAATGAAAATCCCTACAATAGTCCTTGAGATATTGCTATATTCAAAATCGTGAATAATGCAGCATAGCACCACCACCCAGTGGGCGGTATGCACCAAAACTTAATCAGCAACAATCTATGCCAATGTCTAACTGAATCTGAAATTTGTTGGTAATCCCTGCATTAGTTTTTGAGAAAGAGCTATTGAGGAATTCGAGAAAAATACAGCACAGCAACGCGATTTACACCAAAATTGTGCGATTTACACCAAAAACGGATCAGCACCAATTTATATCAAAGTCTAACTGGATAGTTTTATTAAATTCCATTCATTAATAAGACTATCGCTAAAATCGTGTGAATCCTGAAAATATGCTGCATAAGCTGCGTCACCTGTTGGGAAATTTAAACGAAACCGTAATAAGCAACAATTTATGCCAACGTCTAACTGAATCTGTAATGTAATGAAAATCCGTGCATTAGTCCTTCAGATAGACTTATCTTGAAAATCGTGAATAACGCAGCATACCAGCGCTACCGGTTGGGCGCTATACACCAATACTTAATCAGCAACAACTTATGACCACGTCTAAATGAATCTGAAGTTTGACGAAATTCTGTGCATTAGTGTTTTACATTTAGCTTTCGTGAAAATCATAAAAAAGTAGCATAGCAATGTCATCTTTTGGGTTATTTACACCAAAGCATGTAATCATCGTCTATTTATATCACGATCAAACAGAATCTGAAATTTTATGAAATTCTGTGCATTAGTTCTTGAAATATAGCAATCGTGAAAATCGTGAAAAATGTAGCATAGCAGCGCCACCAGGTGAGCGATTTAAACCAAAAACTAATCAGCCTAATCAGCACCAACTTATATGAAGGTCATTACTGAATACAAATATTTATTAAATTTCATGCATTATTTCTTGAGACGGAGCTATCTTGAAAATCGTGAATAATGCATTATACAGCGCCACCTGTTGCGAGATATACAACAAAGCATAACAAGCAACAACTTATATCCACGTTTACCAGAATCTGAAGTTTGATGAAAATCTGTGCATTAGTTCTTGAGATAGAGCTATCTTGAAAATCATGAATAATGCAGCATAGCAGTGTCACCTGTTGGGCGGTATACACCAAAATTTAATCAAAGACTTATGTCCACTTCCAACTAAATCTGATGTTTGATGAAAATCTGTGTATTAGTTCTTGAGATAGAGCTAGTGTGCAAATCCTGTAAAATGCAGTATAGTTGCGCCACCTGTTTGGCGATTTACATCAAAAAATAATCAGTATACATTTATCAAAGTCTAACTGAATCTAAAATTTTATTAAATTCCGTGCATTAGTTCTTGAGATATGACTATCAGTAAAATCGTGTAAAATCCTGAAACATGCATTATGGAAGCGCCACTTGTTGGACGATTTACACCAAAACCAATTAAGCAACAACTTATTTCAATGTCTATCTAAACCTGTACTGTAATGAAAATCCGTGCATTAGTCCTTGAGATAGAGTTATCTTGAAATTCATGAATACTGCAGTTTAGCAGCGCTACATATTGGGTGGTATACACCAAAACCTAATCAACAACTTACGTCCACTTCTAACTAAATCTGATGTTTGAAGAAAATCTGTATATTAGACTTGAGATAGAGCTAGTGCGCAAATCCTGAAAAATGCAGCATAACTGCGCCACCTGTTTGGCGATTTACATCAAAAAATAATCAGTACACATTTATCAAATTCTAACTGAATCTAAAATTTTATTAAATTCCGTGCATTAGTTCTTGAGATATGACTATCACTAAAATCGTGTAAATCCTGAAAAATGTAACTTATAGCGACACCACCTGTTCGTCGGTATACACGAAAACTTAATAAGCAAAAACTTATGTCCACATGTAACGGAATTTGAAGTTTGATGAAAATCTGTGCATTAGTTCTTGAGATAGAGCTATGGAGGAAATCCTGAAAAAGTGCAGCATAGCAGCGCCACTTGTTGGGCGATTTACACCAAAACCTAAAAAGCAACAACTTATGTCAACGTCTAACGGAATCTGTAATTTAATGAAAATCCGTGCATTATTTCTTCAGATATAGCTATATAATATCATGAATAATGCAGCGTACATTTTGGGCGGTATACATTAAAACTTAATCAGCAACAACCTAAGTCAATGTCTAACTGAATCTGAAATTTGTTGAAACTCCCTGCGTTACTTCTTGAAATGGAGCTATTACGGAAATCGAGAAAAATACAGTATACGTCTAACTGAATCTGAAGGTAGATGAAAATCTGTGCATTAGTTTTGATATACAGCTGTTGCAGAAATCCTGAAAAATGCAGCATACCAACGCCACCTGTTGGGCGATTTATACCAAACCCTAATAAGTGACATCTTATGTCAACGTCTAACTGTATCTTAAATTTAATGAAAATCTGTGCTTTAGTTCTTGAGATATAGCTATCTTGAAAATCGTGAATAATGCAGCAGAGCAACACGACCTTTTGGGCGGTATGCACCGAAACCTTATCAGCAACAACTTTTGTGAATGTCAAACTCAAACTGAAATTTATTGTAAATCCATGCATTAGTTTTTGTGATAAAGCTATTGTGGAGATCCTGAAAAATGCAGCGTATAAGCGCAACCTGTTGGGCGGTATACACCAAAACCTAATCAGCAACATCTTATGTCGACGTTTATCTGAATCTCAAGGTATATGAAAATCTGTGCATTAGTTCTTGAGGTACAGCTATTGTGGGAATCCTGAAAATTGCAGCACAGCAGCGCCATGTTTTGGGCAATTTACGCCAAAACATACTAAGCAGCAACTTATGTCAACGTCTAACTGTATCTTAAATTTAATGAAAATCTGTGCTTTAGTTCTTGAGATATAGCTATCTTGAAAATCGTGAATAATGCGGCAGAGCAACACCACCTTTTGGGCGGTATGCACCGAAACCTTATCAGCAACAACTTTTGTGAATGTCAAACTCAAACTGAAATTTATTGTAAATCCATGCATTAGTTTTTGTGATAAAGCTATTGTGGAGATCCTGAAAAATGCAGCGTATAAGCGCAACCTGTTGGGTGGTATACACCAAAACCTAATCAGCAACATCTTATGTCGACGTTTATCTGAATCTCAAGGTATATGAAAATCTGTGCATTAGTTCTTGAGGTACAGCTATTGTGGGAATCCTGAAAATTGCAGCACAGCAGCGCCATGTTTTGGGCAATTTACACCAAAACATACTAAGCAGCAACTTATGTCAGCGTCTTACTGAATGTAAAATTTGAAAAAAATTCGTGCATTTGTCCTTGAGATATAGCTTTCTTGAAAATCCTGAATAATGCAGCTTCGCAGCTCCACCTGTTGGGCGGTATACAGCTAAACCTAATCAGAAACTTCTTATGTCCACATCTATCCGAATCTGAAGGTAGATGTAAATTTGTGCATTAGTCCTTGAAATACAGCTAGTGCGGAAATCGTGAAAAATGCAGCATAGCAGCGCCACTTTTTGGCGATATTCACCAAAAACTAATCATCACCATTTTATATCAAGGCATAACTGAATCTAAACTTTTATTAAATTCCATGCATTAGTTCTTGAGATGTGACTATCATTAAAATCGTATAAATCCTGATAAATGCAGCATAGCACCGCCACCTGTTGGGCAATTTACACGAAAACCTAATAAACAACATCTTATGTCAACGTCTTACTGAATCTAAAATTTGATGAAAATTCGAGCATTATTCCTTGAGATATAACTTTCTTGAAAATCCTGAATAATGAGCTTCGCAGCGCCACCTCTTGGGTGGTATAGAGCTAAACCTAATCAGAAATTTCTTATGTCCACTCTAATTGAATCTGAAGGTAGATGAAAATCTGTGCATTAGTCCTTGAAATACAGCTAATGCGGAAATCGTGAAAAATACAGCATAGCAGCGCCACTTTTTGGGCGATATTCACCGAAACTAATCAGCACAAATTTACATCAATACCTAACTGAATCTAAAGTTTTATTAAATTCCATGCATTAGTTTCTCGAAATATGACTATCACTAAAATAGTGTAAATCCTAAAAAATGGAGCATAGCAGCGCCACCTGTTGGGTAGTTAACACCAAAACCAAATAAGCAACAACTTATATCAACGTAATAACTGAATCTGAAATTTAATGAAAATTCATTCATTAGTTCTTGAGATATGAAAATCGTGAATAATTCAGCATGGCAGTTTGGGCGGTTTACACCAAAACCTAATCAGCAACAACTTATATCCACGCCTAGCTGAATCGGAAGGTAGGTGAACATCTGTGTATTAGTTCTTGAGAGAGAGCTATTGCGGAAATCGTGAAAAAAGCAGCATAAATGGTTCGCACCAAAAACTAATCAGCACCAATTTATATCAAGGTCTAAATGAATCTAAAATTTGATTAAATTCTGTGTTTTAGTTCTTGAGATAGACCGCCCCAAATTTTTTTTGTCATATACATACAGACAGACATTTTCTAAAAACAGTCATAGCGTATTCAGGTCTTCTAAAACGTATAAATCCGTTTAAAATCGGAATTCGAAAATTTTTACGAATCCAATATTTTCTTCTTGTAAAGATAGAAACTCCGGAGCCCAATGCAATAACGCTTCCGAAAAACGAATCCTAAATTACCCTTTCCTTTTCCTCCCATCTCCAATCTTTTGCCTTCTTTTGTATCAAAACACTAATAAATGACGTAAAGTGTCGCTCACGTAAGAAATGGAGATGAAACGGGCTCGGTTTTTATATCAGTCTTGGGGTTTTGGCAGACTCCAGCTCAATCTGTTTTTAAATTTCAAATTTTAATTTTTTTCCATTTCAAATCATTTTAACGCTATTTTGATCAGAATAAAAAGTAAAGTCTTTTTCTATTCTTCATAGCTGCGAACTATTCATTTTTTGTGTTAACACAATTTCCGAATCATAATTCTGAGCTTATTTAATCGCAGAATTATGCGATTAACTAACACTAAGATTCGGCAAAGATTTATATTTTGAAGTAATAATGACTAAAAAGTAGAATAGTTGATAGCTAAGTGTGCGCAGAGAGATGCATTTAAATTTTTTATTATGTGAAAAAATAATAATAATATAAAAATACTTCAAATTTTGAAAATAATATATGAAATATAAATATGCAGACTGAAGTGACGGCGGAGGGGAACGGTACGCTACGGTTGTTAATACTACGGAATATTAGGGCTCCGGTAATTTTTTTTTTTTTTTTTTTTTTTTTTTTTAGAAATTAAGCCCTGGGTGGGGGCAAATTTCTAAAAAAATCTAATTTTCTAAACTCTAAATTTTCCAAAAAATGGGGATCGGCCCATCGCTCTCTCTTTTCACTTAGATTTAATTTCCCCTTTCCCCTAGTACAAAATACACAATGTTTTATATCTGTATATCTGTTTAACAGTTTTCTTTTCTAATTCCATGCAAAGATAAAATGCAAAATCCTTTCTTTTTGTAGACTTAAAATCTTGGCAACTACCCAAGAGTGACAGAAATGTCAGTTATCTTTTGTTGAATTCATTCTTTTTCTCAATTGGAGGAGTTGTCTTGTCAATCATTTGAAGTTAGACCATCTCTTATTTGTTTCTCAACGCCAGCGGCCATATTGAACCGAAAATTTCTGTGACTAGCGTAGCCTCTTAAGTCAAGAAAAGATAATGAAGGAAGTTGAGTTGTATAGCACGTAACCCAACAGAATTATGCTAAACTGTGACTGGCTTACAGACGCGAATTACTTTTCGACACCCGACAGCACCGCAAACTTCATTGTCGGAGAACTTGTTTTGAGAATGATTACCTTCTTAAATTAAGATTTTCTTCCGGTCACTGTAGTACGAATCTCTTGTGTTTACTTTGATGGAAAGAGATATTGGTCTGTCAGCCTAATCTTAACTGAAGTTATCTCATAATATATACATATTTAAATGTAACTCATATTTCAAACATTAATTTTTTTTTAACGATCTTTCTAAAAATGTAATTTTTATGCAGTTTCATTCGTAAAACTGGTCACCTGCCAAGTGAAGCGGTCAGTTCATATTTGTTTATGACAGTCACATGACATGCACTATTATAATATAGAAAATGAATGCATATAATAATGGTATTATTTCTAACTGTAGTATTTATAAGCATAGTACTCTAATTGTAACTATACGAATTTTGTGTATGTTTTTTGAGAATAATGTAAGGCATAAAATGAAAGAGTGTTTCCTGTGGGCGGAATTACGTATGTCTGAAAGAAGCGAATTCGGGTTTCACGTCAGAAATGTGCAAATTCATAAACGGAGGCAAAAACAAACGTTATCTCTAAACAGACAGGCAACGAACCATTCTGCTGAATCAAAGCCATTATATGTTAAGTCCGAGCAGATAAATGAAAGAAATTTCGGAAGCTAAAAATCGCGCCCTCTTACGACAGATAGTGTCTTGAATGCTGGAAAATGAAATTTTAACCAGAAAAATCACAAAGAGAAATTACGTAATATTAATCCAGATACCGCAATTTCCGGCGTATCAACCGTAATTCAAACAATTATGTTTCGACCCAGAAATTTTAATTAGAAATTTAAGTCAAATACTTACAGCTGTTCAGTAAGTTACGTTATATAAAATAAAATTTCTTGTCGAAGCATAATTGTTTGATCCGCGGATTATAGGCCAGAAATTACGGTAAATATGTAAAATTACTTCATTTGTAGGCTGTGAATTAAAATCCCACTTTGCTGTAAGTTCAGTGAGATGTATATATAACTTATGAATTACTAGTATCTATTCTCTTTTTCCACGAACTTTTGCTTTGACAACTCGCCGCAGGAGAGGAAAGTGGCCCAAATGTGAGCGAACAAAATTTGCATAGAGTGCGCCTGCAGTGCACTTTTGTTTACGCTATCGTCCTCAGGAAGAAATGTGGCGCAAGTTTACGCTAATAAATGTAACGCCTATAGAGAACGCTCGATGTATAATCGTTCTGTGCTGAACGTATTGAGTCGAGGATTGGGCCTGCATCCAGTGGGACTTTAGCAGTGTGCAACTATTGCCAAGATGTGCTTTGGATAACAATTCTTTTCTGAAACTACCACGTTCCTATTTACAATGGAACGCAGTGATCATGAATGAGTAATTGGAACAACGTAAGAACAACGCGATCAGAATGAATTAAATGAAATACTTTAAAGACTTTAAAATAAAACTGGTGTAAGTGTTATTTTATTTCCTTAGATTATTATTAACCATTAAAGCCTACTGGTACCATATGGTACCGGGATAGCTGCCCTCCATTTTGTTTTTTGTATACCAGTATATTTTAAGGGAAATATTCTCTTTATCTGATGGCAGAAACTCCGTAATAAAAGGAGACTAAAGTTGATACTTTGAAAAATTGGTATGAAACACAATTTTTGCATTTTAAAGAGAAAAATAATTCCCGCTTTAATGGGTTAAGTTCATTCTAAAAAAGTCCTTCCGGTCTGTACAGGGAGATAAAGGTAGCTTTCCTATATATTCGTTTTATAATTTTAGCTAATGGTACTCGAAAGTAACAACCTAAAATGCAAAGAATCCAATTTCAGAAGATTCGGTAATACTGAATTTGATTAAGAAATTCAACAAATTATTCAACTACAGCCATGTTGGCTTCATTTATGGAAACTTATTTTGGTCGCCAAGTTTGGCGAGAATTTGACGCTAACGGATATGAATATAGTTTTATGCATATGATTGGGAAAATTAAAACAACAATGAAAGAAAATAATTTGCGAGAAATCCCATTCATTAAAACTGATAAATTGGTTTGTTTTAATCTGCTGTCTTGTTTCAAAATGTCACCCATCTTAGAATTTCTCACTGCAATATCTCAGCCATTTTTTAAGATAGAGGCAAAACAAAAAATGCTCCAGAATCCTTGCATCAAGGCCTAATACTTAAGAGCCTACTTCAGTCATGCGAAAAAACGCGCAAGCTAATGTTAAAATTTTTATATAAGAGTACTTTCACTTTCAGATCAGGTTCCAACCGGTTCCGAAATTAAAAATGTCCGCATATAAAAAAAACTGTAACCAAAATCAAAAAAGTAAAATCTAACAACGTTAGAGATCGACCTAAGCTATCCTATGCAAAAAAAAAATCATTTAAAAATATTAAATGTGAGCGAGAAATCTGCCAAGAACCTTCCCATAGACTTAACATTAGCTTGACTGTTTCTTTGCATGACTAGCGTAGGCTCTTAAGCAAAACATAAATTTGAATTTCGAATTTTTTTGAATATATATTTTTTAGTTTTAAATCTGTTAGTGGCCGTAATTTTGAAACAAGATGGCGTACAAAGTTGGCCAACGAAGGCGATCGAAATATTGTTGAGCTTAATATACACGCTTAATTTCGTCCAAAACGGTTTATATATACAACCTCTAAAGTATGACATAGATCATATATATATATATATATATATATATATATATAATTATAATATCTTTGAATTTCAAAAAACATATCAAGTTCTTGTAAAATTCTAATTAAATCTCCTAAGAGATAATTAGTAATAAAGTGTAGACAGAATCTAAAATCCCTAAGCAATAATAAGTCAATACAAAATTAATTTTGGCAAAATACAAAAGGAACCTGCATAAGATGTTATAAAGATGCATTTGAAAATTCAATAGATGAACAAATGATACAAAGATACAATAGTAATATTGTATAATTATTATTATATTATTATTAAATATACAATTAAAAGCGCAATGCAGCTATAGTAACTATGTATTCCAAACAGAAGCTAATCAAAGTGATTTATGAGCCAAATAGGCTTAATTATGGTATCATATGAAAATCAATAATTTCTACTGGATAATTATTGAAAATAATATGTATAAACCATTCTATACCAATTTGCGCAATGCATATATATATATATATATATATATATAATATTAAATTATATATATGACGATATCAGTATGATCAGGCCCTGAATCCTGTTTTTAATGCAGCATTGGTTGAGAAGACAGATGTTGAAGTCGCCGAAGTCAATGAAAGTTTATTTCAAGGCAAGCGCTGACTATGTCACAGACAGGGGTGCAAAAATCTAGGCGCCAATTGACCGATTCCCATCACTAAAGTTTTAGTATTCTTCGCCTAATAAGAATACTGATAAGTTTAGGCGAAGTATACTAATAACATTTGACGAAGAATACTAATAAAATTTAGTGGTGGGAATCAGCCCACTGGCGCCTAGATTTGTGCATCCCTGGTCACAGAACTTTAATTAAATGGCTGATATAAATCACACTCATAGTGTAAGCAATAGTAGAAATATTTACTGTATTTGCAGTGATATAATTGAGCTGAGTAGTGGTAAAAAAGTTCCAAAGGTGTTTCTCCAAGACATTTAGGAGACTGTAGTTGAGATTAATAGTTTATTCCACCCAAAATATATTAATGCACAACTCCACGTAAAAACAATTTCAATAGATTCCGATTAGATCTATTGAAATTGATTGAAGAAAATCTTTCGACGGCTAAAGTGAACTTCTCCAGTGACCGGGTTTATTTGACAATCAAAACAGCCTAAAAATCTGTCTCCCAAGCCAGTGTATGCGGTATAAATATCAAAAAGATTTAGCCCGAAGTTACAAGGCGCGTATTACGCAGTGCTGAACCGCCTCATCAAAAATCAATTAACAACCGGCCAATTAAGAAAAAGCAATTAAAGCAACAAGACGCGCTGAAGCCACGTCGGCCTATAGATTTAACAAACACATCTTCGCCAAGCGGAGAGCAGGCGAATCTTCGCCCCGTTGCCAGGTATCAACCCGTTAAGCTAGGCAAAAGCCTGGCAGGTAGGGGCCTGGTCAGCGGTATTTGCCAATAGTTGTAAACGTTGGTCAAAAGATAGGTGCCATTGACGTCATGTCGTAACTCTTTCCTTTACAGCGAAAATTTAAAAAGGTGAAAATGTTAAGGCGGGAGTTGAAATGAATCATGGGTTAGCGAATAAAAAATAAAAATGGTATTACAAAATGTTCCAAAGAAAAAAAAGTTCAATGTCTCAAAATATGAAGAAATAAAACAGATGTTTTTACAAGAAGTGTTGCATTTAAAAGAATAAGAATTAAAAGAGTATGTTGATTAAATATATTACATTAAAATATAAATGATATTTAAGATATTATTAAAAGACAGCGGAAAAAAGGTAGAATTGTAAGAATTTGGAATAAATTAATTAAGGTAAAAAGGTGATTTTTTTTTATTATTACATATATATATATATAAACATTTGAACGGAGGGTGGTTTTGGGGTCTGGGGATCATGATCGGTGAAAATATACCGAACTTTTCTGGAATTGGTTTCCTCCGAACGGCTGCAATAGGTAGCTTTTTACTTTTTGTAATGAAAGCTACTTAAAATTAATTAGACATTAAACATAAATTGTTCTGAAAACTTATTTAAAATGCTTTTTCAAATTCATTGATCAATAATTAAAAAAAATATTTTGCTTATATTTTCTAATAAATTATTGGATTTTTATTGGTAAAATATTTCTTCTATTTTGCATTTCTTATGTTCCCCAGTAATGGGGCAATTGGCCACACCTAGCCGCGTTTTTCTTTTTTATCTTTTTCTTAATTTTTTTAATACTATAATCTTATTTATTTTTTATTTATATAAGTTACAATGAAGGTTTGTTGCATAAATCATTATTGTAAAAATTGTAAATATTATTGTATCTTTACTTTATTGTAAAAATAATTTTACTTAGCAGTTTAATGTTTAAAATATCAATCTTCTCAGTAGTACAATGAAAATGATACTTTCGATGTTATAGATCGACCGACTTTTCAGAAATATATAACCCCTTAATCGTCGCGCCCGATACATTCACGGGTAGTGTAGGCTACTTTTTAAAATTCAGATTGTTTGATTCCCACCAGTTTTGTAAAATAGTGTAATTGGCTTCATGCTCGCATTCTTTTATCTGCCATTAAGAAACCCGAATATTTCTACTTAAAAAAAATTGGTGGCAATCAAGCAATCTGGATTTAGAAAAAAGTAGCCTACACTTATCGGGCGCGACGATTAAGGGGATAAGTAGCTTTCTTCTTACAACTTAATATAGACACAATGGTTCTTTAAAAAATAAATAAAGCTAGGTCTGAAGCTATAGTTTCATTCATCAAATTAGGCAATCAAGACAATCAGGCAATCAAATCAGGTATATATTTTCGTGAAACCTTTGCATCTGTTGCTCGCATAGGGTAAAAAAGAATTATGGCAGATCTTGCTGTAAAAATAGGGCTGAAAATTCGTCAGTTAGATGTGACTTCAGCTTATTTAAATGGTCAATTAAACGAGGAAATTTTTTATGAAATTGCTTTCATGATCATAAGTCATATACCGGTTATTGTTTTATTCTGAGTGGTAGCACCATTGCATGGAAAAGTCACAAACGGTGCACTGTGGCTGTCTAATCCACCGAGGCAGAGTACATCAAAGCCATTATATATTAAGCCTGCGCAGAAATAGATTAGATGGATCTTGGAAGAAATTTCGCAAGCTGATTATAGCGCCATCTTACGACTGATTATCTTTTTACATGCTGGAAAAAAAAATTCGAAAAAAGAAAAATCATAAAGTAAAATTGTAAAATAAAAATCAACAAGCCTAATGTTTATAGTAAAGTGCTGAACCTGTATTTAAACCCTTAATCGTCGTGCCCCAGACGTTCACGGGCAGCGTAGGCTACGCCAATTTTATTTAGATTGTTTGATTCCCACCAGTTTTTTTTAAATAGTGTATTTGGCTTTATTCTCGCAATATTTTATCTGAAAATTAAATAAAGCGAATATTTTTACTTACCGGAAATTTTATTTTATCCAAAATTTGAAAACAAAATCTAATAAGTATTTTATAGCAAAAAGACACATTTCCTTATATACATTTTCAGGTTTGAAACATGCTTGTCTTCGGTCAGACTCCGGAAAATTTAGTGATGTTGGCATCTATGCTAATAGTAGTTGTTTACATTCTATTTGCTGACGAACTTCTACGAAAGTGGCGCTTATGTATGCAGCGCTTTTGTTTTTATAACCGGCCGCAGAAGAGGAACTTGGCTGTGGTGATCACTAATGAAATTTACACGTATTACGCACGCTCTAACTATAATCGCTCCGCAGTACATGGCTTCGTCTAATACTGAAAAGGAAATTATTTATCTTTCTAAATTGTTTAGTGATATAATATTAAAAAGGCACGCATACTAACAGATAATAGATGGTCAATAAAATTAGCCTAAAATCCTGTTTTGCATAAAATGAGAAAACATACAGACATTAGGTACTAGTCCAGTCAAATGGTAGAAAATGATTACATTAATTAGGGTAAAGGTAATTTTTGAATGTTATGTATGGGCTGGTATTCTGACTAATTTCCACAAGTTTGCCAACAAAATTTTTTGCCACCGGCGCCGCCATCTTGGAAAAACCTCTAATTTATCGGACTTTTTTTAGTTTTTACCAAATATCTGCTTAACTCCACCTCTAAAAAAATGTTGTTGCACTTTTTTGAAAGTGGACTAAATTTGCTACACTTTGAGTACAGACCGATTTTTATATCTGTAATAGTTGACGAGTTATAACTCTTCAAAGTTAGGCAAAATTTTCCAAAAAAAACAAATTCGGGAATTTCAGAATTAATTTGCTACAAGTTGACTACCGATTGGTTTCCCTGTGTTAAAAATATCACCAGATACAAAGTTTTAGAAAATATCGTTTTCGCCATATGCATCCCTCTAATATTGAATTTTGTTTTCATATTTATTTAAGTAAGGGTCAATAAAACCATTAAAAACCAGTAACGTGTAACTTAATGAATTTATTTACACATTTAAACACATTTTTATAATTTATAAAAATCTTTACATAAAGTTTATAATGTTCAAGTCACTTACGATTTTTGGCGCTTAGAATTGCCTGGGCGGTCGATAGCGGGATTTTCATCGGTATTTTTCACTGCTGTGCCAGTGTTTATAATGTCGACCGAAAGATTTTCAGCATCTTCGTCCTCGTTTTCTCGAAGCATGTCGATGGGCTCAAAATCGTCTTCTTCCTCCACGTCAGAGGCTAGGAAAAGTTCTGGTGTATTTTCGCAAGAACGGCCATTGCAATGTTTGCAAATGTTTGTGAGTTCATTCCTGCTTTTCGACACCCACATGCTTTTAAACATCCTTTTTTGCAAGCGCAGAATATGGTCTCTCTGAAAGATCGAATCTGGAGCTGCGTCATTCTTGGCTTTTATGAGGAAGTGGCCTAGTGAAGTGTTCACCCAACCCCACATCAATGCATAATTATTCTTGCCTAACCATGTTGAACTTGCTGGTGTGTACACATCGTATGTAGCTGAGAAGCGTCTCTTGTTGGTGATAACCTAGCTAGGTTGAATTTCGTCCTGGCATCATATTTTATGAAGATGTACTATCGAAGCTCATCGATGTTTTGTGTTGCTAGGTCACCTCCATACAATCGAACCAGGAAATGTTCTCCCACATTTTCCAATTCTTCTAACGTTGCATCAGGGTTCAAGAAAGCTGTTGTCTCCTCTTGAAGTTCGGGATGCTTTACAACCAATGAACAACTGTTTTTTCTCGTAACCAAAAAGTGCTGAGGTGGTATCACACCCACTGAAAGCGTGGAGGAACAGCAGGATGTTGGAAAAGCTGTAGCGAAACGAATTAGCTGAGTAAAATACATCAGGAGCTTTACCTCTTCCGCATACAATTGCGAACCTGTGCACTGCCTGTGCTATTGCACTATTGCACAACCTGTGAAATATTGTAAGGGGAGCTATAATTAGTGTATCGTTGCCAATTTTTACAGTATTACTGGTGCCCGAGAGGGTGACTACCTTCTTCTTGCTTGGAAATTTAACATCTTGAAAATTATTGCCGACAATTCTTGCTAACCCATCTTTTCCAATTTGTTCAGACAGGTGGCAGTTAACTTCCTCACCCCCAATGGTTCCTGAATAAATGGACATTATTGCATCATTTTGAGGGAATGGATAGTGTTGAGAAAACAACTTATAGAGTTTTGCAGCATCTTCTCTATCTCGGGCAACACGCGCAGAGGCCTCATGTCTATGTGTTGTTCAGAGTTGGTGGACGTGATACCGCAGTATTTTTTTATTTCAGAGCAAATACTTTGGAGGTACCCCATCCCCAGCGTCCAGCGAGTAAACTTAAAATAACGTTTCAAGGATGGAGGATGAAAAAGTCGCTATTTAGGAGATACTATTGGATAAATATGGTGAAAAGTTCCTAAATTTATTTTTTTCGGAAAGTTTTGCCTAACTTTGAAGAGTTGTAACTCCAAAACTATTTCAGTTAAAATAATAAGTCTGGGCTTAAATTGTAAAGAAATTAGTCTATTTTGAAAAAAAAGTATAACTTTTTTATCAGTCTTTTAATTTGGCAGATATTTGGCAAAAACTAAAAAAAGTTTGAAAATTTCGCCATTTTTTTCAAGATGGCGTCGCCGGCCGCAAAATATTTTGTTGGCAAACCGCCGGAAATTAGTCATAGTACTTACCCATACAACATATTAAAAAATTAGTTATACCCTAATTAATGTATTTCATCGGCAATTATCATTACCATTTCACTGGACTATACATTTTATAAGAGATGCTGTGAAAAACGGGTAAATTGATGTTGACTTTGTGCCAATAGAAAACATAGGGGTAGATAATTTAACTGACGACGTACCATCTTATAAGCATTATAAGTATCGATATTGTAGGTAGAGGGGGAGGGATAGATTACAGAGTATATATATATATAACAAAATTTAAAATTTATCGCGATAAACCAAAGTATTTTTATTCCATCCTAGTCTAACTTACTCTATAATATTTATTTCCTCCGTTTATTAAAATATTTTAACTCTATGTATTCCGAAAAAACCTCATATCTAAATTCAATATTTCAATGGCTGCTAATTAGCTCAATAAATCGCGTCTTTATCTTTAAATTATAAAACTCCCTAATATTCATACTTTAAAAAACCCGCATAATTCCTTTTAATTTTCTAAATTCCTAAAAAGACTGTATTTATTTTAATCAGTTCCGATATTAAAAATAATTCGCCAGATCATAAAATCTTTTTCTTATATCAAAATGTAAAAGCATTTATTCTAATCCCATTCTGGCTATGTTCCAAATTCGATAAACCATTTCTCTTTTTCTTTTTTTTCTTTCCCTAAAAGTCAAAATCATTCCATATTCTCGAACCAATTAACTAACGATAATCAATTAATCTAAAACACTCTGGGTCATAGCTAAATCATCGAACATCATGGAACTTTCGAGAATTTTCTTTTGCGCCAAAAATTAGCGGAAACCATTTTATTACCATATTCTGGAGCCAGCGCAAAGAATCCCGGTTAGATCCCAGCTCACGATTGGCGCACGTGACCATGTATTCCTACTCTTACTGAAAGAATATATCGTCGCCTTTTCCGTTTCGGAGAGCATTCTATTCGGAGATACGAAGATGTGATGCACTGATGAAAGCTAGACGTATTCGTATAAGAACATTCGAATAGAGAGACGCTAGTTCGAAGTTTGATTTGTTAGGTTAATGATGGAATCTCTGCCTGGTATTGGCGTGGAGTCCAGTATGTTTTTTCTTATATGCCTGCGGAATGTTTATTTTAAATAAATGGCCATCGTGCTCTGCTGAAGTGGGAGCCGTGATTGAAACGAAAAGAGGACTCGAGTGAAAGCAGATTCTTCCCTGATGTTAATTTAAGCTTCAGAATAAAAACTTCTGTGTTCTTGAATGAGATGCTTAATTATGATTACGTACACACGCCATCTAATGTGGAGTGCTGGAACTTCCTCTTCGGTTGATTATGTGAAAAGAGCCCATCTTATTTTCAAAAAAACATTTATTAAAAAATGTTACTACTCAAGCAACTCGGCCTTAAAAATCACCACATATATATATATATATACTCTGTAGTTGCCAGTTTGGCTTTTGTTTAATTTCGAAATTTCGCATTCATACCAGAAATATATATATATATATATAGATAGATAGATAGATATAGATATAGATAGATAGATAGACAGATAGATATAAGGTTCGGTTTTAATGTTTGAATTGATTAATTATTTATTAACTTTATAGTATTCTGTATACACTTTATAGTTACCTATCTATAAAAAATTGGAGATTTGGTCAATTTTGTTCATAAAATTTGTAATTTGTTTTTCGTATTTTGAATTTAAAGGTTTATATGTATAATATATACATATATATAAACTAAAAAGTAAAAACATTAAGTTAGCTTTTTCTCAAAACACTGAAAATGGACATTGTCCCTTTTTCTGTCAATCTACAGATAAATTGTCCCTGTATACTTTTGTTCAATAGAGACAAAGTAGAATTATATAAGTAACAATTTGAGTTTTCGTGAAAAGATAGTTCTCTAAGCGTCAATAAAATTCTCTGGTTGATAAAATATTATAGTCACCAGTCGCAGAAAAGGCAATAAAACAATTATTTATGAGGGAAAAAGTGTTGTAGCTAAAAATAAAAATTATGTAGCCCAATTTAAATCCAATTATTTTCAAAGAAAATTATAATTAGATTTTAACTCTTTTTCTTAAACAACGATCAAACATATCTAAAATTTGGCTTTCTTTTATGGAAGAGAGCCACTGTCTGTAGCCCTTGGAAAAGTTTAACCCATTTATGCCTAGCGTCCCAAATTTGGGACGCTTTAGTAAAATAGGAAAAAGTGCATTTCACACCACATTTTTTATAGAAATTTGGTATCTTATTTTACTGAGGAGTTCTCGATAAAACATGATACCAAATCTCTATAAAAATGCCTTTAATTTTTGATAATGATACGATGACAGGCTGAGTTGGTATTGTGGCCGGCATTTAGAGAGTAACTTAAACCAAAGCCATTAAATAATAAGCACAGTCAGATAAATGGGAAACTTTTCGCAAGTTGACAATAGCGCCATCTAGCGGTTGGGAGTGCTGCATTCGGCACCAAGAATATTTTAATAAAATTTTGCTTCTAAAATTAAAGCTTAAAATAAGGAGTTCATATTTTCTAAAAAAGTCGTTTGTAAATTCCGGTGTCAGTCAGTAATTTCACATTTTACGAACAGAATTTGTCTGTGCCGGAAAGGGTTAATTGCATAGTGATGTAAATTTCCATCACTTTTTATTTAACTTTTAATAAATAAATAAATCAACTTCTTCGCCACCACTATATTTATATAGAAATATTAATCCAGTAAATTTCCACCATTTTTTTTTCATTATAGTTTTAGCTTTAATGTAAAAGATCCCAATAATTAGCAAGATTTTAAAGGAAGTGCAAAAACAAAACATCGATAAAAATCGTATAAAATATCGATTCAAATAAATCGTATCGTTTCTCTGCGACCCACTTCTGTTTTGTCCTCCTTCCGCAGCAGAGGTTTGGCGCTAGTGTGTCGCTAACAAATTTAACACTATCTGACTGGGCTTATTATTTAATGGCTTTGACTTAAACGGAATCAAGTAAGTTTACCATTTTCTGAGTCCCTCAAAATGGCCGTCTAGACGGAAGAATCCTGGCTAGATCCGTAATATAATGACCACTATTGTTTTCTTTATCCATGGAAAATTTTAAAATAATCAAAGACTTAATTGAAACAGAAACGACTGCCTATGTCCCCCCCCCCCCCTATTAATTAAATCTTTACGAAAATTATTTTTTCAGTAATAATTCAAATATATATAAATATATATATATACATACATGCATATATATAAACTAAAAAATAAAAACATTAAGTCAGCTTTTTCTCAAAACACTAAAAATGGACATTGTCCCTTTTTCTGTCAAGCTACGGATAAATTGTACGTGTATATACTTTAGTTGGACAGGGACAAAGTAGAATCATATAAGTAACAATTTGAGTTTTCGTGAAAAGATAGTTCTCTAAGCGTCAATAAAATTCTCTGGTTGATAAAATATTATAGTCACCAGTCGCAGAAAACGCGATAAAACAATTATTTATGAGGGAAAAAGCGTTGTAGCTAAAAACAAAAATTATGTAGCGCAATTTAAATCCAATTATTTTCAAAGAAAATTATAATTAGATTTTAACTCTTTTTCTTAAACAACGATCGAATATATCTAAAATTTAGCTTTCTTTTATGGAAGAGAACCACTGTCTGTAGTCCTTGGAAAAGTTTAACCGACTTATGCCAAGCGTCCCAATTTTCGGACGCTTTAGTAAAATAGGAAAAAGTGCATTTCACGCCACATTTTTTATAGTAATTTGGTATCTTATTTTATCGAGGAGTTCTCGATAAAATATGACACCAAATCTCTATAAAAAAAAGTGGTGTGATATGCACTTTTTTCCATTTTACTAAAGCATCGACGCTAGGCATAAATGGGTTAAAACAGTTTTTTAACCCCTTAACTGTGGGAGGTATTTTGACACCATAAACTAAAAATAGGCACAATACACCACTTTTTCCGTACTAATATATTTGGTTTGTGTAATCGAAAATTGTCTGCCGATGAATAAAGCGAAGGTTGCGTTAAATAATTACTGGTGTGCAAAAGCTTTTAGTAACAAAACAAGCAAACTCTTCTTGCCCGAACTGAGTTCGGGCTACACAGTTAAGGGGTTATAAACCCAATTTTTAAGTATACTGTTCTTAGGTATTAACTATCTAATACTGTACAGATTTACTTAACAAATTTTATCAATATTTGCCGTACACTGCACGAATTTTTCTTTTGGAGTGTTTTTTTATATACTCAAACTTGGGGTATAAGCCGAAATTTTAAAGAGATATTCTTCACCTATTTTAATAGCAGACAATTGTGCTATGATTAGACTATTTTTGCATGTCTCCTCTAACCAGGAAACCACACCTTAGTGTAATAATGAAAAAAACCTCTAAGAAAGCAGCAATCGAAAGAGCATAGTGAAATGTATTTTTTGCACATAAGTCATTTGCTCTCATATGCCCGTTATCGAAATATATATAAAGTCTTAAAGTTCGCTAATTTATTTATTTAATTTAAGGAGAAAAGGCGTGGTTCTGATTCAGGAATTTTAATAATCAGCTTAATATAAAATACAAAAAAAAATTAGATATAGTAATATAAAAATAAAAAAGCCCGAAAAAAAGCAATGGACAAATATGGTACTCAATCAAAATACACTAGTGTGCAAAACTTAAGCAACAAACACAAAATGCTAATTTCTGAACGCCTGAGTACTCAAAAAAAAATTCGATAAACAGCAAGTGTATAAAATAGGTACTACCCTAACATCACAGACAGTCGATGTGAAGTCTTCTCGACATCACAAATGGTCACAATTGTCACAGTCACTACAATGAACATAAATGTGATATATTTCATTCGTCTCATTTTTACTCTCATTTGGTCATTCCACTGAACAGACACCATGACTGCTGCTTTTTCACGAGTCACCTGGTGACTTTACAATGAAGTCATCTTGTGACTCTCATGTCTCTTGTGACTATCTTGTGACTCTCATTTCGACACTCCATTGTAAAGTCATCATGATAGCTGTTCTGTAACGAGTTCCCAAGTGACAGAAAATGAAATCATCTGGTGACTTTTCACAAAGGAGTGCAATGATGACTTCACAATGGAGTGTCGATCACCGGAAAGTCACCATGCGACTTCATTGTGATATTATTATTTGGTGACTCATCACAATGCAATGCTCACCATGACTTCAAAGTTCAGTCTTCAAATGACAGAGACTTGAGAATCACAAGGTGACTACATTGTAATGTCACCTGGTGACCCATCACAAAGCGACAGTCACAGTGACTTTTCAGTGTTAACAATCATTTGAGAGTAATAATGAGACAGTGAAATATCCCATATTTTGATTCACCGGGGCGATTGTGACACTTCTAACCATGTGTGACGCCAAGGGGACTTCAGATCGACTGGCCATGCTGTTAGGGTAGTACCTCTTTTCTACACTTGCTCTTTATAGAATTTCCTTTTGAGTACTCACGTGTTCAGAAATTAGCATTTTGTGTTTGTTGCTTAAGTTTTGCACGCCAGTGTATGATTGAAGCATAGGAAATCGTGACACCAAGAACATTTCATGAACTTAAATCTAGTGCAACGGTTACAATGGCCAATCTCTTGCGGAAAAAAATTGCAAGGGCGTTTCAAATGGAAAAGGCCAAGTTTCCACTAATACAAACTTGTACCAAACATAGCGAATCATGACAGAGTATTGCGGCTCACTAAACTGGAACTGGGAAAGTGACTGACGTTTGATGATGTTGTTACGTTCAAAATACATCAACTCCTCTTTCCAACTTATTAAATAAATAAATTAGAAAATTTTAAGACTTTATATTTCGATAACGAGGAGACGAGTGAAAATTATTTAAGCGTCAAAAAGCAGGTTTCACTATGCTCTTTTGACTGCTGTTTATTTAACTTTTTCATTATTACACTAACGGAGTGGTTCCTTGGTAAGATGTGTTACACAACTACTCATAACAGTGTTCGTACGAGTGTTCAGGAATTTTCATGGTAACTACCAGTATTTTCTTACAGAAAAATTCATCTTATGCAATCGCACGATTATATAAGTCCAGTTTTCAATAAGAAAATACTGGTAACTTCCAGAAAATTTCAGGACCCCGTACAAAACCCTGTCATAAATAGAGAGTGTAGCTGCTGTGCAACTGGGAAGCGTCTTGAAGTCATCTACTGTTCACTGTGATTACATAATGGTAATAATTTTATTCACATACAGCGTTTGCTTGTAAAATAATTTATTTATTAAAGGTTTAAATTTTGCACATATACATCAATGCGCAGTGCGGGTTAAGGTTTTAATACAACAGAGTATGCAAAAAATATCTAGAAATAGAATAAATGAAAATACTAAATGAAGAAAAAAATCAGAGAAAAGAGAATGAATGGACATTTTAGTGCACAAGCAAAGAAAACAAAACGATTATAATAGGTTAATTTATCAATTATTTTTAACCCCTTAATCGTCGCGCCCTTTAAGTGTAGGCTACTTTTTCAAAATTTAGATTGCTTGATTACCACCAGTTTTTTTACGTAGAAATGTTCGTTTGATTTAATAGACCGATAAAGTAATGCAAGAATAAATCTAATAACACTATTTTAAAAAACTGGTGGGAATCAAACAATCTGATTATAACAGGCGTAACCAACGTTGCCCGTGAATGTCTCGGGCACGACGATTAAGGGGTTAAACATAGTTATTCAAGTTTTTAATTTTTATCTGAAAATGGTAAATTAATAAAAATACTTTTATTTTATATATAAAACACACCTATTAACAAGATCGAAAAATCATGCGTCAAGCATATATTATGTATCATTTTTTCAACAGTTCTGAAATACTTTTACAAATCTTTACTGTTTAATAATGTGAAAAATGATATCTCAGTAAATAAGGGATGACAAGGGATAGCCGCCCCGGGAACAATCTAAGTAAACAAGGTCAAACAAGGTCAAGGTCAATCCGGGCGGGGGGGGGAGTGCTACCTTTAGACTTAAGCTCAATTAGCCCCTGCCAATCTAAGTAAACAATTTGAAAAATGCATAACATATTTAAAAACCCGATTTCAGGAATTACCAACAATAATCGGAAAAAGTATCCAAATTCTTTTGTGCAGCCTTGTATATGAGCTATAGATTTGTATTTAGGGGAGATGGGGGATGAATGGGACAAGGGATGGATGGGACGTTCTCAATATTTCAGGCAATATTTTTTTTTAGTTGCTTTAGTTGTTTGATTTTTTTTCAATATTTTTTTATAGTTACTTTCTATCCTCATAGATTTCCCTACCATAGTGTGCTTCAGAACCAAAAGCAAGAAAGACCACATGGCTATTTTCAGTTTCCTTCATATTTGAATTTCCCGAAAACTCTGCTTAAAAGTATTTTTTTTTTTTTTTACATTTGAAGTTACTTAAATATCTTATGCAATATAAACAATTAAGATATGTTGTAGTTTTTTATTTCAAGGCTCAATATTGGTAATTAAAATGAATGAATATTAACCATTGTAACAAAATAATTTTTAAGACAAAATGGCTGACAATTGAATATATGCATCATGGGGATGATTGGGACATTTCAAATGGGATGAATGGGATTGTCTCATTCATCCCTAGAGGATGTTGAAAAATATATTTATCAGCTAAATAATATTATATAGTTTGATAAATTAGTAATTTATGGTAATTATTCTTTTAACATTTCATCCTCATTGTAGTTATCGTCTTCAGACATTGAATGCTTCCATTTATGGGCCTTTTAAGGCAACTCTGAGATGAGTCCAATATGATTGGCTAACAAATAATTCTGGAGATCATATTACAATTTACAATCTCTCTGCTTTTGCCCAGAAGGCATTTTTTTCAGCTATTAGTCCTTAACATTGAATAAACGGAGGAAACTATTTGTGTCCCATTCATCCCTGCTGTGGGGATGATTGGTACATAGAGGAATTGTTTTTTAATTTCATAATATATTTCTGTATAATAATAATCTTGAATAAATATTGTGCATAAGATGTAGTCAAACACTTAATGTATGAAATGTGATATATAATATTGATAATAACTTAAATAAAATATTTAAAATAAACATTTTTGTGAAAATGTCCCATTCATCCCCCATCTCCCCTACTCTACATAGAATGCTAAGTTTTAGTTCAGTTAGGAAAAGCATAGCATAGTTTAACATTTCCCTTATGGAATTTCCGTCAATAAACGGAAATGTACTCGAGAACCTTTGTGCTGCCCTGTATATAATCTATGAATGTATACACACCAAGTAATAGGTAAAAAATGAATTAAATTTTAAAACGCGTTCAGTAACTGCGAACGCACTTCCATCCATTATTTTTAACATACAGTACCGAATTATTTTGTGTGTCCCTGTAAATGATGGATGAATGCTATATACGCGCAATATTCTATAGTAAGCCTCTTGTAACGCACATTAGTGATTCATTAGATCAATTTCAATATGTTTGAAAGAGTGAAACGTTATTAAAATGAACCCCAAACGATTTTTCTCCATATACCGTAATGTAACGGAATTTTTTCGAGTGTTCCTGTACAGGAACTACAAGTGCTATGCAAACCATATCCTATAGTAAGTCTCTTATAGTACACCTTAGTGATATAAATCAATTTCAATATGTTTGAAATTGTATAACAGCATTAAAATAAACCGCAAATGATTTTTTCCCATAGACCGTAATGTAATGGAATTCTTTTGAGTGTCACTGTAAAAAAAGAAAACTATAAGTGCTATACACTTCATTTTGAATTCCGAACATGTCATAGTAAACCTTAATAACATATATCGATTGCATGACAATCCGAATATATTTACGCGAGTTAGAGCACGGGCAGACAAATTGATAGACTGAATTCATAAACACTTTTCCACTAAGTTGGAAAGTGTTAAAAATTGTTTCAAACATTTCCTGTGAAACGCCAGTCAAGTCTCAATATTAGCTTTATAGCAGGGTTCCCACTCGGTTAGTTCTTTAAGCCCCATTTTTTTTAAAGAAATATTTTCTTTTTAGGTTTCTCTTGCAAATTTTGAAGAAACATACTTCGAAGGTTATTTTTATTGCAAACATTTTAAAACATACCTCGATTTTTTTTTTTTAAATTTAGAGATACTAATATTGAAACAAGTGGGTAAGTGTGATCGAAGATCGCTCAAAGGGTTTCGTTTAATATTCCTTTCAAAACACTTTATCCTTTCTTTAATAAATTTAGCAAAAAAAAAAAAAAAAAAAAAAAAAAAAAAAAAAAAAGGTAATGTTTTTTATAAAGTAAAAAATTACCTGTCTAATTTTTCCTTTTTTTTTTCGAATATCTAAACCAGCCTGATAGCGGGCGAAGCCCTCTATTATATTCTGTCATAATAATATCTGTCATGCGGACTAAATGCGATATTTAAAAAAAATGATTTCAAAATTAAACATGTTGTACACCTTCAAAATGTTAAAATATGCGAATATTTCCATAATCGGTTTTTTATCATGATTCAATACTTTTCTCAAATATTTACTACTCTCTATTACCCATATTGATACTCGCTTTGTATTATTCTCAAACATTTGAAAAATCCGTTGAACTTCGATATGACGTCAGATTAATTTTCTTTTTAATTCTTTAATGACGTGATATTAATCTGCTTTGTGTACATACACATATTCATACTCCTTGTATTATTGAGAAAGCTTTGAAAATTTCCGTTTTATTACCACTATGACGTCAATCATTTTTATTTCATATTAATATTTTTTTTCAATTAGTGAAACTTTTTATTTGATATTCATTTTTCACGTGGAAATCGTTCAATAGAAAAGTAATTATTGTAGAAAGAATTTCATGGTGAATTTTTAATTTTTGTCAAGTACTTTAAGGAAAAATAATTAAATTTAATAGGAAACGGCTGTTAGAATTTTGGTTTTTTATCCCTATTTATTAAAAAAATACGATTTTTTCAAAATTTAATATTTTGAGCTTCATTGCTGGTATTCAGCTAGATATACACAAAGTTTCAACTCTGTAAGTTACATAGTTTCTGAGAATGGCTCTGTGACGGACAGACAACAGAGCGGGAGTAATAGGGTTTCGTGAGCACGAAACCCTAAAAATGGACCAGTGCGAGCCATGAACATTAAAGGGTCTCAGGAGTCTTACTTTTTACTCGCACAGATACCGCCGTGGGAGCAGCCTTCTGCGTCACGGAAGGAGACGCGGTGACTCATCAGTGGGCCTGTAGGCTCGGAGATAACAATTCTGTCTTTCAGGCAGAGCTATTTGCAATCTTCTCCGCCCTAGAGTGGCTAGAGGATCAATCTGGAGCAAAGGTCTCCATTTTCAGTGATAGCCTGTCTGGACTGCAGGCCAACCACGCACCTAGAACATCTAACCCACTCGTACTAAATATTAAATTAAAACTCAAAAGTCTCTTGTACAGAACACATCTCGGCCACGTCTCAGCGCACAAAGGCACTTTTGGCAACGAGTACGCGGACGAACTCGCAAAACAAGCCACCAAGTATACATCCATTGATCACCACCTCCCAGTGCCCCAGTCGTTCATCAAGAGGGTTCTGAAATCCAGGATCATTTCGGAATGGCAGGAGTACTGGGAACTCACTGATAAGGGCAGGCACACGTTTGACCTAATTCCCACAGTCTCACTTAACAAATATCACCTCACACCATACACCGCAAGCTTCCTAACGGGCCACGGGCCCTTTAAATCATGCCTCCCCAAATTTGGTTGTGCAGGATCTAATACGTGTGAGTGTGGCGAGGTGGGATCTCCTACCCACGCCTACCACGAATGTACACTTACTGCACGCTGGCACATTAAACGTCCAGCCACTCCCCCTAAGGGATGGTTACAAAATATTCTTTCTAGACCCATACTTCTGAACAAACTCAAACACATCCAAGAACTAAAATAACTTCTTAAAGCACCATAAAAACTTTAAAAATGCGCTAGGCCTTTCGAAAGATCTGAGTCTTTCTTCGTCAGGCGCAAAAAGACGTGCGTCTACTATGAAAGCAGCAGCAAGACTGAAATGAGAGGTAAGGGAGAGGAAACAAGCTGATGCAACAGCCAATGGGAAAGTAGAAAACAACAGCCAATAGGAAAACAGAAGACAACAGCCAATCACAGAAGAGTAAAAACAAAACAATAGAGAATACAAAATAGAAGGGGAATAAGGAAGTAAAAAAAAAAATAAAAAAAAAAAATATATATATATTTATTTTTTATTTTATTTATTTTATTTATTTATTTATTTATTTTTTACTTCCTTATTCCCCTTCTATTTTGTATTCTCTATTGTTTTGTTTTTACTCTTCTGTGATTGGCTGTTGTCTTCTGTTTTCCTATTGGCTGTTGTTTTCTACTTTCCCATTGGCTGTTGCATCAGCTTGTTTCCTCTCCCTTACCTCTCATTTCAGTCTTGCTGCTGCTTTCATAGTAGACGCACGTCTTTTTGCGCCTGACGAAGAAAGACTCAGATCTTTCGAAAGGCCTAGCGCATTTTTAAAGTTTTTATGGTGCTTTAAGAAGTTATTTTAGTTCTTAGTGTTTCACACCAGTTTCAACTTATTTTATTTCAAACACATCCACCAATACTTAGCACACATCTCCAACCTCACAAGCTAGTCTGTACCCAGAGCAACTCCCATTCCCTCGTATGGCATCGCCCCTTGTCGCGAGTAGAGTTATAGTGTTACTCTGGCGATGCCACAGCACCCCTTGTCGCGAGAGAGCATGTTAGTGGCGCGCAACCCTCTAGCTTATCTGCTGTCTGATAACAAGGTGCTGTGAGGCAAATCATTCTCAAACAATTCCAAGAACCTCGGCACCTCGCTGCCCCGTGTCGCGAAGGAGATCTGTTCTCCGGCAGCGAGGGATTTGTTCTGTGAATTTTGGGCAATAATGGCCCATTGCAATTCACCCGCCCCCTGTCGCGTATTCCGGCGTTCTCAGCTCCAGCTGAAACTGTATTTTTTTAAAACTTTAATAAAGGTACCGGTAGGGACACCTATGCTCTACAGACTCGACCTCCTCGTCTGAGCAGTCCCTCTTAAGCTGTGAATACTTCTTCATTGAAGGTGCAATTTAGCATAATGTCACATTAAATTTTATTATTAATTCCCTATAAAACAAAGATGCGTAAAACGTTTACCACTGATAGCTTAATATCTGTTATATGTAGCATAATTATTTCGATATTCTACAACTGATATTTTACTTTTTTTTAAATGTTTAATTTCGATTTAAAAAAAATATTTTTGACTTTCATGTATTGAACGCAACATTTCTCAAAAACTGATAAAACAATTCGTTTAAAACTTCGCAGATACATTAATTTTTCAGCAGGAATAACTTATACTTCAAATTTAGTATTATAATTGCGTTGGTTATTTAAAATTAGCATTGTTTTTGTAATTTAAACTTAAAAAAAATAAATAAGACTATGAATATTATGAATATTATTTAGGTCTCTAGAACCAATACTTTTGCTACTTGCACGCAGTAGATGCAATTCAAAATACAATAATTTTCTTTTTCCCAAATTAAAAATTAAAAATAAATAAAAATATCGATTCTATAATACTTAAATAATTATGTGATATAGAACAGGTATTCAGTTATAAGCGGTAAAAGTTTTATGCATTTGTGTTTTATAGGGAATCAGAAATAAAATTAAATGTGACATGATGCTAAATTGCACCTTCAGAGAAAAAGTGAGACTCCTGAGACCCCTTAATTAAAAAATGTGCAGAAAACTCACTTTTAAAAGTAATGTTATCAAATAATAAATAAATGGACTAGTGGATTAAGTAGTACCAAAAAAGTCCAGTGATCGTAATCGTACAATTTGTCATTATTTTAAAATCATTTTCAACATTTGGAAAAACTAAGAAATGACGCATTATCAGCGATTTTCAAGCGTGTTTTTACAAGACCGAAGAAATACTGCTGATTCAATTATCTGATTGGTATTGATTTACCTTTTGAAGGATGATGTGAATTGGATTTTTCACAATGTTAACACATTGACGGACAGTAGGAACAAGTGAATTTCGAAAATTCATACTATATGTTTTTGTAATTTTTAGAATATTAGAAGTATAGTTTTACTCTTTCTGCTTAAATAAACTTAATTTTGATTAATTCAGCACCTTTAATTAGGTTGCACAACCACGTCAGGGAGGCTAGTGGTCAGGGAAAAATACAGTCAAAAAAAGTGATAAACACCAGTATACTCTTATAGAAAAATTTATCTTGATTATTCGATTAAATGATAAATTTGAATTTTTCTATAAGAATATACTGGTAATTATAATTTTTTTACTGTATTTTTCCCTGACCACTAGCCACCCTGCACGTGCATACTGGATCTGCAACTCTTATAACAGGTGGAAAACGAACTTCAACCTAAAAAACTGTTTCCAAAGCATGACACTGGGCTTCTACTTGTACGCCGGTAAATGCACATTTGTGCTGCTATAGCCGTAGTGTCTAAAAACGACCGTTTCGTTTTGGACGGCTATTGCCGTCATGACACATAGTGAACTTCGCTTTGACGAAAGTGTCCGTCAACGTGTTAAAACAAGTTTTCTTTTCGAAAAAAAAATTTATCGAGCAAATTAAGAATCATCTCATGATTAAGAAATTATTGTATTAAATTGCTCTATCATCTTTCACCATACGGTTCGTACCACTGCAGCTAATTTATTTTCTTTACTAGCATCTAGTTCGTTTTTAAAGTTACACAAGCTGGCCAATTAACACATTGCTGACGGCTAGATTTCGTCTTTTAAACAGGAAACCCCGCCTATGGGTGTTATACTTGCATTACAGCGCCTAGAATACATAGTATGGAAAACGGTTTTACCGTTTTTTAATTCAAAATTTTCGAATTCAAACCGGAAATTTTGAAACAAGTTTTTTTACTTTAAGATGCCTGCCTTACTTTAAAATATCTGCCATTAAGTAACCAAAAGAACATTATAAGGAATTTCTGGTATGATTGCGAAATTTCGGAATTAAAAAAAAAAAAACCAAGCTGGTAATGGTTTAAAAAGGGCTAAAATTGTAGCCGATAAACGTGCAACGATGCTGCACTAGGGCGATTGGAGCGACATCTGCTTTAAAAATAGATTTACCTCTAGCAAAAGTAACCGTTTCACTATTGACAACATGAACATAATTTCTGTTAATAAAATCTTCTTGTAAGTGTATATTTCAGATGTAATTGATTTTGAAGTCATATCAGGGAATTAATCTTTTCCACTCTTCTAACAGAGATTCATCCTTTGGTATGCTAAATAGGGATAGTTTCTAGTTTTCTGTCTTGTATCGAGTACTGCAACGAAACACAAAAGAATGGCCATGATCAATATCATTCATATTTTCAAAGCTTATGAAAATCACTATCCAAGTCAAAGGAAAAAGTGTGTAATTTAATTATTTAAAATATTTACCACCAGCTGAAACGTTTTCTCAGTTCGATTCTCATACAATGTTTGCGTTGAAAAGAGCTAGCAGACAGTGGCGTAGCCAGAGAAGGTGGGGGGGCGTACAAATACTATGGAAACCAGTGATATTATAAAGTTTTCTTTGCCATCAATATCGCAGAAAATTCTCCGATTAGTTAAGGCAAAAATATTTTTATAAAATTAATGATATCCAAACCATCTGGACCTCAACCCTGTCTGCGCCACTGCTAGAAGATGTCGCTGCGATCGACTCGGTATCTTTTCAGCATTGTTCTACATTTATCGGATTCAATTTTTGCCGAAACGTCAGTTGAGGCTTACTGTGGAGACCCGAAAAGTTTTTGGTTTCTGTCTGTCTGTCTGTCTGTCTGTTCCGCGATAACTGCCTCAAAAATGATCCGATTAGTTTGATTTTTGGTAGGTATGTTGGTGAGGTACCCGGAATTAGCTGTATAGTTTTTATTTATGTTTGGTTCATTCGTTCGGAAAATATAAAACATTTCTTTTTAGGTCATAATGCTTTCCTATCGGAATTCAGACGATTTTGAAATTTTTCATCCATTGAAATAAAATGGCGCATTTGATTAATGTATTTAATGTGTAAGTTATGAAAGCTAAAATTTATCAAGTCAGGTCTTAAATTATTCAAATTAATTTTAAATTTTGTTAATACATTCGTCAGATTTTTTAAATTAGGTGTACAATATTTGCTGCAATTTTATACATCTGTTCTAATAATATAATACATTTTATTTTATCATTTTTTGCAAATTATCAAACTATTTTGCTACAATATTTTATTCGCAAAATAAAATAGTTTTGAGTGATTTTAATATTTTATTGAAATAAATGAGAATTTATTTTGAAACAAGTTACCTTTTAACTACTATAGAATGATAACCGAAACATTTTTACATGAGATATTCATTTTCTGGAAGAGATATGGATTTTTCAGGGTTCAAAATTAGTATTACTTTAAAATAGGATATAATATCTCGAACAACGAGATGGTTAATCTAAAGAAATTAGATTAGTAAAACGCATCCATACAGCCTGAAATAGCACTATTACTGGAAACTGAGATCATACAAAGTTATCACAAAAAATAATTTGTAGCGCCAAACCACGGTTGCTATTTAGTGAATTGGCAGTGGGCACGATTATGAATAAGTTTAAAAGTTTCTAAATAAGCCTATTTTGCAGGGCTCCCACTGGTCCGTTTTTTGAAAACCAGTATTTTTTTAAAAAGAAAATTGTCGTATGTATTTGCAACAATTTCAACTAAAACGAGCTTCGAAGTTAGTTTCTACAAAATTTATAAACAAGATTTTTCTTTAAAAAATAGTGGTGTTCAAAAAACGGACTGAGTGGGAGCCCTGATTTTGGGGAGATTTTAGTATGCTATTGCCATCGAGATAGATCAGGATGTACTTAGGTAAAAGAAATATTATAGAATGACCATCAAAACTGTTTTCCGAAACAAAAGTTGCAATAGCACTAGATTTCTGAAATAGATGTAAGTGAAAAGATTCAGTTTACATTTCCATAAGTTGCTTTTGTACACGAGATATTATTCAACCTATTTATCAGATGCGAGTGTTTCGTGGTTGGCAGGTAAGTAAATATTGCTATTTAGGCATCAGGATAACATGAAATTATTTTCGAAAATTTTGCTTATTCTAATAAAACCACTGTGTAGTTCGAAATCCAAGATATACTAGAATCATTCACACAATCAATAGTAAATCACGAATATAAATTTGTTAAATTAGGGGGGGGGGGTGTTCAGGGGGGCTCTGCCCCCCTGAAGAAATGTATTTTTTTAATCTAAAACATAGAATAAGAAGTTCATAAGAATGTCAGAATATTATTGCATAAACCGTGTTTAATTAAACGTTTCTAATTTCTGAAACCTTCAAATTATTGTAAAAGCGTATAAATATGTATGTAGTAATTTAAAAAAATTAATTTGCGGATTGTAAAATGTTTAATATTATGAAAAGTGAGATAAAAAAAACATTGACTTTCAGAGCTGACGTTGAGGCTCCTGATCTGTAGATTTACTAGTTTAGTACTATTTTGTAGCCGTTTTCCACACTATGTATTCTAGGCGCTGTACTTGCATGTTACATCCTTTAACAAAGAGATTTTCCCTGTTAGTGCTTATCCTTCTATATTAAAAAAAAGTAATCTGGAAGTGAGCCAAAAACGAAATGGACCAATCAAATTCTGCGTAGATATTCCGGGTTATTCTCATCGCTTTTTTACTAGGGACTTTTTTGAGGAGCCAGTGCTTTTTTTCTATCCATCCTACGGATTCGAAAATCATGCCACCAGACGCGAAATATAACAAGCTTTCAGAAATTAAAAAAATTATCACGGTCGGACAATAAAAACTAAAAAAAATCCTTAAAAATCGAGTAAAAAATCTTTTATTGAAAAGTCATTTTTTATATTGTTGCCAATTTCTAAATAAGCGCAAAGGATTATGTTTTATTTCAAATAAAAAATGTATTTGCGCGAGACTATTAAAAACAATAATGAAAGTTTAAATTAATAATTAAATGATCATGTGTTGAAAGACGGAAATAAAGAAAATTACGTCATAAAAATTGTGTTTACACATGAATATTAAAAATAAAAAAGATGAATTAAATGAAAAAGCATTATAACCTGATTACAGAAGAAAGTCGCCGTTCGTGATATCATCATCATCATCATCTTTTTAAAACACGATACATTACCAGGTTTTAAGAGGTTGTGAAATCAGAACGGGTGTTGGTGAGCGTAGCGAGCAGGGGGCAGAGCCCCCTAGTATTATAAATGAATGAATATGACAATGGTATTGTTTTTAATTAAATTTCTCAGCAGAGCTGAAATTACGCTGGATAATGAACATAACAATGTATGTGAATTATCACTTAGTACAATGCGTAAAACCTATTGATGCGTGATACTAAAGGGTTCAGTGCCCGATGCTCATCCTAGACATTTATTCATTCTGTTGTTCACATCCTTTGATATTGTTTTTAATCGCAGTATTCATAATCATAGTACTTTAATTGTAAAAATACGAATTCTGTGTGTATTTTTTCAGAAATAATGTAACACATAAAATGCATAAGTACTGCCCGAGGGCAGAATTATAGATGTACAAAAGATGTGAATTCGCGTCTCCCATCATAAATGTGTTAATTCAGAATTGGAATTAAAAGCAAAGAAATATTAATATTTTTACCTTTACTGGATGCATCACCTAAAAACAGACTTTCTTAACCTTTAATATACCAAGCCTACCTTGTCAACTTACTTTACCCAGCTGGGGTCTTCTGAAGACCCCAGCTGAAACTAAACATCCCCATGTTTACCGTTAAATTCTAACTGTTTCTAACTAAATTTCCAAAATTATGTTTTTTCGGTTTCTGAAGGTCAGTAGTACACCAAAAATGCTATTATTTCAACAGGATCTATTGGGTTGTCTGAAAAATTCGTTCGTACCGGAAAATTCAGCCCGTTAATTATTAGACATTAGCTACCGGAATTAATGTCTAATAATTAAATGAAAGAATTTTCCGGTACTAATTGATTTTTCCAACCACCACGAATTTTTCGGAAAACCTAATACATCTGTCCGAATTCTTAAATATTCGGAGCAATATTACACATATTTATTTTAATCCGTTTCTGGACACATAGAAAAATCAGGTGTAAAATATTTGTTATAGATACGGCAGGATCACGAAAAATAACATTGTGGAGTCCTCAGAAGACCCTCTTTGGTATATTATGAGTTTACGATGCGCCTACTAACTGTGCTACTGAAAAAGGAGGAGATTGGGCCTCCACCTTACGCGACATCAAGGACATTGTTATGGTTACGTCGCCTTGTTCGGTCATCGTAATTATCCTTCTGGAATGGATACTTTAGTTCTATGGTATTTTGCTGCCACCACCGGTATTAAAGTGATACCGGACACGTTGGGAAAGAAGTTCTCATAAAATAACCAATTAATAATTTATTGCTTAAAATTATTATGCAAGAAAAATGTTACAGTGATAGTTATTATATTGTCATTAGCCGTATGTGACTGTCATATGGCAATCTCCCTGATCACACGTTTTAATATATCTCAAATGTACTACTCGTACATATCATTCCGTCTAAGTAATAATTAATTTTACTCTGGACCAAACTGTCCAATGCACATTATCTCTGTAATTCAACACAATTCTCTACACTCTTAACTCTACACGTCTATATCCAACGCTTTGCACTGACGACCCTTGCGTCCTACGCTATCTGCTTCACATCAACGATCCCTCCTTCACTCTTCACGGCTCACTAGCGACTCTCGCGTCCTACACTCTGAGCTGCACTTCCACGAGTGACCAGTCTCTCACTGTCTCGCTTACACTTCAAAACGACGGGGCTGTGGTTCTTCATTCACGGCGCTTCCATACACGTGGGTGCGTTTGTTCTAGACCTTTCCATCCCGGCCTTCGACTCGTTTATTCTCTCCTTGCATTCTTCTGTGAAATCCAGCTCCCTAGGAATGTGGTGCACATTGTATTCCTTTCATTGTATTTCTTTCCAAAGCCGGATTAGTACTTTACAAAGAAATTGAGAACCTCCCCCAAGTAGATAATAGGATCAGGGGAAATTCCACTGTCAACCACATAAGGCAGTTTTACAACAAAAGAAAAAAATATATATCGGAACACAATAATGTAAGCATGAATAAATACAATTACTTAAATCAATTAGAAATATGCAATGTGAGTCTTACTAAAGACAGAGACCTGACAAACATGCACTACACTTCTTTGGCTGACGCTACCGCACTCCTGAATATCAGAATGCGGTGTACTTGAACCTTAGGGTTGTGTGATGCATTTTGCAACAGCCAGTGAAGGAATAAAAAAGTATTTTTAATAAATTCAGAAAGAAAACTGGTGTGAGTTTATTTTATTTGCTTACGTTTTTAACTATGATTTTAATAATTTCTTTTCAAGAAATTTAGACATTAAACAAAAGTTGTACTGGAAACTTGCTTAAAATACAATTTTAAATCAACTGCCAAACATTTTGCTTATACAATACCTATAAATTATTGGCTTTGCATAGGAAAAATATATCTTCAATTTTCTATTTCTTACATGGGGGCAAGTTACCCAACATTGATTTGCTGGCATGTTATTACCTAATTGAATGCTCTGGTAGAAAAATATGAAATTCAGGACAGGAAGGATTTGAACAAAAGTTTTGTGTGAAGTACTGTTGTGTGTGTAAAAGGAAAAAAGGATGTGGAAAGTTGTGTGTGTAACTACACTATTGTGTAGTTGTGAGAAAACACATTACTTGAATGCTAAAAGTATGGTGAAAAATTATTTTTTCGAAATATTGAAAGATTCAAAATGAAGGGGCTTCACACACATTTTTAATTTGATAAATTCTGAGCAGACAAAGTACTGGAAACAAACATATAACAATAGTTTAAGTCTGTCTGTTAAAAAGTATATAACGAAACATTCAGTTTTTTTGCGTATCCTGGTGCATGAATTTTAAAATGTAAACCATATCTTAGCATATTAAATATAGTTAATCTGACAAAAGCATAACACAATTAAATAGTGCATACCACAGATGAAAACGAATTTCAGCAATAATTGCTCATGTTCATAGTCTGTCCTGTAACTGAATTCTTTTGTGTATTTTTGCAAGTATGCGATAAATGCTACACACTCCATAATATAAAGAAGTAATATGGACACTCACAAAAATGATGAAAGGCAAATACAATCCTCAGAGATGAAATTTATGAGGAGTGTGAAAGGATGTTCGATAAGGAATGACTACATCAGAAGAGACCTTTAGGTTATGCCAATATTGAATGAAATAGAAAATTATAGAAGGAAATGGAAGGACCACATGGAAAGGATGGATTCTGATCGCATACCAAAAGCAGCTTTGAATTATAAACCAAGAGGAAAAAGAGACAGAGGAAGGTCACGAAAGAGCTGGATTGAGGCTGGAACAGGCTTATAAACTTAAGCCATGTTTGGATGATGATGATGATGATGATGATGATAAAGAAGTTCACCTCTGCAACTTAGTGATGGATATCAATTTCATTGTGTTTCAAACAGAGTAAGATGATTGAAATACGCCCCAAGCACTTCCTCTATAGATAATATAATGTTATGGAATATTTTGTGCGTCCTTGCAAACGAACTATAAATGCTACTTACTTTATGCTCGATAGAAAGCATCTTTTAGTTCGCCTCAGTGATGCATATCAATTTAATTTTGTTTGCTGTATTTTAATATCAATAAAATGCACCGGAAACCATTTTTCCCATAGACTAGTCCATAATGTATCAGAATTATTTTGTGTGTGCTTCTAAACGAACTAGTACAGCTACATACTTCATCTACAATAGGGAACATATTATAATAAATTTTAATAACTTGTATTAATGTCGTGGAAATTCAAGTATATTTACGAGAATTAGAGCGCGGCCAGACAGACCAAAGTCATAAACGCTTTTCAACTATACTAGCAGGCTTCGCTAGCTTCGCTGGTCGATTTTTCCAAAACGAACCTCGAATGATTAAAACATATTTTAGTTCCACCTTCTAAATCCAGGGGGGCGTACGTATTGTTAGTACTTGTGTATATATACAAATTATTAATAGGTATGTATTAGTACGTAATTAGATAGTATTTCGTCGCTTGCAAAGGTAATCTCTTCACAGTTCTTTAATCCACGCTCACGTCAAACAACGCTCACTAAAATACGCCAGTTGTCTGTGATCCCGATTACGAAAATTTCCCAATACAAACATGTGACTACAAACATGCATACACATTCATACATACATTAATACATATATTAATACAAGGGTGCAAAAATCTAGGCGCCAGTGGGCTGATTCCCACCACTAAATTTTATTAGTATTCTTCGTCAAATTTTATTAGCATTCTTCGCCTAAATTTTATCAGTATTCTTATTAGGCGTAGAATACTAAAAATTTAGTGGTGGGAATCGGCCTATTGGCGCCTGGATTTTTTCGCCCCTGCATTAATACATGACATTATATTTTACTCCATTTCTTTGATTATTATCCGTTGACATGCGATACGGAATTACCCAAATTTGTATTCTCCATATTCGTATCTGATTTCTTTAAAATTTTTTGTTGTTAAATATAAATTCAAACTAAATTACATCGATTTGGAAGTTACAAAGAATGTAAGGTCTAATTTGGCTACCTATAAGCCCGCACTTTCAAAGAAAAGAAACACGTGGTCGTGACGTATGTAAGACGTAAAAATACTAAAAGTCAATCTATATTATAAATGACAAATATATGCATCAATAACGTAGAAGTCACAACCATACCGACAACAAGGATGTTAAACTTCATAAAGTACAACAATGGAAATAATGTTTTAATTAATAACAAAATGACGCGTTTTTCGTTTGACTTCGCACTTTATTTCCTTTCCTTTTCAGAATGTAGCTAGATTTTTTAAAAAATTAAGAAAATTTACCGGTCGATTTATACGAAAATTGGATTTTTGGAAGCAGAACATTTTTCTACATATGTGTGGGAAGTTTTAAATCGATACCTTAAATACTTTTCTTAATATTCGCAAATTAGTGAAAATAAACAACTAGTTCTCATCGACAAAAGAGAAATAACCACTTTTTCGTCGCCGCGTACTTTAGCGTTTTATATATATATAGATTGTGCAGTTTTAAAAAAGGGTCATACGGTTAAATATCGTAGGTGTTACCCTGAGCGCAGTTGAAAAATTATCACCTATTTGTGACATATCTATACTAATATTATAAAGAAGTAACGTTTGTCTTTTTGTTTGTTAGTTTGTTTGTAAGAGGTAATCTCTGGAACTACAGAGCCGATTTTACAAAGCGATGGCAGCAATGGTGACAATCCCTGCTCCAACATAGGCTATATTTTATATCGGTGCCACTACCTCCAAGGGGAGCGCAGGAGCGAAAAACATTCTAAAATTACGATTTTTGTGATACTAAAGGAGCTAAAAACTGTAAATTTGACATGGTAGTTACTTATTAGATGTAATACAGGGTTCGTACGGCTCCTGGAATTTTGCGACCCGGAAATTATTCGGTACCAGTATTATCTTATAGAAAATCTCTCCTTAGAAGAAGGTGAAGTTTCGCGAGTTTAACCAACACCCCCTAGATAAGAAAGCCGTGAATGCGTCATGAAAACGTCATGCCAAGCAGGCAAAACGAAGAAAAAAATTCTAACAACTTGCATATTTCGATTTCATTGTCTCATAGAATTAATAATTAGTGTTTACGACTAATAGTTAATAATTCCACGAGCCATCGGAATCGAAACATGCAGGTTGTTCGAATTTTTTTCTTTGTTTTGCCTGCTTGGTATGACGCTTTCGTGACGCGTGTCACGGCTTTCTTATCTAGGGAGCGTTGATTTAACCCAGATTTCTTTTTCTATAAAAGTATTGGTAACACTTCTGGAAAATTCCCTGATCGGTATGAACCATGTAATAGCTGTCCAAAAACAAACTATCAAAAAATTAGAAATTTAAAAGAGTGACATCTGCGAAAAGCGTTCTAAAAACATTCTAAATTACAATTTCTACGGAATCTCTGGAACTACAGAACCGTTTTCAAAAGTGATGGTGGCAAATCGATGGTGACAGTTCCCGCTATAACATAAGCTATATTTCATGTCGGTGCCACTTCCTCTCAGGGGTGCAGGAGCGAAAATGCGTTCTAAAATTGCGATTTTTTGCGCTACTGACGGAGCTAGAAACTTGAAATTTGTCATGGAAGTTACTTAAAAGACGTAAATGCTGTCCAAGAGCATATTCTAAAAAACTTCGAAATTTAAAAGGGTGAAATCTGCGTAAAGCGTTCTAAAAACATTCTAAATTACAATTTCCACAGAATCTCTTTAAATACAGAACCATTTTCAAAAGTGATGGTGGCAAATTGATGGTGACAGTTCCTGCTGTAACATATATTTCATCTCGGTACCATTACTGCCAGGGGGAGGAGCGAAAAACGTTCTAAAATTGCAATTTTATTTTTATACTGAAGGAGCCAGAAACTTTAAATGTGGCATGGTAGCTACTTATAAAAAATAAATGCTCTGTAATATCGGTTTCTAAACAAGTCAAAATTTAAAATGGTGATATGAGGGAAAAGAGTTCTAAAAATATTCTAAATTACGATTTCTGTGGAATTATTAAGGACAGAAACTTGAAATTTGACATGACTGATACTCTTTAAGACCCAAGTGCACACGCAGAGCAGTTATATATATATATATATATATATAACGAAATTTAAAAGGGTGAAATAGGAAAAAAAACGTTCTAAATTACGATTTTTTTAATACTTACAGGATTAGAAACTTCAAATTTGGCATGGCGGTTACATGCTCGCTAACAATTGTTTGTAAGGAAATTCAAAATTTCAAAGTGCCAAATGAGCGGAGAGCGTTTTAAAAGTTTTTTAAATTACCATTTCTATGGAATTGTTAGGGATAGAAACTTGAAATTTGACATGACTGTTGCTTTAAATACATAAATGTTCGCACAGAACAATTTGAAAAAATCGAAATTTAAAAGAGTGAAATGCACGAAAAGCGTTTTAAAAATATTCTAAATTACAATTTCTGTCGAATCTGTGGAACTACTGAACCGATTTCAAACATAATGTTGGCAAATTGATTTTGACAGTCCCTGCTCTAACATAGGATATATTTTATGGCGCTATCACTATCCCAGAGGTGTATGGTAGCAACAAATGTTCTAAAATTGAAATTTTTGTATTACTGAAGGAGCTAAAAGTTTGAAATTTGGCATGGTAGTTATTTATAAAATATAAATGCTCTCCAAGAACAGTTTCTAAAAAATTTGAAATTTAAAAGGGTGATATGAGCTAAACGTGTTCTAAAAACAGTCTAAATTACAATTTCTAAGGAATCTCTGAAACTACAGAACTAATTTTAAACATAATGGTTGCACTTTTATGGTGACAGTCTCTCCTCTAACATAGGCTATATTTTATGTCAGTATCCTCAAGGGGTTGCAGCTGCGAAAAACGTTCTAAAATTGCAGTTTTTGTAATACTGAAGGGATTAGAAACTTGATATTGGGAAAAGTAGTTTCTTATAAGATATATATGCTCTTTAAGAACAGTTTCTAAAAAAATCGAAATTGAAAAGAGTGATATGAGGGAAAAGTGTTATAAAACGTCGTAAATTACGATTCTCTAAAACATCGAAATTTAAAAATGTTCAGAATAAAAAAAATTCTAAAATTGCGATTTAGGTGATGCTGCTGGAATAGAAAGTTGAAATTTGGCATGGTGACTATTTTTGAGATTTCAGTGCTCACTAAGAATAGTTTCTAAAAAAAATTCGAAATTTAAAAGAGTGAAATGAGAAGGAAAAGTTCTACAAACCTTCTAAACTTTGATTTATCTGAAATTGTTAGAGATAAAAATTTTAAATTTTACATGGCTGTTACGTTAGACACAAATTCATCTACAGAACAGTTTTTAAAAATTCAGGAGTGTTAATGTGTTCAGAAAAAAAAGTTCTGAAATTGCAGTTTCTGTGATGCAGTTATTACAGAAATTTGCTTAAATATTAGATTGGAATTTGGCACGATGCTTATTTCTAAGATATAAATAATCGCTTAGAACTGTATCGAAAAATTTATAAATTATCTTATGAATAAGAAAATGGGCAAAAAATCTACAAAATATATTCTAAATTACCATTAATTTGAAAATAATTTTAGCTCTTCTTATTCATTTAAGTCTGATGTTCGCCAATGCAGTATAAGAATTAAGTTTACTCAAAATGTGGTTAAATTAGTAATTTTTCAATAATCAGTGGCAGTAAAATTTCCTCTAATGAAGGCCCACGAATACCACTTGGCATTTTTCAACAATTACGCGAGTAAAGCCGCGGTTTTGGTAGTAAATAATAAATATTAAAAATATTCTTTTAAAGTCACATACAAGAAGGCCTTTTAATTTTAAGATATCAACCTTTAAAAATTCACTAACGTATAACATGTTAAAGGTACTTCACGCCTTAAATTAATGTATATCAGAAAGTATAATATTTACCTGCAATTGCAATTTGTATTCTTTTCTTTGCGCTGATATTAGCAGACAGACGGACAGACATGCGGACCAGCTGACGACTATAGGTTCTACGTATTTATATAATTACGAACGCACCTAGCAAAACATGGTACGAAGGATTCTGCGATAAAAAAGTTCCAAAAGTTGCCGCTAGGGGAAAATGTGGCGCTCTGTAATAGAAAAGAGATATTTAAAAATGCAGAATCAATGATGAAATAAAATTAACTTTAATTTAGAACATTTAACGATTGAAATCAATCTCAATGCGGCAACTTTTCTATTACAGAGAGCTACATGGTGGCCATAATTAAAGTGACAGTACTCAGCGTGCTCTCTAGAGCGATCTAATAGCGAGAATGAAGTCAAATTGTGTATTATGATTAAACAATACGGGGGAAGAAAGATTCCAAACAGAGAAAAACAATTTAGTTCAAAAATTCACCTCTAGGTGGAAAAGTGGTGCTGTGTAATAGAACAGTTACCATATTGAGATTCATTTTATTGGTTAAATGGTATAAACTACAGTTAATTTAATTTCCGCTTGATTTTGCATTTTTAAACTCTCTTTTTTATTATTTGCAAGTTTTTTTTTTTTTCGAAATATTTTGTCCCCGTCTTTTTTTAGTCACAAAACAAAATTTGGCTCCATTCTCGTAGTTAGATCGCGCTACAGAGCACTCTGAGTGCTATAATTATGGCCACCTATATTTTTCAAATTGGTGCCGTCTACAAATACAAAATTGCACCAACATCGATTTTCTAAATGCCAGCACCTACTTTTGACATTTTATTTGAGTTTTTCGGATCAAATCATTCCGGAAAAGTATCTAGATTATGTATTTTTGATAGATCTTCATAGAGTCAGATGGATCTAAATTTAAAAATTCTAATGTTAAATACAAGTGATAAACGTTAATTCACATATTCCCCCCAAAATATGCGAATTTACAGTTCATGATAAGTTACTTCATTCCAATCATTAATTTTTTAGATTTTTTTTTTTTTTTTTTTTTTTTTTTTACTTTTCTAAAGGGAACATATTATACAGTAAAACCTCTAAATAACGGACACCTTGGGAGCGCGGAAACTGTCCGCTATTCGGAGGTGTCCGTTATTGGGAGAACCTCAGATATTCACAAAATTACTAAGAAATGCTTAACGTTTCATTAATTGACTTTTATATGTCCTAAAATCTCTATTATATGATTAATCAGAAATTAAAACTATTTTTTTAAGCAACAAAACTGAAATGAAATTGTACATCCTTTATCCACTGCTTATTGCATTATTATGGAAAAAATCTGTTACAAAAGTTTGATTTTGCTTGCGATTGCATGTAATTTGTTTTTCTATGTTTTGACTATGTCAGTAGTTTTAATCCTTCTGAATCGTCTTTTTTACAAAAAATTTGTGTAACTGCTCACTGTATTTTGCCGATTCCTCGAAACTCTCTATATTACAGGAAGCATCTCCTGTTTCACTATGTGTTTCATCCTCACTAACAGACTCAGTTTTTGTCAAAAATTCTGAAGGAATTTAATCGCATACATCAACTGATTCGTCTTTAGCAGGTAACTCATCATATTAATTAAAATTTCGGCAGTTTCTTCACTCCTGATAAATTTAATTAATTCACTTATTTCTCTTAATTCTTCATTTGACTCGGAAATATATGTTTAATTTTCTTTTAATATAAAGCCTGCTTTTCTGAAGCATTGTCGTACGCTTTCCGGTTTTATATTGTTTGCAGCTGAAGAAATCCAAATTATAGCATCGAGAGCATTAACTAATTTTAGCCAGTTCTCACGTGTATTCATAGAATCTAACTTTGAAAGAATATGGCGTAAAAAAAGCTTTCTGTACCAGATTTCAAAATTGTTTATTAGGCCTTGATCAAGTGGCTGGCATATCGAAGTTGTGTTTGGGAGGAAAAGCACAATTTCAACATTGTCGAATTTCAAATGTTTTGGATGAGAAGTTGCATTGTCCAAAAACAAGATAAACAAGATCAGACTTTCTTTTTTTTTTCATCCTATTATCAAAAGAAGCTAACCATTCGATCATTAAAGGACTGATAATCCACGCATTTTTATTCGCTTTCCACATAATACCAAATTTATTAAATTGTATGTTCTTTGGGAAACACCTTTGTTTCAGAGATTTTCCAATTATAAAAGGGACTTTAAATTTTTCTAATGCATTGCAACATAATAAAATAATGAGTCGCTCTTTTGACATTTTTTTCACAGATAAAGTCATCCGTTTTAAAACTCTTATAAAAGTCTTATTCTGGAAAAAGAGTTCGGTTTCATCGGCATTAAAAATATCTCTCTTCTCATAACCTTTACAAATTGATTGCAGTCATTCATTCCAAACTTCCACTTCTTTAAGATCTACAGATTTTGCTTCTCCACATGTTGTTTTGAAAGAGGTGTTGAGCCGAGACCTCAACTTTTCCAGCCATCCACAGGAAGCCTTAAAATTGTCTAACATCCGAGTTCTTTAGCAACTTCTAAAGCCCTTTTCTGAATCAAAGGCCCACAAATAGGAATGTTTTTTGAACGAAGTGAAGTAAACCAATTCAAAATTATAGAATCAATTTCAATAGAGTTATAGTCTTAAACAATTTCACATTTTTGGTATTCTCATTAGAGTTAGTAATCCACAAATATCTTATTTCTTTTTTATTTTGTAAAATCTCTCCCACCTGTGTTTTGCCTATTTTAAAATGTTCAGCAAGTATCCGTAAACTTAATTTCTCTCTTTCTAATACACTTACAATTTCAAATTTTTCTTTTAAAGTTCACAGTTTCGTTTGAGTACATTCTCAAAACATTAATCACAAACAAGACTCTAAATTCAGAGTACGTAGAACTCAATATTTTTAGAAAACGATAAAAATGGTGTTTATGTGCATATTTTGACGCTTTGAATAATGTGTTTTTAGTGTCAGTTAAGTCTCAAGAAGAAAACAGTAACGGACACATTGCAAAATAGTTTTTTTTTCCTGAACTCAACGCTTTCTTGGCGCCTTTAATTCTAACTCCCAAAAAATCAGTACACAATTTCCCAATAAAAAAAATTAAATAGAGTAATTATTTTCTTTGTTTTATAAAGAAATAAAATTAAACAAATAAAATCGTATCTTAGATTTTCAGTGATTATGTTTCTTTTGCTCAGATTATATGACGCCATGTGACGTCTAATTTCTCTCTCCTATCTTATGCAATGATGCAATTCAGTTAATTACTTTTTGGGGTTTTACGAACGAGCCCTATTAAAATGAAAATATATTCCTTTTTTGTATTTTCTTTGTTTTTAGACACTTTATAAGATTATCCGAAAAATTGTTTGATCTTGGGTACAATGAAACAAAAATAGTCAGAATATTATCTATTCAGAAATTTCAAGGCAATTTTAAATGAGGTTATCTTAGCCGCATTTAAAAAGAAAGAGAAAATGATGTATGGTGTATTATGGAGTTCTCGGGAGGGAGAAATAGGTACTTCTAGACATTAATCAGCAAAAAATCCAAATCTTCCAAGGAGGGACGCTTTTATCCTCCGTCAAGGGGAGGGGATTTTTCCATGGCCACCCCTATATTTATCTATGGTCATAGAACTTGTGTCAAATTACCCTGATAAATTTGGAAGCTTTTTACTTTTTTCCCCAGTTTCTTTCTCATTAAAAAATAATTTTTCATCTTTTATTGCCAAAATTACTGTCCGCTATTCAGAGGTTAAACATACAAAAGTTTAGGTTTTGGGAGTGGGGATTTGAAAACTGTCCGTTAAATAGAGGCGTCCGCTATTCGGGAGTGTCCGTTATGGAGGTTTTACTGTACTAGTGTTCAATTAAGCATAGGATAATCATAAATTGCAACCAGAAAATTTATCTAAAAGATTCTTTTTTTTTAATATTCATTTTACCTGTACAATTTTTCTGGTTTTCAAAAGAAATTACATGTGAGATCTGAATTTAATTAAAAAAAATATTTGGATATGACCACACAGTTTATTTTAAAACTCTATGAAGTGTTTTAAAAAATATATAAATTATCAAGGTTCGTACGCCACCTGGAATTTTGCGAGCAGGAAATTCTTCGGTACCAGTATTTTCTTACAGAAAATCTCTCTTTAAAAGAAGGCGAAGTTTCTCCAGTTTAACCTAAATTTCTTTTTCTGTAAAAAAAAAACTGGTAACACTACTGGAAAATTGCCTGATCCGTACGAACCCTGATTATACCTTTTTCCAAGTTGCCTTGATCCAAGAAACTCAAATCTGGTCTCAAAATTGGATTAAAAAACTGATGCAATTTTTAATACTCTCCCTAGATATGCTTATTAAACTTTAACAGTATACAAAATTTCATCGTCATTAAAACTTTATACAAAATTGTTCACATTTCATTGCGCATTTGGGCAATGGTAAATGCTAATTTCATTCTTTTTTCCAGGGATAGCAGGTTAGCGACAAAAGACATCCTCGTCTAAATACGCACGTCTAATGACACCTTTGACGGGATTTTGTCGTAAACGATTTGCGAATAAAGGCAGATGAATGTTTTTCTTGACACGGATTGTGCATGAACTATTTTTTTTTTAGGGATTCATTGATCCAAGGAACTGAACTATGATGTCAAAAGTTGGTGTTATTACTTGAAGAATGAAAGTTGGTGCAATTTTTAATTCGTAAATGATCTCTTATAACAAAATAAACCATAATCGATCATATAGAACTTCATACGAATTAAAACTGCACTTTCCGTTTAACTTTGCACAGTTAGAAATAAATTATAACCATCGTTCAAATTTTTATTTATTTATTTTATTTTATTTTTTGAGAGGGGGGAGGGGGAGGGGCAACGCAACCTTGAAAATTCATTGACAATTTTTTTTGTTGTCTTGAAACTAGGACCTGACTAAGCATTTTTTTAATCGGGTAGATATTCAACACTATTTCCAAATAATAGTTTTCGACTTATTTCTGCCAGAAATTATACGCTTAAATAAGGAGATGATTATAATTTGAAAATAACGGGAAATTGTGCCCCGGTGCCCATGCCTTAATTTATAGCTGATTGAAAGAACGTTTTTTTTCTTATTTAAAGCAATTAGCGGAAAAAAAAATTCCCGCCCAATGACGTGAAACTTTCTGACACATTTTCTGATTCATTTTTAAACGTAAAAGCATGAGACTTGCAGGCATGATTATTCAAGTGATATGTACTCGAACAGTTCTTTTCATTTTTCATTAAAATAATTATATCTTGAGTTATAAGCGATTGTTATCTCGCGACAACAATTTTTAATCCTCTCTGCATTAATGCGTTCGGAAATTCGGACGGCATGTTCTAAAACATCTGCTTTTACCAAAAATGAAAAAAAAAAAAAAAAACATTTTGATTACTAGTTTCTGAATAAGAGCACCTGCCAATTTAATACATTTGTGAACAAAAAATAGTCAAATATGTGTCAGAAATTAGATGGCTTGGATTTTAGAAGATCCTTAAAATTTTTCAAATTTAATAATTCCTAGTGACGATGAGTACATTTATTGTGCTTTGAAAATAACCTAATTCGTCATCAATAGAAAATTTAGAGGTACACATAAGATCATCATACGCCACAACGATCGAAGAAAAAAACTTTTATAATAATACAAAAAATGCATTTTTTAAGCCTAATTTCTCTTAATTAAAAGAAAAAGTTTTTTAAAAAAGTACAATAAATATTCCGTCGTATAAAAATATATGTTTATGTTCGAATAATTAAACCGTGAATCGTCATAGTAAATCGATTTTGTACTCACAATTTTCATATATTTGAAAATATATATTTGATTTGTTACTCAAGCATTTAAACATTTTAATTAAATCAAGATATTTTCTTACGTAATAGCTAGCAGGTAATATTCTGTCACACTGAATTAATATTCATTGTTCCCGTCGATTTAATTTTGATGGCATTGTTCATCTTAGAATATATATATGAGAAGTAAACAATAACATTTGTTTTCGTTTTGTAAATTTATTTAAATAAAATAAAATCGCCTAATCTGATTAAGAAATTAATTTTTGTTAATTTTTTTTTTTTGGATTAGATATCTGACCAAAAATTTTATTTTTTAAATTCAGTCATACGAAAATTTATTTCATTTGCAATGTTCTAAAGAAAACCAAAATAAAAATTTTGAATCAAAACAAAAATTAATAAAGAACATGAATTATCGAAATAGAACGCATCGTCCCTCCTTTCGGTGTCTCCCATCTTTTTAGTGCCGCTATTTCCGAATAGAAATAAATATTCGCTTTAATAATGCAGAAATTCTGCGATTATATAAAGTGTATATGTATGTGCGGAGTAAGGAATTTTCATTTTTAGGGTATCGTTCATCTCACGAAACCCTATTACTCCTGCTCCGTTGTCTGTCCGTCACAGAGCCGTTCTCAGAATCTATATAACTTACAGAGTTGAAACTTTGTGCATATATAACTGAATACCTGCTATGAAGCTCAAAATAGTAAAATTTGAAAAAAATCATATTATTTTAATAAATAGAGCTAAAAAATCAAAATTCTAACAGCCTTTTCCTATTACATTTACACATTTTTCGTTATAGCAGTTGTCAATAATTAAAAATCCACAATAAAATTCTTTCTACAATAATTAATTTTCTATTGAAAGATTTCCAAGTGAAAAATGAAAATGAAATAAAAAGCTTCACCAACTGAAAAAATATTAATATGAAATAAAAATGATTGACGCATATTGGTAATAAAAAGGAAATTTTCAAAGATTTCTCAATAATACAAAGAGTATGAGTATGTGTATGTACAGAAAGCAGATTAATATCACGTCATTAGAGAATTAAAAAGAAAATTAATCTGACGTCATATTGAAAGTTTAACGGATTTTTCAAATGTTTGAGAATAATACAAAGCGAGTATCAATATGAGTAATAGAGAATAGTAAATATATGAGCTTGAGGAACGGATTGAATCATGATAAAAACCGATTATAGAAATATTCGCCTATTTTAACATTTTGAAGGTGTACAACATGTTTAATTTTGAAATTATTTTTGTTTAAGTATTGCATTTAATCCACATGACAGATATTATTATGTAGAGTATAATAGCGTGCTTCGCCCGCTATCGGACCGGTTCAGATTTTCGAAAAAAAAAACGAGAAAATTATACCGGTAAATTTTTACTTTATAAAAAATATGACTTTTTTTTCTGGAAAATGAAATTTATTTGGATTTATTAAAGAAATGATAAAGTGTTTTGAAAGGAATATTAAACGAAACCCTTCGTGCGATCTTCGATCTCACTTACCCACTTGTTCAGTGTTCCCACGGGTCCTTTAATTTTAATATTAATAGAATATATGTATATTTTCGTAACCAATTTTTGAAAAAAAAATTGATGATACAACCTATGAATTTTGAAACAGAAATTAGATTTTTAGACGCTTCAAGTATGCGAGTCCAAAATTACAGCTTATTTTGAAAAGTAGGTTTTGAATTAGGCTTAAAAAACTACCGGCATTGTAATCTATGTTGCAACAATTAACTAATCGGTAGGGGCCACCATAATACATACCCATCATGGGTATGCATAATATAAAATATGAAAATAAAACTATTTATAAAATGCATTGCAATTTGAATAAAATACTGGCTTGAGGACGTCATAAACTGTAAATGCTCTATTACTGAATTGCATAAAAGGAACATCCCCATAACTCCAGAAATGTTAATCATAACATTTTACTTCGTCGGATTAGGCCTCTCAATTCCAATTAAAATATATCTTTGAATTGCAATTTGAATGAAATACAGGGTCACGAAAAATCGAAGAGTGTGGTAAATAGGATTCCAAATATCTCGGCAATTAAGTTTTTGATCGACTTTATTCTTTATGCAAAATTTACGTTTTTTTTTATTGTATTTGATATTCACTCCGTAAAATAAACTATTTCGAAAAATTTTATATACCTTTTATCAGAACGAATATTTCGAGAGTCCGAAAAAAAATAGTTCCGAATAGTCGAGATAGCTGAAATTCAATAAGCTTCTTTCCATTATTACATACTGTTATGAATTTTGTATATATCTGTAAATATTCCATTTGTTTAAATTTATTTTATTTTATTATTGTGAAAATTGCAGTATTATTAATGTATTTCCTATTGAGCATCATGTAACTCAATGCTAAAGGCCTCAGATGGTTTGCAAGGAAAACAACCTTACACCCTCATCTTTATAATGGAAGTCTATGGTAAAATCGCCAAGGAATGGGTTTATCGCCAAGTTGGCGATGGTTTTGGCGACTTATTTTTGTCGCCAAATTTGGCGATATATCGCCAAATGTCGCCAAGTTGGCGACGGATTTGGCGACTTTTTGTGCAACCACCCCCCCTTATACCTGTACATTGGGATCCTTTCTCGCTTTGGTTCTCTATCGAAAGTTAAAGCACTTTCTGGTAATTTCTAGCATCTGAAAGCTCTGGAATAATCTGGAAAGATCTCTGAAGCCTATATAAGGGACATCCACCAGTCCAGTGAGTTAGTTGTCTGTCAACTGCGATTGAATTCATACGAGAGGCTTTGCATTGAGAACTGTGTTTCTCGGATTGATTTTGTCGTTGATACGTCGTATTGAACGCATTGTTTCTGTGTGAAATTTTGCTGTGCTTTTATTGGATTTGAAGATTACTGAATATCTTGTAATTTTCAGAAGATATTGGTGTTCGTATTGCACTGTTTATAGTGAATAAAGCCTTTTGATTGTTCTTATATATTGGCATCAGTCCTTTCGAACCCCAAGCTCACAACATTTGGTGTCAGAAGTGGGATTGAATGCCGATTACCAGAGCAATGGAGGCGCAACTGACTAAATTATTGGAGAAATTAGGAGAGATGGATGAGAAAATGACTGCGAACCAGGCTGAAATGAAGAAGGAAATGTCAGCGATGGATGAGAAAATGACTGCGAACCAGGCTGAAATGAAGAAGGAAATGTCAGCGATGGATGAGAAAATGACTGCAAACCAGGATGAAATGAAGGAAATGTCGGAAGAAATGATGAAGGAAATGTCGGAAGAAATGATGAAGGAAATGTCAACCAACCTTGGTGAGTTGAAAGAATTAATAGACAATAAAATAACATCTTTAAATGAAAGAATTGACAGCGTGGAAAACAAATTTGAAGGAAGATTTCAGGAAATAGAAGAAAAAGTTCAAAAGACAGCCAATAACGTAGAAGAAAGGATAGAGAGTGCAGAAAAAGAGTTGGAAAATGTGAAGAAACAAAAGATAACTGCCGAAAACTATCCCGAAGATGTCAAGTATCAAGCTATGCTTCCCCGAGCCTCTATTAAACTCTCGACCTATGACGGAAAATCCTCATGGCCAGTTTTTAAGACACAATTTGGGATCGTAGCGGACGCCAATGGATGGGATTCTCAGACAAAGGCTTGCCAGTTACCTGCTTCTCTACGAGCTGATGCTGCCGACGTCCTACAGACTTTGCCTGCAAATGAACCGCTGGATTTTGAAACGCTCGTCAGTGCCTCGGAAGTGTGAATGATTTACCCTGTAATATGATCATCGATACAGGAGCCAATGTGACCATCATTCGGAAAGATCTAGCTCAGCGGCTGAAAGAAAAACTCTTCTGGACCCCGCCGCGTGTTATTCTTCAAACTGCGACCGGAGATAAGATCGATATACATGGAAGAATGACACTGAAAATAAAGTTTGGGAACGCCGCTTACCACCATACAGTCTATGTGGCCGATATTTCAGACCCTTTCATACTCGGACTGGACTTTTTAAAAGAGCATGGATTTACACTGGATTTTAAGAATAATGAGTTACGCTCTGCTCAAGAAGATGTCACTATTTTCAAACTTGGAAATGAGTCCGGGTCTATTCAACGGATCACAGCCAAGGCAGATGTTATCATCCCTCCTCGTACCGAAATGATGATACCTGGATTAACTGGAAACGAAAGAATTTTCCAGTATGGCTTGACTGGATATTCTGAGAAGAGCCCAAAGGGAGTGCTAATAGCATCAGCGCTGGTAGATCTGTCGAGAGATGTGATACCTGTGAGGATTGCGAACGTAAGTGAAAAGTCTAGAATTATCCAGAAAGGTGAAGTGCTTGCAACCTGTGCTCCAGTCACCTGTGTTTGCAAAGACCCGAGCTTGACGTTATCGGAACCGCCTACAAGTTTAACACCTGTAATTGGACGAAATGAAAATTTATCTCCTGAACAGAGACATGCCGCAGAAAGACTATTCCAGGAATTTAAGGATGTGTTTTCACAAAACGAGAGTGATATAGGGCGCACTTCACTGACACGTCATAGAATTGATACTGCCAACCATCCACCGATTAAGCAGCATCCAAGACGCTTGCCGTTCGCAAAACAAGAAGAGGTTTCTAAGCTCTTACAAGAGATGCAGGATAGTGACATCATCGAACCGTCATCAAGTCCGTGGGCCTCTCCCATCGTGTTGGTCCGAAAGAAAGATGGCTCCACAAGATTTTGTGTGGATTATCGTAAACTTAACGATATCACGAAGAAGGACAGCTATCCTCTACCAAGAATAGACGACACGCTAGATACTCTTTCAGGACATAAATGGTTTTCCACGCTGGATTTGAAGAGTGGATATTGGCAAGTAGAGATCCATCCTGATGACAAAGAGAAGACCGCATTTACTACTGGACAAGGACTTTGGCAATTTAAAGTTAAACCCGTTCGGGCTCTGCAATGCTCCAGCAACGTTCGAGCGCCTCATGGAGACAGTATTAAAAAGTCTGACTTTTGAAGCTTGTCTCATCTACCTAGATGACGTCATCATTGGTGGCCGCACGTTTGAAGAACATCTAGAGAATATTCGAAAAGTGTTAACGAAACTAAGAGCGGCGAATTTAAAGTTGAACCCTTTGAAATGCAAGTTCTTCCAACGAGAAGTAAACTATTTAGGACACATCATCTCAGCTGAAGGTGTTCGAACAAATCCTGAAAAAGTGTCTGCAGTAAAGCACTGGAAACGTCCGGAAAATGTCCATCAGTTGCGAAGCTTTCTGGGACTATGCACTTATTACAGAAAGTTTGTACAGGGGTTCTCCAACATCGCAAGACCCTTGCATAGGCTCACTGAAAGCAAACAGAAGTTTCTATGGACACAAGAATGCGACAATTCATTCCAGCGGCTTAAAGAAGCTCTCACATCCTCTCCAGTCCTTACCTATCCAGACCCCGACAAACAATTCATTGTGGACACGGATGCCAGTCAGGAAAGTGTCGGCGCTGTACTTTCCCAAGAAATAGATGGCCAAGAACGAGTCGTAGCATACTGGAGCAAATGTTTATCGAAACCAGAGCGGAATTATTGCGTCACTCGTAAGGAGTTATTAGCTATAGTGAAAGCCATAGAACACTTCCATCACTACCTCTATGGCAGGAAATTTCTCCTTCGTACTGACCACGCATCCCTAACATGGCTGATGAATTTTAAGAACCCAGAGGGCCAAGTAGCCAGATGGATACAACGACTCCAGGAATACGACTTTGACATCAGGCATCGCAAAGGCTCATCGCATGGAAACGCCGATGCCCTATCAAGAAGACCGTGTCCCGAGAGCTGTCGCTATTGTTCCAGAGCGGAGAGCAAGTATAATCCCGAATATGTCATACGCCAGACGAAGACTTCACTATTGACGCCACCAGATCCCTGGAGTGATGAGAAGATTCGAGAAGATCAAATGGCAGACTCTGAGATCAAACCAATCTTGGAGTTATTAGAATCTTCTAGCACGAAGCCCAGTTGGAAAGACATCTCGACTTACAGTCCTACGACGAAGCAATATTGGGCTCTTTGGAACTCTCTCCACGTCAGGAATGGTGTCCTGTTCCGAAAATTCGAATCGGAAGATGGGAAGACATCTCGGTGGCAGTTGGTACTTCCTCGATCCCGAATCCCAGAGGTCCTCAAGGAATTACATGGCAGTCCCACTGGTGGCGACATTTTGGAGTCATGAAAACCTTACACAGAGTCCGAGAGCGCTTCTTCTGGGGAAAAGCGAGAGCTGACGTCGAACGATGGTGCAAATCTTGCGATGCATGTGCAGCTCGGAAAGGACCAAAGAAACGTAGCCGAGGAAGACTACATCTCTACAATGTAGGAGCACCTTTCGAACGCATCGCCCTTGACATCCTAGGCCCTCTGCCAAGAAGTGCTGATGGCAACAAATACCTCCTTGTTGTCATGGACTACTTCACGAAATGGCCTGAAGTCTATGCCATCCCTGATCAAGAAGCTTCTACGGTTGCGGATGCCTTGGTACACCAGTGGATATCAAGGTATGGAGTCCCCCTTCAAATGCATTCTGACCAGGGGAGAAATTTCATCTCTGCTGTGATTGAGGGTCTCTGTCAACTTTTCGGAATGGACAAAACTAGGACGATGCCTTTACATCCACAATCGGATGGCATGGTTGAGAGATTTAATCGTACCATCCTCAACAATCTCTCACTTCTAGTACCAAGAAACCAACAAGACTGGGACCAAAAACTTCCCTTGTTTCTTCTCGCCTATCGCAGCGCCGTCCATGAAACAACCGGCTATTCCCCGTCTCAGATGCTTTTCGGTCGTGATCTTCGTTTACCTTGTGATCTGCTTTTTGGTCGCCCTCCAGATGCGCCTTCATCGCCAGAGGGATACGTGCAGAATCTCCAGGCACGATTTGAAGACGTCCACAAGTTGGCTCGAGAGCGGATCAATATACAGACGGAGAAGATGAAGACCAGGTACGACACGAAAGCCACGGGACATCAATTCAAAGAAGGTGACAAGGTTTGGTTTTATAATCCGACTCGACGTAAAGGACTTTCTCCCAAACTGCAATCGCACTGGGACGGTCCTTATACAGTCCTAAACAGACTGAACGATGTCGTAATTCGGATCCAAAAGTCACCAAGTTCGATGCCTAGAGTCGTTCATTACGACAGGCTGGCTCCATACTATGGCCATAGTACTTAGTTCATTGATTGTAAATAGTGTAATGTAAATAATGTAAATTAGTATGACCATGGTCTTGTATATAAATTAATGTAATTATTTATTTTGCTTAGCATTATCATTATTAATGTTATTATTATTTAAATACTTGTATGTAATAATGTCTATGCTTTAATTTTATTTTATTTTTAAATAAGTGTATATTTTGTATAATTCAGCATTATGAATGTGTTTTGAATAGTATAGCATTTGTTGGTAACGGGTTTGCTTTCCGATCAAAGGTTGAACTGCCCGGGACGTGCAGTCCTTGAGAGGGGGGCAATGTTATGAATTTTGTATATATCTGTAAATATTCCATTTGTTTAAATTTATTTTATTTTATTATTGTGAAAATTGCAGTATTATTAATGTATTTCCTATTGAGCATCATGTAACTCAATGCTAAAGGCCTCAGATGGTTTGCAAGGAAAACAACCTTACACCCTCATCTTTATAATGGAAGTCTATGGTAAAATCGCCAAGGAATGGGTTTATCGCCAAGTTGGCGATGGTTTTGGCGACTTATTTTTGTCGCCAAATTTGGCGATATATCGCCAAATGTCGCCAAGTTGGCGACGGATTTGGCGACTTTTTGTGCAACCACCCCCCCTTATACCTGTACATTGGGATCCTTTCTCGCTTTGGTTCTCTATCGAAAGTTAAAGCACTTTCTGGTAATTTCTAGCATCTGAAAGCTCTGGAATAATCTGGAAAGATCTCTGAAGCCTATATAAGGGACATCCACCAGTCCAGTGAGTTAGTTGTCTGTCAACTGCGATTGAATTCATACGAGAGGCTTTGCATTGAGAACTGTGTTTCTCGGATTGATTTTGTCGTTGATACGTCGTATTGAACGCATTGTTTCTGTGTGAAATTTTGCTGTGCTTTTATTGGATTTGAAGATTACTGAATATCTTGTAATTTTCAGAAGATGTTGGTGTTCGTATTGCACTGTTTATAGTGAATAAAGCCTTTTTATTGTTCTTATATATTGGCATCAGTCCTTTCGAACCCCAAGCTCACAACAATACTAAGTACATACCAAATTTCAAGTTTCTGTCTCAATTTGTTCGGGAGATAGAGCGTTTTCAGACACACACACAGACAGACGGACGGCAAAAATTATTTCCTAAAAATATGTTTTTCGGAATCTCCAGCGTCTGAAACACGTAAATTCGTCAATTTTTTTTTTCGATTTTTAAAACGATTGCAGGACACACCCTATACTACGTATGATGGGTAAGTAAAAATGAAGTTATCATTAGGAGAGGTACTTAACATTTAAATCTGCATAATTTCTAAAGTACTTGATCGAATGACTTCCCTTTCCCTGTTTGATGGTAAAATTTATATAACTTGGAGAATCGAAGTATATTCTCAAAATTAAATGCTAAAATTGAATTTTTTTTAAATTTGGTACAATTTTTTAATGTAGATTGTAGACGATCCTCTAAGCAAAATTGAACTCTATCATTACGTTATTACTTATCGATTGGTACCAATCATATATATATACTATGGTTTGCAACAGAGTAAGTAGGGTGATCAAATTTTTTCTTCAATTTTCCTGCGAAATGCTGACTATCTTTGTAGATTTTCGCGTCTCAAGAGCTATGGTATAGCAAGTACGGGTCAGGGAACCCTGGCTTAAGGTCTAATGACCGGTTCTCTTCTGGGATTCCGATACCCGAAGTTGTTGTGGAATTCCGGCTCGTCCCCAAGTGTAAAAGTGGTTGTGTCCCAAGAGGGTGTGGGCACGAATCGCAGCGACCTATGTCGTCAATCTCTTGGAAGAATGGGGGTAGTCAACAGGTGGCGGCGCCCCCACCGGCCGTTGAACACACAGAAATCTAAGGAATAAAAGTTCTTTAGAGCTTGAGAACGGCGGTTGACGAGCCTGATGGGCGCCCGTAGACGCCTGGCGGCACAGCTCAGTTTTATGGGATGTTTTTAAAAATGTTTTTGCTTATCTAATCATACTTAAGGATCTAAAACTATTTTAATTTAGAAAATTTTGCCGTATTGACTGTCAGAAACTCGGAGATTAAATAGGGAGAGGAATACTTTTCGAAATTTCTGGTGCCAAACAACTTTCTGAGAAAAGTTTGAAGACCTATAATATTTTTTCTATTTTTAATTTCGACTTTTTATGCATTTTTTCTGTTAAAGAATACAAGTTTTGTTTCAATAGCAGGTCTATTTATTTGGCACCTTTTAAGTATTAGAAAAGAATATCTCATTCGGGTAAATTATACACGTATTATCATACACGCAGAGCATCATTTATTAGAAAAACATGTATACATATGGAAATAAAAAAATAAATATATTTAATTTTTTAATAATTTTTGACCGTCAGTTTAATATGAATTCGTCTTTTTATTATGCCTTTTTGTTGCCACCGTTTTCGAATTTTACTTTAGGCATTATTAATTGCATATTTCTGTGATTAAACAATGCGAAGACTTTTATTCAAAAATAGCAACAAAAAAGCGTAAATTTGGCAGCTATACAAACACTAGTATATTGTTGGCTGATCAACAAATTAAAGAACATTTTTTTAAAAGTAGGTTTGTTTAAATATCCCTTAATGTCTTGTACAAGAAAGTCCAATTACGTTTAGGATTACAAGCTTTCAAACTTTTTCTAAAATACTAAATTTTTATATTTAAAAGGTACCTTTTATTAACTCAGGTAATTAAAAAAATAGCTGAGGTAAGAAAATTATTCTTTATTATGCATGTGCAACGATTGTTTTACAATAGTTATTACTCTGGATTGGAAAATTGTAGGTATTGGAATAATATGATAAAATTTCGCTTTAGTTATATTATACATAATAAATATTAATATAATTTTAGTAAAACATATATAGCATAATATACTTTCATTTAGACACTGTAAATGCAAACATTTTTAGTATATAAATTTAGGATTATAATAACTACTTTAATAATTACTACTTTTAATAATTAAATTTAACCATAACTAAAAAATATTTTTTTTTAGCTATGGTCATTGCTTTCATTACCATTGTTAATGAGCTCGAATTACATTTATTGCTTATTATCATCATATTTCCGAGCGTGTTTAAAAATAATTCAGTTAATGCTTAAGTTGAAGAGGGTGTTTTAACTATTGTATAAGTATGTAACTTAAAATAATCGGTTTCATTTGAATTGTGCAGTATGTATTCCCAAAACGTATTTTGTCTTACTTTAACATTAAGAAAAGTTAATAAAATTTATTGTATGACAATTCGTCATCTATATAATTTTCAACCATTCTATCAAATTTCTATCAAATTCACAAGTCTATCTCATAATGCACTTGGATTAAAAATATATATAAACCTATTTCTAATAAAAGTTAATAATATTTAGCGTTTATTCACTGCTTTCAATACTCGAAAATTTCATCGAAAAATATTTCATGCTGCCACTATGTTAAAACAGCACAAGCTATTTACAAAGAAACTAATTTGAAGTGGTTTAGATTGTTTCATTTATTTTGCTAGAAGTTTCTTTGTAAGCTACTACTACGTCAAATTATTCTGTGCCATTTTTGTTTTTGTTCTTGTCAATTTTTAAAATAATCTCAAATGAAGAATATCTGAGTATTCGCCTTCAAACCACTAACAATTTTTTTTTTTTTTTTTTTTTTTTTGGCGTCTGAGGAAGAATACCGTGTATACTCGCGAATAAGCCGACACAAAAATTCGAGAAAAGTAACATTTCCTTAAGTATGTATACCAGTATCTTCATATTTAAATCTTCGCCTCATTTAAATGCAGAAAATTATTAGGTATTGTGCGATTAAAAAATTCATAAAATAATAGTAAAATATACTTGTATACAAACGGAAGGACATGTCATTAATATCCAAATTTCGGGTCGGCTAACAGAGGTGCCCAACTCTCACTGATCTTCCGTAATACATGGAATAATTTGACCCAGTTTAACAAAGTTTCGAACCGGAAAATTTATTTGATGATTCTTTATTTATTTAATTTTGAGTTTCTGCCCAGAATTTATTAAATTTCATTTCAGAAAAAAAAATTCTGATGCGAAACGTATTAAACCTGGGTTAAATTAACGAATATATTACGGAAGATTAGTGAGAGTTTGGCACTTTTGTGTGAGTAATACGGTAAGTTGCGTATGATAAGATACAAATTCATCTTATTCTTTTATACTGTTATGGTGTTTTTTTAACAAAATTTCTTTGCTATAGTTATCTAAGAATTACTTGATACGCTTTCACAGGGTTCATATGCTTTTAACACAATTTTTTTAATAGAATTTTTCGCCTTATTTAACGAGGCGTCTACAATTTCGGCTATTTAAATATTAAATAGAAAAATTCTATTAAAATTGTGGTAAAAAGGTACGAACCCTGTTTCACCACTAATCGATAAATTAGATATCAGAACTTATATACACATAAGTAGCAATATATATTAAAAACAAACACGGCTTCAAGCTATCATTGAAAAGAGCTTGACTTTCAAGAACTTATCTTGACAATTGTTTAACACGTCTACTTATAATTTTTTTTTTCGATTTTTTTCTTTTTGCTATATATTTTTACTGGTACAAATAAAAAGTATATTAAAAAAATATTTTAATGCAATTTTTTGTGTTAAATGTTAAATGAATGTTTTTAGCATACAACAAAAAGGATCAGGGGCCAAAAGCCGTGTTTTTGACCCATGAAATATACTAAAACTCGATTTTGTTATACTGACTTAATTATTTAATTAATCCTGTACGATTTCAACAATAGCTTTTACATTTTGTTCGGATTTATATGACTTACACAAGCTCAAAGCTCTGATTATTCCTAGATTTTGATGAAAAATACGCAATTTCTCCTAATTTTACATCAGTTATTTATATGAGCGCAATCGTGCAACACTTTCTTCTTTACATATAATACAAAATACATCAAAATGTACAATATATGTAAAAATAAAAGTGTTGCAAAGCTGCGCTCATAGCAAAGTATTAAAAAATATATTAAAAATTGAAGGAAAATTAGAAGAAATTGCGTATTTTTCATCAAAAACTACGAATAATGCGAACTTTGAGCTTGTGTAAGTTATATAAAAACGAACAAAATGCAAAAAATATTGTTGAAATCGTATAGGATAAACCTTCTAATATTAAAAAGTGAAATAATTAAGTCAGTATAAGAAAATCGAATTTTAGTCTTATTTCATGGGCCAAAAACACGGCTTATGAACCCTGATCCTTTGTGTACTTAACGCAAACACCTTCTTTTGAAACCATTTGCTTATTTGAACGTTTCAGTTAATAAGCCGATTTATTTTTATTTTTATTTATTTATTTATTTATTTATTTATTTATTGTGTGTGTGTGTGTGTGTATGCGTGTGTGTTTAATTTTGTTGCGAATTAAAAAATATTTAAATAATGTTTCCAATTTTTTAGGGTAAAACTATGAATAATAACCTAGGAAAGTGTGTATAAATATACTTAATGGAATTGTAAAGGAAGTCATTATAGCAGTTTGAAATTAAATTCATTTTTGCACTTTAGAAAATGTACGCACTGATGTAAATAATGCTTTTAGAAACATTGCAGTAATTATAAATATAAATACAGCGGAAGCTTACTTTAACTTTAAGTAATAATAACTTTATACCATTTATTATTTTTTAGCATACTACTAATAGCTCTATATTTATTTAAAAAGTTAACTTCCTTAAACAATTTAACCCTTCTTTGCATGAGTTTTTCTTTTACAATTTTTTTTATACATATATTAAATATTAGACACCAGAAATTTTTAGATAGATTTTTAACTTTGTTCAGCAACATAGTTCAATAGCGTCTAGCCCCTGCACTTTTGCTTTTGGCTACGATTTCAAAAAACGGATCACTCTGCTGCGCGCATGCGTGCAACTTTGTTCAGCAACATAGTTCACGGGAAATTTACTGGGTTAATATTTCTATATAAATATAGTGGTGGCGAAGAAGTTGATTTATCTATTAAAAGTTAAATAAACAGTGATGGAAATTTACATCACTATGCAATTAAGGGTTAAACACAACTAAAAATCGTATAACGTAAGAAAAAAAAGTAAGCTGTTGTCAGTTGAGTGGGATTTTTTTTATTCAGAATGCTAACACTTGTAAGCAGGGCCAGATTACCAACGGGGAACACTTCCACCAGTAAAAAAGAACAGAAATTTGTTCCTTATTCATTGCAGTAATTTTGCGTGAATAGGACGTTTTAATAAGACGATAATGTCTATTAAATGTTACTGATGGAAATGTGCCCCGTCGGTAATCAGGCACTGCTTGTAAGCCACCAAGTAGTGGAATAATAATAAAAAATTCAACATAATTGTTGGAACAACGTTTGAAGCACAATTGTAGTAATAATGAATACGTTTCGGAAAAACAAATTTTCAGGTTTTATTTCAAATATAAAAGTACATTGGCTGAATGCACAGTCGCATTAAGAATTGTATGAAGTGTTGTCAACTGGATTATATTTTTAATTAAGATTGCCTGATTGCTGAGACTTTTTTTAAATACAAATATTTGCCTTATTTAATGATATATTAGTAATAAATTAAATAAAGCGAATATTGCAATTTCAAAAAGGTAATAGCTATCAAGTAATCTGAATAAAAATAGTAATTCAACTAGCAACACTAATTGTATGTATGAGTGAAATTTCCGAAAAAAACGTGTTTTTCATAACTGACAAAGACTGCTACGATGTTTGGGATACACTTTTTCTATAGGGTAATTTTCTATTAAATAAGTTTTATATTCAGAAAAAAAAACCGCAGCATTTGACATTTATGGTCTTTACACATGTCCTCTCAATCAACTAATCTACTTACTGAAGAAAAGACTGAATACGTTTTCCGTTTCAAACTTATTTCTTACTTTATTTGTTTTTAAACTGTCGTTCTAAATCGATAACATTCATATAACAACTATATTAAAATAGTTTATCTAAAGAAACAATAGGAGAAAAGTTCGTAGCTGTCGAATTTCTTTAATATTTTGCATAACGTGTGGGGTATTAGACACTAGTTCAAAGAATCTTGTTCAAGCCCCAGAATTTTGAGTTACCCATTCGTAGTGTTTCAGTAAGTTTTGACCTGTTTCAATGATGTATACATAAAATGACTATTGTACAACGGAACTTGTCCCCTCGCCCCACCATATTTAGCAAAGTTGCAAAAGAAGAAAAAGAAGAGTGGCAATGGACATCTGTTTCATATTATTAGAGAATCAAATAAAAAATAATAATAAAATAATTCTCTTAGAATTTTATAAATGTCTGCAAATGTAAAATAACTTTAACAAAACAATATTGCGCCATTATTTCGTATATATTGGCATGAAATATTGCCCCACATTGTTTATTTTTTGCATTTTCACAATATTGACAATAAGTATTTCGCAAACATAAAACCAATAAAATGAATATTTCTGAAAAAAATATAGACATTTCACATAAAATATTCCCAAGATAAAGCCAATTTTTCTACAATATTAGTATTCCATTGTAAATATTGAACTAATTACAAATCTAGAATTAATTATATGTAATTAACACCATACATAAAAACAATACACAAGAATTATAACGGTTTGTCTGTCCGTCTAATTTTTTACGCTCTAAGTTTTTAAAAGTAGGTTCGGAGAGACATCATGAAAATAAACTACGTTTTTCGGGTAGACTACAGACTATTCCTACCACTGAGTGTGGGGATTTTCTCACGAAAAGGACAGGGAGAAAATACCTCCCTGTTTTTAACTTATGTTCTAAGTGGTTGCTTTTTGATTCAGGAACTCTCCAAGAATATAAGAAACTTAATTCTACTAATGAGCTGTCGAACCTGAAAAAATATTTTAGTGATTTACCTTTTTTTAATTCTTTTTGAAAACTAATAGAAAACATTATTATTATTACTATTATTACTATTATTATTATTACTATTATTACTATTATTATTATTACTATTATTACTATTATTATTATTACTATTATTACTATTATTATTACTATTATTACTATTATTATTATTACTATTATTACTATTATTATTATTATTATATTTGAAAAAATATTTCCCGCTCTGAAATAACAATACGATAACTCTGCAATTTACGAAGGATGGAACTTTGATAGTGGCAACACTATTGTTGAGACGCCCCCCCCCCCCCCGTAACGGAAATCAGGAAAACAGCTTACACCACAAGTACGTCACATACCTGTCTTACCTTAGAGAGAATGAGATTGCCCCAAAAATGTCACACGCTTTCGCACTGACATTTAAGGCTCCTATAGGAAATCTAGTGACAGTTTAAATACATCCATGGTGCACTTGGCGGTCTATCGTTTAACGTTTAACCTAACCGTCAATGCGCAGTACTATCGTTCGTTCCCGGAATAAAAATTACAACCAGCGTTAGGGAAGAAACGGCGACACATTATTCTGCAGAACCTTCAATTTTCTTGCATGACAATGCTAGTTCGCATCAAGCGTAAACTGTGGCTGATGTATTTGCTCGCTGGGACTGGGAAGTGCGTTACTATCTCCCATGTTTTCCCGTCTTAAGTCCCTGTTACTATGATTTCCTCCCCGAGATGAAGGGAAAACTCCGTGGTATTAACTTCAATACCATTCTGGAGACTCTGTTCCAGTGATTCTGTACGCTCTATACCGCTCCATTTGAAGAATAAACAAAAAAAAACACTACCAACGGCATCTTGTAGTTTCCAAAACGCTGGCAAAGTGTGCTAAACACAGGTTTCTATTTTTAAGATTTATAAATGTTTCACAACTGTGTCTCTTTTGTATTCTTTGTACATACATATTTTCCAATATTTTAAGTTCCACCCTACATAAAATTAAAGAAATTACGAGGTTTGGAAATTTTATAGTGGCAACACTGCTGTAGAGACGCCATGCGATGGAACCTAATGATGTCGCTGATGGAACATGTCAGTTAGATGACCTGATCTCAGAACATATGGACTCTCCCTTTCCACATCCCGCGCACGCGAACAGGCGAAAGGAACAGAGCCTCGTATTAGCTGGCGGTCTAATGTGGTGTTGTCACGATGTTTTCGAAACAAGAACGAAAGAGTTGGATAAAGATTGAACGTGCCAGAGGTCATACGGTACCACAGTGTCATCAAGGTCTTCAAGAGGCTTGCGGGGAATCTGCATTGCCTTACGGAACAGTGGCACGGTGAATAAAAGCCTTCAACAAGGGACGTCAAAATGTGGCTGACATGCGATGGCTAGGTCGTCCTAGTGTCAATGAAGAAGAAGTGCATGCTCTTGCCGAGTGGACAGTGATCGATGCCATACTTTTCGTGAGCTGGCCAAAGACACCGGATTAGCGCATAGGAATGTGCGTCACATTCGGAAGTAACCCCTGGGCACAGTGTTGCCAGCGGGCTACTTTTTTTTAATTCAGATTTCTTGATTTGCACCAGTGTTTTGAAATGACACAATTCACCTGGTTTTCGCCTTATTTAATTTGTCATTAAATAAGTTGAATTTTACCTCCCAAAACACTGGTGGCAATCAAAGGAACTGAATAAAATAAAAGTAGCGAACTGGCAACACTGCCTGGGCATGAGAAAAATTGCATCACGATGGGTTCCGCACGATTTGACGGAAATGCAGAAATGTTTACGATACGACGCTGCTAGTAACCACTTGGAGCGCTATGAGCGCGAAGGAGAGGCTTTCTTACTCCATATCATTACACTGGATGGGACACGGGCCAAATCATACGAGCCATAACTGAAACGCCAATCGAACGAATGGCATCATTATGGGTCACCACGAATATCGAAAGCTCGTCAGAACCCCAGCAATGGGAAATTTATGGTGATTCTCGTGTACGACTGTGATGGTGTTAGCCTCACGCATTACGTTCCTCCACAGTAGACCGTCAATGCGCACTATTACTCTTCATTTTTGGAAAACAACCTGTGACCAGCTTTGAGAAAGAAGCGGCGACACTATTTTGCAGAACCCATCCAATGTTTTGCACAATAATGTTCAGTTGCATACAGGGCAAGCTGTGACCAATTTTTTTGGCCGATTGGGCTGGAAAGTGCTGTACAAGCCACCATACTCCATGGACGTACGCTCTGGTGACTTTGACTTGATTCTTGAGATGAAGGAACCACTTCGTGGCATTTGCTTCTGAACTGTTCAAAGATTCCTCAAACAATAGACCACTCTATTCGAACAATCAACACATCAGGCTGTTTTAAATGTATCCCACGACTTCCACATTGCTGGCAACGGGTTGTACACAATGCAGGTGACTACATCGAAGGACAGTAAATCTTTATAACATGTATCTCTTTTGTATCAGTGAAAATGAATAGTTGCCAGTATTAAAGTTCCAACTCAGGATAAAGAAAAATCTATAATGTAAAAATATAAATGGATAAAGAAGAGTATAAAAATTATAGTTTGCGTTCTTTACAGCTCCGCACATAGTATTATAAATAGAAGAAAAGAGACAGATACCTGTATCCTAATATTCAAAGTATTCAATTTATGTTAGAGTCCAAACCTCAAAAGTGCCTTTATCAGGGCCTGATTACCAACGGGACACACTTCCACCAGTAAAAAAGAATAGAAAATCTTTTCCTTATTCATGGCAGTAATTTTGCATGAATAGGGCGTTTTAATAAGTTAAAAATGTCTATTAAATTTTATTGGTGGAACTGTGCCCCGTCGGTAATCGGGCTCTGGCCTTTATGTAAACAATATTAAATAAAGTAAATCTACTACCAATAATGGAAGATTCTGCAACATTCTCTTTTCCCAACCCCTCCTCAGATCCTCAGAAAAAAAGATCCTAAGTTTCTACAAGTTGTAAATGTGATTTCATAGATTGTTTCATTATGAGCCTTTACAGAGTATTAACCACATTTGATAAACCAAAAAATAATAATAAAGGTGAATACAGATTATTTCAATCATAGGTATTCGTGCAATTATACTGAGTTTCCATTTTGAAATTAACGTTATAAATGCCATAAACTGAAATTGTTTTAACCCTTCTTTGCATGAGTTTTTCTTTTACAATTGTGTTTTTTTATACATATATTAAATATTAGACACCAGAAATTTTAAGATAGATTTTCAACTTTGTTCAGCAACATAGTTCACGGGAAATTTACTGGATTAATAATTCTATATAAATATAGTGGTGGCGAAGAAGTTGGTTTATTTATTAAAAGTTAAATAAACAGTGATGGAAATTTACATCACTATGCAATTAAGGGTTAAGATGTTTCCGTTTTAAGAAATATCAAACACATGGCTCAAAACTTCTGGATTTTTTCAAGTCAAACAATTATATTTGGACAAATATTTTTTTTTAGTTAATAAAATAAAATATGTACTATATACTATTAAATACACACTGCACACATATTATTGAGCAATGCTTTTGGCACAAAACCTGTAAAAAGCGTAGAAGTTGGCATTTTTGTATACCTGCCATCGTATAGATAATTTCCTTAAAACTGTACCGATATCTTCTGTCGTAGATTAACACATCCAAACCAGAAAAAAATTATTAATAAATTCTGTCATGTGGAACAATAGACCGATATAGTTAGCTGATTGGAATACCTGGTTGCGTATCAACTTTACTTCCAGTACAAAAGTAAACGACTTGCGAAGCAAATAGGGAGCCGTGAAAAAATAGTTAATATGTAGTAAACTACATAAAATAAAAGTATTTAACCCCTTCAGGGTCGCTTAACCCGGGAGCAGTCGCATGGGGCATGACATACCCCAGGGTGCGTACGCTTTTTACAATTGTCACCACTATTTTTCGAAAAGTAATCTACAATTTACATTATCATAGAATTTGTAACAATTGTCTCAGACTGAATAAGGTGACGGTTATTAATTTTATTTATTGGTGACAATGTAAAAACCATTCATTATCTGGGTATGCGCGACTTCTCCCGAGTTAATATTTGAAAATACCATAAAAAAGTACCTATTTTTTATTGCAAAAGGTGAATAATTTTAAGGTTTCTAAATAAAATATGCAATTAGTTTTTTTGTAGGCAAAAAACACCAATATGTTATAGAACAAATTCACATTTGTAGAAATGCCATCATGCGATAATTCTGTGTCTTAACACCTTAAGCACCGCCCCCCGATAAGTGTAGGCTACATTTTTATATAATTCAGATTATTTGATTCCCACCCCTTTTTTTTATGTAGAAATATTCACCGTAGTTTACGGCAGTTAAAATGATGCGAAAATAAAGCCAATTACACTATTTAAAACAACTGGTGGGAGTCAAAGAATCTGAATTAAAAAAAAAAGTAGTCTACATTGCCCGTGAAAATCACGGGCGCGAGAATTAAGAGATTAATGTTAGCTTTCACCATACAAATTAATGCGAATAAGACCTATAATTTTCACATCTTTACAAATTATTACAAATAATATTTGATACAATATATATACATTAAGGGTGTATTCAAATCCAAACTGCTTATTTTGAGACACATTTGTAAATTCATTTTTGCTCTAAAATGCATCCAATTGGCAGGTTCTCTTATGTACGTATTGTCTCGATTTTTTGATAAAGGCAGAATATATTTAAAAAAAAATGCTGTCAAAGTGGACATTTTGAACCGAATTTCCCAAAGGCTGGAAGCAAAAAAAAAAAAAAAAAAAAAAAAGATCGTACTGTGAAAATAATTGTCTGTAAATCAATTTCTAATTAATTGAAAAATAAAAATATGGGGCCCTTATAAATGTCTTTATAAAACACGCCGCTGAGTTTCCTGTTGTTACTTTTAAAAATGAGTCTGAGAATGTGTCTCAATATTTTGAGTTGTTGAGCGTGGAATTTTTTTTTTTTTTTTTTGAATACCGCCTTAAACATTGATTATCAATAACTTTTTTGAGTATGATATATTTCGAAACATGCAATACAAAGTCCAAAATTACAATCAGCGCAATGGAATCTTAAGATGGAAATTCCAATTAAATTTTTCTTGTTTCAGAAGTTTTTTCCAGCAGTTAAATCTTGAGCTCGGAAATATGACGGGCACGAGAAATAACGAACGACACCTCAGCCCGTGATATTGACGGGAGCGAGAATTAAGGGGTTAAAATAGTTTAGATAAATTAAAGTTTAACACTAAAGAAGCAAAAATTTCCATTAGATCCGAGAAGATGACAGACGAAACCTACCGAGAATCGAAACCACCTCATAAAAAAAAGACTATTTACAGAGACCATACATTCAGTTTAAAAGTTACAAAAAACATTAAATTTAAAAATTATGAAAGCTGCTAAGGCAGACTAAATAGTTTACTTTAATTTTTATTTCTATTTTTATTAATTATTATTATTTTTTTAAATAAAAGAATGTGTTGTTGTAATTTAATATCTATTATAACAAAAAAAAAAATCCGGTTTAAAATATGTCGTTAAATTGACTCATTTTTACCGAAATTATTGGTGATATAGCTTCATAATCTCACCGTAAGTATTAACCGAATGGTGGATAAGGAGTTTTTTTGCTCTCCTCCCACCAATATTACAATTTCTTTTGTTTTCAAAAATGATTTTTATTGTTTTAATATATTTTATGATCTACACTATATCAACTGTGTCTATCATTAATTTTTGCTTGCAGATTGTTAAATGCGTTATATAAGTTCAGAGACGACTGTTTATTTAACAAATTTTAATGTTCTATCTTTTTTATATTAATTTGCTTGTTTTTTCGACAGGAAGCGCCCATAACACTTGCCTAAATTTCTAGTATGCAATAATTTAATATTCAAATATTAACTTACATAAAAACTACGATGGTGTTATGAGCACTTCTTATCGAATAAAAGAAATTGATTTGAAATTTTTTCAAAATATATTCAAATTTGTTGAATAGTCTGTTTCATATTCAACCATAATAACACATTTGAAGAATTACAGACAAAAATCAATGATAGAACCAGTAAACGTAGATCCCAAATTTAATGACAATATCTTAGAAAACAAAATCTTCCTACGGTTAAAAACTTCTTAGTTATCTTCTGATTTCTTTTCTGTTTTTTCTTTTTTTTTTTTTTTTCAAGCTGTCGTTATAGACAGCTTGCTTCATGAACTCATTGAGAAAACAAGCTATAAGAATTTCAATTTGTAATCTTTTTTTACATATATATAAGAATTTCAATATATTTTTACTGGTGCTAATAAAAATGTATATTTTTAAAAGTTTTTATTTTTTATTATTTTTTATTATTATTTTTTTAATGCAACGTATTTTTGTGTCAAATGACTCTCTGATTACGGGATAGGACTGGCGACCCCAACTTACAAAACTTTTTATGTGTATTATATTTGTCTTAAAAAAATTCTAGTACAAGTGTATGGCAGAAATTAGTTCTCAAAAGATGGCACAAATAGACTAAAAAATAATCGAGAGTATTATGTCCTTACCCGTATTCAATGTATACAATTGAATATATTATAAGTTGTATTTTAAGTGAATAGATGGATGCAAAAATACTCCTCCCCAATTCCTTTTTTCAAGTAAAAAAAACAGATTTGAAACAGTAATTCCCAACAGTTTACTTTATAAATGAAAATATACAATTAATAAAAAGAAAGAGAATTTTTTTTTTTTTAAATATGTGTTTCAAAGTATGCCTATGTTATATATATATACATAAAGGAAGGTTGGATTACTTTGTTACCAAATATATATGTATATTCCCTATACAGGACGAATACACTTAAAAAAAAAACATTTACTTTTATTAAAAATTTGAAATAACAGTCAGATATCGCATACATTTTTTTACTTTAATTCTGTTGTAAATTTAAAAATATTCAAATATTCCGAGTTTCGGAGGGCAAAACTAATAACCTCGGAAATACCGTACTTCAAGGAATTTTAAAGGGACTTTTAAAAATAACTTTTTTTAGAAACATTGCTCTAACTACTGCTATAAATGCAGTGGAAGCTTATTTTAACGTGAAGTAATTTTACATTAATTATTATTTTTTAGTAGGTCACTGACTGACAACTCTACTTTTATATATAAAAAAATAATTAAATACATTTATTAAATAATCACGTTTAAAAATTACATAACGGCTCCCAAATGGTCTGAATTTACAATTACCAATGTTTTCTAAGGAAACTTTGCATGGTAGGTTTCTGCAACATTTGCAACTGAAAACAATTGAAAAAAAAAGAAAGGAAAAAGAAGTAGAGAGGCAACAAACACCTGTTTCGTATAGTTACATAATCAAAGAAATAAACAAAAAAACTTTTATCTTACATTTTTATAATTGACCGGAAATGTAGAAGAACTTTATTGACAAAACAACTCTGCGCTGTTATTGGGTATATATCGGCATGTAATATTGCTCCAACATTTTGTTTTTGTTTTTTATATTTTGCCAAATTGACAATAAATATTTTGCCAACGTAAAGCCAATAAAATCAATTTTTCTACAACACTAGTATATAACCCCCGTGAAAAATGACAGATAGTTGATCTGGGCTGTATTTTCATAAGACTTCATACAAAGAAACAGCATGAAGATTTTATTATTGAAAGGTATGTATTGTAGAAAAGTACATTTTAAAAATGACAAATGATTTTTACAAATACAAATGTTAAAGATAGTTTTTTTTTCTAAATTCAATAATAAATTTTTGAAATAGTTCAACGATTGGACAAAACATTCAAATTAAATGATAATAAATAATCCATGTGCGAAAGTTTTTGTAAAAAAGTGTTATGAATGAGTTTCTAAAGATCTTGACTCACCACAAAACTCATTTTTTGATTATATAAGCAAATTTAAATGGAAATTACTTGGTACTAATTATCCCTTATATTTTAACAGGGTTCGTACGGATCAGGGAATTTTCCAGGAGTGTTACCAGTATTTTGTTTATAGATAAAGAAATCTAGGTTAAGCTCGAGAAACTTCGTCTTCTTTTAAGAAGAGATTTTCTGTAAGAAAATACTGGTACCAAAGAATTTCCTGTTCGCAAAATTCCAGGAGGCGTACGAACCCTGTTTTAATTACGTTTCATAAGAAAAAATCATTTTATTTACGATGGAAACTAAATTTCAAAATTTGTTTGTATTATCTGCCGGTAGATGGCGCCAAAATATTTTTTTAAAAGCGTCATATAATATTGGATCGATCACTGCAAAGCGTCCCTACGAGAGCTGTCAGCGCTATTTCTGAAAAAAAGTGTTATAACAGAAATAAATTATCCATGTGCGAAAGTTTTTGTAAAAAAGTGTTATCAATGAGTTTCTAAAGATCTTGACTCACCACAAAACTCATTTTTTGATTATATAAGCAAAATTAAATGGAAATTACTCGGTACTAATTATCCCTTATATTTTAATTACGTGTCATAAGAAAAATTCATTTTAATTACGATGGAAACAAAATTTTAAAATTTGTTTGTATTATCTGCCGGTAGATAGCGCCAAAATATTTAAAAAAGTGTCATATAATACTTGATCGATCACCGCAAAGCGTCCCTACGAGAGCTGTCACCGCTATTTCTGAAAAAAAAAGTGTTTACAGAAATGTTGATATAGATGTTTTATATGAAAATATGCAGAACAGACAGGATTTGAGGCAGAAGAAATTATCATTTAGTAGCATATGTTTTTCATTAAGCCTAATATGACGTTTCGCTACGCTCGGGTTCGCCATGGAAGTAGCATCTCCAAGTAGCAGTTTTCGCATCTCCGACTCGGTCTACAATATACTTTCCTACACTTGGTCATATTTAGTCTATTAAAAATGAAAATAAACTTTCTTCTAAAATCTAGAGATCCCTTTCTTCGTTTCTCGCATTTTTTACCTCATGAACAAAATATCAGGCATGTTCAGAAGGTTGAAATACGAGTTATAATAAGGACAGGAATAAATATATAATTTTTTGTTAAGCTGCGCAAAATGTATGGTAAACTGATCGAAGTGACACAAGGAGGAGAAATCTTGAACAGCTAATGCAGAGGTGCCAAGCTCTCATTAATATTCCGTAATATGTGGGTTAATTTGACCCAGGTTTAACAAGTTTCGCACCAGAAATTTTAGTAAGAAATGGAATTAAATAAATTCCACGTAGTAATTCCACGTAGTCCACGTAATTAAATAAATAAAATTTCATCAAATAATTTTTCTGGTTTGAAGCGTTGTTAAACTGGGTCAGATTAAACCACATATTACGGAAGATTAGTGGGAACTTGGCACCTCTGCTAATGCCGTAGCGACCAACATTTATGCTTTTATGTTACCCCTAACATATAAAAGTAAATTTTGCTTTTTTTTTTTTAATCAGCGAAATCCGCGATTTAATAAGTAATAAATATCTTTTAAAATTTAGTGGTAACATAAAAGCGTAAATGTTAGCAGCTAAAGTAATGGTGAATTTTACAAATTCTTGAATCTCAGTACATTCCCATTTGTCACCATCAGTATACAACATAAGTAACTCAAATGTGTTCACAAATTTGTGGTAACAAATTGTGGAAAGACGAATGTAATTTTGCAATAAAATTTCTTTTGTTGTGACAGTGCATGTATTCTATGAAACAAAAAATGTGTTCAACAAATTACAGGTCTTTTTTATGTTCGAAAATGATATTTAAGAAAATAGATGCTGCTGTATTAAGATAGATAAATATTAGGTAAACATAAAAATATTTAATTTAAAAGTTTGGGCTTTAAACTATTTAACACATTGCTGATGGCTGACGCGAATTCATGCCTCTTGAATAGGTATACGTCCGTCTATGGGCAGTACTTTTGCATTTCATGTGTTACCTTATTTCTCAAAAAACATACTTAATATTCATATTTTTAGAATTAGAGTAATGTAGAGCATTTTATTTTTACAAATGTCACAAGGTTATAAAATGATATCCACCGACGCACTTCAAATCATCACTAGCATCACACACGTCGCAATAATTCTGAGGGACAATGCACGGACATATGGCACGAATGCACCATAATCAGGATACACCACCTCCAACACGACCACACCACTAGTATTCACTTTCCCAATGCAGCAAAATGTCCACGGACATCTCACCATATTCCTTGACGGCTCCCTAACAGATACCCGCATGCAGGAGGATTTTGCGTCATGGAACGAGGTGCGGTAACTGATTAAAGGGCCTGTTGACTAGATCAGGGGCTCCCAAACTTTTAGACGGACGTATCACGAAATCGAAGTTCATACTTCCGCGTACCACCGAGTCACAATCATAAAGCTAATATAGAAAAACCTGTAAAAAGGAATCTTCCTAAAACGAAATATATCTCCGGTCTTTCGTAATTCCGTTATAGCAGTTTTTATTTTACTGCTTTAAAATAACATCTAAGTAAATAGTAGTTAGTACATTATTAAATTTTAGTAACGCATACAATATCAAAATACCGTGTTTTGGTATAGGAAAATGATGGAAATAGAGCAGAGTTATAAAACGCAGTGTTTAAGGTCTGTAGTGTGACTAAGTATATAGCATATTGATGAAACAGTTTAATTTGAAATAAGAATCACATTTATTCATTTATCTCCAGCCTTTGGTGAGAACTTGGTTATAACATATTACTAATATACAACTGCAACAAGGGGTAAACTTAAACTCATCATTTCAACCGTCTTTTCATCACATTCCATGGAGTTTTTTCACTCTAGATATACTTTCTCAGTATATCAAACTAGAGTAAAATATGCATACAGTCACAGTTAAAAGAGAGTGCCTTTACGAACGAAGTGCAAAAAGAAAAACCGGTTCGGAACGATTTCACTCCCGAACAAAGCACTTGGCAAATTTTGGGGGACAAGACTTTGTCCAGATTTCCTACATGCGGTCGTAAAAACATCGGTCGTAAAAACTTTTTTTTTATTATCAAAATCAAAAGTATTAGAAATGACTCTCTGAAATATACAGAAGATGTTTTGTTAGAAAAGCTGCCTTATTCACTTTAGAACTTACATGTTTTAACTCAAACTCATTTTCATTTATTAATTGACGAATAAATTGACATTCTATGTCAATATGTTTAGTTTTAAGTTTTAAAATTCTCTTGAATATTTTTAGAAAAATAATTGGCACATTCATTATCACAGTACTGAACTTGTTTTATTTTATCACATAAATTAACCCCTTCGTGACGAGCGTCCTTTACAGAATTTTTAATCTTTTACCACCGGTTTTTCAAAACAGAAATTTTCGCTTTCTTGAATCACAGAAATGCTAGGATTACATAAGGCAAAGCTTACAATAAAAAATAACTGGTGGGAATAATCGAGGATTCTGAGCATCTTATGCGTCACGTATACGTGTCGCTCGTCTCCAAGGGGTTAAGTTCATTTAAGACTCTTGAATACCAAGTTAATTCCTTTACACTGTCAGTTAATGAAATAAACTCTGACATCATAGAACTGAGTGCATTATATTTCTGCTTCGTTGATTTCCAATCAAACGGAACGTTACCAAAGTAGATTATATAATCACTACTTGAATGTCGTTTAGTAACGTGACATCCCCAGTTAGCATCTGAATATGCACATAAACTTGATGATTTTACATTAGACAGATTTATTTTATAACTTTTAGTAGCAAAAACCTAATTCATGATATCTACCACCAGGGGTGCAAAAATCTAGGCACCAATGGGTCGATTCCCACCACTAAATTTTTAGTATTATTCGCCTAATAAGAATACTGATAAAATTTAGGCGAATTGTAGTAATAAAATTTGACGAAGAATACTAATAAAATTTAGTGGTGGGAATAAGCGCATTGGCGCCTAGATTTTTGCACCACTGTCTACTACTATTAACCAGTGTTTATATGTATAACCATTACAAAATTGTGACATTACCATAGTTGCCAACAACCCGATTTTTTGAATACCAGTAAAATCATACAAGAATTTTCGCTTTATTAAATAGCAGAAATAGCACGATTAGATAAAACAAATATTTTTTCATAAAAATAATGGTATGAAAAAAATCGGGAGGTTGGTCACTATGCATTACATTTACAGAAAAACCAATATCAGGTCTTGATCTATTTAACAAAAATGAAAGACATTCGATTAAAGGTCGGTATGGATATTTTTTCATTAATTCATTCTCCACAATTTCATTTTCGGTAACTTTATCTGGTAAAATACAGCAAATTTTAAAGGGTAATTTAACATAAATTTTAAGCAAGACTTCATATTATAATTCTAATCTTTCAATGTAAGTTGTTTGATGTATAAATAATGAATCAGAAATTAGTTCAAAGTTAACACCTAGCAAATATTTCGTTAATCTATTTCAGTAATTTCCAAGCTATTTTTTTAACATATTAGCTATAGATTGCAATATATTTTTATCTTTAGCAAACAAAACTAAATCATCTACATAAACAACTAAAATTGCATTACTTTTCAGTTTATATACACAGTTACACCATTTTAACTTACAAAATCCTAGATTATGTAGTATATTGTCTAATTCAGAATTTCATTCTCGGCCACTTTGCCACTTTGCCGTAAACCATAAATAGATTTATTTAACAAACAAACTTTATTTTCGGCACCCCTCATTTCAAATCCAAGAGGTTGTTTCATAAATACTGTTTATTTTAAAAACCCATATAAGTAAGCTGATTTTACATCCAATTGTTCATGAGACCAATTTAACATATTGTGGCGTTTTGGGGTGGATCAACCAACCGCCAAAGCTCTTACTCATCATCTCAAGTTCTTCCCTTATCGCAGCATTCCACTTACCGCTTTCTCAGTTTACGTGTGCATCCTCAAACGATTTAGGGATTTCAGTATTGAAAATTCATGTTGAAATAATTCAGCTAAATATGAATCTTCCGAATCACTAGTTGAGGGTTCATTTAAAGTTTCAAGATTAGGATGAGTTGTTTTAGGTTTAAAGTCAAATTTATCTGGTTCATAAGCGATTGTACTTTCCTGACAATATTTTTTAACAGGTATTAAAACACACATATATAACGACTGCATTCAACATTTTAAAGATATACAATTCTTCTACAGACATACAGACATTAAATACATGGTGATTTTTTTTTAAAGTTGTGAAAGTAAAACACTATAACAAAAGAACCACTGATCCAAATGACCTAAAATTTCACCAGTATGCTCCCAAAGCAATGGGAATTTTTTTAGCATGGTTAAAAAAAACTTAAAATCGCACCGACAGATGGCGCTGTAAGGTAGCAGAAACAAAGAATATCGTCTGTGGGAGGAAAACAATGGACGGTACTTTAAGAAACCATCTTCCGTAGACCCTCTGTCGTCATTGGACCTTTTCTTAAATTCTTAAGTGTTCTAAATCTCCTAAGAGCAGTTGCTGCGCTGTCATTATTCTGATAATACAGTTTCACTAACAACGCACGGTCTCTCAATGCAGCAGTCATTGCGAGGATTTCCGTAGAATAATGAACACGAGATGCGCCTATTTCACGTTTTTACGCCAATGAACCCGACTTTACTGCATGTACAGCGCCATCTGTCGGTGCGATTTTAAGTTTTTTTTAACAACGCCAAAAAAATTTCCATTGCTTTGGGACCATACTGGTGAAATTTTAGGTCATTTGGATCAGTGGTTCGTTTGTTATAGTGTTTTACTTTCACAACTTTAAAAAAAATCATCCTGTACAATAATCCAACGTGGAGTGAAAAAATTAGCCAGAGCCAGGAAACGAACCTGGGTCCACAGCGTTCCGGGTTGTTGCTCTAACCACTGAGTAACTCTGGCCGATTCTAGAGTTTGCAATTTCTCACTAATCACTCTTCCTGGCTCTGGCTAATTTTTTCACTCCATGTTAGATTATTGTATTTAATGTATGTATGTCTGTATAATAATTGTATATCTTTAAAATGTTGAATGCAGTCGTTATATATGTGTGTTTATATATATATTCCTAGATCGGTGGAATAGTAAAAATCTATTCACCGCTGTCCGGTCATACAAGGCTGTCTGTTAGATGGCTGGTGACTTTCTTCCAACATGGTTTATTAGTGAGAAATTGCAGACTCGGGAACCGGCCAGAGTGGCTCAGTGGTTAGAGCAACAGTCCGGAACGCTGTGGACCCAGGTTCGTTTCCTGGCTCTAGCTAATTTTTTCACTCCATGTTGGATTATTGTATTTAATGTATGCATGTCTGAATAATAATTGTATGTCTTTAAAATTTTTTAACATCATTTAAAAATACCAGTCTCTTATTTGTTATCGGGGTATAATAATACACGTCTATCCTGTTACTTTTGGTTCCAGGTTTTTCAATCCTTTTCCATTCCGAAATATTTATAGAAGTTAAAGTTACCTTACTTCCCCTTTCCTCTTCATCTTCGTTTAAGCTTTCTCTTGGTAGTTTATGATTAATATGTTTAGTCGTGTAGCTTAAACTATTTGATTCCATTTGAGATTCATTAAAATTCAATACAATATCCTTATTATTTCCTCCAAATAATGTTTCTACACTCTTTTTGGATTATTCTATACGCACATGAATAGTTTCTACAATTCGTCTTTCTTTTGGAATATAAATCCTATATCCTTTTGTTTTCATGGTATAACCAACTAAAACACCTGGTATAGCTTTAGTTGAAGTTTATTTCGTTTAACTTTCGGAACATTAACAAATGCTAAAGAACCAAAAGTTCTTAAATGTCTTTCCGAAGGTTTGAATCCCGTCCATAATTCTTGGGGTGTAAGACTTTGGGTTAAACTGTGTTCGGTTCTGTTTTTTGTATAAAATAACGCTAAAAGAGCTTTCCCCCAGAATGATGGTTTTAATCCGCTATCGTCTAACATTGCTCGAACTGCATTCATTGCTACTTTATTGAAATTTTCAGCAACACCCACCCGTTCTGGAGTATAAACGGAGGATCTTTTTATTTGTATACACAAATCAGTTAACAATTTATCAAATGATTTATGAATAAATTCAAGACCATTATCAGTTCGCACACGCTTTAATTTCTTACCAGTTTGTCTCTCAGCTTTCGCTAAAAACTTTTTAAAGCATTAAAAAACTTCCGTTTTATCTTTAATTATTTAAATTTCAGTTCTTCTATAATAATCGTTAATTATTGACAAAAAGTATTTCCCCTTCCTAACGAGTTAACCGGGCTAGGACCTTACAAATCCATATACACTCTATCGAGAATTTGACTAGAAATGCGTTTATACAAATAATTTATTTTAAACGAATGTCTATTAGATTTTGGAATTAAACAAGATTCACACACCTTATTTACACACTTATTTTCACAGTTAATATTTTCAATACCTTTAACACAATTATTTTTACTCATTTTTTAAAGTAAAGGCAAATTTGTATGACAAAATCTACTATGTACAATATCTGCATTTAAACTAGTAGAAAAAGCAAAATTTTCACATTTTGAAGCATAACCTTTAACAATATACAATTTATCTACTCTAGGTACAGTTAAACAATATCGATTAAATTTATCATACACAATCGTTTTATTATTTCCCCATTGAATTTGGTTTCTTGCAATATCTATATTAGACCCACCAATTACGTTTCGTGTTATATTAGAAGCATATAGAATATTTTTTAAAGTTATTTCTACATTATCTGTTACATCTAGTATGGTAAAGTCAATATCACCGATACCTAATACTTCCGACGAACAGTCCTTGTCTCCAATCAGCACATGTTGAGGGGGAGGTCCTTGTAGGTCACGAATAGGCTCCTGACATTCGTAAAGTAAGAAGTAGTTGCTGATTCCAGAAGAATTTCCAATTTTTTCCTTTAAAGACATTAGGGCGAATTCAGACTGCCTTGTAGTTTCACTGTAGAAAACTTGCTTCTTCCCTCTATAGTTTCTCTTTTTGAAACACCTTGTATCTGAGTGACCAGGTTCCTGCAGTAACTGCAAATTAAACTCGGCCCCATACGAGTAGCTGGTGAAGTGTACGAGCATCTAGTTGGATCCAGTTCGCTTCCATTACGTGAAAACCATGGCTTTTTACCGATTACTAAATTCTTCATTGGAATGGTTGGTTTATCTGTAGGGGTTTTAAACTTTGTTGTATAAGCATCACCTACAGTGATAACCTCTTTATTTTCATCCTTACGTTTTAAACAATTTTTCCCCAAATTCACTAATTAACTGCTTAGATACATTTTCCAATTTGAATTCCTTATCATCTAATCTGTATAACATTTGAACAAGATTATCGTACTCCACAGCTAACTGACGGATTAATTCAAAACATACTAATAGTTCTGGCATATTAAACCCTGCATCTTTGATCGGAACCTTTTTCTCTTCAATTTTTTACAAAATAAACCGATGGTTTCTTATTGCGAGTTTAACTTCATCTCGAAAAATTCATCCACTAATCCACCTAAACGTGCCCGTGAAGTTGGTTCGAAGTTTATCTTTAAGATATCCCAGGCATTTTTTCCGCTTTCTGTCTGAGCGATTAATATCGGAAATTTCCTTTCAATGGATTGATAAATCGTCGTATAAGCTCTGCGTTTACGCCATTCAAAGTCGCTTTTCGCACGATCAGAGGCATCTGCTTTACATGCGATATCTGGCTTTGTAATAAACTCCCAGCAATTTCTATCGATCGATACACATTTGACGTCGAGCTTCTAAGAAGGATAGTTATAATCCGACTAGCCGCCACTGGCGACCAGTTTGGTCTCCCTTAAATGTATGTTAAGCATTGTAACACGTTACTTTTATTCATAATTTAATTTTTTTCCTTAATCCTTCGCCAAACCGAAAGATTCTAATAGACAAATCAAGAACTTTTGCGATCATGGTAGCATTTTGCATATTTTTTGTTGTTATGTATTTCATCTTCCATGATAAAAACCGCTTAACCCACTTAAGCATTTGTCCTTCATGTCCGTTTGCTTATCATTTGCAATATGTTCGCTAAGGCGGAGATTCTTAAACATATTAAGTAATTTTTCGTAATTGTGTCCATTGCCAATTGGCGTATTTTAGTTAATACGATTTGATGCAATGAAGTCTATTTTGTGAAAGTCTTTAATGATATCCACATTTACACTGAACCATATTATTGCTAATATTTGTTTTTGTTTTTCGTTAACTTTGGCTGTAGACTCGATTGCGAAAGATTATAAAATCTATCATTATTCTCATCTAAAACGTCTTGAGTAATGTGCCATAATCGGGCTACATATTATTACACGTAATTTTCGAATATAGTTTGGTGGAAAATTGAACTTTTGAAGGCCAGTTTTGATAATCGCATTCCCTTTAAACCATATTTTCTGTCAGAACTTTTGGCCCATGACGTACAATCTGATTAAAATTCACGAACTTCCTTTTAGATGCCTTGTACGACTGTGTTTTTCTCTGCTCCCCTTTCTTGATATAGTTCAGGAGGTTTTATAATAGCGTAATTCTCTTATTTCGGCATGTCTGCTTAATGTCTGCTGACTATTAAGATTCGTAACAGGTAAAATACGCCGCGCCAACATTAGCACCTATAATTCTAATTACAGCAACCCGTTTTATCTCTCTATATTGTAACTCTATAGTTAATATTACGTAGTAGAAATATAAAAGACTATTGAAGACGGTTCTATTGATATAGTAGATATGGATATGTATAGTATATTCATGGGTATATAATATGTGATTAGAATATATATATCTCATATTCATTCCGGTGGATATAACATACCCCAAATAAAACTTCCATCGTAAATGTCTAATCTAAAAACCATCAATATAATTTTATGTGTTTAGTAAGTGTATATAAAAAGAATTTTCTGTATTATTTTACTTTAATTCTATATTATTAACAATTTTTAATGATGGGTCCTTTTGGGTACAGTTGTCGCAGACGCACCGGGGTATCATTTTGGCGCCAAAATGGCGATTTTATAACCTGGTCAACCTGGCATTTTCGGCTAGATTTTGCTTCGTATGGCAACCTGGTAGAGCAGATTCCGCATGCTTTATAATAAATTAAAATATTGTGTGTTTTATAACAAATTAATGATTGTGTGTGTTTTTAAATAAAATTGTGTGTTTTTTTTTAAAAATATAAAATGACTTATTTCATAATAAAATAAAAGTAACATGCTGTTTTAGCAATCTCTAACAGGTGTCTGAAAATGGGATTTTCTAGCCAAGATGGCGCAAAACAAAAATCGCGCCAACCCCGGAGCGTCTGCGACAGCTTTTCCAATTTAAAATGCATGCCGTTCACATTTTTCATTTAAAATAGAAAATAGAAAAATAAAAAATAGGTACTTTTCCGTTATACGGACACCATGCCAAAATGTATGCTAAAGCATAATGTATGTAAATGTATGTATTAAATGTATGTAAATGTATGCTTGGCGACAATGGTGTCCGTATAACGGAAAAGTACCAAAAAATAATATCATAAATCAAAACATTTGATTTCAGAATCAAAGTATCGTTTCTAATTTGAACACATGAAGAATAAAAGCTGGTATTGGCGATTTTAAAAATGATATTGGCGAGATTTGCACCCAAATAACATAAAAGTACTTAATGATGTTATGTATTTTATAAATGTATATTAAATTACTATTTGGAACGCGATTGGTCATTAACAATGGTAAATATGATTGGCAATTAACAATCATTTTAGGTGATCTCTCTTCCTGCCACGTATAATACATAAATATCAAATTAACTGACAGTTCGTTTCGAAATTTGATTCATTAAATATTATTACATGACTTGTATTTGTTTACATTCAACTTTGTCAAGAAAAGATTCCGAAGGAAATTGAGTTGTAAAGCACTTCATCAAGCAGAATTATGGTAAACTTTGATGGTCTTACAGGTCCTGGTGCAAATTACTATTTTGACACCAGGCAGCGCTCCAAAAAATCATTCATGGAAAACTTATTTTACGAACGATTATCTCCATGGTTTAATGGTTTAATATTTTAAAACTTCACGACGAATGAATCTTTTTTTTTTTTTTTTTACTTTCATGGATAGAGAATTTGAACTGCGAGGCTAATTTCAACTGAAGAATATATACATAACTGAACGTAAGTCATCTCTCAAATATTAATTTATTTTGAACGATCTTTCTAAAAATGTAACATTTATTAAGTTTTATTCGAAAAAATAATTTTGAATAAAAATGGCCGCCTGGCATATGAAAAAGTGAAGCGGGCATTCCGGAATTGATGATGACAGTCACATGACTTACGGTTTTATTATAGAGATTGTTTCGGGAAAGAATAAGTTAGCTCTGGAACCTGTGCCATTATTCTTTTAAAACTGTATATATTTTATCTAAAACACACCACACTGCATCTATTTGAACTTTAAGCCTTTAGCGGGCGGTGTCCACAAAAAAGGACACCTAATTTTAATTCCAAAACTGACAAACGGCACCAAGAATATTTAATTAAAATTTTCCTTTTATAAAGTACGAGAATATTAAGCAAGTTTTTATTTTCGAATGAATTCGATTTTAAATTCTGGTGTCAGTCCATCATTTCCTCATTTTACAAACAGACTTACTCCGCGCTGGAAAGGATTAAATAGAATAACATGGACCCTTAACCATGTTGGAAATAGGAGCAGAGTTATAAAACACAGTGTTTAAGGTCTGAGGTGTGACTAAGTATATAGCACATTTATGAAACAGTTTAATTTGAAATAAGAATTACATTTATTCATTCATCTTGAATTTTAAAATTAAATAAAGATATATTACTAACATTACCAATACACAACTGCAACTAGGGGTAAACTTAAACTCATCATTTCAACCGTCCTACCATCACATTCCATGGAGTTGTTTCACACTAGATATACTTACTCAGTACATCAAACTAGAATAAAATATGCATACAGTTACAGTTAAAAGAGAGTACCTTTACGACCGAAATGCAGAAAGAAAAACCGGTTCGGAGCGACTTCACTCCCGAACAAACAACTGGACAAATTTTTGGGGACAAGGCTTTGTCTAGATTTCCTACATAAAAAAGCCATACTGGCGCACATTGATTGATATATTGGTATAGTAGGCTGATTGCACTAATTTGCTTCTATTGTTAATGAAAGGGGTGGACTTGTTTTAACAAGCACAGCTTCCTCATATTAGATATTAGATAATTTTAGTTACAAGTCAGATTCGATGTTTAATTTATTCCTGTATTTGTTTTTCATATAACGAAAGGGAAAAAAAGCACATTCACAGAGATATGTTGTGCTAAACACAAGCAGACTTTGGCGATATCAGACGATACTCTGATATTCTCATCAGTGAAAATTCTATTTCAATTATTCTTTTGAATGAGGACTCCAGTAATCCGTCATAGGATAGTTGAATAAGTTCATTTCTTTTCTCTGTCGTGAGATACAGTGACAAAGTGTCTCAAATGAGAAACGAATGTCTTGTCCAAAGATTAGTTATCCCATTTAACATAGGCTCGATACAACTGCATTAATAATCTGCAACCCTTTAACGGATAAACACTTGAATTGCTAAAATGTTGAAATAAATCAGACACCGGAAATTATAAACAAATTTATTGTATATAATAAAAAAGCGATATTTCACATACAAAATAAATAAAAAACAATTCTATTAAATTTCTGCTGTCACCGTTGAATTTCGTAATTAAAATTTTGTGGTTTCATAGGGAAACTAATGTCCGTTAAAGGGTTAAATGCGACAATAATATCGCGCAGTAGGCAAACACTTGCCAGTTTCTTCATACATTTATGTATATACCACTTCAATATATACGCACAATGCTTTACCTGAAATTCGCACTGCGTATGTCCACAGTGTTTGTTTGATTTCAGATCACCATTTTAAATAACCTTACTCTGTTAAAAACCGATTTCCATAAAATAGGAGGGAACTATAAAACGTTTTGTACAAGATAAAGAAAAAATATATCAATTAACAGAATGAATTACTTTATGAATTATGTTTGAAATAAAACTTTTATTTCAACTTTTCCTAGAAGCTGTTCTAGTACAAAGAGAACAATGTGTTATAAATTACACTTGGAATTCTATTTTGTTTAAACTCCTCCTACTCACACAAGATCCTCCTACTTCCAAGCATCCAGACTTTACCTCCAGATAGTTCAATTTATAAAGCATGTTTAAGAACAGTTCTTCCGCTAATTAAAAGAACTTCATCAATTTTAAAATTAAGTCTTTATTATAAAATTCAATTTCTATCCATATAAACCTAATAATCAGTGGAGGCTCGTGAGTGGATTTAAATGGGGTACTAAATGCATGGCTGCTAAATTTATTCTTTTCTTACCATTATTATTAAAAGAAATACTTTGTTTTACTTATTGCAGAAGTTCTGCTATTAAACAACAAAAGTATTTCTTTCAAAAAAGAATGGTATGAAAATAATAAATGTTCCTGGCATGCATTTAGTGCCTCAAAAAAAGACAGTCAAGAGACGCCACTGCAATAATTATGTTTTTAATTCTGAAAAAATGATTGTATCCTTTTTAATAAAAAGGTAAGCGTTGCTGACGACTGGGATTTTCGCTAATCGTTGCCACAGAATAATCTCAGAAAATGAAACATTTGAAGTTGCTGAAAAAATTAATAGCTCGAAAAGTATTTGTCAGAAAATTGTTAGACAAACTTCGTTAGAAAGGTAAGAAATTGTATTTTTCTTGATATAAATTTCAAATCCACTGATTATGCCATTTTTCAAATATTGAATTTGAAAAATTACCAAATTTCACAATGGAGTACCCTAGCGAAAACTTCACGCGCGTAAAAAAATAATAATAACAGCAATGTGTCAGTACGAGTCACAAATTATAGTAACCGTATTATTCTGTTAAAATATAAAAGTGAATTATGATGTCACGAGTGCATGACTTTTATTTAATTCTCGACAAATACTAGATGCGCCATTTCTTTTTAGCTGTGAATAATATAGGTTAATCCACGTTATTAAAAAATGTAGCTATAAAACATATAAATCAATGGAAAACGGCAGGTAATAAATTGTAAACGTAATAATAAACCGTATTAAAAAAACATAACTTAGTGAAATAAGTATCCGTTTTTATGTTATTTTAGGATATTCCAGGTAAAGGTACAGATTACTTTAAAATACAAGGTTAAATTCACCGATATATTTCGTTTGATTCAAGGTTCTTTTGGAGAAACCGACCAGCGCAGCGGGCGTAGTCTGCTAGTGTATCATAAGCGGTGTGTGCGAATTTCAGCAAATCTGCTATTGCAAACATTTCTCGCAACAAAAAAAATAGAAAAAGAGTTTACAGATCCTAAATCGCATTCGAATTTTTTTTGAAAATTTCCGAGTTAATAAAGACAAGCCGTTTTTTATCCCACAATAATATGCTGCATTTTGTATTTTATTCCACGTACCAGTATTGGACTTCTGCGTACCAGTAACCAGAGCTTCGCGTACCAGTACTGGTACGCGTACCATAGTTTGGGAACCCCTGGACTAGAAGATAACAATTCAGTCATCTAGTCAGATCTATTTGCTATCCTTTTTGTGTCTCCAAACATGCAGGGTAACTCCATATCCGATCAAAATCAATAGGTTGTCGTGAATGTAGGCTATACACGCACACTTAAACAAAAAAAACCTAGTTCTTCAAATAAAACTGAAATTGTAAAATCACTACTCTACAGGATAATCCTCGGTTATGTTTCCGCGCACAAAGGAATGCAGCAGTGTCGTCAGTAGGCTACTTTTTTAAATTCAAATTGTTTGATTCCCACGACTTTTTAAAAATAGTGCAATTGGCCTTATTATCACACTAGCTGTTACCCATGACTTCGTTCACGCAACATAAAACGAAGAAGAAATACATTAATTAAGCAAAATATTTCACTCCCTATAGTTAAAAACTTAAATAATTAACTAACTCTTTATCACATTTCATAGGAGACATTACGGTATTTTCGTTATAGGATTTTGACATAACTCAGTCTTAAAAAAGTGAAATTTGTGCCAAATAATCGCGAAAAGGAAATTGCAACCAATGCAAAAAGGAGGGCCAAATAAAATCGTGGAAATAGACGAATTGGGTAAAAACAAATGTCAATTTTACCAGATAAACAATTTTACTTTTAACGCCATTGTGAAACGTTTTAACAGCCAACATTCAAAAATAATTAATTGCATATGCTTTTTCTTTCAATTCAATTCTACCTGTTCAATTCTAACAGTTTGTGTGACATCCTCAGATCAATCATTACCGATATTAATTAAATCGCATTGCGTTCGATATTCTAGGAGTAGTTGCGAAATACAAACACATGGTCACATTTTAATATAATAGATTCGTGATCATTTTCCTTTTCTTAAAACTGTGATGTGATTTTTAGCTGAAAACTCTCATCTGTATATAACGGATACTCATGCTTAATAATCAGTATAGATAAAAAAAAATATTTAAATTTTTCATTTTAAATATGGCGTGAAACTCGTCTACTTTCTATACTTACTGATCCTTGTATTATTAATGTACGGAATTGATTCACACTCCTTTTAAAACATATTGAAAAATTCCCGTTTTGTTTCAAATATGACGTCACTTTTCCCCTAGAAAAATCCCTTTTTAATGACATAATTCTTATTAATTTTCTTTTCCAGGCAATCAAGACGTAAATTTTAGCAGAAAGCTCACATTTGTATTATTGTTCATTTTTCCTTCTAATTATAACACTGTCTTTGACAGAAAATGTCTTCTCAGCCTAACCGATATTCATACATCATGTATAATAACAAATACTCCATACTTCCGTTTCAAATATCATGGAAATTCATCTTCTTTTGAATTCTGTTTAATTTTCATTTTATAAGTGAATATCGTTCAATTAAAAAATAATTGTTGAGGAAAAATTATTTTTCCATGTTTTGTATTTATTGACAACGAAATGTTTAAGGTTTAATTAAATTTTACAGAAAAAAATATTCATTGATTCTCTATGAAAATTATAAAATTTTTAATTATTAAGAAAATTATTTTGACCTGAAATTATTCTTTCGAATTGAAAAAAAAAATTAAAACCTTGTATTATTATCAAAATCTAAAAAAAAAGTACATTTTATTTCTAGTAATTTAATCTTTTTACTTCTTATTTTTTTTAAATTTCATTTTCATTTTTCACGTGAAAAACTTCCTAACTAAACTGTTGAGTAAAAATTATTATTACGGTTTTTGATTTAGTGTTGGCAACGATAAAATGTTAGCAACGGTAAAGTAAATTTAACCATTTTAAGATTTTATACGGAAAAAATGTTCATTTATTCTCTATGAAAATAATGAAATTTAGAATTATTAGGAAAAATATTTGAATAAAATAAACAAAAATCAGCCTATGTTCATTCCCGGGTTATAATCAACCTATATACAAAGATATAGGGTAATTAAATTCTCCATTTTGACGCTGGCTTCAGCCTAACATTTGCACACAATCGGATTTATAATATTACTAGCTGTTACCCGTGACTTCGTTCACGTAACATTAAAAATAGAATAAATGCATTAACTTAGTAAAACATTTCGCTTGATAATTAACAACATATATAATTAACCAAAGCTTTATCACATTTTATAGGAGACCATACGGTATTTCTTTGCTATAGGGGCCTTGACATAACCCAGTCTTAAAAAAGTAAAATTTCATGCCAAATAATATATACAATCGCGAAAATGAAACTGCAACTAATGAAAAAAGGAGGACCAAGTAAAATCGTGAAAATCGAGGAATTCCTCTTCGTAAACCGAAAAACAACACTGGCAGAATTCTTCTATACAACAGTGCATTTTAGGTGGTATTTAGTGTACAATTTGTATATGTGTGCATTGCTAAATGGGCATTATTATATTCTTTATTTGCATAGACATATGTTATATATTTCTTACTACATTATCTTGTTTATGTATATATTAAATTAAGTGCTTCACGCTAAGTGGTGTAAATAGTGAACAAACTGCTTGTGGATTTTATAAATTGATAGATATTTCACAAAGATATAACAATCTGATGCGATTCTAAAATGTAAATAAAGGTTGCTAGAAAGTACTTTAAATTCTGCCCAATTTAACCTCGATATTTTCTCTATCGCGTCAAGAACACAATAAGCAAATAAATACCGACGACACAAATCTGATAATCTAAATTTACATATTTTTGTTAGTATATATAGGATTATTTTAATTTATTTCATGCGCTTGAAATTTTTTACGCTTTCTCTAGGGTTAGGTGTCGAATAAATGTACTTTCTTGTTATTTTATTTTGCCATTTCTATTTATTCTATTTTCCATTCATTCCATTTATGGATATTGATTTCATTTACATATTCGTGTCAAAGAATATTCTTTAAAGTTATTATCAGGATTAGGATAGGATAGGATTCGATTAGGGTTAGGATTAGGAATAAAAATTGAACGACAATGGCATGACCGATTCAGGTTTAAAGTATGAACCAGGAAGTCTACTTACATCATGAAGCAATAAGAAAATTAGAAAATTATCGGCTAATATTTTTTAATATGTTTTACAGTCATAACTATGAAAGGTCAAAGGTCATCATCAAAAGGCATCAAAGGTGAGCGGGGAAATGATCATCTAAAATACCATTAATTGTTTACCACGCAAAAAACAAATCTGGTTACAACAATGTATTTAATTTTGCGCCAAATTTTAGTAGCTGATAAAAAAAAAAAATCAAATTGACTATGGACCTTATTACAGACCCCTAACCTTCCTATTCTCAGAAATGTTCTACCTATATGTGAAAAAAATTCTACTGTATAGAACGCGCTTTCACGTTTATAATGTTATGAATTGGCACGATCGGCTTGTTCAAGTTTACACAATTCGGCTGGAAGAAAAGATTCATTACTTTTTTATTTCTTCTTTGCTTTTGCATTACGCGAATTTGTTGGTAAAATCGATTTTCTTTTCGATAACATTGTTGTTTTTTAAGTTTAAAAAATATTGTAATTTTACTTAAACATTGCTTTAAAATCTATGCAATTTTTCTTATCCTGCAAGACTTTACAAAAATCTATTATGAAACAACTTTAAAAAAAGCTATATTTGAAAAAGACAACAAAGTTTTTCCTATTTTAAAACTAAAAGAAATGTAAAATTAAATTCCGGTTCGAAACGACGATTTACAAATGTGTTTTCGATTGTGGGAAAATGATAGAGGAAAAATGCTGTTACTTCGACACAATCATATTAAATCTTTAGCTTTTATGAGAAAAGCAACTTTCTTTTAAAAAATATAGTAATTTTTATTAAGATTTTCTGATTTTCGATACGGATAATTTTGCGATGCATATCATTGACATTTGCCATCCAATATTTATTTTTTTTTTTTTACTTTTTAAAATTTAAATTAAAAATATGGTATCTTTATGTTAGCCGTGTGCAGACGATAAATCGCCAACCTATCCCATCATTCGTATTGAATTCGTTAAAAATATAAATCTTTCACTCATTTCATTTAAAACACAGAACTTTAATTTACAACACATACATTTAAAATACATATTTTACGTACATTTAAAATAATTCCTTTCATGTGAAAAAGAAAAAGAAAAAAAAGAGAAATTAATCACAAATAATTTAATAACCAAAGATCATTTTATTTCAACATCAAAACAAATCTGTTTTATTTTTCTAACTAGTAAATCTACAGATCAGGAGCCTCAACGTCAGCTATATGAAAGTCAATGATTTTTAATCTCATTTCTCATAATATTTAACATCTTATAATACGCAAATTAAATTTTTTAAATTATTATATGTATATTTATACGCATATAAAATAATTCGAATGTTTCAGAAATTAGGAACATTAAATTAAACACGGTTTATGCAATAATATTCTGACATTCTTATGAACTTCTTATTTTATTTTTTAGGTAAAAAAATACATTTCTTCAGGGGGGCTCTGCCCCCCTGAACCCCCCGTAATCTTATTAAATTTATATTCGTGGTTTCCTATTGTTTGTCTGAATGATTCTAGTACATATTGGATTTCGTTCTACACATTGGTTTTATTATGAAAAGCAAAAATTTCGAAAATAATTTCATGTAATACCTAAATAGCAATATTTACTTACCTTCCAACCACGAAGCACTCGCATCTGATAGATAAGTTGAATAATATCTCGTGTACAAAATCAACTTATGGAAATGTAAACTGAATCTACTATATATTCACTTATCTATTTCAGAAATCTAGTATTATTACAATTTTTGTTTCGGAAAAACAGTTTTGATGGCCATTGTACAATATTTATTTGACCTTAGTACATCTTGATTTAATTCGATGGCAATAGCATACTAAAATCTCCCCAAAATAGGCTTATTTGGAAACTTTTAAACCTGAAAACTTTTATTGTGTAATCCTTCATAATCGTTCCCACTGCCAATTCACTAAATAGCAATCTTGATTTGGCGCTATAAAGTATTTTTTGTGATAACTTTTTATGATCTCAGTTACCAATAATTGTGCTATTTCAGGCTGTATGGATTCGTTTTACTACGCTAATTTCTTTAGATTAACTACCTCGTTGTATGAGATATTACATTATATTTTAAAAATAATACTAATTTTCAACCACGAAAAATCCGCATCTCTTCCAGAAAATTAATAATATCTCATATAAAAATGTTTTGGCTATCATTCTATAGTAGTTAAAAGGTAACTTGTACCAAAAAAAATTCTCATTTATTTCAATAAAATATAAAATCACCCAATAATATTTTATTTTGCGAATAAAATATTGTAGCAAAATCGTCTGAGTTACTTGAATTTTATCATTTTGATATTCTTTAAACATGGTTGCTAGGTTACGGTTAAATTGAAAAGGAAAATAAAAATGAATGCATTTTAATATTTGCAAAAAATGATAAAATAAAAGTATTATATTATTAGAACAGATGTATAAAATTGCACCAAAAATTATACACCTAATTTAAAAAATCTGACGAATGTATAAACAAAATTTCAAATTAATTTGAATAATTTAACACCTGACTTGATAAATTTTAGCCTTCATAACTTACCGTTTAAATACATTAATCAAATGCGACATTTTATTTTCAACGACTGAAAAATTTCAAAATCGTCTGAAATCCCATAGGAAAGCATTATGATCAAAAAAGAAATGTTCTATATTTTCCGAACGAATGAACCAAATGTAACTAAAAACTATACAGCTAATTCCGGGTATCTCACCAATATACCTACCAAAAATCAAACTAATCGGATCATTCAGACAGACAAACAGACAGACAGACAGACAAACAGACAGACAGACAGACAAACAGACAGACAGACAGAAACCAAAAACTTTTCGGGTCTCCACAGTGAGCCTCAACTGACGTTTCGGCAAATATGACATCATATTCGCTTGCTTTCATTACTTACTCTTATTTATGCACTTTGTATTATTATCAAATATTTGAAAACGCAAGTTTTATTTCTAATATGACATCATTTCATATTCTGTTTAATTCTAAAATAATTCATTTCCTTTTCGATTTTCACGTGGAAAATTTTCACTTGAAAATAAATTGTTGATTAAAAATTATTACTCAGGGGTTTTATTTTATATTGGCAACGATAAAGTATTAGCAACGGTAAAATAAATTTAACCATTTAAAAAAAAAGCTGCAAAACCGGGCCCTTTGGGCCAAACCTACCAAACCAACCAACCATTGTAAAATATACGAAAAATTCTCCATTTATTCTGTATAAAAATAATGAAAATTTTAATTTTTAAGAAAAATATTGAATGAAAATAAACGAAAACCAGCCTATATTCATTTGAGGGTTATAACCAACTTATATGCAAAGATACAGGATAATTAAATGCTGGCTTCAGCCTAACATTTGCACACAATCAGATTTATAATATTATTAGGATTAGGAAGGATTACAGGCATCCCCCGACTTACGTAATTAATGCGTTCCGCAGACTTTTACGTAACTCGAATTTTACGTAAGTAGAATGTGTAATTTGCTTCGGTAAAATTTCGTAAGAAATTGCAATATTTATTATATATATATATATATATATATATATATACAGTATGCCCACTAAAGTCCCTTGCCACCCTCATAACTTCGGAACAGCTGCTGCTATATTCATAAAAGTAGTGTCTAGGTATAATAAAGTAGCCATGCGCTACTTAATGAAACCGCCTACGGCGCCAACTGGTGGTAAACTGTGAAGGGAAAACAAGTTATTTATAAAATTGTAGAGCATCATCGATTTAGTACGAAAAGGCACCTTGTGGACATTAATGCAAAGAATAGAACGGTTAAAACGCGCATTTGTTTTTTCGTGATTTCCTACACTGTGACGTTCAAAACGATCTGATAAAGAAAGAAACAACCAGTTATGAAACAGCAGGTGTATGCGACACCTCCACAAACATTGCAGGACCTTACACGACGCATTACGGACGCTTGTCCCAACGTGTCACCATTTGTGCTCCAGCGTGCGCAACGTGAAATTCAAACAATGATCCAAATATGCATTGCAGCTGACGGTGAGAAGTTTGAACATCTAAAATAAAGATATATTAGTATAACTAGTTGTTTTTTTTTCTTTCTAAGATCGTTTTGTCAGGTCACAGCATAGGAAATCACGAAAAAACAAATGCGCGCTTTACCCGTTCTATTCATCACATTAATGTCCATAAGGTGTCTTTTCGTACTAAATCGATGATGCTCTACAATTTCGTAAATCACTTTTTTATGTATCTCTTTCCGTTTTCGAGATAGGAATACTAACTCCGCAGCATTCCACCAGGTGGCGCCGTAGGTGGTTTCATTAAATAGCGCATGGCTACTTTACTATACCTAGACACTACTCTTATGAATATATCAGCAGCCGTTAAGAGGGTGGCAAGGGAATTTAGTGGGCATACTGTGTATAGATTATGTACACAGTATGAATTTTTAAATAAAGCATCATGCAACAGTATTTACTCGGATATAAATTATACAAGTGTGAAAAAATATCGAGGTAAACTGAACAAACATTTTTCAAATAAAAAATATCTTGTGGAATTTGGAATTTATAAATTTAACATTGATGGAGTGATTTATAACAGTTTTGAGATTACTTCAAACGACTATAAAAATAAGGAATTACTAAACGGACTGACTTACCTCTTCTCCACGAATTTTCGATGACAAGACAAATGAATAGCAATCACAAAATAAAATAATTCTTGATAATCACAAATTGTATTTATTAAGAATTAGATGACAACAATGAATAACGAACAATAAAGATTCGTTGTTATGATAATAATGTATATTCCCAACAAAATTATAACTCTGTATAATACATAAAACTATATTATAATAGTTATAATTTTTATCTACATATTTTATTTATAAAATATTTATCAAAAGTATGCAAACGCGTATCAAATGCGCTAGTGAGTTCCTAAATATAATTTTCAAAGAAATTTTACGTAACTGCGAATTTACGTAAGTCGCAGTATACGTAAGTCGGGGGATGCCTAATATGTCATTAAACAAGGCGAATATTTCTAGCTCAAAAATCTGGTGACAATCAAGCAATCTGAATTTTAAAAAAGTCCTTCCGGCCTCTACCGGGAGGAAAAGGTAGCTTTCCTATATCTTCGTTTTAAAATTTTAGCTAATGTTGCACGAAAACAGCAAGTTAAAATGCAAAGAAACGTTTACAAAAGATTCGTTAATACTGAATTTGAATAAGAAATTCGCCAAATTATTAAGCAATAGCCAAATTGGCTTCATTTATGAAGACTTATTTTGGTCGCCAAATTTGGCGATATTTCGCCAAATGTTGCCAATTTTGGCGAGAATTTGGCACTAACGGATATGAATATATAGTTTTATGCGTATGACTGGGAAAATTATTACCACAATGAAAGAAAATAATTTGCGAGTAATCGCGTTAATGTGCTGTTTTGTTTCAAAATGTCAGCCACCCTAGAATTTCAAACTGCTCTATCTCAGCCATTTGTTAAGATAGAGGTAAACCAAAAAATGCTCTGGAATCCTTGTATCAAGGCCTAACACGTAATTAAAAAATAAATTTGAATTTTTAACTTTTTTGAATATTTATTTTAGTTTTAAATTTTTAAATGGCCGCCATCTTGAAACAAAATGACGGACTAAGCTGGCCAACGAACTCGGTCGAGACATTGGTGAGCTTAATACACACAATTAGTTTCATCAAAATTGATTTATAAATACGAGCGTTATCGTTTGACATAGGTCATATATATATATATATATATATATATATATATATATATATATATATATATATATATATATATATATATATATATAAATCAACATTTGAACGGAGGGTGGTTTTGGGGTCTGGGGGTCATGATCGGTGAAAACATCGAAATTTTCGGGAACTGTTTTCCTCCGAACGGTTGCAATAGGTAGTGTTCGGACAATATTTTCCGACAATGTTTTCGAACAGTGTTTTCCGACACACGTTCGACAGAGCATTTTCGATAGAGAGAACGATACCTAGATAAGAGATTATGTGCTTCCGCATACTTGTGCATCGAACCAGACTTCGCAAGTGATCCTGGGTTTACTTGCATGCAAGGACATTTCGCAGTTTGAATAGTTGGTTTATTCTTTCTTTTTGTTAACTGTTAAAGTGATTGTTTATGTAAGTTTTCAGTTCAGAGCAGAGAGCTCATGTGTGTTAGATGGCGGTCGCTGTGAAATGTGTAACCAAGAGGGTTTTAACGTTTTAATTAAAGTTTACAGTTCACATTTTTACCTTGTGTAGTTTTAATTAGTGTTTTCTTTTTCTTATTAAGTTTAAAGTTAACCAGCCGAGCTATCATTAAATGGTCCGTCGCCCGAGATTTCTTTTAAAGGGGAAAATAGCTGATTAGGCTAATGTGGAGAGTGAATTTGGACTGTAAAATGTGGATGTTTGGTGTTAAGTGTTAGAGTTTAAGCGCATGGTTGGTTGGATGCCAATGCCCCTGCTTTGTTGATCAAGACGTTTTAAAGATTCGGTGAGTTCGTTCCTGTATTTAAATTTTTATTTGTTATGGAAGAGTTAAAGGATGTTTTAGTTAAGAAGAGGGGATTAAAGTCTGCTATTACAAAATTAGAAAAAAAGATAAATGGGTGTATTAATGAAGCCGATTCAAGTGAATTAACTTTGTTTGAGATTAAAATAGGAAAGTTAACTGATGAATTGAGTGAAACATTTAATAGGATTTTGGCTAAATGTGATAAAAATGAGGTTGATACGTACATTGAGGAGCAGCAGACTGAACAGGATCGAGTTGACAGTATGTGGCTTAGTGTTAACCGAAAAAAATCGGGAATTACTTTAAACGAAAGTAACAACAGTGCGGGGTTGTTGAGGTCTCAAACCTCAGAGGTTAAACTGCCGAAACTCACACTTCCCCCTTTCAGTGGTAATCTGGAGGAGTGGCTTCCATTTTATGATTTATTTAGGGCTAGTGTGGATTGTAATGAAGTTTTATCAGACTGTCAGAAATTACAATATTTAAAATCGGCATGCAGAGGCAGTGCACTTAAAATAATTCAATGCCTTCCAATCTCTGATTCGAATTATAAGACAGCGTTAGAGCTGTTGAAAGAGATTATGGCTATCCAGAGATTTCGTTCGTTAGAACGCAGACTTTCAAAACAGCCATTTATTTATGAAGACTATCGAAAGTTTATGAGGGAATATTTTGAATTGGGTCACATGGAACGTGTATCCAAGCCGGAGAGTGTTCCTTCAAGTATTTGTTATTTACCACATCATGCGGTAATTCTGGAATCAAGCACAACGACAAAACTGAGAGTTGTTTTTGACGCTTCAGCTAAGTCTACTTCGGGTGTATCTTTGAACGACATTCTTATGGTCGGTCCACGTATACAGCAGGAGCTTTTTCCAATACTGTTGAGATTTAGAATTTTACCTATAGTTGTATGTGCAGATATAGAAAAAATGTTTAGACAGGTTTTGATTAACCCTGAAGATAGAGACTTTATGAGAATTCTTTAGAGAGAAAATTCCCAAGATACTATAGAGGATTACCGTTTAAAAACAGTTACTTACGGTACCGCATCTGCCCCGTTTCAGTCTACTAGATCTCTTCATCAGCTTGCCTTAGATGAGAAGAGTGAATTTCCGTTGGCATCTGCAGCAGTGTTAAGGGATTTTTATGTAGATGATTTATTGTCAGGGGTTCAAAATAAAGAGGCAGTTGTGGAATTAATTGATCAATTGACATTGTTAATGAAGCGAGGTGGTTTTAAATTGCGAAAATGGATTTCTAATGTGCCTGGCGTGTTGAAAAACATTTCGGAAGAATGTAGAGAAAGTGCAGATTCCTTGTTCTTAAAGAATGATAGTGGTATAAAAATTTTGGGAATCCAGTGGAATTTGAACGGTGATTTCTTTTGTTTCACTGTTTTAGACCATGACAAAAATAATAGATATTCGAAAAGAGATATCTTGTCAGAGGTCGCAAAGGTGTTTGATCCGTTGGGGTTGCTATCTCCTTGTGTAGTTTTCATGAAGATCTTGTTGCAAGATGTATGGAAAATTTCACTTACCTGGGACGAGCCAGTTAGTGAAGACTTTAGTAAACGGTGGACATCGTTTAGAAATGACTTAAGTGTAATTTCGCAATTGAGGATTCCTCGATTTGTGTTGGCTGCAGATAAAATGGGACTTCAAATTCATGCCTTTTGTGATGCGTCCGAAAAGGCGTATTGTGCGGTAATATATATGCGTTCAATTTCTCAAGATGAAAAAATAACGGTAAATCTTTTGACATCTAAGACTAAGGTGGCACCCATTAAGACTCAGTCCATCCCACGACTTGAATTGTGTTCGGCCCTTCTGTTGGCAAATTTGCTAAAAATGGTTTTACAGCATTTAAATTTTACTGAGACTGAAGTATTTGCCTGGACTGATTCTAATGTGGCGTTGGCATGGCTTTCTTCAGAGCCTCATCGTTGGCAAACCTTCGTGGCTAACCGTGTTTCAAAAATCCAAGAGGCACTTCCTAATGTTCCGTGGAATCATGTTTCTGGAATTGAAAATCCGGCTGACTGCGGAACAAGGGGTATGTTGCCGTTGGAATTAGTAAATTGTGAATTATGGTTTCGTGGTCCTCTATGGTTAAAAGAGCCATTGAACAACAATCAACATAATGATCCAGTTAACGGTAAAGATATACAGTAGATTGTTTCAAAGGAAGAAAAGCGAAACTGTGTTGTAAACGTGTTTGATCTTAGTGATGATCATGTGATTTTCAGATATTCCACTTGGAATAGACTGGTACGAATCGTCGCGTGGTGCTTGAGATTTGTGAACAATGCAAAAAAGGTATATCAGCGAATAAACGGTTTACTCTTGACATCAGAGCTTTTGAGAGCCACAACGATGATAGTGAAATTAGTACAACACCAGTGTTTTTCTGATGAGATCCTTGTTTTAGGAAATCATAAATTGTTAAGACGTTCGAGCAAACTTTTAACATTAAATCCATTTCTGGATTCAAGCTGTATTTTGCGAGTTGGTGGAAGGTTGAGACATGCTAATGTTTCTGAAGATCAGAAACACCCAATAGTTTTGCCTAAGTCTCATCATATTACTGCATTGCTTATTAGACATTATCATATAACTTACTTGCATGCTGGTCCTCAGCTTCTTTTAGCTGTCCTTAGAACAAAATTTTGGATTTTAAGTGGTCGAGATGCAGTAAGAAAAATTGTGAAGACATGCATAAAGTGTTTCCGTGCTTCCCCAACTATTGGTACACAATTAATGGGGGACCTGCCCGCTATGCGTGTCTTACCCAGTCGCCCATTTTCGAAGACGGGATGTGATTATGCCGGTCCGTTTATGTGTAAAGAAAGAAATCGTAGAGGTATCAAGGCATTTAAGAGTTACATAGCAATTTTTATTTGTTTTTCGACTCGTGCTATTCATCTTAAATTGGTGACAGATTTGTCCACTCCAACGTTTTTGGCTGCTCTGAAAAGATTTGTTTCTCGTAGAGGCAAGCCAGCCGAATTAGTAAGTGACTGTGCTACAAATTTTAAGGGTGCAAGTAAGGAATTGAGGGAATTATATGAATTTATATCCTCCACCATTAAAGATGAATCCTTACAGAATTATGTTGCTAATGAGGGCATCGTTTGGAAATTTAATCCTCCATCGGCTCCACATTTTGGTGGGCTGTGGGAGGCTAACATAAAGTCTGTGAAATATCATTTGCGTAGAACAATGGGAAATTCGCTATTTACAATTGAAGAGTTCTCAACATTATTGCCGCAAATTGAAGCTTGTTTGAACTCGAGACCGTTGTGTCCGTTGTCAAGTGATCCAAATGATCTAGAAGTTTTGAAACCGGGTCATTTTTTGACGGGTGCTTCGTTGACAGCTATTCCAGAGCTTGATGTTTCTGAGGTTCCGCCTTCACGACTTCGTCGTTGGCAACTGACACAGAGAGTATTCCAGCACTTTTGGAAGCGATGGAGTGCAGAGTATTTGTCTCAGTTGCAACAACGCCCCAAGTGGTTACGTCCAACAGCAAATTTAAAGATTGGGGACTTAGTGCTCATTAAAAATGAACTTGTGCCGGCGCTTCAATGGAAGCTGGGAAGAATCATTGAAACCTTTTCAGGTAGTGATGGTCATGTTAGAGTGGCCATAGTAAGAACTGCTACGGGAGAGCTCAAACGTCCTATTCACAAACTTTGTCCTTTACGTTTTGAATGAGAATAGTTAATTATAGCCCTTGAAGGTTTCAAGGCCGGGGGTGTATGTTCGGACAATATTTTCCGACAATGTTTTCGAACAGTGTTTTCCGACACACGTTCGACAGAGCATTTTCGATAGAGAGAACGATACCTAGATAAGAGATTATGTGCTTCCGCATACTTGTGCATCGAACCAGACTTCGCAAGTGATCCTGGGTTTACTTGCATGCAAGGACATTTCGCAGTTTGAATAGTTGGTTTATTCTTTCTTTTTGTTAACTGTTAAAGTGATTGTTTATGTAAGTTTTCAGTTCAGAGCAGACAGCTCATGGTGTGTTAGATGGCGGTCGCTGTCAAATGTGTAACCAAGAGGGTTTTAACGTTTTAATTAAAGTTTACAGTTCACATTTTTACCTTGTGTAGTTTTAATTAGTGTTTTCTTTTTCTTATTAAGTTTAAAGTTAACCAGCCGAGCTATCAGGTAGCTTTATACTTTTAGGTAGCTTTCAATACAAAAAAGTATAAAGCTACCTATTGCAGCCGTTCGGAGGAAAGCAGTTCCGGAAAAGTTCGATATATTTTCACCGATCATGACCCCCAGACCCCAAAACCACCCTCCGTTCAAATGTTGATTTATATATATATATATATATATATATATATATATATCTGACCTATGTCATACGATAACGCTCGTATTTATAAATCAATTTTGATGAAACTAATTGTGTGTACTAATCTCTCCAATGTCTCAACCGAGTTCGTTGGCCAGCTTGGTCCGCCATTTTGTTTCAAGATGGCGACCATTTAAATATTTAAAACTAAAATAATTATACAAAAAAGTTAAAAATTCAAATTTATTTTTTAATTACCTGTTAGGCCTTGATACAAGGAATCCAGAGCATTATTTGTTTTACCTCTATCTTAAAAAATGGCTGAGATAGAGCAGTTTGAAATTCTAGGGTGGCTGACATTTTGAAACAAAACAGCACATTAACGCGGTTACTCGCAAATTATTTTCTTTCATTGTTGTAAGAATTTTCCCAATCATACGCATAAAACTATATATTCATATCCCTTAGCGCCAAATGCTCGCCAAAATTGGCGAAATATCGCCAAATTTGGCGACCAAAATAAGTCTTCATAAATGAAGCCAATTTTGCCATTGCTCAATAATTTGGCGAATTTCTTATTCAAATTCCGGATTAACGAATCTTTTGTAAACGTTTCTTTGCATTTTAACTTGCTGTTTTCGTGTAACATTAGCTAAAATTTTAAAACGAAGATGTAGGAAAGCTACCTTTTCCTCCCGGTACAGGCCGGAAGGACTTCTTTGTATTGAAAGCTACCTAAAAGTAGCTCACTGGTAACACTGCAAGGTAATGAGTGTGCGTCCAAAACCGCCAACAGGAACGACACGACATTATTGATCACCACCTCCAACTACACGCGTCATTCATTAACATATTTCTAAAATCTAGAATCCTCACCGAGTGACAGGACTACTGGGATACCACAAACAATGACAGGCACCAATTTGATTTAAATCGTAAAATTTCAGTTCACCTCGATGTTCTAACAGCCCACATGACAAGTTTCTTGATGGTCCACGGTCCGTTTAACCTTTCAGGGGCAAAGTATTTCTATTCGTAAAACTCTAACATGATTGAATGATGTCCGTCCAAATGATCCGTCCAACCGGAATGCCAACTCGAAGGTTTACAGCTAAATGCTTTCTTGCAAAATTCTTGACGCATTTAATAAAAGGAAAAACTTCATCCGAATTTCTGGTGCCAATGGGGCGTTTATGGATTAAAATTAAGTGTTCCAAAAATGAGCCACCGTCCTTCAAAGGTAAATCCTGTCTCCTAACATAAATAGATAATCATTTAAAATTGATCTTAACCCTTTCAGGGGCAGTGGTATGTTTATGAAACCACTTAATTTTAATTCCAAAACGCCACAATGGCACCAGAATTTTGCTAAAATCTTTTCCATTTAATATGTATGTGAAATATAGCCTTTTTCTTATTTACAAATAATTTTTTTTGTAAATTCCGGTGCCAGTCATTTATTTCAACGTTTTAGTACTAAAAGTACTTTGCCCCTGAAACGCTTAAGAGACTATACTAAAATTATGTGTTCTTGTCCTACCTGCACATTTAAATACGCTAAGTTACCTTGCTGCGAATACGGTGAGATACGCACAGCATCACATGCCTTTTTCCAATGACTCCTCAGAAGAAATTGCCACATTCTTCTCCCAGCCACCCCCTTCTAAGGAATAGTTGCATTAACATGTCCGACACTCCTCACAAACCTCAAACGTATACATTACTTTATTATTTCTTACGTTACATTTCCAATTTAGCCGGTCAGCCGTCTAGGTTTTATGATTAGTAATTGCGTCTACGAATTCTATATATAAATTTTGCTAAGGGGGTCGTCTACATATATAGATTGTAAAAACTTTAATTTTTTTTATACTAACGCTTTTTTATAACACAAGTTTTTAATACTAGTTTTGACATCATATTTGGATTCTTCTAATCGTAGATTTTGGCGATTAAATATCGCAATATTTACTATTAAATTTTGTTGGTATGAAAATTGCAAAAATTGGCAGCTATGCATATTGGACAAAAAAAAATCGCTAAATATTATTTTTCATATGAAAAAATTATTATTATCAGTTCAGGTTCGTTGTTGCATTATAAAAATTCTCCTAAACTCATAAAATATTAAAAAATTATCTTAACAAACTATATTAAAACTAATGTTTAGCATTTTCAGATATTTTGAAAACCCGAAAATTATCAGTTGTCACACTACTTTCTTAAATATAACAGAGATTAAAGGAAAATATTTCTATTATAAATATTTACCGCCAATCTTTTAAATTGTTTCAACAAAAACAAGCGGAATATCCAATTTTAAAGGTACTTCAAATCTGCAAGCTGGATTTTTAAATGTAAGGGTATCAGAAGAAAAATAACGTTATTAAATTTTTCTTTGATGTCAGCAATTGTTTCAGATCAGCAATTCCGTCATTTATTTTCCACAAATTTATGCAGAAAAGGCACTCTAGAATAGATAGAGAAACAGATCAAATAAGTGGTGAATATGTCATCGCTACCATGTCAAACTATCGAATATGTAAAAATGCATTTTTCATTACTTTTTAAAATAGGTCACTTGTTACCACTAAATCTTATTAGAATTCTTCGCCTAGTAAAAATACTAATAATTTTTTTTGTTAAGGACAGGGTTGCTATTTGGGCCTTCTTTTATATTTAGAGGTGGCGAATTCATACCGGAAATTTTGATAGAAAAGCTTTAGTTAATGTAATCGCGACACGTCTGTCCTTAATTCAAGCAAAAATTTTTATTTGAAATTTTTGGTATGGATTCGAAATTTCTGAATTGAATAAAGATTGCCAAATTAGAAATCCTGGTGAATAATACTATTAAAATTTAGTGGTGACAATCGACCCATTTTAAAAGTAATGAAAAATGCAATTTTTCACATTCGATAGTTGGACATGGTAGCGACGATGTCTTGAAGCAAATATTGGGTTGCCCAAAAAGTTATGATTCGTAGCTGCCAACTTTTATTCTATTTTGTTACTATTATTTCCGCATAATAATCTTTTCGTCATTTAACGATTAAATATCGCGCGTATTCTACGATTAAACAAGACGAAAGAATCCCACTGGTCGGTGTTTGAATCCCAGAATTTTTCGTGCTAAGTTTTTGCAACATTTAAAAAAAAAAAGTTTGGATTGGCTGTCTACAAAAGTTCTAACAAAAATCTAAAAGCAAGATTTTTCTTAGAAAAAAGTGGTATTCTACCGATAGGGAAACTTTTTTATTATTCAGAAATAATAATTGAATATAAAATTATTCAAATATAAGAAAAAAGTGTAAAAGTTTGCAGCTATGCGCTTTGACTTAACTCAACAACCCAATAGTTGATAAACAAAAAATAAATCCACGATAAGATCCACGCACCAGAAAGTTTCAAACAAGATTAAGAGAGCATATAGCAGATATCAAATATGACAGGAGTACTACAGCACTGGCACTACTACATAGAACCGAAGCAATAGAAATTGATTTTAAAAATAGTAAAATAATTTATCCATCAAGAGTCTACTTCCCATCCATTATCCGTGAATCAATAGAAATCTACATGCGTAACGTAAACATTTGCAATGAATCCGCCTCATTTGAATTGCCTAAAATTTGGCACGAGGTACTTTTCCGTTTTAAAAAGCAATAACGAAATATTAATTTTCACGATTAGAGTTGGCTACTTCAAGCGCCTGCATTTCTTTTTTTTTTACATATTTGCATCTCGTGATTCGTGTTTTCAAGGTTCGTTTTTAAAATTATCAAGAATACTTTATTTATCATTATATTTCTTGAAAATAACGCCGTAAGAGCGTTGAAACGTATGTCGATCATTAAAAAGGTTTTTTTATAAACCTTTTGTTGTTTCTTTTAGTATCACTTAAGCATTTCTCTAGATTTTAACTAAATCCACGTTTATAAGAAACAAGTCATTGAATGATAATTTTTATGAAATTTTAATGCATTTCACTACTTTTATAACATTTAAATCAAAATATTGTGTTTACTTGCGTATAATGCTCATCCTATTTTTGAAGAAAAAAAATGAAGTTGAATGCCCAAGCTTTAAACTGCATTTTTTATACTAAACCAACGTTTATTTATCTAGTAATTAAATTTTTAGCAGAGCTGAATTTACGCTGCGAATTAATGGATACAAAGGAAGACATCAGACGACATGCCGTAAGAAAATGCGTGACTGGATGTCGTCTGGATAGTTCTAAATGGTAAAGCATTGGTACGTAATACCAAAGGTTCCGGGTTCGATCCCCGGCCTGGACATATTTTCACTCTGTTGGTTGAACACTGTGTAGTAAAGTGATAATTCACATCCTTTGTATCCAAAATTTATTTACTTTAATTCAGCAAAATTTATTTTTTAGACCCTAGAGTCTAGTAATTTTCATATTTAAAAAAACATTTTTAGACGCTAATAAATAAATAAATAAATAAATAAATTTTTAAAATATTAAAATAATAACTTAGAAAATCAGGACTGCTTTAGTAATGAATAACAAATATTGGATAGGTTTAAAAATATTTAATTTCAAAATTTGACTTTAAATGTCTTTTCAAATGTCTTTTAAATGTCTTTAAATGCTATTTCATGTGAAAAACTGTCAGACACGCCCACGCTTGTCCGCATAGATTAAGCGAAAAGGAATTGCTAAAACTTATATTTATGCGCATATATTATGCCTCCTTTTTCACACTTCGTTAACCGGCGATTTTGTATAAAATCTTGATTTTAAAACAGTAGAAGCTCCTCCCTCTTCTGAAAGTCTCATTAAATTAGATCTACTAAATATATTCAGCAGCCTTACATTAAATGGTTTTCTAGATTGGTTTTTCAAGTTTATGCATCAGAAAATATCAGTCAATGTACGGATTCAATATAAAGCGTTTTACAATCTAGACAAAATATGGACAACATAAAATAAGGTTAAAGTGTCTTATAGTTAAGTGTCTTATATTAGGTTAAAGTGTCTACAAAAATAAGAATATGGATCTTTGTCAATAACAATAACTAGTCAATGATGTTTGGTTTTTGGTGAAACAAACTCATGGCTGGTCAACAATGTTATAAAATACTATCAAATTAAGATTTCTGCAATGCGTACTTTTCTTCACGGGAAAGTTAGTTTTTTCCCCTCTTTTTTCTTTTACGGATACTGTAATTATAATATTACTACATAGATGCCGATCTTTTTAACTATGACTTCGGTTTGTCTGGCCGTCTGGAAGTCTGCCGTCTGACCGTGATCTAACTCCCGTAAATATGCTCGGATTGCCCTGCAATTTTTATATATTATTGCCTTATCTATAGCATGTTCCCTATTTCAACTGAAGTGTGTAGAACTTATAGTTTCTTTACAGGGACACTCAAAAGAATTCCGTTACATTACGGTCTATGGGGAAAAAATCATGTGCGGTTTATTTTAATGATGTTACACAATTTCAAACACATTGTAATTGATATATATCACTAAGTTGCATTGCAAGAAGCTTAATATGGAATAGGGTGTGCATAGCACTTATAGTTACTTTACAGGGACAGTCAAAAGAATACCGTTACATTACGTCTATGGAGAAAAATCGTTTGCGGTTTAATTAAATAATGTTTCACTATTTTAAACACATTGAAATTTATATATATCACTAAGGTGCATTACACGAGGCTTACTACATAATATTGTGTGTATAGTAGTCCTCGTCCATTTACAGCGACACACAAAAGAATTGTCTACTGTCTGTTAACAATAATTCCTGGAAGTGCGTTTTAAGATGCTGAACGCGCTTTTAAATTTAACTCACTTTTTGTTTATTACCTGGTGTGTATAAATTCTGTAGATCATATACAGGGCACCACAAAAGTTCGCGAGCACATTTCCGTTTATTGACAGAAACTCCAGAAGGAGAATTTTAAACTGTGCTACGCGTTTCCTAACTAAAGTAAAATTTAGCATCCTATGTAGTATGTATACAAATCTGTAGATCATATACAGGGCTAAATAAAAGTATTCAGATATTTTTCCGAATGTTGTATAGGTTGGAAATTCCTGAAATTACTTTTTTAAATATGTTATGAGTTTTCCAAATTGTTTACTTAGATGTTATCTTTCAGCTTATTAAACGGTAATGATTTGTAAAATTATTTTGGAAGATCTGGAAAGTGTTATTTAATCTGTGCTTGACGCATGATTTTTCACTCTTGTTTTATTTTTGAAAGGAAATAAAACTATATTATAATATTAGATATTATGGTATATTATAATATAGCATGATTAACCCATTTGCTGCCAACTACGAGTATACTCGTGGTTTTTCGATCTAAAATTACGAATTTGTACCGGATATTTCGAAAAAAGAAGTTTTATTTAATGTAATCACGCAATGTCTGTAATTTTATAGAGTAAATAGTACTATTAGTATATTCTGGTATGAATTCGAACTTTCTAAATAAAATAAAATTCCGGTAATTTTATCCAGGCAGTGAACGTATTAATATATGGGTCTTTTCAAATAAAGTGGCACTTATTTCATATGATTTCATTTATTAAACAAAATTTTTGGTTTAAAATATGTTTATTCGACTTTAAAAACAAGAAAGTTGGCACATACGCTTCTAATATGCGTGTTACAGAGTGTTATATCTTAAACCGATATTCCACAACAGCCATTTCAAAAATAATTATAAAGTGTATTTAAAGTGTAAAAAAATTTATAAAGTGTAATTATTTAGCTTATTTTACTTTTATATTAGTACAGTTTTATCCAGCAATTTACATGTTGTATACAGTGACTTCATGACAATACAAGTAGTTTTATATAACTGTAGAAAATATGTGCACCCTTCTTTTCAGAAGTATAATTTCGGGAAAAGGTGTCCATGATATGCTTCTGCCAGTTTAATTCAAGTAGAAGTGCAGAGTGTGAAAAAAACACACACATTTTTTTTTATTCATAAAAAAGAGCAAATGGCGATGGGCAGGGCCTGACTAATGCAAGGGAATGCGGGGCAGCTACTTCGCCCCCCCCCCATTTGAGGGTCCCCCCATGGGAGTAATTAATCTTTTATTAAGAGGCGGCCAAAGGATTAAAATTGGTCAAAAGTGAATAATATTCTTACATTTTCAAAGATTTAAGAAGATAGTCTGGACTTCTCTTTCCACTTTTTGCTCCCAATATCCCCCTCCCCCGCAAAACAGAACGAATTACATTATTAGAATACTACTAATGATTAAAGTTTTATTATATAGTCCATTGTTTTCAAAAGAAATTCCTTATTGGTATTTTCCTAAAAGCATTCACGATGACCAATTGGGGGCATTAATTTTCAGACATCATATGACAAAGGTAGATAATTAAAGGAAAATTTGTAAACAAATACTCCCGTCAACCAATCCATCATTTTTTTCTACTAGTTACCTACTAGTTTTCCTACTGGTACTTTTTCTAAAAGTACTAGTAGGAATCCATCTTTTCCATCTTGACCATCTTTCTTGTAATACACTGTATACAGATGTAAACAGTACCTGGTACGAAATTTATGTATACATACAACAGGTCTGAATTTAGCACTAATCACTTCAGAGCAATTCATGAACAGTTTCTATGGATAGTTAGAAGCCCACCCCCTGCCCCCCCCCCCCAGAATGATGCTTGACCCGGGGCCAAAGATAGTCTAAGTCGTGCCCTGGCGATAGGGAACTGCGGTTTGCACTAAAAGCATTGGCAGGATGCAAGAATTGTTTTCGAAACGAAACAAGTTTGTAATTAAAAAAATACCTATAGAGGGCGCTAACACTAATGAATCTTCTAGAAGTATGCGGAAGGGATTGATTATAAAAGAACTGACTACTCGGTGGATCCCTTAGTGTAAACGCCATCCCCACTAACGGCTGAGAGGTATTGCTCTCAAAACTGATAAACCGGAGATTCTGGGCTCGAACCCACGTAGCACTCATCGGCCTAACAGTGCAGAGTTTTCCGTGGTTTTCTTCGAACCGCACTTATGTTGCATTAATAACGCTTAGATTCCCTTAGAAAGGCTATCACAGAGTCTGCTCTAGGCATATTTTCCTCGTGCATATTATGGTCTTTCATAACAACACACACACGTGTAGATCATACAGCCGAACGAATACTGCTTAAAAATTTCGTATATGGAGAAGCGGCAATGACGGCTTTGTGAACCACAGTCAAATCGATAGAAAAAATATGATCTCCGCTATACGGCGATGGAAGTCGGAAAATAAATAGGTGTATAAAAGTTACAGTGCAAATGAATTTCACATAGCTGTTATCTCTCTCTGCTTCTGAATCACACATTTCTTTGAGAATGTTTAGTTTGATAGCAAAACATTTATTGATAAAGCTGAATTTCAGTAACAACGATACAGATGCACTAGCTTAGTAAATTTATGAAATATAACACAGGAAAATATGGGGGAAAGGATCCTTTACATTAACAGTGCTTCTAGAGCAGGGGTGTCAAACTGTGGCCCGCCGGATACCACTAATTTTTAAAAGAAATAGCCGACTTATTGAATCGCAGAAATTTGATGGTTAGATAAGACTAAGATTACTATAAAAATTTTAGTGGTATCCGGAGGGCCACAGTTTGACGCCCTTGTTCTAGAGCTAGTCAAGTGGTTTGAAGAAAAAGGGTAGTTCTTCTTCGTTTATGATCACGGCCAAGCGACAAACCTGGATTTGTCATTGGTAACTTTCGTACAGAAAGTGATGCTGTACTCCAGTTGATGATTCAATCAAATAAGGGTGTAGTCAGTTTTCCAAAATCATTTTTGTTTGCGTACTTCCACAAGATACATTCTCGTTAGAGCCCTCTAATGGTTACTTTTTGTACTGTAACCAATGACGTAGGCAGGCGAAGAGTCCAGAGACACTAGATACTACTATTTAAAAGAAACATTCTTCGCCTTATCTTATCGCAGAAACAAGGGGAAAGTAACTTTATGAAATTAGTAGTTTCCAGAGAATCTGATCCTCCATCCTGACTTTGTCAATAACCGTTTTTTTTTTTTTTTTTTTTTTTTTTTTTTTTTATTGTTGAAATTATCCTCTATGACGACAATTCTTTTTAGTTTTAAAGGCATTTCCGTATCACTATTTGTTATCTTTATAAATATTAAATTATATATTCTCTTTAACGATTTTTCTTTTACGTTCATACGAACATTCTGCCTACACAGTGTATGAGTAATACAGGAATATTTTTTTATTACAGTTATTCGTTTGTATTTTTCGGTTCAGTTATTTGCAATTAAAAACCAACAATAAAATTTGTTAAGCTTTTATTCAGTGAAAAAATAGATTCTTTTTAGTTTTAAAGGCACTTCCGTATCACTATTTGTTATCTTTATAAATATTAAATTATATATTCTCTTTAACGATTTTTCTTTTACGTTCATACGAACATTCTGCCTACACAGTGTATGAGTAATACAGAAATATTTTTTTATTACAATTATTCGTTTGTATTTTTCGGTTCAGTTATTTGCAATTAAAAACCAACAATAAAATTTGTTAAGCTTTTATTCAGTGAAAAAATAGATTCTTTTTAGTTTTAAAGGCACTTCCGTATCACTATTTGTTATCTTTATAAATATTAAATTATATATTCTCTTTAACGATTTTTCTTTTACGTTCATACGAACATTCTGCCTACACAGTGTATGAGTAATACAGGAATATTTTTTTATTACAATTATTCGTTTGTATTTTTCGGTTCAGTTATTTGCAATTAAAAACCAACAATAAAATTTGTTCAGCTTTTATTCAGTGAAAAAATAGATTCTTTTTAGTTTTAAAGGCACTTCCGTATCACTATTTGTTATCTTTATAAATATTAAATTACATATTATCTTTAACGATTTTTCTTTTACGTTCATACGAACATTCTGCCTACACAGTGTATGAGTAATACAGGAATATTTTTTTATTACAATTATTCGTTTGTATTTTTCGGTTCAGTTATTTGCAATTAAAAACCAACAATAAAATTTGTTAAGCTTTTATTCAGTGAAAAAATAGATTACTTAAAATTGAATTACATTAAATATTATTTTATGTAAAGTTATATTCTTTGCAATGCGCTCTGAAAAGACTCTCACGAAGACAAGAATGTGGAAAGTCCAAATCAGCAACATTCGATAAGGTTTTTATGAAGTAAAACTTATAAATCTCTGACCATTAATAAAATTTTATGTAGAAAACTCACTCTGACTTGTTTCCAGATATATGAAAATTAAAAAAATTGAAATAAGTGTATGAAAAAAAAAAAAAAAAAACACATCGTCAACATTTTTCATTTCTTATTATCAACTGTTACATCGAAATGATGGATTTATTAAATTATAATTATATAGAATTTATTTCATTATCAAACGAAAGGAAATTTGACTTTAAAATTTCACTCTAATCTCTTTTGGCTGAGTTCCATCTGCTATATTTATTGGAAAAGTTATTTTTTAAAAGAGGTTTCAAAATGGCTCTTCAAAGTTTGATATAAATTATACTTTAGCAGATTCAAAATGTCAAATTCTTTTTTCGTTTGCAGAACTATTATTATCGGTGTCTCGGTAGTAAATGATAATGTTTGTTATAAGTTAAAAATGAATATAATACAAACTATTATTCAAAGTTTGACAGATTTTTTACATATAAGTATGCACAATATATATCAGTAAGAAAAACTCGTATGTTTACAGATGTACAGCAAAAAAAAACCATAAATAAAAAATAACCGATAGACATAACGTATATTTTGAAAGCTGAAGAACAAAGCTGCTTACACCGGAGTTACTTTTTAATGATTTTCCTCTCCCCTTTGTAATTAATTTTAGGTAGATTTCGTAAGAAATACTACCTATTACATTCTCACCTAAGTTGGAATTTTTGAAAAAAATTTGAAGATCTACGCCGATCATGACTCCCAGAACCTGAAACCACCTCCAGTTCAAAGCTTTATCTATCTATCTATCTATGTCACTTTTTGATGGACACGATAACTGCAATAATTCTGCACAGATCTCTTCGAAACTGATACATAAAATCAAGGGGCATAAAATCTCGGTCAAGTTCGTTAATGTGGAAAATCGAACCAAGGGGGGAGGGTGGGGTGGGGCTTTTTGTAAAAACAGAAACCCCCCCATAATTTCTTAATTATGATACGTATCGAATCCGTTTAAAGTTATTATTACTTCTAGGAGAAGGGGCGAAAATGTATGTATGACAGATTTTTGATATCATTAAAAATGGACCCAAGGGGGGGGGGAAGGGGTGTTTTAGAAGAAAAAAATTCATAACTTCGTCCATTCACAAGCTATCCAATCCGCTTAAATTTATTATAAATCCTCTTAATATTATCTAAAACTTTTATATTGACAAATTTTTTATACGACCCACCCTTATAGCAAAAAAAAAAAAAAAAAAAAAAAAAAAAAAATTAAAAAAAAAAAAATCCCTGCCGGCTCCGCCTGCAAACAAGTTATTTTTCGAAGTAGGTGGTTCCACTCCCGCATCTTTTCGAAACTGATACATAAAATCAAGGGGCATAAAATCTCGGTCAAGTTCGTTAATGGGCAAAATCGGACCAAGGGGGGGGGGGCTTTTTGTGAAAACAGAAAAAAACCCATAATTTCTTAATTATGATACGTATCGAATCCGTTTGAAGTTATTATTACTTCTACGAGAAGGTCCGAAAATTTATGTACGACAGATTTTTGATATAATTAAAAATAGCCCCAAGGGGGGGGGAGGAGGTGTTAAGAAGAAAAAAATTCATAACTTCGTCAATTCCTAAGATTTCAAATCCGCTTAAATTTATTATAAATCCTCTTAATATTATCTAAAACTTTTATATTGACAAGTTTTTTTATAGGACCAACTCTTATAGCAAAAATAATAATAATAATAATAATAATAATAATAATAATAAATAAATAAATAAAATCCCTGCTGGCTCCGCTAGCAAACAAGTTAGGTTTCAAAGTAGGCGGTTCCAACTGCCACATCATGACAAAAAGGTCATTTCTTCCGCAATTCCCAACAAACTGGCGCTCCACGGTCTGCGTCTTCAAAATCTACCTGTGCCTGTAGGCCGAGCCGTTAGGGATTTTTTTTCTTGAGAGGGGTGTATACATATTTATTTTTTCACGAACTTTGAAAATTTCCGAATGAACTCTTATCTTGTTTTATGCCGTTTGATTTTGTTTACCGTTTTTACTATAAATACAAATTTTCACAGCTCTATCTTGTAAAATCTGCTGAATATGAGTTAAATTGTGTTTGCAGACTGCAGCAATATTGGGAAACACTTTTGAAAGGTTGAGTGTTATTGGAACTAAAACTGTTAAAATAATCATATAATAACAATTTGTTAACGTGAGTAACATTCATCATCAAAAAGGTGTATTTAGTATACAGAAAAAAGACCACAAAAATGAGTTTTCGATATTAATCTAACATATGACCCCTTAAAACTGCAGATTTTGCTTATTTTATGATAACTTGACAATTAGTATTCAGAAGTGATTGAAAATTTATTTGAGGAGTTTTCAACGAAGTAGGTTCTAATGTTGATGTAAAAATGTGCATTTCTATTTTTGAATTTTGAATAATCGCGTTTCATTGGCATTTAATGATATAAAGTATTTTAATTAATTAATATATGCGCACGTGTTATGAATTGACTTTTACAAAATATCATATTAAACGAAAAGTAGTCAAATACACAAATTATTCCTACATTACATAGTGCATTTTACAATCTTGCTTCGGTTTTCAAAGTGGTAACAATTGTACTTTGTGCCTAATGAAAGAATACCCCGTTCTTTCGAGACGCATCGTACATTTCTCATTTCTGGCGTTTTAACACCTTGAAAGGCGGCGTTTATATATATATATATATATATATATATATATATATAGCACTTAAATTTGATCAAGATTTGTACTAGAATTGCTGAACAATACTTTAATTATTTAGCAGTTGAAAAAAAAATCTGTAAAATGGCATATCCTAATTTATATCTTTTTACCCAAACATTACCTTTAAAGCAGAGAGAGGTAAATTAAACTAAAAAATTATTTATTAAAAGTTTCTAGTAGATGAAAATTTATGGAATAAAAAAAAATCAACCTCAAATAATCTATAATCTTGTTCTACTTTTTTATATTTAGATAATTCAGCCACTAGGCCAGACTGTATGAGTAGCCGTTGAGCCTCAAAATAGAATAAGTCTATCACGCAATATTTTCTATAAACGGGTTTTAAAAAATAAAATTCTGTTTAAAAACATTTTTGAAATTCTAATTGACATCGGAAACATTTACGGATATAAAAACTCTTAATTTCATTGAGCTCATTTCCATTTTGTTTATATAGTTACACGTTAATTTTTAACACTTTCCAATATAGTTGAACAGTGTCTATGACTTCGGTTTGCTTGACTCAGAGCGGTCTACAGGTAATTTTTTAAAACTATTTTGGCGGTAGATTTCTACAACAGTTGCAAGAACAAACAAATAAACATAAAAACCCGTAGGTTTCTACGACATATGCAAGAGAAATGTAAACGGAAAATTTTCGTAATGAAATAGTGGCGGTCAAAATTTTGATTTAGTTTCTTTTAATAGAGACCGCTCCGAAGCCTGCTGTCTCTGTTTAAGCTCTACCTCCCGTAAATGTACTCAATTTCAACTGAAAATTTTATATGTAATAGAAGTTTAGTACAGCACGATCACTATTGAAAATAAAGTGTGTGCCATTTATAGTGCATTTACAGAGATAGTCAAAAGTATTCCGTCACATTACGGTTAATGGAAAAAAAAGTTTAAAGTTCATTTTAATACACCATTGCAGACCTGCCAAGTCTCCGGCTTTTTGGATACCAGTATTTTAGTACAGAAAATGTTGTTTTATTTAATTGTATCATTCTGTGTTTTGAAAGAACAACTTTTTCTCAAAAACATTACTGGTGTGCAAAAAGCCGGAGGCTTGGCAACTCTGCCATTGAAACACCATTACTCCATTCGAAATATAATGAATTGATACGCATTTATGAAGTGCCCTAAAACATATATTCTGTAGTATATTAGGTGTAAAGCATTTATTATTCATTTACAGGGCCACAGAAAATAATTTAGTTAAATAATGATCTACGGGAAAAAAAGGTTTGAAACGTATTTTAATTATAACACTATTTCAAATAGAATGAAATTGATATACATTACCGATGTTCACTACAAGATACTTGCTGTAGACACATGGAGTCAAACTGTGGCCCGCCAGATACTATTTTAAATAAAAAGTCGACTTCTTGAATCGCAGAAATTTCATGATTAGATATGGAAAAGATTACTATAAAATTTTACTGGTAACCAGCGGACCACAGTTTGACACCCCTGATGTAGAACATGGGGGTGCAAAGTATTTATTATTTATTTTCAGGGCCATACGAAAGAATTTTGATACATAATGGTCTACGGGTAAAAGTATACTGTTTGCAGTGTATTTTAATTACGTTACACCATTTCAAATATAATGAAATTGATATACATTACTGAGGTTTACTACAAGATACTTGATGTAGAATATGATATGCGTAGCATTTATCGTTCAATTATAGGGACACAAAAGATTTCGGATACAGTAAAGTATTCAAAGTACTGTCTAGTAGCGATAATTGATGGAAATGAGTTTTGAGTTATGGTATGCGTTTATAAGTTTAACAAAATGTTCGCATTTTACGGGGCGTGTATAAATGTTATTAGATGATATACAGGACTACACAAAATAATTAGTAAGCTTAACTGAGTATGAAATTTAATTGGTTAAAGGTGGTTTTTTATTGAGTAATGCATTTTCTAGAAGAACTATACTTAGTATACTAAGAGATGTTTGTAGAATATAAAAAAAAAATCATATACAGAGACAGATGAAGAACTAGATATATGGCTACCTATGAATGGTATTTTCTGGAAGCGTGATTTCAATAGTGTTAAGCTTGTTTTAGACTGAATTAAATTTTTGTTTAATATGTGACGCGTATAAAAATCTGTAGGTAATATACAGGGCTGTATAAAATAATTCAAGTATGTTTTCACCGATTGGTAGAAATTGCTGAAAATAAATTTTCAACCAATTATGCGTTTTCTTACTAAACTATCTTTTAGAATATTATGTAGTATATAAACAAATCTATCGATCAAACACAGGGCTGCACAAAATCATTGGGATATTTTTCCGGCTATGGACGGAAATTGCAGAAATCTGGTTTTCATATGTATTATGCGTTTTCTAAAATGTTTACTTAGTTGTGTTATGATTAAGTATTATTTTCATGAATTTTCTAATTACTTTCCTTTATACTTTTTCTTATATCATTATTTTTAATATTAAGAAAAGTTGTGATTTGAACCAATATTGTAAAAACTAACTTTGTACTAATTTTATTTTAATCTGTAATGTAATATTCAACATCTGTATTCTAAAATATGAATTTTCAATGAACATTTCCCCCGTGGAGAAAAGTTGCTATGCTTAGCGGCTGGAATTCCAGGAGAGGGTGATTTCATTTCATTCATTTCATGCTTACTTAAATATTTTATTTACCTTATAAAACAGGGAAGCTTTGTTAATGTATTCTGGAAGTGTTGGAAAGTGTTTCATAATCGATCCTTGGCTATGATTTTTCTTTCTTGTTATACTGAAAAAAGTTGTGATACGTTATAATGATACACAATGGAACTTTACATATATATATGTGGTATTTAATAAAAGTTTCTCAGTAAAATATTATTATTTTACACTAAATATTTACTGTTTTTGGGTTTTACAAAATATTTACAAAATGTAATTTACATACGTTAAAATAAGTAAAGTGGCAAAACTACAAAGATACCTTTGAAATGTTTAAAGAGAAAAATAACAATTAAAATACTTTCCACACACCGATACTTATATGAATAAACTTCCCTATATAATTTATATGATTAAGATAATCATTAAATGCTTTAGAAATATATTTATTAATACTTATTAATGCACTATGCAGCCAGAATATTTTTGTAGACATCTTTATCGCGAAATTCAAGTTGCGTTCTTAAAATTTTATTTAAATTCAACGTTATTAGAAATATAAAAATACTCTGCATGCGTTTCAGCGATATAATCAGAATCTGTATGGAATTCGATTATGTTTAAACAAGTTGTGGGACTGTGGGGAATTACATGGTGAGAATTTAATAAAGTCAACGATCATGTATATCGTAAAAGTTGTATTAGGTCAACCTAGATTTTACTTTTAGGTTCAACTCTTTGTATGCTTAACCCATTAACTGCCAAAACTATGTGGGCGGAGTCTTCGATATTTTTACTGAAATTCGTTTCCCACCAAACATTCTGAAAAATAATATTTGGTAACTTTAATAGCAAAGTTTTTGTCATTAAATAAATTATTTTTAAAGATATTAATTAGTGGTGGCTAGGCAGGTTTTTTTTAATACCATACACTTCTATTATGAATGTTGACAACCACGAGTATACTCGTGGTTGGCAGCGAATGGGTTAAGCGATGCAATTAAAATTCAAATTGAAACTGCGTGAATTTCGATTATGATAAAAGAGCAAGTTGTGCAGTGGTGAAGTAATCTTGGTGATAGGAATTTAATAATATCGAGTCATAATGATCGCAAAAGCTGTAACTTGGATTTTATTTTAAGGTTATATGTTAACTAAAAAGTTCCGAAGGAAATATTTTTTATGAATTTTCTTGTATATTTAACAAGTAAAGCGAACGGATTTTTAAAGTAGATGCTGAAAACGTAAATCTCAAGCACTATAAGTAAATATTTTGTATCTAAGCAAAGGCACTTGAATTTAAATTTCATACTATCGAAATATCTTTTAAAAGTTAAAGTACGTTTAAATGTTAGTTAAAAGTATATTTGTTGATTATCGATATTTATCGATGTACTTAGCATCCAAACTATATTTATAGTTATCTTTATCGAGAAATAATTTTAATCGTTATTTCAACCGAGTTGTTCAAGCTGCCTTCTTAAAATTTTATTTTAATTCAACGTCTTTACAAACCCAATAAAATTGTTTATATACTTCAACAATAGAATCAAATTTTCAAATTGGAAGTGTATGAAATTCAATTATGTTCAAAGAAAAAGTTGTGGAACGGCGAAATAAACATGTTGAGGGAAATTTAATAAAGCCGACGATGATGACGATCGCAGAAGCTGTATTAAGTCAACTTTGATTTTATTGTAAGGTTAATTGTTACCTAAAAGACTCTGAAGGAATTATTAGTATGAATTCTCTTGTGAAATATATAAGAGAAATGGAATTTTAAAAGTAAATGCAGAAGACATAAATCTCAAGCACTGTAGATAAATATTCTGTCTTAACCCGGGATAAATCGCGCATATCTAGGGTATGAATAGTTTTTACTTTGTCACCAATAAATACAAACAATAATTCTCAACTTATTTAATCAGTGACAACTGTTACAAATTGTAGGATAAAATACGCTACACGTAAGGCATGGTGACGTCACTGTGAAGTCACACTGTGAAGTCACACTGTGACTTTGTGACCGTCGTCGTGACGTCAAGTGACGTCGATGTGAAGTCACTGTGACCTAAATGTGAAGTCGTTATAGCCGTTTTCAAGGCTTTCTGTGACCTCACAATGTGACTACTTTGTGAAGTCACCGTGCGACTTCAATATGAGGAATGTGACGAATCTGCATCGGATAGGGTGACCAGATTTTACCCGAATCCTATCCGGATTGTTCGGATCAACATTTTTTATGCTACAAATTTGTGACGTTTGTGACGACACTGCACGGGTCGGGTGACCAGATTTTACCCGAATCCAATCCAGAAAGTTCGGATCGATCTTTTTGGATTTGTTTGGCTACAGAATTGATTTAGTGGTCGGGTGACCTGATTTTTGTGAACCCGATCTGACCCGAGTCGGGTATAATGTTTTTACTGTATGTCTTGTTCGGAATAGAAACTTGCATACGACCGACTAACTAGATTTTATCAGAAATTGTGTTACGACACAATTTCTGTTATCGGGTCGGATCTAGAGTCATGCACGAATCCGGTTATATACTTCTTGAACATGATTGAATGTCTACTTGAACTTGAATAATGGTTGATAATAGTAGATGAATCCATTAAAAATTATAATAAATGTAAGTATTTCAATAAAATGAAATTCTATTGTGCAAATAACAACTTTTTAAATGAATTTCTACTTCCATTTGTTTTATGTAACCACCAAAAATATTGACAATAATTAAAACTACGCTATTTTGCTGTTAAATACTGAAGTCTTTAAATGTGGATACTTTTGACAATAGGTATTTAGCTGTAAGTACACAAAATATCAAGTCTCTAACTGATACAATTTCTGAGAATCGACTGTGTGACGGACAGACAGAGAAGCGAGACGAATAGGGTTCTTGAGATGAGCGAAGCCCTAAAAATATAATCAGTTTGACCCTAAGCGCAACAGAAATAAATAATTGTAAGAATTATTATATAAATTGTTACTGCATATTGCATTTTAATTTTCGATTTAAAAGCACATTTAAAATAAAACTTTTTAACAGATCATATATTTAAAATAAATTATTTTTAATTCCTACTACTTTTTTATGTATTGATATTTTTAATTAATTGTTTTTTAACGCTAAACAAGGCAGTGCATGAATTTTAGATACAAATTATATTAGATTTAAAGTAATTTTTAACTCTCATATATAGTAAAAAGGGGTGTAATCTAACGCTTCTTCATGTGATATTATTTGTTTAAAATTTTTTTTTAATTACAAAGTAAATTTCATGCACAGTTTTATCAAATACATAATAAAAAATATGTACAGAAAATTATAAAGATGAACCTTAAATACAAAAAAAAAAAAAAAAAAAAAAAAAAAAAAAAACCCTTTAAACTTTTTTAAAATATGAAAAAGAAGGAAAAAAAATAGTATCGATAAAAAGCCATTTACAGAAATACTTTGTGAAAAATAACCCCTTGAACAGGTCTCACACTGGTTCGTTGTTGGTTTTTTTTTCAATACCAGTATTTGTGCTAGGTTTTTACAACATTTGCAAATAAAATTACGTTCTGTGTCGATGTCTACAAAATTTATAAGAAAAATCTAAAACGAATATCATTTTTTAAACAGGCAGTATTGAAAAATGGACAGAGTAGGAGGCTTGCTTGATGTACAATTCTGTACATAATTAAACATATAGCAATATTAAAGCGGTAGATTTTACATTTAGACCACATTCAAAAATTATATATTATATAATTTGAGTTCATAATTTTAAAAAACTGATACTGTGCCCCCTTTTATTTATTTATTTATTTATTTGAGGGGGGGGGGGTTCTATCTCTCTTTTAAGCATTGAAATTTACAAAAATACCTTTTATCAAATATTTCAATATGTTTTAAACAGTATTTTATATTTTTAATAAGAGAAAAGAAAAAAATTAACCTTTAAAATAAGATATGCTTTAAATCTTGCATGGGACCTCTATTTTAAATACTATATGTGTTTTAATTCCGTTTACTCCAGTATTTGACTGGTATTACTTTATCTATAAATCATAACTATAAAAAATAAGAACAATCTTTTACTAATTAAAAAAAACTTAATTTATTTAAAAATTATATATATATTTATGAAACTGTTATCTTTTTTAAATCATAAATTTTGGAATAGATTATTTTTTAGAAACACTTATCATTTTTTGTTGATAACGCACTGCACCGCAGCCACTCTATTTAGCATCTGATGTGAAGAAATTTTACAATTTTCTATTGCTTTACGATTCATCGATAGTAATATATGATGACGCCGATGACATGATAGCTATCCGGCTTGATGTCCGATTCCGGGGCAAGAATCACAGTAACATTTGCTGTGATTCTGATACCATAATACATATAGTATACCGGAGTACAATCGGATTTGAGATCTACTGTATAAGTTTTAGAATGCAGTTTACTGAACATTATTGATATTTTGCATTGTTTTAACAATGCAGATAATTTATATGATACAATTAAAAATAATAAATCTAATAATAATATCAAATAGTTAACATTTAATTAATATTTAAATTCTTACTAGTATACATAACAACAAAAAAATTTCAAGCTTTGCTGTTGGTGTTCTTTCTACACTTTAATTATGTAGATTGAAAAAATAATATTTTTACATACCTTTTTTTAGCAGATGTAATTCGTTATGGCATCATGGAAGTAATCCGAGTAATACAAGTGTTTTTCAAGTAAATTAAGTACAAAAACATTACAAAGGCATTGACGAATACATATCATAACCGCCAACGCTATTGTAAGTATTTTCGGACTTATATTTTAATCTGAATCTTAAATCCGATAAAACGACAGTCTGGAGAACATTTCTTGTCTGTTCCGTTCCAACAATTATACGTCGTGTTTTACTATTTAGTGGTCTGCATTAGCACTAAAAAAAAAGAACATGAAACGAAACGGGAATCCATAATCTTGCAACTCTTTGACTTAATAAATAAACTCTTTGAATGAAACCACTTTTCGAAATATCCTCCGCAGACGATATGTTGGACGAGTTCATTTTACAAATATTGAGCAGCTGGTCAATTTTCTTAGCAATCATTAAAAAAAATGCTTTCAACTTCCTGTTTAACACAGATGTGCAATACACTGAAATAATTCCATTTTAAACATATATAATTAATTAATAAACAGACATACATACATACATTCAATACAAAAATCCAATGTATGTATGTATGTCTGTTTATTAATTAATTATATATGTTTAAAATAACGATGACTGCAGACGTTAAATATGTGTGTAATTTAATAATTCCATTTCTTTTATTTATTGTATGTCAGGTTTACTAAATGTAATTTTTAAATTAAATAATGGCTAGAGAATTGATTTTTTTTTTTTTTTTTTTTTTTTTTTTTTTATAAGGCTTGAATAGCTATGAAGTAGTTTTATACTTATAAGAGGAGCAAATTACTTATTTTATACGTTTATGATATTTATAACCTACTTCATCCATAAAGGTACACAACAATTTAAATAAAGCACTAGCATACAAAAAAGAAACTTTAATTTTCTCAGTATATCCCATTATCTGTATTTACATTTTGACCACATTGGGGCTTCACATTTTAATGGCACTTCGCAATGAACAAGTACCTCCCTCCACTATATTATTTTTCTGCCTTTATCAATAGTAGAAGTAATTTATAATTGATAAAATTGTTTGAAGTTGTTTTAACACAAATTAATTTTTCATAGAAAATAAAAAATAAATTTAATTAAAAAATAAATTATAAAATTAAAAACCTTTTCTAGTTTCAATATCAAATTATTTTTGTATGACAATCTACAAATTGCATAGTTACAAAAAATTATATATATATGCAGATCATTTTTTTAGCTAGATAAAGGAATAAGTTACTATAAATTAATTTACAAGGAGCAACAAAAATTACTAAGGTCAATTGGCTCTCAAATGTATCAAATGAAGAAAGATGGCACTAAGCAGGGCCTGATTACCGACGGAGCACACTTCCACCAGTAAAATTTAATAAAAATTTTCTTCTTATCAAAACTCCCTATACATGCAAAATTACTGCCATGAATAAGAAAAAAAAATCTGTTATTTTTTACTGGTGGAAGTGTGCCCCGTTGATAATCAGGCCCTGGCACTAAGTAAAATGTTTCTTCTCATTTTCAAATATTTTTAAAATTCACATTTTTGCCACAGTGTGAGTTCACGATATGGTAGTATATTTTAGTAACAGTTGTAACGTAACACGCGTGACTTGCAATAACGCCACTGTGACGTCAAAAATTGACCAGAAAAGTATTTTTGACGATGAATAACATGTTTTGAAATAGTCCTGTATGTTTTTTAGAGTTTTTAAAGAAGTTCACACTTAAGTCACAATGTGACCTCTCTGAATGGTGGCATTTTGGTCACAGATGTGCCGTGATAATTGTGACTCGCAGTGACGTCACAGATACGTCACTGTGACCAAGCATGCTATGCGGGTAAAGATTACTTTTCGAAAAGTAGTGGTGATAATTGTAAAATCCGTACGCACTCGGGGTATGTCATACCCCATGCGACTTCTCCCGGGTTAATGACAAAAATAAAGTGTTAGAATTCAAATTTTATGTTTTCGAAATACTCAACCATACAGTATGACGTTTATACCATACGGATACTACACTATAACGGATAGATATTTATATAAACAATCATTCAGTTTATTATTTAGAATGATTTTGTTTATTTTTATTTTTCCAAAAAAGTTACGAGAAATAGAAGAAATAAGATGAATTCGAAGTCATGAGACTATCATAACTGCAATTCACATTATCCGTAGATTTTTTCAAGTGAAATAAACATAATACGAACCAGATTTTCAAGACGAATATTGTTTCTTTCTAGGTGTTGTTATTTTATTCGTTTTAAATAATAAAAATTCTAGTTATTGCAGAACTACCAGACTACGACGTCTTCGAACCCCAACATAAAAAGCACCCTAAATATTCCGTTCTTATGGATGATGAGTGAGTCTTGAGTTCTTTACAATTAGTCAAATGTTTTTCTTTTACTTTATATTAAAAAAAAAAAAATGTGTAAAACGACTTTTACTTTGTAACAACAACAACAACAACAACAACAACAACAAAATACTGCTTTGAAAAGTCTCTTTTATTGTTAATCCTGTAGCTTTTGCGAACTTCTTTTACTTAGATTGCCCTGAGTTCTGTTTTAAATAAGTACTTTACATTATTTTTTCTCTCTTTTTTATTTTTTTTTAGACTTAACTTTTAAAATTTTTATTACTCTTAAAAATTAATTTTTTATGTTCTTTATTACCTTAAAAAATTTCTATTACTTTTACATTTACTGCTCTACCAACGTTTTTACTTACGTTTTTTCTTAGATGTCAGTAAATTCTTCTCATTGGCCAGCTACACTATATCTCAATCGCTTCATCTATTAGGCAGACTCTCATTTATAGATTGGGTGTAAAGTTGAAGTTAAGTCGGCAGTTCCTCAAAGTTACCTGCACCGATCAGATTGGTCGCCTACATTGACGCAGGTATTCGTTGTAGGGGAAATAACTTTTTTTGAGGTTGGTAGCACTGATAAAGAAAACACACAAGCATCTGGAATTCATTTCTGGTGCCGTTGGTGTTAGCTGTAGATTATTTATGACAAAGCGAATTTTTCATTCGTCGGATTTTAAAATGTCGTCTTTGGAGCAGCGTTCAAACATCAAATTCTGCTTTTTGTTCGAGAAATCTCCTTTTGAGACGCTCGAGATGCTAAAGAAAGCATACGGAAACGATGCCATGAAAACAAACAGCTCTGTACGAGTGGCATAATTGTTTTCGTAAAGGTCAGCAAAAACATCACCAAGGTAGAAAAAATTTCGCTTGGGCAAAAGCCGAGGGAAAGTGATGTTGGAGGTGTTTTTCCATTACGAGGGCATCATTCACTAAAATTTTATTCCTGAAGGCCAAACTGTCAATAAAGAACTTTACCTGGGGATCCTTAAAGTCTACGAAATGCAATCACACGAAAACGACTTGAAAAATGGCCAACAAATGATTGGTTTCTTTTACAATACAATGCTCCTTTACATCGCGATCTGATTGTGAAAAATTACCTTGCCAGACACAGTGTTACCACTCTGGAACACCCTCCTTATTCTCCCGACCTAGCACCAGCGGATTTTTATCTGTTTCCATGGCTGAAAATGAAATTGAAGTGACACCGTTTTATAGATTCAGATGCAGTGATCGAAAATGCAACGAAGCTACAAAACGTCTCAAAAAATGGATTCAATGAGTGTTTTGAACAGTTATACGAACGCTGGAAGAAGTGTGTGGATGCAGGCGGAAAGTACTTTGAATTCCAATAAGGTAAAATTATTGTTCTATTTTTTAATAATTTGTAATTGACCTATTCCGGGAACTTTTTGACCCTACCTAATATAAAGGAAAAATAACTATTGAAATTTTCCGTTTAGAATTTGAAATAACCGAATAAACATCCGCCAGATTTGGCAACAAAGTAGATTACATTGAATGTGGTTGTCAAAAAATACTCCCTTGTGTCAAACCACTCCAGCTAAAATACGCCAAATGACCAATAAAAAGTTTATAAAAATAGGCAGTATTATTGAATTTTTTCCATAACTGAGAGCAAGTTGTTAATAAAAAAATAGCCAATTGAAATGACGTTTATTTATTTCTTTTCTTTTCTTTTTTAGCGGTTCTTAAACTGTGGCCCGAGGATCGCTGGGCGTCCCGAGAGCTTACGTCCGGGAGTCCTCAAGCTCAGTGCTAAATTCAGATTTTTTTTTTCCTCAGGTAATTTCTGTAGTTCTTTTAGTTGGAGATTTGCAGGACAAGAACTTCTAGTCTACACCATTAACAAGCATAAAACACATAATCTTCCGAGGGAGACATATCAGTGCTCCAGAGATGGAATTCCCCCCCCCCTTCTTTCCTGGACAGTACGGTCATTGGAAGTATAGTTGCGACTGTTGTATCAGCTCTCAAACCGGAAAAGTATAATTATGTAATCGGAAATATGTATATAAGTATTGAACTATTTTAATTTAATCTATATGTTTGATAAAGGAATCATACAACTTGAAATACTTCCAACTGGGTGAAAAGTATCCAAGCCGGGAGTTGAACATGGGGACTTTAGGTTAAAGCTGTCTATACTGTAACAACTTTTTTTTTGCTGGAAAGATTTCATTCTGGTGATGATTCCGTTTCAATATCATCAGGTTTTAATAATACTGCATAGTGCATATGTCTGCCCATCAGTTTTCTTCTCTATTTTTCAAATGAAAAAAGAAGAAAACTTTTGCAATTAACTTTCGTAAAATTTTATCAATCGTCAAGAAATTTTAATATGGTGTTTAGGAACATAGTACAACTTTACATTTTTAACAGTAGTTGTATCGTGCATAGTTTTTTTTAGAAAGACACATGAAAACTCTAACAACTTAATTTTTTGTTGAGAAGATTTAATTCAGATGATGATTCCGTTTCAATATCATCAGGTTTTAACAATCCTAATAATATTATAATCTGATTGTGTGCAAATGTTAGGCTGAAGCCAGCGTCAAAATGGAGCATTTAATGATCTCGTATCTTTGCATATACGTTGATTATAACCCTCAAATGAACATAGGCCGGTTTAGTTCATTTTATTCAAATATTTTTCTTAATAATTCTTAATAAATTTTTCGTTATTTTCATAGAGAATAAATGGACATTTTCCCATAAAATTTAACCATTTTACTTTATCGCTGCTAGGGCTTTGATCGTTGCCAATAAATAAAAACACGGAAAAATAATTTTTCCTCAAGAATTAATTTTCAATTGAACGATTTTCACGTGAAAAATGAAAATGAAAAAGAATTCAAAAGAAGATGAATTTCCGTGATATTTGAAACAAAAATATGGAGTATTTGTTATTATACATGAAGTATGAATATCGGTTACATTAAAAAGATATTTTTCTGCCAAAAAACTGCATTATAATTAGAAGGAAAAATGAACAATAATTATATTCTTAAAAATAGATTGCGCTTGGACCATGGAACTATGAAAAGGATCCTCCTCAGCTTGGACAAATATGATGTCATAAATAAAACATGTATTTTCAAATAGTCGTAATAATACAAGGAGCATGAATATGAATGTATACTGAAAGTAGATAGATAATGGACGTAATATTTAAGATGAAAAACTGAAATATTTTTTATCGATACTGATTAATAATTAGCTTGAGTACCAGTTACATAAAAATGTGAGTTTTCCGCTAAAATTTACGTCAGAAAAAGAATAACAAGAATTATGGCATTTAAAAGAGATTTCTCTGAAGAAAATGTGACGTCATATCTGAAATAAAACGGGAATTTTCAAATGTGTTTTACAAGGAGCGGGAATTAATTCTGTACATTAATAATACAAGGATCAGTACGTATAGAAAGTAGATTAGTTTCACGACATATTTAAAACGAAAAATTGAAATGTTTTTTTAACTATACCGATTATTAAGCATGAATATCAGTTACATAGAGATGAGAGTTTTTTGCCAAAAAACCACACCATGATTATTAGGTAAAGAAAAATAAATACGAATCTATTATATTAAAATCTGACCGCCTGTTTCTATTTCGCAACTAACTCTTTTCAGATTGTCGAACGTAACGCGATTTACTTAACACCGGTTATCATTCATCCAAGGATGTCATAAACTCTCAAAATTTAAAAAAATGATTTAAATTCCGAGATATTATTATTATTATTATTATTTTATTTTATTTATTTATCCATTTTTTGTAAATTTTAACGAAGTTTCTCTAAAAATGACAACTGAATTATTCCATTTTTGTGGATAAAAAAGAAGAAATAAAACGGATTAATATATTTTTTCTCATTAAAACTGAATTTTTTTTTTCAATTTGAATAGATGGTGAAAGAAAAAAATCTTGATTACAGTAAAATTTTTGAAAAATAAAAACGTACTTTCACACATTCAAACTTCATGAATCACTTTATTCTGGAGAACAAAAATCGTCTGTCAACATATTTTTAATGTCAAGCACACAAGTCAGATGTATGTTCTCAATAAACAAACAAACAAACAAACAAACATATTTTTATTTAAAAATAAAGATTTTTTTTTCAGTTATAGATTAAATCAAGGAGGCAAATTTAAGCTCCTTGCATTTAGGTCTACAATAAATGCTTCCTATTCAGAAGAATTGAATTTAATGAAAAAGAATATACTATTTGACATTATCTTTGAAGGATTGCTATTAAAACGTTTCACAAAGGCGTTAAAAGTAAAATGGTTTACCAGGTAAACTTGACATATGTTTTTATATAATTCGCCGATTTCCACGAAATTATTTGCTCCGCCTTTTTTCATTGGTTGCAGTTTCCTTTTTCGTAATTATTTGTCACAAAATTTCACTTTTATAAAACTTAGTTATGTCAAGGCCTCTATAACATAGAAATACTCTATTGTCTCCTATGGAATGTGATAAAGAGTTAGTTAATTATTTACGTTTCTAATTATCGGGAATGAAATATTTCGCTTAATTAATGCATTTATTCTTCTTTTAATTATACGTGAACGAAGTCACGGGTAACAGCTAGTAATACATATATTTGTTCATCTGTTTAATTTTCTATTTTTGAAATGAAGAAAGAAAAATAAATCCTTTCGTTATCCAATGCGGCTTCGACCAGCGTGGGGAATAGTTGTTACCCGTAGCGACTTCGGTGGTTACTTTTTTCTTACATTACCACTGGTTTATGTATGAGAACGCAAATTTTTCCCTATTCACTGTCTATTCCTCCGAATGATTTGAAAAGTCATTGCCGAAAACCGTATCTTAATTATTTTTCCGTATTTTCCCCATTTATATCTCTTAGTTGCATTTCCAAGATCTCGCTGTTTTATCAACTGGAACGCCGTGTTCATGACAATCCTACTGGTTACAATCATTAAAAATTACATTAAAATTTGTTAAATAATGTATTTTTAAAATCCAGTGTAATATATTTAAAACATTTCATACAAAATCAATAAAATGCAGTGCTGACAGTCCGCTTATTAAGATTCCTTGGTGTTTCCACTTTTTTTAAAGAGTATAATTCGTCTTATTTTCGCGTTATTTATTCTTTCAATAAATAAGGTGAATATTTGTACTTCAAAACAGTTGTAGTAATGAATCAATCTCAATAAAAAGAAATAGTAGCGAACTGGCAACAATGTAGTTAATAAATTTTAATCAAAACATCTTAGAAGAAAAAGAGAAGTTTTCCCTCCCAGAGGAGGGAATTAATGCTTTTCCACTTAGCTTCTTTCCACTGCGTTTATTTTCAAGCTAGTGTTGAAAATAGCTTGATTTCGGGAACTCGTACTAAGTGATTGGAGACACAAAACGCGAAACACTTTTTAAAAAATGTATATACAAACTTTACTATAGATTTTTATTGGTGCAAGTAATATGTATATTTATAATTTATAATTACGATTACAATCCTAATTAAATTTCAAATCCAGATTATGATTATATGTGATTGAAATTATAATCTGTTACATGCAATTACATTATAATCAGATTACAGATTAATCAGATTTTTCCCAACTCTGTGTAATCATAATCATAGCATTTATAATTACAATTACAATCCTAATTGAATTTCAAATTCAGATTATGATTACGTGTAATTGAAATTATAATCTGTTAGATGCAATTATATTGTAATCAGATTACATATTAATCAGATTTGAATTTTCCCAACTCTGTGTAATCATAATCATAGCATTTATAATTACAATTACAATCCTAATTGAATTTCAAATTCAGATTATGATTACATGTAATTGAAATTATAATCTGTTACATGCAATTATATTGTAATCAGATTACAGATTAATCAGATTGCTAATTTGCCCAACTCTGCGTCAAACCTTTTAACCCTTAGGTTACGGTGTTCAGACATATGCCATTCCAGCGACTATTTTTTATTGAATTCATACCACTTTTTGAAAAATAGTTTCCGCCATAAACCTGTATACTTTACACGAGAAATATAACTTTTCTAAATTGTGGTAAAATTGATTAGAACAATTGTGACAGACCGCTTCTTTTATTTATTTATTAAGATTCCTTGGTGTTCACTTTTTTTAAAATAGTATAATTCGTCTTATTTCCGCGTTATTTATTCTTTCAATAAATAAGGCGAATATTTGTACTTCAAAATATTGGTAGCAATGAATCAATCTGAATTTAAAAAATAGTAGCGAACTGGCAACAATCTAGTTGTAGATACTAAATTTTATCAAAACATCTTAGAAGAAAAAGAGAAGTCCGGAGGGGGAAATCAATGTCTTTCACCTAGTCTCTTTTTACTGTGTTTTTTTCAAGCTATTGTTGAAAACAGCTTGATTTCTTGAACTCGTACGTCAAGACATCGGCGATACATAATGTGAAATATTTTTTTTATTTATATACAACCTTTACTACAGATTTTTATTGGTGCAAATAAGATGTATATTTGAAAAATTATTTTTTTAATGTAATTTTTTTTTGTTTAAATGTCAAAGGAATGTTTACAGACATACATGTCTTGATAAAACAACAATTCGTATACATAACGCATACACCTTTTTTTGAAACCATTTGCTTATTTGAACGTTTCGGTTAATATGCAGAATCTGAATATATATATATATATATATTGTGATTTTCTTTTGTGTTTAATTCTGTAGCGAATTTTTAAAATATTAAATACTATTTCCAATTTCATTGGCTAAAACTATAAAGAATAATATACGAAACAGCGTATAAATATACTTAATAGAATTTTTAAGGAAACCAGTATATCAATATGAAATTAAATCCAATTTTTTCAATGTAGAAAGTTTACGCACTGATCTAACTAACCTGTTTAGAAACATTGCAGTAATTATATATAAATACAGCAGAAAATTATTTTAATTTTAAGTAATAATTATTTTACACCATTTATCATTTTTTGGCCGACTATTGATAAATCTATATTAGTTTTTAAAAGTTAACTTCATTAAATAAATAAACACGTTAAAAATCGTATAATGTAAAAAAAAAAAAAAAAAAAAAAAAAAAACAGTAAGCCAGTGGTCCGGATTTTTTTAAAATTCAGAATGCTACCACTTGTGAGCTAGCTGTCCGCGGAGAAGTAATAAACAATATTCAACATAACTGTTGGAACGAATATGTGTTTGGAGCATAAATGTAATAATAAACAGAATAAAAAAAGTGTCCGGTTTTATTTCAAGTATACAAGTGCAAAATTGCATTAAGAATTGTATGTAGTGTTGCCAGTTGGGCTACTTTTTTTATTCAGATTGCTGGATTGCTAACACTTTTATGAAATAAAAATATTCGCCTTATTTAATGATAGATTAATGACAGATAAATCAAATATTACAATTTCAAAAAAGTGGCAGAAATCAAGCAATCTTAATAAACTATGTCGTTCAACTAGCAACAGTGATTGAATGTACAGATGAATATTCCATTGAAAAACGTGCCTTTCATACTTGACCACTGCTACGATATTTGGACTGCCCTTTTTCTGTAGAGAAATTGTTATGCTATTTAATCTTCTGTTAAATAAGTTTTCTATTCAGACAAACTTATGCCAAATAAGTTATAGCAGTTGGCAGATATCGTCGCTACCATGTCAAACTATCGAATGTGTAAAAATGCATTTTCCATTACTTTTAAAAATGGGCCGACTGTCACCACTAAATTTTATTAGAATTCTTCGCCTACTAAGAATACTAATGAAATTTCTGTGAAAAACAGGGTTACCAGTTTAGTTTTCTTACTTATTCATAGATGCCGAATTCATACCGGAAATTTTGAGAGAGAAATTTTTACTTTAAATAATCGCGAAACGTCTATCTATCATTATATAAAGCAAAAATTTCTGTTTGAAATTTCTGGTAGATTGTAGAATTTCTGAATTAAAAAAAAGGAGGCCAAAATGACAACACTGGTGAAGAATACTATTAAAATTTAGTGGTGACAATCGGTCAATTTTTAAAAGTAACGAAGAATGCTATTTTTTCACATTCGATAGTTTGACATGGTAGCGACGATATGGTTTTTATGCATATCCTTTCAACTGGCTAATCTACCTACCTACGCATGTTTAATCTCAAAAACGACTGTATGAATTTTCTATTTCAATCTTATTACTCCAGGGTTCGTACGTTTTTACCACAATTTTATAAAATAATTTTTCTCCTTAAATGCATAAAAGTATTACAAATCCTGCAAGTAAACGCGGCTTCTAAATTTGTGCTATTTAAATATTAAAGGAAAATTCTATTACAAATTTGTGGTTAAAGCGTACGAACCCTGTTCTCAGGTATTTTATTTTTTTAATTGAATTTCTAAATTATTAACATAACAACTATATTAAAATAGTTTTCTAAAATATAAATATTAGGAGTAATGTTCCTTGCACTCGAATTTCTCTAACATTTTGCATAACGTGTTGGATATTCGACACTAGTTGAAAGATTCCTGTTCAGGTTCCAGAATTTTAATAAGTGCCGGAAAGATGTCATAGCAAATGTGAAATTATGAAATTAAACTTTTTTATATAATATCTACGTATGTCAAGCATTTTATAAGTGCCAATCTCAACTTAATATTCCGTAATATGCGGGTTAATTTGACCCAGTTTAACAACGCTTCAAACCAGAAAAATTATTGGATGAATCTTTATTTATTAAATTTCAGGTTTCTACTTGGAATTTATTTAATTTCATTTCTTAACAATATTTCTGGTGCGAAACACGTTAAACCTCGGTCAAATTAACCCGCATATTATGGAATATTAAAGAGAGGTTGGCACCTATGAGCATTTATTTGCTAGGTCTTAGAACATTCGCTTAGAAAATAAATAAATAATAAATAGTAAAAATAATTTTTAAGATTTTTCTATAAATAATTTTTGTGCTACCACGAAAATATATGTCTCCGGAAATTTTTTGAATCACTTTTTATCTAATATATGTAGGATTCAATTGCTAGTAAGCGGCAAATAACTCGAATCTACTTTAATATTTTGCCTTTTTCTGCTTCCTTCAACAAATTTATATAATAACGAAGAAATTAAAGTACGCATAAAGTACTACAAAAAACAAATGATTTGTTAAGTATTGTTTTAAAATGAGAAAAAAGAATATGATAAAAATGTATTTTAAAAACACAAATTGCACAAAATGTGCTTATTAGTTGCTAAAATCAGTGTAAAAATTGTTTTAAACTCATAAAAGAGCTAAAATCCTACATGTTTCGGCTTTAAACTTAAAGCCATCATCGGGGAAGAGGAACAACACAAACGACTACTGATCTTTTAATTTTCGACACGAGAAAATTGAAATCAACAGTATGGAAAAACTGTTTTTTCCATACTGTTGATTTCAATTTTCTCGTGTCGAAAATTAAAAGATCAGTAGTCGTTTGTGTTGTTCCTCTTCCCCGATGATGGCTTTAAGTTTAAAGCCGAAACATGTCGGATTTTAGCTCTTTTATGAGTTTAAAACAATTTTTACACTGATTTTAGCAACTAATAAGCACAATTTGTGCAATTTGTGTTTTTAAAATACTAGTTAACAGTGTAGTGTCCAAATGGATTCAATTATGATAAAAATGATTTAAAATATTTAGTTTATAGGAAATAAACACTCATTTTCTTACGAAATCTACAGCTTCTTTTCTTCCTTTATTCTGTCACCTGTAACCTCATGATCAAAATGTCAGGGTTTCATATATAAAGGTTGAAATACGAGTTATGATGAGGCAAAACTAAATACAGTAATCCCTTAACATTCGCAAGGATTACGTTCGAGGAAAACCTCGCGAATGTCAAATCCGCGAATATTGAGTCTATCTATCTGCACTAAAAAATGAGTTATGTTCTATAAAATTTTAATCAGAGTGACACAACATTTCAAAGAACAAAAGAATATTTGCATTAACAATACGTTATGTATAACATATATGTAGAAAGTGAATGTACACACATATTCATAAATATGAAATTTATTTATTGAAGATAATTCAAACTAACTGACTGGAGAAATAATCACTGCTAAAAAAGCATATGTTTTTGTATTAAGTAATTTCGACTCTCTCTATTCTCAAAGAGATGATAATGTATTAGTGGGTCAGTATGCGATACAATATTAAAACACGATATTTAAATATCTAAATCAGCTGTATGCTTCAGAAATGCTTTTAATGTCTATCTAAGTGCAGCTTCATCTCTATCTCTACGACAACCTGCACCTGTTATTTTACCACTTCAGATTGCCCATTGCAATGACTATTCTGCTGCTGTTATTATATTGATTTCCTAAAACATTCGCTCCTTTTTCAGTTCACAACTGAATGTTGATTTTTAAATAGCTACTAAGAAAACACAGGGAAAATAATCTTTAACCACTATAAATTCTGAAAATGAAGAGACAAAAAAAAATCGCGAATAATCAAGTCAGATTCTCGCGAATGTGAAGTTTTTCCACATTTTCATATTCGCGAATAATCAAAACTCGCGAGTGTTAAAACCGCGAATATTAAGGGACTAGTGTATATCATTCTTTGTTAAGCTGCTCAAACTTTATCCTAAACTGTCCAGAGTGACACAAGAAAGAGAAATCTTGAACATTTGATGGTGAATTTGACAAATACTTGAATGTCAGTACATTTCCATTTTTAATCATCAGTGGGCAACTTAAGTAACTCAAAATGTGTTCTCGTTAGAGTACACAGTGCGGAAAGGCGAAAGAAATTGTGCAATAAAATTTCTTTTGTTAAGACTAAGGATGTATTTTATGAAAAATAAAAGTGTTCAACAAACTACAATTATTTTTTAAGTATGGAAATAATGTTTAAGATAGAGAGCTATGCTGCCGTATTAATATAGATAAATATTAGGTAAATATAAAAATATTTAATTTAAATGTTTGGATCTTAAACTATTTAAGTACGAAGTTAATTTATATGTAAATGTGTCAGATACATCCGTAGAAGTTCCCATGTTTTACGGCGACATGTGTATTATTCAGTTGCTAACTGTGACATATAACAGGAAATTTCTTTGTTGCAATAATAAAATTTAGATATGTTTTCCTTCATTAACAAATTGATATATTTACGAAGTAATAAAATTCTCATTGACTAAGACATTAAGATAAAAGCAGTTGGATTTGCTAATTTCAGAATTCTGTGTCAATACTTTAAATTCTCTTTCACATCGCCAATAAAATTAATATTTTTCGTCATTCTGTTGTACGTCATCTGCTTGCGAATCGGCGGGTTACCTGGATGCAAAGCATCTTTAGTTGCAAGAGCAGCCGATGACTACGAAATGTCCTTCTGGCTTGTACCCATGAGAATGCCAAACAATAGTCTCTGTATTGCTTGATTTTAAGATTTTGGCTTGTTTTGTGGGAAAACACTAAGCTAAAATGCATGGAACCTGATTACTGAAGATTCATTCCTAGTTCTCGTCAATATTGAATTTGAATCAGGATTTAGTCAAATTTGTCACTTATAGACAAATTTACTTAATTTATGGAAACCTATTTTCGTCTCGAAATTTGGAGATATTTCGTCGTGTCGCCAAGCCTGGAGAAAATTTACACTGGCGAATATGAATATATATTGTTAAACATATAAGCATTGCTTACAACAATGAAAGAAAACTTGCCAGAAAGCATGTTTACTAAAACTCATAAATTAAACACTTTTATGGAGGAATCCTGCTGTCTTGTTTAAAAATGTCAGCCACTCTACAATTTTAAACTGCTATATCTCAGCCATTCGTTAAGATAGAGGCAAAACAAAAGTTGCTCTGGAATCCCTGGAACGAGGTCGAATATTTAACGTAAAAGACTTTTAGGATTTTACAATTTTTATACACCTTTTTTGAATTTGAAATCCTTAAGTAGCTATCACAGCGCCCCCTTCCGGCGAAAAATCCCCAAATTCAACTGGGACCTGCAGGTCATAGTGAAAATCATATACATAAAATTTGGTTCAATTCTATGCATAACTTAATACACTTTTCAATGATATAATAATGAAAATGGAACAAAATTCGCTATCACAGCTCGCCCTTCCGGCGGAATATCCGCAAACTCAAGTGAGACCTGCTGACCATAGCCAAAAACCTATAAATGAAATTTGATTCAGTTCTATGGATAACTTCATACGCTTTTCGATGATACAAAGACGACACACATACGGACAGACAGGCATTTTGTAAAAACATATTGTTCAGACTCTCTGACCCCTAAAATATGTAAATTCGTTGCAAACCGGAAGTCAAAAAATTTTTTGATTACAATACATTCTTCTAGTATAGACAGAAGAAAGTAAAAAGATTTTTTGTTATTGTTGTTTTCTTTCAAAATAAGCAAAAAATCCTTCCGTAAAATGCGGTTTAACCCCTCAATCGTCGTGCCCGAGACATTCACGGGCAGCGTAAGTTATGCTTGTTTTATTCAGATTGTTTGATTCCCACCAGTTCTTTAGAATTGTGAAATTGGCTTTATTCTCGTAATATTTTATGTCTGTTAAATAACGCAAATATTTCTACTTAAAAAACTGGTTGCAATCAAGCAATCTGAATTTTTAAAAAGTAGCCTACACTTATCGGGCGCGACGATTAAGGGGTTAACCCTTTATATCCTGAATTAATTTTCCAGCTACTTTTTAATTGTATTTTAACATCATTGGATAAGTTTTGGTGCAGAATAAACATAGGAAAGACGAAAATATTTTTTATAGTGTTTTAGTGGTTAATTATGCAAATGTAACCACCATAAATTTTTTACCCTATGATATAAAATAAAATAGTAAATTTCAAATAGTAAACTTCAAATAAAATGTAGGAAATGTTCACCTGTAGAGTATAAAAAACAATAGAAAATAATAGTACTGAATAACCGGTAATAAACCATTAAAATTACTCAAATAAAGAACAACATGCATGTCAATTCAATTGCAAAATGGATTTCGAATGTAGCGTGGCAAATGTAAAATCCCTACAATGCAAATAAACAGGATATGTGCTTGAATTTGCCATCTCCTGCCTGCTATCAGAAATACACTCTTTGTGCCATTGTGAATACCGTTAGGAAAAACGGTCATATTACGAATATATAGGTGTTTTATTAACCCCTTGGGGACGAGCGACACGAATATGTGACGCATAAGATGCTCAGAATCCTCGATAATTCCCACCAGTTATTCTTTTTGTAAAGTTTTCCTTATCTTATCTTAGCATTTTTGTGATTAAATTAGGTGAAAATTTCTCATTTGAAAAACCGGTGGTAACAAATTAAAAATTCTGTAAAAGACGCTAGCCGCAAAGGCGTTAAAGTGGTACTTATAAGTACCGTCCGGATAAAAGGGATTAATTCGACCCAAGTTGAACACGTTTCGAACAAAAATTATTATTGTTTTTTTCTTATTTAATATTTGGTTCTATCTAGAACCTTATTTAATATTAATACTTAACACGTTAACGGACAGTAGGAACAAGTGAAGTTCGAAAATTGACACTATATGTTTTTGTAATTTTTAGAATATTAGAAGTATAGTTTTACTCTTTCTGCTTCAATAAACTTAATTTTGATTAATTCAGCACCTTTAATTAGGTTGCACTACTCCCTCACCGCCCCCTGAATACTAGGCCTGAGCGCTGACAACAATGGCGGCTGTTGCAGGCCGATTTTTTTTTTTCAGCGTTTGAACGGTCCCTCGAAATTCCACACCAATAATTTCTAAAAGTTTTCTTCGCCTTGTTTTTCGGAGATCAAATAAGTCAAAGATACCTTTTAGGTATTATTGGTGTTGAAGTTCGAGGAACTGTACAAACGATTCCGCCTGCGGCAGCCGCCATTTTTTCCAGCGCGCAGGCCTAGTATTCAGGGGACGGTGACTCCCTTCACAACCATGCCAGGGTGGCTAATGGTCAGGGAAAAATACAGTCAAAAAAAGTGATGAACACCAGTATATTCTTACAGAAAAATTTATATTGATTATTCGATCAAATAATCAATTTAAATTTTTCTATAAGAATATACTGGTAATTGTCATTTTTTTACTATATTTTTCCCTGACTACTAGTCACCCTGCACGTGCATACTGAAGCTGCAACTCTTATAACAGGTGGAAAATGAACTTCAACCTAAAAAAGTGTTTCAAAACATGACACTGGGCTTCTACGTGTACGCCGGTAAATGCACATTTGTGCTGCTATAGCCGTAGTGTCTAAAAACGACCGTTTCGTTTTGGGCGGCTATAGCCTTCATGCCACATTGTGAACTTCGCTTTGGCGACTATAGCCGCAAGTGTCCGTCAACGTGTTAACCCTTTCAGGGGCGGTGGTATGTTTATGGAACCACTTAAATTTAATACCCAAACGCCACAATGGCACCAGAATTTTGGTAATATCTTTTCCATTTAATATGTATGTGAAATATAGCCTTTTTCTTATTTAAAAATAAATGTTTTTGAAAATTCCGGTGCCAGTCATTTATTTCAACATTTTAGTACTGGAAGTACTTTGCCCCTGAAAGGGTTAACATTTAAATAGCAGAAATTGTAGATTACTCGGTGATTTGAAGATTTTGTAGTACTTTGTTGCATTTAAAAAAAGCGAAAAATTCTATTAAAAAATGTGGTAAAAGACCTGTCTTTCCGGTTATTTTCTCACTCTTTTGATATTTTCTTTTTTTTAGTTTCGGAACTAGTTCCGAGATTGAAAATGTCCCCAGGAAAAACAAAAAATTAATTATAACTAAAATAAAAAATGGTGCTTAGACATCAACCAGACATTAAAAACATTTACAAATGTTGAAATGCAAAAGAATAATTGAAAAAAAAAGCGCTGCCAATGGTTTAACATTAGATCGCGAGTGTGTTCCCGTCATTAACATACACTCTTAAACTGCTCACAAACTGATAAAAGTTTTTGTTAAGAGACTACTCCAGTAATGCGATGGCACTCGCAAGCTCATGCTAAACCAATCGCAACGTTCTTTAAAATTTTCTCGTTTGCATTCCTATAGTTAAAATGTTTTTTTTTTCCTTCCATGGCATTGCTGAAGTCGATGTCTAACCGGGTACAGGGTTTTTATTCTTTTACCACAATTTTTTAATAGAATGTTTCTATTTAATATTTAAATAGCAGAAATTTCAGATGACTCGTTTAATTGCAGGATTTGTAATACTTTTCTGCATTTAAATAAGGCAAAAAATTCTATTAAAAATTTTTGCTAAAGGTTTACGAACCCTGCGGATACCTCTTACTTTTTTGATTTTTTTGTCTGAGGACACTTTTAATTTCTGAACCAGTTTGAAAATTGAAAATGTCCCCCCCGCTCCCCCCCCCCCCCCGAAAAAAAAAACTGCAACCGAAATCGAAAAAAGTTAATTAGACTTCAACCTCAGATATCTTAAACAAAAAATAATAATTTAAAAATATTGAAATCCAAAAAGATAATTGGAAAATAACGCTGCGTTGGTTTAAGATTAACTTGCAGCTTTTTTCGCGATAATACCACAAGCTCTTAAACCATTTACATCATTAGCGTGCATTTCAGGATTTTCTTTTTTATTCAGAAATTGCAAATTCACACCAGAAATTCTGTATAGAAATTTTTTCATTATTTAATGTAATGTTCCTACAATCCGGGATGACTCACGCCACCACTTAATTGGCCGTAGAAAAAGATCGATTGGCAACGCCTAGTGGGCAAAAATCGCTGATTGGCCTAAATGGGCAACGAAATGCTTGATTATTCAGCTTGTATTACAGTAGCCCTAATTTAACCCGTTAACCTCAGCGTCCTATTTATAGGACGCCGAATTATTTTTCTCCATTAATACAAATATTGCGATTTACACCACTTTTATATTATAGCATCCTAAGAGTGACTTTATCATGGTGTTTCGTGCGTCAAATAAAACGATTATCCTAAAAACAAATTGGTGTTACCTTAAAACCTGGTGTAAGAAAAATCACAGAGTAAGACAGAGATCCAACTTCGCCTGAAAAGAGCGACTGCGGCGGATGACTTATAAATGAAATCATCGCTTTGGCGATTTTTTTCGTGATTTCCGTTTAACACGTTCGCTGCCAACTACGAGTATACTCGTAGTGCTATCTACGTTTCTTTAATCTAAAATTAGTTATTCGCACCGAAAATTTTAAAAGAAGAATTTTTATTTTATGTAATCATGAAATGTCTGTAATAAAACAAAGTAAATATTGCTATTAGTTTTTTCTGGTATGAATTTGAACTTTCTAAATAAAATGAAAATTCTGGAATTTTTAGCTTGGCAGCGAACGTGTTAATTGTAACCCTATTCAGCTTGACAGCTTTTACTGTTGTCATTTGCACAAGTGCAAATTTTCGGCGTTCGCTATTTGATTTTTTAATCTTGATTAATATTTATTATTAAAATTACTCTTTGAAGATCAAATAGGTCATTTTAATTCTTCAAAATGTAAGTTATGATTTATTTTCATGTGTTATGTTTGTTCTTGTTTTTCAAGTTCCGTAATGTTTGAAATATTTTATATATGTTCAGTGTTGACAGATTTTTGCCGAAACGTCATGTTAAGGCTCACTGTGGAGACGCGAAAAGTTTTTGGTTTCCATCTGTCTGTTTTCCGTACAAATGGTCCGATTAGGTTGATTTTTAGTTGGTATGTTGGCCAGGTATCCGGAATTAGCTGTATAGCCTTTGGTTAAATTTGGTTCATTCATTCGGAAAATATAGAACATTTTTTTAGGCCATAATGCTTTCCTATGGGGATGCAGACGATTTTTCAAATTTCATTTTTATCTGAAATGAAAATAGAATGTTTACATAAAGGATTTAGACCTAAAATTATGAATGCTAAATTTTTGATATGGATTTCCAATACTTTTAAAATTTTGCCGATAAATTTAATAGAATTTAGAAATTAATTGCTTAAAATATTTGAAAATGTTTTTGCATCTCTTCGGGAAATATAAACATCTTATTTTCATATTTTTTACGAATTTTAAAAGCTTTTATTTTTACTTTCCACTTTAATTTATTCGTTGTTGATGAATACCTGTTTATTTTTAAAATTAAAAGAATAAGCAATTCATCAGAATTTTACACTATCATTGTATAACACCGTGTTTAACTTTCCTACCCTGAATGGATCGAATAGACCCACTTCTATAATTTATTTAATTCGATTGGAACCAGATTTTTTAGTAAGTTAAATAAATGTAAGTTAAAGTAGTAGTAAAAGTAGTAGTGTAAGTATAAAAAGAAATAAGTTAAATCAATGCTACACAAAACTGCGTTAAATAAATATGTTAAATCATTTTCAAAAACAAATACTGGTGTGAATTGTTTTTATCAACGTTGAGTAAAATTTCAACAGGGTACGAAGGTTAATTTAATGATTCTAATTTCTTGAACATTCGAAGAATTTTATATGCTTATAAATATGCATGCAATTGAAAAAATAATAATTGCGGATTGTACGATGTTAAATAATATCAAAAATAAGATTTAAATAACAAGCAGTCGCCGTTTTTTCCCCTTCCCTCATTTGTCGCCAAGAAAGCGATATATAGCCGTTATTAGAAACCTCGCTTCTGTTATGGGCGTAGTTTCTGCGTCATCCGCAGATATCGCCACTGTCTATGTGTAATCCCATGTTAAAGAAGTTACCATTGAAGTCTATGAGAGTTGATTCTCTGTTAAATCTCCTTACTCTAAGAGAAACATAATGTTGCGAAATAGCAATGTCGGGAATTAATGGATTAATGACAAACATATCGTTACTGGATCATTCACTATAATTGGAATGTTTATTTGGAACTTAAGGATCACTAAACTTTTAAATTTGAAAACTAGTATTTTCATACGGACAATTTCAATCTGCCAAATCTGGAATTTTGAGCGATTAACTAACTCAAAATTCAAATATGGAGAAACTGGTGTCGAAGAATTAAAAGAAGTATAAAGATGCTCGCCGTGAATTGGTTAACCCATTTAACGCCCAGTAGCATATATTTAGATCACTAGACTTAGTGGCAAGAAAGCGTCTTTCACACAAGTAAATATGAAGATAAATATATAATCTCTTTCACGAGACCAATCCCTTGATGAAATAATATAAAAAAATATCCTTCATTTAAAAGTGGGGGGATATTTAAAATTTAAATTTTAATGAAGAAAATAATTTGGGCCTCAATGGGTTAAGTAAAATTTTCTCTTTCGGAATTTCTGAATAAGAAAAAAATCCTGAAAAGGACGCATATATGCGGAAATGGTACAAATAGCTGCTCAAAAAGTGCCTAAAGAGACACAAGATAGAGATATCTTGAACAGTTGATGCTGATTTTTGCAAGCACTTGAATGTCAGCATATTTCGATTTTCATCATCTGAACACAACTTAAGAATTGGGTTATTCGGAAAGCTCTTTCCGATTGGGAACGCTCGTTCGTATCTGGAAATTCTATCAATTAATTATCAGAAATTAATTCTGATATCTTATGTCTAATATGGGTAGATTTTTCCGGTGCGAATTGGTTTTGCCAAACTGAATGAACTTTCCGAACAACCCAGTAATTCAGAATTCGTTCTCGGTTGAGTACACAACATGAAAAAACAAATGAACCTTTGAAATAAAATGTTTCTTGTTAACACTAGAACACCTGGATATTTTACTCAAGTTTTATAAAAATATTTCGCACCAGAATTTTAAAATTATTTATTTAGCTTATTTCTGTGAGGTACATATTTTATTATCTTATGAAAAAAAATCTTGTTCGGATTGAAATATGGTTGTTCTAGTGTTAAAAAGTGCATCGAATCTATGAAAGTTTCAAATATTGTTAACAATTTACGGTCCGGCGACACCGCAGTAATGTCGTACGTAAATTAACCCCTTAATCGTCGCACCCTTTATGTGTAGGCTACTTTTTAAAAATTCATATTGCTTGATTACCACCAGTTTTTTAAGTAGAAATGTTTGTCTTATTTAATAGACAGATAAAATAATGCAAGAATAAAGCCAATAACACTATTTTAAGAAACTGGTGGGAATCAAACAATCTGAATAAAACAGGCGTAACCTACGCTGCCCGTGAATGTCTCGGGCACGACGATTAAGGGGTTAACGTAATTTGAAACCTTAAATGCTACATTGGCACCAGAATTTTGGAATGAAAAATTTCCCTTTTATAAAGTATATGAAGAAAGATTTTACTTATTTTCGAATAAGTTTGTTTCTAAATTCTGGTGTCAATCAATTATTACAACATTTTACGAATAGAAGTATTTTTACGAGACATGCGGACGGCAAAGTGTTAACAAATTTAAAAATAAATATATTTGTGCATTCTAAGAATAAATTTTAATTTGATGTATGCAATGTTTAGATGCTATTGGACGATAAGTAACTTGATACTACTTTAGTGCAATATTAATCTTTGTCTTTTTTTTCTCTTCAGTAAGAAATTGATATATTTACGGAAATTTAAATTGTTCACTGACTGATATTAAAACATAAAAGAAAATGATTTTCTTTGTTTTGTTTCAAAATGAGGAAAAAAAGTATCATCAAAATTATTTTAAGTACAAGGAACACGGATAATCCGAACTAAATGCAGGATTCGTACGCCTCAAGGGATTTAAATACCAGATTTTCTTTTGTAAAGTAGCGATTGCCGTAATAAGGAAATTCTGTTTTTAAATATGACGACCACTACTTTACGAAAATTCTGTTTTTAAATATGACGACCACTACTTTACGAAAATTCTGGTATTCAAAGCGCCCGAATCCCCTGAGGCGTATGAACCCTGGCATGGAATCCTACCCTGTTAGGATTAGCAAAATTTGTATTATCCTAAACTCTGATATAAATAGATTAGAACAAAAAAGAAAATGATACTGTAAATGATTAAGGTTAAATTATAAAGTAAATTATAAAGGGACTGTAAATTATAAATAGACGCTGTAAGTAGGATTAACCACAGCTAACCCTTTGATTACGCGTCGGGACATATATATATATATATATATATATATATATATGTCACAGTAGACTATTTGTTTTTATTCTATTCACACGAGTTTTTGAAATATACGAGGGAAATTCATTAAATACAGTAGAACTCCAATTATCCGAATCAATTGGGACCGGACCCTATTCGGATAATCAAAAATTCGGATAATTGGATTTTTTTAAAGGGGTATATTTTAATTAATTACTATATTTTAATTATTTACTATACGTATGTTAAAAATGGGAGAAAAAAATTATTTTTAAAGAAAAAGAGCTTTTAATTAATTAAATGAAAAGGCAACAGTATAACATGTTAAGCGTACTTACGAGTGCTGTACATTAGTACAGTATGTACGTACCGTACTGTAAATGAAAGTAATTACTTGCTGAACATCTCGGTCAAAGTAAGCTGTTTGACAGTCTTCATCCGTTTTCGGGGAGCCAAGTCGCGCATTCGCTTGACAGTCAGAAATTGCATATGGTCACACTCGGGCTGACGCTCCATCTACTTCAACGCAGTTTCAAGGCCGGCAAATGCTTCACTAGCTGATGGTCCCGTGTATGCTTCAACTTCGACATTAAGGTCATTTTCTTCCTTGACACTTTCTTCTCTCACACTTTCAATAAGTTCATCATCATTTAGAATTTGAAATCCAGGGTCCTCGCGGCGGGAAAGACAAGATCGCGCATAGACAGAATCATTATTTTGGGAATCGCAGTACGTTTCCGTCTTCATTTGATTTTTCAGAAATTCTGAAAATGATTCGGATAATCAGCGATTCGGATAGTTGGAGTTCGGATAATTGGAGTTCTACTGTAAGTCACAAGAGATAATTAAATAATAACTTACAATGATATTCACTTCAAAACTATTTTTATTTGTCAACATATTCTCCACCAATATTTATGCACTTATATCACCGTTTTATCAATGCCCAAACACCAGCTGCATAAGATTCTTTGGTTTGCTGTCTCAGCCACATTAGGACTTCAAGTTGATCCTTTTCATCATCTGTGAACATCATCTTGCTTCCAAGATTGTTTTTTAGTGGATTAAACAGATAAAAATCACTTGGGGCTAAGTCGAAGCTGTATGTTGGATGTTGAAGAAGTTGCAAGATTATGTTCACAGATGATAAAAAGGTTCAATTTGAAGTCCTAATGTGGCTGAGACATGCAACTCAAAGAATCTTATGCAGCTGGTGTTGGGTCACTGATAAAATGGTGATATAAGTATATAAATATTGGTGGAGAACATGTTGAAATATAAAAATCGTTTTGAAGTGAATATGATTGTCAATTATTATTTAATTATCTTTCGTGACTTACTTAATGACTTTCCCTCGTATTATCTGATTTACACTTATATTACGATTTTCTTAAGAGAAATCTACAATGAAAGAAAATTTTCGTAAATTGTTCTACGAGTAAATATAAAAATAGTCGCTCGTCCTCATCCGTAATAAAACGGTTAACAATGTATCTTTAACTTAATATCATTATCTTAAATCAATATACAATTTTATACACTAACATCAGTTTAACTTAATATCATAAAGACAACATAAAACATTCATTCTTACCTTTCTGCGTGCCATTTTCATTAGATAGGTCTTTTTTTAGACACAGTCACAGTACAGATGTCAAGCCTCTAAATAACATCAACGATTTACGGTACTGTAGTGATAGGCATAATGAATGATTTTTTTCATTCAAATGAATCATTCGGGCATGCACAAAAGCATAGTTACCAACATTCGTATTTTTTTAATCACTCACTACCAGAAATTTTGTAAACAGAAAAGAAGTGAAAACATAGTTGTCAAAACTGGTATTCCTTTTAGTCAATTTCCGCCAGATATATAGCAAAATGGAAGACATTTTTATTTTTATCTGGATCGGTATCTAATTCTAATTAAAATATCAAACCTCTCTTTCCTTTCAAAATTTCTGGTAGTAATTGAATTTTAAAAATTGAAGTTTGATAGACATGCTTCTGTGCATGCCCGAATGATTCATTCGAATATCTCAAATAATTCATTCTGCCCATCACTATGGTAATCCAACTAATCACTTCCCTTTTCCCTGAGGAAAAAAAAAAAAAAAAAAAAAAAAAAAACGCAAGTAACATTGCAGACAGCAATTTTTCAGCTATTGATTTCATGTGTCATAGCTGCCGACTTTTACACTTTATTCTTACAAAACTTTATTATTTCTTTATTATTGAACAAAAAATCAGGAATTCACATTTTGTCAATCTTATGCGAATCTTGAATTGGGATCATTAGTTATTAGAGCGATTTTCAATTCACCGACGCGACACCGATAAATCGCAGAGGATTTTAGTTATCTGACGTAGATTATACGCAAAATGTATTCATATACACTATAATGACAAAATCGTCATTGAAGCGGTAGGTAGGAAAGCGTCTAGTGCATAAGAATGCATTTTGAGTGCACCGGTGTCTGATAACGACAACCGTGCACGGTTTATCGATGTCATGTCGGCACATAAAAAAACACTCTTAGGATTAGCGATATTTGGATAATTCAAAATTCTGGTATATATAGATTATGAAAAAGATTCAATTTAATTTAATATCATGAAGTTAAAATAATACAGGGTTAATCTAAATGATTGGCCCATTTTCAAAAAATTGTATTTATTAAAGTACAAATCCAACATGAACAATCTTTATAACAATTAAAAGAGGAAGTTTCAAAGTTTTTTAAGACATTATAAATGTTTATTGTGTCCGCCGTTTGCTGCACGGCAAACATCTACGCGATAGTCAAACTCGTTCCAAACACGAGAAAGCAAATGTGACTACTTCTTCTGGGGTTATGTTAAGGAAGTTGTGTACGTCCCGCCACTACCAACTACTCCTAACGATCTGGGGAACCGTATCACTGCTGCCGTGCACTCAGTAACAGCAGATACGCTTTCTCGTGTGTGGGACGAGTTTGGCTATCGCGTAGATGTTTGCCGTGCAGCAAACGGTGGACACATAGAACATTTATAATGCCTTAAAGAAAACTTTGAAACTTCCTCTTTTCATTGGCATAAAGATTGTTCATTTTGGATTTGTACTTTAATAAATTCAGTTTTTTGAAAATGGGTCCATCATTTAGAATAACCCTGTAAGTTCAACTTTACCTTTCTCAGTGTCATTTTCATTAGAAAAAAAATCACACTACTGAAGTCAAAGCCTCTAAAGAACAAGTAATTCTAACGACTATAATCGACGTACAGTAATGCAACTGATCACTTCCTTATTTTTAAGGAAAAAAGCGCTGACATTGCAATGACCACTACAATTTTACATCTATTGATTACTCATATCATAGCTGCTAACTTTTACACTTTTGCTCTTGCCACTAAAATTTAATAGTAAACTTTTGCCTTATTTAATCGCCGAAATCTCAAATAAATTAAAATACATTTTTCTATTAAAATTTCGTTCCAACAAAAATGCGTGAAAGTTGACAGCTATGCACGTATCCCTTTCTTTTTAACAGTGCAATAAGCGACATGCCAAGAATCCAGATAAAAAAAAGGAAACAAATAAATGTTTCCTTCTACAGGATTTGTACGCCTGAGGCCGAAGAATATAAAATTTTCGTATAACAATATTTGTCTGATTTAATGAAGCAAATTCTGTGCTTAGTGTTCGTCAAAGCCGTTTATAAAAAAAATTAAACATCTGTAAAAGTTATAGTGAATCCTTTTTGAACAGTGTGCGAGTAAGTAGTACCTGTTGGAAAATTTTAAACATGATTTTCAAGAAACAATATTTTTAACTAAGCACCCAAAATATCTCATTAACGGAAGGATTTATTTTCTTGATTTTCTTTTAGATGAAAACTTACACATTTTCTTATGTCCTTGGCCGAAGATTTTAATTCATTCGTTTTTTATAGTATATATATTATTTATTGAAAACTGATATGTTAACAGGGGTGATTGTGTTCCGGTATTTTGTCCACCACTAAATTTATATAGCAATATTCTTAGTATGTTATCGCAGAATTCATCGATTAAAGAATAAAAAGATTCCTATATAAATTTAGTGGTGTACAAAATACCGGAACACAATCACCCCTGTTGTTAAGTTTGATAATATGCCATTTTGTTAAAAATGAAATATGAAAAAAAACTTTTTCAAGGAATAAATATATATATATATATATTAACGTGATTTTCATTTCATTGTTTCCAATAGCTCTGCGAAATTTCAAGGAATCACAAAAACGCTGTTTTCAACAAAAAAAAAAAAAAAGGAAAAGCAAGTGTCTATTTTTAATTCAAAATCATACATGTTTTTGCATAAAAACATACACGTACAGCCCGGAAAAAATAAATGATCACCACCCTCTTATTCCCAATTAATTTTACCACAAATCATCATTTAAAAGTGTTGCAGGTACCAATAGATAAGAAATAACGTCTACTAATTATGTACAGTCGTGGAAAAAAAAAACGGAACACCCCCCACTAACTCTGCAACAAATTATAGTAGAAGGACGTGACTGGTACCAAACGATTGGAAATAAAGTCTACTTTTAAGTGATGTATCTAAAATTTGCTTAAGGGGCCATCTACATATTAAAACCAGCCTAAACTTTAATTTTTTCAATGGCAACACCCCCTTTTGACATGATATTTTAAATCTTCGGTTCAAACTATGCCTAGATACAAAATTTTAAGTTATTTGGATGATAAGTTTTCGAGTTATAAACATTCAAATTTTAGAGCTTCTAATGTTAAATTACATTTTCATATTTTTATTAATATCTTCTGAAATTATAATCCTAATGTGCTAACGTTTTGTTTGGTTATAAAACTCAAAAACCCAAACATAACTACGTCAAATTTGTAATTTTTAAAATTTTATAATATGAATTATGAATTATGAAATTAATATTCGAAAAAATTATGATTTGCAACCTACAATTTTTTTGATGGATTTATATTTATTATGTCCTGCTTTATGTTTATTCAAAATTTCAATTTTTTTTTTCCAAGTAGTTTTCAAATTATGCTTAAAAAACGACAAAATGCTGCTTTAAGGGGCCGTCTATGATGTGCATTAAAGCATAGTTTGAATAGGGATGGGAGCGCTCCGACTCGAAATCCCGATTGACACCACTAAATTTTAATAGTATTTGTTACTTTATTCAAGGACAAAATTTCTGAAATTCTTTACGTTGGAGAATACTATTAAAATTTAGTGGTAAGAATCGATATTCGGGTCGGAGAGCTCTCATTCCTCTTTGAGAAAATATTATACTCATGGCTGGGATTATAGTGACTTGATAAACTTAGAGATTAAGTCTGTCTTACACTATAAACAATGCGTAAACCGTATTTCAATGCTTCGTGATCTTACGTTAAACAACTCTGACAACGACCTGCGATTGTAGTAAGATATAAGATAGCGAAGCACCAGAACCCCAGCCTTTATTAGTATATATATACAGGGTGTTCCGTTAAAGGGGTCCAATATTAATAGGGGTAATAGAGGAGATCACACGGAGCATAAATCAGTATATAATGCCTGGCCGGATCTCAATAATTTTCAAGTTACAGCAAATAGAATGAAAAATCGGAAATTTGTAAAAAAACCCTCATTGCTAAACTATCGATAATGCTACATAAAAACGAAGCACATATTTAGAAAGAGCAGAAAAAATCCTACGAAATGACATAAGTTGTTTTAGAATATTGAGAATTCATGGCGAGTTACAAGCTCTGAAACAGTGAAAAAATACAAAATCAAATATTTAGCAAAATAGTTAATCGTTAATTCCAAAAATGCAACTCTACCTACATCAAGGAAAATGTTATAAAATTTGGTCCATTCCGAAAGCTTTCGAAGAAGCTGACAATAAACCATATCAGTTTAATTGTATGAGAGAAATCAAGCAGTTCCCTAGTTACAACTCTGTACTCTTGCACGCTCGGAAAGAGCGAAACTCCACCCATGACGATTGTAAACACCCCGTTTTAATATCTTTCAATTATACATTTCTGATCAACCTCTATCAATACCCTTTCATTATTCAGTCTGCTCAAGTGAATGACATATTGTGCAGCTCTCGCCTTGTCTTAAAGCAAACTCCGTGACTGCTGCGTTTCCTCCATGAACTTTCAGGATGATGAAGAAGAAGTACTTTTTATGCAAATTTTCTATGTGTATAGGAAGAAAAGTGTAATAAAACAGCAGTCATCAGTGGGCGTTATGTTAAAGGGAGGCTGTTGTAAGTGGGATTGTAGTAAGTTGATGTATAATAATTATGCCGGAATACTCTAACGAAGAATATGCGGACAAGCATCTGATGTACGGGCAAGCTCATGGAAATGCATGTCTAGCACAGCGCATGTACCGTGAGCAATTTCCAAGGAGACGTTGCCCAAGTTCGAAACTCTTCATAAAAATCGATAGACGATTACGGGAGACTGGATCGTTTAATACAGCAAGCATTGATGCAGGGAAACCTCGACATGTACGAACACCTGCAATGGAAGAAGATGTACTGAATATTTTTAAAGATAACCCCTCCACGAGTACACGAGCTGCTGCGTCTGAAGTCGGTGTTTCTCACCAAAGTGTGTGTCGTGTTCTGCGTGCAGAAAACATGCACCCCTTTCATGTGCAGCGGGTACAACTGTTATCAGTAACAGATTGTGCTCAGCGGACAGAATTCGTACGCTGGTTGCTTAATGTAACAGAAAATAATCCACAATTTCTGGAAAATATTTTATTTACTGATGAAGCAACATTTACGAGAGAGGGCGTGGTAAACACGCACAATATGCACACATGGTCATATACAAATCCGCACACTGTTTTCCCGTCGAACGCACAACAAAAGTTCAGTGTGAACATATGGGCAGGTGTCCTCGGCGATTATCTCATAGGACCATATTTACTCCCAGATGTACTCAATGGCAGTACGTACTTGGTTTTCCTACGGGATATCTTACCGCAGTTACTGCAAAATGTGCCAGCAACATTGCGCCACAATATGTGGTTTATGCACGATGGCGCACCGGCACATTTTTTCATAAGTGTTCGCAATCACCTCAATTCAACATATCCTGGGAAATGGATTGGACGCAGTGGACCTGTTGCTTGGCCTGCACGCTCTCCAGACCTCAATCCGTTAGACTTTTTTTTTTGGGGATACCTTAAATCGCTGGTGTATGAAACGCCTGTGGATACACCGGAGGATTTACTAGCGCGAATCGTTGTCGCTGCAGGAGACATTCCCAACTCCGTCGGAGTTTTTCGGCGTGTTCGCCAATCTTTACGACGTCGCTGTCGGCTGTGCGATTCTGTTAATGGGCGCCACTTCGAACACCTACTATAATAATGTTCGTTCGTCTGCCTTCCGACATTGAACTGTGCAGCGCAGGCCAGAATACTATGCTTCACATATGTCATAAAGTACGTGGAATGTAATTCTTTATTTGTCATTTTTCTTTTATTTTCAACACTTTTTGGCACAGTATTTTGTAAGTCACAGACTGTGGTGTACTCAAATTGTAAATTACAAAGTTTGTATGAATTAATTTAAAATTTAGTGTCTTTTTTAAATTTATAATTAATAAAATTATTATGCTATTTGTTATTATTATTTCCTATCATAAATTATGATGCACATATACATACAATAATTGTCCATGTAAAACATGTACTGAAACTTCTTGCATAGTTACAAATCGCAATATTTTTAATTATTTCCGAATTTTCACCACCAGTTTAATTTTAAGGAATTTAACTTAAGCTTTATATCAATAAAAGACCACTTTAAAATGTAGACTATTATTGTAAAGTTATTTTGGTTCATTCAACTCTTGAATAATTAAAAATGTTGCATCTCAGAAGAAGCATGATCGAAAATGTATAGTTGAGAGTAATTAAAAAGGCGGTGTTTCCAATCGTGATGGGCGGAGTTTAACCTTTGCTAGTGTCAAAGAAAGCGGAGTTGTAACTAAGAAACTGATTAATTTCTCTCACACAATTAAACCGATATGGTTCATTGTAAGCTTTTTCGAAAGTTTTCGGAATGGACCAAATTTTACTACATTTTCCTTGTTGTAGCTAGAGTTGTCTTTTTGGAATTAACGATTAACTATTTTGATGTATATTGGATTTCGTACTTTTTTCACTGTTTCAGGGCTTGTAACTCGTCAATAAATATCGCTATTTTAATACAATTGATGTCATTTTGTAGGTTTTTTTCTGCTCTTTCTAAATATGTGCTTCGTGTTTATGTAGCATTATCGATAGTTTAGCAATGAGGGTTCTTTTACAATTTTCCGAATTTTCATTCTATTTGCTGTAACTTGAAAACTATTGAGATCCGACCAGGCTTTATATAATGATTTATGCTCCATGTGATCTCCTCTATTACGCCTATTAATATTGGACCCCTTTAACGGAACACCCTGTATATATATATATATATATATATATATATATATATATATATATATATATATATATATATATATATATATATATATATATATATATATATTTCTTTTACTTTTTCAATGTCTGCTTTAAAATTTTTCGTTAAAATTACGAAAACGTATTTGCATGAGATATATGTTTTCATTTATGGAAAATAGTTTCGCTTTTATTTTTAAATTAATAAAGCTCATTTTTGAAAAATATGATCAGTTCTACCTTAGAAAAAACTTAATCATTTTTGTTACCTTTAAATGGATTTATAGCTTCTTTTCCAGTCTAATAAAGCTATATTGTTTTTTCTGCAGTATATATGTTTGAAGTGAAGTTTATTATAAATGCATATGTGTAGAGTATTTTCTGAAACAAAATGGCCCCACAATTAACTGAAGCAACGAAAGGCCAAATGATTGGCATGTGGCAAGCTGGAAGAAGTTTTCGTTATATAGCTGGGCATTTTCAAGTGTCTCTTCAAACTGTTTCAACATGGATTAATAGGTAAGGTTTATATTCGTAGTTTATTGCAAAGAAAAAATTACGATATTTCTTCTATAACTTTCGTATTTAAATCTATTCGATTAAACAGGCTAATTGAAAAAAAATTACAAGTTATTTTTATGGTTTTCTGATAGGCAAGATTATTTCCCAATCGCTAGCAGTGTGCAAAAAAATCTAATAATAATAATAATAATAAAAAATAATAAATGTCATATGGCAAGTTTTCTTGCCAGGAGGCATTAATGAGTTAATTGTAAAATTTCAAATGAACTACCAGAATAGGTTTAATCATAGAATTATTACCCCTATTCCGAAGGAGAATAACGGATGTAAAGTTATTCAGATATCTTTATAACATATATTTAGTTTTAGGTCTTCAAATAAATCGGAATGTAAATTCTGCGAACATATCTCAAAACAAGACACCCGCCCCCCCTCTCGCTACTAAAAAAAAAAGCAATGTCTGGATTTATTTTCAGACTAAAAAACAATTTACCTGCGTTTTTTTTTTTTTTTGTTATTTTTACTTTGTTTCATTACGCTGCTTTATACTATTTTTTTTTTTAATTCTAAATTTTGTATCTGTCAATATTATTCACGTTTCTGCCAATAAACTAAAGAAAAGGCGAGTTAAATAGATGCAAAATCTGAGAAAAAGCATTATAAAAGCACCTGTAAAATTCCAATAACATTTACATATTCTAAGACTATTTTAATTACAAATAATCTTATGGTTTTTTAATCCCTTCGTGACGAGAGTCTATTACAGAATTTTTAATAATTTACCACCGGTTTTTCAAAACAGAAATTTTCGTCTAATTGAATTGTGGAAATGCTAAGATATAATAAGGCAAAGCTTGCAATAAAAAATAACAGGTGGGAAAAATCAAGGATTCTGAGTATCTTATGCATCACGCATACGTGTCGCTCGTCCCCAGGGGGTTAAAATCGGATAATTCAACACTTGTAAACATTATCTTACAGCATATAACAATAACCGAAACTTATTAAGTGAGTAAAATGGTCATATCGGTAAAACATAATACATTAAAAGGTGACATTCTGCAGCATTTCAACAATCGAGTACCGAACTTCAATTTCGATACAGCCCCTTAAATATGCTCATTATAAAGTAATTAATTTCTCAGAAACTAATCGTAGGAATTTAATGAAATTTGGTATCTAGGCATAACTGGACACCTCCCACTAACTCTGCAACAAATTATAGTAGAAGGACGTGACTGGTACCAAACGATTGGAAATAAAGTCTACTTTTAAATGATGTATATAAAATTTGCTTAGGGGTCCATATACATATAAAAACACACCCAAACTTTGTTTTTTTCAATCGCAAGACCCAAATTTGACAATATATTTGAAATCTGCAGTTCAAACTATGCCTAGATACCAAATTTCATTAAATTCTTACGATTAGTTTCTGAGAAATTAATTAGTTTATAATGAGCATATTTAAGGGGCTGTATCCAAATTGAAGTTCGGTACTCGATTGTTGAAATGCTGCAGAATGTCACTTCTTTTAATGTATTATGTTTTACCGATATGACCATTTTACTCACTTAATAAGTTTCGGTTATTGTTATATGCGGTAAAATGATGTTAACAAGTGTTGAATTATCCAATTTTAATCCCATGGGGACGAGCGACACGTATACGTGACGCATAAGATGCTCAGAATCCTCGATTTTTCCCACCAGTTATTTTTTATTGTAAGCTTTGCTTATTATATCTTAGCATTTCCACGATTCAATTAGACGAAAATTTCTGTTTTGAAAAACCGGTTGTAAATTATTAAAAATTCTGTAATAGACGCTCGTCACGAAGGGGTTAAAAAACCATAAAATTATTTGTAATTAAAATAATTTTAGAATATGTAAATATATAACGAAATCTATATAACGAAAATATCTTCCAGCTTGCCACATGCCAATCATTTGGCCTTTCGTTGCTTCAGTTAATTGTGGGGCCATTTTGTTTCAGCAAATACTCTACGCATATGCATTTATAAGAAACTTCACTTCAAACATATATACTGCAGAAAAAACAATATAGCTTTATTAGACTGGAAAAGAAGCTATAAATCCATTTAAAGGTAATAAAAATGATTAAGTTTTTTCTAAGGTAGAACTGGTCATATTTTTCAAAAATGAGCTTTATTAATTTAAAAATAAAAGCGAAACTATTTTCCATAAATGACGTAAACATACATCTCATGCAAATACGTTTTACGTAATTTTAATGAAAAATTTTAAAGCAGACATTGAAAAAGTAAAAGAAATATATATGTATATATACTAATAAAGGCTGGGGTTCTGGTGCCTCGCTATCTTATATCTTACTACAATCACAGGTCGTTGTCAGGTTTGTTGCGCTCCCGCGATCATTCACTTACGCTTCAGTTTAAGCTAGCTTTCAATTTAACGCAAGAACGCGAAGCATTGAAATACGGTTTACGCATTGTTTATATTGTAAGACAGACTTAATCTCTAAGTTTTTCAAGTCACTATAATCCCAGCCTATGAGTATAATATTTTCTCAAACAGGGATGAGAGCGCTCCGACCCGAATATCGATTCTTACCACTAAATTTTAATAGTATTCTCCAACGCAATGAATTTCAGAAATTTTGTCCTTGAATAAAGTAACAAATACTATTAAAATTTAGTGGTGTCAATCGGGATTTCGAGACGGAGCGCTCCCATCCCTGTTCAAACTATGCTTTAATGCACATCATAGACGGCCCCTTAAAGCAGCATCTTGCCGTTTTTTAAGCATAATTTGAAAACTACTTGGAAGGAAAAATTGAAATTTTGAATACACATAAAGCAGGACATAATAAATATAAATCCATCAAAAAAATTGTAGGTTACAATTCATAATTTTTTCGAATATTAATTTCATAATTCATAATTCATATTATAAAATTTTAAAAATTACAAATTTAACGTAGTTATGTTTGGGTTTTTGAGTTTTATAACCAAACAAAACGTTAACACATTAGGATTTTAATTTCAGGAGATATTAATAAAAATATGAAAATGTAATTTAACATTAGAAGCTCTAAAATTTGAATGTTTATAACTCCAAAACTTATCATCCGAATGACTTAAAATTTTATATCTAGGCATAGTTTGAACCGAAGATTTAAAATATCATGTCAAAAGTGGGTGTTGCCATTGAAGAAAATAAAGCTTAGGTTGGTTTTAATATGTAGATGGCCCCTTAAGCAAATTTTAGATACATAATTTAAAAGTAGACTTTATTTCCAATCGTTTGGTACCAGTCACTTCCTTCTACTATAATTTGTTGCAGAGTTAGCGGGGGGTGTCCAGTTTTTTTTTCCACGACTGTACATAAACTTTGCTTTTGGGGTCGTCTTCACACAGAATGTCTAACAAACTTTACATTTATCAAAATTAACAATATTTTAGCATAAATTATTTAACACTTTCTTTAACACTTTAACATTTTTTTGACATCATATTTAGATTTCTCTATTTGCAGATTTTGGTGATTATACAAGGAAAAATTTACTATTGAACTTTAGTGATAAGAAGAATTCTAAAAGTTAGCAGCTATGCAAATAGAACAAAAAAAAAAAAAAAAGGTAAATTTATTTTTCATTTAAAAATGTATTATTACTAGTTCTGGTAAGCATTTTTTTCTGTATAAATAGTCTCTAAAACTCATAAAATATTAAAAATATACCTTACAAGCTATATTAAAATTAATGTTTAGCATATTATTTTATATATTTTTTGGAAATCCGAAAATTTTCAGCTGTCACACTCCTTACATAAATAAAACAGGGATTAAAGGGAAATATTTTTATTTATTGCAAAGTTGAAACCAGTAAATATTTACCCTGGATCTTTTAAATTATACCAATAAAAATTCTTTCAAATGTCCAATATTAACGATTACTTCAAATTTGCAAGACGGATTTTGAAACGTAAGAGTATAAGAAGAAAAATAACGTTATTACATTTTTCCAATGTCCTCAATTGCTTCAGATCTTCATGCTCAGATCAGCATTTCCATCATTTACTTCCCTCAAGTTTTTTTTTTTTTTTTTTTGAAAAGGCATTTTAGAATAGATACAAAAATAGATAAAATAAGTGGTGAATAAGATTTTAAACAAATATGGGGTTGTCAGAAAAGTTATGACGCTAACTGGCAACCGTTACGCTATTTTGTTGCTATTATTTCGAAATAGTGATCTCCGTGTAATTTGACGGTTAAATAAGGCGAATGGATATTTACTGGTCTGCATTTGAATACCAGAATTTTTGAAGAATGACAATAGGGTTGTTTCTAATCGAAGTATTTATATACAGGGTGATTATAAAAAAAAACTATCCCGATATATGAGTCCTTAACTATCACACCGTTCACAGAAACTGACTGAAATTTTGGTTTTAAATATTTTGAGGTATGCGCTCAAGAATCGTATGAAAAACAACAGTTAAACTCTAACAGTTACGGTTACAGTGACAAAATTTTGAAAATTTCAAATGGCAAAACCTACTTTTTTTTATCGGAATGTGATCTTCAGAGTGAAAAACCATAAAAAGCGTTGGAACGGTACCTTTAGCACGAAAATTGCCGGCGCTAGACATACTAAGAAGAAAAGTGAAAACAACGAATAAGGACAGAGAATCAACAGAAAACAAAACATTTTATTGTGTTTCACAAATTTTCCACTTCACACACGGTGACACGTTGCATGCGGTAGATGGTGGATAGCACTGAACAATAAAATGTTTTACTTTCTGTTGCTTCTCTGTCCTTTATTGGTTGTTTTCACTTTTCTTCTTAGTCTCTCTAGCGCCGGCAATTTTTGTGTTACAGGTACCGTTTCAACGCTTTTTATGGTTTTTCGCTATGTAGATCACATTCCAATAAAAAAAATAGGTGTTGCCATTTGAAATTTTCAAAATTTTGTCACTGTAACCGTAACTGTTAGAGTTTAAGTGTTGTTTTTCATACGATTCTTGAGCGTATACCTCAAAATACTTAAAACTAAAATTTCAGTCAGTTTCTGTGAACGGTGTGATAGTTAAGGACTCATATATCGGGATAGTTTTTTTTATAATCACCCTGTACATGGTACTTTAACACCTTAATCGTCGCGCCCGAGACATTTACGGCAGTGTAGGCCACTATTTTTTTTAATCAGATTGGTTGTCGCCCGTAGACATACAGTATTCGACAAAAGTTGTGGTACAGGAAGTAGTATTCGGAAAATATACAAATCTAAGAAATATGAGTACAAATAAAATTGCATTAACAAATATGAATTATTTCATAACCGTTTTTGCTATATTATACAAGGGAAAATTAATAATACTATTTTCCTATAGAAACTTTCGAAATAAAAATATTTAAAATTTACGTTCAAAAATGCTTCCACAAAAGGCATGGTACACGGGGAATTTTAAAAAAAAAAAATTAAAGAAAAACTATTTGCTAAAGTTTAGTTGCATATCCTCTCATTTTCAGGACTGTTTTAAGTCTGTCGGTCATTGATTTTACTAGATTTTCTGAAACATTTTTCTGAATTTTACTCTATTCTGCAAATAAAAAGTCTTTCAATTTTTTTTTCTGATATCTGAACTGTTCACTCGCTGCTTTAAGATACTCCATAAATGCTGAATGGGCTTTAACCCCTTGATGGGCATCGGTATATAATATATACCACTTTTTAATATATAATTTTGCCACCAGTATTATTAAATAAAAACATTTTTTATTACTTTTTGCAGATTGAAAAAGTAACAATTCATTATTTAAATTTACTGGTGTTAAAACATCGCAAAATGTAGCATTTTTAGACCACGTGCTTGCCCTCCAAGGGGTTAAATCTGAAATTAATGGAGGGTATAGCAAGTGCGTGGTGTGTCCACTGCGTACTTGCTATACCCTCATGTATGTACCTGCTATTGTACAGTAGCCATAATCGGACAATATGAGCAGTGTGCTTCGGATAAGTATCTTGTTGAAAGTAATAGCCTCGAGGGACACCCAACTTGAATGCACAGTCCTACAATTTACTTTAACCCTTTGAGGGGCGGTGGTATATATTTTATACCACCTAATTTTAATCCGATTCAAACCAGAAACTATTAATTGAATTTTACTTTTTTGACTTTGACGAGAAAAAGTTGAAAAATTGCTCATTCTTATTTTGAACTAAATTCTTTCCTAAATTCCGGTGGGAATTCAACGTTACAGGAGCACAAGTGCTTGCCCCTGAAAGGGTTAAAATATTTAGTTGTCCAAATCTGTCCACGATAGTTTCAGTAAAATCTAAATTTCTGACTCCTTCCTGAATCTTACATACAGCCCCTAACTATCACACCTCCTCTCCCATGCTTTACAGTTTTTGTCGTGTTTTTCAGTTGCAGTGCATCACTCTCCTTCAAACTCTAATTCGGCTATTCATGCTGGAAATATTAAACTTAGATACATCTTACAAAATTACCTGTTTCCAGGAATCAGGGGATGCATGTAAAAACTTTCAGCATAAATTATCGAATAACAGTTTGGAAGAGAAAGGGTGATGCACTGCTACCCAAATATACGACAAAAACTGTAAAGCATGGTGGAGGAGGTGTAATGGTTTGGGGCTGTATGCCAGATTCAGAAGCCGAAAATTTAGATTTCACTGAGACAATCTTGGACAGATTTGGATATTTGAATATTTTAAAGAAAAATTGTAGGACAGTACATTCAAGTTAGGTGTCGCTCAGGAATATTACCGTAATTTCCGGCGTTTAATCCGTGGATGAAACCAAGACCTCCTTATCATAGTATCAGACCTCTCAGTCAGCAAGTTTCCTTTGACCGCTATACTTGTCCTGCTACTAGCGCCATCAATCGTCAGTAATAAGAGTATTTACGACACGAAATTTTTTCACAGCTCCATTTGTTTTATGCATTTGCTTATGAACTAGTATCGGTAGCATAGCTGCCAACTTTTATGCTTTTTTCCTACCACTAAAATTTTTTAGTAAATTTTATCTTATTAAATTGACAAGATCGTGTGATTACATGATGAAAAAAATTCTATTAAATTTTAGTGGTACCAAAAAAGCGTAAAAGTTGGCAGCTGTGCGGTAGCAGAGCTGCTAGATTTTTCTATAGATTTTCTATTCTCTTTTTGGATACCAGTTTTTTAGTACAGACAATTTTGTTTTGTTTGATCGGAAAATTCTGGGATTTAAAAGAACAACATTTTCTCTAAAAATATACTGGTGTTCAAAAAGCCGGAGACTTGGCAACTCTGCGGTAGTATCCACCAGGCGGCGATACTTTCCGGAGAAAGTCAATAATAAGTTGGCAATTACTGCGGACATTTTCTCCCATAGACTTTCTCCGGATTGTCAAGTCTGATCTTTGTTAAGGGAGTCTTGGATGAAACAATCATGTTTTGACCCAGAAATTTTATTTTATAAAATGTAACTTACTAGATCGCCGAAAATATTTGACTACAGTTATTGAATAAAATTTACGGGTTGAAACAGAATTGTTTGATTCACGGTTTATACGCCGGAAATTACGGTACTTCCAACAATAAACCCAAGCTCACTGCTCATATTGGCCGATTATGGATAATCTACGCTGCAACGTCCCCGAAAATCAGAGCGCGGTGTTCAAGATGATCTGGCTGAAATGATCGAAATTGCACGATAGCACTCATAGAAAGAAATTTATATACTTAATAGATTCAAAAAGAAAACTGGTGCAAGTTTTATTTATTTGCTTCGATTAATATATGAGATTTTAATAATTTCATTTTTAATAAATTTAGACATTAAACAAAAATTGTGCAGAAAACTCATTTAAAATATAATATCAAATCCTTTGCTAATACATTAAAAAATATTTTGCGTAAGTAAGGCCAATAAATTATTGGATTTCCATAGGCAGAATATTTATTGCAATTTTTATTTCTTAAATTTTCAAAGCTGGGCCAATTTACCCAACAATGATTTGCTGTTATGTAAGTACATAATTTAAAGCTTTGGTAGAAAAATATGAAATTCAGGTATGCAAGAATTGGGTGAAAGCCAGTTGATATAAGTTGTGTGAAATCATATTATTTGAATGCTAAAAGTATGGTGATTAATTATTAATCGAAATAATGGAGGAATGAAAATGGAGAAGCTCCACACATATTTTTAATTTCGTAACCACTGAACAGATAAAGTACTGGAAACAAACATATAATAATAGTTTAAGTCTGCATGTTTAAAAAGTAGTACATTTAAAATTTACCATAATTATAATTTTATTGCTGTTGTAGTTTTGTGACGAAAAAAATTAGGAAACAATGGAAATGTTTTTTTTTTATTTATAAGATATAATTATTGAGATTTATAAGCTCTAGCTTTAAATCTACTTATTAAATTATAACTACATAATATATTATTTCTGATATCAAGGGTATAGAAGTCTCTCAAATTTCACTTAATTATGTTTTTGGTAGTTCCCAATCTACTGCAATTATTGAAAAACTAATCTTTCAGAAGTTTTTTTAAACAAGATAATGATCACAAGCCCACTGCTTATATCGTCCGATTACGGCTACTCTACACTTCAATATCAACCACGTACTTGTTACCCCTCTACAAAGTTCAGCTTTAAACACCATTGAGCATTTACGGAGTATCTTACAGCAGCGAGTGGACAGTTATGATATCAGAAAGAAAAACAATGATTTGCTGTTATGTAAGAACATAATTTAAAGCTTTGGTAGAAAAATATGAAATTGAGGCATGCAAGAATTGTGCAAAAGCCGGTTGATATAAGTTGTGAGAAATCATATTATTTGAATTATAAAAGAATGGTAAATAATAACTAACCAAATAATGGAGGACTGCAAAATGGAGAGGCTCCACAAACATTTATAATTTCGTAACCACTGAGCAGATAAAGTACTGGAAACAAGCATGTAATAGTAGTTTAAGTTCTTATATTTAAAAAGTGGTACCTTTAAAATTTACACTAATTATAATTGTATTGCTGCTGTAGTTTTGTGAAGAAAAAATTGGGAAACAGTGGAAATGTTTTTTTTAGTTATAAGCTATAATTATTGAGATTTATAAGCTATAGCTTTAAATCCACTTATTAAATTATAACTACATAATATTTTTTTTTCTGTTAGTAAAGGTATAGGGGTCTCTCAAATTTTATATAATTATATTTTTGGTAGTTACCAATCTACTGCAATTATTGAAAAACTAATCTTTCAGAAGTTGTTTTTAAACTCTCTCCGTAAAGTTTGAAACAGATTTTGCTTATCTACTAATGTTAAAATGCCTAAACTGACGAAATAGGTTTAATCAGCAATTTTCTACACCGTTAAAAAATATATATATACTAATATAATAAAGAAATAACGTTTGTGTGTTTGTTTGTAAGGTTCAATCTCAGGAACTGCCGAGCCGATTTAAAAAATAATGATAACAGAATGCTGTGACCATCCCTGCTTCAAAATAAGCTATTTTTATGTCAGTACAACAACCTTCAAGAAGATGTACAAGAAAAATATGTTCTAAATTACGATTTCTGTGATATTGTTGGGACTAGAAACTTATAATTTAGTGTGGTGGTTACTTTTAAGATGTAAGTACTAGCTGTGAACGGTTTAAAAATGTCTGAAATTTAAAAGGCCGAAATGAGCGGAAAATGTACTAAAAACGTTTTAAATTAACATTTATTTGGACTGTTTGAGTTTGAAACTTGAAATTTGATATAGCTATAACTCCTTGTAATTATTAAATTTCTTTTAATTGATAAAAGGCGTAAAATAAAAAGACTATAAACAGTAAAATAAGTTTCATTAGACTGTTGACATGTTTCAACTCAATCTGAGCCATTATCAAAACAAATAAGAATATTCTATAATTGCGTAATATTCTTTAACTTCACAGACCGTGCAGTTATAGAATATTCTTATTTGTTTCGATAATGGCTCAGATTGAGCCGAAACTTGTCAACAGCCTGATGAAACTTTTTTCACTGTTTAAAAACTTTTTATTTTACGCCTTTTAGCAATTAAAATAAGTATATGGGTGTAAATTTTAAGACATAAATGATCGTACTGACCAGTTTAAAAAAAAGTCGTAATTTAAAAAGGTGCACGACAAAAAAAAAAGTTATAAAATTGTGATCACTGTGATACTGTTAAGGCGAGAAACTTGAAATTCGGCATGATGTTTACTTATGATGCAAATGCTCGCTAAAAATGGTTTAATTTTTTTTTCGAAATTTAAAAAGTAAAATGAGCTAAAAACGTTCTATATTACGATTTATTTGTAATTGTTAGAACTTGAAACTATATTTTTTTCCCTACAAACAATCGAAAGACTTCCTATAATTTAAGTGTAACGCGACCTGTTACTAAACAGCTATTTCTATAAAAAGAGGAGTTACTAGGGTTAATGGAAGTAATTAGGAAAGCGTGTTTTATTTATTTATTTTTATAATGCTAACGTTTTGTCTCAGGACAAATTTCAAATACTCGTCGGAGAAGCTACATTTACGACGTATCACTCTTTCTTGTATTTGCTCTGCATCAAGAGGATACTATTATAAAAATAAATAAAACACGCGTCACCAATTTTCTCGTTTAACGGAACGTACACATAAATTAAGAGTTTGTAGAGAAAGACCGCGAGCCTCGGCAGTAATTTGAATACGTTTGTACCATAAGTTGTATACTATAAAACCTGCTAAGACAGAAATGCGAAGAATCAGTGAAAAGTACCGTTTCAGATATTTCAAATAATTAAACATATTACGTCTGAATGAGTATGCAAAATTAAACCAAAATTTTTAACATCCGACATTTAATAAGCAAAAAACATTAACCCTTTCGCAACGACAATCCTTTACTGAATTTTTAATCTCTTACCACAGGTTTTTCAAAACAGAAATTTTTGCCTAATTGAATCCCAGGAATGCTATCATTAACCTAGGGTCTAGGTGGTACATATTATATACCACCTAATTTTAATCTGATTCAAATCAGAAACTTTTAATTAAATTTTACTTTTTTAACTTTGACGAGAAAAAGTTGAAAAATTGCTTATTCTTATTTTGAACTAAATTCTTTCCTAAAATCCGGTGGGAATTCAACGTTACAGGAGCACAAATGCTTGCCCCTGAAAGGGTTAAATAAGGCAAAGCTTACAATAAAAAGTAACTGGTGGGAATAATCGAGGATTCTGAGCATCTTATTCGACACTTGTACGTGTCGCTTGTCCCCAAGGGGTTAAGATTAGAAATTAAAAAATAAATTAAAAAAATGCTACTGTAGTTTCAAGTTTTAAACAAGCTCCTCATCAGGACAATTAAAGTTTACGCATGTTCAAGCCCAAAACTATACATTTGAAATAATAAAAATCCATAAAGTATACATCATAGTAAGACCACGTGTTTTGGTTGAATTTTACATGATTCATTCAGGGGAGTTTTCTGCAATCTTGTAAACCACCCTTCTAGAAAAATTCTACTTTAATAATCATTGAACAGAGGTGCCAAACTCCCACTAATCTTCATAATATGGGAGTTAATTTGACCCAGGTTAAATACGTTTTGCACCAGATTTTGTTTAATAAATTTAATTAAATCAATTCACATAGAAACCTGAAATTAAATATATAAGGATTTATCAAATACTTTTTCTGCTGCAAAACTCTGTTAAACTGGGTCAAATCAATCCACATATTACGGAAGATCAGTTGCAGTGCCTAGAATTCATAGTGTGGAAAACTGCTTCATAATAGTACTAAAAAATTGAATCCGATAAATGTAGAACGATGCTGAAAAGATAACGGGTCGATCGTAGCGACATCTTCTAGCATTGCGTAGACAGGGTGGAGGTTCAGATGGTTTGGATACCACTAATTTTATAAAAATATTTTTGCCTTATCTAATCGGAGAATTTTCTGCGATATTGAAGTCGAAGAAAACTTTATAATATTACTGGTTTCCAGAGCATTTGGACCCCCCCCCCTCTCTGGCTACGTCACTGTCTGCTAGCTCTTTTCAACGCAAACATTGTATAAGAATCGAACTGAGAAAACGTTTCAGCTGGCAGTAAATATTTTAAATAATTAAATTATACCCTATTACCTTTGACTTGGATAGTGATTTTCACAAGCTTTGAAAATATGAATGATATTGATCATGGCCAAAAAACGTGATACGCATTCTTTTGTGCCTGGTTGCAGTACTCTATGCAAGACAGCAAACTAGAAACTATCCCTATTTAGCATACCAAAGGATGGATCTCTGCTAGAAGAGTGGAAAAGATTAATTCCATATGATAAAAAACTAACTTCAAAATCAGGTGCATCTGATATATACACTCACAGGAAGATTTTATTAACAGAAATTATGTTCATATTGTCAATAGTGAAATGGTTACTTTTGCTAGAGGTAAATTAAAGCAGATGCATTGATCGCCCTATTATTGTACCGCATCGTTGCACGTTTATCGGCTACAGTTTTTTAGCAATTTTTAAAGCATTACCAGTTTGGCTTTTTTAAAATTCTGACATTTCGCATTCATACTAGAAATTCCGTATAATGTTCTTTTGGTTACTTAATGGCAGATATTTCGTGACGTCTTAAAGTAAAAATTGTTGTTCCAGAATTTCCGGTTTGAATTCGAAAATTTTGAATTAAAAAACGGTAAAACCGTTTTCCACACTATGTATTCTAGGCGCTGTAATGCAAGTATAACACCTATAGGCTGGGCCGCCTGTTTAAAAGACGAAATCTAGCCGTAAGCAACGTGTTAATTGGCCAGCCTCTGTAACTTTAAAAACGACATAGATGGTAGTTAAGAAAAGAAATTATCTGTAGTGGTACAAACCGTACGGTGAAAGATGATAGAACAATTTAATACAATAATTTCTTAATCGTGCGATGATTCTTTAGAACCGTTTTCCACACTATGTATTCTAGGCGCTGTACTTACACATAACCTATATTTTTTTTAATTCAGGATCCATATATTAAGTTTGATAGTCAGCCATTTTATTAAAATTGAAAGATGAGAAAAAAAGTCAGCAAAGCAGTAGAAAATTATACGTAATTTAAGGTGTTCTTTGTTTCATTGATTCAAACCACTCAGAGAAATCTTGAAACGTTACACAACACGCAATAGCGCTGAACGTAAAAAGTGCGTTTTTCAACGGAAATTAATAAAGAAAAATGTTTTTTAGACGATCAAAATGTCTTTTTTTTAATGCAAAATTATACAAATTAATGCATAAAGAACATACAGGTGGATGACCACCTCAGGAATCCCGGCTTAAGCCTTAGAGTTTGTGTGCAATCCTGAGGGGCTGACACGCCTCTATCACCAGCGAGACCACAATTACAGAATTATGTATGCAATTTTTACAATATAATATTACACATGAATTTTGTCTGATAATACAGGTATTGCTTTCATACATACGATTATTATTATTATTTCAATGTATGCAGAATATATAATTTCCGGATGAGCTATTTACAAATACTGTGCAGGCACCATGCCTAAAATTATTAGTGGTTAAATATGATGGGCTATTCTTGGCTAGCATATTTTATACAAATACTTTACTACAATTGATGTATATGGAAATATATGATGCATACATACAGTTATTATAATTAATTCGATTATACAATTATACAGTTTAGACCATTTCCAGAATATGACTATATACAAGTACTGTGCAGACTTTATATTTTGGATTTTTGGTTAAATGGGATGCAGATTCTTGGTTAAATACTTCTAATACAATTAATAATATACTAATATGAATATACAGATGCGAATACACTAAAAATTTACAAATAATATGCAGATACTAATAATATACAGACAGTGTGATATTAAATCTCATTACAACAATTATTATATTCAAATACAAAATACAATTATTTATATACATATGTACAGAGAAAACAGGACCCCTGCTATATTGGACAAGCGGGCGCTCGACAACAGAGGAAGAGGATTGGAAAATAAAAATAAAGAACATACATCTAGAGTACCGAAGAAAACAAGATCAACCTTTCCCCCTAATTACTCTGCCACATATCGTCCTATAAAAGTGTTACTGGTATCAGCCGATTAGTAATAACATATACTAATTCTATACTTAAAATTTGCTCAGTGAGTCATCTAGATATAGATAGTGGAATAACAATTACATTTATAAATGCTAACAATTCTTTAACATAAATTATTTAATATCAATTTTGACATCATATCTGGATTCTTCTTATCTGAAACTTTGGCAATTAAATAAGTCAATAATTAGTATTCAATTTTATTTATATGAGGAAAGCAAAAATTTAGCAGCTCTTCACCTAGACCAAAAAACATAGACCAACCTTTATTTTGCATTTCAAAAACTTATTATTGTTAGTTCAGTTAAGCAACGTTGTTTCATTATAAAAAGTCTCCAAAACTCATAAAACATTTAAAAATTATCATAACAAACTATAATGTGGTCGCAGGAGTTCTCATCTGAATTTTGGACTGCAAACCCAAGCGCATATTTTATTGGGGCTTGTGATGTTGAAACAAAGTTCGATGCCTCGCGAACAATAGAATATTTGATGATGTGCAATTTTATCGTGAGAACGGAGTAGATGTACTACAGCCTTCGTCTCGATCAGACGGATCGAGGAATCGTCTCTGTTTAATTCTATGCCGGTCGGTGGAACCGCGCATTTAAATAATATTTAAGCCCGACAGACGGTCGGATCAATTCCAAGTGTATATAAGATTTTAAATTAATGTTGTAAATATTTTAAATGATAATCATTTTTGTCATGTGTAGATGTTGTCACCGGACAGTATACCTCGGGGCCGGATTTTTAAATTTTAATTTAGATTTTTTTTAAAAATTAAAACGTGTATATGGAATTTTGGGTTCGAGGCTATTTCAAGCTCCTCCCATGAAATAGCCTCGGCAACGCCATCCGTGGCAACGAAGCAGCCAGCCAATGAGAGCAGTGTAACGACCGAAGAAATCTATGGCCTAGCCTGACTCGTGAGTTGCTGGCCTAGGGTTGTCCAGTTTTTGTCCATGGTTTTGTCGCCTAGCTTCGGAGGTTGACTGCCGTGTAAGCCGTGTAATCGAATCGAAAGGACAGTTTCCGATATGCAAAGAGGCTGCAAGAGATGTTAGTTGGCAGGTCAAAAAGAAGTGAACCGAGCTACGCTAAGAGAGATGCAGAGAGAGTTGAACAGACGACGGTGAGCGGAAAATGATGTGTGCGCGTGAACAGTATATGATGGTTGTGTACGCTGGGGTTTTGATGGCAGAGTGTAATGTTTTTTAATTGTTCATCTTATTTTAACTTGTGTATCAACGATGCCTAATAAAAAGTGCTGGATGTTAATCATCACCTTGGATCACTGGAGTTCGTTAAGTCATTACAGTATAGCTCTTTCCACCCGACATCAATAGAGCTTACTGCTTTTAGTTCGGATTTTCACCACAGGGGGCGCTTTCGTATCTTTGGTTCTATGGGCTGGATCGTGACGGGGTATGCCTCATTCGACTCGACATCGATAACCTTAATGAATTCAGTTATGTTCGTATAGAACATATTGTGCCCCCTGGCGGTGGAAGGTGTAACTAAAGGATTTTGCAGCTAACTCGAGTTCTATGGGTCACATCACGATACGGTTTGGCTCATTCGACAGAACATCAATAGAGCTTACCTATTTTAGTTCTGAATTTCACCACCAAGGGGTGCTTTCCTATCTCTGTTTCTATGGGCTGGATCACAATGGGGTATGGCTCTTTCCACTTGACATCGGTAGAGCTGACTGATTTTAGTTCGCATTTTCACCACAAGGGGTGCTTTCCTATATCTGGTTCTATAGGCTGGTTCACGACGGAGTATGGCTCATTCGACTCTACATAGATAGGGCTTTTCGATTTTCACCACCAGGGGTGCTTTTCTATCTCTGGTTCTATGGGCTGGATCATGAAGGGGTATGGCTCTTTCGACTCGACTTACGGTAATATATGGGAGTGTGTATGGCACGCCCAGTGTTTTCTGTCTAAGGTAGTGGGGCCCCCAACATTAGATTTGTTTAAAAATAAAAAAATGTTCAACACTGATTTCAGGTACATTTAAGGTTGTTGGCACGGGCAACGCCGGGCGGGTAAGCTAGTACTGTATAAATATGAAAACGACAGAGAACTGTTGATGATTCCCGTAAATATGCAAAAAGAAATAATACGCAATGTTCACAATAAAGGTCATTATGCGGTAGCAAAAACCGAAACAATTCTAAAAGAAAACTATTTAGCAAATAGAAAATGTCATTGCGAATTGCGTAGAGTGCATTTTGTGTAATAAAAAGCAAGCGAAAGGAGAAGGTTTATTGAACCCGATTCCAAAACCAAATATCCCCCTTGAGACTTATCATATTGATCATATCGGACCAATGCCATCCACACACAAAAATTATAATCATATTTTTACCGTCGTAGATGCTTTCACAAAATTTGTCTGGTTATACCCAGTTAAAACTACTGCTGCCGTAGAAGTTATAGATAAATTAAAATTACATCACAACATTTTCGGAAACCCGTCCCGAATAATAACAAAGGACCCGCGTTTACATCCGACGATTTTGAACTATGAACATTTTATTTTTATTTTTATTGAACATTATGAGTGAACTCTGAACTTTAAGCAATTTTGAACGTTATAACAAGTTTTTGTTGTGTTATTTGCATTTTTTATATTTTAGGAAACACCGTATGTTTTTAATATTTACTATTGTTTATTGTTTTGTTTGTATATATATTTTTTGTATGTATTTGATAATTTTAGATTTTAGTCGACTGGTTCTATACCTAGTGAAATAAGTAGATGATGACTGTGAGGACACAGCACAGTCAGGACGGCCGAGTTGTGGTCGCAGGAGTTCTCATCTGAACTTTGGACTGCAAACCCAAGCACATATTTTATTGGGGTTTGTGATGTTGAATCAAAGTTCGATGCCTCGCGAACAATAGAATATTTCATGATGTGCAATTTTATCGTTAGAACAGAGTAGATGTGCTACAGCCTTCGTCTCGATCAGACGGATCGAGGAATCGTCTCTGTTTAATTCTATGCCGGTCGGTGGAACCGCGCATTTAAATAATATTTAAGCCCGACAGACGGTCGGATCAATTCCAAGTGTATATAAGTTTTTAAATTAATGTTGTAAATATTTTATATGATAATCAAGACATTAAAAGTATAACGTTTAATTACTTTGAAAAACGTTTGGACTATATTTTCATTCCCCTATACACCGACCCAATAAACCCTACAATAATAAAAATAATGTTTAGCATATTGTATATACATTTTATATATTTTTTGAAAATCCGAAAATTATCAATTATCACAATTCTTAATTAATTAAAACAGGGATTACAGGAGAATATTTTTAATTAATAAGTATTTACCGTGGATTGTTTAATTTTTTTCAATAAAAATAATTCAAACGTCCAATTTTAACAGTAACTTTAAACCTGCAAGCTGGATCAGTAAACGTAAATATATATATAAACAAAAGATATTGTTATTAAATTTTTCTTTGATGTCACCAATTGCTTCAAATCTTCATGCTCAGAACAGTAATTCCATCATTTATTTCTTTCAATATTATGCAGAAAGGCATTTTAGCATAGATACAGAAATAGATTAAATAAGTAGAGAATATTGTGCAACCACTGGATAACCTCGCGTATATATGTTTACCCTAGCGTAGAGTTTATTTCATTTCTTTACATAGATGAATGAATAATATATCCAATGTCCATTTAACTCATATTTAATCAGACTCAATAATATACAAATAAAATATTATAAATTTAATTTCGGCTGGGATGCCCGAAATACAGAGGTACCAAGTTCCCACTAATCTTCCGTAATATGTGGTTTAATCTGACCCAGTTTAACAACGCATCAAATGAAAAAAAAAATTGGATGAATCTTTATTAGCTAAAATTAAATATAATTATGGGTTTCTACATGGAATTTATTTAATTCATTTCTTAAAAAAATTTCTGGTGCAAAGCGTGATTAACCTGGGTCAAATTAGCCTACATATTACGGAATATTAATGAGAGCTTGGCACCTCTGGAAATAATATTTAAAGTTTAAAGTTATTCCCTATCGTGGCTGCTCGAAGGCTCCAAATTAAACGTACCCTTTCATATCATTCTACTCACCTTCTATTACCAGGAATTCCGTAAGACTCTTCGAATTGCCTCACTATTTCCTCCGAAAATAGGTTTTTCCGTATGCTGGGAATTCATCTTTTCATGCTGCACTCACTTATCTCACTCATCTCTATTATGTTCCATTTTAAGAACATATGAAAGCCTGTTCCACTCTGACAATATGTTTTGGAACAAGTATTGGGATGTTCGAAAAATTATGATGCTCAGCTGTTAACTTTTATTCTATTTTGTTACTATTATTTCGGTATAATAATCTTCGCATAATTAGACGGTTAAATAAGGCAAATAGACTGAGATTTAGATTCTTCTAAACATGGATTTTGCCAATTAAATATGGCAATATTTACTATTAAATGTTGTTGGTATAAAAATTCAAAAATTGGCAGCAATGTATATTGAACCAAAAAGTTTTATTTTTCATTTCAAAAATGTATTATTATTAGTTTTTATTAGTTTATTATTATTATTATTAGTTAGTTTATTAATATTAGTTTGTTTTTGTACTATAAAAATTCTCCTAACCTCATAAAATATTTAAAATTTATCTTAACAAACTATATTAAAATTAATGTTTAGCATATATTTTTAGATATTTTGGAAACCAGAAAATTATCAGTTGTCACACTTCTTTCTTAAATATAACAGGGATTAAAGGAAAATATTTCTATTATAAATATTTACTGTCAATCTTTTATATTGTTTGAACAAAAATAAGCGGAATATCAAATTTTAAAGGTACTTCAAATCTGCAAGCTGGATTTTTAAACGTAAGAATAAAAATAACGTTATTAAATTTTTCTTGGATGTCAGCAATTGCTTCAGATCAGCAATTTCATTATTTATTTCTCACAAATTTATGCAGAAACGGCATTCTAGAATTGATAGAGAAACAGATCAAATAAGAGGTGAATCTGTTTTGAAATAAATATTGGGTTGTCAGAATAGTTATGATGCGTAGCCGCCAACTTTTATTCTATTTTGTTACTATTGTTTCCGAATAATAATCTACGCGTTATTTTACGATTAAATAAGGTGAGTATTCCGGGTTCGCACGCTCTTAAGCCACGCCCCATTTTGTAAGGACTCTGCCACCAGTATAATTGAAAGATAATTTTCTTCCTAATGGTATTCAATATTCATTAGGTAGACTATAGTTTTATGCGATTACTGGTGTAGAATCTTTACAAAATGGGGCGTGGCTTAAAAGCGTGCGAACCCTGGTATTCTACTCAGGCCCGGACTGGCTTCTTTGGGGGCCCTCGGCTAGAGACTGAAAAGGGGCCCCTTACCAGAAAATTTAAGAGGACATAGAATATTAGAATATTTGCTTTTTTAAAATTAGGTTTACATGCCTAAAAACTACATTTAGCTACTTTGTCATCTTGGAAAATAGTTGAGTTAAAAAGTAAGCTTTCTCTGATGTAGTTTGTTTACTTTCACAATAAATATTTATATTATTTTTATGTACTGTACCTAAACTAGTTCCATGCTAGAAAAAAGTAAGTATACTAATTAATTACGAGTTGTTTAATACTTAAAAATGAGAGTGAGATATGCTTTTAGTTTTAAGCAACCAAATAACAACAGTTGAAGATCTAATAATCTAAATCCTTCTGTAATACCTAAGTAAATATTAAAAAGGGAAACAACGGTAATAAAAAAAACAAACATATTGAAAAAAAACAATGTCCTCTTTAATTTTAATTTAATTGTTACAAATTGTAAAATAGGTTTTATAACAAAAATAAAAATTGCTCTACAATACCTTGGTACAGATACAGCGAACTAAGAAAGTTCATGTGATTGTGAACGGCTGTATACTAACCAAACGCCTTTTTGGCCAGTTCATCTATAATAGCATCTTTATCCAAGTTATAAAAAAATCTTTCTACATTCATGAAAAGAAGATTAGAAATAAGGTATTGGCTTAAAGTAGATCTAAGTCAATTCTTAACTATTTTAAGTTTAGAAAACCCCCTTTCACAGGTGTACACTACATACAGGTTGGTAAACATTCCAGATTCTAAGAGTTCAAAAATAACAGAAATAGCGCATGATAAACACAGAAAACATTGTTTCTTGTCAGAGCAGTAACCATAAAGATTTTTGTGTTTTTCAACTTCAGATTCTACATCGTCATACTCACAGATTTCTTCAGCTCCATTCAGATTGTCTTGTTTTCTTTTAAGAGGCTACGCTAGTCACAGAAATTTTCGGTTCAAGATGGCCGATGGCGTTGAGAAACAAATAAGAGGATGGTCTAACTTCAAATGATTGACAAGACAACTCCTCCAATTGAGAAAAAGAATGAATTCAACAAAAGATAACTGACATTTCTGTCACTCTTGGGTAGTTGCCAAGATTTTAAGTCTACAAAAAGAAAGGATTTTGCATCTTATCTTTGCATGGAATTAGAAAAGAAAAATGTTAAACAGATATACAGATTTAAAACATTGTGTATTTTGTACTAGGGGAAAGGGGAAATTAAATCTAAGTGAAAAGAGAGAGCGATGGGCCGATCCCCATTTTTTGGAAAATTTAGAGTTTAGAAAATTAGATTTTTTTAGAAATTTGCCCCCACCCAGGGCTTAATTTCTAAAAAAAAAAAAAAAATTACCGGAGCCCTAATATTCCGTAGTATTAACAACCGTAGCGTACCGTTCCCCTCCGCCGTCACTTCAGTCTGCATATTTATATTTCATATATTATTTTCAAAATTTGAAGTATTTTTATATTATTATTATTTTTTCACATAATAAAAAATTTAAATGCATCTCTCTGCGCACACTTAGCTATCAACTATTCTACTTTTTAGTCATTATTACTTCCAAATATAAATCTTTGCCGAATCTTAGTGTTAGTTAATCGCATAATTCTGCGATTAAATAAGCTCAGAATTATGATTCGGAAATTGTGTTAACACAAAAAATGAATAGTTCGCAGCTATGAAGAATAGAAAAAGACTTTACATTTTATTCTGATCAAAATAGCATTAAAATGATTTGAAATGAAAAAAAATTAAAATTTGAAATTTAAAAACAGATTGAGCCTGCCGAAACCCCAAGACTGATATAAAAACCGAGCCCGTTTCATCTCCATTTCTTACGTGAGCGACACTTTACGTCATTTATTAGTGTTTTGATACAAAAGAAGGCAAAAGATTGGAGATGGGAGGAAAAGGAAAGGGTAATTTAAGATTCGTTTTTCGGAAGCGTTATTGCATTGGGCTCCGGAGTTTCTATCTTTACAAGAAGAAAATATTGGATTCGTAAAAATTTTCGACTTCCGATTTTAAACGGATTTATACGTTTTAGAAGACCTGAATACGCTATGACTGTTTTTAGAAAATGTCTGTCTGTATGTATATGACAAAAAAATTTTGGGGCGGTCTATCTCAAGAACTAAAACACAGAATTTAATCAAATTTTAGATTCATTTAGACCTTGATATAAATTGGTGCTGATTAGTTTTTGGTGCGAACCATTTATGCTGCTTTTTTCACGATTTCCGCAATAGCTCTCTCTCAAGAACTAATACATAGATGTTCACCTACCTTCCGATTCAGCTAGGCGTGGATATAAGTTGTTGCTGATTAGGTTTTGGTGTAAACCGCCCAAACTGCCATGCTGCATTATTCACGATTTTCATATTTCAAGAACTAATGAATGAATTTTCATTAAATTTTAGATTCAGTTATTACGTTGATATAAGTTGTTGCTTATTTGGTTTTGCTGTTAACTACCCAACAGGTGGCGCTGCTATGCTCCATATTTCAGGATTTACACTATTTTAGTGATAGTCATATTTCGAGAAACTAATGCATGGAATTTAATAAAACTTTAGATTCAGTTAGGTATTGATGTAAATTTGTGCTGATTAGTTTCGGTGAATATCGCCCAAAAGGTGGCGCTGCTATGCTGCATTTTTCACGATTTCCGCATTAGCTGTATTTCAAGGACTAATGCACAGATTTAACATCTACCTTCAGATTCAATTAGAGTGGACATAAGAAATTTCTGATTAGGTTTAGCTCTATACCAACCCAAGAGGTGGTGCTGCGAAGCTGCATTATTCAGGATTTTCAAGAAAGTTATATCTCAAGGAATAATGCTCGAATTTTCATCAAATTTTAGATTCAGTAAGACGTTGACATAAGATGTTGTTTATTAGGTTTTCGTGTAAATTGCCCAACAGGTGGCGGTGCTATGCTGCATTTATCAGGATTTATACGATTTTAATGATAGTCACATCTCAAGAACTAATGCATGGAATTTAATAAAAGTTTAGATTCAGTTATGCCTTGATATAAAATGGTGATGATTAGTTTTTGGTGAATATCGCCAAAAGGTGGCGCTGCTATGCTGCATTTTTCACGATTTCCGCATTAGCTGTATTTCAAGAACTAATGCACAAATTTACATCTACCTTCAGATTCGGATAGATGTGGACATAAGAAGTTTCTGATTAGGTTTAGCTGTATACTGCCCAACAGGTGGAGCTGCGAAGCTGCATTATTCAGGATTTTCAAGAAAGCTATATCTCAAGGACAAATGCACGAATTTTTTTCAAATTTTACATTCAGTAAGACGCTGACATAAGTTGCTGCTTAGTATGTTTTGGTGTAAATTGCCCAAAACATGGCACTGCTGTGCTGCAATTTTCAGGATTCCCACAATAGCTGTACCTCAAGAACTAATGCACAGATTTTCATATACCTTGAGATTCAGATAAACGTCGACATAAGATGTTGCTGATTAGGTTTTGGTGTATACCGCCCAACAGGTTGCGCTTATACGCTGCATTTTCCAGGATCTCCACAATAGCTTTATCACAAAAACTAATGCATGGATTTACAATAAATTTCAGTTTGAGTTTGACATTCACAAAAGTTGTTGCTGATAAGGTTTTGGTGCATACCGCCCAAAAGGTGGTGTTGCTCTGCTGCATTATTCACGATTTTCAAGATAGCTATATCTCAAGAACTAAAGCACAGATTTTCATTAAATTTAAGATACAGTTAGACGTTGACATAAGATGTCACTTATTAGGGTTTGGTATAAATCGCCCAACAGGTGGCGTTGGTATGCTGCATTTTTCAGGATTTCTGCAACAGCTGTATATCAAAACTGATGCACAGATTTTCATCTACCTTCAGATTCAGTTAAACGTATACTGTATTTTTCTCGATTTCCGTAATAGCTCCATTTCAAGAAGTAACGCAGGGAGTTTCAACAAATTTCAGATTCAGTTAGACATTGACTTAGGTTGTTGCTGATTAAGTTTTAATGTATACCGCCCAAAATGTACGCTGCATTATTCATGATATTATATAGCTATATCTGAAGAAATAATGCACGGATTTTCATTAAATTACAGATTCCGTTAGACGTTGACATAAGTTGTTGCTTTTTAGGTTTTGGTGTAAATCGCCCAACAAGTGGCGCTGCTATGCTGCACTTTTTCAGGATTTGCTCCATAGCTCTATCTCAAGAACTAATGCACAGATTTTCATCAAACTTCAAATTCCGTTACATGTGGACATAAGTTTTTGCTTATTAAGTTTTCGTGTATACCGACGAACAGGTGGTGTTGCTATAAGTTACATTTTTCAGGATTTACACGATTTTAGCGATAGTCATATCTCAAGAACTAATGCACGGAATTTAATAAAATTTTAGATTCAGTTAGAATTTGATAAATGTGTACTGATTATTTTTTTATGTAAATCGCCAAACAGGTGGCGCAGTTATGCTGCATTTTTCAGGATTTGCGCACTAGCTCTATCTCAAGAACTAATATACAGATTTTCTTCAAACATCAGATTTAGTTAGAAGTGGACGTAAGTTGTTGATTAGGTTTTGGTGTATACCGCACAATATGTAGCGCTGCTAAACTGCAGTATTCATGAATTTCAAGATAACTCTATCTCAAGGACTAATGCACGGATTTTCATTACAGTACATGTTTAGATAGACATTGAAATAAGTTGTTGCTTAATTCGTTTTGGTGTAAATCGTCCAACAAGTGGCGCTTCCATAATGCATGTTTCAGGATTTTACACGATTTTAGTGATAGTCATATCTCAAGAACTAATGCACGGAATTTAATAAAATTTTAGATTCAGTTAGACTTTGATAAATGTGTACTGATTATTTTTTGATGTAAATCGCCAAACAGGTGGCGCAGCTATACTGCATTTTACAGGATTTGCACACTAGCTCTATCTCAAGAACTAATACACAGATTTTCATCAAACATCAGATTTAGTTGGAAGTGGACATAAGTCTTTGATTAAATTTTGGTGTATACCGCCCAACAGGTGACACTGCTATGCTGCATTATTCATGATTTTCAAGATAGCTCTATCTCAAGAACTAATGCACAGATTTTCATCAAACTTCAGATTCTGGTAAACGTGGATATAAGTTGTTGCTTGTTATGCTTTGTTGTATATCTCGCTACAGGTGGCGCTGTATAATGCATTATTCACGATTTTCAAGATAGCTCCGTCTCAAGAAATAATGCACGAAATTTAATAAATATTTGTATTCAGTAATGACCTTCATATAAGTTGGTGCTGATTAGGCTGATTAGTTTTTGGTTTAAATCGCTCACCTGGTGGCGCTGCTATGCTACATTTTTCACGATTTTCACGATTGCTATATTTCAAGAACTAATGCACAGAATTTCATAAAATTTCAGATTCTGTTTGATCGTGATATAAATAGACGATGATTACATGCTTTGGTGTAAATAGCCCAAAAGATGACATTGCTATGCTACTTTTTTATGATTTTCACGAAAGCTAAATCTAAAACACTAATGCACAGAATTTCGTCAAACTTCAGATTCATTTAGACGTGGTCATAAGTTGTTGCTGATTAAGTATTGGTGTATAGCGCCCAACCGGTAGCGCTGGTATGCTGCGTTATTCACGATTTTCAAGATAAGTCTATCTGAAGGACTAATGCACGGATTTTCATTACATTACAGATTCAGTTAGACGTTGGCATAAATTGTTGCTTATTACGGTTTCGTTTAAATTTCCCAACAGGTGACGCAGCTTATGCAGCATATTTTCAGGATTCACACGATTTTAGCGATAGTCTTATTAATGGATGGAATTTAATAAAACTATCCAGTTAGACTTTGATATAAATTGGTGCTGATCCGATTTTGGTGTAAATCGCACATTTTTGGTGTAAATCGCGTTGCTGTGCTGTATTTTTCTCGAATTCCTCAATAGCTCTTTCTCAAAAACTAATGCAGGGATTACCAACAAATTTCAGATTCAGTTAGACATTGGCATAGATTGTTGCTGATTAAGTTTTGGTGCATACCGCCCACTGGGTGGTGGTGCTATGCTGCATTATTCACGATTTTGAATATAGCAATATCTCAAGGACTATCGCAGGGATTTTCATTAAATTTCAGATTTAGTTAGACGTTGACAAATGTTTTACTTGTTAGATTTTGGTGAAAATCGCGCAAGAGGTGGCGGTGCATTTTTCAGGATTTTCGCAAAAAACCTTCTCCTGAGCAAATGCAAAAATTTTGATCAAACTTCAAATTCAGTTGGACGTGGACATAAGTTGTTGATGATTATGTTTAGGTGTATACCGCCCAACAGATGGCACTGTATGCTGGTCATTCATGATTTTCAAGATAGCTATATCTCAATAATTAATGCACGGAATTTATTAAAACTTTATATTATGTTAGACCTGCATATATATTAGTGTTGATTAGTTTTTTGTGCAAATCTTTCAACAGGTGGCTATAGTGTAGTCGTTAAAATATAGTAGGCTAAGTTGTAAACTATGCTACATTTTTCTCTATTTTCACGATAGCTATATCTGAAAAACTAATGCACAGAATTTCATCAAACTTCAAATTCAATTAGATGTTGACATAAATTGTTGCTTATTAGGTTTTGATGTAAATTTCTCAACACGTTGCGCTGCTAGGCTGTATTTTTCAGGATTTACACGATTTTTGCGACAGTCATATCTCATGAACTAAAGCATGGAATTTAATAAAACTTTAGATTCAGTTCGACTTTTGTGTATGTGACTTTTGTGTTTTTGGTGTATGTAAAACATGTATGAGATAAAATAAAGTTTTTGGAGTGGCACATCCGACAAGTTTTCTTCTATCTACACAAGAAAGAAAGTATTGGATTTGTGAAAATTTTCGGCCCTTCTTTTTTCTCTAGAACTACTGAAGTAATTTCAATAAGTATATATTATAAGTATTATAATTAGCTATATTCGGATAGTTTTTTTTTTCTGGAAAATCAGTTCCTTTTTGTTATCATTCGTTTTAAAAAAACTAGAATTATTATTTATTAGGGAAGAAATTATGGTATTAGGGAAGAAAGATGTTTGGGTCTGGGAACGGGTTTGTTTCAAACCTGGTCCGGTTTCCATTCACTTTACTGGGACCGGACATGGTCTTCGCTCTTTCAGGGTTGAGCCAAGCCCGGGCCTTACTTTGTCTGTCCTACATTTGCACGTTTGTTTGGGCCAGTCTTCTTTTTTTATTGGGTTGACCCTGAATACCTGATTAAGGCGACTCTTCGAGGTAGAGTTTTTAATGCCTCCCTCTGGCATGTTTTTAGAAATTAAGTCGTGCCAGCCCGTCTCAATTAAGCTTTTGTACGGGCTGAGCCGACCTCGGGTAAAACTTTTAGCTTTTATATCGTACCAGGCCAATATATATATATATTTGTACGGGCCGGGTCGATCTGGGCCGAACTTTTAGCTTTTATATCAGTTGAGCCATTAAATTTTTTTGTGCAGGGCGTTGAAATTCCGGGCCTGGAAATTTCGACCCATGTAGACAACTAAACAACATATCTGAGCTAGTTTTATGGGGTTTTATGCTTATTTCAGCCAACGTATCATAGGTACTGAATGTATGTTCCTTTAATATGTTTAAAAAATTGTTTACCGAATTACAAATAATCTTAGTTATAAAATGACGCACGTCAACACCGCGCCCATGTCTTGGGGGACTTTAACGCACTAGACCAGGAGGGTCCTCCTGTAAGTGCTGCGTGCCGGTAGCAGCGCCACCACTTGCCGACCACTCCTTTTAACCCAAGAGATTGACGACAAAAGTCGATATGCAGTGTAGCCCACACATCGAGGACACCACCACAAAACACTTGGGGGGACACTGAAGTCCTCCGACAGCTTCGAAGCTGGAACCCAAAAGAGCGAACCGGGTAATAGGCCTTATGCCGGACTACCCCAACGACGCTTATTGTACACCATTTTCTGATCATCGAATCCTAGTGGAGGAGGTGCTAGTACAGAGTGTTGCTTCAAGCCGCCTCACCCAGTAACCAAGCGTCACTGCACAGCCACCATGCACCGTGCTATTCGGAGTTCGATCTTGCCTCCGTAACGGCTCTCGATAAAGATTTTGAAACAATATGACCGCTGTTAGCTAGTCGTTGCTCAGCGTCACCTTCCTCGACGCAGGGTGAGGGTCCTGCTAGAGCAACTGAGATATGCCTACGAGGCATCCTTCTACCACCTAGGGAGGAGACTTCCAACATTGACCGAGTCTTCACGCTGCAGAAAACCTAAGCTTATGAAGGGTAGACCCAAACTCAGTGTCCTGCTTCACCTCTATCACCGGCGCACCACATGGAGGTGGCGGTGCAACCGTGTCCTGCCCCCGTCGTGTCAAACATCTCGCTGTGTTGGGCTCCCGGTCGTCTTTCTCACTGAAGGGTTCGAGTCGACATCTCCGGAGGAGCCCGTCGAAATTCTTAGCTATAAAGAAACAAACAGTCTTATATCTAGTTAATATTTTTGACTTAATTCTGAATACTGGAGAGTAATTAAAGCTTAAAATTGTCACTAGTAGTAAACTGAAGAGTATTATTGCCCTTCAAAAGATTGCGCCTTTATACGACTTCGAGAAGGTATCTCCCAATGTGTCCTGATATAGACATTTCATCTAAAAAATATTTTCTATGAATGCTTTGTATATATATCGTCCTACTGTAGTATAAGATAATTCTAAAAAAAATCCGAACAACCATTTTACTATTACTAGTGTTGTAACGTTCTATCCTATAGCTCTATTTCCAAAGGGTTCGTTGTTCCTTTGGGAATTTTATTACAATGTGCAATTCCTCCATTGAGTCATAAGCGATGTTACTGAGATGTGAGCTCACCCTGTCTCTCTCTACCCACTGGTACCTCTGTATGCTGGGCGACAACATTTAACATCGTATCCAAGTGCGTTCCGATCACATTCTGGAACGGCTGCCCTTTTGTCACCTTCTTTATTGTGGGGAGTATTGTGTCGTTCTAGAACGGACGAGAGTCCTGACATGGTTATAACTTACCCTGCACTGTTAAAATAAATCCATTAATTCACGGTAAAATTACTGGCAGCAAAGTTGCCGGACTTTTTCCATTCCGATAATAGATTTTTCGTTTTAAGAGATAAAAAAAGGAAAAAATCCGTTTGAAGAAGCGGTTACTTTCCGTTACTCTCTCAGAAATTCTTCGAATCACAGAAATATTAGTGGCATTACTGTCAGGAAGGAAAATTTTCCGTTATGAATAACCTCGGTTATAAAAAAAATTACATCTCTCTTTGTGCAGCCATCTGTAGATATTTATTATTTGATATACCTCAAGAATATTTTATGGCTGACCTTTGACTCGAACTAGGGACCTCAGTGCCTTCAGCCTTAGTGTTTTACATGTAAGACCATTGGGCCCTTTCTAGAATAGGATTTTGAATGATGATACTGGATTTCTTCAAATCGCGGCTTAGGACTTAGAAACCTGGTTATTTTTAAGTTAAATGCGGGGAGATTGCGTAATGAGAAAGTGGTGAAGGTTTCAAAATTTAGTATTACTAGAGGATAAAACATGAATTATATATATTCTTAATTGGATTGTTAGATGTAAAATATGAATATTATATTTAGAATAAAATTCGGTAAAAAATGTTTCCTTTCTTGAAAAAATCGATTTTTTTCAACTATTAATTATTTTTAAATATGTTCGTTTAGAATATATTTTCTGCGCGAGTGTTTTTTATAACTTTAAAAAATAAATTGTGCATAATTTTAAAGGAATGGGAAAGTTATTTGTTACATATATTTCTTTTAAATTCTAAAGCATTATTTTAGTTTCTTTTTTGAGTAAAATCGATTTTTTTACCTAATTTAATATCTACCCTATATATATAAAATCCTAATGAAACGAATTTGTGAAACGATTTTATGAAACGATTTTATGAAACGATTTTATGAAACGATTTTATGAAACGACTGATTAAACGACTGATTATGTTTCAAGGCTATTTTTAATAAAATATTAAAGGCTTGATGGTGAAATTAATACCAATTGTCCATAAAAATCCGCGGATGTCAAAACTGGTAATAGAATTTTGAAATTGGAATTAGTTTTCGAGATATTAATTTTTTTTCTAATTTTAATGATATTTCTGTAATGATGGCAACTAATTACTCAGTTTTTTTTGTGACAAAAAAGGGAAAAAAATTGAAAAGGATCCCGATAGGGATTTTTCATTCCTTTTTATTCGTCATTTTCAAATTGAATTTGAATTTATCTTTTATTTCAATCGATAATGAAGACAAGATTGTGATTAAATTATGTCTACCCTATATATATAAAATCCTAATGAAACGAATTTGTGAAACGATTTTATGAAACGATTTTATGAAACGACTGATTAAACGACTTATTATGTTTCAGGGCTATTTTTAATAAAATATTAAACGCTTGATGGTGAAATTAATACCAATTGTCCATAAAAATCCGCGGATGTCAAAACTGGTAATAGAATTTTGAAATTGGAATTAGTTTTCGAGATATTAATTTTTTTTCTAATTTTAATGATATTTCTGTAATGATGTCAACTAATTACTCAGTTTTTTTTTGTGACAAAAAAGGGAAAAAAATTGAAAAGGATCCCGATAGGGATTTTTCATTTCTTTTTATTCGTCATTTTCAAATTGAATTTGAATTTATCTTTTATTTCAATCGATAATGAAGACAAGATTGTGATTAAATTATGTTTTTCAGGAAAATTTGAAAAAAAAATCACATTTCTATCGTCAGGATTCAATCGTCTGTCAGCATTTAATTTAATTTATAAACTGAAAACATTTTGAATAAATTCGTCCAAATGACGTCATTTATGTAAATACGTCATTTATGTTTATACAATTTATTTAATATAAAGAAGCCATTTATCTATTTTTATGTACAAAAAGAGGTAAATTGAACGACAATTATAAATAAATTGTATATATACATATAAATACATGTATAAACAAGCTTAAACGTTCGGTGCTTTTCCAGTATATGGGGCCTTGACGAAACAGAGAAAATAGCCTTGGCGGAAAAGGAAATTTGGTAACATACTTTCTGTCAACCTATTCACTTTGTCATTTTGTGTACAGAAGCATTTTTTCAATATTTATACAATTTGTTTAGCGTAAAATGTCATTTATCCTATTTTATATATAATCAGAAGTAATTTGTATAGAAAAAAAAACAATAATAATATGTGTATAATTAAAATACGCATATAAACAAAAAAATCGTCGAATTTGTTTCCATAGCTGTTTATGTCATTTGGCACCAAATCTCACTTTCTGATGCCCGAATTGCGCCAAGCTTTTTAAAAAAAGCGTCAAGACCCCTATAATATAAAAAGCACCAAAAGTTCATTGGGATTGTTTTCATAACTTTTGGCAACGAATCTATCCCTTTTTGCAGCTCGAATTACGCCAAACCTAAAAGCAAAGGATGCTATACTGGAAAAGTACCCGATTTTCTTATGGACAATATTCAAGTGACATAACATGGCGTAAAATTATCGCGGAAAGCAAATTTGTTTAAATATCTCATCAATTGATGCCGAATAAATGCAGGCATGCATGCACAAAATATTTAACTAATTTTGTATGATAAATAATTATTACAAAATTCGTATATACATATTAATTAAAATAAATAATTTACATATTTAAAATAACATGAAAATATGCATGATGGTGCACTAAAATAGAGAGAAAATTAAAACCTGTTACTGAAAATGTCTATAACATAGTACTTTTCAATACCGTGGTTCTTAATGTTATTCACAAGCAGATGGAATTTTTCTCATCCTTAAACATAAAGGAAGAATAGAATACAGATCGTTGTTATAAAAGTCCGAGAGGTAGCCACAATTTAAACCTAACCATTTTATACAAGCTGGTTTTCAAGTTGTAATTGATTTTACTTATCACTCCCAAAAACAGTCGTCAGTTGTCGCAACAGCTGTGTATGAGGCCATGATAATAAAAAAAATTCCGCATTAAAACGTTAAAAGCATGGCAACCCAATTACAGATTTACCAATGTCTTTAAAACAAAGCACGCTGTCATGTTTTTAGAGGCCTTGAAGTCTGAGCGGGGGTTGGCGAGCGTAGCTCGCAGGGGGTAGGCCCCCTAGTTTCTTTTAAATTCTAAAGCATTATTTTAGTTTCTTTTTTGAGTAAAATCGATTTTTTTACCTAATTTAACTAATATATATATATATATATATATATATATATATATATATATATATATATATATATATGTAATAACAATAAATTTTCGCTATTTTAGTTTAATTCATTTAATCCAAATTCTTACAATTCTACTTTTTTTCCTTTCGTTTTGTTAGAGGTAATTTAATCTAAATTTTTATATTTATATTTTCATTAATATCTTAAAACATTTCTTTTTTATAAACTCATTCTATTTTGATATTTAATCAAACCCCCCTCCTCCTTTTTCTTATTTTTCTTAAACATTATTAATTAAAACTCTTATTTTCAAAATCCAAACATTTGTATTTTTCTATAAGTCAAGACCACCCAGGGTCTTCTTTTTTCACTATGAGATAGTTTCCACGCAAACAACTTTTACTTGAAATTCTCACGTAATTTAAGGGATCGTAAATTCGAAACACACACAGGCAGATTGGATAAAGTACAAAAGGCCTTTTAAGAAGTCATGGGAATAACTGAAGCATTATTGTCAGTTGTATTGTGTGCAACTTTTATTACACTCAGAAAAGAGAGTCATAAAACTATTTCGAAGGCTTGTTACGAAGATACATCAGTATATTGCTTTCGAGTCGTTGTTTATGGCAGGTGTCAGCGGGCGGATAGTTGTTTTCGTGGGACCCGACATACAGCTGTTTTTCAACGAAGCCCACGAGCACCTTGTTTCCAGGAATTGAGACAGGGAAGTTTTGGACGTAGCAGAACCCCACCCAATCAACGCTGAGTTTTTTTCCCCCTCGTCCGTTACCAGGGGAACGAGAGATGGCTAGCAGTGGCAGTCATGTTGTGAAGCGTGGATAGTTTGGGTGTGTGTGGGTTAGGGGATTTTCCCCCCACCGCCGCCTGCTCGAGCGGTAGATTATTTTTTAGTGAGTAGGAAGACGGACGATTACTAGGGAGTTGATAGTAGATGGTTGTATGCTACGCGGCCTGAAATGACGAGAATGATATGTTGTTGTTGGAGTAAAAAAAAAAAAGAGATGTTAAGAATTCGAGAAAGTTTTTAGATGTCGAAGTGTTAGGACGTGCAGATTTAGTGGTCTATCGAGAGATGCGTTTGTCCTGGTAACAGACTCTGCTAGCGTTCTGCAAGATAAAACGAACAAAAAAAAACATTTTTTTTGCAGTCTTTAAAGACTGATGTTTAGGAATAATCGTTGCTAGAGATTAGCACCACTGCTCGTATTTGGAGCCGGTGTGTAACTGGAGATTCACACGGACTGGCTGAACATCGAAAATGGAAGTGAGTACACAGAGTAGTGACACTTATTTCCGGCTATGCACCATATCAGAAAAGTATTTCTGATTCATATTTTGGGGCAGAAACTACTCTACAATAGCGTGTTATAAATAGTTACAGAATAGTTATTGGATTCGACTCCTGGTGTGGGAACAACAACTTCTTGTGAATAGTTGATTTTCGACTAACTTTATTTTCATATATTTCCTTGTGCATATTGTCCTCTACCGTCTCGGATTCTGTTTAGACATTTTTGACTACTTAGTGTAGTAGCCAAGCATTATGATCGTTACTAACAAGCCACTATGACTAGAACTTTCGTGCCTTAAATTCTCGAACTCGTGTTAGTGTGATAATGGAGTGAAACCAAACCTACTAAAGAATGACCAAAGCACCTCTAACATTAATATGTACTTTCTGTGGTAAATATAACATCAGTATTTTTAGTTAAATTTATCTGATTATAGTATATGATACTTCTTATTTTTGGATTAACCAATTTGTTAATGTTTTTATCTATTATCATGACCTCAATACATTAGATTGCTATTATAATTCGTGAAAGCTATGAATAATGTGTCTCTGTCAATAAACAAAATATCTAAGTAAATTCCTTCTTTGTTTTCTTTATCTTATTAATTTATTTTAAATCATTTCAATAAGATTCATGTTCAGTAATTTTACTTTTTGTTAATCATTAAAATTTAATTAGGAATACTATGTATAGTTTGAGTTATCAGTTTAAAATACATAGTAATCTTTAACTTAATTTATTCTATTGATTTAAATATTAATTCTGGTAAAATAAATAAATAAATAAATAAATAAATTAAAGTAAATTATTGTATTCTCTAGTCATGGAATTTCTAAATATTATTTTAAGCATTAAATCTAATAAAAAAATAAACTACTAATTTACTGGATGTTGAAATTTTTTAATATTCAAACTTATTTTATTTAATTAACTGAGACCTTTTACTATTCTTTAATTAATTACAGGACATATTTATCTGAATTTTTTATATAAAGTAATTTTAACATTTTGATCTAAAGTCTTATGAGGAGCATTTTATAATAATGAATTACTTATTCAAAATTTAATTATTTACTCATGGTCTCTTAAACAAGGATTAATCTATACGATCACAGCTTCAGTGTTGTGACTTCTTGGAATTAATTTTGCATTTTTTTAATATTTGTCAAATATTATTTTGTTTAACCTATATCATCAATTTTATACCTCCCCTTTTTGTACTTTCTTTAAAAGAAAGATTTTGTCCCCTTTATTCCAAAATTTTCACTTAGTGTAAATTATTATGTCTATGAAAATTCCTTGTTGTTACCCTTCATATTAATTCCTGAGTTCACAATGCTGATTGTTGGGGAATTGGATGTAGTGCAAATTGAGAATCTTGTCAGTGCTTTTAAATGATTAATTCTTATACTATTTTGCATTCAAAACTTAGAATTAAAAAAAAAAATTAAATTCTTTAAATGTTAATTGTTTCTGTTTAATTTAATCCATTTACTTTTTTTCTAAATTTTTTTTAGTTTGAGAATAATTTTGTAAGTATGCATATTGACAGGATTCATTTCAATTTTTAGTCATAGGTAATTTGCACTCATTCATAATTTTTGCAAAAGGTAATAGTACCTAGGCAAGTAAACAAACCCCCAACAGTTTAACAATATCTTAAGTACCATTTATATTTTAATTCCGTAACTTTAAATCAACATCTTCTTTTAATTCTTAATCTAAAAACATTATTCTATTAAATGCAACACTTCTTGTAAAACACACTTGTTTTATTTCTTGATACTTTAAGACATTGAATTTTTATTTCTTTGGAACATTTTGTAACACCATTTTTTTTAAAATTATCATTCCATATCCCATGATTCCTTTCAACTCCCGCATAAACTATTCACCTTTTTAAAATTCTGCTCTAAAAGAAAGAGTTACGACACGATGTCAATGGCACCCCCTTTTGGCCCACTTTTTCAATCATTAGCAAGCGCTCCACCTCTTACTACCCATTTTTTCTCCTAACACAGATTTCGTTGGTTTCTTAGAGAGCACAATGTAACTTAGATTTTAGTTTTTTTTTATACTTATACCGCATACACTGACTTGGAAGGCAAATTTTTACGCATGCCGAATGGTCCAAATAACCTCGTCACTTGAGAAGTCCTTCCTCTACGCGTCGATAGATTTTCATCAATAAATTTTAATAGATCTAATTGGGTCTGAAGCTTCTATTGAAGTTGTGTTTATGTGGAGTTGTGCATCAGTATAATTTAGTATGGAATAAACTGTTTGTCTCAAACCCAGTCTCCTAAATGCTTTGGAGAAACAACTTTCGGAACTGTTGCCACTACTCAGCTCGATTGTACGACTGCAAATACTCTAAATATTTCAATTGCTGCTTACACTAAGAGTGTGAATTATATCAGCCATTTAGTTAACGTTCTGTGACACAGTCAGCGCTTGTCTTGAAAAAACTTTCATTGATCTCTTAACCAATGCTGCAGTTAAAACAGGATTCAGGCCTGATCATACTGATAACGTGTTATATATAATTTTATATTACACACACACACACACACACACATATATATATATATAGACCGGTTGCGTCATAAATTCGTGCAAACTTAAAAAAATCATAATAAAAGAAGTAATGCTCGGAAAATTTTTCGTTTTAAGCGAGTATGATCAGAAGGATTTTGGATTTTTTTCCATGTAGTATAAGAAAAAAATGATTCCAAAAGTAACCAATAGAGGGATCTCATACGTAAAACTGAGGCGTTTCATGCAAATCAGGCTCGCAATAAAACACCTGCCTGGAAATGGATTCGTCATTTGATCTCGACAGCATGCTATCGTTACCAGATCGAGCGCTGGTGGTTAAACTTTTTTACAAGAATGGTGAATCGAGAACTATTGCATTGCGAAAGTTTCGCACGGAGAAAGAACTTCAGGCGCAAAAAAAAAACCTATTTCATTGAAATGGATACTCAATTTAGTACGACATTTTGAGAAAACGGGGAGTTTGGAGGATCGTCCACGTAGTGGCAGACCATCCTCGAGCACGGATCGTGTCAATGTTGTAAAAAGTGTCATGGAAGAATTGGAAGCCAAGACATCAATGGGGAGTAGCAGTGCTCGTGAAGCTGGGAGAATAACGGGGATTCCGTAATCGTCGATTCGACATATTCTGAACGGAATCTTGGATCTGTATCCGTACAAGATACAGGCAATTCACCAGTTATTACTGGCAGATACAGATAAAAGACTAAAGTTTGCTACATGGACGCTGGCAAAATCGGAGCGGGACCCACAATGGTTGTTGACCGTCAACTGGACGGATGAAGCACATTTTTCATTGCATGATGACGTCAATACGCAAAATCAATAAAATCAATGAAATCGTCAATACGCAGTCGTATTTTGAACAACGTCAAACCCTCGTGAGTACCTGGCCAAGCCACTGCATGCTCCTCATTTGACTGTTTGGTGTGGTTTCACCGCGTCTTTTGTTCTGGGCAGTTCCCAACTTATGCAGGGGCCTGTGGGGCAGCTGCCCCAGGCCCCCAATCTGAGAGCCCCCCTCCCTCCCCTCTGCTCTTAATTAGGATTTTTGTTAAACGGATGCAAAATGGTTTAAATTGGCCAAAAATGACAAAAATTATTACATTTTCAAAGATTTAGGAAAGGAGTGTAGCCCTCCACTTCCACCCGCTGCTTCCTGTGCCCCAAGTCCCCTCCTCCCCTAAAAAGAACAATCTACAACATCAGAAAACTAATGTTATAAAAATTTATATAAAGGTATTTTAGAGCATGGGGAATGAAGTAACGACTTAACAAGTGTTGAAATTTGTTGCTATTAGTATCAGGGCATGCCTGCACTTATCTTTCCATATTATAGAATCGGCCAAATACATGCTGATGCACAACAAATGTTAAATTTTATAATATAGTAGAAAATTTTACATTATAACAAATAACCAAGAGTGATTGAAAGATCTGCATTTACACTTCAAACGTTCACATCCGTCATTAAATTCCTATACCAAAAAACAGTGTTCTGTCATTTGTTAAAGTTGTGACCCTTTCTTGTAATACACTGTATATGTATAAGATATAAATAGCACTTGGTTCGAAATTTATGTATACATAAAATAGGTATGGAGAGAGAGAGAGAGAGAGAGAGAGAGAGTTTAATACTAGTGACTTCAACATAATTCCCGAACAATTTTCATGGATAGATAGAAGGGGGCCTTCCAGAATGATGCTTGCCCCGGGCCCCAGATAGTCTAAGTCGGTCCCTGGTTCTGGGTCCTTTCTTTTTTGAAGAGTCTTGTCCTAAATTCGGCTGGAAAACCTGTACCGTCACTGCAGAACGGTATTTTACGCTTTTGCGTGACCACGTTTTGCCTGCATGCAGGATGGTACCCCGCCCCAGGTTGCACGTGAAGTCGAGACGTTCCTGTTGAACACTTTCACTGAAGACCGAGTAATAAGTTGAGGATGTAAGTTTGAGTGGCCCGCACGATCTCCAGACATGACCCCGGCAGGTATTTGGGTGTGGGGATACTTAAAGTGTCGTGTACACCGGGGTTCCCCAGAAACTTTGGTGGAACTGAAAGATGCCATTCGACGGACCGTCGTCGGTGGCATCGATGCCGACATGCTACATTCAGCTGTAACAGGTGTATTGACGCGCCTCACTTCCCTAATACCTGGTGATAGAGGTCATGTTGATCCTCTTTTACTTTAAAATAAATGCACAGTGTCATATTATTGTGATTTGTTTTATTGTCTATTTGTGTTTGCATGATTTGCATAAAACGCCTCAGTATGACGTGTGAGTGCCCTCTATCGGTTACTTTTGGAATAATTTTTTATTATACATGGAAAAAAATCCAAAAACCTTCTGATCATATTCGCGCAAACCGAAAATTTTTCTGAGCATTACTTCTTTTATTATGAATATTTAAAGTTTGCACGAATTTATGACGAACCCGTATATATATATATATGCCATGTGGACGTGGATATTATGCAGAAGTTTCTATATTATTTTATTTACAATTTAACGGTTCTAATTTCCAATATTATTTCAAAAATGATATCTAGTGGTAATTTAGTGAGGTGATTTATAATGTTTTTAGGATAATCGATGTAAGTGAATTATATTATATATTCTTAATGGTTTTTTATTTCCAATTTAAATATTTCCAATCTTATTTTTTCCAATTGTTATCTGGTAATTATTCAGTATACTTGGTTTTGATTCTACTGTTCTTAGCATCATGCCAGTAGAATTATGAAATACTGAATTATTTTTTAAAATACATGTGGGTGCAACAAAGCTGACGAGTACATCTACATGTGTTTTTTCATATCCAATTCTTGTTTGTTCTCTTGTGGTCTAGTTTTTCATTGTATAATGTTCATATTTGATTTATTAATCCATTTGTGTTTACTTAATAGCAACTCCAATCTATATTTTTTTTTTCCCTTTCTCTCTCTTTCTTTTTTAAATATTATTCAGGTATGAGTAAATTTGGCCAATTACCATTGAAGCACATGCTATGGTAAAATTATGATTGCACATGTTAATTATTAGATATGTGGTATTCTGTTTACACAATATCATTATTTATCTCTTTGTAGATTAAAGTAGAATGATATAAGAACTTGATATGTATTTTGAAATTCATAGATATTATAATTATATATATATATATATATATATATATATATATAATAGCTGACCCGCCCGGCGTTGCTCGGACCCATGATAATAAAATTAAACAAAACTAAACTTTGTATGATTTTATATCTTTAACCTGATTTTGTATTAAATTATTTATTTAAAAGTGCTTTGCACGTCGACTGAAAATCCTGTATCTCCACTTTCCGCAAGTACGGGCGCATTCTGTTAAAACGAACCACCGACACGTGTTCCCACTGCCTGCCGGACCGTATAGTATGCATGCAGCGCACGCGCTGCAAACTTTTTTAGTTCCACCTCCCGCCGCTTGGGGACGCACCCTGTTCTAAAGAAACCACCTTCCGAATAAAACTCTAAATTGTGTTCCCGCTGCCTCCAGCATCGAATAGCAAGCGTGCTGCACACGCGCTCATAATCCTTTAGTACGCATTCCAACGCCAGGGGGCGCAATTTGTCCCATACGAACATCCAACACGGGTACGCGTTGCTTAAAGGAGTTGAATGAACCAATGCCCGTCGAAATCAGGCCCACAGAACTCTAAAAAATAATGCCGTCCTTGGCGGTGGAAGGTGGAACTAAAATCTGTATCACGAACGAAAACAAAGTCGAATCATCTAAAGGCCGTTGTGATTGGGAATCCGTAGAACCCGAGATAAGAATGCACAGTTAGATAAAAAACTCGTAGGATTGCTTGTAGGGCACTCGGTTAAGTGCTCAACAACAATTCATTTACTTTGATTGTTGGTAACCATCAGGCATATACGGGTTGTGTACTTTTATTAGGAACATAAATTAAACATTTATGAAAATCGTTATTTAAAATTTCCCGTATTCTCTATACATAACATTTAAAAACGCTACGTTAGAAGCTAAAAATATTAAATTTCTTGGGAATTTGTTTTGTGAAAATCAGAGCAAGGCGTTAACCCCCTCCCTCCCCATACCCGCAATATAATATGTTCAAGAAAACCACCTTCGCATACATTAACGTGATCATTAAAAAAAAATTTTTTTTTTATAATCAGAATATAACGAAGACACTACGCTAGTCGTGTCGGCAGATGACATCCCTTCTCATCCACAATTTCCAATCTATATCTTAATTATTTATCTAAAATTTTGTTCATTAGTAAAATTAGTAAAATCCTGTACCAAGCATAGATTATGAAACACTTTCCCACACTAACAGAATACTTTAACAAACCATCGCTGTTTAATAAGGTAAATAAGCTATCTAAGTAAACATTTCAGAAAAACACAAAACAAATTTGAAAACCAGGTTTCAACAATTACCATCCACAGCCGGAAACGTACTCCAATTCTTTTCTGCAGCCCTGTATATAATTTATATATTTGTATATACCCTATAGTATGCTGCAGTTTAGTTTAGCAATAAAACAAAAAAAAAACACAGTTGGAAATTCATCTTCAACAGTTTCTACCAATAGATGGAAACATACTTGAATTATTTTGTACAGCCCTGTATATAACATAAGCTTTTTGTACACGCGATATATTTAGCTATAGTTTCATTCAGGCAAATACACGCTGAAATTACACTTCCAGGAATTATCGCATACATAGTCAGCCATGTATTCAGTTCTTTACGTGGTCCTGTATATGATTTTATTTATATTCCACAAACCTTCCTTGGTATACTAAATATATTTCACGTTCAAAATTCATAACTCGATTAAAAACCCATTTTAATCAATTTACGCTGCTGCACCGTAATGCTTACAAATTTTTTTGTTTAGCCCTGTATATGATCTCTAGCATTTATACATAACACATAGCATTCAAAAATTTAGTCAAACCCATACCTAACTAAAATCCTACTTCCAATTATGGCTTATAAGCAATACTTCGGACACAGTACTATATCTGAAATATTTATATGTCCCTGTAAAAGAATGATAAATCCTTTTCGCATAACAAATGTCTTGTAGTAAACCTCAATAATGTATATCCATTTCATTATATTTGAAATGGCGTAACGTAATTAAAATATGCTGCAAATAGTTTTTCCCCCGTAGATCATCATCTAAAAGAACACTTTTGTGTGGCACTGTAAATGAAAGAAATACAAAAGGAAAACTGCCCAGGTAAACTGAGGGCATTGAGCTCACAGCTTATTCACACTAATTGTATATTATATTCTTATTTCAAAGAATTTGAAATAAGCCCCTCGAAAAATAAAGAAATCGACAATATATTAAGGGGAGAATCATACCCCTCCCCCCTTATAGTTAACCAGTGAACCCCCAAAACTAATCAGAAAAGTGCTTGATCAGAATGAACCTATATACAAAATTTGAAGAAATTTGGATAATTCCGCATGAAAAACCCATTTATCTAAATTAAGGGGGGAAGGATTAGCCCCCCCCCCTCTTTACCCCTTTTATACTTAACCAATGAACCCCCAAAACTAATCAGAAAAGCGCTTTATCACGATGAACCTATGTACAAAATTTGAAGAAAAATTGATAATTCTGCAGGAAAAACCCATTTATCTGAATTAAGGGAAGTTAGCACCCGTTCCCTCCCTTTATACATAACCAATGAACCCCCAAAACTAATCAGAAATGTACCTTATCACGATTAATTTATGTACAAAATTTGAAGAAAATTGGATAATTCTGCATGAAAAACTCATTTATCAAATTCAAGGGGGGGGGGGGGCTAACCCTCCCCCTTTTATACTTAACCAATGAACCCTCCTCCCACTTCCCCTGGAGTCTCTCCAAGTCCGCTCTGGGGCTATTAGTCAATTATTACGAACGTTAAAATTTATAAAGTAAAAAAAAAGCACGGAAATATTCAGAAATATAAACTTATTGCTTACAGTCTACTGGAAAGATATACTTCTCCATCAAAAGAAAAAAAAAAGCATTAAAATTGGAGTATCCCTTCTAAAGTTTTGCGTGGATATACATACAGAAAAATATATATATACGCTGAAATCACACTTCCAGGAATTATCATACATAGTCAGCCATGTATTCAGTTCTTTGCGTGGTCCTGTATATGATTTTATTTATATTCCACAAGCCTTCCTTGGTATACTAAATATATTTCACGTTCAAAATTCATAACTCGATTAAAAACCCATTTTAATCAATTTACGCTGCTGCACCGTAATGCTTACAAATTTTTTTGTTTAGCCCTGTATATGATCTGTAGCATTTATACATAACTCATAGCATTCAAAAATTTAGTTAAACGCATACCTAACTAAAGTCCTACTTCCAATTATGGCTTTTAAGCAATATTTCGGACACAGTATTATACCCGAAATATTTTGTGTGTCCCTGTAAAAGAATGATAAATGCTTTTCGCATAACAAGTGTCTTCTTGTAAACCTCAATAATGTATATCCATTTCATTATATTTGAAATGGCGTAACATAATTAAAATATGCTGCAAATAGTTTTCCCCCGTAGATCATCATGTAAAAGAATACTTTTGTGTGGCACTGTAAATGAAAGAAATACAAAAGGAAAACTGCCCAGTTAAACTGAGGGCATTGAGCTCACAGGCTATTCACACTAATTGTATATTATACTCTTATTTCAAAGAATTTGGAATAAGCCCCTCGAAAAATAAAGAAATCGACAATATATTAAGGGGAGAATCATACCCCTCCCCCCTTATAGTTAACCAGTGAACCCCCAAAACTAATCTGAAAAGCGCTTTATCAGAATGAACCTATATACAAAATTTGAAGAAAATTGGATAATTCTGCATGAAAAACCCACTTATCTAAAGTAAGGGGTGTTAGCCCCCGTTCCCCCCCTTTATACTTAACCAATGAACTCCTAAATCTAATCAAAAAAGTACCTTATCACGATGAACCTATGTACAAAATTTGAAGAAAATTGGATAATTCTGCATGAAAAACTCATTTATCAAAGTCAAGGGGGGGGGCGAACCCTTCCCCTTTTATACTTAACCAATGAACACTCCCCCCCTCCCCTGGAGTCTCCCCAAGTCCGCTCTGGGGCTATTAGTCAATTGTTACGAACGTTAAAATTTTGTAAAGTAAAGAAAAAAGCAATGTAAATATTCAGAAAAATAAACTTATTGCTTACAGTCAACTGGAAAGATATACTTTTCCATCAAAAGAAAAAAAAAAGTATTAAATTTTGAGTATCCCTTCTAAAGTTTTGCGTGGATATACATACAGAAAAAAATATATATATCAGAAAAACATATAGCCATTATCGCGATGAGGTTTTTCCGAGGGGCATATGGACAGAGTTTCAGAGAATGCTTTGTCCAATCACAGAATACCAGTGGGCGTACCCTATTGGAGGCAGTCCGCATATAATTAATTCAGATTTTTTTCTCAATTTTTCTCAAAGTTATCCCGTGATTATACTCGCTGTAATTGCAGTAGAATTATAAAAAGCATATTTTTGGAAAGCTTAAACCCTGAGCTATCGTTCTTAGTTCTTAATTTTTTTTTAATTTTGCTGGTATCGATTTTATAAGAGTTTAAAAGACACAACAACTCGATTTTTACCGGATCCAGCTATTGAGTTGGTCCTCAGAAATAAACTAAAACAGAAATCAAAAAGTAAAAACTAACAACGTTGTAGATTGGTCTCAGCTATCCTATGAAAAAAAAATTATTTAAAAATATTAAAATGCGAGCGAGAAAACGCGCGATAACCTTCCCATAGACTTAACATTAGCGTGAGCGTTTCTTCGCGTGACTATTGTAGGCTCTTAATGATAGTTTTTTAAGTCATTGTAAAGCTTTGCAAACTCTTTCAGCTCTACCTATAACTGACTTCTTTCAACTTTACAAAGATTAGAAATGCTACAAAGGACTTCCGCATGAAAACTATCAAGCATTACGATTTTATTAAATTTCTTTGGGTCTAACCAGGAACAATCTACTGAAATTTTTATGTTTGGACAAAATCTTTTTTCGATACTTGCCCTGGCACAATCTAAAACACTGAAAAAGACCAATTTATAGTTTTGAGCAGTTGAGATTCCAGGAGCCTCGTCTATTGATTTTTCACCAGGCATTACCTTTTTCTTTGAAGTTCTTTTTTCCTTGAAATCTAATTTTACTTCAGCATCAATACTGTTATCTTCTAAGTTACTATTAACTATGCTTGTATAATATTTTGTTTTGGAATACAGAGCGTGAAAGTGTTTATCACTCCTTTTATCCGTTATTTGTTGAAGCGCAGCTTCTCTACCAAGTTCCAGACTGTAGAAAATAGTCAATGGTTTTACTTTGTAAATATTTTAAAATAAGAGATATAACAAGAAATAAATCTAACAAAACAATAGACATAAATAGGATTACAAATTTATTTTTACTACAAAGTTTCTAGTATGTTAAAATATAAAATTTTATTTGCATTGATATAATTAATATATGTAGTACACGGCATTATATATTCCTTATATTCCAATTACGTTTTATAAGAAATATTCATTTTATTTGCAATGTCTTCAGAATTCATAACACGCATAACAAAGTATAATTTCAAAAGAAAATGTCTTTATTTATATTAATTACTGACAGATGGCGCAAAAATAATATTTAGAAACGAAGCGCAATTTGTGTATGTAATCTCAAAACTTCGTTCTCAGTCACATGATTTGGACTTTTATTATAATGATTTTAGGGACAAAAACAAAACATATAGTCCAGCATTAAGTGCTCAAAAAGGGCAAATAAAAGAAAGTTTTGGTGAAGTTTTGATATTTGGTACCTTTATGTTTTTTAGGTCGCTGAACACAAATAAGAGATTTTCAAAAAAAAAAAAAAAAAAAAAAAAAAAAAATTCGGGAAATACTTTTTTTTACAAAAAGCATATAAAAACGGACTTGTTTCTGATTTTTTTATTTTTTTTTTATTTTTAAGTAACTCCAAAAATGTGCATTTTACGTGAAAGACAAAAGTATATGAATTAAAGAAAATAAAATTTTCTACATTTTATGTATTAAAAGTTTTTTCCCTGATCAATAGTTTATCCTTGAAAATGCCACAAAAATGGTGGTTAAAAGCAAAGAAGTATTTATTAAAAGAAAAGAAACGAGAATTACGGACTTGTATATCGATGTAACATGAAAACTAACCATTTTACGCAAACGTTGACCATTAATGATACTAAGGACTATGTGATTGACTACATTTTACAATGAAGTTGCCTGATAACAAATACGACGACTCATTATTAATCATTAATTAATTATAAATAATTATGTAAGTACATTTACATAAAATAAAAAATAAAAAATCTTATTTCCGCATTCTTTTATTTGACGATCCATGCTGTTCATCGATATCTACAACATAAAAAATAGATGTATGGAATTAGTGGTTTTTTTTATTACTACCAATATTATAGAATAAATGTTTTCTTAATGGTAAATATTTCATACTTTGTGGCATGGCTTGTTCCTCTTCCATTGGGTACACGGATTCAGTAAGTGGGCAATGCAGTTACAGCTCGGTTTCAAGGTAAGCTCGTCTTCCTCGTCTCCACGCACCACTGCGATGCTGTTGAAGTTACCCTCGCAGTTGAGGCACATGTTAGTACAACAAAGCCCTGCCTTCTTGCACCAAATATTTCGGTTGCAGTTCTCTGTGTACTTGCAGGATACAAGCATCAACAAAGCAAGGGGAGCAGAGGGTAGTACAGTAAATACAGGCTGAAGGCCAGCATTTGTTTTCTTCCGTCTCCACTCATCAGCCTTTTTTTCAATCCCCAGCCATTGCTGGACTTGGTGATATACTCTTAAAAAGTGCTGTTGCGCTGCACCTGCAGATGGTGGTAAAACAGCAATATTAGAACTGTATCTAAAGGCTGACTTCTTGTACGAAATATACTTTAGGTAGTTCAGCGAAGGCACATTCGCCCCACTATAGCCATACAGTGAGACAAGGAAACGTTCCACAGCAGCTGCAACCATCTCCTGAGTAGCGATCAGGTATTTGAACCCTTTAACAACGTCTGCAACATATGGATTATTCCCAAGAATTTTGAGGAACTTCATTTTCCCTTGCATAAACGGTGCTGACTTTGCATCGCATCCACTCATAGCGTGTAGGAAGAGGATGTTTTCCGCAACCGTTGAACTCACAGCAGTTGATGAAGAAAATGTCAATGGAGAAACGGTGTCCTTCCCAGGTTTTAAAAAGAAAACGTTTTCAGCTCTGCAGAGACCTATCAAAATGACCAAGAGCTTTACATCCATCCCAACTATATTCACCATCTCATTTTATGGAACCAAGGACAAAGCAGTGTTTAAAATAAAGGTGTCTGCGTATTCTTTTGCTTGCTTGCATGTAATATCTGGTGATGAAAACCTGTCAATCATCATAGATATTAACCGACCCTTTTTTTTGGGGTTAGCAAGAAACTTTTCTTCGGACTTGGTAGGTATCGTTGTGCCGTCAAACAATACGTCAGTCAAAGCATGCTTTCTTAACTCTTTAAGCACAATATTCAATTTAGTGATAGTATGCTGAATACCAACTATGTTAAATTTCGTCAAAATACCAAAACATTCAAAAATACAAAATTCATACCGGAAATTCTAAAAGAATAATTTTAATTTATGTAATTACGAAAAGTCTGTCATTATATAAAATACAAATTGCTACTATAACTTTCTGGTATGAATTCAAAATTTTGAATTTAAAAAAAGGTCAAACTGGCAACCTGGACGTACGTACATACGTCCTGAAATTACAGATAGAGGTTTTTATGACAAACGCAGGTACGTCGTGGTGCTTAAGGGGTTAATTGTCTCATACGCCCATCAGTTTTTTTACCTCTTTGGACGTCATCAGGGTAGCCATCAAAGACAACTACTGCCTGTGGTTGATATTTTGACTACTGCACGTACTCAACATATTCGTCGGATATTAAAGAAAAAGAATGATTTTTAGACCAAACAGCCCTATGCAATTAAAAATAACCATGAATGACGAATTGAACACTGCCGCTGAACCGCTTGGTTGTTAGGGGTTTGAATGCCTTGTAGAGAGTAGATTTGGTTCCTTTTCTTAAGTCATTGTCAAATAGGGACACGGAATAAGGTCCTGGATCGTACGTCAAAAACTCCTCAATATCTTCATCCGAGTGCTTTGTAACCGAAATTCGTTGGAACAAAGATATGGGGTTAATAGAAACCAATTCGTCGTCTACTCGTATCACAGTATCACACTGTTCATTACAACAAAAGGTTTTACTCTGTCGCTCTGTTTAAATTTGACAGTTCCAAAGTCACCACCAACAACATTGTTCACGTCTTTAATGTCTGATTCCCTAGACTTATGGAAGTTGATCCGTTTAGGCAAAAAATAAAACTTTTAGGAACTGAAGTCCGTGTCAGCTTTTATTAGCGAAAGTGTGTTTTAGTTATTTTATTTTTGTGTTATTTAAAAGGCAAATTAAAAAGTGCCATATTTTTGTAAAAGAAAATGGAGATTTTGATCCGATCCAGGTATGCTCATTTTTATTTATTTTTTAGTTATGAAGAAAACAATGAACCGCAGATGCATAAAATATAATCAATCATATAATTTTTAATATCATTAATGGTCAACATTTGTGTTATAACGCTCTTTCAAAGATAATCCGCGAAGTGATGACTAGGTAGCGAAAGGATTAAACTTCGAAAATATTTCTTACATCCGAAAGATCACTTTATTGAATAAACAAAGATTTTCTTGGTAGATGAAAAATAAGAATAAGATTAAAATAAGAATAAATTATATGAGTTCGTCGATATGACGATCTTTCGTTTTAAACTATCGTTCATTGGATTTAAGTGCCTGTTCAGTCCACTATAATTGAGAGTTAGATTTGTTTTATATTAAGAGTTTTAGGACTCATCTCGATTCGTGAAAAGTTCAGAATTCTCTCTCACTCTAGTAGGATTTTTATCCAGATCATGTGTTGCATCTCAAAAGGTTTCTCGTTCCCTGTCCGCACAAAACTTGTTGCGGGCGGGCTTTCTAGCATTCGCCCGGGTACTCGGCGTACCTTGTATTCTCGAACAGAGGTCTAGCACCTCTCCGCGTTCCTCTCACAGTCACCCGAGTACTTGGCGTAACCTGTATTCTCGAACAGAGGCTTGGCACCTATCAGCGTTTATCTCAATCTGAACTCTTAATTAAAATCCTTTCGCTCATGTTTTTCGCAATAAGAAGGGCGTTTTTCTGAGTAGGGGCTTATCAGGACCACTTGTACCGTGGGACCATGACATCACCTGCAAACCAATGCTGTATTTGTTTCTTTCTAAAAGGGGAAAATAAGTAGTTGCACTTTGTGGTTTCTCATGGAGGTCTTTTTCTCACCAAGACAGGCCACCAGCAAAGTAAGTCCTGTCATACTTGTTGGACAATGCTATCAATTATAATTCTAAAGTTTTCCTCTGTTCACAAAAGAAGTTCAGGATTGCCACTATTTCAAAGCAACGCCGATGTGAGAGAGTATGCTGGAAATGTTATTTTAGAAGTTTTCACACCAGAACTCTCAGCTGCTAAACACTGTTTCTCACGCAACGTCACGTAAAAGTAAAACTGGATTCTTTATAGCGTAAAATGGTTAGTTTCTATGTTACATTGATGTACAGTGGCGTATTTTCCGTTGTTTCAGTTTTTTGCTTTTAACACCCATTTCTGTGGCATTCTCATGGCTATACTATTGATCAGAGAAAAGAGTTTCAATTTATAAAATGTATGAAATTTTATCCTCTTTGATTCATATACTGTCGACTTTCACGTAAAATGCATAGTTTTAGAGTAATTTTGATAAAACAGAGAAAAGTCCGTTTTTTTATATTTTTGTAACAAAAAAAAAGTATTTCCCGGAAAAAAGTTTGTTGGAAAACCTCAGATTCATGTTCAGCGAACCCAAAAAACATAAAAATACCAAATATCAAAACTCCACCAAATCTTTCTTTTATTTTCTACCAAATGACTGGACTAATAACGGGCAAGAAACACAAACACGGAATTGGTGACTCAAAATACTGCGTATGTGGAAAATATTTATGAGGTAGTAAACTAATTCAATTTACCTTACCTGTATTTAATGTATCACTATTATCCCTCAAAGGCTGACTTTGCGACTGCGAAGTGGCACTAGTTAACCAAGTATTTTAACTCTTCGAACTTTTTTCAACGTCTAAAGATTTTCTCTTCTTTTTTTTCCCCTTTTCGTAGCGCCACTATGGTACACACGTTTCATGTTGACATAACTGTGACACTGATCTAACTACAACCATTATGGCCCGCTTACGACTGAGAAGTAGGGGTAGCCTGGTGTCACACAGGGGAGCCCCTTTTACTCTGCCAATTATGCTTCAACAATTTGAATTTTTATCATCAAAATTTCGAGTAAACAACACTTTTAATATTAAACTAAAACTAAGTACCAATATACATAAAAAAATATTATATACATAACAAATTAATTTTGTAAATGAATTTACAAACATGAACAGGTGTGAATATTTGAACTTCAAAATATATATTATGCTTTACAAATTGCAGGATTTGTCAGTGTTAAGAACAGTGCAGGGACAACAAATATTTGACGTAAATTTATGCTTAGCTGCAACACAATTTTGCTTCTATTTTATAAACAGAAATTTGGTATCACCTGTATGCTAATTACTTTCCCCTTTATTTAAATAACCTATTCTCCACTCTTTATGAATATAAACAAAATATAATTATACAGATTAAATTTTCTGTTATTTTTATCACGTTTGAAATTAAAATGTAAAACATAAGAAAAATGAAAATAAGTTGCATTTAATCATTGATTTTATACCATTTATTATATCAACAGAAAATAATTTATTATATCAACAGAGTATAAATGTGTCAGTAATAGTCTGAGGGAAAATTTAGTAGCTATAATTAAGGGAAAAAAAACAGTTTTTACCCTGAATGAAATTCCCCCCCCCCTAAAAATTAGTTTTGAAAAGTAAATTTGGGGGCCAATTTGTATTTCAGTGGATAAACTCGGACTTCACGTGCCTATTCGGTAAACAGGCCCTGACAACCATACTACGAGACTGAGCAAATGAGCATCGCAATAGGGCAGTTGCAATCAGCTGATCAACCATTGTATTCACTTGGAGGTAAGGGTAATTCCACCAATCAGAACTGCCTATTTGTACAGTTTACCTCCAAGGTGACGTCAATTGCAACTGCCCTATACGCCTTGAATCGTAGACTATGAGCACTACACAGAGCTCGATTAGTAGCCAGCAGTCTTCTTCCGCTGGCCAGCGACACGACACAGCGCCACTACGTAGTTTACCATAAACAAAAAACAACTGGGCACTGCTTAAAATTGATTGGAAAAAAATTAGTGGGAAAAAAGTGTGAAAAAATGTGTGATCGTAAAATTAGTGGGAAATAGTGAAATTTGTCTAATGTAACTAACTATAAATTTGTACTCATATATCCATTTTTGGGGGCCCCCTTGGCCCGGGTGCCCTCGGCAATCGCCGACCAGCCGATCTGGCCAGTCCGGGTCTGATTCTACTATTAAATAAGACGAAGAGTATTCAGGGCTCCCACTGGTCTGTTTTATTTGGATGGGATTATTAGTATTCGAAAATAGTGCTAAGCAGGGCTTACCGTAATTTCGCGCGTATGCGCCGCGGCTTAGTTAAGTCTTTTTCAAACCGGAAATTTTATTGAAAATAAGAAGTCAAATAAGTGCTAAGCATAAGTAAGTCACATTTCATTTAAAATAAATTCTGGTATGAAATCGAATTGTTTGAGGTGCGGCGTATACGCGCGAAATTACGGTAATTTGCGCCGGAGCCCACCGAAGCTCATAAACACTGCGCTCCGGAGCCCAGTGAAATAACGCTTTCAAAAAACGAACCCTAAATTACCCTTTCCTTTCCCTTCCATCTCCAATATTTTGCCTTCTTTTGTATCAAAACACTTATAAGTGACGTAATGTGTCGTTCACGTAAGAGATGGAAATGAAACGCGCTCAATTTTTATATCAAACTTCCGGTTTTGGGCAGGCTCGAACTCAATCTGTCTTAAATTCAAAATTTTATTTCTTTTCATTTCAAATCCTTTTAATGCTATTTTGATCAAAATAAAGAGTAAACAGAAATAATCTTTTTCTATTCTGCATAGCTGAGAACTATTCACTTTTTATGTAAACACTATTTACAAATCCTAAACTGAGCTTATTTAATCGCAGAATTCTGCGATTAATCAACATGAAGATTAGGCAAAGATTTCTATTTGGAAGTAGTAATAACTAAAAGTGGAATATTTGATAGCTAATTATACGCAGATAGATGTATTTAAAATTTGTATTTTGCTAAATAAAATAGACAATACTTTTAATTTTGAAAATAATGTATGAAATATGAATATGCAGATTGGAGCGACGGCGGAGGGGAGGGGTAGGCTACGGGTTTTAGTACAGTAGAATATTAGGGCACAGGTACTTTTTTTCATAGAAATTAAGCCCCGGTGTTAAGAAAACAATACAGTAGTTTACAGCTATGTGTCTTGATTTAACCTGACAAACCTGTCAACCAAGACAAATGGTGATAAACATAAAAGAAATCGATGTTTATAAGAAAAGTTAAAAAGTCCAAAGTTAAAGAAAAAGTGTTCGCTCTATTTTTAATTGTAATTACTGCAAAGTTTCTGAAAACGTTTCAGAAACTGATATAATATACATACTGATATAATATACATACATAATATGAATACATACTGACTTCCTTTAAAATTCCATTAAGTACAATCATCAGCTGTTTCCCAGATTAGTATTCTTATTTTTACCTTACGCAAATGGAAATAATGTTTAAATATTTTTAAATTCGCAAAAGAGTTTAACACAAACAAAATCACTAAAAAACAAATATGCAAATTCTGCCCATTAACTGAAACGCTAATGTAAGCAAATGGTTAGAAGAAAAGGTGTATGTGTTATGTACACAAATTTTTCTAGTAACAAGACATGCATGTCTGAAACATTCATTTAATTTTCAACACAAAAAAATTATATTAAAAAAATATTTTTATAAACAAACATACACCAGTAAAAATATGTAGTAAGGTTTATATATAATTAAAAAATAATGTGCGCTAGTGTATATTCTGTAAGTACAGGTGACAAAGTTCTTGATATCAAGCTGTTTCTAACGGTAGCTTGAAAGTTAACGAAGATAAAGCAGGAAGAAATATTTTTTGTTTTAACATGGAGCGATAATTCTACATTTCTCTAGTATGTGTTGATAGAATTTGGTATCGACATTTGTCTGTATCTAATACTAAGTTTTGTTTGAAAAAAATTTTTAATGTAAAAAATACACTGGCCTCTAAAAGTTAAGGTACAACATGTTTTTCGAAGCTCACCAGACAAAAATTGGCAGTCAGATTAAACTTCATAGTTTATATGAATGACAATAATAAGCTTTAAAAAAAACTTACGCAAAAATTACAGCTACCACTTTTATTTTATAGAAAAAAATAGGTACTTGTGAATGAGAGAAAAATTAGCAATTACGAAGCTTTCGTAATTTCGCGTGTAAGTTTTGTTGTAATCGAACTATTGTTGTCAGCTTTGTTCACAACAGCCAGTAGAGTCTAGAAATGTCTCGAAGACGTCGTTTGTCCGATTCATTAAGGTGGCGGGCGGTAGGATGGATGGAAATGGGGTTGAAACATGCCGATACTGCTGGACGGCTCAATGTGTCTCGCAGTGTAGTCCAACGACTCTGGGATCAGTATGAATCCGAATATTCTGTGTCCAGAATACATGTTCCAGGCCGCTTACGTGTTACAACACCTGCAGAAGACCGGTTTATAGCTCTTTCGGCCCGAAGGAGACGACGCACTACTGTGCCGCAACTAATTGCTGACCACTTTGCAGCATCAGGGAGAAGAATCTCTGCTACTACGGTGCAAAGACGTCTTTACAATGCAGGTCTCTGCAAGGCGACCAGTTGTGTGTGTCCCCCTCAAGAGACGACAGAGAAGGGCTCCCTTATGTTGGACAAGAGTACATGTTTCCTGGACAAGACAACAGTTGGCTTCTGTACTCTTCACAGACGAGTCCAGATTCACACTGGAGAGCGTTTCAGGACGTCTTCTGATCTGGAGAGAACAATGCACTCCATACCATCAATCAAATACTGTCGAAACACACAGGTACAGAAACGGTGGAATCATGGTTTGGGCAGGGATCTCACTCGTAGGCTACACTGACCTGCATGTGTTCCATGGAGGAACTGTGACTGGTGCGAGATATCGGGATGAGATCCTTGATTCATATGTGCACCCTTATGCCGGTGCTTTTGGCAATGGTTTCATTCTAATGGATGATAATGCGAGACCACACCGAGCTGTGGTTGTTCAGGATTATCTTGAGGATCACGGTTTGGAGAGAATGGAATGGCCAGCTCACTCTCCAGACTTGAATCCGATAGAACATTTTTGGGACTATCTTGGAAGAATGGTTGCGGCTTTAAGTCCTCCTCCAAGGTCATTAAATGAGCTGGAACAAGGCTTACTCCAAGTCTGGTCAGCGTTACCTATTTCGGTGTCTGACAATTTAACCCTTTCCGGCGCGGAGTAAGTCTGTTTTTAAAATGATGAAATTAGCGACTGACACCAGAATTTACAAAAGAATTTATTAGAAAATAAAAACCTTGCTTATTTTTGCGTAGTTTATAAAAGGAAAAATTTAAATAAATATTATTGGTGCCGTTTGTCAGTTTTGGAATTAAAATTAGGTGTCCTCTTTTGTGGACACCACCCGCTAAAGGGTTAATTGAGAGCATGGAAAGTCGATGACGCCAATGCATTCAAGTCCGGGGTGGACATATTCCGTATTAGAACCAGTGTTTTAACGTTTCTGTCACATTTTACTGCATAATAATGCGATGTACTGATTTCTCCAAGAATGTAATTTTCCACCATGAGTGCTTTTTTGCTGTAATTTTATTTATACGTTTAACTTAAGTAAATTTCTATGTCGCATTTAATAAATAACAGTTTAGCGCACATTTCCTCCAAATTTGTTGTTTCTATATTCATTTATTTGCAAATTAGACGCAAAAAACCGGTCGTATCTTAACTTTTGGAGGCCAGTGTATATAGTAAAGTCTAGTGAACAAGTAAATTCCGATCTGAATCGTATGCTATTTAACAAAATTTTAATGTTATTTGGACATTTTTTAATAGATTTCTTTTCTTTTTTTCATATGAATCACTCAAAACAATCAGTTGGTATCTACCGTAATTTCCGGCGTATAAGCCGCAGCTCAAAGAGTCGTTTTTCGACCCAGAAATTTTATTCAAAACTTGTAGTTAAATATTTACAGCGATCTTTTAAGTTACATTTTATAAAATAATATTTCTGGGTCGAAAAACGACTCTTTGAGCTGCGGCGTATACGCCGGAAATTACGGTAAATTATAGATAAGAGTACTTCCTGTTACATGATATTCCTCCGAAACGCGTTACTCACTGGTGGGAATACTCTCTAGTGTTCCCCAATAAGGTGTTTTATTTTCATGATTGCCCTAGTATACTTCAAACGGTAGAGTGGTGTAAAATCGGACAGATAGACAAACCCATATCTTTCTTGTGTATTGTTTTCTATGCAATTGTATACGTGTACAAAGAAATTTCTAGCATAATAAATGAAACAATCTAAGCCATTTCAAATTACTTCTTTTGTTTTCTTTCTTTCTTTTTGAAGTGAAAACTTCTTTAGGCGCGTTGGGCATTTTTTGAGATGGGGAAAAACCATTGAACTCGCGAAACTGTTACTGTAACCGACACCTCTGTACATTTGAAGTGAAAACTTCTTTAGGCGCGTTGGGCATTTTTTGAGATGGGAAAAAACCATTGATCTCGCGACGCTGTTACTGTAACCAACACCTCTGTATATAAGTATGTACATGTATTGTGTATAGTTCAGTATGAGGTAGGGCGGGGCGGGCGCGTCGCGCGCCGGATGCTTGCCTGTGCGCTTTTGGTTCCCGAAATACATGTACGAGAGTTAGAAAAAGGGAATGCTTTCAGTAGTGCTGCTGCACATTTCAATGCACTATTCTGTTAATTCAACATAGATATTATAATTGTGACAATTCTTGAAATTCATTATTTTCTTCTTTGATTTAGATAGCTACATATAATGCAATTAACTTTTTAATGTAAATTAGTAATTGTTTAAATAAGAAATATTATACTGCAGTGGTTTTGAGATATATATACGTATATATACGTATATATATGTATATGTATAATATCATATATAATATTCTACGTATAATACGTCCAATAACGTAATGTATCTGTATATATACCGTCACAAAGATTCAAAATAAGATTGAAGCCATATAAATGAATCCGTCTAGTAGTTTATAATAATGAATAAAAAACCACTTCATTTAAAAGTATTTCCTGCACAATAAAACATTTCCTCACGATTCAAAAAATACACACGTAATTGTTCAATTTTTCACTTCTGTCGGCACTCCCGGAGTGCCACTGTAATTTTTTATTTTAAACAGCGTGTACCTTCTTAACAGTGATCGCACTGAAAATATGTTTGATAAAAATTTAAAGTGTTAAAAGCGTTGAAAATTTCTTTCCAAAATTAAATTTGATTGGAAATATACTTATAACTAGCCGAAGTAGCCGGTCTTTCACGGGACTTTAAGAATGTTTGTTTAATAAAATCAACTTCAAAAATAAACATGTAGTAAAAAACATTCTCGTCAGTTACCAGTTATTGAATCGTCAATATTGAATTTAAATCAAAATTTCGCGAAATTAGTCAGCTATAGACAAGTTCTATGTATGGCAACCTGTTTTTGTCGCCAAATTTGGCGATATTTTGCCAAGTGACGCCAAGAAATTTCGACACTGAAGAATATGTATATGCATAGCTCCCAACTTTTACCTTATTTTTCTTACCACTAAAATTTAATAGACAATTTTGGGTTATTGAATCACATGATTTCGACGATTTAATAAGGTAAAATTTACTATAAAATTTTAGTGGTAGGTAAAAAGCGTAAAAGTTGGCAGCTATGTATATTCAGTGTTAAGAATATAAGAGTTGGAACGAGGGTTCAACAATGAAAGAAAATTTGCCAGAAAGCACGGTTACTAAAACTCATAAATTAAAGATTTATCCTGATGTCTTGTTTCAAAATGTCAGCCATCCTAAAATTTCAAACTAATTAAATAACAAAAAATTCAAACTAATTAAATAACAAAAATTTCTCAGCCTTTTTTTAATATTGAGGCAAAATAAAAATAGCTCCGGAATCCTCGGATCAAGGCCGAATATTTAACGGAATTTTTTTTTAGGATTTCTAATTTATTTGTACATCATTTTGACATATTTAAGTAACTATTACAGCTCTCGCTTCCGGCGGAATATTCCCAAATACAAGTGGGACCTGCTAGCCACAGTAAAATACTTATAAATAAAATTTGATTTAATTCTATGGATACTTCATACACTTTTAGATAATACAATGAGGACAAACACACACGGGCACACGTACAAACAGACATTTAGAAAAATATGTTTTTCGGGATATATTGTTCCCTTAAACGTGTAAATCCGTAAATCGAAAATATTTCGAATGCAATACTTTCTTCTATTATAGATGGAAGAAATTAAAAATATTGGACTTTCTTATACAAAACTTTAAGGAATTTTGAAACAGACCTATCTTTTTTTTTGTCTTACATCATTGACCTGTCACTAAGTATGTTCTATTTTTGTAGCTGCCAAATTTACGCATTTTTGTTACTGTTTTGGAATAAAAATCTTTCTCTTATTTAATCACAGAAATCTGCGATTAAATAAAACGAGACGTACTATTAGAAAACTTAGGTAACAAAAATCGTAATAAACAGAGGAATTTATAATAAACTGCTGGTCAAAAAAAAGTTAAAAAATTAACTGAAAAAAATAAAATTTTTGTTCATTCCATGTACAGTCCCGGCGGAAAGAAAATTATCATCCCTACTAACTCAGCTGCAATGATAGTATAAAAGTATGACAGGAAACAAACGATTAGTAATACGAAAAAGGTGAAATGTATTTTTATTAATATCGTTGTGGATGCATATTTTTGGCATAAATTATGAGCAGCGCACGGGATAACAAGCGTATAATCTACCCGAATCAGTTATTATTACATTCTTCTATCTATAATAGAAGAAAGAATTGTAATCGAAATGTTTTTCGTCTTCCGGTTTGCGACGGATGTACACGATTTATGAGTCAGAGATTCCGTAAAACAAGTTTTTACAAAATGTCCGTCTGTCTGTCCCCATTGTATCATCGAAAAGTGTATGAAGTTATGCTTCAAATCGCACCAAATTTGTTTTCTATGTTTTTGTATATGGCCAGCAGGTCCCACTTGAATTTGGGATATTTCGACGAAAGGGGCGCTGTGATCGCGATTTTTGTTCCATTTTCACCATTGTATCATCGAAAAGTGTATGAAGTTATAGAGATAATTGAACCAAATTTTTTGTATATGTTTATGAATATAGCCTGTAGGTCCCCGCTGAATTTGGGGATATTGTGCCTAGAGGGGGCGCAGTGATAGCCATTTAAAGATTTCAATTGCGAAAAGTTGTACAAAAAAAATTAGAAATCCTAAAAACTTTTTGCGCTAAATGTTCGGCCTTGATCCAAGGATTCCAGAGCATTTTTTGTTTTGTCTCTATCTTAAAAATGGCCGAGATATAGTAGTTTGAAATTATAGGGTGGCTGACATTTTGAAACAATACAGCAGGAATCCTCCATAAGCGGGTTTAATTTATGAAGTTTAGTGATCATGGTTTCGCCAAATTTTCTTGCATTGTTGTAACCATCATTTCAACACTTACATACTTAACATTATATATTTATATTCGCCAACGTCAAATTCTCTCCAAGCTTGACGAAAGTTGGTGAAATATCGCCAAATAGGGCGACAAAAATACGCTGCCATAAATGAAACCAACTTGGCTATGTCTGTCTAATTTGGCGATATTCTATCTCAAACTCAATATTGACGAGCACTGTTAATGACTCTTCTGTAATCGACTCCCGTGCATTTCAGCTTCGTGTATTTTCTGTAGAATTAGCTAAAATCTCAAGACCAAGTAGTTGGGAAGCTATCTTTTCTTGCCGGTACAGGCCAGAAGGACTTTTCGTAGTTTAGTATAATACATCGGCTGTTCGCACCCAGGTAACCCGACGATTCGCAAGCAGATGACGTACAACAGAATGATGAAAAATACTGATTTTTTTTGGCGGTGTCATAGTGAATTTTGAATCATTCACATGTATGAGACAGAACAAAGTCTTGGGATAGGCATATCAGACTAGTATTTTAAATGTGTTTGTAATATAACTGTGTTATTATGTGTACCATTTAGCATGTTGTATTTTATTTGAAATCATTATTTTAAGTATAAATTATAGTGCAATTGTCCAATTTTTAATCATTCTCTACATTTGGAGAAATGAAGAAATGACGCATTATCAGTGACTGTAAAGCGTCTTTATATAAGAACAAATAAATCCTGCTGGTTTTATTCGCTGATTAATATTGATTTCCTTTTAGAAGGATAATAGGAATTAAATTTTCCACACGGTCAAAACAGGTTTTTAACCGAAAATTTAAAAAGTAAATTTTGTCGCTCAAAATAGAATCATCGTACAACTTTACAAAATTATTGTATTAAATTGTTCAATCACCTTTCGCACCACTGTAGATAATTTCTTTTCTTAACTAACATCTAGGTTGTTTTTGAATTGTCCTATCATGTTTTACCGTACAGTTTTTGCGCTGGTGCAAATCAATTCTTTTTTAACTAGGATGGTTTTAAAATGAAACCGGCTGTCCAATTAGCACATTAGTAACGGATAGTTTTCGTTTTTATAAATAGGAAGCCATGGCCATTATAATTTTTTAACAAAAAGATTATTCGTGTTTATATTATACATAAATGCATATGAATGATAATGGTATTGTTTCTAATCGAAGTATTTCTAAACATATAAAACAAGCAATTTAATATATAAAATGAAACACATAAAATGAACATTTTCTGCCTTTGTTGGAATTATGCATGTCCAAAATACGTGAATTCGAGTTTCCCGATAATAAAGTGTTAACTCAGAAACGGAATTAAAAAGAAAGAAAAATACATATATTTGTCTGGATGCGTCGTATGAAAACAGACTTTTTCAACGATGCTGCTACGAGCCGTTTGTTGATACGTACAGTATTAGCAGATTGAGTCTCTATATGACACGGCTTCAACCGGGTTTGGAGAACAGTTGATCAAAGTAGGATTTGGTCGGTGCTTTTAACTTTGCATTACCACGCCCGATTTATCGGAGCGCAGTGTTCATGATAAGACGTCCATGTGAAGTCTGGTGATACTCTTACGAAGGTAATAAATGAAATAATACTTGTAATAGGCACTAAAAGGAAACTGATATAAGTGTTATTTTATTTTCTTAGATTATCACTTATTATTTTTCTTTTTTTTTTAAAGAAATTTTGAAGTTAAACAAAAGTTGTACACAAAACCTGTTTAAAATGTAATATCGAATCAATTTATCAATAGATTAAGAAATGTTTTACATTTACAAGGCCAATAAAGTATTCGTTTTCCATAGGGAAAATGTTTTTTTTTCCATTTTGTAATTCTTATTTGTCCAAAAACTGGTTTTAAAAGAGTTTACAAAATGGCTCTTCAGAGTTTAATATAAATTACACTTTAGCAGATTCAGATTGTCAAATTTGTTTTTCTTTACAGAGCATTATTATCGGTAGCTCAACAGTAAATGATGATGTTTTTTATAAGTTAAAAAATGAATATAATGTAAACTATGATTTAAAGTTTTACAGATTTCATACATGTATGCATGTGCAATAGATGCATAAGAAATATATTTATGGACGTATAACAGTACCATAGGCTAAAATAAAAAAGTCAAAAATAAACAAGAACGATAGTCATTTTACTGATTTTCCATACTCCTGTTATAGTTTATTCTTTTTTTGAATAGGAGAGATATACATATTACTTACCCATCATACATAGTATAGGGTAAGTCTTGTAATCGTTTTAAAATCGAAAAAATATTTTGACTGATTTACGCGTTTCAGACTCTGGAGATTCCGAAAAACATATTTATAGAAAAACAAGAACGAAAAATCATGCGTCAAGCATAGATTATGTAGCACTTTCCAACGCTTCCAAAATAATTTTACAAATCATACCGTTTAATAAGCTAAAAGATAACTTCTAAGTAAACAATTTGGAAAACGCATAACATATTTAAAAACATAATTTCAGGAATTTCCAACATATACAATATTCGGAAAAATATCCGAATACTTTTATTCAGCCCTGTATAGGATATATAGAATTGTATATATACTACATAGGATGCTAAATTTTAGTTCAGTTAGGAAACGTGTAGCACATTTTAAAATTCTCCGTCTGGAGTTTGTCAATAAACAGAAATGTGTTCGCGAACTTTTGTGCTGCCCTGTATAGGATCTACAGAATTTATACACACCACGTAATAGACAAAAAGCAAGTTAACATTAAAATCGCGTTCAGTAACTTAAAACGCACTTCCAGGAATTATTGTTAACAGACAGTAGATAATTCTTTTGCGTGTCCCTGTAAATGAACGATGACTGCTATACACACAATATTCCGTAGTAAGTCTCTTGTAATGCACCTTAGTGATCTATATAAATTTCAATGCGTTTAAATTAGTGAAACATTATTTAAATAAACCGCAGACGATTTTTCTCCATAGACGTAATGTAACGGAATTATTTTTACTGTCCCTGTAAAGTAACTATAAGTGCTATGCACACCCTGTTCCATATTAAGCTTCTTCTAATGCACCTTAGTGATATATATAAATTTCAATGCGTTTAAAATAGTGAAACATTATTTAAATAAACAGCAAATGATTTTTCCCCATAGACCGCAATGTAACGGAATTCTTTTGAGTGTCCCTGTAAAAAAACTATAAGTGCTACACACTTCCGTTGAAATAGGGAACATGCTATAGATAACGATAATAACATATAAAAATTGCAGAGCAATCCGAGCATATTTACGGGAGTTAGAGCACGGACAGACGGCAGACGGCAGACGGCAGACGGCCAGACGGCAGACGGCCAGACGGCCAGACGGCCAGACGGCCAGACGGCCAGACGGCCAGACAAACCGAAGTCATAAGCACTTTTCAACTAGGTTGGAAAGTGCTAAAAACTGCCGTCCGTCTGTGTTTGTGTTTGTAAACGCTCTATCTCCCAAACAAATTAAGATAGAAACTTGAAATTTGGTATGTGTACTTTGTATGTAATAATGACAAGAAACCAATTGAATTTCAGTAACATCGATTATACGAAAGTATTTTTTACGGACTCTCGAACTATTCGTTCTGATGAAAGGTATATAAAAATTTTCGAAATTGTTTATTTTAAGGAGTGATTATAAAATACAATAAAAAAACATAAATTTTGCATACAGAATGAAGTTGGTCGTATAATTAGTTGCCGAGATATTTGAAATCATATTATCCGCACTCTTAGATTTTTCATGACACTGTATTTCATTCAAATTTCAATTCAAAGATATATTTTAATTGGAAATTACACTCTTAATCCGACGCAGTAAACTGTTAGTTCACATGATTATCATTTTTGAAGTTATTTTCATATTTTATATTATGCATATCCATGATGAGTAAGTATTACGGTATCCCCCAACGACTAGTTTATTTTTGCACGACCTTTCAAAATCTCAAAATGAACCACTATATTGTTTTAAGCCGCTCGATTTTGTTTGCCATTTTTACAATAAATACAAACTGTTATAGCTCTATATTGAAAATCACGTTAATATGAGTTAAATTGTGTTTTCAAACTATATAAATATCAAGAAACGCTTTTTGAAGGTTGATTGTTATTGCAGTTTATACTAGTAAAATAATGAGGTAATACTAATTTTTAACGAGAGTAACATTCATCATCAGAATGCTATATTTATCGTACAAAAAATGGCTAGAAAAGAGATTTTTCAACATCAATCTAATATATGCCGCTTAAAATGCATATTTTACATAATTGCTGATAACGACTACTAGTGTGTTCAGATGCTATTGAAAGTTTATTTGCAGAGTTTTCAACCATACGGATTCTAATGTTGCCGTAAAAATATGTATTTCTATTTATAAATTTTTAACAAATCCGCTATTCAATAAGATGTAATAATACAAAACAGTTTAATACAAAATATGCGCACCTGTTATGTATGGACGTACGGTAGAACTTTCGAAATCTAAAAATGAGCCATTATATTGTTTTATGCAGCCCGGTTTTGTTTGTCGCTTTTACTATAAATACTAATTTTTATAGCTCTATCTTAAAGAAACCCCCCTCCAAAAAAAAAAAAAAAAAAAGCTTTATATATGAGTTAAAGTGTGTTTGGTTACCGTATCAATATTGATAAACGCTTTTGGAAGGTTGAGTGATATTGCAGCTAAAATCATTAAAATATTGGCTAATAATTATTTGTGTAAGTAACAGTATGGAGTAACATTAATCATCAGAAAGTCTTATTTACCATTCCTAAAATGGCCAGAAAAGAGATTTTTCAACTTTAATCAAATATTATCGTCGCTACCATGTCAAACTATCGAATATGAAAAATGCATTTTTCAATACTTTTTTAAATGGGCCGATTGTCACCACTAAATTCACTAGTAAAAATACTAATAAAATTTCTGTAAAGAACAGGGTTGCCAATTTGGTCTTCCTTTTTTATTCAGATATGCCGAATTCATACCGGAAATTTTGAGATTTTTTTAAAACTTTAATTAATAGCGAAATATCTATCATTAAATAAAACAAAAATATCTATTTGAAATTTCTGGTGAGGATTCGTAATTTTTAAATGTAAAAGGAGACCAAACTGACAACACGGCTGAAGAATACTATTAAAATTTATTGGTGACAAACGACCTTTTTAAAAGTCATGAAAAATGCATTTTTTTCATATTCGATATTTTGACATGGTATCAACGGTATGGTCCCTTAAAATTGTCGATTTTATACAGGCATACCTACCAACATCACACTAAACTTCCTTACAATGTAGGTTAATTTAACCTATGGTAAACACGTTTCAAACCACAATATTTTTAAAGAAATGCAATAAAATAGGTTCAACTTAAGTAAAATGAAGTGAGAATCGTTCCCATTGAAAAGTCTGGAAACGGTCGAACAGGGGTGTAAAAATCTAGGCGCCAATGAGCTGATTCCCACCACTAAATTTTATTAGTATTCTTCGCCAAATTTTATTAGTATACTTCACTTAACTTTTACCAGTATTCTTATTAGGCGAAGAATACTAAAAATTTAGTGGTGGGAATCGGCCCATTGGCGCCTACATTTTTGCACCCCTGCGGTCGAATAACTCGAGAAATATACATCGGATTGAAAACAAAAAATGCGTGTTCAATATTTTAGAAAAATAATGACAATTGTGATATTCCTAAATATAGTTTTCTAAAATATTGAACACGTATTTTTCCGTTTTTCAATCGGATTTATTCGATATATTCGATTGTTTCCAGATTTTTCAATGGAAATGATTCTCACTGCATTTTCCTCGATTATAACGCCATCTACGATTTTGCGCAGAAAATGTTAAATACAAAAGTTACGTATTTTTTCCCGTATAATGCAAGTCTGCAATAAAAAAAATGGGGGGGGGGTTATTATTAAAGATTTCAAAGTTGCCCCCTTTCCCCCCAGGAGGCAGAGTTGGAGGGGTCAACTTTAATATATCTAAATAGATTTCTCAAAAATATTGAACATGCATTTTTCCGTTTTTCAATCTGGTGTATATTTCTTTTGTTATTCGACTGTTTATAGAATTTTCGGACACCCTGTATATTTGCTTTTAGTCGTCACGTGTCATTAAAAATTTAAATTCGGGTGTTTTCAATCATACGGATTCTAATGTTGGCGTAAAAACATGTACTTATTTTTGAGAATTTTTAATAATCGTGTTATTCATCAACTTTTATTAAGACAGAAATGTTAATGCAAAATATGCGGAGGTGTTATGCATTGTATTTTACAAAATATCATATAAAACTAAAAGTAGTGAAATACATAAATTATCAGTACATTATACAGTATATTATACAGCTTTTTATCGGCTTCCAAAGTGGTAGCAGTTATTCTTTGTGCCTAATCAAAGAAGACCACGTTTTTTCGAGACGCATCGTGCATTCCTCATATCTGATGTTTAACCCCTTCGTTCGAATACTTTGATACCACTTAATTTTAATCAAGATTTTTATGAAGAATTTTTAACAAGATTTTACCTTTCTATCCTAGTTGGAAAATAGCTGTAAAACGCCACTGTCTTATTTTCAAACAATGTTTTTCAAAATTTCTGGTGCGAATTCAACATTACAGAAAAATAATTACTTGCCTTGTGAAAGAGTTAAGAACTGCTTTGTTATACATGGTGTATCTAAACTCATGGTACAGATTTTAAGGGTGGGTAGAGCACACAGTAACAATCATTTATTGTATAGGAATGTATGGGACCAAGTGACGCATTAAGGTAAAAACAACAGGTTGCAATTAGGCCCCTTTTTAAATTTTCAAAATTTCTCATTCATACCAGAAAATTTTTATACTAACCTTTTCTTGACATTTTATAATTACTAAATAGTAAAATTCTTCTTTGAAAATTTTTGGTATGAAATCGAAATTTTTTTAATGGAAAATAGAAACAGAAATAGAATATTTTTGAAATAGAAATGGAGTTTTTGGTTGATTCCGCTGGCGGTAGAGGGCAGTAAGTGACTGGTCGCCGTTCAATATCATGCATTCAAGTAGAAGAAATCGCCATTTTTAATTGTGCTATCGTTCGTCCTGGAAGACTTTACATATGCCGAAAATGCCGATATGCATTTCATGTATAGTCGTGCAAATGGCAACGCCAGGGCTGCCCTACGCATGTATCAGGAGCAATTTCCTCGCAGAAGATTGCCTGATCATAGAATGTTTCAGCGCTTACACCGTCAGCGTTCTGAAACAGGTTCTTTCCACGTCACCAGACAGGAAACTGGCCGCGAAAGAGCTGTACGCAGTGCAAATCTGGAAGAAATTATTTTGAATTTTGTGAGTGAAAGGCCCGAATCAAGTACAAGAGCTGTTGCACAGAATATAGGTGTGAGTCATCTGACCGTTTGGAGAGTGTTAAATGAAAATCGATTTCATCCCTTCCGTTTTCAACGTGTACAAAATTTGAATCCGGAAGACTATCTTCTGCGGTTGAACTTTTGCCAGTGGGTTTTGCAGCAACATGTATTGCAGCCAGACTTTACTGCTCATATTCTATTTACAGGTGAGGCAGTAATTACACGCGAGGGTGTATTTAATGCGCACAATTTCCATCTTTGGGCAACCAATAATCCACATGCAACGCGGCCACATGCTTATCAACAACGATTTTCTGTGAATTTGTGGGCGGGTATTGTTAATAATTATTTGATTGGTCCATACCTACTGCCAAAAAGGCTGGATGGTCGCTGCTACCTTATTTTTTGCAACAGGTTTTACCAGAATTGCTGCAAGATGTTCCGATCGCCATTCGTAACTGGATGTGATTTCAACATGATGGAGCGCCCGCGTACTTCACTATTGATGTGCGCAGTTACCTGAATGCCACATTTGGGGCGCGATGGATTGGGCGTGGTGGACCAGTTCCTTGGTCACCGCGATATCCCGATTTATCGATCCTTGATTTCTTTTTATGGGGACATCTGAAGACTCTTGTTTATGAGATTCTAGTTGACTCAGACGAAAATCTAGTATCTCACATATCCGAAGCTGCTGCACGTGTGCGGGAAATGCCTGACATCTTTAGAAGTGTACGCCAATCGTTCCACCGACGCTGCGAAGCATGTATCACAGTTGGTGGGCGCAATTTTGAACACTTATTGTAATATTATTGTATGCGTTATTATTTACTTGTACATACGTAAAATTGTAAATAAACATTTTATCTTTTTTATTCCTGTATTTTGTTTGATAAGTTTGCCAGTTTTGCGCTTTTTTTAAATTTAAAAATTTCGATTAAATACCAAAAATTTTCAAAGAAGAATTTTATTGTTAAGTAATTATGAAATGTCAAGAAAAGGATAGCATAAAAATTTTCTGGTATGAATGAGAAATTTTGAAAATTAAAAAAAGGGGTCTAATTGCCCTCCTGGTGTTTTTACCTTAATGCGTCATTACCTTAATGCGTCATACCTTAAGTCCCATACATTCCTATACAATAAATGATTGTTACTGAGTGCTCTACCTACCCTTAAAGTTTGTACCATGAGTTTAGAAACACCCTGTATAAATTCTTTTTCCAGCTATGTCCAAATAACGTACGCTTCTCTTTAACACTAATTGGTTTATTTTGTAATAATTTAAATCCATATAACTTTGAATTTAAAATTTTCTAAAATCTGTATTTCTAGGACTTTTCGCATGGTGATTTTAAATACGCTAGATAAATATGTTGCCATTAGGTATTTTAAAATAGTGTTCATTTTCAATAGCAGATGATCCTTTATGTCCAAATACCGAAAATCTATTTCTTGTGTTCTCAGATGATATATGTTTACAAGGCCAGGAAGTTTATGAATAGACGGGTTTTGAATAGTCCATTGATTTCAATATTACTCTTTCCGAATTGTAGTTTGAGCCTTATATAATCGGAGTAAATTACTAAAAATTCTGGGGACAAAAAATCCAGGACCAGAGGAATCATGATTAATAAGATTAAAACTAATGTATTGTTTATAATTAATCTATATTATAGCAGCTTTTTGAGAACACTTTACCCAGCAACTGTGAATTGTTTTTTAACGCGGGTAACACAATGGCAGTATATTCTGAGCATATGTGAATTTCCACCAGTAAAAGAAATGGTATATTTCGCCTTTTTTTTATCGCAGATAAGTAACTCCTCATCTTTTTTATTGGTGGATTTTTGCATGTGCTGCAGGTTTTCATAATACGTCTCTGGGTAATTCTATTTTCGAATTGTAATCTTCATCTACTTATTAGTAGAATTGACAAAAGTTTTCTGTGATTGAAGTCTATGTTTATTCTTTGTAAATGCTAGTACTAAAATTAAAGGTGATAGAAACTCTACAGTACTTACTTTAAACAATCATCATTTTTCTTAATTGCATAAATTTGATGCGTAACATTAGATTAAAATTTGAACACCCGTGACATTTTTGACGATTAATCCTAGATTCTATAACGGAATAAAAATATATCTAATAACTAAATATATTTATCAACTAATATTCATGAGCAGTAACGTAAGTTAATATAAAATTATAAAGTTAATTTTTATTTCATTTAAAGGTTGACAAAACAAATTTAAAGGTGTAAAAGTTTAATTGCAAAAGTTTTTAATGTCGTGAAGCAAATTCGGTGAATTGAAGAGTTTGGTTTATCCAGTTTTGTTAAACGTTTAGTACAAATATCATATACTTATACAAACATTAGTCGTAAAGGAAATGGAGGAAATCTAAATGAAAAAGTTATCTACTAAAAGTGTAAAGCACATGAAAATTTATATAATATTAAAACAACATTAAGTTGCCTTCTTATACCTTTTTATCTTCATATAATTCAACTACTTGAGGCTGCATGAATAACCAGGGAGCTACAGAATGAAATAAAGTGTTTCACGCAATATTAACTATACACATGTTTAAAATAAAATAAATTTTGCTTAAAACCATAACTGCCAACTTTTACGCTTTTTTGATATCACTAAAAATTTATAGAAATTTTTGCCTTATTGAATCCCGTGATTTTGGAGATTTAATAAGGTAAAATTTACTATAAAATTTTAGTGGTAGGAAAAAAGCGTAAAAGTTGGCAGCTATGTTAAAACCCATTTGTTGAAATTCTACGTGTCACCGGAAAAACTTGCATTTATAATATTTGTAATATTCATTAACTAAATTTTTTTAGACAAGCCTATATTTATATCGATGAAGTAAATGTGTGGTTGGTTAAAATGTTACACAATGAATATATTTAGATATATCTGGCGGTGAGTTAAAGTTTCTCAGAAAAATATTGTTCTATACTGAATATTTAATGGTTTTGAATTTTACAAAATATTTTTAAGATGCAATTTACCTATATTAAAATGTATAAAGTGGCAAAACTACAAAGGTACATTTAAAATGTTTAAAAATTAAAAAAAGAACCTTTAAAAAAAATTTTATACACCGACACTTATATAAATACATTTCCTTTTTAATTTATATGATTAAGATAAATATTAAATGTTTTAAAAATGTATTTATTGATATTTACAGTTAGTAACCAGATATACAGATTATACAGTTAGTTACCAGAATATATTTTGTAGAAAATCGTTATCGCGAAATAATTTAATCGTTTCTTTGACAAAGTTATTCAAATACCATTCTTAAAACTCCATTTAAATTCAACTTCATTTGAATTACAGAAATGCTACTATTTGCGTGTTTCAGCGATATAATCGAAATCTGCAAGAAATTGGATTATGTTCAAATAACAAGTTGTGGAACTGTGGGGAATCACATGGTTATAGGAATTTAATAAAGCCGCCGATCATAACAATCGCAAAAGCTGATTTAGGTCAACTTGGATTTTATTTTATGACTGAAACATTTCTTATGCTTCAGCGATGCAATCAAAATTCAAATTGAAACTGCGCGAATTTCAATTATCATAAAACAGCAAGTTGTGAAATGGTAAAGTAATCATGGTGATGGGAATTCAATAAATTAGACGATCATAAAGATCGCAAAAGCTATTCACTTGTAATTAATTTTAACGTTAAATGCTAACTAAAAGTGTCTGAAGGAAATATTTTTTTTAATTTCTCAAGAGAAATGAGTAAATTAGAGAAAATTAAGTAAGGCAAATTGAATTTTTAAAGTAAATGTCGAAAACATGAACTTCAAGCACTGTAAGTAAAACTTGTGTATCAAAGCGTAAAATAAGGTGTTAGAATTGAAATTTCATACTTTCGAAATATGTTTTATAAGTTTAATCACTATTAATTTCTAGTTAAATGTACATTTATTGATTATTGCTATTTATTGATGCATTTAGCAGCAGAAATGTATTTGTAGATATATTTATCTATAAATAATTTATTCGTTACTTTGACCCAATTGTTCAAGCTGCCTTCTTAAAATTTTATTTCATTTCAAAGTTTTTAGAAACTCTATAAATCTATTTATATACTTCAGCGATAGTACAGCGATAGTGTATATACTTCAGCGATAGTGTATATACTTCAGCGATCAAAATTCAAATTGAAACTGTACGAAATTCAATAATGTTCAAAGAACAAGTTATGAAATTATGTAAGTATATGTAAGTAAAATGCTAAAAATATAAATCTTAATCGCTGGTGATCACTATTTAACACTAAATATACAAACACCTGGACTTGTCACCGGCACTAAACGAAAACATTTCAATTCAAACCAGAAAGTTCTTCAGGAAATAAATAAAATATAAATCACACATAAATAAGTTAAAAAGTTAAATAGTTTTAAAAATTAAATATTAGATCATCCAGAAAATTCTGCACTATACTTCTTTTGAGATAATGTTGAAATAATTGATTGTCAGCAGAATTTACAAACAAATTTATTTCAAAATAAGGAAAAGCTGTTTCTTCACGTACTTTATATAAGCACAGTTTTATTCCAAAATTTCTGTGCGAATGTGGTATTTATGGATTCAAAAAATATATAAAAAACCACAGAACCTTCTGGATGACCTAATAGTTTTAGTTAAATAGTTCAAGGAATGTTTAGTGTTATTAAAGTCGTTGATGACGATCGCGAAAACTTTATGAAGCCAACGTAGCTTTTATTTTAAGATTAAGTGCTAACTAAAAGGCCTCAAAAGAAATATTTGTATGAATTCTCTTATGAAGTGCGTAGGAGAAATTGAATTTCAGTAGTAAATTCTGAAGACATAAACCTCAAGTACTGTAGATAAATGTTCTGCATTAATAACTAAAATAAGGTGTGTTTATTCAAATTTCATACTTTCGATGTACTCAACCGTAAAATATGATGTTTATACCATACGGTTATATCACTATGTTGTACGAATATTTATATAAAAAATCATTTAGATTGTAATTTTGAATTATTTTATTTATTTCTATTTTTCTAAAAATGTTGCGAGAATTTGAAAGAAATAAGAAGAGTTTGAATTCATGAGACTGTCATAGCTGCACAATTTCCGTATTTTGTCAAGCGAAATAAACATAATTTGAACCAGGTTTTCAAGACGAATGTTTATTATTTCTATGTGGTTATAATTTTATTCCTTTTAGTTAATATCCTGTTGATAATTGGACGTCCTAAATCAACCCAACCCAACCTTTTAGTTGATAAAAATTCTGTTTTCAATTTATTTCAAAAATAAAAATAAAAATAAAAACGGAAGGTTGGCAGATATAAAACTGGTTTTTCAATTATATTCTAATTTATGTGATTTCATCGCACGCATTAAATATTAAAATAAATTAATATTTCTTGTAAAAATTACGTAAAGCCCTGAAAGTTTTAATATTTTTTTTCCTACCGATTAAGAAGGGAGTTTTTTGTGTATGAGAGAAAAAAAGGTTTTTCGATGTCTATTTGACGTCTAGGAATGAAACCGAAACTTTCATAAATAGGAGGTACAAATGTTACATGAGAGCTACTAAAATTTATAGAAGATTTAATTTTAAATATTTTAGTTTCAATTGGTTAGTAAGTATAGATCAAAAATTGTATGGACGTAAGCTGTGTACGATAGAATGTTCATTTAGCATTATGTAAAAATCATTTTAAAGGTTATGGACTCTAAATAGTTCCTAAACTGTAGATTTAAGAAAAGAACACAAAATAAAAAATGCTATTTGCTTAAACTTTCAAAATATATATGAAAACTGACTGTGTCTAACATTTTTTTGAGTCACTACTATAACTAAATATATGTTCCCTTATCAGGTATGTAAAAACATTGCATTTTCTTGCTGCCACAGCCGTGTAGTTCATAGACAGTCACGAATTCGGTGATTTTTACGTACATCATGTGTAAATTTCCAAATTGGAGCTTTAGACATGAATTGACCATTTAAAACGTCTTTTACACTTGCACTGCTTCATTTCATTGAGACATTTTGTCACTTCTTATGTATTCTAAATTGTGTGTGATTGTAAAATTCTGGCATATATAGACCAAGGAATACTTTTTAGAGGGTACATTTTTGGTTGAATCTGTTTTCTTCTCAAATCCGTTTGAATCCGTTTTCACTACTTTCTGACATATTCAAGAAGTCTTTTTAATCTTAAATTAATGAGATTAGCAAGTATTTAAACTCTATGAAATCGAATAGCTCTTCGGTTTTTCAATAAAAACAAAGGATTTTCCATAAATTGTTGTAAAAATTGGCTTTTTGATGAAATTTCTATACGCGACAGACCAAAAAGATCGTCATGAAATAACAATCACTTATAAGTCAGGATATAATACATTTATCGAAAAATGAAAAATGGCTTTCGATTTGAAATCACTTCAGTTGCTATGCCTGTCAAATTCTTGCTTATAAAAATGAGTCCGTAAATGTGTCCGAAAATTTCGCAGAGGAAAATAATTTGTTCAGAATAGTTTACTATATCGTATATTATTACTTTCTTCTATCTTTACAAGAAGAAAGTATTGGATTCATGAAAATTTTCGACTTCCGGTTTTCGACAGATTTATAAGTTTTAGAAGGTCCTGAACACGATTTGACTGTTTTTAGAAAATGTCTGTCCGTGACAAAAATTTTGTGGATCTCTATCTCAAGAACTAATGCTCGGAATTTAATAAAACTTTATATTCAGTTAGTCCCTAATATAAATGGGTGCTGAATAGTGTTTGATAAAAATCGCCCAGCAGGTGGAGCTGCTATGCAGCATTTTTCGCTATTTCCGAAATAGCTCTATCTCAAGAAATAATGCTCGGAATTTAATAAAATTTTATATTCGGTTAGTCTCTGATATAAATTGGTGCTGATTAGTTTTTGGTAAAAATCGCCCAGCAGGTGGCGCTGCTATGCAGCATTTTTCGCTATTTCCGCAATAGCTCTATCTCAAGAACTAATGTTAGGAATTTAATAAAACTTTAATTCAGTTAGTCTCTGATAGAAATTGGTGCTGATTAGTTTTTGGTAAAAATCGCCCAGCAGGTGGCGCTGCTATGAAGCATTTTGCAGGATTTACACGATTTTAGCGATAGTCATATCTCAAGAAATAATATACGGAATTTAATAAAACTTGAGTTTCAGTTAGATCTTGATATAAAATGGTGCTGATTCTTTTTAATGCATAAGAAACCTGTGTGTGATAGAAGAAAGTTTTGGGATTGACACATCCGACTATTTTTTCATGTCATCATCCCTTTTTATATGCACATGCAACACGTATAGCAATTACGGAGGTATTATTTGACAGGTTTTTTCAACAGGCTTTTGACATAATATATTCAAATCTCGTTAAAGCACGTTGTTTGCTAAAAAATTACGTTAATGAGCAATTAAGGAAAAACAACTTATCAGCAAATAATCTCAAAAACTGCAGTGCGAAAACCTCGCATGGATACACTAGTATTAACTTATTTAATTTAAAATAAATGTTGTTAGTTAAATTATTAATTACTTGTCAGTTAATAAATATTGTAGTTATTAATTAGTTTTAAAAGACAAAATTAATTCAACATATTGAGTGAGATTTGACACCAAGATATTTTCAAGAAGCCTACTACGGAGGTTATTTTTAGTGCAGACATTGTAAAAACGTACCACGAATATTTTTTATTTAGAAATGCGAGTATTGGTACCATGGACATTAAAAGATATAAAGAAATCTCATTTTTAAAAGTAATGTATAAAAAATTAATGCAATTGACTAATATAGTAAGCAGTACCAAAAAAGCACAATGATCGTAATCGTACAGTTTATCATTATTTTAAAATCGTTTTCCACATTTGAAGAAATGAAAAAATTGCGCATTATCAGCGACTGTAAAGCGTCTTTATAAGGGAACAAAGAAACCCTGCTGGTTTTTTTCTCTGATTAATATTGATTTACATTTTAGAAGGATGATAAAAATTGAATTTTCCACACGGTCAAAACAGGTTTTTTTTTAAAAAAATTAAGAAAGTAAATTTTGTCGCACAAAATAGAATCGTACGACTTTACAAAATTATTGTATAAGACTAATTAACTTAAATTGTTCTATCATCTTTCACACCACTGCAGATAATTTCTTTTCTTAACTACTTCGCGACGAGCGTCCTTCAGAGAATTTTTAATCTTTTGCCATACTGTTTTTTCAAAACAGAAATGTTCGTGTAATTGAATCGCAGAAATGCTATCATTAAATAAGGGAAAGCTTGCAATAAAAAATTACTGGTGGAATAATCGAGGATTCTGAGCATCTTATGCGTCACGTATACGTGTCGCTCGTCCCCAAGGGCTTAACTAGCAACTAGAGGTTGTTTTTGAATTGTCCTATCATGTTTTACCGTGCAATTTGCGCTGGTGCAAATCAATTCTTTTCTAATTAGGATGGTTTTAAAATGAAACCGGCTGGCCAATTAGCACATTAGTAACGGATAGTTTTCGTCTTTATAAATAGGAAGCCCCGTCCATGGCCATTATAATTATTTAACAAAAAGATTATTCGTTTTTATATTATAAATAAATGTATATGATAATGGTATTGTTTCTAATCGAAGTATGTATAAATATGGTACAATAGTTGTAAAATTATGAACTTTGTGTATGTTTTTTGAGAAATATTGAAGCATATAAAATGAAAAATATCTGCCTTTGTTGGAATTTTGCATGTCCAAAAAACGTGAATTCAAGTCTCCCGTTAACAAAGTGTTAGTTCAGAAACGGAATTAAAAACAAAGAAAAATAAATGTATTTGTGTTTACTGGATGCGTCACCTGAAAGCAGACTTCCACAACGATGCTGCTACGACCCATTCTGTTGATACTTACAGTATTAGCAGATTGAGTCTCTATCTGATAAGGTTTCGTACGTAGTCAGAGAGGATCTGGGCGGTGCTTTTTTTTAACCATTACCACGCTCCCATACATCGGAGCGCGGCGTTCATGAAAACTTGCTTATGAAGACCAAGAACAAATCACAGGAGAATAAGTGGAATAGCAGATGTAATAGACTCTAAAAGGAAACTGGTGTAAGTGTTATTTTATTTTCTTAGATTATCATTTATTATTATTTTTCTTTTTTTAAAGGAATTTAGACGGTAAACAAAAGTTGTACACAAAACCAGTTTAAAATGTAATATCGAATCAATTTATCAATAGATTAAGAAACGTTCTACATTTGCAAAGCCAATAAATTATTCGTTTTTCATAGGCAAAATATTTTTTTCCATTTTGTAATTCTTATATGTCCGAAAAAAGGTGCCAATTGGCCCAACATTGGTTTGCTATAATATTTGTACCTAATTTTATGCTATGTTGGAAAAATATGAAATTCGGGATAGAAAGGCTTTGAACGAAAGTTGCGAGACAGTGCATTAATTGAATCCTAAAAGTATGGTGAGTTGTCACTGTCTCGAAATAATGAATATTTAAAGTGAAAGGGCTCCAAACAGATTTTTAATTTTACTGCTGCAGTAGTTTTGTGATGGCAAAAATTAGGAAACAGTGAATTTTTTTTTCAACTATAAGCTATAATTAATGAGATTTATAAGCTCTAGTTTTAATTTCACTTAGTAAATTACATGTACATAAATGATTTCTGTTATCAAAGGAACAGAAATCTCTGAAATTCCACTTAATTGTTTTGGGGGGAATGACCAATGTACTGTAGTTATTGAAAACAAATCTTTTAGTATATATTTTTTAAAGTGTTGTAAAATGTTTGAAAATTGTTTCGCTTACCCTTCGTTTAATTTTCGCGTAAGTTAAAAGGCCAAAACTGACAAAATAGTTTAACCTTCAATTTTTTTACACCGTAAGAAAATTAAATCCTAATATTTCTATAAGAAGAGAAGTTTCTCTGGTAATGAAAGGAATAGTCCACGCGTGTTTTATTTATTATTTAATGCTACTCTCTTGGTTTAGTTCAAATACAAACGTCTGTAGGCGTAGCTACATTTATTAAAAATTAAGTTTTTTGTACTTGTTTTGCACCAGAAGATTAGTCAAATTTAAAAAAAAGGTTTATGTCCATGACGTGCCAATTAAAAGTAAATTTAGTAAATCGAAACTTAGTTAATTAAAATTACTTAAAAATTTATTATTATTAAAAAAGTATTGGTAACATACATACATAGGTGTCAACCTCTCATTAATATTCCGTAATATGCGGGTTAATTTAACCCGGGTTTAACACGTTTCGAACCAGAAATTTGTTTAAGAAATTAAATTAAATAAAGTCCACGTAGAAACATGAAATTGAATAAATGAAGATTCATCCAATAATTTTTCTGGTTTGAAGCGTTGTTAAACTGGGTCAAATTAACCCGCATATTACGGAATATTAATGAGAGGTTGGCACCTATGCATACATATAAGTATTACACTGTAATATTTATAGAACCAAATATATTTTTTAAATTAATAAACACAAATAATGCGATTTATGTTGCTACATCTTAGAATGAAAATTATTTAAGATCATGTTCATACTTATTTAATTCTAACAGAATGCAAACTCATCCGGTGTTATCTGACAAGTACTTTCTATTTGATATTTTAATCACTGTCATTTTTACTTATAATATCTAATAGTCTTTCTATTTCATTAGTTTCCAATTAGACCTCCGATCAAAGTTATCCAACCAAAGACAATAGTAATATTGTCCTTAGTTTGATAATTTTTTTCAGCCCATATTGAACTAGATTGTAATTTAATAAGCCGCAATTAAATTTCTCCAAATTCATACCACTTGAATTTAGACAACATCAGCTGATCTAAATTCGTGTATTTTGTCTAATATCACCGTATCTTGCTTTAAAACTTGAACAAACACCGTGTATAATAATTATTTTTTCGCTTGCCAAAGATGGCACGCGTGGCATAGGTTCGCAGTCCCTGCCCTATCATATATGCAAGTTAAGGTTTAGCTCAACATATGGAAATAACAACGTGTTGTAAACTGATGTAACTGCAAATACTTTTACATAAAATAGCTTTAGGATAGAAGAACATCCAGGTATATTTTGAAAAACAACATATGTATAAATATATTCTTTTCAATAATAAAAAAAAATGCCTGCAATATGTTTGAGTCTATTCATCATATCTTATTCTAAAAGAAACATTCAATGGGACGATTTTATTGGGACGATAAAAAATGTTTCTCACGAAAATTTAACATTAGAAACCTCAAAATCTGAACCCTTTTAACTCCGAGAAGATTTAAGAAAAAGTTCAATCAGTGTATAAAAAAGTCACCTGCCTTTTTTCGCAGATTGTTTATGATAAAATCACAATAAAGCTGACATTAGACGCGAAATAATGTATTCTTTCAGAAAATGAACACAAATTTCAAATACATGTTAAACAGGGTTCGTATGCATTTACCACAATTTTTTAATAATTTTTTTCTATTTAATATTTAAATAGCAGAAATTGCAGACAACTCATTTAATTTCAGGGTTTGTAACACCTGGTCTGAATTTATATTAGGCGAAAAATTATATTAAAAAATTGTGGTAAAAATGTACCAACTTATATATATATTTTAATGATACCACCTACTTTTGACAGTCTAATTGAATTTTTAGGATCAAACCATACGAAAAAGTATACAGTTTGTGTATTTTTGGTAAATCTTCATGGAGATTGAACAGGTCAAAATTTAAATGTGCTAATGTTTAAATTCACATGATGAACTCTATTTTATATCTTCATAAAAAAAAAAAAAAAAAAAAAAAAAAAAAAAAAAAAAAAACATCCGATTACAAATTTTTGTTTTCCGTGAGTTACATTGAATAGACCCAAACATATTCCATACATTTCTTAATTCAAAAGATAAATTTTAATTATGAAATATGTTATTAAATTCATCCTTATATATTGAAGCAACAAGCCAAAAATTTCAGCGCAAAATCGATCCTTCTGCGCATGTTTTAACTTTTTTTTGAAAGTTGAATAACGGAGGAAATAGAATTAGGAGGGGTGGGAAAAGAATAGCTCGCCTATTGGCTTACTGCTTGCAACCCTAGTGCTCCCTCTACGACTTCTACTTTTTCTACCCCTTCCCCGGGCGCCTTGATCGTGATCGATAAGCCTTCTTCTACGTGCTTTGTTTGACAGCGGGGGTAACAATGATAATCCCATTCGTTGCTGTTCAGAAGGAAAGAAGATTTAAAATTTTTATACTGGCAAATTTCAAAGCGCTATAAATTTTAAAAATATTTCGGATTTTTGGATCTGAAAAGTATGCATCCTTGCTTAAAGTAGGCTGGGATTTCAAAGTTTCAAAAAATGTTCTAATTGGGTCCATAATATTTTGATTTTAGTAAAATACCGATTTTTATATAGAAAAAAAAATAAAACGAACAGGATTTTTCTATTTTATTTCAAATTATCTCGGGTTGTATGGGTCTGATCACGACGCGGTTTGGCTCATTCGACTCGATATCGACAGAACTTAACGATTTTAGTTCCGAGATTCACCAGTGAAAAAATAAATCAACAATCCCAGTTTTTAAATATATGTTGATGCAGTTTCTGAAGGATTTTACATGAGATTTTCCTTCTAAATAAACCAACCACCGTAGCAGGCGAACTTCCGCTAGTATATTAAAAAAGTATGACTTATAATCTACTTCAAATTTTACATAAATGGGATGAGTATCATCAAAAACATACATGTTAGTTTAAAGTTCATTCTAATAATTAATTTTTGAGTTAGAGCACAATTTTACTTTTCAAAAGTTCAAAGGGAACGTGTTGTGCTTCTCTTCAATCACATACTTTTATCTATCTTGCTCTACGGTCTTCTCAGCTTGCTGGAGAAGCTCAACCCTCCTTTTCCGATTTGGTCTTTAGCGTAGCCACTTCCCACAACTACTTTAGAACCTTTCCTGTCTCCCTATTCATTTTGTCTTCAGTTCTCATAGTGTCCACATCAGTCAGATGTATATAACGCTGGGGAACGTCATTTCAAGACCAGGTAGTCCGCTACCGACATTCGTCTGATTATGTTCATTTGGCATGGTTGATTTTGGTCTTTTTTTTGCTATGCCTGTATCTGTCGCCTTCATCGAAATAAATTTTAGAAAGTTCAAATTAATTAAAAGACAATTGAGGAAATTAGCAAAGTACCAAAGAATAACAGACATAATTAAATTATATTTTTTGAGTATTTATAACTAATAAACTGTCTTACAATGATATAATAACTTTTGCAACAAACAAATTTCGTAAATTTTTAATTAGTTGATAAATATGATATATTTTCCGTAATTTTATGTTGTGTACTTATTTAAGTTACGATGCAAAATAAATAAAAAATAAAATTATATACATGCAGTGTTATTTTATGCGATAAATAAATTTTGATGCGATAAATAAACATAAACATTAAAAATGTATATGTATAATATAAATAGCTTATTATATGAGAAGGTTAGAATGACAGTGGGGTAAGTCAAGAAATTGAAAATTCTAAATAAATATATTTTCTCTGAATGTATATTAATTTCTGTTCAGTGTGACAGTAAAATAAGTCATAGTTCACTTAGACAGTCGCTAGAGGGTAAAACAAGTTGGACCACTTAATGCAACGGCAATACGACAAGTTTAATAAAAAAATTTCATTTCTCAAATTACTTAATATTGACTTACTCCACAGTCATTCTAATCTCCTCATATGTTAGTTACATTAAGGAATTATTTAATAAAATTTTCTTCTAAAATCATTCGTGGGAGGAGAAGTCGCCAATTTTCTACCTTGCCCCGGCTGAAGAAGTATAGTCTAGTTTTGTCACTACCAGCATGTTGTCCAAATATCCATCCTATAGAAATTATAAAGTATATTTAGAAAAACGTGGTATTTAAGGCACAGCAAAACTAACAAAAAAACTAAAAGACTCCATGAGAAAAGCTTGGCAGCCATCTGTCCAAGTGAATGTGAAGACATTAGTGTGTCAATGCTAAACAGAAGGAATGCTATCATCAATGCAAAGGGTAGAAATACAAGGTATTAAACATGTATTTTGACCAAATTTTCCAAACTTTTTTTCTCAGTTAGCACGTAATTCCATATTTTTTCTAGCAGCATTTAGAGAAATATAATTACAGTCGGGCCCGGTTAAGACGCGATCCCGCTTAATACGCGGATTTTACCGGTTCCTTGAACATCGCCCGTAAAACTAATGCAAAAATTGCTTAATACGCGAACGGTTATTACACGATCCCGCTTAATATGCGATAAAGTTTCGGTCTCTTGAGGCGAAAATCACGCTTAATATGCGAATTTCTTCTGTCTTCTACGGTTTTGACAGTTTATTAGGATTTTTGTTATTCAGATAACTACCACCATTTCCGAATAGAAAAAATCGACTGGACCACTTTTTAAAAAAATAGCGTAATTGGCCTTATTCTCGAATTATTTAATCGTTTATTAAACAAGACGAACATTTCTACTTCAAAAAAGTTATGGCAATCAAGCAATCTGAATTTTAAAAAAAGTATTAAGAGAAGAAAGTTTCGCGATGGCCCCGGTTGGATACAGCATTGTTTCCAGTAGACTACTTTAAAAAAAAAAAGCAGATTGCTTGATTGCCATCACTTTGAAATAGAAATGTTCGTCTTGTTTAATAAACCATTAAATAAAGCAAGAATAAGGCCAATTATGCTATTTTTTTTTAAGTGGTTGGAATCAAACAATCTGAATTAAAAAGTATACTGGAAACACTTCGATAAATAACTCTATACTCATAACTCTCTTTTCTTTCATAAGAAAGTTGTTTCATCCTCGCGACGGCCCCGATCCAACACGACTTTGTTTGAGCTGCAGCTCTTTATCACACGCACACATGGATGATATTTCTTTTCTTATTCTACCACCTTTCGAAAATTCAGAGCATGGCTTTCATGAAGAACAGTGAAAATTGAAGGATGATATTCAAACAATCGCAAAATGAATAAAATATTATATATAAGGCATTCAAAGAGAAAACTGGTGTCAGTGTTGTTTCATTTGGTTAGATTATTATAACAAGGTAGGTCTCTGTAAAGCATATACAACTCAGAATATTTTGAATGCTAATAGAACTATTCATGTATGTAATAAAGCTCAGTCAAATTTAGCTACAGAATCCCAATAAAAAATCTTGAAAAAAAAAAAAAAAAAAAACCTTGAGCAAAAATACGAGATTTGGCGAGAAATACCTTTTCCTCGCCAAATGCAAGCAATGTTAATGCATTTGAAAATTCCTGGTTAAATGAGTGTTTAAATGCTTAATACTTTATGGATTTTAACTTAAATGATTAAATAGTTTATTATTTTTTTCTATAGGCTTATATAATATAGATACAAATTCCGTAATGCTGAAGTTATTCAATTTTTAACGGTTTCTCACGGCTGGATAACTTTTAAGTGTATTTTAACACTAACTGCCCGATTAAGAATTCTGCCATTATACATTTCAGTATTGAATAATTTGTTGCTTCAATTGCAACAATACGTTTCTCTTGTTGTGTCTGACATCAACAATATCGAAGTCAAATTGACAGTGCTCAAAATCGGACATTAATTTTTAGTTTGAAGCATTTTTAGTATTTTTTTTCTAAGCCGTAGAATAAGATCGTCAAATTTTTTATATATGCATATAAATGCATATGGCAAAACCGTAGTTATAAAAATTTATTTATTTAAGTTAAACTTACTTAAAGTAATAAAACACAATGCAAACACATTGATAATTTGTTTGTTACTAAAATAGGTGCAATAATTAAAAACATAGTTTTAAAACATTAAAACCATTTATGATGTTAAATCCGATGTCAAAATACATGAGCTTTCTGCTAAACATTAGCCTTCCCCAGATGATAATAGCCAGTCGAAAAAACACAGTTCCGAAGAAGTGCGCTAGACAGGGGGAAAATGGGCGAAACCAACAAACTATTATATGGAGGCAGTGAATGAAGATGGGATGATACCACTAAAAGCTGGGGGGGGGGGGTGTCAGCAAAAAGCAAAAACCCTAGTGACCCCAAGTACATTATACCAAATACTTGGGAAGACAATACATCATTACGTGTATTATCACCTCTTTTCAAAATTTCTAGGGACTTTCTGATTATGCAAATATTATACTGTGAACCATGTGAAATTATTTTAGCCTTACCGAAAAATACATAAATTTCTTTAGATTGATTTAATCTGGATAAAGCGGTGGATAATTTACCTTTTTTTTATGTCAGCTGTATGCTCTTTAAACCTTTCCTTTAATTTGCGAGTTGTCATGCCTATATATGAATATGTTTTTAAGATGGTTTTAATGTTTTAAAACTGCGTTTTTAATTATTGCACCTATTTTAGTAACAAACAAGTTAACAATGTGCTTGGATTGTGTTTTATAAGTTTTTGAGAAGATGAATTTGACGTTCGTATTATATGGAATTTTCTATATATTTATAGTTACTTAAACTAGTTCAGTACGAAGAATAGAAAAAGTTTTTCCTAAACGGGTATTTATCATAAAAGCGTATTTTTTAATTGTTTTCCCAACCAGCAATAAATCGCCAAAAGCACGAAATTGTCGTAATTTTTTACAGATGTTATATCCAGGTTCTGCAACAATTTTTTTTTCATAAACATATATATGCACATAAGAAGAATATTCTGTAATGTTTTCAAAATTTTCTGAGTATGCGCTTATGGAAATCTTCCTTGTTAGGATTTTATTAAATTATTTTTGAAAAATTTAGACATTAAACTGAGAACTCGCTTAACATATCATATCAAATCAATTGACCAATAGATTAAGAAATATTTTCCTATGCAATGCCAATACATTGTTGAATTTGCATAGGCAGAATATTTATCCCATTTTGAATGTCTAATATGCCCCATTGCTGGGATAATATTTTATGTCAGTATTTAGCTAAGGACCGAATATATAGCCACTATTGGCCCAACATTGGTTTGATATTATGTTAATACATAATTTAATGTGCTGGTTGAAAATATGAAAATCGGGATAGCAAGGATTTGAACGAAAATATTTTCCAAAATGTTACACGAAAACACATAAATTTTCTGTTAAAAGAACGATATTTTGTTTTCTAAATAACATAGGATGGAAAAGGAAGGGGTTCCAAACACAATTTTAATTTTGTAACGTTTGAGCAGCAACAGCATAATGGAACAATAGAACTATGTAGTGAGCTTTATAGATCACTTAGTTGTGAAGCAATTTAATATCCAGTATAAAGATAATCGACTTGCAACGCAAATGGGAGCCTTAAGAAACTATACAATTGTAGTAAAGAACTACATAAAACCACACACAAAAAAATTAAAATAGAAGTATAATGCAGTATATCCAAAAATAAAGAAAGACAAATTCCAATTGATCCACATGACAGACGAAAACCTACCGAGCGACGAACCCATAACCATCTCGTAAAAAAGCTCCTTTCAGAGACCATACATTAGTTTAAGAAATACATTACTAAAAACACAGTAGGGAAACATTAGGAGAGTGGAAAAACTCAACACACAAAAAGTTAAAAAGCACAAATAAAGGGGTGAAGAAAAAAATGTGAAGTTCCAGACCGCACAGTCTGGTAACTCAACAAGGATGGCATTAGTCAACATTCGGGAGGTTAATTTCATTGGAAAGGGCGTCGAATTCATTGATAATAACAATAATTTTTTCCATGATAAATAATTCTTAAGCATTTTAGTCTGTGTAGCAATATTTTTTATACATTTAAAAATGTTAGAATTTTGGAGAATTTCTTTTAAATCCTTAAAAATTTGGAATTTTTCCTGGATTACATTAGTATAACTAGATGGTATTTGATGAGATTTAGAAGTAGCCTTTTGAATAATTTTAGTATTATCATTAGTAGATGAGGAACGAGAGTTCTCCACAGGAGAAGTTTAGCCTTCAGGGGTAGAATCAGTTGCAGGTTCAGCATTGGTTTTTTTGTAGTATAATTAAATTCTTTAAGAATATCAGCCAGCATTTGGGTTTGTTTAATAGTATTGTTGTTTTCTTTAGTAGAATTAAGGTTGTTCTTGCCTCTAACACTATAGGGATATTTAGGACAACCGCCGTAGTTAGCCGTGGGACCAGTTTGACCGTGATTGACACATTTATACGCAATTCTGCCTCTATGTGGACACTCTGGAGTTAAATGTTTTTCGGCACATTTTAAGCATTTCGGTGTAAAATTGCAGACTTCGGAAGCATGGCCAAAGCCCTGGCAACCAAAGCCATTAAATAATAAGCCCAGTCAGATAGTGTTAAATTTATCAGCGGGTACACTAGCGCCACTTCATCTGCTGCGGAAGGAAGGCGAAACTGAACTGCGTCGCAAAGAAACGATACGATTTATTTATATCGATATTTTATACGATTTTTATCGTTTGTATCGATGTTTTGTTTTTGCAATTCCTTTAAAAGCTTGCTAATTATTGGGATCTTTTACATTAAAGCTAAAACTATAATGAAAAAAGAAATGGGGAAATTTACTGGATTAATATTCTATATAAATATAGTGGTGGCGAAGAAGTTGATTTAGTTATTAAAAGTTAAATAAAAAGTGACGGAAATTTACATCCTATGCAATTAACCCTTTCCGGCACAGACAAATTCTGTTCGTAAAATGTGAAATTACTGACTGACACCGGAATTTACAAACGACTTTTTTAGAAAATATGAACTCCTTATTTTAAGCTTTAATTTTAGAAGCAAAATTTTATTAAAATATTCTTGGTGTCGAATGCAAGCATCCCATCCGCTATATGGCGCTATTTTCAACTTGCGAAAAGTTTCCCATTTATCTGACTGGGCTTATTCAAGACTCCCTTATCATAGATCAGACTTGACAATCCGGAGAAAGTCTATGGGAGAAAATGTCCGCGGTAATTGCCAACTTATTCATTGATTTTCTCCGGAAAGTATCGCCGCCTGGCGGATACTACCGCACAGTTGCCATGTTTCGGGCTTTTTGAACAGCAGTATATTTTTAGAGAAAATGTTGTTCTTTTAAATCCTAGAATTTTCCGATCAAACAAAACAAAATTCTCTCTACTAAAAAACTGGTATCCAAAAAGATAATAGAAAAATCTATAGAAAAATCTAGCTGGTCTGCTACCGCATAGCTGCCAACTTTTACGCTTTTTTCTTACCACTAAAATTTAATAGAATTTTTTTCGTCATGTAATCACACGATATTGTCAATTTAATAAGATAAAATTTACTATAAAATTTTAGTGGTAGGAAAACCACTAGTTCATAAGCAAATGCATAGAACAAATGGAGCTGTGAAAAATTTTTGTGTTATTTCGTATCGTAAATACTATTACTGACGATTGATGGCGCTAGTAGCAGGACAAGTATAGCGGTCAAAGGCAACTTGCTGATTGAGAGGTCTGATACTATGATAAGGAGGTCTTGGGCTTATTATTTAATGGCTTTGCTGGCAACGATAGCACTGTTTAACTTTTTGTTTATGATTAAATGATACAATTTTCCGGTTCGAATTGATTTTCCCAACCGGCACGAACTTTCCGGACAACCCAATATTTGAGTTTTCAGGTTTGCAATTTTTGAACATGGCAGCGCCCTGATTACATTGAAACCATACTCTTTCAGACTATCAAAGATATTTTATTATCAGTATAACAGGAAAGACCCCTAATACATATTTTTTAAGTCCTTGGTCGTTCAAGGAAGGGTGCTATACTTCCTAGTTTTTTCATTTAAGAAACGTTGAATTTCCTTAAATCCTTCGTCTATTTTGCAGAAAACCATGAGGCGTTCGCGTTTGAGAGTAATTACTGGTTTGGTTTTGTTAATCTCACTAATACATTTTGAAAGGTCAGTCCAATTTTACCGTACTTCAATATAAAATGGATTAATACGCGGTCTAGAGTTAACAGAATTTGGTCCGGAGTGTTAAGAGAGGAACTTTGGTCATCAAGATTAACGTTACTACCAAGATTTTGAAATTTATTTTTTAGGGGAATTGCGAAGTGTTCCACGGCATATTTACGTTTATGACCATTATTCACCTTGGTGAAGTTAAGTTTCTCATATAAATTTTCTTTAGTAAGTAAAGTATGCGGGGTTAATAAGATTATAAGGCTCCCCAAGAAATTGAAAAAACTCTTGGCAAGAATTTCTTACCCCCGTCTAATCAGCTTATGATTGATGGTAACCATCTTTGTTGCATAATTTCCAACCTCCCGATATTTTGAATACCAGTAAAATCATACAAAAATTTTCGCTTTATTAAATAGCAGAAATTGCACGATTACACAAAACAAATATGTTTTCATAAAAATACTGCAGACCTGCCAAGTCTCCGGCTTTTTGGATACCAGTAATTTAGTACAGAAAATGTTGTTTTATTTAATCGGAGCATTTTGCGATATAAAAGAACAATATTTTCTCTAAAATATTACTGGTGTGCAAAAAGCCGGAGACTTGGCAACTCTGAATACTGGTATGAAAAAAATCGGGAGGTTGATAACTATGTAAGATAGATGTAATGTATTCATGACAAAAAGAGAAGAATCCAGTCAGTATATTCTTAATTTTCCCATCAGAAAATGCAGAGGATAAAAGTTGAGCTTTAAAGTTCGAAGCAACAGCCGTTCACAATGTTCGTAAGTACAGGGTGATTATAAAAAAAACTATCCCGAAATATGAGCCCATAACTGTCATATCGTTCACAGAAACTGAATGAAATTCTGGTCTAAAGTATTTTGAGCTATGCGCTCAAGAATCACGTGAAAAACAACAGTTAAATTCTAATAATTACTGTTACAATGACAAAATTTCGAAAATTTCAAGTGGCAACACCTACTTTTTTATTGGAATGTGATCTTCGTAGTGAAAAACAATAAAAAGCGTTGGAACGGTACCTGTAGCACGAAAATCGCCTGCGCTAGACAGACTAAGAAGAAAAGTGTAAACAACCAATAAAAGACAGAGAAGCAACAGAAAGTAAAACATTTTATTGTTCAGTGCTATCCACCATCTGCCGCATGTAAAGTGTCGTCGTGTGTAAAATGGAAAATGTATGAAACACAATAAAATGTTTTGTTTTCTATTGCTTCTCAGTCCTTATTGGTTGTTTTCATTATTCTTCTTAGTCTGTCTAGCGCTGGCGATTTTCGTGCTACAGGTATCGTTCCAACGCTTTTTATGGTTTTTCACTATGAAGATCACATTCCAATAAAAAAAGTAGGTGTTGCCATTTGAAATTTTCGAAATTGTTTACTGTAACTGTAACTGTTAGAATTTAACTGTTGTCTTTCATATGATTCTTGAGCGCATACCTCAAAATACTTTAAACCAAAGTTTCATTCAGTTTCTGTGAACGGTATGATAATTAGGGGCTCATATATCGGGATAGCTTTTTTATAATCACCCTGTATATTACTAGTTTGATCTATGCTCGTATAAGACATTTTCAGAAAACGAATAGAATTCAACGAAACATCGAATAAAAAAAGCACTGAGCAGCGCAACACACGTCTTGACAGATTACTGGACTAGGAAATGTTCAATCAGCGATTCAATAGCATATTTTGTGGGCAATGATCCATGTATTAAATTTATTGAAAAGCTAATTATTCGGATTTTTTTAACAACAAACAAAGTTCTAGTTAAACAAATTACCGATAGAAGGCGCTGGCATGTATAATATGAAGCAGGTGTATGCAAATAAAGTTTAAAGTAAAAGTAGTTATTTCTGTGCTGCGTCTTAGAAGCTTCAGCATCCCAGCACATGAAACAGGCTCTTTTCTCGTCTTCAGTCATTTTGCCGTGCGGAATTTTCGTAATGCTCCAGTTGCTGATTCCCTTTTCTTGGAAAAGAGTTTAACCCTTTATATCCTGATTTAATTTTCCAGCTACTTTTTAATTGTATTTTTGCATCATTGGATAAGTTTTGGTGCAGAATAAACTTAGGAAAGAGGAAAATAATTTTTATAGTGTTTTAGTGGTTAATTATGCAACTGTAACCACCACAAATTTTTTACCCTATGATATAAAATAAAATAGTAAATTTCAAATAGTAAACTTCAAATAAAATATAGGAAATGTTCACCTGTAGAGTATAGAAAACAATAGAAAATAATAGTACTAAATAACCGGTAATAAACCACTAAAATTACTCAAATGAAGAGCAACATGCATGTCAATTCTATTGCAAAATGGATTTCGAATGTAGCGTGGCAAATGTAAAATCCCTACAATGCAAAGAAAGAGGGTATGTGCTTGAATTTGCCATCTCCTGCCTGCTGTCAGAAATACACTCTTTGTGTCATTGTGAATACAGTTAGGAAAAACGGTCATATTACGAATATACAGATGTTTTATTAAAGTTGTACTTATAAGTAATGTCAGGATAAAATGGGTTAACCAACAGCGCCCATCTTGTAACGGTAGCATACTGCTGTCACCGAATGAAGAATCGGTGAGCATTTAGGGGTTCTATTGACAGCCTGATTTGCATAAATCTGCTTCATATTGTGCATGCAGCGTCATCTATCGGTAATTTTTGAGTCTTTTTTGTTTGTTTGTTTAAAAAAAAAATCTCATCTCCCTCTTATCGCATTCCTGCAAACGGCCATTTTTAGCATCATTTGCTTTTTTTAATGAATTTTTAAAGTTTTAACGAACTAATGTCTCACATGGTATCACGCCTGCTTGTTAAAATACTGTAAAATTAGGGTTTTTTCATTTATATATTTGTTTACTTTTTTTAACCGATCCTGCAATTATAATACCACAACATAGTTTTAAAATTTTGAGTATTTTCCAAATGAAATAAAATTTAGAAAATTTAATTAATATAATGCGTCTTTTTTCATAATGTGGTACTTATTTGATTTCATTTATATACTAATTAATTTTTCAGCAAAGCTGAAATTACACAGTAAATTAATGAAATATAAAGGATGTGATTTATGACTTTACTAAACAGCGTACAACCATTAGAGTGAAAAAATGTCCACCCCGGTCTGGATCACTCTAATGGTTGTACGCTGTTTAGTAAAATGATAATTCACATCCTTTGTATTTCATTAATTTACAGCGTATTTTCAGCTCTGCTGAAAAATTAATTAGTATATAAATATTCACCGATACTGGGTTTAATTTGTCTCATGCATGCCAACGGTGTTGTGCTCATGGTTGACTTTCCATCTTGTGCTGTGTGGTTGTAGCCTTGCCATATAAGATTGAGAGAATGCTAGACTGGACGTCGTCTGGATAGCTTAATTGGTAAAGCACTTGGTGCGCTATACCAAGGGATCCGGGATCGAACCCCGGTCTGGACAATTTTTTCTCTCTAATGGTTGTTCGATGTTTAGTAAAGTGATAATTCACATCCTTTGTATTTTATTTGATTTATTAGGTAAAATTTCTCGTTTAAAATATGCTTATTTTTATTTATTTTAAATGTTAAAAGGTGTAAACTAACAACATAATAAACAGTAAAATAACTTTTATTATATGTGAATTGCTGTATATTATGTTGTTAGTTTACACGTTTTAGCATTTAAAAGAAATATATTATATCAAGGTGTTATAATTTATTATATTTTTATGTTTATTTGGTTAAAAAAAGAATGATGGCAGCCATGCTACTAGTATGCGTGTTACACGGTATTCTATGTTAAACCGATATTGTGCAACATATTTCTAAAAAGTAATTCTTCTTTGATTATAATCAAAATTTGTATCAAACAAATTTACCTTCCACATGCTATTCAACTACCTTACAACCTATTTCCTAGCATTAGGCCAGGACAAAAAGAATTACCGTGTATTTGCTGATAAAACACTAAGATACCGAAAAGTGTAATTATTTCTCTTATTTTATTTCTATATTCGTACAGTTTTATCCCGCAGTTTACATGTTGTTTCAAATGGTTTAGTGAAAGTGTGCGTGTTTTTATGTCACAGATTTTAAGTACACTTTAAAAAAAATGCAGTAAAATTACGGGCAGAGGCCGGCAGCAGAGATTCCAGTCATACTCCGTAAAAAAAAAAATCATGCCCATCATTTTGTGCAGCCCGTAATTTTACGGGGCAAAGTAATATAGCATTATAATACACAGGATATAATGCACTTTAAAACACAATAACACTTTGTTTACTGTTCCGTAGCGCATAGCACGTTAGACAATCATTACAGAATCGCTGTTTTGGCTGGTTAAAATTTTCGAAACACGTGTAAAATGAAGGCTTACACCCTAGCAGAGGACAATGTATGGGGTCGTACCGTATTTTTGCTAACATTTGGGCTAGAACTGTAAGAATATGTGGATTGCTCTTATTTTTCTAAGTATCTAAGGGATAAGGCCGCTTATTTAGTGGATCAGACCGTTTTTCATCAAATAAGGCTGTTGCCCGTGAAAATTGAAGGGCAAACGCTCATAAATTTACAGTTTTTTCTGAGAGTGTATAATCGAGATGCACTAATACCGTAAAAGCACTATACCATATGAAGCCGGTTATCGCTCAAAATATTCGGTACAAACAAGACATGCACCAGGAACAAAGTCTGAATTCATTGGATGGGAGAGGTGTTTCAAAGACCGTCGAAAGTGTTTGGGCCGAATTTTAGGGTTGTATTTTTGGCTTCAATACAAAGCACTACATTTCCTCTCTATTTTTCTCTGAACTCTGTATGTGTGTGCTTTTTTTTATAGCTGAAGGAAATAAGCGCACCCTTCTTTTTATATGTATATTTTAATTAGTTCGTGATATATCATAAATACAGTGTACATTGGCAAGTTCATTTCAAGTAGCAGTACTGAGTAAAAAAAAATCAACATAAACTTTAAAAATTGATATAAAAAAGAACAAACATTGAGATGGAAGTGCGGCTTGCACTAAAAGCATTGACAGGCTGTACAATTTGTCTTCTATAAAAAGAATAGATTGTAATTCTAAAAGTCACCGAATGAGGACGGTAACGCGAATGAATCCTACACAGTATGCAGAAGAGAATGATTATAAAAGAACTGACTACTCGGTAGATTTCTTAATGTAGTTCACCACCAACGGCTGATTGGTAATGCTCTCAAAGCTGGTAGACGTGAGGCTCTGGGTTTAAACCCATGTCTCTCTCATTGATTTAACCATTCGGAGTTTTCTGTGTTTTTTATCGAATCTTGCTTAATTTACGTAAATACGGGTTAGGTTCCCTTAGAAGGCCTCCTACAGAGGGCACTCTACTCGTCATATACCGTTCTTGCATATAATCAGCCGTAACAAAAAAAAATAACAATAACACACTCACACTCTTAGTGTAGGTCAAGTAACTGTTCAAATGCTACCTAAGAATTTCGTAAATGGAGACGGTGCAATGACTGCTTTGCGAAACACGGAAACATCTCAAGAACGGAAATGATCTCCTGAACTGTAGATGGCGATGAAAGTTGGAGTATAAACAGGTGAATAACAGTTCCAGTGGCATGAATTCGGCATACCTTATGACTCTGTTTGTGAATCACATACTTCTTTGAGAATGTTACTGTTTGCCAGCAAAACAGTTATTGGAAATTTTCATTTCAACAACTAATGGCAAGAGCCATTTAATGACAACTGCATCAGATTTGAGTAAATTCAAATCGCAGAAAAATGTCGTGTGGAAAGGACCAATTGCATTAATGGTCCTTCGAGAAATGATCAAGTAATTTGAAGGAAAGGCTATTTCTTTGATTGTCAAAGTGACCTAGTGACAAAGATGGATTTTTCTTTGGTAACATTCGCACAGAAAGTTGTTCTACACTCCAATTGATGATTAAATCAAATAAGGGATCTACTGCGTAGTCAGGTTCCAATAAATGTCTTCAACTGCATATTTACGGAAGATGAATTCGCGTTAGTGCCCTCTATCGGTGACATTTTGCACTATAATCTTATGTTCTTTTGCTGCTAAAAAAATCTCTTATCATGGCAATGCTTTTAGTGCAAAAAAAACTTCCGTAATTCGTTATTTTCATGATATTTTAAAGTTCATACGGACATTCTGCCTACCTCGTGTATGCGTAATCCAAGCATCTTTTTTTTTTTTTTTTTTTTTTACATGAAATAATCATTTCTATTATTCGGTTCAATTATTCCTAATTAGGATTCAAAGAATTTCTAAAATTTTTACGTTTTCCTACCAATATTTTAAAACGATAATCTTCTTTGATATTTTTAAATGATTATCGTTACTTTCACAGAAACAATTAATATTTTTACAATTAATAATTATTTACAATACAAATTTACAAATTTCTACAATTTCTTACAATTAATATTTTTACTGAATTTTTTTATAATATATTTGTAATGTAAATTAAATGTATCGTACCCGAAAAGTGCCTTTCTTTAACAGGAGACTTTCCTTCGTGATCGATCTACCCAATTAGAAATTGTCTGTGTACGCCAATTCCATTGCTACTGTATTTTGATGTCAAAATCCACTCCTGCTAAATTTTTCTATACACCAGGACTATTCGATTCATCACCATCGATTGTAGGTGAACGATGGCAAGATGCCATCTAGGAACCACGGAGGAATATATATTCCTCCGTGGTAGGAACTACAGAAACATCTGCATTGGTTCATTGGTTTGATTTTACAAATGTTCAGAGAAACTTCAATGGTGGTTATTAATTTAAAATAGTCGTAGCAAAGGTTAAAAAATTTAGTAATGCAGCGAGCCTCGCATAATTAAAACTACAGAAATGAAATATTTTAACCGTTTATTTTGTAAAAAATAGAGTATTATTTGAATTACATTAAATATGATTTTATGTAATATTTTTCTCTAAGCTATACACACTGTTAAAAACTTTTCTGTGAAATTACAGAAAATGTACTGGTAATCTGTTATCTTAAGTTTTATGTAAAACTACAGAGATTAGAAGAACAGAGATTCTGTTAAATAACAGAGAAGTTATTTGGTAAATTTACAGAGTCTACTGTAAATTGTTTTGTAAAAAAAAAAAAAAAAAAAAAAAAAAAAAAAAAAAAATCTATATTATTATTTATAAAAACGGATAGAAGACGCCGACGATACGCCAGCTGTGGAAACGCTTTAGAAATTTTCGAATGAAATATAATTGGTGAAACGCAACACTTAATTTTCAAACGAATCGCTTCGACCGTAGTCAGGGTTTGAACCCGGGTCACCTGGATGGAAGATACACAGGAATGGAAGTGGTGGAAGATACACCAGTATACGATGAGGACAGTTTCTCTAGCATGCCATCTATTGTACTTCTTCGCTTTTCAACGATTGCGTTTAATGCGATGATTATTCATAAGTATAATGGCTTAAGAGATCTTTTATTTTTCTAGTCTTTAGATAGGTTTAACTAATATTTCATGCTGCCATCTTTCGGATTAATATACGTTTAACTTAAGAGATGTTTTCTTTTCATGGATAGTGAAAATACTTTGGCGAATTACTCTTTCTAAAAATTGTACTTAAAAAATACATTGTTTTTTGATAATTTTTTTCAACTGGTGTAATATATCATTTTAGACATTATATAATCCTTTTAAAACCTAGAATAACATGTATTGCAAATATGTGTAATGTTATATATACATATTTTTTTCGAATTTATAACATGTAAGAAATAATTTTGTGAGGGATTTATTTATATATTTATTTTTTGTTTATGAAAGTATTTTAATGTAATTAGTTTTTTAAACACTATTAATAATGTTTTCTAAATAGTAACACGATATATATATATATATATATTTCATTATGCGCAAATATTGTTTGAAAATAATATTTTTTGGAAAGGAATTCTTTTAGTAATAAATAAAAGAAAAACAAATTTGAAAGATTATTTTTAAAAATTCACTTTTAATGTTTCAAATATATATATATATATATATATATATATATATTTAGAAGATTAAACTTCATTTTTTGTGTGTATGTGTGTGTAATATTTATGTATTTAGAAAGACAATATATTTTTTAAAACGCATATGGCATTAAAATTCTACTACTCCTAACAATAATAACATTTGATAAATTTTTATAAATATTAGCACAAATTACAAAACAGACTAAAATAATATTTGAAAAATTATCTTACCTAAATTGTAAATCCAGATTGAAATAAAAATTTATTCTTTAAATTACCTCACTCTCTTGCCATCTTTTGATCAAAGTGATAGTCCACAAAATCCCGCAAACTCTGCAAAGACAAATTTTCCCTTTTTAAAATATTCTAAATTTAATAAAATAAATTTTTAAACCAAATTTTCTTCTTTAATATTTTTAATAAAATTGTAAACGAATTTTAAAAGTGTGTGTTTTGAATTTCAGGTTATAACAAAAATGAAAATATCTTTAAATAAAGACATAGAAATCCCTACAGAGAATTTGATATAAGGAACGGGAAATGTCTGTAAAATGATGACTGAGAAAATTGATCGAATGCATTTAACCGAGAACTAGTATAAATTCACAAAAGTCTGTGTTTTATTTCTGTGTTTTTACACAAAATGTTTAACAGTGCTCTCTAATAAATCACTCAAGAAGCTATTAAACCCCTTCAGGGGCAAAGCACTCTTGTAGCTAAAATAGTAAAATGATTGATTGACACCAGGATTCACGAACGAATTTATTTTAAAATAAGTAAAAGCTTTTCCTCATGTAACTTATAAATTCAAAATTTGATTATAAAATTCTGGTGTCATTGTGGCATTTTGGGATTAAAATTAAGTGGTATATATATAATATACCGCTGCCCTTCAAGGGGTTAAATTTTTTTTACTGTTAATAAAATTTTATGATGACAAACTTACTTCGATATGTTTCCAGGTACATAAACATTAATCAAATTGAAATAAATGTATGAAAAAGAGTAACTACAGCCAATTATTTTTATTTAGTGTTATGAGCTATTGAACCAAGTGATGGATTTATTAAATTATAATTACATAGAATTTGTTTTCTTATCAAGCAAAAGGAAATTTGACTTTAAAATTTCACTGTAATCTCTTTTGGCTGAGTTCCATCTGATATATTTATTGGAAATGTTATTTTTTAAAAGTGGTTTCAGAATTGCTGTTCAAAGTTTGATATAGTAAATTATACTTTACCATATTCATAATGTCAAATTCGTTTTCGTTATTACAACTATTATTATCAGTGGCTCTGAAATAAAAAACGAAGTGAAAAATGAATATAATGCAAACAACGATTTAAAGTTTTACAGATTTCTTTCATGTATGTATATGCAATATGTATACGTAAGAAATATATTTACAGATATATGAGGGGGTTAGAATGACAGTGGAGTAAGTCAAAAATTTGAAAAATCTAGATAACCATATTTTCACTTAATCTCTCATAATTTCTGTACAGTGCGACAGTCAAATAAGTTATATCTCACTTACGGAGTCGATAGACGGCAAAACAAGTTCACCCACTTATTGCAACGGCAATACGAAAAGTTTCACAAACCCTTTATTTCTCAAATTACTAAATATTGACTTACTCCACTCTCATTTTAACACCCTCATATACTAACTGCCAATTTTTACACTTTGTTATTACCACTAAAATTTAATAGCAATTTTTGACTTTTATCACAGATTTCGTGGATTAAATAACTGAAAATGTACTTTTAAATTTCAGTATTAACAAAAAAAAAAGCTTAAAAGTTGGCAGCTATGTTAGAGACTAAAATATATAATTTAAAAAACGAGGGTGGTTCAGAAATTAAGATAACAAGCGCTCTGAAAGAAAAACTTCATACACGAATTCAAAGAGATACACAACATAGAAATGCACTGGTGCATATTTCTCCACATAGTCGCCATGGTTGCAAGGCATTTGCTACATCTGGACACCAAAGTATCTAAACCGGCACAGAAGAAATCGGCGTCAAAGTTTTGGAGCCACATCAAGACAGCTTGCTGAACTTTGTCAGCGGTTCTGAAATGCCGACATCCCCGATGCTTTTTCAACAGTCCGAAAAGATAGAAATCATTTGGTGCGAGATCCAAACTGTATGGTGGATGTCCAATACCTCCCATAGGAAACGATGTACCAAATCACGCGTTACTAAAGCCGTATGCGGCATCATTTGAATGCTGTTTTCGTCTCAGCTGTATAAACAGGAAAATTAAATCCCATAGGGAATTTGTGCTTCCTTCAGAGAGTTTGTTACCTTACTTCTTGAACCACCCTCGTAAATAAGAAGAATGACCATAGCTTAAATTTTCAAAACCACAGAATAAAACTATTTGCGCCATAGTTACTGATTTAGATTTTCATACTCACGTTGTAATTCATTTTTTTTTTCTTAAGGTTAGATGTACATATTTATTTTTACACGAACTTTGAAAATATCAAAAATCCTCTTTATTGTTTTATGCCGCTCGATTTTGTTTTCCTTTTTTACTTTAAATACAGGTTTTCATACCTCTATCATGAAAAACATGCTACACATGAGTTAAAGTGTGTTTGCAGACTGTATCAATATGGAAAAACGGTTTTCAACATTGATGATATTGCAGTTAAAAGTATTAAAAGAATGATATAATAATAGTCTGTTAACGAAAGTAATATTAGTCATCATAAAGCTATATTTATCATACAGAAAATGGCCAGTAAAGAAATCTAGGTGATCTGACCCGACCTTTCCCGGGTTACAGAACATAGGTAAAAATCATCTATGTACATATGTTTTTTTTTTTAAATTGAAAACTGTAATAGGTCTTTTACATTTTATATATATTTTAGATTGGTCAAAAATGTCTCGAAAAAACATTTTTATATGAAGAGATCGATAGTGTATTCATATAAAGTTTTGAAATTTATTAAATGCGATATTTTTGTAATAGCCGCATGTGAGGAGTTAAGAGACGAAAAAATCGCCAAAAATTTCGCTATTTACAGCGGCCTTTTTGATTCTGATAGTTTCAGTGGTTTAAGCGCATAGTTCGATTACATCTGTTAAATTTGTGTTTTAATTACATTATTTTACCATTTTATTTATTTAATGACGAACTTTTAATTTCGTTATGGAATATTAGCCAGAAACATGAAACTATTACACTTTCTATTTAAGTTTTAATAAATAAATCAAGTTCTTCGCAACCACTATATTTATATAGAAATATTAATCATGTATAAATAACATAAATATGCTTTTAAATAAAGTTAAAAATCTGTCTTAAAGTTTCTGGTGTCGAATTCTTAATATAAGTATAAAAAAACACAATTCTAAAAGAAAATTCATGCACTGTAGGGTTAATAATAATGCAATTTTTGAAATAGGGGTCATCTACGTAGTAAAAATTGCTATCATTTTTCATTGAGAAATACTATATTTACTGAACTATTTATATTGTTTCAAGAGCAAATGGGTTAACCTTTCATAATCGAGCTACACGCGATATAGAAATGTTTTTTTTTTAAATCATGGTTGAAATTCATTTTAAGAATCATAAAAAATCAGTAAATTGAGATGCTATTTTCTAACAAACTGCATTTCAAAAAAGCATTTTCTTTCCTTTTCAACCGCATAAGAATTGAAATTACGCAATTTTCAGAAGTTAAAAATTTTGCAGTAAATGCGAAATCCATTGGTTAGGTGATTCAACAGTTTTTGCTTTATAATATAGATAGATGTATGTGATTTATAGAATAGATATGATTAGAATATTACAGATATGATTTAGGACTACTTTCTATTGTACATGGCCTCTTATTAGGATAATATAGATTGAGAGATTTGTGACTATATTTATATTATGTGAGATTTAAAAAAAGTATGTAAGCTATGCCTTTTTCTGGGCTTATTTATTTGAAACAAATCAAATATAGTGTCAAAATTGGGTGTTATTGTTTGAAAAATCAAAGTTGTTAAAATTTTTTATACAGCTGCGTACGCTTTAACCACAAATTTTTAACAGAATTTTTGGCTTATTTAAATACAGAAAAGTATTACAAATCCTGCAATAAAACGAGGTGTCTACAATTTCTGCTATTTAAATATTAAATAGAAGAATTGTATTAAAAATTGTGGCAAAATCGTACGAATCCTGTTACACGTACGTCCCCCATTTCCAAATGACATCCACTTTCGGAAAGAAGACAACATTTCTTGTCGAATGGCTCCACTTGCAACTCTCTGCAATAATTTGGTGACAAAGAGTATGAGAGTTGAAGTTTTTTCCTGGACCGACTAGTTTTTTCATTACTAATTTTATTTTTTTTTAATTTATGGATAAACTCCTAACACATTTTCTTTTTTAACTCCATGAAGATTTTAGAAAAGCTCTAAAAACAATGCCTTTTTTCGTGCTACCTTGAACAAGGGAGTTCATATATGTTGTCAAAACTGGGTATTTCTCAATGAAAAATGATAGCTATTTTTACGACGTAGATGACCCCTATTTCAAAAATTGCATTATTATTAACCCTACAGTGCATGAATTTTTCTTTTAGAATTGTGTTTTGTTATACTTATATTAAGAATTCGACACCAGAAACTTTAAGACAGATTTTTAACTTTATTTAGAAGCATATTTATGTTATTTATACATCATTAATATTTCTATATAAATATAGTGGTTGCGAAGAACTTGATTTATTTATTAAAACTTAAATAGAAAGTGTTGCCAATTGGCTACACTATGCGCTGTAGGGTTAAAAATGTAGCCATTATTTATGGTCGAATAGTACATGTTGCATCTCTCTATGGCAATTTGCGAATGAAATAATTTAAGGTGGTATGTGTTTTTTTTTTCTTTTCTTTTTTACCAGGACTCTACGATTTACAGATTCAAAATTGAAAATAAAAGTATATTTCTTTGAGTTCTATCCACAGCCTCATTTTTCATCGCAAAGAATTTTCTGTTCCTACGCTAACACCAAACTGCGATCTTTATGGAAATAAAAATCAAATATATTCAGTAGAACAAATGGAAATATCAATTCAGCTATGTTTTGTTGAAAGCAGATTTTTATTTTAGGTTAAGGTAACACGGAAAGTAGTAAAATTGATGATATACGATCTAGACGTCAAAGGAATAAAATATAAAAAATAATGCGATTTTATTTAAATTTACAAAATAATGTTATAAATTGAATATCAGCAACGCCAGAGTGTATTTCTGACATTATCGCATTCCAAAGGATTGTCTTTAAAATATTTTATCTCTGAAGCGCCGACATTTTATGAATTGAGAATTACTTATTTCATTCTTATAAATAATGCTATCATCAATAAAAATTTGAAGACTATTTTTTTTTTCATCTGTCATATGAAACACGATTTTGGTGCGACACTAACAGAAAACTTCGATTTCGATGGATATAAGAATAAAATATATTCAGTAGTACAAATGAAAATTCGACTGTACTTTGTTGAAAGCAATCAGTGATGGAACAGTGGCGCAACAGAGAGCCAATTGGCACCACTAAATTTAAATAGTATTCATCGTCATATTCAAGAACAGAATTTCTGAGATTTTTTGTCAAAGATTACTATTAAAATTTAGTGGTGACAATCGCTCAAATGGTGCGCCAGTGTTCCATCACTGCTCAGGCTTCGACTTTAGATTAAAGTTACATGAAACATATAGGATTCATCATATGCTATCTATAAAGGGTCAGTCAAAAAAAAAAACAAAAAAAACTGGGTGAACTTTACGAGGTGGTGGCGCACAACAAAGCAAACATTTTCAGCAAAAATCATTTCATTGACTGTTCCACGCGACACTGGTCTTTGACAAACACTGTAGGCGACAAAATTGCACGAATAATAAAACGTTGTTTGTTTATCGAGCAACTGTTTTGAAGCCATAAGCTAAAATTGTGTCGCCCGAAAGTAACTGTAACTTTGACACCTCGTGTAATAGGACCATTAGACAACGTCGAAGTATCGCGAGTCCAAAAGACACAAGTATTTTATAAAGTTACTAGCCGACCCTGTGCAGAGTATCTGCACTCTAGTGCCTACTCTTTTAAATACTATATGCATATTAGAATACACGAATTTCAGCATTATATGTATAAATATCCATAAAAACTTCTCCACTTAGGACTGGAAACTTTGAAATAAAAAATATATACACATCATAATATATGGACACCATTTAGAAATATGAAAACAAAGGTATTTTTCCAGCATCATGCATATAAAAAACATTTGCATGCACACAATAGTTGCTGGATACTCTTTAAAATTAAAAAAGTGTATACATATTATACTGAAAATATCTACACCATTCACAATTAAGAAAATGTTTTTATCTTTTTTTTTAAATTTTCTGCATCGAAAACGTCTTTATATACACAATTGTAAATTTCAGAGCTCGGTATATTATTATTAATTTTAATAGACAAATTGTTTGTCACTGTTTGTATGGCTCGTCCTTTAAGCTTTTAGGGTGTCACCGTTGAAAAATCAATGTTACTGAAAAGTTGCTGCACTGGATCTTGTATATCTGGATAGAAAATTGGGGGAAACTCAATAGTTTTCCCAATTTGACATTCGCCAACCTGTAACAGCGAACTTGCTAACACTCTATCTGTTTAAAAGGCATGCATATTTGCTGTGAGTTACATAATGTAAAATATTCTCTTCTTTATGCAACTTGAAACTGTTAGTGATCTTGAACCTCTAAAAATGACAGGTAGGACTGACTCGACGGAAATCTCCACCCAATAAGATTATTTTATTCATTTATTATTATTATTTATTTGTTATTACTCAATCTATATTATAAATAACAAATACGTGCATTCGTAACATTGACGTCATAACGATGCGGACAACAATGAGGTTAAACTGCATAAGGTACAACAATGGAGTCAATGTTTTAATTAATAACAAAATGGCGCGTTTCTTGGTTTGATTTAGCACTTTATTTTCTTTCCTTTTTAGAAAGTAGCTAGTTTTTTAAAATAAATAAGAAAAATTGCCGGCCAATTTTCACAAAAATTGTATTTTCGGATGCAAAAAATTTTTCTACATATGTGTGGTGACACTTTTAAATCGATACCTCAAATACTTTTCTTAATATTCGCAAATTAGTGAAAACAAACCTCTCGTTGCCATCGGCAAATGATAAATAATCGCGATTTCTGTGCCACGTACGATAGCCTAATATACAGGGTGTCCATAATTAAACGACCCTACTTTAAAGTTGTCTAAAGACGAAACTATTGGTCAGAAAGTTGTGAAATTTTGTGAAGGACATAATGAAGGAATGGGAATTTGTTTAAGCGAAAAAAAAATTAGTTCAAAATTTCGCCGCCAGAAGGCGTTTTTTAATAAATGTATACTAAATGTGTAAACATTTAGTATACATTTACGATAGGTTACAAATTTTCTTGCAACAAAATATGTTCCACCTGACGGCCATCATTTTCAGCTACTATGTTGAATCGTAAGATAGCGTGTTCCACAGCATGTTCGCAGTGTGTTCTGGGAAATGCTAAAAACATGTCGTAAAAAAAAGGTTTGTTCAACATGTTTGTTGCAAGAAAATTTGTAACCTATCGTAAATGTATACTAAATGTGTAATTTATTAAAAAAACGCCTTCTGGCGCCGAAATTTTGAACTAATTTTTTTTTTCGCTTAAACAAATTCCCATTCCTTTATTATGTCCTTCACAAAATTTCACAACTTTCTGACCAATAGTTTCGTCTTTAGACAACTTTAAAGTAGGGTCGTTTAATTATGGACACCCTGTATATATAGATAGAAAACACTTGGCATTTCCAAGAAGTCTGGTACCGCTATTAATTATAAGAAAATTTCTATAATTTTTAAAACAAAGAATTCATGACCGCGTCGTTAAATCACAGAATTTGCAATACTTTTCTGCAGTTAAATAAGGTGACAAAGACTGTTAAAATTTTTTGGTAGAACTGTGCGAACCCTGGATATTTTCAAGAATTATGGTACAATAATTGGTCGATAGTTGCGTATTTTAATTTGTTGTTGTTATGGTTAATTTTTGAAACTTTGTTAGTATAACGCTATATGTGTAGAAAATTTTGTAAAAAAAAAATTGGTTTAACAAAATTTTGATCACTAGGAATGTTTTCGTTCAAGCCGTATTACAAATATTTGCTTTTACATTAAACTTAAAATGTGTCAAAACATCTACTCATATTGTAATATCTTGATTCGAGTGCGATCCTAAGCCTCATCATTTATTCTAAACAAAGTTTTGCGTTCCGCAACTGATATCAAACTTCAATTTTTATGAAAGAAAATATCAAATACATTCAGTATAGTAAATGGAAATATCAATTTGATTATGTAGTGTTGAAAGTTGCCTTTCATTCAAGGTTAAAGTGATACGGAACATGTAGGATTCTTGATATATGATCTATACTTTAGAGCAGTGTTTACCATATTTGTTTATGCCAGTCATGGAACTATGAATAAATAGGAACTGGCACAGCCTCAAAATAGTAAAGTTTCAATTGTAACGAGTTTCGCAGAACCTGATTACTGCCAGGGCAATCTTCCACTAATAAATTTTAATCGAAATTTAATCCTTATTTAAATGCCTTATTGATGCAAAATTTAGGTCTTAATGAAAGTAAAAATAAGTATTCGTTAATGAGCACAATAAGGGTGTGAATATCACTTGCTACTAAGCGTACAACCAACACAGTGAACAATGTCCAGGTCGGGAATCGAACCCAGACCCTTGGTATAACGCACCAATGTTCTACCATTTGAGGAGGACATCTAGTCAGGAATTTCTTAATCCTATATTTTGGCACAGCTGCTACTTTGCATCACGATATAGGAGAGAGACATGCCAGACTGGATGTCGTACTGGTAGCTCAACGTAAAACATTGGTGCGTTATACGAAAGATTCAAGTTCGATTCCCGGTCTGGACATTTTTCACTCTGTTGGTTGTACGCGGCGTAGCAAGTGATATTCACACCCTTATTGTATTCATTAATTTCAAGCGTAATTTCAGCTCTGCTGAAAAAATAATTATAATATATATTCGTTTATACAGGTTGAGATTTGTCCGACGTTAGTCAGTCCCAGCTGTTCCACCATATTGCAGCAAACAATCCTCCCGTCAATGTCAGTGAATTTGATTACCGCAGGGACTAACTCCCACCACGGTAAATTTGAATGAGAACTTTCGCCTGATTTAAACGCCTTATTCATGCAGAATGTCTGTCAAAAATAAGATAAAAATTTCTATTCGTTTTTACTGGTGGAAGTTTTCCACTGCGTTTTTCGATGATTAATATGACCGTAAAATGTGAGTTAGTTTGATCCAGTTTAAATACGTTTCAAACCAGAAAAATTTTTTTAGATCATTATTTATATAATTTAAAATTTTGATTGTGGAAAGTGTCTCCTGTTTGCCACGCAAGTCGATTACCTATGTACTGGAAGTAAAGTTGGTACGTAGCTAGGTATTACAATCTGCTAACTACAGCGTGGAACAATGTAGTTAGTAGGATAGAATACCTAGTTGCGTACCAATTGAACTTCCAGGTTACAGGTAATTGACTTGCGAGGCAAATAAGAGCCGTGAGCAATGTAAAAAGTTAAAAATATTAAAAAATATAATAATAAAATAGGAGTTTAACAATAAAAAGGTAAAAAAGTATGTAAAATAAAAAAAATATTCCATTAAATCCAAGAAGATGACAGACGAAACCAACCGAGAGTCGAACCCATCTCAAAAAAGAAAAAAAAAAGGCTCTTTACAGAGATCCTATATTAAGTTTAAAAGTTACAAAATATTAAACTTTATTAATAAAAAGCATATAGACCAGATTAAAGAGAGGTTTTTATTTATTTTTGTATTTATTTATTGTATTATTATTATTATTTTTAATGCAAAGACAAAAGACAAGAAATGACCAATTTAATTGGAGAGAGATAATTCAATCGTCATCATCAATTAATAAGGCATATTTAGGGTGTTTGATTGTGGTAAGAGTTTTATAATTAATTTCTTTTAAAAATATCTCGTTTGAAACGTGTTTAATCTGGGTAAAATTACATCACATTTTACGGAAAAGACGTAGAATATTGGCAGGTATGACAGTGCTTTTGTTTTATGAAATTAAATTTACTTCCATATTTTTTTTTTCGTTATACTACAGTGGTATTATCAATAAGTGCTTGAACATTATACTTTTCTTCTATTTTTTTGTATAAAAAATAGTGAGTTCAATAAACACATTAGAGGGAGGAACGTACAAAGATACCGGGAAACGCATTTACGAATGACTTAGCTACCAACTATTCTATTTCTTGACAAAATATTTCCAAATAATAATTTTCTCCTTATTTAGTCGCATAATTCTGAGCTTAAAAACGGAGAATATTACGCAACTAATAAAGAGTTACTATTTGGAAATAATGGTAACAAAACATTGCAATTTTTGGCAGCTATGGAATTATATGATTCTAACTGCAAGGTATAGATATCTAAACTCAAGTCCATTCTTGACATTAAAGATTTATGAGAAACATAATATTCTATTCCGACATTCACACAAAATTTCGATTTTTATGGTATTCAAAGTATAATGTGTTCACTAGAATAACAAATTGCATGAATACGACATGCAGTGCTGAAAGCTGGTTTTGATTTTAGGTAAAGGCAACACGGAACGTTAGAATTTCTTATATAGGGTCGATACGACAAATAAGTAAAACCTTTTTTTTTAACACGTTTTTGTTAAAATTTTGTAAATAATTTAATGTGTTAGAAGTTAACAACGATATAGTTTTCCTTATTCTCACTATAAATATTTCAAGCTGAAAATAAAATATATTCTTCGAGCAAAATATTTTTGGAAGTTTGTATGTGGGTAAGCTTATAGAAGATAAAAAGATTTATTGTCGATAAGAAAATTGAATCTTCAGACTTCAAAGGATGTTTGTGTATTTAAATGTGAAAAAACTTGAAAGTATTCTTTTTAAAATTGTGATTCTTTTTCATGTTGCTACATTCTAAAATAGATGTTACCCACAGTGAAATTAGTCTTACATGTTGGAATAAACAGAAGCCAGCAATACTCTTAAATTCTTTCATTTTACATTTTGTTGTCAAGAAAAAAAAAATAAAGAAAGAAATAAAGAAATACAAATTTTTCGATGCAGGTAAATTCAAATATATTCTTTTTAACAAAATAAAACAAATGGCTGTATAATGTTAAAAGCGATCTGATTTCCGGTTACATAATAAGCAAAACTTTTGGTTATTCCCTTTGATGAAGCACACACGCATACGCCCACGCCAAAAATAATACAGTATTTTACAATAAGTACAGAAAGTAATTACAATAAGTTTTATAACATGTTTTTATTTTTATTTTAGAAATCTATCTTATCGAGAGAACTTTCTTATCTTATACAGGGTGCTCCAAAAATTGACCGACAAATTAAGAGGGGAGATAGAAGGCATCAAGAGGATGAAAACTTACCATAGAACATGGTTTCGCAAACCCCGTTTAGTGGGAGAAAATTGCAAAAATATTTATGAAAGGTGTGCGTCGAGTGGAACAAAACGGGCCAATAATAAATAGAAAAAACATTTATTTGACGTAAAGTATGATTAAAATGCAATACAGTTCAACGTCAGAAAAGAGACGACGAGACATGTTTATAGGAATATGTTTTAACACGTCCGGAAATCCTTCGTCCATCGGTGTCGACCTTCGTGGCCGCAACCAGGGCCTGATTACCGACGGGGCACACTTCCACCAGTAAAATTTAATAAAAATTTTCTTCTTATCAAAACTCCCTATACATGCAAAATTACTGCCATGAATAAGAAAAAAAAATCTGTTATTTTTTACTGGTGGAAGTGTGCCCCGTTGATAATCAGGCCCTGGCCGCAACGAACAATTTCTATAAAAATGTACCATCGTCTCCTTTCTGACGTTGAGCTGCAATGCATTGTAATCATGCTTGACGTCATATAAATCTTTTTTCTACGTATTATTGGCTCTTTTTGTTGAATGCGACGTCACACCCTTCATAACTATTTTTACGATTTTCTCCCACTAAACGTGGTTTGCGACCCAATGTTATATAGTAAGTTTTAATTCTGTTGATGCTTTTTATCATCCCTCTTAATTTGTCGGTCGAATTGTGGAACACCCTGTATATTGAAAGGTAACAATGTCATTTTTTTACTCATTTTACTTTTACTTCTTAATACAAAAAAAAAAAAAATCATGGCAGTAAAATTCAAATAAGTTTAGAAAATAAAAATACTACGCAGCGTTAAAATATGGTTCTCAGTTCAGGTTACAGTGACAGGATTATTGATGTGTGAAAAAATACAACAGAAGTATAAAGTACTTTATAACGTGATATAGCTTAATTTAGAAAATAATCACATATTTATGTATTGTAAGCCAACAATGCAATTATCCCCTTTGCTTTCACTTTACGTTGTTCAAACAAAATACACAACATCAAATAAAATATCAGAACATTAAAATTGAAATAGACAAGATTAGGGATGTTTGACCTACTTTTTTTCTAAAATGTTCGCATTTGTATTTTACATATTGTAGTATAAAAGTTTGTCACATAATCATAACTTATTATGTTTTCTATCTTATTTCACCGTTAAAAAAAATAAGCATTAAATGATTTTTGAAAACAATATTTTTCCTAACTGTGAAGTTGGGTCAAACCTTCTCACTTCAGAAATATTTGACATACTAAGTCAAAAAAGTATACTTCCACCAGTAATTTCATTTAGTGGAATGTATCATGTTTCTTAATAGTTTACTTCTTTACATAAAACTAGTTTTTACTACAGCCAAACTTAAATTTCTTTAATGACTCCTTTATGTCTCTGCAAATCGTTTACACGTCGCCAGGATGTAAATTTTTTTTATATACCACTAACCAGGCCCCTACCTCAGGGGTTCAAAAATCTAGGCGCCAATGGGCTGATTTCCACCACTAAATTTTATTAGTATTCTTCGTCAAATTTTAATAGTATTCTTTGCCTAAATTTTATCAGTATTCTTATTAGGCGAAGAATACTAAAAATTTAGTGGTGGGAATCGGCCCATTGGCGCCTAGATTTTTGCAGCCCTGCCCTACCTGTCCGGCATGAGTGCCTAGCTTAGTTGCCCAGAAACTAGGAAGTCCAAAAATAGACTTACATTGGTCCATTATTTTTCCTTTCCAAGTAAAATCATTGGTACCAAACGCATTCAATTGATCATGCCAAAGGGTAAACCTAATCATTTTCAATATATTAATATCTCACATTCAGATAGCTGCCAACTTCTACGCATTTTTAATCATATAAACATGCTTTGAACAAATCAAATTACTTTATAAGATGTGTGTGGCATATATTTAATTAAATGTAGTGTATAATTTATTTTATTTATTAAAATAAAAATTCTGTCTCAAATATATATAACTTAAAAAAAAAAAAGCAGTTATTGGCAGCCATATATTCATATTTTTACCTATAAATGAATATTTTCATACAGGAAAAGCTAAAGCTACCTTTTTTAACTACTAATGTTGATTGGATGTGATAGCTTAACCCCTTGAAGGGCGGTGCGATATAATATATTCCACTAAATTTTAATTCCCAAATGCCACAATGACATCGGAATTTTTGAATAAAATTTTACTTTTATAATATACGTGAATAAAATTTTTTACTTATTTGAAAATAAATTTGTTGTTAAATCCCGGTGTGACTCAATGATTTCAACATATTAGAAGCATAAGTATTTTGCCCCTGACAGGGTTAAGAGATCTTTAGAAGAAATTGACGCATTATTTTTAGCAGAATATGCGATATATGTATATTACACAGAAAAAAAAAATAATATTTATGTAGCAATATTATGAATAATTTTGTTTTGAGTTGTGAAACGATTTTGCTTGAATTTATACTTGAATTTATTTAGATATTTTTGCATTCATTTTCAATTGAAATATTTTAATTATAGTTCATTAAAAACATATATGTATAAAGATTATGCTATTAATTACTGAAAAAACTATTTATTATTCTTTTTTAGAAATTTAAATCCTTTATTAAACCATTTTCAATTACAAAAGATGAAAAAGAGATTACACAAGATATACACAAGATATCCGGGTCAAATATCCGTCAAATGCAGTGATCAAAATTCGTGCAATTCACATTTAAATACATGTGTGAAAACACATGGATATACCAAATTCAAATTAAATATATTATCTTTTAGATCATTAACTAAAATCCACTTTAAAACAAAAATATCTCGAATACATTTATTATAACTAGCAGAGGATATGACGATTAAAAAACAAAAAACACTTTTGTTGGGAGAAATTGCACAATTTGACTTTATTTCTTTCTAATTTTCACTACAAATGTTTGAAAATCACCATTGACAAGTAGAAAATACTTATAATATGCTTCTATCCTGTGCTTATCAGCAAAAAAATATTTTTTATATAAAATAAAGGCTGTGGGTGAAACATTCTCAGTTCCCCCCTCTAAAAACTTAGCCCAAAAAGTAAGCATGCAGAGCATTTGCACTAATGTTTCCTCCAGAAAAAAAGATTTACAATCTAATTACGTTTAAAATACCGTGTATTACGGGGCTTAACGTGCTCTGGTGCATAACACACACCTACGATTTGAGACTCTAGTTCTCTACTTTTAGGTATGTTCGCAATCTTACGCGCAGCCCCGTTTTTGCGAAGAAACATTCGTGAGATTTGAAGCGTAATACAAACGGGACTTAAATAGTCCCGAAAAGGGCGCTAATCGCAGCTGTCGGTAAAAGAAAATTGTCCCTTTAACTATTGCTAAGGTGCCATTAAAATCATTATTTATTGTAAAAGCGTTTGAAAATGTTAGATATTCAAATTCGGGTAATTTTTACCTAGTCATATAAACACAGAACACCCATATCACAAAAGAAGTCTGAAATTGTGAAAACAAAATCATTATGAACAAATAAAAAATACATTTAACCGCTTCAGGAGCAAAGTACTCTTGTAGCTAAAATAGTAAAATGATTGATTGACACCAGGATTCACGAACGAATTTATTTTAAAATAAGTAAAAGCTTTTCCTCATGTACCTTATAAATTCAAAATTTGATTATAAAATTTTGGTGCCATTGTGGCATGTTGGGATTAAAATTAAGTGGTATATATAATATACCGGTACCCTTCAAGAGGATAATTCAATGGGCTTTCAGGGAATTTCCTGAAGGGAGAAGTTATATCTTTTTTCCACCAGATGGCGTATTCGAACGCTTGAATCGGCAATAAAGAGCATTAAAATGTATAAGAATTAGTACAAACCTAAATAAAATAAGCGAATCGAGGACATACGCTACAGACAAGTTTATCTGCATAACTCCCCTAAAAACGTCTGGAATCCTGCTATCGTTCACAGGGCCTGATTACCGGCGGGGCAAACTTCCACCAGTAAAATTAAATAGAAATATTCGGCTTATTTAAACGCCATATTCATAAAGACTTTCCGTTAACAATAAGGCAACCATTTCTATTCAATTTTACTGGTGGAAGTTTGCCCCAACGGTAATCAGGAACTGATCGTTCATTCAAATAAACCACGTCTTCTTCCCGGGTTTATTAATAAAGAAATCTCATTTCGTATCCTTAATTTTTAAGCTTCCATTTTTATACCTGGCGTACACCGTGCACTTGTAAATCATCACTTGATCAATTGAAAAGTAAATCTTCAATCTATCATTACCGTAATTTCGCGGTATACGCCGCACCTCAGACAATTCGATTTCCTACCAGAATTTATTTTAAGTAAAATGTGACTGGCTTCTGCTTTGCACTTATTTGACTTCTTAGTTTCAATAAAATTTCCAGTTTGAAAAAGACTTAACTAAGCCGCGGCGCAGACACACGAAATTACGGTAAATTGATCACTTTTCTTGTTTAAACGTGCACTTTATTCGTCGAAATACTTTCGTCGGTAATAATTTATTTCAATAACCGCGAGTTTTAATGTTTTTAACAAGAATCATAAGAGAAATACAATATTTTTTATATATCGTCGCTACCATGTCAAACTATCGAATATGGAAAAATGCATTTTTCATAACTTCTAAAAATGGGCCGATTGTCACCACTAAATTTTATTAGAATTCTTCGTCTAATAAAAATACTAATAAAATTCGTGTGAAGAACAGGGTTACCAGTTTGGCCTCACTGTTTATTCAGAGATGCTGAATTCATACCGGAAAATTTGAGAGAAAAATGTTTACTTTAAGTAATCGCGAAATATGCTGTTTTTTTATAAAGCAAAAATTTCTATTTGAAATTTCTGGCATGGATTTGAAATTTCTGAGTGGAAAAGGAGGACAAACTGGGAACCCTGTTGATGTTGCAACCATGAAACTCTATTAAAATTTAGTGGTGACAATTGGCTCATTTTTAAAAGTAATAAAAAATGCATTTTTTCACATTCGATAGTTTAACATGGTAGCGACGATACGAGAGACATGAGTAACTTAAAACGACATGAAAATCATATAACAAAAGTAACTATGCAATCAACGGAAATAGAAGAAGTTTGTAAAAATTTAAAACCAGTAATTCCTATGATAGCCACTGTATTTTACCATTACTTTTGCTGTTAACGTCTTTGCGTTTATTATGTTTGGAGAAACAGAAGGTGATAACTTGGTGGTAGCCATACCATAGGTGGAAGATGGTAACATTAATTTGAATCTTTTTGGTGGCTTTCTACTTTGTTGTTAATTTTTTAAAAATTATTTTAGGGATTTGCGATCGAGCCTTGCTTTACTTACATATTTTATTATAATTAAATCCATCATGTCATACGTAATATCTTTTACCTTGTAGAATCGTAAGAAATTTATAGATTTATTTAAAACTCAACTTGTAAAAATTACAGCAAAAGTTTCAATTAAACTACATAATCAATTATAAAAAATAATGTTTAGCCTTTTTTACAGCTCATATTCTTTGAACTTTTAAAGTGCATTAAAAAGGTATTACAGATTTTGTAATAATTAATTTTGTCACGTCTTACGTAATTATTTTACCTCAGGGAATCTCATAAGAAAATTACAGAATTATTTAAAACTCAATTTGTAAAAATTATAGCAAAACTTTCAATTAAATTAAAAAATAAATTATAAAAAACAACGTTTAGCCTTTTCACATCTCATAGTCTTTGAACTGTCAAAGTGTATTAAAAAAGTAGTACAGATTTTTTAATAATTAAATCCATCATGTCTTACGTAATATCTTTACCTCGTAGAATCATAAGAAAATTACAGAATTACGTATTTAAAACTCAACTTGTAAAAATTATAGCAAAACTTCCAATTAAACTGAAAAATAAATTATAAAAAAAAAAACAATGTTTAGCATTTTTTTACAGATCATATTCTTTGAGCGTTTAAAATGCATGTTTACTTTTATGATGAATTTTTTTTTTGTTATATAAGAAAATTAATGAAAAAATTTTAAGGGAAAGTAATATTCAAATATTTTTTCATTATTTTTAAAGCTTAACTCCAAATGAATAAAAAACCGTATACAGCGAAATAATGTCTTGTTTTTAATAGAAAATTTTAGAGTATGATATTTGAGGTATTAGGTGCATACTTACTTTTGTTACTAAGCGTACACTAATAAAATCCTTTATTTAGTGTTAAAATGTTGTTATGATTTCAGGTTATACTGACACGTAGTAAGCATGATTCTTAATATATAATGAATACACCAAACTAATAACACTGTATGTTAAAATTAGAAAGTAAAATTGTTTATTTAATGAAGAAACAGTAAATGCAATTATTTCTTTCACTTTTAGTTTTAGTTATTCAAGGAAAATAAATAGATATTTATTTTCATGGCAGAAAATTTCAAATACGTTCTCTTAAAAAATATAATTAAAAATTAACTACAGAGTTTATGGTGCGACCTTCAACGAGTAATTTTTGAAGCCAATCATTGCAACAGTTGTATTTTATCATAATTTTTTTTATTAAAACAGTCAAAATGTTGTCTCAGTGACGCAACTAAAATAATCTATAGATTTCAATTAAATTTATCCAGAAAAAAAAATCTCAAAAGAGGAAGTGGGTTTTAAACTCTCCACCTTTTAATTTTATCTCAATTCATAGATTCAAGTTAAAAAAAATCCCCATTTCTCCAAAGATGTCGAAAATAATTCATTGCGAATGCACTTGTACAAAAAATATCACAATGAAAATGCAATACTGATTTTTAAGTGTCAGAGACTTTATCAGGCTCCAATAAGCTTTATTTGAGACCACGAATCTTCTTTTTACCAATAAATACTAGGGTTCCTCTATATGATAGTGTCGACATACGGGTATAAAATGTAATTGGTAGAGACGATTTGTTCAAAAACGAATCGTCAAGAATCTTGGCAAGCTTACCATTGTCACCAAGCTAATGTTTATTAATTTTTCACACTCGTGTAATCGAACTCGTCCAAGTGGGTATCACCATGTTATAAAATGTAGGTTTGACATAGGTTGGACAAAAAAATTGCCTGAGAACAGTCTCAGCAGGCACCCTGTGCGTATGTTGCTACTCTGATATGGAGGCAGCCTAACCAATACATGATAGATTTCACAAACACAATAGATCCAACACGATGGGTCACAAACACGATGAATCATTCAAAGACGATGGATCCAACTTACTGCCGAAGTCATCACAGCAACTTTCAGAGGCAATGCCGTATAGAAGACACGTGTGGCAGCTTAGTGGTTTAAAGGTCGGAAGCAGCAGCCAGAAATAGCTTCAAACCCGATTCTCTGCGAAATCCTCACTATTTATAGTTACCAAACTACCACAATCACTTTATTATTACGAGTTCGTAAAAACACAAGTGATACTTCAATTTCACCTAACCCTTCCTCACTTTCTGAAACTTAACGACAGAAAATTATTCAATATCACGTATATAAATTAGTTAGCAAGACACCAGGAGTCACTCCCTACAGTACCCTCATTAGGCATTAAATAGCAACGTGTAATCCACCATAAGTTCTACAAGCTGTTTATGAATCCAGATTATCATTACACATAATTAGCAAGTATTTTATAGTTTTATCTTAATCATACTGGTTGATAAAGAAATGATAGAAGTTCAAATATTCCAATTGAGTGAAAAAGTGTCTAGGCCCGTAGTTAAACAAAGAACCTCTGGCAAAACGTGCCAACACTCTGTCACAGCTATATTGGACGATTCTGGTTGACACAAATCACTCAGACAACCTTTTATCATTAACATATGTTGTGCAATATTACGTAGTTCAGCATATAACTACTAAACTATCAAGATAGCGTGATGCAGAATACAGTCTTGGACGTGTTGAATCGTTCAGGACCCGACAATTTTGCATAAAGTCGTCCCGAACACGACAAAAAAATTATCAACCAGAAACCTTACCCTAACCTGAAGTAAAGAAAATTAATCACAATTTAACCTTGAAGGAAGGAATTCCGCCATATTCGAAGCAACACATTTTTATTGTGCAAATGTCTTCTAATTGGGCGCCAGCAGTATTTTTGCAAAGAAATCTTCAGCAATTAAATAATACAAAAAAAAATATTGTCAGAAAAATGGTGCCAAAACAATAAGAATTCGGAGCAACACATTTGGACAATAAAAATTGTTTGCCGTTCAGGTTCATTAAGAGATAATACAATTATGGAAAAGTAGAATAATTATATCAAATTTTAATGACGCGGGCGACGTACTAAGTGTGCCACTAAGTGACAAAAAAATTGTGAATTCCAAAAGAATTACGTGATTGACAGTTGCGTTTCATATACTCTCTTTTTAAAGTTCCTTTAGCGTTCAACCAATGTTTAAAGTTAAAATTCGCAATTTTTTCTGTTTTGTTTCATTATTTTTATTGATAAGTCCCCACTGGTGTATGGAATATGTCGACCGCATATTTTGTTATACATTCTATTTTCTTTCTTAATTAGACCTTCTTTTATGTCTATTACATTGTGATGTCTATTACATTTATACTATTACTAGACATTAGGCACTATTCTTTTTTAGCATCAAAGTTTATGCTTAAGCTTTCAAAAGTGTTTGGCGCATGGAGTACGCCACCCGTGCCTTTATGTTACTACAAACCATCCGTGCTATATTAATTCTAAATAAATTATTATTTTTTTAACAATTTCATGTTTATTACTTTTATACTACTACTGGACATTGAGTCGAATAAGGATGTCTATGACCTCTTGAGTACTGGGTACCTAAATGGGTACCTAGATTCTTTTGCTCATAAAAACTAAAATGATTTATATTTTTACATTTTAACTTCACTTCTATAAAGTTGAATGCTTTTGTTTTAAATGAAACCACTAAATGGCAGCACCGATGTCGACTTCCTTATCAAATAAATGTTATTTCAATCTGAGTTTGCAAAATGTTTTAGAAACAGTGCATCCAAGAAAGTAGGTAATTTTCACAATTCTTTAACTTAAAAACTTTATAATAATAATAAAAAAAAAGAATTTGCAGATTATTCACTTATTTAAAGTTATTTTTTTATTGTGTAATTTTAAGTTTTTGATAATTAAATTGATTTTTTTTTTGAGGGGCGGGGGGCTAGTAATTTTATGTTCATATTTGTTAACCTAAATTACAAGCCCCCTAAAACAATATATTTCAAAAAAAAATATTTTTTTGTCATCTATGATATCATTTTGTTTGTTTAAAAGCAAAGAATGAGTATTTGTACTATTATTTTAACTTCAGGTCTTAAGAGATTAAAAGTTGTTATTTAGGCTTTAGAAACGGATGGCTCATAGAGTGCGCCGCCCGTGACTTTGTGTTACTACAAAACGCCCGTTTCTTTGCGTTACTGCAAACCACCCGTGTTATATCAATTATAATTATATTACTTTTTTGAATAATTTCATGTTTATTACTTTTATACTACTACTGGACATTGAATTGAACAAGGATAGCATTGAAAATTGTTAGTTAGGCTTTAGAAATGGATGGCTTATAGAGTGCACCGCCCGTGACTGTGTGTTACTAAAAAACGCTCAAGTCCTAAGGTTTTAATATTAATTTCATCTCTTTTGTAAAAGAAAAATGAACATATATATGTTACGACCAATATGATTAATCCGGTCATTATTAATAATAACCGGTTATTATTAATAATGACCGGACATAATGGTCGGTTATTATTAATAATAACAGCAGTCATTAGTAATAATAACCGGTTATTATTAATAATGACAGGATTAATCATATTGACCGCAACATATCTATTATTATTAATGTTCGTATACGTCTGTGTGTGTTTCTGTCTGTGCACTCCCCGCTGTACACGCAAAGGCTCCGGGACTAATCGACGCACCGACGGCGGACCACGGAACGAAAAATTCGGAAAAAAGGCGCGGTGCTCAAGTTTTGGTCGGGTCGGGTGTCCGACCAAGACCCGGGGAGTTATTAATCGACGAAACTGTTTTAATTACCGACCGAAACCGAACTTGGAAAAGAAAGGAAAACCACAAATTTTCGCCTCCGAAAGGGGTTTCCGGACTCTCTCGGGACGGGGAAGGAAAAGGCAGCGGGTTCCCAGGGAGCAATTTAAGCCCCAAACCGCAGTGCAGGTCCGACCCGTATCTCCGGAAGTCGGGGGGCCAGAAATTCGGAAGTCGTACGGACGGAAGCAGGACAGCGTCTGGTTTCATAAATTCGAAAAATCATTTCCGTACTACAATTAGAACCGAAAAAATCCTTTAAAAATCGATCGATAAAAAATGATTTTTCATTTCTTTCCGTGCCGGGAATGCGAGAACGCAGACACGCACCCAGACGATCGTCTGGATCGATTTTCAAGAGGCGAGGAGCATTTTTTAGACGGAGGTCACGTGACGTTCAACTGGGTTTTTTCAAAGAGGCGCCCCATCTCCGAATCTAAGGGGCGCAGCAACTCCTAACTTTTACAGGGCGACGCAAAATCGATTCTGCTTTCAGAATATCTAAAAATTATTCTCATATCTTCATTACGAGCCGATATATTATTTAATTGTGTAATTAATCATGTTTCGTAGAATTAAAGCAAAAGAAAGATTTCCATCACAGTGCCGGCTAGATATTACGATTTTAAGAAGTAGGCCGCGTCTAAAAACTGCATGATGACAAGTATTTTAAGTTTTTCTTTTAGCGTGGCAACCGGATATTACGATAAGGAAAAGCGGGCTTCGCCCGTTATCGAAAGGATCACGACGGGGTGTGGCTCATTCGACTCGACATCGATAGAGCTTACCGATTTTAGTTCGTTTTTCACCACCAGGGGGCGCTTTCTTATCTTCGGTTCTACGGGCATGAAAACGACGGGGGTGGCTCATTCGACTCGACATCGAAAGTCTTAACGATTTCAGTTATGATCATATAAATGGATTGCGCCATCTGGTGGCGGAAGGTGGAACTAACGTATACTGCAGCGCGTGCGCAGCACGTTTGCTATTCGGTGCCGCAGGCAGCGGGGACCCGAGCCGGAGGTTCGTTCAGTTAGAGGTTTATACTATTCTATGTGCAATTTAAGGGATTATTCGGTGCGTGCGTAGCACAACCGGTATACGGTGCCGAAGGCAGCGGGGACCAGGGTCGGAGATTCGTTCAGTTAGAGGTTTATACTACTCTATGTGCAAATTAAGGGATTATCCGGTGCGTGCGTAGCACGACCGGTTTACGGTGCCGAAGGCAGCGGGGACCACGGTCGGAGGTTCGTTCGGTTAGAGGTTTGTACTATTGAATGTGCAAATTAAGGGATTATCCGGCGCGTGCGTAGCACGACCGGTATACGATGCCGAAGGCAGCGGGGACCCGGGTCGGAGGTTCGTCCGGTTCGAGGTTTTACAAGATTCGAGATTTTCTACAATTCCAGGCACCGATGTAAATTAGGGGCCCGCTAGCGGGCGGAGCTAGCTAGTATACTTAATAAAATCCAAATACATATTTTTTTCAATTGAAAAATATTGAAGACTTAATTTAGAAAAATCAGGGCAACTCGAACTTAGACAAAATAATCAAAACTCAACCCGAAACTGACCCGAATCTAAACATTTAAAGTCGACCCTATCTGACCTGCGGTTTTTGTCGGGTCGGGATCAGGTAACATCTAGTACAAATAAAAGAAAATAAATGTTTGTTTATGTGATTTCCCTAAATTAAAAAAAATAATATTTCGTATTAATCCTTTATGTACAAAATTATGAATCAATGAGAAGTTCGCCTTTCAAAGTATTTTTTCTTAATATTTGAAAGTTTTGTTAGCAGATTTCTGCAATCATTAAATACATTTTAATTTTTTTTCATTTATTAAAATGTAATGAATTAAATCAGTATTTAAAGGGATTTTGTAGACTACCGAGTGAACCAAACGTTCGTTAAAATTTTAAAAATTCATAAGAAAGGAAGAAATTATGATAAAAAAGTGTGGTTTGTAAGAAAGGGCTCACAAGGTAAACGGATTTTTTTTTAAATGTCGCTGGTAGAGGGCGCTGACGATCCGAAACACAATTCACAAGAAAACAGTACGCTCCATCCATTTATTCTTGTAATAACAATTGTTCAACATGATCGCCAGAACATTCTACGACACAACTAAGGCGACTCACAACGCCCGTTGTAGCTGAATGCAACATGTCGGAATGAATTGCAGAAACCTCACGACAGATAGAATCTCGATAGAACGCTCGATCGGGTAATGATAGCATTCTGAAAGCGAAAGAGAAATCCTCGTGTATCCCGGTCTTTTATTGCAGGATTAATTTCCATAATTCTGCTGAATCTCTCGCATGTTAGCGACATCTACAAGTCACTTTTTTAACTTTTTTTTCTGCTAAAAAAATCTTCGTGAGCCTCTTCTTGCAAACCGCACTTCTTTATCATAATTTCTTCCTTTTTTATGAATTTTTAAAGTTTTAACGAACTTTTGGTTCACCCGGTATTTAAAACTCTACCCAAATCATTTCTTCAGGATATTGTTTTTATCATTTTATAGAATTAGGAAATGTACAAAAATAGTAGCCTTACATGTAAACATAGAAAGTTTGCATAACTGAAACTTTCAACTGTATCTCTTTCAACATAAAAAAAGACGAGCAGTTACAACTGGAAAAGGAAAATATTCATTTAAAAATATTTTTGCTTTGTACAGCGAATAATACTTTTGGAACATGTTAAAGTAAAATGTCTAGAACTCATGCTAGCTTGCATTATTGACAATAGATAGGTTAAATGAATTTTCTAGCAAGTTTTTTTTAATGGTACTTTAAAGAACCGTCGGTGCATAAAGGGTTAAAAAACAACAATGTTTTCATTTTACTTTAAGTTGTTGAAATAAAATAAATAAACAAATAAAAATATTTATTAGGTGAGGAAAATTGGAAAGCATGTGTTAGTGGCAGTACATTTCAAGATAAAAAGATTTAGTGGTGTTCTAAGAAATTGGATTTTCAGATTTCAAAGGATTTAAGAACAAAGAAAAATAGATAGTATTCTTTTATTAGACGAACATTTGATCTTCAAGTTGAACTACAAATCAGTTCCTAATCACAACAGACTAAATTGGAGTAATAATTCGATATCAGAATTCTTTTTATTTTAAAGCAACAGTATTTTTTTAGAAAATAAAACGGTATAATTGAAGAACCAAGTTTCATTTATTATTTTCGTTTTGATTTATTATCCTTATTTTGTATGTCGAATTTCCGTAGATAAAATTTAGAAATTGAATTTTTCTTATAATACGCGTATACAGACTAAGGAAATAGTGATCTTTGAATTATACTTCAACTTTATAATTACATGATAACATATCATGTGCGTGTGTTGATCTAGTAAAACGATATTTTCTTATAATGTATTTTTCCAGTTTAACTAAGCAAAACAACCATGTCTTAAGAAAGGAAATTATGTTATTGTTATTTTTTAATGAGCATAAGATGACTTTATTTCGATGTACAGGGTGATTTAAAATTGCGCGTGCAAACTTTAAGAGGTAGTAGAGCGTATTAGAAAAAATAATTTTTTTTAATGTTAGACTATAGTGATAATCCAATTATTTACTAAATAATTCAAGATGACGAAGTATAGGTACCAACCTTTTAGACTGACTAAGAGTCTGATTCAGTGTTGCCAATTGGACCCCTATTTATACACAAAAATTCGGTGATTTCTGCTCTATTTAATGACAGACATTTCGTAATTACATAAAATAAAATACCTCTTTCGGAATTTCCGGTTTTAATTCAGAATTACTCAAAAAAAGTAGGCCATACTGGCAAACCTTGGTCTGACTCAGTTCAAAAATGTTTTGAATCAGAAATTGTATTTCAAAAGTAGAAACATTGATTTTTTAAGGAAGATACAAGGTAAGTCTTTGAAATCTTTGCTAAAGTTTATTCATTATTGCTATAGTTAACCCCTTGGAGGGCAAGCACGTGGTCTAAAAATGCTAAATTTTGCGATGTTTTGACACCAGTAACTTTGCTGTATGAATTTTTACCTTCTCTATCTGCAAAAAACAATAATAAATATTTTTATTTAATAATACTGGTAGCAAAGTTATATATTAAAAAGGGGTTAAAAACAAAGATAACAGTTTTGATTGAAATGAGACACCGTGTATTTTTGACTGAATAAATGGTCTGTGACCCTAGTTTTCCATACAAAAATTATTTGTAGTAGTATGTTTAACTCCTTAAACTTTGTATGTAAGGTTTCAAATGACTCTGCATTCATTTTCAATATGTGTTTGCTGTCTAAATTTAAAGTAGACTAATACATAGTTCATCCAAAAAATAAGTTACCCAAATCGCAAAAAGATGGCGCTGCAAAAGTCACGAAAAGAAATGACACAAACCAGGTAGATTGTGAGTGTGGCTATGGTATGTGGCAGTTGTAACTTCCCGATCGCTTACATTAACGCCGTTGCTGTGCGTGAAGATATCGGCTCTCATTTCTTCTACCCCTGACTGTGAGGTGTGGTCCGTGATAAAGTTTTTGAACGCACAGAAGGTAGCGCCGAACGAAATCCATCATCAGTTGTGTTTAGTTTTTGAACCGGATATGATGAGCAAGCAGATGTTTCGTCATTGGAGTTGGGATTTTTCCCGAAGGTAGGCAAAATGTCCATGATGAACAGCGCTGCGGCCGGCCATCCCTCATCGATGACGGCTTTGTGGAGCAGATGCGGCAGTGCATTCCGCAGAACCATCGCTTTACGGTTACGGAACGCAGTTGCCATTTTCCGAAAATATCACGATCTTTTGATGCATGAAATCATACCGAAACATCTGTTGTTCCGGAAATGGTGCGCTAGGTTGGTGCCGAAGAACCTTATACTCTGCAAAAAAAAAAGTGATATATTCATTTACTTGAATAATTGCGATATTCTGCTGGTACACTAAGCAAAATCTAGGGACTCTTTTTTATTAATAGGGCGCTTCTCAATAATCCTTATAAGATATGTATTTTTTTCAATTATTTTTCATGTGCAATAGGTATGAATTAACGAAAGTGCCTACAGCGCCAGATAGCTTAGAAGCAGCCCTGATGTTTAATATTCTATACAAGGAACTATGACTATTGTCATATTTTCAGAGTGGTGAAGCCTCAACTGCAACCGGGCTGATTACCCAAGGAGCAAAATTCAACCAGTAATAAAACACACATCAGCCGGAGCCAGGAATCGAACCCGGGTCCACAGCGCCCCGCCCTATTGCTCTAACCACTGAGCCACTCCGGCCGATCCCTGAGTCTGTAACTTCTCACTAACAAACCATGTTGGAAGAAAGTCACCAGCCGTCCAACAGACAGCCCCGGATGACCGGACCGTTGTCTTCGTTGTCCGGTCATCCGTGGCTGTCTGTTGGATGGCTGGTGACATTTTTCCAACATGGTTTGTTAGTGAGAAGTTACAGACTCAGGAATCGGCCGGAGTAGCTCAGTGGTTGGTTTGTTAGTGAGAAGTTACAGACTCAGGAATCGGCCGGAGTGGCTCAGTGGTTAGAGCAATAGCCCGGGGTGCTGTGGACCCGGGTTCGATTCCTGGCTCCGGCTGATTTTTCACTCCGTGTTGGATTCTTGTATTTAATATATGTATGTCTGTATAATAATTTTATATCTTTAAAATTTTTGAATGCAGTCGTTATTTATGTGTGTTTTATTACTGGTTGAATTTTGCTCCGCGGGTAATCAGGCCGGTGGCAGTTGAGGCTTCACCACTTTGAAAATAGGTCAATAGTCATAGTTCCATGTATAGAATATTAAACACCAGGGCGGCTTCTAAGCTATAAAATACCAGTAAATTTGAATACAATTTTCTCCTTATTTAAACGTCTCATTCTTCCAGAATTTCTATCAAAATTAAGGTAAAAATATCTATTTGTTGTTACTGGTGGAAGGTTTCTCCGGTGATAGTCAGGCCCTGCGGTTCCGCTACTTATATTCTGACAACGCAAACAAAAATTTACATGAATAAGGCGTATAAATAAAGCGAACAGGCCTGGTTATCAACGAACCATTTCCAATAGTTAAACCCTAAGTTATTATGTTTAGTCATAATCATATCAATTATGTCATAATGTTTCAAATGTCGTTGTCCATCGTATCAAAAGTCTTCAACGTTAAAATTGTTATTTCTGTAAAATTTACAAACCATAATTTTTTTTATGGTTTCTGGTGCCTATAAGTTATTAAGTTATATTTAAGGCAACGTTTTCCAGGATCTATCAAGTAAAGCAACAAATCCCACCTTTTTACTACCAAAATTTAGCGAGTTATGATACTTTGAATTTTATAAATTTTCTCTGTTCTCTGTCATTAAATATCTTTTTTTTCGTTCCAAAAAAAAAAAAAAAAAAAAAAAAAAAAAAAAAAACGCTAAAAATTCATAAAATTTAAAGTATCACAGAATATAATTTTTCGTCGTACATAAATGAATGTTTTTCTTGTTAGAGCATAGACTGTGTTTTTCTAAATATAAACTATAGTACCCAGAAACCATTCACAAATTTAAGTTTTATAACTTTTTAAATAAAGTAAAATAACTTTTTTGACCTAACTTTTTGCACTCCACTGACACCTATACAGTGACATACTAAGTTTAATCCCCCAAATTTCACAATTGCACCGGAATTTTCGATCAAATTTAGTTGAAAATAAATCAATGCATTTGTTCGTGTACATAATAAAAAGTAAATTCTGTTACTAAATTCTGGTGTCATTTGTACATTTTGGGATTAAACTTAGTATGTCACCGTATAGGTGACAGTTGAATGCAAACGGGCAATGGCTTTTGATACAATGAAGAACATAATTTGAAACATTTTTGCAATTGGTACCAGACCTCTAAAACTAACATGTCATGAATTAGCTATTGAACAACGATAGGAAGAAACACCCTGTATATTCTTATGCTTGTGGATAATGGATGTCATTGTAATTAGTAGTTCATTACATTTGTAGTAACTGAAATTATATGTTTATAGAAAAAAAATATTAGTAAACGGTCAATACTTTTGTTATGTGGGTATTTTTGGTAAGTATCAAATAATGCTTTATTTATCCTTAAAATTTTAAAGACGAAACAGAAATTGCTTCACAAAAATTTACTTTGCAAATTAATTTATCTCTTTATATACTAATATTTCTGGAACAATCAGTATTTTACTCATTGTTTTCTGCATTTGAAAAAATATTGCATTTCAAACGTAGTGGTGTATCTTTAGAAAAAATATAATTCGATTGCACTGTTTTGTTTTGTATAATCATACAAATTATTTTTATAAATCAATGAAAAAAAAAAATAATAATGATAACAATATTGCCTTTCGGCAAATTTTCTATCCCTAATATTTTTCTTTTACTGTATATAGAACATAAAGTCTATATTTATAATATAGGTCGAAGTATATTCATTCTCTTTCATAAATTAATCTTACATATAACAAATGATTTGTTTGCTTTTGTTCATTTTTCCTTAATCTTTAACATTGTTTACTAGTGCATCATTTAGAAAGAAAACCAAGCGAAAAAGAAATATGTTTCATTCGGAGATATTATACTTGGACTATTTATTTCTTGTTAACAGCGATTCTTTATCGATCTATTTCAACGCTATTTAAGAAATATAAGTAAAGTTTTATATGAATATAAATATAAAGATATTTATATGGCATAAGGATTTGATTAGAACGTGAAATTTGTTACAAAATGTGTCTTAAAATTCCGACGAATATACTTTGAATGAATTACTTTTGTGTCATTTAAAAATGAAACCAAACTAATAAGAAACAACTTCATTCATAGATATTATACATGGATTATTTAAATTTTTGTTAACAAAGACTCTTTCATTTGCCTCTGTATAGCGCTATTTTAGCAATTTATGTAAAAATACATATCGTTATATATCTAAAGGTAATTATGTGGCATAAAAATTTGATTAGGTCGAAGAATGTCTTAGAAAAATTGTCTTAATCTTCCTTTTTAGATGAATGTACTTGAAATGAATGCAGATGTCTAATTATTAAGAGTAATTTTTTAAATGTATATCTTATATATCTTTACTGCTGTAAATGTAATTACATCATCAATTCTGATACGTGCTGTTCCTCACAAGTTTTAAACATCTATTTTTAAGCGACTTAAAAAAAAGCAGTTTCCTCTTTTTGGTTATTATGTATGTATGTATGCATTTATGTGCTCAGTTTTATCAGCAACCACTGAAAAAAATTATATGTAACTTTTACATCCCAATTCTAGTACAACAGAAAAGATTTGAAACTATAAGTGTTTGTCTTATAGATTTTTGACAGGGCCACGTGCAATATTTTAATACATGGATGTTTACATTTGGTCTGCTATTCACACAATGGAGCTATGAATAAAGAGTATGAGACATTTAGTGTGGTGCCTAACAGTTGCGAGTGAATAACTGAAGATGTTGTCACAAGATGGCGCTGTTATTTTTTCACATTGGATCAATAGAATAGCCTACTTACAGCCGAGCCAATTTCCACCAGTAAATTTAAATAGAAATTTTCGGCTTATTTAAACGCCTTATTCATACAAAATATCTGTCTATGTTGTCACAAGATGGCATCTTTTAGTTTTGTACATCGGATCAATAGGGCCTGATTACCACCGATCAAATTTCAAGCAGTAAATTTAAATAGAAATTTTCGCCTTATTTATACAAAATATCTGTTTATGATGTCACAACATGGCGCACCACAAGGCCCAAATACTGCCAGATCAAAGTTTCACAAGTAAAAATGAATATCTTATTCATCACAGAAATTGTGCTTGAATAAGTCATTTAAATAAAGACAAATTTTCTATTCAAATTTGCAGGTGGAAGTTTCTCCCCGCGGTAATTAGTTCCTGGGGAACCGGCTACAGTGGAAACTGCACCATTTTGAAGATATGTAAATTCTTTTTTGTCCATAGTTCCATGTTTTGAACCTGACCGAGGAGCAATAGATTGCCTTTATAAATGTGAGAGGAATGGAATTTGAGAAATAAAACTTGACTGGTTGTAAACATTTTGGAATTATTCTTGAGCGATGAGCAACCAATCTCTTTATAAATGAGAAAGTGGCGACACAAGACCTATAAAATTTGATCGGTCGAGTTGATTTTGAAAAAAATCTTGGAAAGCCGGCCATTATCGTTCACTTAATGTTTTTGACTTGTTTCACTCATTTACTAGAACTTGATAAGGCCAATACCACCCTATAGATAATGCTTAAGAGCTGACTTTTGACATCACGGCTGATCGGCCGATTAACATTAGTGTTGAACCGATTACATTCAACTACCCTGCAACTTTCATAGTTGTTCACTGTTGATATAATATTTCAAGAAGTTGTTTGCTATTTTCAGAAGTACCGTAATTTCGCGCGTATGCGCCGCACCCTAGTTAAGTCTTTTTCAAACCGGAAATTTTATTGAAAATAAGAAGTCAAATAAGTACTATGCAGAAGTAAGTCACATTTTATTTAAAATAAATTCTGGTAGGAAATCGAATTGTCCTAGGTGCGGCGTATACGCGCGAAATTACGGTAAGCATTTAAAAAAGTAAGGGTAAGAGATGATAAGTGAAATATAAACTCTATTAATTTGATTTAAAAGAAGACAAATTCTAGACCACAATCAAAGCAATTTGACTTAATATTAGGTTGATATAAATTTGTAATAAAAATTGTATGCATTTTATAACAAAAAATGCGAATCTCAAAGTAGTTACGTGATTAATTCTAATTAAATTAGTCTTTTTTTTTACAATTTGATGTTTATTGCTTTTATTTTACTACTGGGCATTTCATTACATAAATATATCATTAAAATTTGTTATTTAGGCTTTAAAAGAAGAGAGCGCACAAAGTGCGCCCTCCCTGTCTTCATATGTGTACAAACATTAAAGGTTAATATATGGGCTAATTACGGACAATTATTTTCGAAAATCATTGTCAACAATCCTTGGATGCTTCCGCGTCGATAAGTACCTCGGGCGCTCCTCAAATTTCCCTTTGAGCGACCGCCAAGTAAAATTTGTGTGTAAAGAAAACATGTCATTGTTTAAAAAACTGTGTGTTCTATGATAATCGCTATAGCTAGGATTAAATAAACTGTTACTACCACTAATTTTGTTTATAATTTTACTTTTAGTAGATTCGGAAATATGGTAAGGGAAATATTTTTGCAGAAAATAAAATACCTAAAATAAAAAAAAATACATTCTTTTTTTATTCGGTATTACGAGATATTTCAAAGAATACACCAACCAGTATACAAAACGGAATTTCTTTTTTTTTCAAGTAACTTAATTAGCCCTCATTTAAGGTTTTCCTAAAAATATTTGTGAATGACTAGTAAGCTACACTGTTGTACCACCGATTAGATGGAAAGGTAAATATCCTGTTTAAAGGCAGAAATGGAAGAATCGATTATTTATTAGGGATGACAACTTAAGCCTGATTACCGCAGGGGTAAACTTCCACCAGTAAAACGGAGTAGAAATTATCTAGATAGAAATTCTGCCGGAATAAGGAGTTAAAATAAGACTAATCATTCTATCAAACGTTACCGATGAAAATTTGTCTCTCCAGTATTTGGATTTCTTCTTTTTCCCCGCGAGACGGCTGTATTTAGATTCGTCCTTATTTTCCACTTGATAATTTTCCACACAATACGTGGTTGGACAGAAAATATACGTTGGTCAATAGCCTTCATAACTCTGCCAAGTTTGAACTTTCCACGTTCCATAGTTTTCGAGAAAAACGGCAGTGACAGACAGACAGACAGACACACGAGTGATCTTATAATGGTTCCATTTTAATTTTTAAGTACGGAACCCTAAAAACATGAGAGTCATTAGAATGCACGGTAATTTTCATATGATTGTAAAAATTGTCTTTAAAAATCTATGACAAACAAAAACCATCTCCTTTCGACAAGTTTTCCTTTACAACATATATATATATATATATATATATATATATATATATATATATATATATATATATATATATATTTACTATGTGGAACAAACGTCCATATTTATAATAGTGATCGAAGTGTATTTATTCTCTTTTATATCTTAGTCTTTCCTATAATAAATTATCAGGTTTTTTTAAATTATTATTATTCTTTTTTTTTTATCTTTCAGCCTCGTACTGTTTTATCATTTATAAATGAAAACAAAAACAAAAAAGAATATAGTCCCATTAATTAATATCATACTTCAACTATTTATTTCTTGTTAACAAAGATTTTTCGATTCATATCTTCACAACATTGTTTCAGGAATCTAAGTAAAGATTTTTGTGGTTCTATATCTAAACATAGCTATGATACGGGACATTCTCAAATAAAGTTACAAAACAGTGTCCAACAATATAATAATATTTATGGTTAAAAAAGAGATATTATTCTTATTTTATACAAATATATGCAACTTCTTGAAGATAAAACAATATCTGTCGACTGATAGTTTCTTAAAACATTTAAATATTTTTAGCTTATAATGCCCAATTTTTGAAAAATCTCCAATGAGAAACTTCAAAAAGAAAGCCTTGAGAATACAAGATACAGAATGGAAATGTATTTAAATTACACATCATTTCTAAATTAAATACCTTATCTTTCAATTAAAATATAAACTGAGAAAACATTGTAATTATAAAAATAATTATAATATAGCTTGAAATAAAATATCCCCAATGAATGCACGTTTTCCTATGTTCACTCTGTTACCTAGATTTTGTAATGAACCTATTACATAGTAGATGGCAGCACATGTATCAAGACTGTGCACATATATGAAGATTTAGTCCACATGGAATTTGCATTCTTAAAGTGGGAGAATATTTTTTTCTAATGCTTTTTGTAACAAAAAATTAGTTAAGTACATTTTTGTATGCCCAGTATGTTACCTTGCTATATATAACACAAGTAACTATTAAGATTAATAAATATAATTAATAGTATGGTTATGTATGTATGTAATAATACAAGTCTACTTAAGCCTAAATAATGTTTTGAATATTTAAAAAAATGGAAATCTTGTATTTGTCTATTCTGTTACTAGAATAGTTTTCTATTAAATTACAATCTATATATCATTTCAAATTATATTATGGTATATTTCTAAAATATTTTAACTACGTGAATTATATATTAGAGCAATAATTCATATTACTGTAATGAATCTTTTATAATAGTCTAATTAACATGTCTAATTTTAAACCATAGTAACAGAGTGGAAATATATTTGTTTTCTATCCAAAGTGGTAATATATTTGAACAAATATTTGTTTTCTATAATATTTGTCACCACTTCAAAGAAATGTGTAATAAATTTGAAGAATTAAAAATAATTTTTGTGTCAAGAAATGTAATAAAGTGGTAACACATTGGACATTTTGCTCATGTGTTTGTCGAGAATTGACCTTTTTTTTAATAAATAAAGAAAAGTGTGGAAAAACTTTCAGTTTTCACAACACGAGATACTAATGTAGGTAAGTAAAATTTAAAAAAAAGAAATAAAAAAATTGAAGACATAATCAATTTCAGAATTCTAAATTTTTTTGAGAATGACCCATATCGTACCTAAAGATATCTCTAAAACTTTATAAATTATATAGTATAAGGATTTGATTCGATAGTGGAATAGCTTAGAATATGTCTCTTAATCTTCCTTAGATAAATATACTTTAAATTAATGCCAGGAGTTCAATTATTAAGAGTAATTTTATGAGTATATGTTTAAAGAGCTTTAGATGTACTAATTCAGTGGGCTTTATCATTACATATAATTCTATCTCAGTATTCACGAATTCTTTAATATTATATCTGCTATTTTTAAAGTCTAAGATAAAAAAGCCACTGAAATATTAGTATTAAATGAAAATGAGTCTTTATGGAACATTTAAAATTACAAATCAGGTGTTATAAATAAGAAAAACTTTTTATTTAATTTTACTTAAAAAATTATTATTTGAAAATTATAAGTACAATTTGACTATAGAGGAAAACGGGGTGTAAAACTGCATACCTTATTATTAACCCCTTAACCCTTTCAGGGGCAAAGTACTTTTAGTACTATAATGTTGAAATAAATGACTGGCACCGGAATTTACAAAAAAAATTATTTGGAAATAAGAAAAAAGGCTATATTTCACATACATAATAAATGGAAAAGATTTTAGCAAAATTCTGGTGCCATTGTGGCGTTTGGAAATTAAAATTAAGTGGTTTCATCAACATACCACTGCCCCTGAAAGGGTTAAGCACCATATTGAATTTAGTGATAGTATGCTGAATACCAGCTATGTTAAATGGTGGTAATTACCGTCAAAAAATCAACAATAAATTGAAAAATACGAAATTCACACCGGAAATTCTAAAAGAATAATTTTAATTTATGCAATCACGAAAAGTCTGTCATTATATAAAATACAAATTAATTCTATAACCTTTCTGGGATTAATTCAAAATTTTGAATTAAAAAAAAAGGCCAAACTTGCAACCTGGACGTACGAACATACGTCCTGGTATTACAGATAGAGGTTTTTTGACATACGCAGGTACGTCGTGGTGCTTAAGTTGTTAATTATTCCTTGAAGCCAGACTAACTTTGTTTACGTACTCTGTACTTATCTTTGTACCATAATACCTTTATAAATATATAAGATTAACACACCAGATTTTTATTAATAAATATTTATATATAAAACGTCAAATCATTCGGTCATACTCCCACGGCCGGCGGGGTAAAAGAGATGAAACAGTTTAGTTATTCTTTTTAAAAGGAATAATATATTTTATTTCAGAACTTTAAATAAGGAACTAAAATAATAATATTTCAATTATAAGTGTAACCATTTAATATTTGAAGATGAATTTATTAAGGTCTTAATTTCAATTTGAGAAATTGCAGAAAGAAAGTTCACCTCTTCATCAGATTTATAAAATATCATAATTAGTCTTGTCCATGTAGCTTTAACTGCCTTTTCTTAAAACATTGTTTATCCTGTCTTCAATTATTGTTTTCCAATGTTCTTTTTTCTAGAAGGATATCCGAATTTATCCCAAGAGAATGTGTGTAGGATAACAAATCATAAAAACACCCTTTTAATACTAGTAACAGTTTCATTGGGGACAAATATATCCTTTATAAATATGCTACAAAAAATTTCAGTACCTTCAAATATGTTCATATTTAAGTATATTTTTTAAATACTAATGAAGTTAAAACACAGAAACTAGATAAATGCTAGTACAGATATATCGTAATAGCATCTTCACCATCTGGATTAAATCTAAGTATTTCGTTTATTACCCACTAGAGAGATACTCAATTTGAGTCAAAACTAAGATATCTCTGTGCTAATTAAATTTTCCAGCAGAGCTAGAATTACGCTGGAGATTACTTATACAACAAAGGATATCAATTTAATTCATATCCTTTGTTGTATACGTAATCATCAGCGTAATTTCAACTTGGCTGGAAAATTTAATTAGCATATGTATATACACCCATGCTGCGTTTAATTCGTCTCATGAATGCCACAGAAGATGTGCGTTCATGGTTGAGTATTCGTCTTTTGCTGCAAAGTCGCAGCCGTGTCAATGCATAAGAGTGAGCAAGTACTAGACTAGATGTCGTCTGGATAGCTCCAAATGGTAGAACATTGGTACGTAATAACAAATGTTCCGGGTTCCATCCTCGGTCTTTACATTTTTGCACTTTGTTGGTTATACGCTGAGTAGTAAGCAATAATTCACATCCTGTGTGGTATAAGATATCTAGTTTCAACCGACTATACGATTTAACAATACTTTCCACTTCTGCCATTTCTATATAATCATTTAATTGATTTTATAACTCAGGAACAAACAAAAAAATATCTCCGTTCTGTAAATTTTTCCCTTTAGAGGATTTTTGTATTACTACATAAAATAAACGTCCATTTTTATAAAACCAATTTGTATTTTTTTCATGAACTAGCCTATCAAATAACAAATGACCAATTCATTTATATTTTTACTTTTTACTTTCTGAACACAGAGTGTAAGAAAGCTCTGTATTACGATAAAAACCGATCCGTTTGACGTCCCATCAATCCTCTTTTACAATTACTGCAACGATTATGCATGCCTGTATTGTCCTAGAAAAAAATGAATTGCAAATAATCGTATAGAAAATATATGGGTAACAAATAAACTGAATAATGTCTAACATTAAATGCTATGCACAGATTTTGCTTCTGGGTATCTACTCATTAAAAGTTCTACCAACTTTCATTTTTCAAAAGATAATACCTACTTTTGACACTTTACTTACGTTTCTAAAAACAGATCAGCCAGGAAAAGTATGTAGCTTATGCCCACTCCTTGGAATAACCAGTGTCTGCCACCGCTATTTACGAAAAGAAAATGTCTATTTAATATTTAAATTTCAGACTTAGCAATCATATCGTTTATTTACAGAAATTGTAATATTTATTTGCAGTTAAATAAGGCGAAAAATTCTATGAAATATCTTATATGAATCTTGTTGGGAAAATATACACATTCAGGCTAATAGGATAGACTTTTTTTAAACCAACAATTAACATTAGACAATAATCAAAGACGAAAATAGGAGCGTTAATGTGAAAGAAGGGAATACAACTCATGTTTCATCCTCGACAGTCAATATTTTTCAGAATGTTTTTCCGGCTACTAACTGAAAAATCCTCAAACTCTTCCTAGTACAATCATGATTTTAATTTTCTAAACTTATTGATAAATTCTTAACGCATTTGCTTTTATAACTATATGAAGATATAAGAAAATGTACTAAATACTTTTCCGGGTTGATTTCATACAAGGAACTCAAATAAAATGTTTAAGTGGGTGTTATGAATTAAAAACTAAAATTTGGTACAATTTTAACCGTTTCAGGGGCAAGAACTTGTGCTCCTGTAACGTTGAATTCCCACCGGAATTTAGGAAGGAATTTAGTCCAAATTAAGAATAAGCAACTTTTAAACTTTTTCTCGTCAAAGTTAAAAAAGTAAAATTTAATTAAAAGTTTCTGGTTTGAATCGGGTTAAAATTAGGTGGTATATAATATATACCACCGCCGCTCAAAGGGTTAAATATATAGACGATCCTCGAACCATTATTTATATATATATAAATTAATAAAAGCAGACTTGCCAAGTCTCCGGCTTTTCGCATACCAGTATTATCTTAGAAAAATTGTTGTTCTTTTAAATCGCAGAATGTTCCGATTACATAAAACAACATTTTCTATCTATAATACTGGTGTTCAAAAAGCCGGAGACTTGGCAACTCTGTAAAAGACATTATGTCCAGTCGATTGGTATCTACATCTTGTTTTTACGATTACTTTGTAACGTACCCGGCAAGGTCGCTACCTGCAAGTTCAGTCATTATCTATAATTAATGCTTAAAAACAGTTTTATCGAAGCTACGTGGGCAAGGAGGGTGGCAGAGTCCCTTAGCGAATTTAGACTATATCGTGCGGCTATTAACAAAGACCAACCACTAACTTAAGCTTCACTAGAAGCTTTACTACAATAACAAAATTCCACATACGTCTAGATCACTGGCAGTTCAAATCACTAACAAATCCCTCGATCAATCAATGTTTTAGGCGTAAATCTAAGAAACACTCGCAAAATCGTTGATAAAATCCGACTTCTAGTAAAATTAGCAGCTCGTGGCTGCTGAAAAATATGATTCAAAACTATAATAATTCAAAGCTATATAATCAAATGGCTAACTTCAATTCTGCTTGACACGTGGCGAAAGCACCACTTTAGCTCATCAACGCTGGCCTTGTTCGCCAACTAGGAAGGAATCGACCCAAATCCACTGATAGAACTTTTCACATTATATACCTTTCAGATCGATTAAAGAAGCTATATTTGCATAAACTTACAGCAACTCGGAAAACCGCAGCCGAACTACAGCAAAACCGCAAACTCAGAGAGCGCCAAACATACTTGGAAAATTGGAGTGAAATACAGAATAGGTGTCACTATTGCGTACACATGTTAGATGTTGACATCACGTTCGCATTCGCAACACTAGAAACCCTTTATAAGAAATTTGCTAGTCCACTACAACCTGCAGCAGAATTAGTAAGGAATGATCATTTTTTCAGCAGGACTGTAAGTATGTATGTGTGGGTGCGCTGATGTTTCCTTTCGTTTTCAGGTCGCTAGAAATTGTTTTTGGTGTTTTTTCCGATGTATATAGGCTGTAATGAACTAATGGACTCCAGTGATCCGAGGGACGCTTTACATCCAACAGCTTTATTCGGCATCGCTGATACACAAGTTAAAATAATATGAACACTTTAAAAAACATTACATTCCTCCGTAAAAACCTGAGCGTACAAAACTATTTCATATTTTCCACGCGCACACCCCATTTCTGCTCAACATCATCTGTGCAACCTTCTCTGCATCTCCATCAGCTTAGCTCGGTTCACTTCTTTTGACCTGCCAACTCTTGAAGTCTCCCCGCATATCGAAAACTGTCCTTCCGATTCGATTACACGGCTTACACGGCGATCTACCTCCGAAGGTAGGCGACAAAACCATGGATAAACTCTGGACCACTCTATGCCAGCAACTTACGAATCAGGATAGGCCATGGGTTTCTTCGGTCGTTACAACGCACGTAAGTAAGGGAACAAGATAGAGTACAAACAGTGTTTTACGATTGAGCTTAAATGTGGAAGATATGCTATCGACCACTGTTACAATAACTGTAGAGATTTCTGTACATCGGCCAATGTATTTGTTATTTGAATAATTTTTATCCCATTTTCAAACTATTTTACAACAGTAGTTATAGGGAAAATCACCAAGTAAATGTGAGCATAACTTAAAAACATTGCAATAATGTAATCAAGCCTTAGTAACTTAGAGGTAACGTCTGCAGCTTCAAAATGGAAGGCAGTTCGAAGCAACTGATTCTATTGTGTTCGAAGTTTTTCTGAATAGTTTTCAATAAGATGTTTAGGAAATTGACTGAAATCGTTCCAGAATTCTGTCTATGGATCATCATGTAATAGTGTACAATTTAGAAATGGAACTAAACCAATTGTGTAAGAAGAATTTTTTAAGCAAAAACACAACAACAATAAAAAGAAAGCGACTTTAATGTATTGCTCCATAATCCGTGACGTGCTTGCAATTGAACAAAAACAATCATGTTATTAACATTATCTTGTTTGTTTTCCTTTCGTGCACCTATTGATGTATTTTAGGGAGAGTGGTTTGGTACCATAGAGTGTTCTTTTATCGAAAACCTCTTCAATCAATTTAAGATATGTTGTTGCCTGCAAAGTCTCATTATACAGGGTGTCCCAAAAGGTCGTTTACAAACATAACATGCTGGTCTGTCATATCATGATACACAAGATTTACATAGGAACTTGTGTTCGAAAATGCAAACTGCGACCGCTAGAGGGCGATGAGCGCAGGTGTGGAAGGGAAGACAGAAAGGATATCGAAAGAGCTATTAATATAACTTTTATTAAAGAACATGGTTTAACAGAAGATGTTCAAAATTCCTTCCATTCGCCGCAATGTCGCCACAACATTGACGCATGGATTGACGGACCCGTTCAATATGGGCAGGTGCGTCACGGACACGTGCCGCCACTTCCACGATCCTGGCGACGAGATTCATGACCGATGCTACGGGCGTCTCGTACACCATGGACTTCATGTGTCCCCACAGATAGAAATCCAGGGGAGTCAGGTCGGGGGATCGCGGTGGCCATGCGACCGGCCCGCCTCTGCCAATTCAGCGATTAGGATATGTCCTATCGAGGTATTCTCGCACAGTGTAGCTAAAATGAGCAGGCAGTCCATCATGCTGAAACCAGATGTTTCGGCGTGTAGCGGCTAGAACGTCACCCATCAGATCAGGCAAGACTCTTTCTAAGAAAATCCGATAGGTATTCCCGTCGAGGCGTTGAGGTAGTAGGTAAGGGCCAATTAACATGTCACCGATAACACCAGCCCAAACGTTTACGGCGAAACGTTGTTGACGTGCATGGGCACGTGTACCCCTTGGGTTTTCATGTGTCCATATGTGCATGTTGTGCAGGTTGAGGACACCGTCCTGTGTAAAACAGGATTCATACGAAAACAAAAGCCACGATGGAAAATCCGGCTGTTGCAAATACCAGCGTGCGAATGCAACGCGTTGGGGATAATCCACAACGCACAATGGCTGTACCCTTTGTAAGTGGTAGGGGTCTTGCGTGTCCTCATGCATTGTGAGCATAATGCTGGAACGATTACACCTAAGATGCGTTCGCTTGATCGGAGACTTGTTTGCGGTTTCCTGTCAAATTCCCGTAGCATGGTTTCCTCTACGACAGGCGTGCGTGTAGTGCGTTCTCGACCGATGTGGCTACCTACTTGGAAAGCTCCTTCTTCATGCACTCTGCGGTGCGATTGTTCAAACAAAACATGACTTGGCTGACGTCTGCTTGGGAAGCGCTCAAGGTACATCCGTACCGCGGCCGTGCATTTCCATCCGCGGTGCCATATACTTAATGCATATCGGCCAATTCTGCGATACTAAACCGAATCATCCTTCTCTTGCAACGTCCTGGCCTGAAATGATTACGCTTCCCACTCTGCCGCAAGCCTGCGCTCATCGCCCTCTAGCGGTCGCAGTTTGCGTTTTCGAACACAAGTTCCTATATAAATCTTGTTTATCATGATATGACAGACCAGCATGTAAAGTTTGTAAACGACCTTTTGAAACACCCTGTATAAGTAAAACACCTTACAATCATTTAAATAACCTTCCAGTTTTATCATACATAAAGGACTATACTAAGATTGAAAGGTTTTGTCCAAAATATAGCATTCCTCATTTCTGAACTTGGAAATCCTCACCTCACAGTTCTTTATCATTATAGTTCGTCAGAGAAAAACCATACCTCTCCTATTAGAATGGATTTTTAGTCCAGAAATTATTGTTGTTTTTCGCAAATGCCCAGAGTAAGTACTTTTCGTTTTCTACTGAAAAATTCAATAAAATACTTTTTTCCATTCATATGTGATATATTTACGCAACTGTAAAATTTCTATAAGTAATAAAAATGTTTAAAGGCTCAATTAAAGATGTGATTTAACTTTATTCAATTTACCTTTCCTTTAGTTAGTGTACTTTATCATGAAATTTCCATGAAGCTATAAGGACTCCTTATAGCTCAACACGTCTGTGAGATAATTTATCAGTCATCATTTGTCTGCAATATATATACAAAACACGTAGATTTTTTTTCTTTTTTTCCGCATTGCATTTGAAACTCAAAAATAAAGTAGGCATGATCCAGCAATGTGATACAGCAAAAATGTTGCATAATGAAAAACATTTTAAGAAGATAAAGAGAATTTAATAGATTCTACGAACAGATTTCGTCAAAACAAAAGAGGGCTACACTCAGATTGCATTTCCTTTTTAACCGTACCTGTAAAACAGAAGACGAGAAAGGAAATTTTGATGTGAAATATATTGAATAATGGATTAGAGAAAAAAAGCTGAATGTTATGTTGAAGAATATCTTGCTGGCTTAAAAAGTGAAAATAATAAAAATGTTCAGGGAAGCACTCTATATTTGGAATAAGAAAAAATGTATGCAAACAAAAAAAAGAAAGAGAACGAAGGACTTGTGTGTAAAATGTAGTTAACAGAAACAAGAAAGAAATATTATGCGCCAAACACAGATTGTGAAACATTTTCCAACCCTTTCAAAAGTGAAAATTATCTAATGGAATTTCATCGTTTAAAAAGATGAAAGAAAATATCTAATTAGGTATTAGGAAATACATTATACATCGGAAAGACAGAATTCAGCGATTATCGTCCATAGCTGAATATGTATTCGAATTCTTTTGTGCATCCTGTATAAGATCTATAGATCTGTACATACACTACATAAAGTACTGAAATTTAGTTTAGTTAAAAAACGCATAACACAATTCAATAACAGCAATTTCTTCCAATAGACTGAAATGTTTTCGAATAATTTTGTAAAGCCCTGTATATTATGAAATGATTTGTATACACGCCTCATATTAAACTAAAATTGAACTCAGGAAAAAAGAGAATAACACATCTGAAAACGTACTTTCAGAAATTACCATCCAGATATTTCAAAGCATATAGGTCTCTACGTAGTCCTGTGTGTGAATTTATTTACTTTCTGAAAACACCTCTTTGTATACTAAGTATAGTTCAGCTGGGAAATGCATAACGCAATTAAAAAACACTTTTAAACAATTCACGCTCATACAAGTAATACTTACAAATTATTTTGTGTAGCCCTGTAAGTGATCCATAGACTTTAAACACACGAAGTAGTTTGCAAACATTTATTTAAACTGAGAAATACATACCTCAATTGCAAACGCAGTTCCAGCATTTGTTGCTAAGAAGCAGAACTGTTGCAGAATTTTTTGCGTGTCCCTGTAAATGAACGATAACTGTTATGCACGGCATATTCTACAATAGGAATCTTGTAATGAACCTCAATAATGTATATACATTTCATTACATTTGAAATAGTGCAACACCATTAAAAACGCTGAAAACCTTTTTCCTCCGTAGGCCATTACGTAATCGTTTTTTTACTCTGTAAATGAATGCTTTGCACTCCATATTCTACAGAAAGCATGTTTTTAGTGCATCTCTTAAATACATATAAAATTCATTATCTTTGAAACAGTGTAACATCAGTAAAATACACCACAGAAGATGTTTTCTCCAAGATCGTAATGTTACATGATTATTTTGAGTATCCCTGTAAACGAACTATAAATGCTACACATTCTATTTTCAATAGAGAACATGTCATAGTAAAGTTCAATAACATGTATCAGTTCCATGGCAATCCGAGTATATTTACGAGAGTTAGAAAACGGACAGATGGCAGACAAATGGCAGACTACAGATAGACAAACCTAAATCACAAACCTTTTTCAACTACGTTGGAAACTGTTAAAAATTAGATAAAATATGTAATTAAAATTAGTACCATTACTATGTAATTGAATAAAATATATGTCTACATTTAAAAACACTAGGGCTGGGTAGGGTAAAATAGGTATTTTTTTTTCTTCTGTCTTAAATTGAAAAGTAAATAACTTCGACTTTTCTTGTATTTCGTTTATGAAATATGCACTACTTATCTCGTATAAAGCATTTTTTAAGTAGCACCATGAAAATTCTGAAATTAGTCATACTTGTTGTTTATACTTGGGAACGATCATTTTGTGAATCTTTTAAACTTCTGTTTTTATCAACTATATTTTTAATATTTTTTTTTGTTAATTAGGTTTTATAAATTCTTTGGAAGGGATTTTTGAGTAAAGTTAAATAAAATATGCATTATTTTATTTTTTAAGACTTTCCAACATAATTGAAAAGTGTTTATGAATTCGGTTTGTCTCTTCGTCTGTCTCGCCGTCTGTCTGTCTGTCTGTACGTGCTCTAAATCACATAAATACAGTCGGATTGCGATGTATTTGATATATGTTATTGAGGTTTACCATAGCATGTTTGGTATTGAAAATTTATGGTTAGGTTACAAGTGCAATCAATAATATTCTGGTACTTTACGGTCAATAGAGAAAATCCTTGTCAGCGCATTTTAATAATGTTGCCCTATTTCAATCATAACAAAGTTGATAGGCGTGACTGAGACGACGACACCGTGTTTTTTATAGAGTGGAGAATAAGTAGCAATTATAATTTGTTTACAGGGGCACTCAAAAGTATTCTGTTGTTACATTGTCAATGGGGGAAAAATCGTTTTCAGTGCATTTTAATAATATTGAAGTGTTTTAAACAGAAGGAAATTTATATGCATCGCTGAGGTGACTGGCAAAATGGTTTATATAGAGTATAAAGTTAGTCGCATTTATTTTTCGTTTACAGGAGCGCACAAAAGTTTTCCATTGCATTAAAATCTGTGGGGGAAAATCGTTTACAGTGTATTTTAATGAGATTGATATACCTTACTGAGGTGCACTAGAGCAGGGGTGCAAAAATCTAGGCGCCAATCGGCCGATTCCCACCACTAAATTTTTAATATTCATCGCCTAATAAGAATAGTGATAAAACTTAGGCGAGGTATACTAATAAAATTTGACGAAGACTACTAATAAAATTTAGTGGTGGGAATCACCCCTTTGGCGCGTAGATTTTTGCACCCTTGCACTACAGCATGTTTTCTGTAGATTTATTCAGTGCGTAAAATATTTCGTTTATTTACAAAAGGCACTCAATATATTTCTGTTACAGAACTGACTATATGAGTCATAATTGCTGCATTTAAGTTTTAAGCTGTATTATGCATTTAAAATGTTTATTTTTAGAGTATAATGAGATGTGTATTTCAAAAACAATGTTGCACGATATAGAATTCTCACACGTTACCGGCTATGGAGAGCAATTCCTGAAAATGAATTTTTATTGTGTTGTGGTTATTTTTAAATGTCTATTTAGATATCGCATTTTATTGTACGAACAAATATGACATTTCTTAACAATATTCATATAGTGTTGGAAAGTGTTTCATAATCTATGCCGTGGGGCATGATTTTTCATTCTTGTTAAATTATTTAGTAGTGTGGGGGTAAAATAGACTTAGTTTTGGGATATGCCTACAGGGATTAAAATATTATATTCTCAAAATTAAAAAAATATATTTTTTAACGTAATGTTCTTTTGGTATTTCTATTAGAAAAATATATTTTTCCTCAAGATATTTAAGAAATTCACCATTAATTTGCTTATAATTTATTAAAAAATGCGACTTGCCCTGAATGGAAATTTGCAAAGTCAACAAATTATTCAAAAATCTAGTGTGTCTTTTTAATCTCATCCAAATACCAATCTATCATACAAATTACAAATGAGTAAAAACATAGATGAGGAAGCACGATCAATATTTCCAGATATATCTGTGATAATTTATCGCAAAGCAATGAAATTCTAGAAACAGACTAAGATAATATGACCAAATAACCTATATTTTTGAAATATTTTTCTGATAAATGACATAAAAAAAACCTTTTACAATCTTTTATGAGCATTCTTGTCATTAACTTAACCCGCCTACTTCCAGCTGTATTGCCACATCTGGCGGATTTTTTGTTCAGAAATTCGGAAAATTTACCAGAAATTTTTAATGTACTTCTTTTTAGTTTCCATAATGATAACAGGTGCCGAACAGGCGATGTCGTTTAAGGGGCTTCCTAGTTGCGATCAACTTTACGCCCAGACGAATGAGAATAGACTGTCTTGTAAAATGAGCCAGTGGGAAATGTTTAAAACCTGCAATCAGCAATTAATAAAAGGGATAAAATTATTTAAAAATAAATTTGGAAAAAAGTTTAAGGAAAAAATAAAAAAATAAAAAGAATTAATGGTATAGCTGCAGTAGAATTACTACTGATAAAATAATTTAATAAAAATCAACAAGTTCGAAAAACAGCAGAAAAATGCCTGGCTGCCATAATGATACATATTTTGTGGATAATATTAAAAATAAATACTATTAAAATATTTCTGGTGTGAATTCCAAATTTCTGAAAAAAAAAATCGCCAGACTTAGCAGCACTACCTCCAGCTGACACGCCTTTGAAATGATCTTGGCTTAGATTTTAAGTCAATATGTACAGTTGCGTCTTTATTGGGATCCAGAAAAGTTTACCTAATCATATAAAACAGTCCCATATTTCTCGGATTTTCTAATATGATACTATAACATTCCAAAGTTTTGTACCTCTTCCAAACAAACAAAGAGTTGAATTGGTCTTCTTTTATGGGGATAAACTGTAAAAAATACAGTATGTCTCATATTTGTTTTTCCTGAATGTTAAAATTTAGTAAATGTTGAATTGATATTTGTACGATTTCGAATGTTTGACTAATTTTTGTTCCTGTGGTGCGATCTTGAATTTATGTGTCACTTACTTGATAACATGTACTTTTTGATAAAATTTGTTTGTTATTACTCTTTTCAGTGAAAAAATACAATACAACCTACGAATTTGAAAAAATATGTTGGAGGGTTAAAAAGTCATATAAAATTTCCAATGAAAAATAAAACGAATTCACACAAAAACTTGTAAAGTCGGAATGAATCAAATCAAATATATAATACCAGAAAGATAAACATGATTATCTGTACTAATAAAAGAAAGTCAGTTTCGCTGTGTGCGTGTGTGTCTATCTGCGAGAGCCAGCCAAATCTTCCGACCTTAGAAATTTGAAAATTTTGATATTGGTAGCCCAGGGCAGGTCTTGATGCACCTAAAGCTCAGAATTTTAATATTTTAATAATTAGTCTCGATATTAATTAAAAACTCATTAAATGCTCCTCTCTTTCTTTCCGAGTCGGCGGAGGCGGATCAGCCTAGAACCCGATTAACCCAGCGGACGAAATTGAAGAACCATTTGAATGAAGACTGCGTTTTCGGTATTCTGTTTTAACTTCTTTCGACAAAACCGTATGGTTTATTTAAAAACAAAAGACATATTCTGAAAGATCGCATTCTTACGTCTCAAATGCCGCAATCAATTAAAAAAAAGGATGTTAACCCTTGAAAAACATTTTTCAAATTTGTTTTTGTCTGTATATGTGATCTTAAAAAAGATTTAGTGTGTAATGGCAATGTGCGTACACACATTCAAATTTCGAAAGAGTCTTACACCACTATTTCGGCTTATAAACTTTTTATTTAAAATTTAATCGAAGTATTTGTAGTCACTTTGCTTAGTTGCTGATTTTATATTATTTTTCTTCAATTAAATAAGGCGTAAATTTCTATTAAAAGGTCTATACGTATTCCGGTAACGTAGCAATCTAAACTTTTTATTTCAATACTTTCATTAAAGACACATTAATTACAATTACAATAAAACTTTTATTAATTTAAAACACCATGATCAATTAATTCAATGTTAAAATGTATCATTGATTAAAATAGAATTTCTAACATAAAGTTAACGTAATATCAAAACATGTCACAGTTAACTTTTCGAGTAAAGGAAACCCTTTGAAGAAGATTAAAAGAATAAATTATACAAACAGATTTCTTCAGTCACAAAAGCCGTCTAGACTCAGCTTTCATTTCATATTTAATCGTACCTGTATATTAGAAAACATGAAAAAGATTTCGATGCGAAGTAGTCTGAACAGAGAAAATTTTCTGAATATCATAGCAAATAATAACTTCATGGAGTACAAATTGAAGAGAATGAAAGAGTTCAGTGAGTCATTCTGCTTTTAGCAGAATGTGAAAATTTGTTAAAAATATTATACGCGATTTCATTGTTTCGTAAATAGTATTTTGGTAAAGTAGAATCAGTAAAGTATAAATGCAGACCAATAAATTATAAATGGATCCAAATTAATTACAAATAATAAAAGAAAAAAGCTCTGAAACCTAGGTTAATTTAAAAAATATATATTTTACATGTAGAAATGAATAATAATAAAAAAAGAACGTAAAAATTTGAAACGTATATCTTCTTTTTTAATTCTCTGAATTTTATTCAACTTATGATGCTTCATGTCTACATATAACTTTTCAGATGCAATTTAAACCACAAACGAATTATTTTTCCAAAATAATTTTCTGTCATGGTCAAACTTATTTTTTGTAAAAAAAAAAAAAAAAAAAAAAAAAAAATGCAACTAGCCATCCTTGGATGGAATTAGCTACGAAAATGTAACGAAAATGTGTGTCGTCAAAGGCAGATTTTTTCTATCGTTTGTTTGTTCCCTTGAATTTGAATACCAATAATTTCTAAGCGAATGCTCGTACTCCAAAGTAATCTCACGTCCCTGGCTCAGATCATCGGAATCGGCTTCTGCCGTGTTCAAATTTATCTTCTGATAAAACTTACTCGCGATAACTGCTAGTAGTGCCACATTTGGGAAATTACATAACTAAGCATTTATGTAATCACTTACATCAGTGATGGAACAGTGGGGCAGCAGTTGGGCGATTCTCACCATTAAATTTTAACCCTTAACTGCATAGTGATGTAAATTTCCATCACTTTTTATTTAACTTTTAATAAATAAATCAACTTCTTCGCCACCACTATATTTATATAGAAATATTAATCCACTAAATTCCCCGTGAACTATGTTGCTGAACAAAGTTAAAAATCTATCTTAAAATTTCTGATGTCTAATATTTAATATATGTATAAAAAACACAATTGTAAAAGAAAAACTGATGCAAAGAAGGGTTAATAGTAGTCTTCGCCTTGAAAAAGTCTCTGAAAATCTGTTCTAAAATAAGATAAAGAGTATAATTTAAATTTAACGGTGTAAATTGATTTTCTACTGCGCCACTGTTCCATCACTGCTTACGTAAGCACTTCATACGGACGAATTTAACTCCATTCGTCACAATAAGCTTCTGTTATAGTTTATTTTGTTGTTGTTGTGATAAAAAGATTCATTTGAAAGCTTTATTTATTCTAGTAGCGTTCCTGCTGAGAAATCGCATTACTACGCAGCTTAAACATACAAATAATTTCGCTCAGATCCTAAGAATAAGCTTCTGTCTTTATCAAATTTATATTTTGATAAAAGATTCCACGTGAAAAGTGCTTTTATGCTAGTAACGTCCCCTGTGAGAAATCGCATACTGGCGCAATTTATGCTCTCTTCACCGCCCCTTGAATACTAGGCCTGCGCGCTGACAACAATGGCGGCTGCCGCATGCTGATTTTTTTCAGCGTTTGAACGATCCCTCGATGTTCAACACCAATAATTTTTGTAAGTTTTCTTCGTCTACTTTTTATGAGATCAACTAAGTCAAAGAAAACTTTTAGATATTATTGGTGTTAAAGTTCGAGGGACTGTACAAACGCTGATAAAAAAAATCCGCCTGCGACAGCCGTCATTTTTGTCACCGCGCAGGCCTAGTATTCAGGGGGCGGTACTCTCTTCCCAAGAGCTAATATCGTTCAATTCTTCAGAATAAGATTGTGCTATGGTCAAATTTATATATTTTTAAATATTTTCTGATGATAATTTTTTTCTACTACTAGCGCCTCTGGTGGAAAATACATAACAACAAGTTTTAAACTCACTTTATGCAAATGATTTTTGCTCATTTCATTAGAATAAGCGTCTTCCATGGTTAATTTTATGTTTTGATACAACATTTCACGTAATAGGTATTTTTATGCTAGTAGCGCTCTTGGTGGGAAATTGCGTAACTACACATTACATTCATTTCCTACGAATGAATTTCTCTCAATTCTTCAGAAAAAGCTTCTGTTATGGTCAAATTTAAATATTTAAAAATTAAATGTTTATTATGTTTTTTTTTATGCTTGCGACGTCTCTCGTATGAAATTGCTTAACTACGCAATTTATACTCCTTCCCCACGAACAGATAGATGTCTTTGAGATATTCAGAATAAACATTCGCCATAATAAAAAAAAATTGTATAAACTTTCTTATGTTAGGGTTTTTTTTTTTCTGTCAGTAGCACTCCTGGTGAAAAACTGTATAACTACGCAATTTGAACTCACTTCCTGTAGACGAATTTCATTCAAATCTTCAGAATAATCTTCCGCCATGGTCAATTTTACATTTTAATTAAAATTTCCACATGATACATTTTTTATGCTTGTAGCGCCGCTGGTGGGAACATTGGATGACTACGCAATTTAAAATGATTTCACACGAGCGAATTCCACTCACATCTTCAGAATAATCTTCCTCCCTGGTAAAATTTATGTTTTTATAAAAATTTGCACGTGATAGGAGTTTTTAGGCTGATGATGTCCCTGGTGGGAAATTGCACAGCTAAAATTAAAAAAAATATTTTTTATATATTGTTTTACCGCATCTCATTATAAAATTAGACAGGACAGATTCACCTCTACTTTCTTAAGCGCCGATAATGCCACATAGTAAGAAATATAATAACTAAATTTAAAATTTAATACTCTCTCTCTCTCTCTTTTATTTTTTTCTATTGTATGATAGTCGTATTTCCAAGGACATTGTAAAAAATTTTATAGAATTCCCTGAAGTGTAATATAATAATTTAGTTTGTTAAAATTATTATATATATATATATATATATATATATATATATATATTGTATTTACCATATGAGGATTCGAACTCACAATAAACTATTTCAACAGAACAACAGTTTCTATTGTCTTAACCACTATTATATTCAAATACAAATTAATTCTGGAGAATGAAATTTTATTTACCTATATGACGTTAACGTAGAAACTTTTATCTGCATCTAGCATACTTCTTGTGGGAAACTTATAGTATTGCAATACCTTAGAAAATGTCTCGAGGATATTTTTCTTTCGTTCATGCTTTTATTAAATTTGTTTCAGTGTAATTTTTTTCAAAAATCAAACTTCTTGTTTAAATGACTAAAAATATATATTTATCTAAAGTGATATCAAAACTCGAACTTATTTTTTACTCACTGAATTCATAGACAAGAATATAATCTAAAAATTTCCCTTTTACAAAAGATTGATAAAAACAAAATCAGATAGAAAATATCCACGATATCTGGTTTATTTCTCTTTTAAAACTAAAAACTAGAAAATAATATAAAAAAAGTTTTATAAACTGGGACTTTTATTCAACTAAAATGCACTAAAAATAAGAAAATATATTTTTGTTTCTTCAATTAGTGAGAAAAATTTCTATACCATTGATAACTTTAATATATTTATACTTTATATCATGCTTATATTAATAAATAAAAGGCAAGAAAAAAGATGTTTATCACACACTTGTGACAAAACAAACATAATTAAGCTTTTTCTTTTTATAAAAGGATAATAAAGGAATATACCAAGAAATACATCTCATAACGGTGCAATAAAAATTTGCTGTATTCCCTTTTATTCCTTAATATGTATGTATGGCAAAGTATAAATATTTGGAAATTATTAATAAAATAGAAAAATTTCCATTTTTCTCACTAAATTTTTTGAAAAAGTATTTTTACTTTTTAAAATGCTTTAGTTCAATAAAAGCTCAAAAAATTTAATTTTTTTTCAATTTATATTATGATACATGTATAATTAATATTGTTTATTAACCAGAATGTATGATTCACATTGCATTTCGCGAAATAATTTTTGTGAGTATACTCAAACAAATTCCAATAATTTCTATTTTTAAAATTTTAGTTACATGTAAATAAATTACAATAACAATAAATCTTCTATTGTTATAAACAACAATGATAAATTTGGTGTTAAAATGCTTATACATATATTTGGAAATCTAAGTTAAAATTAGAACATTACTTTAATGTGAAGGAACGTAAATTATATCATTTAAAGAACATGAAAAGAAATTGACATATTCTACAAATACGTTTGTCAATAGCTTTAAAACCTAGACTAAGCTTTCAATCCATTTTCAACCGTACCTCTAAACTGAATGAGAGAAACAGAATTTCATGTGAAATATTCTGAAGAATAGATTACACGAATTGTGCTGAATATCATTGTCAAAGAATTACTTCTAGGACTACGAACTGAAGAGAATGAAAGTGTTCAGTGAAGCATTCAGTCTTTAGATAGAATGTGAAGATTTGTTAAAAGAGTAATAAGCGAAGTTATTTTCAAATATAGCATCTGGGTATAATATCGTCAAATATAAAGCAAAAAGGTGTGGTTGTTTTTATATCAGTCAGTGGTGCCAGTCTTCTACTTTCTTTTTATTCAGATTATTTGATTGGCAAGTATTTCTTGCAGCTGTAATATTCACCTTGTTATGACAGATTTTTTAAAGCGAAATTAAGGTGAATTATACTATTTAAATAAAACTGTTGACAATCAAGTAATCGAACAAAAAACTACGCGAACTGGTAACACAACACTGATGTCAGTTACATACACACAAATACTATTTCAAAACCCCTCTATAGATGTATGAAAAACGTTGAATAGGCAGAACAATAAATTAAAAGAATGCATTGTAACGATTAGACGTTTGATTCATTTTAATATGCATACAATTTAGAGATCTGATTTAGTCTATCTAAGTAAAATTAAGTCTACGATTCTATTAAAAGTTCAATGAACAACGCGTAAACTAATATTTAGAGTTCAAAACTTTTGTTAATTCGACTTTCTTTCCAACAAAATTAACCTCTCCAATGTTGTCATCCTTGCAGAAATACCAGACTGTGCGGTCTCCAACCTCACATTCCTTCACCCTTTTATTTTTGCTTTTTAACACTTTATGTGTTCAATTGTCCACTTTCAAAAAGTAAACTAGCTATTCTTTTTTGTTCGTCTTTCTTTTTTGTAAGTTAATATTAAATTAAAAAAACCTCTTTATATATATTTTTAGACTGCTTTCTTAATAATGTATCTCTTAAACTAATGTATGGTCTCTGAAAGGAGCTTTCTTTTATGAGATAGGTATGGGTTCGTCCCTCGGTAGGTTCGGTAGATTTTCGTCTGTCATGAGGATTTAATAGAACTTTCTTTTTATTTAATTGGTAAACTTTCTTTTGTCTTTTCCGCGTTGTAATTATATTTTTTTAACTTTATAGTATTTGTTTGTAGATTTAATTACAATTATATATTGTCTTACGACTTCCATTTGTCTTGCACACCGTTCACTGAATATTAGGCCTGATCGCTGACACAAAAATTGATGCAGTCGTAGGCGGAAATTTTTTAGCGTGTGTACGGTCCCTTGAAATTCAATACCAATAATTTCGAAAAGTTTCCTCCCCCCTTATTTTTCTGAGATTCAATAAGTCAAAGAAAACTTTTAGAAAATACTGGGGTGTAAAATTAGGGGACCGTACAAAGGTTTTACAAAATCGGCCCACGAGCGCCGCCATTTTTGTGTCATCGCTCAGGCCTAGTATTCAGGGGACGTTGTCGTTCAAGTCGATCACCTTTACACTGGAAAAAAACCATTTTTATATATTTTTCTAGACTGCTTTCTTAATAATGTATCTCTTAAACTAATGTATGGTTTCTGATAGGAGCTTTTTTTTATGAGATAGGTATGTGTTTGTCCCTCGGTAGGTTCGGTAGGTTTTCGTCTGTCATGAGGATCTAATACTAATGGAACTTTCTTTCTTTTTATTTAATTGTTAAACTTTTTTTTGTCTTCAATACCAATTCAATACCAATAATTTCTAACAGTTTTCTCCGCCTTATTTGTCTCAGATTCAATAAGTCAAAGAAAACTTTTAGAAAATACTGGGGTATAAAATTAAGGGACCGTACAAAGGTTTTACAAAATCGGCCCACGAGCGCCCCGAGGACTAGTTGCGTCGCAACTAGGTGTTCTGTGACACTAACTAATCCTTGTCTAATAATTAACGGGCAGAATTGTTCGGTACGAGTTAATTTTTCCAAAATTTACGAAACTCCCGACAACCCAATACTTAGCTTTATAAAATCAATTCATATGGTTTATACGTAGATTAATGTAATTATATTTATTTTTTAATTCATCAAATTATCGCTCCTATCACTTTGCACCTCGGTGTATTGTACAAACATTTAAAACATTTGTTTTTGTTTGCATATGTGACCATAAATAAAAAATAGTAAGTAACGGCAAGGTACGTACACGCCTTCGAATTTTGAAAAAGTCTTATACACTATTAATGTTTATAAATTTTCTGTTTAATATTTTAATCGCAGGATGTTTAGTCGGATTTACATAGACGATTTACTTAATGGCTCACTTTATAATATTTTTCTGCAATTATATAAAAGGCGCTATAAAAAATGCTGCAGTTATATAAATGCTATAAAAGATGTCGTAGCACTGTACGTATTATGGTAATGTAGTAACCTAATATTTTTATTTCAAAACTTTCATTTCAGACATATTAATTACAATTACAATAAAACTTTTATAAATTTTAAACACCATGATCAATTCTATGTTCAGATGTTTCATTGATTAAAATAAAATTTCTAATAGAGAATTATCAAAACGTGAAACATTTAACTTTTCGAGTAAAGGAAACACTTTTGAAGAAGATTAAAAGAATATAATGAATTAATAAACATATTTTTTCAATCACAAAAGCAGTCTCGAGTCGGTTTTCATTACATATTTAATCGTACCTGTATGTTAGAAAGCAAGAAAATGATTTTGATGCGAAGTACTCGGATTTTTTGAACAGAGAAAATTTGCTGAATGTCATAATAATAATTTCATGGAGTACAAACTGCAGAGGATGAAAGAGTTCAGTGAGTCATTCTAATTTTAACAGAATGTGAAAATTTGTTAAAAATATTATGCGCGATTTAATTGCTTTATAAATAGTATCTTCGTGAAGCAGAATCAGTAAAGTATAAATGCAGATGAAAAAAAGTATAAGTGTATCCTAATTAATTAGCAATAATAAAAGAAAATTAGCTCTGAACCCTGGGTTAATTAAAAAAATATTTTACATTTACAAATGAATTAAAAAAACCCATAAATACTCAAAATGTATATCTTTTTTTATTCTCTGGATTTTATTCAACTTATGATCCTTCATTTCTACATAGAACTTTTCTGACGCAATTTAAAACAGGATCGAATTTCAGAATAAGCTTCTGTCAGGGTTAGTGTTATTTTTTGATTAAAAAAAATCACATGATAAGGGTTTTTTTCAACTTCCGAGCCTTGAACGGAATTTGTATAATAATTCAAATTACACCCTCGTCCTGCCAATGGTCGTACTGCAAAGTAAACTCTTGATCCTGGCTCAGATCTTCAGAATCGGCTTCTGCCATGATCAAATTTGTCTTCTGATAAAACTTTTCACGTGATAACTGCTAGTAGCGCTCCTATTGAGAAATTACATAACTAAGCTTTTAAATCTCACTTCCCAGGAAAGAATTTTGTGCAATTAGTCAGAATAATAATCTATTATGGTCAATCTTTTGTTGTAATAAAAAATTCTTTGAAAGTTTTATGAAGCGTTGTGTTAAGCCTTGATCAAATTTATGTTTTGATAAAAGTTTCTACATGAAAAGTGCTTTTATGCTAGTAACGTCCTCAGTGTGATATCGCAGAATGACGCAATTTAACCCTTTCCGGCACAGACAAGGTCTGTTCGTAAAAGGAGAAATTATTGACTGACACCGGAATTTACAAACGACTTTTTTAGAAAATAAGAACTCCTTATTTTAAGCTTTCTTTCTAGAAACAAAATTTTATTAAATGTTCTTGGTGCCGTATGCAAGTTTGGAATTAAAATTAGGTGTGCCCAGAGTGGGACCACTGTGCCGGAAAGGCCTCTCTTCCCAAAAGCTGATTTCGTTCAATTCTTCAGAAAAGGATTCTGCTATAGTCAAATTTATATTTAAAAAATATTTTCTCATTATAGTTTTTTTTCTGCTACTAGTGCCCCTGTTGGGAAACTACAGAACTACGAGTGTTAAATTCCCTTCTCCAGGAATGAATTTTGCTTTCGTCAAAATAAACGTCTCCTATAGTTAATTTTATGTTTTGATAAAACAATTTACGTTCATGGTCTAAATATTTAAAAATGAAATTCTCATTAAGATTTTTATGCTCGTGGCGCCTGTCTTAGGAAATTGTTTAACTACGTAATTTAAATTCTTTCCTTACGAACAAATTTCTCTTAGATATTCAGAATAAGCTTCGGCCATGGTCCAAAAAAAAATTTTTTTGTATAAACTTTCATGTGATACTGGTTTTTTTTCTGTCAGTAGCGCTCCTGGTGGAAAACTGCATAACTACGCAATTTGAACTCACTTACCACGGACGAATTTCATTCAGATATTCAGAATATACTTCCGTCACGGTCAATTTTATATTTTAGTAAAAAATTTCACATGATAGATTTTTTATGCTAGTGGTAAAAAAGTATATATATACAAAATAATAATAATAATAAAATACAAAATATATGCTGGTGGGAAAATTGCATAAATACGCAATTGAAACTAATTCCACACGAACTAATTTCGCTAACATCTTCAGAGTAAGCTTACTCCGTGGTCAAATTTATGTCTCGATAAATATTTATAAGTGATAGGTGTTATTTTGCTGATAATGTACCTGGTGGGACATTGCATATCTAAAAATTGAAATGTATTTTTTATATTGTTTCTACCACATCTTATTTTAAAATTAGACAAAATAAATTCCCCTCTTCTTTCTTCAACGTCGATAATGCCTCCAAGCAAGAAATATAGTAACTAAAATTAAAATTAATTGATTTTTTTTGTTGTTGTTATACTGTATGTATAAAAATATCAAGGGTGGAGAAAAAATAATTTTTATTTGTGTTTATAGAATTACTTTGCAGTGTAACAGAATAATTTAATAATAATTATTTTTCTCTCACCAGAACAACAGTTTCCATTGTCTTAACTAGTATTCTATTGAAATACAAGTTAATTCTAGCGAATGAAATTTTGTTTAATTTTATGATGTTAACGTTGAAAATTTAATCTGTATCTAGAATGCTTTTTTGGGAAACAAAGTATTGCAATACTTTAGAAAGTTTCGAGGATATATTTCTTTCTTTTTTTCATGCTTTTTAAAAATTTTGTTTCAGTATATATATATATATATATATATATATACCTATGTTATCTGGTATAATTCTCTTTTAATACTAAAAAATAAAAAATAATTTTAAAAGGTTTTATACACTGGGACTTTTATTGAACTAAAACGCAGTAAAATAAGAAAATATGTGGTTTGTTATCAATTAGTAAGAAAAATGAAAACATTTCTATACCATTGATAACTTTCATTATATTTATACTTTAGCATGTATATATATTAATAAATAAAAGGCTAGGTAGCAAATGTTTATCACATACTTGTTACAAAACAAACATAATTAGAGTTTTACTTTACTTTTCACAAAAGAATAATAAAGGTATTATACCAAGATATATATCTGATATCAGTGCAATAAAAATTTGCTGCCTTTCCTTTTATTCCTTAATATTTATATATGACAGAGAATAAATAATTAATAATGTAGAAAGTCTTTCACTTTTTCTCAATAATTAAAAAAATATGTTTTCTGCTTTTTAGTACGTTTCAGTTTAATAAAATGTCAGATTTTTTATTTTTTTTCTATTTATATTACTACACTCATAAACTTATTATTCTTTATTAACCTGCATGTATGATTCACATTGCATTTCGCGAAATAATTTTTGTGAGTATACTCAAGCAAATTCCAGTCATTTCTATTTTTAAAATTTTAGTTACATGTAAATAAATTACAATAACAATAAATCTTCTATTGTTATAAACAACAATGATAAGTTTTGTGTTAAAATGCTTATACACATATTTGAAAATCTAAATTAAAATTACCACATTTCTATGATGTGAAGAAATCGTAAATGAAATCATTTTGAGAACATGAAAAGAAATTAATATATTTTAGAAGTACATTCCGTCAATAGCTTTAAAGTCTAGACTAAGCTTTCAATCCATTTTCAACCGTACCTCTAAACAGAATGAGAGAAAGAGAATACGGTGTAAAATATTCTGAATAATGGATTACACGAATTGTGCTGAATATCCGTATCAAAGAAGTACTTCTTGGAATACAAACTGAAGAGAATGAAAGTGTTCAGTGAAGCATCATTCTGTCTTTAGATAGAATGTGAAGATTTGTTAAAAGAGTAATAAGCGATGTCATTTTCATATATAGCATCGAGTATAATATCGTCAAACATAAACAAATAAGGCGTAGTTGTTTTTATGTCAATCAGTGCTGCCAGTCCGCTACTTTCTTTTTATTCAGATTATTTGATTGACACGTCTTTTTTGCAGTTCTAATATTCACCTTATGTAATAACAGATTTAATAAAGCGAAATTAAGGTGAATTATACTATTAAAATAAAATTGGTGGCAATCAAGTAGTCTGAATAAAAAAAAGTCACAGAGTTCAAAGAATAAATAGAGATTATATGTTTACGCTTGGTGTGAAGCTGAAAAAGCAAACCTGCAGTCGGCCCAAACAACTAGTAGCTTGCTTTGAAAATGTCTCCCCGTCCAATGAAGACAACCCTTGGGCCTAATAATTTGAGCGATAACTGGCTTCATATTGTAACGAAACTAGCATTATGTGCTCGGGAGAGCCTTCTGGTTGATCAAGGCCGACCTCACTAAATATAGCTTAACTGGAATTATCTGTTGTGTGGACCTATGGCTCCGAGTTAAAGTGCTTGACTACGGACCAGAAGGTGGTGAGGTCGGTCCCCGTCGAAGGCAAGTATCCTAAAATTCGTTTTGATTTAAAGATTGCTTTGTATTTGTTTCTAGTTCCTTCGGAAATATGCTAATTGTTATTATGTTAATCGTTATTTAATTTCTAGAACTTTCCAAGCTTGGAATGTTCCATTCGAGAAAGCACCCCTCGAGTGTATTTAAGCTGGTGTATGCTTAAGTTGGTAGAAATAAAGCTTCGAGTTGGTTCATGCTTGTTGTCTTCATTCGTTCTCATTTAATACCTACGCGACAATATTGCAAACTGTTTTTACGGTTTGTTGTTTCTCTATTTATTCTCTGAACTCTGTGAAAAAAGTAGCGAACTGGCAACACTGATGTCAGTTACACACACATACAAAATACTAGTACAAAACCCCTCTATAGATGTATAAAAAACGTTAAATAGATAGAAAATTTTATTAAAAGAATAAACTGTAACAATTAGACGCTTGATTCATTTTAATATGCATACAATTTAGAGATTTAATTTAATCTGTCTAAGTAAAATTAAGTCTACGATTCTATTAAAATGTTCAATGAACAACGCGTAAACTAAAATTTAGATTTCAAAACTTTTGTTGATGTCATGTTAAATGCAATTACAATAAAACTTTTTTTAAATTTAAACACGATAAAAAATTCTTTGTTGTAATGTTTTATTGGTATATTTGTAATTCAAAGATACAATTAACATAATCCAATAATATGAAATAGCAAAAATGTTAAGTAAAGGAAACCATTTAAAGAAGATAAAAATATTTTAATACGTCAGGGCTGTTTAAGTCACCGCCCCCTGAATACTAGGCCTGAGTGCTGACACAAAAATGGCGGGGCTCGTAGGAGGAATTCGTAAAACCTTTGTATGGTCCCCTAATTTTACACCCGAGTATTTTCTAAAAGTTTTCTTTGACTTGCTGAATCTCAGAAAAATAAGGCGGAGAAAACTTTTAGAAATTATTGGTGTATAATTTTAAGGGACCGTACACACGCTGGAAAAAATCTGTCTACGACTGCCGAAAGTTTTGTGTTAGCGTTCAGACTTAGTATTCAGTGGGCGGTGTTTAAGTCCTCAAACGTAATTAGTGAGGACTGAACCACTGCCCCCTGAATGCTAAGCCTGCGCGCTTCCACAAAAATGGCGGCTGTCATAGGCGAATTTTTTTCAGCGTTTGTACGGTCCCTCGAATTTGAACACCAATAATTTCTAAAAGGTTTCTTCGCCTTATTTTTATGAGATCATATAAGTCAAAGAAAACTTTTAGAAGTTACTGGTGTGTAAATTTAGGAGACTGTACAAACCCTTAAAAAAATCTGCCTGCGACAGCCGCCATTTTTTGTGTGAGCGCTCAGGCCTAGTATTCAGAAGGCGGTGATTGGTCATTCATATGCTTTATCAGTTATCAGCTCAACTTTATCTTTAAGCTTAAAGCGAGAACGAGTTGCTTGGGAAGATTCTATGGGAAGATTCTTGCGCGATTTCTCACTCGCATTTTAATATTTTTAAATGATATTTTTTGCATAGGATAGCTGACGTCGATCTCTAACGTTTTTAGTTTTTACTTTTTCGATTTTGGTTCCAGTTTTTTTCCCACATGAATCATGAAGACCCATGAATCGATTCTTTTGTAGTGAAAATGCCCGGACTGTCAGATGTATCTCAAAGTATATAAAAGATGCAGCAGACTGAAATCTTACTTCTGCATTGTTTGGGACATTTCTCACTTGTGATTTTTCTGAAATGCAAAATCTTTTGTGCAGGCGGCCACCAATTAAGAGCCTACATCAGTCATGCGAAAAAAGCTAATGTTAAATCTATGGGAGATTCTTGCGCGATTTCTCGCTCGCATTTTAATATTTTTAAATGATTTTTTTTTTGCATAGGATAGCTGACATTGTTCTCTAACGTTTTTAGTTTTTACTTTTTCGATTTTGGTTCCAGTTTTTTATATAAAGATACTTTCACTTTCAGAAACGGTTCCAATCGGTTCCAAAATTGAAAATGCCCGCTTATAAAAAAACTATAACCAAAATCAAAAAAGTAAACACTAACAACGTTAGAGATCAATATCAGCTATCCTATGCAAAAAAAAATCATTTAAAAATATTAAAATGCGAGCGAGAAATGGTGCAAGAACCTTCCCATAGATTTAACGTTAGCTTGAGCGTTTCTTCGCGTGATTAGCGTAGGCTCTTAACAATATTTAATATGCCGTCCGTCTGAACAAGGGTCACAGTATTTTCTTTTTTAATTTTTGGGTGTATTTATTATTAGCGAACAATACTCTTTTAGATCACACACTCGATCAACCATTTTTATCGTTCTTTTTATAATGGAGAAATGTCTGTCGCAGGCATTAAACGAATAATTCATTTTTCAAAGGTAAATTTAGACTTCGTGTCCTTGGACAAGTGCCTTTTCATTACTGAAGGTTGTTTTCCCCTTCCTTTAAAGATAGAGAAATAATATCCAGAACCCGGGCTATTGCCCTTTCTTTTCAGAAGTAATAGAATATTTTCATATTAAAAAAAAAAATCTAAATAGTTCTTCAGCCACATATGATTGCGAAATCGCCTTTAACTATAACCGTGATACCCATGAACATCCTGACCGCGCAGGAATAAAAAAGGGTGAAAAGGCCGAAAATCTTTAATGTTAGTCTACCAGAAAAAGCATAAGAAAAGAGTCCGATTTTGAAGCTGGATTATATAAAAAACAAGAGTTTTCCTACGTTAGCTCAAAATCTTACTCTCTTCATCTAAAAGCGATTAATATAATATATTAATTTTAAAAAAATCGTTCGATCCATTTTCGAGATAACACCTCTGTGCCCATTACACCATTACATTTTCCATTTTCGCTTAAAAATTGGTTTCCAGATCTCAAAATCTACTGCATGTAGAAATCTATAAATTTCAGGATAGAGTTAGGCCATAGATATAAGACTAATGTGAAAAAATCGAAACGGTATGCCTCATATTTACTGAGATATTAAATGTCGGCGTTTCGATTTTCCTTTGATGTCCTGCTAGCTGTATATATGAGAGTGACGGAATCTTCGGTTTTGGGCTTACGGTTTTCGGTTTTTCGCTGCGTCACTCAAGAGACTACCGTCTCTTATGATAGGGAAAAAGAATCATATTCTGCAGTAAAACCATTTTTGACAATTTTGGACTAGTGTCCTTTTCATAATGACGGATTCAATTACAATAAAACTATTATTAATGCCAATTTCTTTGTTATAATGTTTCATTGTTACACCTGTAATTCAAAGATATAATTTACGTAATCCAATAATATGAAATAGCAAAAAAGTTAAGCAAAGGAAACCATTTGAAGAAGATAAAAATATTTTAATATTCTATGCAAACAGGTTTTGTGAATAACAAAGGCACTCTAGATTCAACTTTAATTCCATTTTTAAGTGTACCTGCAATACAGAAAGCGAAAGAGAGATGTTAATGTCAAGTATTCTGATAATAATACTGAATGATGGATTTAAGAAAATATGATGAATATCATATCTAATTTAAATTCTTGGAATACAAACTCGAATGAATGAAAGAGTTCAGTGAATCATTCTGTATTTAGACAGAATGTGCAGATTTCTTAAAAATATAATGTGCGATTTCATTATTTCAAAAATATTATCGTAGTAAAGTAAAGTCAGTTATAGATCAGTAAAGTGTACCGTAATTTCGCGCGTATGCGCCGCAGCTTAGTTAAGTCTTTTTCATACCGGAAATTTTATTGAAAATAAGAAGTCAAATAAGAGCTAAGAAAAAATAAGTCACATTTTATTTAAAATAAATTCTGGTAGGAAATCGAATTGTCTGAGGTGCGGCGTATACGCGCGAAATTACGGTAAATGTATCCAAATTAACAACAAATTAAAACAAGAATGAAAAATCATGCGTCACTTATCGATTATGAAACACTTTCCAACACTTACTGCGATTATGGCTCAGACACCATATTATAAACGAATTGTTTTTGTGTTCCTGTATGAATAAATACATGCTATGTACTCGATATTCTACAGTAATCATCTTGTAGTGCATATCAGCAATGCTCATAAATTTCACTATGTTTGAAATGGTGTAACATTTTAAAAATGCACTGAAATTGAGGTTTCCCAATAGGCCACAATGCAACGGGATTGTTTTGTGCCTTCCTCTAAATGAATAATAAATGCCACGAGCTCCATATTCTACTGACAGAATGTTTTAATACAGCTCAATGATGTACATCAATATCAGTATGTTTGATATTGTGTAACTTTATTGTGTAATAAAAGATTTATATCGATAGAGAATAATGTAATGAAATTCTCTTGTCTGACTCTGTAAACTAACTATAAATACTACACATTCCATTTTCAATAGGAAATGCCCTATGGTATAAATCGATTACTCATGGCTAATCCATGGATATTTACGCAAGTTAGATCTAAGTCAGACAGACCAAAGTCAAAAACACTTTTCAACTATGTTGAAAAGTGTTTAAAAAACTGGATTTGAACACTTTAAAAATTAAAAAATATATTTTACATATAGAAATATAAATTTCAAAAATAACCGCACGAACTCATTTTTCTAAATCACACATATAAAATTTATTATTGTTTCCTATCCTCCTGTTTGATTTCAATTCCATTTCCAGAAACAACTTTTGTGAGTACTTAAGCAAGCTCAGATAATTTCTATTTTTAAAATTTTAGTTAAATGCAAATAAATCACAACAACAATAAATGTTTTATTATTGTAAAACACAACAATTAGTTTTATGTTAAAATGCTTTATACATCTATATATTTAAAGCAAAATGCGCATTCTGTCAAATTTACACCCTCTTTTCCACACGAAAATCGTCTCTTTGCGATTGCTTCAACTTTTTTTGAAGTCCTCTACCCTCAGAAATGGGAAACGTTTAGACATCACCTGTTTAGCCTAGAACTGTTTATCCTAGGTTTTTTTTTTTTTTTTTTTTTTTTTTTTTTAAATATTTTCACTACTAAATGTGCATATTTTTTCGTAACATTTTAAAGAGAGTTTGGATACAGTTATATTTATGACTGATTGAAATTTCAGAGAGTTCTGAAGATTAGAACTATTTTTTTTATTGCTGTGTTACAGGAGCCGGCTCGAAAACAAACATACAGAAAAGCGAGAAGAAAACATTTCTTTTACAACTATATAACAATATTGTTTCAGAAAAATTTTACACAGGCTGTAAAACAGTTTCATTTATAAACAATATAACGATTTCAAAAAGTTCGGACAAAAACAACAATAAATTAAGCGCTTTTATCACTAAACATCAATATTTTTTCGCAAAATTTTCACTTTAAAATATAATTTCATACAAAATTGGGTAAAAGATATAAAATAATGAAAACTTGATTTTTTTAAAATTTATTATCACAGGGCCGTGCAACACCGGGCGGGTCAGCTAGTATATTTGAAACTATAAGTTAAAATAAGCACATTCCTGTAATGTGAAACAACGTAAAGAAAATCGTCTTAAGAAGATGAATAGAAATTGATACATTTTAAAAACAAATTTCGTTAATAGCAAAAGCGGTCTAGACTAAGCTTTCATTCCACTTTTAACCGTACCTGCTAAATAGAAGGAGAGAAAGAGATTTTGATGTGAAGTATTCTGAATAATGGATTACATGAATTATGCTAAATAGCAGTGTCGGAGAATAAGTTCATGGAATACAAAACTGAAGAGAATGATGCCCAGTTAAGCATTCTATTTTTAGTAAGAATGTGAAGATTTGTTAAAAGTATAATACGCAGTGTCATTGTCATAAATATCATCTGGGTATAACTGCGTGCATAGCAATGATTCATTGCATTTATATTAATATTTTCCCTCTTTATCCTTCAATTATAAATTCAAAATATCAGCAACGAAACTCTCTATAGATTCTAACTCTTTCTGGCAACTTCATTTTGAGAAATAATTTTGTGCGTACCTCAGGAAACAAGTAATTTCGATGTCTAATTTTTAGTTAAATTCAAATAGATTACATTAAGAATAAAACTTACGTTGTGATAAAAAAATTAACCGCACACTGCAGCAATTGTTTCCTCTTTGGAAGTATGATTTTTTATACTCATATTTAGGGTTAGACACCAGAAATTTTAAAGGGAAGTTCTTTAGTTTAGATAATAGTAGACGTCTAATCTATACAAATATTATAAAGGAGTAAAGATTCTTTGTTTGTTTGTTTGTTTGTTTGTTTGTAGGGGGTAATATCTGGAACTACCGAACCGATTTCAAAAGTGATGGTGGCACATTATTTGGTATGATGGTAATTGGTAACAATTGATGGTAACAACCCCTGCTACAACATAGGCTATATTTTATGTCGGTGCCACTAACCCCTGCGGGGTGCAGGAGCAAAAAACGTTCTAAAATTGCGATGTTTTGTATACTGAAGGAGCTAGAAATTTGAAATTTGGCATTGTAGCTACTTATAAGATGTAAATGCTCTCTAAGAACAAATTAACAAAAAAAATGAAATTTAAAAGGGTGAAATGAGCGAAAAGCGTTCTAAAAACATTCTAAATTACAATTTATGTGGAATCTCTGGAACTACAGAACCTATTTCAAAAGTGATGGTAGCAAATTGATGGTGACAATCCCTGCTCTAACATAGGCTATATTTTATGTCGGTGCCACTAACCCCAGGGGGGTGCAGAAGCGAAAAACGTCCTAAAATTGCGATTTTTTGTATACTGAAGGAGCTAGAAATTTGAAATTTGGCATTGTAGCTACTTATAAGATGTAAATGCTCTCTAAGAACAAATTAACAAAAAAAATGAAATTTAAAAGGGTGAAATGAGCGAAAAGCGTTCTAAAAACATTCTAAAATACAATTTCTGTGGAATCTCTGGAACTATAGAACCGATTTCAAAAATGATGTTGGCAAATTGATGGTGACAATCATTACTTCAACATAGGCTATATTTTATGTCGGTGCCACCAATCCCAGGGGGGTGCTGGAGCGAAAAACATTCTAAGATTGCAATTTTTTTATACTGAAGAGCTAGAAATTTAAAATTTGGCATTGTAGTTACTTAAAAGATGTAAATGCTCTCTAAGAACAACAACAACAAAAAAATTCGAAATTTAAAAGGGTGAAGTATGAGCAAAGCGTTCTAAAAACATTCTAAATTACAATTTCTATTGGATCTCTGGAACTACAGAACCGATTTCAAAAGTAATGGTGGCAAATTGATGGTGACATGATCCCTACTCCAACGTAGGCTATATTTTATGTCGGTGCCACTAACCCCAATGGGGTGCAGGAGCGAAAAATGTTCGAAAATTGCGACTTTTTTATTCTGAAGGAGCTAGAAATTTGAAATTTGGCATTATAGTTACTTATAAGATATAAATGCTCTCCGAGAATTAAAAAAAAACGAAATTTAAAAGAAGTTTGAAATGAGCGAAAAGCGTTCTAAAATCATTCTAAATTACTTATTAAATTCTATGGAATCTTTTGAACTACAGAACCGATTTCAAAAGTGATGGTGGCAAATTGATGGTGACAATCCCTGCTCTAACAGACTCTTTAATAAAAAGCTATGCGTTGCTGACGACTGGGTTTTTTGCTAATTGTTGCCACAGATTAATCTCGGAAAATGAAACATTTGAAGTTACTGAAAAAAATAATCGCTCTAAAAGTATTTGTCAGAAAATTGTCAGACAAACTGCGTTTGAAAGATAAAAAAATTGTATTTTTCTTGATATAAATATCAAATCTAATGATTATGCCGTTTTTTAAATGTTGAATTTCAAAAATTACCAAATTCCACAATGGAGTACCATGGCGATACCTTCATGCGTAAAAAGATAATGATAAGAACGACGTGTCCTGACGTGTATATTGGCACGAGTCACAAATTATAGTAGCCTTATTATTCTGTTAAAATATAAGAGTGACTTATGAAATGTCAATATTTTGTTTGATTAAAAGTTCGTTAAAAGAAATTGACCAGCGTAGCGGACGTAGCTTGCTAGTGTTACATAAAGTTTACATTTCGATTTGTAATATTTTAAGTTTAGTGGCAATGTTACCAGACTTTTGATGTGGAAATATACGTATTATTTAAAGGCAAACTAAACAATTTGAAAATGAGGCGAATTATACTATTTTAAAAAAGTAGTGGCAATCAAGTAATCTGAATCTAAAAAAAAAACAGCGGACTGGCAACACTGTATAGTGGTTGCTTCGAACTGAATTTTTTAAAAGTTAAAATTTAATTGATTCATTGCGCAGTGTAAGGCTAATATTAAAGTCTATACTATAATGCTTTATAGGTATATTCATTTTAAAATGAAAGTTAAAATTAGCATAATCTCATAATATAAAATAGAGAAAATATCGAGCGAAGGAAAGCGTTTAAAGGAGAGAATTTAACGAATTCTACAAACAGATTTCGTCAATAACAAAAGCAGTTTAGACACAGCTTGCATTTCATTTTTAACCGTGTCAGCAAAACAGAAAGGAGAGAGCGATTTTCATGCGAAATATCTATACTAATATTATAAAGTAGTAAAGATTGTTTGTTTGTTTGTTTGTTTGTAGGAGGTAATCTCTGGAACTACTGAAGCGATTTCAAAAGTGATGGTGGCAAATTCATGGTGACAATCCCTGCTCCAACATAGGCTATATTTTATGTCGCTGCCACTACCCCCAGGGGGTGCAGAAGCAAAAAACGTTCTAAAATTTCGATTTTTTTATACTGAATGAGCTAGAAACATGAAATTTGGCATAGTAGTTACTTATAAGATGTAAATTCTCTCTAAGAACAAATTCTGAAAAAAATCGAATATTAAAAGGTGTGAGATGAGCGAAAAGCGTTCTAAAAACATTCTAAATTACAATTGCTATGGAATCTCTGGAACTACAGAACCATTTTCAAAAGTGATGGTGGCAAATTAAGGGGACAGTCACTGCTCCAACATAGACTATTTTTTATGTTGGTGCCACTGCTACCAGGGGGGTGCTGGAGCAAAAAACGTTCTAAAATTTCGATTTTTTTTACACTGAAGGTGTTAGAAACATGAAATTTAGCATGGTAGTTACTTATAAGATGTAAATGCTGTCTAAGAACAAATTCTAATAAAATTTAAAACTGTGAGATGAGCGAAAAGCGTTCTAAAAACATTCTAAAATACAATTTCTATGGAATCTCTGGAACTACAGAACCATTTTCCAAAGTGATGTTGGCAAATTGATGGTGACAATCATTACTTCAACATAGGCTATATTTTATGTCGGTGCCACCAATCCCAGGGGGGTGCTGGAGCGAAAAACGTTCTAAAATTGCAATTTTTATTTACTGAACAGCTAGAAATTTAAAATTTGGCATTGTAGTTACTTAAAAGATGTAAATGTTCTCTAAGAACAACAACAACAAAAAAATTAGAAATTTAAAAGGGTGAAATAAGAGCAAAGCATTCTAAAAACATTCTAAATTACAATTTCTATGGAATCTCTGGAACTACCGAACCCTTTTCAAAAGTGATGGTGGCAAATTTTTGATGACAATCCCTGCTCCAACATAGGCTATATTTTACGTCGGTGCAACTAATCCCAGGGTGGTGCAGGAGCGAAAAACGTTCTAAAATTGCAATTTTTTTATACTGAAGGAGCTAGAAATTTGAAATTTGGCATTGTAGTTACTTATAAGATGAAAATACTCTCTAAAAACAAAATAAAAAAAATAAAAATTTAAAAGGGTGAAAGGAGCGAAAAGCATTCCAAAGTACAATTTCTATGTAATCTCTGGAACTACAGAACCGATTTCAAAACTGATAGTGGCAAAATTGATAGTGACACTCCCTGCTCCAACATAGGCTATATTTTATGTCGGTGCCACTAATCCCAGGGGGGTGCAGGAGCGAAAAACGTTCTAAAATTGCAATATTTTTTATACTGAAGGAGCTAGAAATTTGAAATTTAGCATTGCAGTTACTTATAAGATGTAGTGCTGTCTAATAACAAATAAAAAAATGAAATTTAAAAGGGTGAAATGAGAGAAAAGCGTTCTAAAATCATTCTAAATTACAATTTCTATGGAATCTGTGGAACCTCAGAACCGATTTCAAAAGTAATGGTGGCAAATTGATGGTGACAATCCCTACTCCAACATACGCTATATTTTATGTCGGTGCCACTAACCCCAATGTTGTGCAGGATTGAAAAATGTTCGAAAATTGCGATTTTTGTATACTGAATGAGCTAGAAACATGAAATTTGGCATAGTAGTTACTTATAAGATGTAAATGGTCTCTAAGAATAAATAAATTTAAAAAATCGAAATTAAAAGGGTGAAATGAGCGAAAAGCGTTCTAAAATCATTCTAAATTACAATTTCTATGGAATCTCTGGAACTACAAAACCGATTTCAAAAGTGATGGTGACAATCCCTGCTCCAACATCCTTTTTAATATAAAGCTGGACGACTGGATTTTTCGCTAATCTTTGCCACAGATTAATTTCGGAAAATGAAACATTTGAAGTTACTGAAAAAAATAATGGCTCGAAAAGTATTTGTCAGAAAATTATTAGACAAACTGCGTTTGAAAGGTAAAAAATTGTATATTTTTTTATATAAATTTCAAATCTAATGATTATGCCACTTTTCAAATATTGAATTTCAAAAATTACCAAATTTCACAATGGAGTACCATAGCGAAACCTTCACGCGTAAAAAGATAATGATAAGGGCGACGTGTCCTGACGTGTATATTGGCCATAGCACGAGTCACAAATTATAGCAGCCTTATTATTCTGTTAAAATATAAAAGTGAATTATGAAATGTCAATATTTTGTTTGATTAAAGGTTCGTTAAGAGAAATTGACCAGCGTAGCGGCCGTAGCTGGCTAGTTATGAATAAAGAATTAGAGAGTATAGTAGATTAGGAAGTATCCGGCTTTATGTTGTGAATAGGTAGGCCGGAAGTTTGACAGTTCCGTCTCCCTTTTTATTACGAAATTTCGAATTCACACCAGAAAATCGAATGATTAATGTTTGTGATACGTAAGGACAGCCATTTCGTGATTACATAAAGTAAATATTCTTCTTTCAGAACTTCAGGTATGAATCCGGAATTTCTGAATTAAAAAAATGATACCAAACAGACAACCATGGCCGAATAACAAAAAAGTCAGATATGTCGGAAGTCTATGTAATTAATAACATTCTTCCCCCACTCATACCATTAAAAACACACTTTGTATACAAAAACTAGCCCCTATTAACATTTTCTGACTATTTAGTACTGTAGCCAGCACTGTATAATTACTGTCTATACGTTTTAAATATTTATTGCAAAAAGAGTTATTCCAAGAATTAAAATATTGCACACATTTTAAGATAAATTTTATAATGTCTTAAGATAAATTTTATTATTTAATTACAGGAAACATGAAATCACCCTGTACAGTATGTATTCAATGAAAACACTTTTAACCCTTTCCGGCACGGAGTAAGTCTGTTTGTAAAATGATGAAATTATGGACTGACACCAGAATTTAAAAACGAATTCATTAGAAAATAAAAACTTGTTTATTTTCCCGTACTTTATAAAAGGACAATTTTAATTAAATATTCTTGGTGCCGTTTATCAGTTTAGGAATTAAAATTAGGTGTCCTTTTTTGTGGACACCGCCCGCTAAAGGGTTAAAATAAGCGAAACTTTAACTTAAAATGTAAGTGTATGACACATAAGAAGATTGTAGATCGTAACAGACATCCGCTGCGGACGCCTTGGTACAGAAATTCTTAATTTTATTACGGATAATTTATAATTAACTAGGCCGGATAGTATGTCGGACGTTCCAGTTGCAAGCCGGATAATCAGGAATCTCAAGGGATATGGTGAGTATCTTGTCGAAGATATCGCCATGTAATACAGAGTGAAATATAGGAAGTCCCATAAACCCGCCATATTTCAAAAATTCAGAAAACGGTAACAAAATGTCGTATCGGAGAGCGGTTTGCTGCTTACAGAACGATTACACTTACAGCGTATGCAGTACGTATCAAATTTGTTTACGCACATGCGCTGCTTTCCTCTCATGCGGCCGGTGGACAAGACAGAAGTGCGCTGCAGGCGCACAATATGCAAATTTTGTTCGCGAACATGAGCGCCACTTACCTCTACTACGCCGAATTCTCAAAGCAAAAGTGTGCACGAAAGGGAATTGCTACTAGTGATTCATAAGCTCCAAAATTCTTTTCACTCACTTTACAGCTGACTGTGATTTCAATCGAGGATCCACGCTTGATTTAGTTTACCCCATCAATGGAACAAGGTAATTAGCAGAATGGACTACCTAGTTGCGTACCAACTGAACTTCCAGGTTATAGGTAAGCGTATAGGTAAGGAGGCAAATAGGGAGCCGTGAGAAATTTAAAAAGTTAAAAATTAAATGAATATATTTAAAAATATAATAAAGAAATAGAAGTTTAAAAATAAAACAGTAAAATGTTTTTAAAAAAGTAAAAAAAAATTCCATTAGATCCAATCAGATGACAGACGAAACCTACTGAGGGTTGAACCCATCTCAAAAAGGAAAAAAAAGACTCTTTACAGAGATCATACATTTAGTTTAAAAGCTACAAAATATTAATCTTTATTAATAAAAACCCACTAGGAAGACTAAAGACACTTTTTTTTAATATACAAAGACAAAAGACAAGAAAAGTTATGTTTAATTCAATAGAGAGAAAAACTATATCTTCATCATCAATTAATAAAGCACATTTATGGCGTTTGCAGTTATTGGGATTGGAGACCTAATAGTCTGGCAATTCTGCTATAATTTCGTTAAGGGTGTTGTAAATAGTTTTATAAAATTGTCTGGACAGTTGATATATGCGTTTTTTTAAAGAGGTGGTGCGAGAGATCTCTGCGGATAGTAGAGTTTCTGAGGTAATGGTGGCCATTCCTGATAATTCTAAGATTTTTCTTATGGGCTCTGTATAGATAATTCATATTGTTGTTAATAGAAAAGCCCCAGATTGAACAAGAATATGTGAGGATAGAGCGAATGCTTGCATTGTATACAATAACTTTATTTTTAATAGAGAGTGTATTACTTTGTAGGAGTGGGTAAAGTTATTAACAGATACCAGCGACTTTGGCTCTAATTTGTAAAATGGTTCTTCCAAGTAAGCCTTCTATAAAGGGTTATCTCCACCCCCCGCCCCATATTTAGTAATGATAACCAAGGAATAGTAACATTATTGATATTTAAACGGTTAGGGAAAGTGGATTTTTAAGAGAAATATGTAGCAGCATTCCCCAAACTCTCTACTGGACTAATATTTCATAATTTTTTTTGTGATTTTTCTGGTGTAAACTTTTTACTTTTGCATGTTAAAACATCAGGCATGGAGGGCGAAATTTCTTCCATTCATCTGATCATAGGCTTATTATATAATAACTTTGGCTGCATAAGACTAATTAAAGTGTCAGACATTTTGAGGTAAAAACAATAAAACATTTCAAAATTTTGAAGTGTTTTTTGCTACAACTCCATTTTTATATGTCTTATGTTGAAAACCACACTTCGATACGACAATTTGTTGAATTTTTATTCATATTTGGCACGTGAACAGATTTATTGGACTGTTCGATCTATTTTTTTACTGCCAAGAAAATGCTCACTTTTTGACCAGTCTAATGCACAACTGCCACATTTTATGCTTTTTCCTACCACTGTTTTTGACAAAAAAACTATGTTATTTAATCCTTAATTTTTTTTAGCCTGGTTTAGTAATATATTATTTCTTAAATTTTAATGTATCGTCTATGAAAAGATTCACCTTTTTCTGAGATGGTCTAGTCTTCGGTAGTATTTGGTTGTCTGCTACTTGGGACTAATGGAATATTTTCCTTTCATTTTTTTCCCTTTTATTTTTATTATTTATATACAGGGAGGCGATAATTAAAACACCCCTACTCCGACCTCTATATAGTTTGAACTACTCAGTGTATAAGTTTCAAATTTTGTTCACATACTACTCAAGACATGAGAAAACGGATTACGCGAAAATAAAATTAGTTTCAGAAACTCCGATTGCACTGTACAACAGAAAATTCAAATAGAGACAATAATAATAATAAAAAAAAACTTTTAATGTGTCGATTCACAGCTACATTCATTCTTGGAGCTCTCTTTTTCGAAGATAAAACCCGCAATAACTTTGTGACATGCACCATGGCTGTCAACAGGTACAAAAAGGTGCTCGAAACTTTTGTTGTACCCCATTTGCAACAACGGGAATGTCTTGACTCAATTACATTTATACAAGATGGAGCGCTTCCACATATTGAATTCTGTGTACAGCAGCTCTTTTGCCAACGTTTCACTAGTGCCAGAGTAATCTGTCGTGCATTTTCGACAACCGGACCATCTCGTTCTGAGGATTTTAATTAGTGTGATTTTTTGGCTGTAGGGACATTTAAAAAATCTTGTTTGACGAGGACGTCTGGTAACCTTTGCAGATTTGAAAGAAGGTATCAATCTGCATGTGATAAACATATTAGTCAATCAGTTACGATTTGCAATTGAACAAGCTGTCTACAGACAGCAGATTTTGCATCTTCAAGAAAGGAATGATATTGAGCAGCATTCTTTGCGTTTATAAGGCCCTTGTCACATGAATTTTTGGTACGTTCAAATAAAATGTGTTTACAATGTGTTTTTGTGTTTTTAAGCATATGTGCAGTTGTACAGTGCCATCTATAGGCGATTTCTGAAATTAATTTTTTTCATGTAATTCATTTCAACCATATCTTGAATAGTATGTGTAAAAATTTGAAGATTACACTCTCAGTAGTTCAATATATAAAGAGGTCGGAGTAGGGGTGTTTTAATTCTAGTCACGCGGTATGCTTAAAAGTTATTAACTTTGCTTTTATTATTTGTTTTTAAATTTTTCTAATGTTTTTCCATTTTTCATGTAGTTTTCATACCACAGTTAGACATTCTTTTTCTCTTGCTCCCTTATGCCTCAGCAAGTCGCTTACTTATCAAGTGAATGATAAGTTGCACCGTAACTAGGTAATCCATCATCACGATACTTATATTGTTCCATTGTTCCAGATTAAATAAGACAAAAGTTTCCATTAAAAAATAGTATTATCAAAAACTCGTAAAATTTGGCAGCTATGCTTATGGTGCAAACTGTACTCCTGTATAACAATATGTTACATTTTTTATGAATATTTGAAGTCTGAACTTACTTACGGGTCTCTTTAAACATATTTTTAAATTTTTCTACAAAAGTACTGTTATTTTTTACCTTTTTAACAGGTCTGGGGCTGTAAATCGCGCTCCTTTTCAATAGTTTCTGAATTTTAGAAATGTGAACAGACCTATGGAACTCTTTGTAGTTCAGTGAAGTATTCCATTTTTAGATATAACGTGAAAAAAATAATGCGCTATTTCACTATTTGATAAATATCATCTTAGTAAAATACAGACAGTTCTAAACTAATGAAATATATCTGTAACGGAATTATTTACAAATAATAAAAAAACTAGCATTGAAACAGTCCATAGATGTTTAAAAGAAATTGTAAATGGAAAATAAAACAAAAAAAGCATACGTTATCAAAATGCATAAAGAAATTAATTAATTCAGACAAATAAATTTTGAAATAAGTAAAATTTTAAATGAATAACACAACATTTTTAAAAAAATCCACTTACAGACATGTTTAGTGTGATTGACGGATTTAACTTTACGAATTCAAAACCTCTCAATTTTAACATTCTGCATTTAATTTAACCGTTACGCGACATGTGGCACTTTTTTCGTATAACGTGTGCAGAAACTTGGAATTTGGACACCAGTATTTTTGCATAGAAAATTTTGCCTTATCTAATCTCCCGATTAACACTAGAACAGCGATGAGGGGTCATTTTGACCCATACCAAATGGAGAAATGTCGATTCAAACAAGAAATTTTTTAAAAAAATAAGTTAAATATACACCTCACAAAAATAAGTTAAATATACTACTAAATATAAAAAATACTTAAAAGTTTTAAATAAAAATTCTGGTGTGAAATATTTTTATAAAACTTGAGTAAAATTTCCCGCGGTTCTTTTTAAAAAATGAAAAAAAAATTGTCATTGAAAGTGGTGCCAGAAAAATAGTATAATGTCCTCGTAGTCGTCTTTTCGATCGTTAAAGGTAATTAACTTTAAGAAATACAGTTCAACTGAAAATGGCTAGTAGATCCGTACTACATCCTTAAAATACGAAATCACAAAAATTATAATTCTTAATCCTTAAACTTAGCAGGCTCCGTGAACCTAACAATATATTTTATGGAGAACATGGATAAATTAAAGTTCTTATCACTTGAACACCTCTAATTGTATACTTCTGAATCAAGTGATAATACAACGCATCTAATATCTCTGATAAATCCCATCCATATATACTATCCGAACTTCCACGTGCCGAATCTGCATTTCCATAAAGTACACTATATTTCGGAACACTCATTTTCCCAAGAAACAATCGTAACATTAGAAAAATAGAGTAAATTCATAGAAAAATAACATCCAATCACGCATATAGGGTTAAGTACAAACAAACCACATCTACATTCAAACATAACACTTGTAGAGTGTGTTTATGTGACGTCTTCCTTACCAATGCATTTTTTTTAATCACTCATATATAATTATTGTTTTACAACCTTCCTGAATGATTTCCATGGAAATTCCGAGAAACAACATTAGTGCGTACTTCAACAACTCAAATTTCGATTTCAAAAATTTAATCTAAAAGTCCAATACTTTACAATAATAATAATTTTTTATTGTTCTGAAACACAATCATAAACTCTATGTTGAAATTGTTTATAGATGACAATCAGAATGAGCATAACGGGAAACAGCGAAAATGTTGAGTAAAAGAAAGCATTTGCAGACGTTTTAGAAGAACTTATTCAAACTGATATAGTCAATTATAAAGAAATCTACACTCTATTTGCATTCTCTTATTTACGGCGTGTGAAACAGGTCTCTACAATAAATTTTAATTTGTTTCTTAATGGTATGAAACTGTCAGACCGTGCGGTCTACCGTCCTGCCAGTACAGCTTCTGAGGAACCCAAATGCGCTATCATGCGGGACTGGCTTGAACCATTGTGACGTCGCCGTGAAGCAAGCTACCTTTCAAGGAAGAGCACTACCAACTGCGCATCTCTCTCTCCACCCAAGAAACCATAGACGACTTGGTCGCTACAACAGCAGAGCCATGTACTTCAGGAAACTGTGGCATGAAACCTGGGGACGCATCCAAGTCCCCCAGGAGCTTCGGGAATCGGAAACCCATGGGACCACAGGGCACTAGACCCATTTATGGGTTTCCCAGACACGTACTTGTTTTACTAGCGTTTCCGGATGTGAAAATCTACAGAGATAGTCACTATATTTTTTGCTATGGCACGTATGAGTAGGTACCGCTTGTGAGCCTGGAGTGTTGTGGAGACTTCATTCCTCAGCGCATAGACACGCCCTCGCTCAGGCTTGTAAACCATCAGGGCCGGAATACACGACCCCTGGCCTACGAACTGTACCTTAAACACCGAAACAAACAAATAACAACGACAACAAATTTAACAACAAAACAAACTTAACAAAATGAAGCTATCGTCCTGCCATGACCATACCTTGCAAGCTCATATGAGAAGTCTCGAGCCTGTTTACTATGCACCATTCCCGCCTGTGCCGCGGGGCCGCGGTTATGTTAAATTGTGTTCGACCGTGGTCTTAGACCACGAAGATCTGTGACAAAGCTTCCAGCCCTTCTGCATCCCAGGTTACGATCCAGTGTCCACAGGAGGAGATCATGCACTATGATTCTCAACCCATGGCGGCCGTAGCCGTTTAGACATAGATCGCGGCGCGTAAGAATTTGGTAGCCCTTCCGGAAGTATTTATTCGGAGAGGACGGCCAAAGGGCGCACACATACAGAAAATGTCGGATCGTGCTCGCGCCTGGCCCACAAAAACATAGATGAAAAATGTTTAAGCGTGCATTTTAGAGATTAGCTTTAATCTTCACATGAGATTCTAGAAAAACTTTTAGCGAGTAAAGCAGCAAACTCAAATTTAAACTACAAAATTTCAATTTCTTAAATATCACATACAATATAACGTTGTACAATAATGAAAAAACAATAATAAATAAAAAGTTAAAATGTTTCATAGATATATTTATAATTCAAAGATAAAATTAACATAATCCAATAATGTGAAACAACGAAGATGTTGAGTCAGGAAAGGAAGGCATTTGAAGAAGTTTAACCTTCCAGTAACGCGCTGTCGCTAATTTCACGACAAAATCATATTTCTTAAAACTGTCTGACGATCATATTTATTTCTCAATTGAACTTTCGACTTCAGATTAAAGCTGGTTTCCAAAATTTCTAATACAGTTTTGTGCTTGATAAATTTCTTTCGAGCTGGCACTGTAGCAAGTCGATATATTAGTTAATCATTTCACATTTTAAAGTTTCATTTCTGTTATAAATATATTTGATATGTTTTACTCTGAGTTATATATTTATTTCTTTATTTTTTACATAGTGAAAGGAAAAATATTGAATAGAATTTTTGCTAAAACTGAAAAAAATGGGACGTTATTCAATCTCTCTCCCCCCTCTTTCTATCTGTCTCTTTCTCTATACATACATATATATATATATATATATATATATATATATATATATATATATATATATAAGAATCAATTGAAGATAAAAAAAAAATTATATTTGCACAAATAAAACAAAATGGTTTAAAATAGAATATACGACGAGGTCAAAAACGATGAAGTGGCTTGAAAAAGGAATTGGCAAAAACATAGAAAATAAAACTAGATCATTTTTTGAATAATGTTGAACTTTTTAAAATTGATTTTTTAACTTTGAACTTCTACTATTAAAGCATGCTTTATATATATTTTTGTGAAATAATCTTATTGCTTCATGCTCACTAATTAGTACTTACATTCTTGAAACGTATATTTCTAGATATATTTTGCCTCATGTAAATATAAGTAAAATTTAATTTTAACTACTTATAACTGTATAATTGCTTATCTAATTTTTCTATCTTATTACAATTATTAAATATCTTGCAATTATAACACGTAATAAAACGAACAACTTGTGTCGTAAAAAATACGACACGCGCCTGTTCCTGAGCATTTTTTGTTGCGCGCCCACTGAACGGTTAGAAGAATTTAAGGATTTATACAGACATACTTGGACGATCACAAAATCGGTTACACTCAATTTTTATTCCAATCTTAACGATATGGGAAGCAAAAGAGTTGAAAAAAAAATTGATGTGAAACATTCTGAATAATGGATGAAGGACATATTCTGGATATCATGTCGAAAAATAATTTGCTGACATAAAAATTGAAAAGAATTATAATTAAAAAAAAAGCACATAATACAATTTCTAGCAAGCATACTATAATTCTACGTATCTTTTAACCCTCCATTGTCCATGCAGTTTTGCCGGATGGTTACTTTTTTAAATTCAGTTTTCTTGAAAGCCACCAGTTTTTTTGAGAAAGTAAAATTCGCTTTATTTAATGGCAGATCAAATAAGGCGAAGAGAAGGCGAATTATACTATTTAAAAGAAAGTAGTGCTCAAGCAATCTGAGTTTTTATTTTTATTTTTTTAAAGTAGCCCATTGCTCCATGTAGCATTTATGTTACCATCAGTGTTTAAATTAACTGGATTTTTAATTCAGATATTCCGAAATCACACCAGAAATTTAAAACAGTAATATTTTCCTTATTTAATAACAGACATTTTGTCAACAAACGCTCTTGTCGTAAACGCCCAATGCTTTTTTAATTGATGATGAAGAAAGAAAAAAAAACTTTCTTTAGTCTGCTTCAGTGACTTCTATTTTCCTAAATTTTAATATTTTTATAGCGTTTAAACTAAGTATATGGTCTCTGTAAAAAATTTTTTATTTTATTTATTTATTTATTTATTTATTTATTTTGGAGATGGTTATGTCTGTAATCTTCTTGGATCTAATGGAAATGTTTACTTCTTTATTGTTACACTTCTATTTCTTTATTATATTTTAAATGATTTTACTTTGTTTTTCATTTTGACGATTTATATTTCTTGCGGCTACCTACATACTGAGAGTTCAGTTAGTACGCAACTCTGCATTCCATTCAGCTAACTACAACAGTCCGGAACAGTTGATGCCGGTTCAGGGGCTTCCTAGTTGCAGCAACTTTACGCCCAGTCGATTGTGAGTAGATTGTCTTTAAATAGTGAGCCGATGGGAAAAGATAAGATTGCTTTAAATAGCAATTAAAAGGAAAAGAAGAGAAATTTAAGGAATGGAAGAATAAATTTGGAATAATAAGAAAAGCAAAACAGATTAAGGATAGAGTCGATAATAGGAAGTAAAATGGTATAGCTGTAATAAAAGACTACTGATAAAAAGTTCAACCCGAGAGAACTCCCGCTACTTTACGTTACACGAGAGCTCGCGCCGGGCTTCGTAGGCCCAGAGCGGATTTTTGCTTAAGAAAACAGTAAAATGAATTTGCTAAGCATAAAAAATTTTTGTTTTTAACATAGTACTAGATAAATAAGAAATTATTTTTTAAAACAGAAAGTTTTAAATAGTTTAATGATATATTTATATATACACATTTAAAAAAAAAAAAAAAAAAAAAAAAAAAAAAAAAAAAAAAAAAAAACAGTTTTTTTAAAGTTATACATGCAATTAATATTTCATTATGAACAATTAAAAAATCCTGAAGTATTTTTCAATTAAATGATATTTATTACACTTATTATAATAAAAACAAACTTACATTTCACTGGCATATTCTGCAAATAACACTGCTATGCTCACTGCATACATTTTTGGAACATTTAGCACAAGAAATTTGTGATTTTCTGTCAATTTTGCTGGGACAGATATGACACCTTTTTCTTGAACATTTTTGTTTTTTTTTGTCGGTGGTGCTACAATCTTTTCATTGCGGTCACTATCTAATTTTTCACGCAGTTCGCGTGGAAGCGTCGGCTGCAAACTTCTGTTTTCCACATGCTCTTTCAGAAGCTCTAACGCCAGATCTTTCAAAAATAAACTCCTTTTTCTGTATTGGAGCTGGGGGGATTTCGCAGATAATAGTAAAATTTGGGCATTTATGGCTGCAGTATTCAAAATACTGAAAAATACTGTCTTCGGCCATGTGTTGCTTATTCTCCCAATAGAATAAGTAGCTGACATTTCATCTACAACATCTACAGCTCCCTTCGTTAGGTTATAAAATGTTATTATCTCTGGTTTCTTGGCTTCTGCAGTTGAAACATCAATAGCACCATCGTTGTGCATGGTAGATAAAAGTAAAACACATTTTTTTTTTTGGGTACGTAGGATACCAAAGTCATATTCTTTTGGAATCCAAATAACGAGGAATACACTTCTCGTTTCTTCCCAGAAACGAATTCTTCTGGTAATTCTCTTTTATTTTTCCTCACAGTTCCAACAAGTGTAATTTTCTTTTCAAGGAGATCTTTAGCTAATGCATAACTGGTATACCAATTATCAACTGTAAGATTACGTCCAGAGTTGTAAATTGGTTCCACTAACCTCTTGACAATTTTATCTGGAGCATTTTCTACTTTATACGGACCTTCTGGTTGAGCTCCTGCATAAATTTCAAGATTCCAAGTATAAAATGTCCTGGAATCAACTAAAGCAAATATTTTTATCCCGTATTTTGCAGGTTTACTTTGAATATACTGACGAAAGGAACATTTTCCTCTAAAAGGTTCTAATTTTTCATCTATAGTCACAAATTCTCCGAGACTATATACATGCTGACAATTTGTAACAAATTTTTCAAAAACAGATCTTATGGGAGCCAATTTATCGAGTTCTCTTCTAGAAGGACGATCAGTTATATCATCGAATCTTATGCATCTCATAAGAAATAAAAAGCGATTATATGACATAGTTCGATGAAAAATTTCAAGCCCTGTGCCATCGGTGTTCCAAATATCACGAACATTTACATGTGAGGATTTATGAATACCCCCTAAGTAAAGAAGGCCAATAAATGCTCTTATTTCTGCTATATTTGTCTGACGTGCATCTCTTTCTCTTTGGAAATTGGTTGCAATTGATTTTATAAAAATATTTGTGTATTCCACAATACTCGTTATTATTGTTTCGTCAATAAGCAATTGCCAAGAATCCATAGGGCAGGATACGTTCCTTGCGTCACTAACATTTCCGGGCAATTTTGATACAATATTATGAGCAGGAGTTCTGACATTTCGTCTTGGTTCTGTTTTATTCCATTTCGTTATTTTATCTTTGCCAATATAGCAGTCAACGTATTCAATAATATCCGATTCACTTGATGAATCTAAATCTTCTTCTGAACTTGACTGATGCTCACTATATTGTTCTGTGTCATCTGCTTCTTCATCTTCCTCATTAATAGATTCATCATCAGTTGAAACCTCAGCTAACAAGGTCTGCAATCTCTTCATTTCATCGTCATAGCTTAAATAGCGATACATTTTTCAACTTCTTCCTTCACATTCACAATCTGGAATGAAAACGCGAGCGCTCGCTCCGGGCCTCTGGGGCCCGAACCGGTATTTTCCCAGAAAAGGGGGATCCTACATTCCTGAAATGCCTGTCCTCAGTATGCAGGTGACCTTCAACGCCCGTGAAACAGGTCCATTTTCGTTGAAGGGGTGATTTCGCTGCAGTATAGTTTTGTAATGACCGGGCCTGAGAGGCCCGATGCGAGTCTTCGCGGGTTAAAGATAAAAATAGGGTTCGGGACATGTTCGTAACAAACAGCACATAAATGCCAAGTGGAAAGGCGGATAAAGCAAACTATTAAAAAAAAAGACACTTTACAGTGGACATACAATATATATATATTGTATAGCTGGGAATGAGATTAGATAAGAAATTAAGGCTATACAAGATTTTTTACTTATTTCTTTTATTTCTTTTTTTAAATATAACAAAAAGAAGGGAATAAGAGGATAAATATTTAGCAGAGAGTGGTGGAGCACTAATAGTCACCGTCAGTCAAACATGAGTATTAAGGTCGCTTGCGGTGTTGCGGACCGGATGCGTCGTAATTCGGCAGCAGCTAAAACTAAATACATTGTTCCATTGTTGTTAAATAAACTGAAAATTATTTTAAAATTTTCTGGTTTCAGAATTATAGAGGATTAACCAATTAAACTTACCGTAATTTCCGGCGTATAATGCGCGGTTCAAACAATCATGTTTAGACGCGGAAATTTAATTTAATAATTGAAGTCAAATAATTACAGCGATCCAGTAAGTTATATTTTATAAAATATTTCTGGGTCGAAACATGATTGTTTGATCCGCGGATTATACGCCAGAAATTACGGTAACTTGTTATTAATTTTATGTTCAACCTAAAATAAAAAACCCTCTTTTCAGTGACAGATTTAAGTCGGCCTCAAAAGCACTACAATATCTTAAAGTTAACGTAATCTTAGGTTAATATGTTTTTTTTTTTTTTTTGAGCCAATTCTGGTAACTCAGTCACTAATTACTTTACATCATTGTAGCAAACAAATGCTCTTTGTTCAGATAATTTTTTAAAAAACTTCATGCTTGAAAATTATTTTAAAAGTCACTAAATTAAGTTACAATTTTGAAACATATTTCATTCAAAAATATATATTGTTTTCCGTATTCAATGATTTTAAAATTCAAATTATGCGTTTTTTAGAAGTGACATATCAGCAATGAAAGCATAGTGCAAATCATTGCGACCATCTTTATACAATTAAAAAAGTAACAATTGGTTTTGGCTCTCGTTGAAAAGCGGAAAGCGATTTTTAAAAGTAAAATTAAGTTTTCATTAAAAAAAAAAAAAAAAAAAAAAAAAATCTTTTTCTTTTTAAGTATTCATTGCTTAATTTGAATAACTGCAATTCATAATTTTTCCAAAACATTTTCGTTACAATACGTTAATTTGGGTGGGCACCGAACCTGATTATGGAACGTTCGCCGCTTTTTTTTTTCGCTTGATAGAAAGCGCGGGCTAGTGAATTTATTTTAAAATATTATAATTTTTTAACACATGGCAACAAGAAAAAAAAAGCATTATTTAAATTATCTTTTTAGGATTGCTAAATTGATTTCTCGACGTAGAATTATAATTTAATTACTATGAAGCTTTTAATTGATTAAAGCGTATTTTTTAAAGTATGTTACACTTTTGTTTTCATTTATATTTTCTACTCTTTAGATAAAAAAAAAAAATATTTCGTTGTTGCAGTTTCATAGCCAGTTGGCCTATTTTGACGAACGCGTTTTGACGCATAACTAAATCCATTGTTGTTGAATACAATTGTAACCATAAAGAATATCTGGCGATTGAGCACCTGTGGCACCACGTAAAAATGCTTTAAAATTAATTTATTAATTTATAATTAATTTGGAAACATGTTAAAATGTTAAAAATAGTCTACAGAAGTAAACCTGTGAACATATTTTTTATAATTTTAGCACATTAGGAAGTTGGTTAAAAATCGATTATAAAATTCCTCCTTTAAATAAAAAACTTCAGTTGAGATAATTAAAAACGTCCGAATATGTAATTGGAAATAATATGATCTAAAGGATGTTAGTTGTGTAATGCAATATTTCATTATAAACATACATTGTATAAAGAATTAAATCCTTTAGTCAGACAATTTAATACACATTAAAAATACATTAAAACCAATTAAATAATTCTAGATATTTAATTGATTTTAATGTATGTTAACAATGTGTATTCAATTGTCTGAGTATAAGATTTAATTTTTTATATAATTTTTGTTTAGGCGGAATGTCCGCCTTTCTTAAAATACATTGTAATTGTGCAAGATACAATTAATTATAGAACAATAAACTGTAGTTATGCACGAATGAATTACAAGAAATCTAGCATTGTAAACCTACTTTAAAAAAAAATCAAAATTTAGAAAATATATTTAAACAAGTTGTAAATTGTACGTTAAACGTGACTAATATGGTTCGTTCGTTTCGTGCTATAACTAGTTTCACAAAAAAAAAAAAAAAATCATCGTTATTATTTCAGTAAAAAAAAATTATATCGTCTGCTATGAGCGAAATGAGGATGCCTTTTTAGGTGCGTTCGTAATTATATAAATACGTAGCACCTATTGTCTTCGCTTGGTCCGTCCGTCCGTCCGTCCGTCCGTCTGTCTGTCCGTCTGTCTGTCCGTCTGTCCGTCCGCATATAACAACGCAAAAACTACCCAACCGAATGGTTTGCAATTTAAAATATATTATCTTTGCAGAATTCTGTCGAGACATTTCAAATTTTATTAAAATCGAATCAAAACTTTAGGAGATATTAATAAAAATATTTATTAAGAAATTTGAAATTTTTTTTTTTTAAAATCGGTGCTTTTTTGTTATAGGAGCTTCCGAAGTTTAATCGTCAAGCGACCGAGATACTTATTTTATTACAGAAATTGATCTGCAGACGATATAATTCATTTCACAGAATTAAAAATCAGAAAAGATCTGAATATTTATATAACTAGCTAAAGTACGAACGCACCTCGCTTGTAACGTTTGACGTACAATTTCCAACTTGTCTTTTCTTTTAAACGTATGCCATGTTTACAGATGCGATTTTTTTTTTCGACGCTAGCCAGCGCTGTAAAATTCACCATGGAGATCTTGCTTTGCGAATGATTACCTCCATGGTTTAATATTTCTATGACTCACGATGAATGAATATTTTGTTTATTTATTTTAATGGATTGAGATATTCGGCTGTTAACCTAATTTTCACAGAAGCTATCTCAGAATCTATACATTTTTTAATGCAACTCATCTCTCATACAAACACTTTTTTTTTCAACGAACTTTCTAAAAATGTAACTTTTATGCAATTTTATTCGAAAAAATAATTTTTAATAAAAATGTTCGCTTGGTATATGGAAAAAGATGTGGTTTCCCCGTATTTGTTTTCCCCAGTCACATGGCTCGCGCTTTTACTATACATATTACGTATGATATAGGATTTAATAGAATAAAGAAAACTTTTCTTAATATCTTTTTAAGTTTTGATTCGATTTTCATAACATTTTAAATGACTCGACAACATTCTGAAACGAACATATATATATATACTAAATTTCAAAAGTTTCGATTGGGTAGCTTTTGCGCTGTTATATGCGGAGAGAAGGACAGACGGACGGACCAGACGACGACTATAGGTGCTACGTATTTATATAATTACGAACGCACCTAAAAATTAAGTACAAGAAATCTAAATGTATTTCATTTTTCATTACACATATATTTTAGAGATTTGTTTCAGTCTGCAAAAACATACTAGTAAGTAAACATTTCAATGTGTAACATAGAAAACTCTAATTTTAAATCCAAATATTTTATTTGTGTCATATTAATTAAGATTGCATTAAAATTCCTGTTATGCTTTTAAACCGCCATCATAAATTCTGCGTTAAAATGTTTTATTGGTATATTTAAAATTCAAACATAAAGTTAGCATAATCCAATAACCAAGAGTAGTGAGAATATTTAGTAAAGCAAAGCATTTAAAGAAGATAAAGAGAATTTAATAAATTTTATACACAGATTTTGTCAATAATAAAAGCAGTGTAGACCCAGTTTATATTACATTTTTTAGCCATTTATGAAACAGAAGGAAGGAAAGGATATTTTAATGTGAACATTTTGAATAATGGATAAAGGAAATATCCTGAATATCATGTCGAAGAATAACTTGCTGGCATAAAAATTGAAAAGAATAGAAGTTTTAGAGAAGTATTCCATTTTTGGACAGAGTGAAAAAAAAATAAGTTGTAAGAACGATCAATTTTCTGTACTTGGAAATGTAAAGCATATAACTAAAGACGTGTTTAAAAAGAATATATGCAATTTCATTATTTTCATAAATGCATCTAAAACTTCTCCAGCACTTCGTAACAGCATGTAACAATATACAGAGTGTCCATAAATGATTGTTCCGGTTTTACCTCATAACTTTTGATTTAAAAACATGATGAAAGATATTATTACATATTCGTAAAGTACAAACCAAAAAGTTTTTTTTTAATAACACAATTTAAGTTGCATATGCGTAATGTTGCAATTAAAAACGTATTAAAAAATAATTAATATTTAAATTTTATCACATTTATCAAAAAATTATTAATGAATTATGTAAATACCTGTCTATCTAAATTTGTAGGCAGGGTGCCCCTCCAAGGTGATTCCGAATCAACCCGGCCTCTGCATGGCTTGGGAGGATAACCGGAAGCCAGGCAGAGGAAGCCGTGGTGGCCGGTTTTACTTTTGAGATTTGGCTAAAGCGGGATCTGCGACGGTGCCCGGTACCCACATAGCACCACTTCCGGATCCATGCGCGTGAAAAGACTTTTGTTGGTCGTGCCTAGTGGATCTAAGGACCTGCCGGGGTAGTCCGACCATCATGCATACTGTGACCTATTTGTCTTGCCCCCGACACTCCAGAGCTTAGCCAAGATGAGTGCTTCTCTTAGCCAAGCTCAGGGCCCCTAGCGGGGGGCGCCGGAGACAGTTGGTTGCAGGTCGGGGCCAGATGACGCGCTGGTTAAGGACATAGAAAGCAGGTGGTCGTATCCGGTGAGGATGAGCAAATGAGCTTTGGACAGTACCAAAATACGACCGGACCAGTTTTTGCTTTCATTCTCTACTCTGCCATACGGCGCCTCCAGCCTAGTCACCTGGGGTCGTAACGGTGATAAGGGACTAATTTTTCTATTTTTTTTATTTATATCGTAGTTAAATGTTTACTAATATTTTTTGTGTGTGCTGTCCATTCCTCGGAAGGAAGTCCAGAGGTAACCTTCACAGGTGCTCCTCGTTTTCGACTGGGGACATACAAAATCTCAGGAGGGAGCCCTTAGCTAGTCGCCCCACCAGTGGCTGAGAGGTTCTGTATTCAAAGCTGGTAGACGGGAGGTGCTGAGTTCAAACCCCTGTAGCACTCGTCGACCTAACCGTTCGGAGTTTTCCGTGGTTTTCTTCAAACCTTGCCGTAAATACGGGTTAGGATCCCTTAGAAAGACCCCACGGAGGGCACTCCACCCTAGGGCATATATCCCACGTGCAGATAATCGGTAATCATAAAATCAACCAATCTACCAACCTTGGCTAGTCTTTGAGTCTCTGGTAGCTCTCATGGGCTTCGAGAGGTGCTCAGGGGCGATAATGTCATGAACCGCCCCCTGCGAACCAAATGTGATCCGGTCCCTTTAGTACCCATGACCGGATTACTGTCGTAGCGGCTGGATTTCGTCGTAGTCTTCCGCCGCTAATGTTCAGTATTGGACGGGTAGCTATGTCACATTAGTCTAGCTTAGTTATCTAATACATTAAACGCTTTTCGGTAAATTTGATAAAATTTTAATATTAATTATTATTTGATTATAATCGTTATTTGATTAATAGAGTTTTGAGTTGCAACTTTACCCATCTGCAGTTTTGTTTGTGATATTAAAAAAACTTTATGAGTTGTAATAATATTTTAATAATAATATTATATTAATATTTTTCGTCATAATCTTAAGCCAAAAGTTACGAGTTAAGGAAACCGAGACAATCATTTATAGACACACTGTATTAAAAAATAATTTAAAAGTAAAATTGAAAAATAAAACAGTTCTGCCAAAAAATATTTTTTTTTAAATTTGTTTTAATTTTATGACTAAATTTTATATTATTTTCACAGTTGATTCAAAAATGAAGTTCAGTTTGTTTTAATCGCGTAAGATTCTTTTTAACAAAAGGATTGCTTATGTTGAAGAAAATAACTGGAATAACGAAATTATTGAATGATATATATATATATATATATATATATATATATATATATATATATATATACCGGGTGGTTATAAAATAAGTATCCCTATTTGGAGCTCTCTGTAGCTTGAAGGAATAACAGGAATGAAACCAAAATTGGTACACTTATCATTCGAGAAGGGGGAAGAAGAATGGAACAATAAAAAAATATTTAAAATAATCGCCGACAGATGGCGCTTTTGAGTGTGAAATGTGATGTGTAATATTGTGTACCGTGGAGGGGTCTCAAACCTCAATGACTTTACTGCATATCATATAACATGTATGAAACATCATTACTGATACATTACATTCCGCAGTTGATCAATTTGTGCACAGCCTGGATTGTGTCCTTTAGCACAATGACCATGTGAAACCTGAACATGATCGCGGCACTGCCATGCAAAAGAGTAACCACGTTCATTGCGACATTTTCCAATAAATTAGGTGTGCCATTCGGTCTGCGCCTTATTTTTTTGTTCTTGTATTACACATTACATCTCACACTCAGTAGCGCCATCTGTCGGTGATTATTGAAATTATTTTTTTATTATTATTCCATTCTGCTTCCCCCTTCTCGAATAGTAAGTATACCGATTTTGGTTTCATTCGGATCATTTCTTCGATCTACAGACAGCTCCAAATAGAGATACTTATTTTATAACCACCCTGTATATGTGTGATTATAAATGGTTATTACAAATTAATCATCGGGCTTTGATACGTTACTACGTGCGAACTAGGAAACGTATATGTTTCCATGACAACTCAACCAAGAGGGCGTTAACTACAGTTTCGCTCTGCGTATGTGTCATGCGCGTGTGGTTGCCATGGTTGCTGCGCGAACTTCATATTCAAAATGGCGACTGGACAGCAGAAAGCGTTTTGTATACTAGAATTTTCAAAGTGTGAATCGCTTATAACCTTTTAGAGAGCCGGATGGCAAACAAATGCAAACCACCAACCCAACAAAGCATTCTGCGCTGGTATCGACAGTTCAAAGAAACCGGTTGTTTATGTAAAGTCAAAAGTTCCGACCAATCAAGAGTTACTGAAGAAACAGTGAACCGAGTTAGAGAGAGTTTCATTCGTAGTCCCAAGAAATCAACAAATCGCGCTAGCCGCGAACTTTCCATTCCACAGCCAACTGTCTGGTGAGTTTTGAGAAAAAGATTACGATTATCGCCTTGACATCTGCCGTATCACTCAAGAAGCACATATTGAACACTAGCTGTTACCCGTGACTTCGTTCACGTATCATTAAAAGAAGAATAAATGCATTAATTAAGCAAAATATTTCATTTTCGATAATTAGAAACGTAAATAATTAATTCTTTATCAATTCCATAGGAGACAATACAGTATTTTTATGTTATAGAGGCCTTGACATAACTAAGTTTTAAAAAAGTGAAATTTTGTGACAAATAATCACGAAAAGGAAACTGCAACCAATGAAAAAAGGCGGGCCAAATAAAATCGAAGAAATCAGCGAATTATATAAGAACATATGTCAAGTTTACCTGGTAAACCATTTTACTTTTAACGCCTTTGTGAAACGTTTTAATAGCCATCCTTCAAAGATAATGGAAATAGTATATTCTTTTTCATTAAATTCAATTCTTGTGAATAGGGAGCAATTATTGTAGACCTAAATACAGGGAGCTTAAATTTGCCTCCTTGATTTAATCTATAACGGAAAAAAAATCTTTATTTCTTTTAAATGAAAATATGTTGACAGAATAAATTGATTCATGAAGTTTGAATATGTGAAAATACGTTTTTATTTTTCAAAAATTTTACTGTAATCAAGATTTTTTCTTTCTTTCACCATCTATTCAAATTGAAAATCAATTCTTTTTTTTTCAGTTTTAATGAGAAAAATATGTTAATCCGTTTTATTTCTTCTTTTTTATCCACAAAAATGGAATAATTTAGTTGCCATTTTTAGAGGAACTTCGTTAAAATTTACAAATAAATAAATAAATAAATAAATAAATAAATAAATAAAAATTTAAATTTAAATTTAAATAATAAGAATAATAATATCTCGGAATTTAAATAATTTTTTTTTTAATTCTGAGAGTTTATGACATCCTCGGATGAATGATAACCGGTGTTAAGTAAATCGCGTTGCGTTCGACAATCTGAAAAGAGTAGTTGCGAAATACAAACAGGCGGTAAGATTTTAATATAATAGATTCGTATTTATTTTTCTTTTCCTAATAATCATGGCGTGGTTTTTGGCAAAAAACCCTCATCTGTATGTAACTGATATTCATGCTTAATAATCGGTATAGTTAAAAAAACATTTCAATTTTTCGTTTTAAATATGTCGTGAAACTAATCTATATTTAAAACGAAAAATTTAAATGTTTTTTTATCTATACCGATTATTAAGCATGAATATCAGTTACATACAGATGAGAGTTTTTTGCCAAAAACCACACCATGATTATTAGGAAAAGAAAAATAAATCTATACTTACTGATCCTTATATTATTAATGTACAGAATTAATTACCGCTCCTTGTAAAACACATTTGAAAATTCCCGTTTTATTTCAAATATGACGTCACAGTTTCCTCAGAAAAATCTCTTTTTAATGCCATAATTCTTGTTGCTTTAATTTTATGTTATCAATTTCCAGTAATTGTGCTATTTCATTAATCGAGTATTGAAGGAAGTACTAAATGAGAGTACTGAAAGCATTTACTATTGTAATTTCATTAGAGTAACCATCTCCTTATGCAGGAGATTTTATTTTATCCTATCCTTAAAATAATACTTATTTTTCAACCACTAAACATCATCATACTATGTTGCTGAAGTTGAATAAAATTCCGCGTATTAAATGCGAGGGTCACACTGAAAATTTTTGAGGTACGGCTAAATGGTACAAGCTAAATTTACCAGCTCTTAGGAGTGTTCAAAGTAGTTCTCTCCAAAATCAATGCACTTTTGTAGTCGAATTTTCCAATGATTAAATGCCTCGAGCAATCCATTTTTTGAAATAGATTAGAAATATTTTTATAGCCTTATCAATCTCATCTTCGGAATGAAAACGGCACCCACGTAATTTTTTTTATATTAAAAAATAGTCAAAAGTCACATAATGCAAGAACAAGAGAACAGGGTGGATGTTCTATATTTTTAGTGTTTTTTTGTTCAAGAAATTCGAATGTAATCAATCCTTGCTGAATGAGAAGATGCATTGTCATGGTGAAGTATGAGTCCTCTTACATTCACCTCTTGAAGAATTTCTGGAAAACACTTAGTGGTGTACCAGTTAGAAGTAACTGTCTTCTCTCTCTCTAGATTTATGACTTTCACCAGCTTTGAGGATATATAATATATTTTACGAGTTGTTCAAAATCAAACGATTTAGTGAAAACTGACCTGCTTCTGATATGGCCATCCAGGTGATCATATCAAGTACACTATGCAAGTCTATGGTAAAGACATTTTTATTTGTTCCAATTGCGATAAATAATTTTTTTAACCTCTAAAAGGATTTGAAATGTTTCCTAAATAAAAACTTAAATTATAATGTCGATTTTATAAGCAACTTCATTTATTTATGAAAAATCCGGCTTCAACTCAACTTTGAATAACAACAACAACAAAAAAAAAAATACTGAGTATCATGTTTATTTATTTTACACCAAAATTATTTAATTTAGCAGAACAGCATTTTAAAATAACTGGAAATATAAAAGTTAATTCAAATTTTAATATATAGATTATCCCCGTAGTTTTGTTAGTCCATATCATTGAATAGTACCTATTATTCTATACAGGGTGATTCAAAACTTATCGTTCAAATTTCGTGGAGGGCGGGGGGGAGGGTAGGGAATACGTCAGGAAATCGATTTCACATAAGGAAAGGGCATGTTTACAAACAAACTGTTCCATCAACCAATCTACCACTGCATTTTAGTCGCAGCTATCATTGCAGGAATTGTCATGGCGACGTAGGCCAATCATATCTTAAACCAGTTCAACATAGACCAATCAAATCCCTCCATCTCATGTGTACTGCAGGAGCCGTAAAGAACGAACAGGTTTTTCTCCCAAACCAACAGTAGTTTAACCAACAGTGACGTCAGATGTCCTTTCCTTATAGGAAAGTATGTTCGCAAATGCACGCATGCGTATGTAGAGGGCGCTGTGTGTACCCTACCTTCCATTGCGTCCCAATCATTGTTTTGACTTTTCTAAAGCTACTATTATTTCTTTTCCCATTTCCACATCTTATTTTGACTTCCACGAAGCCTTTTGCATCTTTAAAAACTCCAAAAATCTCGTTAATGATCTTTATTCAATGCAACAAACACGATCAAATCTAGAAATTCGCAACAGTTGTTTCGAGTGCAGTAAATGCTGCAGAACGTACAATATCATCAATAATTGCAGCAGAAATATCGATTAGAAAGATTTTTTAAAATTTCTGACTTGAAACCAAAATTTAAAAATTCATGAACGAAGAAAGTTAAAAACAAAAAATAAAATAAACTAACAAAAAATAAATAAAATAAAAATGAAAACAAAAAGTAAAAAACAAACCAATTTAAAAAAAAAAAAGTTAAAAGAACCGGAAAGGAGAAAATTAAACGAGAAGTTTCAAGGCTTCAAATAATGAAGGCGTTGAATAAAGGTCATTAACAAGATTTTTGGAGTTTTTAAAGATTTAAAATATTTATGGAAGTCCAAATGAGAAGTGTAAATGGGAGAAGAAATAATACTAGCTTTAGGAAAGTCAAAACAATGATTTTGACGGAATGGAAGGTTGGGTACACACAGCGCCCTCTACATACGCATGCGTACATTTGCGGACATACTTTCCTATGTGAAATCGGTTTCTTGACGTATTCCCTACCTCTCCACGAAATTTGAACGATAAGTTTTGATTCACCCTGTATAGATTGTTGTTCCTTCCTCCATCATAGTAATCAGTGCTCAAAATAATATGGGATAGTTTTTTTCGCCGCTACTTGCAAATTAATCATCTTACATGAAATACATTATTCATTTTAATTTTAATTTTTGTGTTAATTAATTTACTACTTCTGTATGCAAAACTAGAAATGTACACACACACATATATATACATATATATATATTTAATCGCAAAACCGTATGTAATGGTACAATGTTTGACATTTCGAGTCTATTGCAATCCCTTCTTTTGAATGAAAATTTTAGAAAATCCAAAAATTTCGCCAAATGTTTCTTCAAGAGTTTCTTATTATTTGGGCTTGTGAAGTAAAATTTCATATGAATCTCACATAATGCAATGAATGTAGATTGTTATGTAAATATCAGTTTTAAAATCATGCTTAACCCTTTTAGGGGCAAAATACTTCTGTTGCTGAGGTGTTGAAATGATTGGCTGACACCTAGATTTTCAAAAAAATTTATTTGAGAGTAAGTAAGAGCCTTTTTTTTCACGTTGGTTATAAAACAAAATTTTATTCTAAAATTCTGGTATCATTATGACATTTTAACCCATTTTCATCCGAAGCATGCATTTCAGAAATGTCATTTATTTTTAGAGATTTCGAATTCATACCAGTAATTCTAAATATTAACTTTTCTTTATTTAATCACAGATGTTTCGTGATTACATAAAGTAAAAATTCTCTCGGAATTTCAGGTATGGATTCGGAATTTCTGAAGAAATAAGAAATTCTTAAAATGAATACATGTATCTGCTAATTGTGCAAGTAGCACAAATATAGGTTAAGTTTCTTTAAGTAATTTAAAACGAATAATTCCATTCATTGATAGTCTTTTAAGAAACCACATACTTTAAAAAAAAATGTAATTTTATCTAAAAATTTGAAGTGAAAAACAGTTAAACTTTTATTAGTGGAAAGGCATCCAGTTTCTGTGTTTTACCCGTGTAATACCTAAAGGTCTGTGTAAACCTGTGTTCACTATCGATATCTCTAAGATATTTACTGGACCGAAATTGTATAAACCCGTGCGCACGAATATAATCTAAAATTTTGTTTGATATCTTAAGCACATATCTAAAATTTTGAACAAAATAATTTTTTTTACAAATTTTTTTTCGCAATTTTTTACAATCTTTTTTTCGCAATTTTTTACAATCTTTTTTCGCAATTTTTTACAATCTTTTTTTCGCAATTTTTTACAATCTTTTTTTCGCAATTTTTTACAATATTTTTTTCGCAATTTTTTACAATTAATGAAAATATCCCAACTATATTAACTATGTTTTTGTATTTTTCTTTTAACCTTTTAACTATTGGAAGGGACTGGCGACTATTTTTATATTCAATAATACCACAATTTATAGAAAAGTTTCTTTGTGGTATATTTCTCTTGAAAATATCCGGATATAAGTGTATGCCAGAAATTACTATGGTATGAATAAAATTTAAAAAATAGTCGCTGGGACGACATATAACACATGGGCTGATAAGTTCCCGGTCTAATAAAGAAAACACAACTTTTTAACAAAGCTTTATAACTTTATGACTTTATAACTTTATAACTTTAATAAATAACATAACTTTAATAATAAATAATAATAATTTAATAATAATAATAATAATTTAATAATAATAATAATAATTTAATAATAATAATAATAATTTAAAAATAATAATTTTATAATAATAATTTTATAATAACAATTTTAAAAATAATTTAATAATAATAATTTTATAATAATAATTTAATAAATGATTAATAATAATAATTTAATAATAAATAACATAATTTTATAACGAAAAAGCTCCAAACAGTGCTCAGAACTCGTTGTTGTTTTTGGTCAAAAGTCAACACGCGCGGCAGCCACTTTGACAACAGCTTTTTCATAGACAAATGTTCATTCAAAATAAAACCTACACGTTCCTTGGATATCTTCAGAGTCTCAGCTATCTCCTGCAACTTCACTTTACGGTTCCCCAAAACGATTTTGTGGACTTTTTTTTATGTTTTCCAGAGTAACCACCTCTTTTGCGTGGTGCATCACTGGTATCCGTACGACCACGTTTAAATTCAGCAAACCAGTCAATAATGGTTGATTTACCTGGTGCAGTGTCCGGATAACGCTTATCTAGCTAAGCTTTTGTTTGAACGGTATTTTCCCCCCATCAAATAACAATTCTTGAAATTCTTGTTATCAATTTTTTTGTTTATCAACAAAGTCGTTCAACTAAAACCACTCTAACGTTTTATCCGCACGGCGAATCGTCATGGCATTTTCTCTACTACCTTTTAAAGGTTAGTATTTACTAAAAAAACATCGGTTCGGCCATTGCAACGCCATCTGTGTGCCAGACCGGGAACTTATCAGCCCATGTGTTATCTGAGCCCGTAATCAAAGCGCTAATTTTATAACTGATCCTTTTATCACACCAGTCATGGAGTAGCACAATTATTTGTAATATAAACTAACTCAGTCAGTCAAAATTTATATTCAGTCAAATATTTCAAACGTGAATCAAATATATAAGCTAGAGGGATTGTAACAATCATAGGTATAATTTCCAGAGGCTTTTCACTTATTTTAAAGGTCACATCACACCTTTCAATTAACCCCCTTCGCGACGAGCGTACTTTACAGAATTTCTAATCTTTTACCACCGGTTTTTAAAAACAGAAATTTTCGTCTAATTGAATCGCAGAAATGCTAGGATTACATAAGGCAAAGCTTACAATAAAAAGTAACTGGTGGGAATAATCAAGGATTCTGAGCATCTTATGCGTAACGTATACGTGTCGCTCGTCCCCAAGGGGTTAAAACATCCAATTGAGTGGTATATCCTGCATCTCTGTTTTCATAAATTGTATTGTAATCACTAGAGGTTTACGTGGGGGGTGATGGGTTAACCCTTTAACGGACATTGGTTTCCCAATGAAACCACACAATTTTAATTAGAAGTTCAACAATGACAGCAGAATTTTAATAGAAATGTTTTCCATTTATTATGTATATGAAATATCGCTTTTTTTTGTTATATATAAATAAATTTGTCATAATTTCCGGTGTCAATCATTTATTTCAACATTTTAGCAATTGAAGTGTTTTATCCGTTAAAGGGTTAAAAAAAAAATCCCAGCTCTCATAATTTTTTTTCCTTTGTTTGTTATTTTATATAGAAAAGTGCGAAATGTCAATCATTGGATCATCGGTATTTTTTAATGTCTTTATCTCTCCCAGACCACATCTTTGGAACCACGTTTTAATGTAATAGGAATCAAATCTTGAAATTATATATTTCGTGTGATACCTAAAATTCCGGCTATATCATTACTCTTTCCATGAGCCTGATTACCACAGAAGCAAAATTTCACCATTAAATTTGTAATAAAATTTTCGACAAATTTAAACGCCTTATTTATACTTAATTTCTATCATAAATAAGCCAATAAACTCTATTCATATTCTGTGGTTGGAGTATCAAGTTTGAGATTCATTCCAACAGAGCGAAGTTTGTTCTTTCTGCTGGAATGAATCTCAACTATGATACTCCAACAATTGAATATGATTTATCTAGTTGAAAGAAACTTTCCTCTCTTCATTATAAACTCTATTCAGTTTTACTGTTGAAATTTTGCCCGGCGGCAATCAGGTTCTGACAGTGAATGGTACTTAAGGGGACGGTGGACGTTCAAAACCAATTTTTTCATTTTTCACTCAATTGTACTGAAATTTTGCACATATAGTAATTCACACATTTTATAAATAAATTAAGCAATTTTATTAAAAAATGTGTATAATTAATTAAATTATTAATTAAAATATATTAATTAATCACTCTAATTAAAAATGCTCCATGCGCATTAAATTTGGCTTCAGGAATTTGGTGTTTTGTTAAATGGTAGCTTTATATTATTGCATCAAAAGTTAGTATGCGTTTTAAAATTGTACCAATATATTGAGAATAATTAATAAAAAACTTCCAATATTTACATTTTTTTTTAATTTTCACGGAAAATGTCATATAACCATGAAATTTTCCTTTTATGTACAGTAATGCATGCATATTAATACCAAGTTTTGAAATATAGCACACTGCTAACAATAATACTTAATATTTTGAAAGTTGGATAAAATATAAGACGCCTGGAACATTTTGAATATTTTAACTCGGTGAAAATTCTCATTTACAGAAAACGCGATTTAAAGTTAATTTTTTTAGTGTAATTCAGTTACGGTGTCAAATTTGAAATGCTCGTAACTTTGATAGGAATCTTTTTAATTGCATGCGATTTTTTGCAAATGTTGCAGTTAAGATTGAAGTATAGTAATAAACCAAAATAATAAAAACGATTTTTTAGTCGATTTTAACCCAACTGAAGGTCCACGGTCCCCTTAAGCTTATAGTATTGGTAAATTTCTTTAATTGTTCTTAATATCATTTCTGTTGTTTTGTATTACATGCGGTATGTTTTTATGAAATCCATGTAATTTAATCATTATAAATCTCCTTTTATAAAATGTTTTAATTTTCTCCCAAGAAATCCCAAAGAAAATCAAAAGAGTTTCAACCATCGTAATAATTTCATTTTTGAAACCCCCCGTGGTATTTGTTTATTTAAATTAGTTCTGTACTTAGAATGGTTATTGTAATCACGAGTAACGCTAGTTGTTCAAGACAAAGTTTATTCAGGACTCGCAGAGTTCCTAAATTTTTCTATATTTCCTACCGCTATTTCAAATAAAAAATCTTCGTGGTAGACTCTGTTAACATCTGCTACAGGATTGCCGGATTGGCTTTTTTTAAAATTCTGAATTTTGAATTTACACCAGAAATTAATGGTGTAAATTTTGTTTCATTTAATGAAAGACATTTTCCTGAGTTCAAAATGTGAAAATTCTTCTTTAAAAATTTCCGGTCTGAATTTGAAAATTCTGAATTTAAAAAAGGCCAAACTGGCTACTCTGATCTGCTATCAAAGTCTCCAATAAAAAATATCATTTTAAAATGGTGATAGCAAAATAGAAAATTTTAGGAACGATGCGAGCCTCTTTTAACTTTACACGAGCCACACTCATGATTAGTGCATAAGGGGTTAAATAAATCCATGAATTTTAGTCATTCTAGTTCTGTATCTTCTTTTATATGTTTTAATCTATCCCAAAACACCGTCCCCTACGCGCTGACTAAAAATGGCGGATGTCGTAGGCGGTTTCTCTTTATTATTATTTTAGCGTAATTATTATATTAGCGTTTGTACGGTCCCCTGAATTCCTACACCAGTATTGTCTTAAAGTTTTCTTTGACTTATATAATCTCAGAAAAATAAGCCGAAAAAAAATAAAAATAATTATTGGTATCCAAATTCAAGGGACCGTACAAACCCTGACAAAAATCTGCATACGACAACCGCCATGTTTATGTTAGCGCGTAGGCCAGGGCCTGCTCACCGCCCCTTGTTTACTAGGCCTGAGTGCGGACACAAAAATGGCGGCTCTCGTAGGCTGATTTTGTAAAACCTGTGTACGGTCCCCTGATTTTACACCCAGTATTTTCTAAAAGTTTCCTTTGACTTATTGAATCTCAGACGAATAAGGCGGAGAAAACTTATAGAAATTATTGGTATTGACTTTCAAGGGGCCGTACACACGCTGAAAAATTCCGCCTACGACTGCATCAATTTTTGTGTCAGCGCTCAGGCCTAATATTCAGTGGGCGGTGGTCTGATTACCAACGGTGCAAACTTCCACCAGTAAAAATTATTAGAAATTTTTAGTTATTCATGACAGTAATTTTGCATGAATAGAGCGTTTAAATAAGACGAACATTTCTATTAAAATTTGCTGGTGGAAGTTTGCCCATCGGTTAATCATTCCCTTGCGTAGGCCTAATATTCAGGGGCGGTTCACAAGGAAATCCAAAGAGTTGCAACTTTTTTAATGCCATATTTAAATTTAGGTATAATATTAAGACACAAACAAATAAAAAAAAAACACTCATTATTTATTGAATAAATTTTATTTATTTTATACCATGACACAGACACATTACAGAAAAATACCTGATTTTATGTATTAATGTAATAAATCTCTGTTTGCTGAACACTTTCATAGAACTCTCTAAACACTAGTGCGTCTTGTAACTACAATTTTGACTTAGTGGTTCGCTGATTTTTATTCAAATAAAGTTGTCTAATGTTTCTATTTAAAATAATGATATAAATTAAGTATTTCATACACTTTTTGGAAGTAATGAAAACAGGAATATACTCATAGTGTACTTGTTCCCATAAAATACTTAAATGATCTGGAAACTATTTAAAAAAATTGTTGTGACTTCCTTTCAAGAAAAGTCCATTGTAACAGATGTTAATGAATAATATTACTCTATATTCTGAAACAATAATAATCAAATGATATATCCGTAAATTTTTACAGGTATTTGCAACATTAAGCTCTTAGAAACATACGCTGAAGTGAAATTAAAATAAACTCAATGTAAATATGAAATGTTTTTCAGTTATTTGCTGTTGATCTAATAGTACTAGACAATTTTAGTCTAATTTTTGTTTAATTCAAACTATCTTTTTCAGCGTTAAAGAATTGTATAATATTTGGCTTTTATAAATGTAAAAGTTCAGAACTACATTCTTATAACTTTACACGGTCGCGCTATGTCTCAGCGCGCTACGTGCCAGTTATTAAAGCTATCTTATATAGCTGCATATGAAATAATTTTTCTATTAAATATTTTTCTTTATATAAATCTTCTGATAATTCACTCTCTGACTACTCTATAAAATTACTCTTATTTCTTACCTAGTATCGTTGCATATTTAGTTGACAATGGAAAAAACATATTCAACATTATATAAAGAATTAGATAGTTCTGATACATATAATTAAATTTCCGGCAGTAATAAAACCTGAATATGACAAAATGACAGACAATTTAGGGAATAGACCGAGAGCAATAAATGAAAATGACATGTACAATAATATTATGTTAATGCTTCATGATACAAAAAACAATCTCGATAAAATTTTAATAATAGCGTTTAAAAACAATGATTTTTTTAATTATTACTTCAAACCACAAATAAAACAATATAAATGATATTCCAGACGACCAAGTGTTGAGTTAAACCAGTTAACAATAATAAGGAATAAAAGTTGAAATACATTTAAATTATCTCAAGTTATTTGATTTTTCTTTTTTTATTGTATGGTTAACATTTGAACAATCACAAAGGACAAAGGGTGATCCAATACACACATACATATGACTGGTTAACAATGTAAATAAAATAACTCAGAGAAAATTGCCGGACAGTCACAAAAATTTTGGATGATAGAAACAATATAGTTCACTCGTATACGGGTAATGGGCCGAAAAGGTACGCCCCTTGTGGGGTTCCTTCAGGGGTGCCGAGGAATTGTGCGTAAAGCTCTTGGTAGCGTGGCTGACAGATTCCACCTTTTGCCTTATCATCATCCTAAAAATAGTAAATAAAAATACGTTAACCATTTATCCCCAAATTATGAATTAATACTACGCTAGTCACATGAACACTGCCAGACCAATGGCGAGTTCTTTATAAATTTCTCGTTTGGAATTCAATATATTTTTTTTTTCTCACAGGATATCTGAGGTTGATACTTAGCCTTTTGATTACGCGTCAGGACTGGCACCTATTTTTATATTCATTTGTATCACAATTTACAAAAAAAATTTCCTTGTAGTAGATATAGATTGAAAATAGCCTTGAAAATATAATACCACTCATAAGCTACTATTTTGCAAAATGTGGTACGAATAGAATACAAAACTAGCCGCTGGGACGTATTGTGTCCCAATTCATAATCAAAAGATCAACCGGGTATCCTCGTATCCTTTTACTTTTTCGAATTTTGCTGCAGTTTTTCTGTATTGAGGACCCTTTCAATTTCAGAACCGGCTCTATAATTGAAAGTTTTCTCAGAAAAAAAAAAAAATACTGGTCTACACGGTTAGACATCGACCTCAGAAATTCTACGGAAAAAAAAAAATCTTTAAAAATAGTGAAATGCAAACGAGAAATTTGCAAAGAACTTTTCTACAAATTTAAAATTAGCTTGTGAATGTCTTCGCGTGACTAGCGTAGAGTCTTAACGCTCTCCTCACTGCATGATAATCTCATGTTAGGTTGTATTGAAAATGAAACTCTTTGAGAACAGTACATAATTTATTTTCACTCATTTATCACATATAAAACCCATATACAATTCAATAATACTTGTGAAATACAGCAATAGGTGGAAGAAACCCTTTTCTTTTCGAATATTCATTTGGAAAATCTGCCGTTTACAAATTTACTTCTGTTGTGCTTGAAAGAGGATTTTCTCAAATATTTTTTGCTCTTCGATTTAAACAAGAATATGAAGAAAAAAACCTACGTTCTATTTTTTTTTGTTAATATATTTAAATTTTAAATTTTGACAAAAAATTATTTACTAACTACAGTATAGAACCGTTTATCCGAAATCCAGTTAACCAGATAGAGGATTATCCAGAATTGACTAATTTCAGAATCGTTCGAGAGAAAAGTGTCATACAAGTGCCAGTATGACATTCGCATTACTTGATACATTCAGGGTTGCCAGTTTGGCCTTTTTTTATTCAGAATTTTCAAATTTATACCGGAAATTTCGAAGTAGAATTGTTACCTTGAGAGGTCAAAAATTGGTCTCTCATACAATAAAATAAAATTTACACTATTAATTTCTGGTGAGAATTCAAAATTGTTAACTTTAAAAAAGGTCAACCTGGCAACCCTGGATACATTACCACATGCATGGTATAACTTGATGCCAACATACATCTAGGATTCGAAATAGAAGCATATTTAGTTAGATTTGGGGCATTTTGATTTTTATGCAAGATTGTTATTTCCAAGGGATTCACGTAAATTGCGTTCTTTCAAACTCTGAATAATCTTTTATCTTGATTGGATCTGATTCTTAAACTGAGTAATCTAATAATTAATTTGAAATCAGAAACAATGACAATTATTCCACAAATATGATGAAATGGATGTTGTCAACCAAAAAATAATGGGTAAAATAAATGGTCAACCAAATATTCAGAGAGACCAGTTATTTGAAATACATTTGACCCAGACAATTCTGGATAATTAGCTGTATACTGCAATAATAATAATTCTTTATTGTTTGTAAAAGAGGTTTGTTTTGTAATTTTGTAAGATTTGTAAAAGTTCAATATTATTTATTTATGATTCATTTTAAATTTATTTTAAGCGCAAAATGTCTGTTATTATCCATTTAAAAATTATTGATGCAGGAGTTGTTTGAGAAGTCAACATCACCCCCCCCCCCCCCCCACCGTCTTGTAACTAAGATATATTATTAGATATATTAACCCTTAATTGCATAGTGATGTAAATTCGCATCACTGTTTATTTAACTTTTAATAAATAAATCAACTTCTTCGCCACCACTATATTTATACAGAAATATTAATCCAATAAATTTCCCGTGAACTATGTTGCTGAACAAAGTTAAAAATCTATCTTAAAATTTCTGGTGTCTAATATTTAATATATGTATAAAAAAAACACAATTGTAAAAGAAAAATTCATGCAAAGAAGGGTTAAGAAAAAGATTTACAGTAAATCTGCGAATATTAAATCACAATTGACTGATATAAATTCCATTTAAGACGTTTATTGCACCTTAGATGGTGTAGAAATGTGAAAAAAAATCATATAATCATTTATGCACCGTCCCCCCCAGGAAATGTTCTCATAAATACTTTAAACATAAAAATGAGAATGATAATAATAAAAATTATGAAATAAAATAGGAGTATTGTTAGGGCCTGATAACCACTGGCACAAATATTTAGTTCTTCAAAATTTTAGTTCTTTGCTCTGAAATGACAATATTCTAACCAGCAAATTCGGCTTAAATGGGATGGCGTCATTTACTGAGTGTGCACCGCCCACTCAATACTAGGCATACGCGCTGACATAAAAATGGCGGATGTCGTAGGCGGTTTTTTTTAAAGTTTGCATGGCCCCCTGAATTTAGACACCAGTATTTTCTAAATGTTTTCTTTGACTTATTTTATATATATATATATATATATATATACAGGGTGTTCCGTTAAAGGGGTCCAATATTAATAGGGGTAATAGAGGAGATCACACGGAGCATAAATCAGTATATAATGCCTGGCCGGATCTCAATAATTTTCAAGTTACAGCAAATAGAATGAAAAATCGGAAATTTGTAAAAAAACCCTCATTGCTAAACTATCGATAATGCTACATAAAAACGAAGCACATATTTAGAAAGAGCAGAAAAAATCCTACGAAATGACATAAGTTGTTTTAGAATATTGAGAATTAATGGCGAGTTACAAGCTCTGAAACAGTGAAAAAATACAAAATCAAATATTTAGCAAAATAGTTAATCGTTAATTCCAAAAATGCAACTCTACCTACATAAAGGAAAATGTTATAAAATTTGGTCCATTCCGAAAGCTTTCGAAGATGCTGACAATAAACCATATCAGTTTAATTGTATGGGAGAAATCAAGCAGTTCCCTAGTTACAACTCTGTACTGTTGCACGCTCGGAAAGAGCGAAACTCCACCCATGACGATTGTAAACACCCCGTTTTAATATCTTTCAATTATACATTTCTGATCAACCTCTATCAATACCCTTTCATTATTCAGTCTGGTCAAGTGAATGACATATTGTGCAGCTCTCGCCTTGTCTTAAAGCAAACTCCGTGACTGCTGCGTTTCCTCCATGAACTTTCAGGATGATGAAGAAGAAGTACTTTTTATGCAAATTTTCTATGTGTATAGGAAGAAAAGTGTAATAAAACAGCAGTCATCAGTGGGCGTTATGTTAAAGGGAGGCTGTTGTAAGTGGGATTGTAGTAAGTTGATGTATAATAATTATGCCGGAATACTCTAACGAAGAATATGCGGACATGCATCTGATGTACGGGCAAGCTCATGGAAATGCATGTCTATCACAGCGCATGTACCGTGAGCAATTTCCAAGGAGACGTTGCCCAAGTTCGAAACTCTTCATAAAAATCGATAGACGATTACGGGAGACTGGATCGTTTAATACAGCAAGCATTGATGCAGGGAAACCTCGACATGTACGAACACCTGCAATGGAAGAAGATGTACTGAATATTTTTAAAGATAACCCCTCCACGAGTACACGAGCTGCTGCGTCTGAAGTCGGTGTTTCTCACCAAAGTGTGTGGCGTGTTCTGCGTGCAGAAAACATGCACCCCTTTCATGTGCAGCGGGTACAACTGTTATCAGTAACAGATTGTGCTCAGCGGACAGAATTCGTACGCTGGTTGCTTAATGTAACAGAAAATAATCCACAATTTCTGGAAAATATTTTATTTACTGATGAAGCAACATTTACGAGAGAGGGCGTGGTAAACACGCACAATATGCACACATGGTCATATACAAATCCGCACACTGTTTTCCCGTCGAACGCACAACAAAAGTTCAGTGTGAACATATGGGCAGGTGTCCTCGGCGATTATCTCATAGGACCATATTTACTCCCAGATGTACTCAATGGCAGTACGTACTTGGTTTTCCTACGGGATATCTTACCGCAGTTACTGCAAAATGTGCCAGCAACATTGCGCCACAATATGTGGTTTATGCACGATGGCGCACCGGCACATTTTTTCATAGGTGTTCGCAATCACCTCAATTCAACATATCCTGGGAAATGGATTGGACGCAGTGGACCTGTTGCTTAGCCTGCACGCTCTCCAGACCTCAATCCGTTAGACTTTTTTGTTTGGGGACACCTTAAATCGCTGGTGTATGAAACGCCTGTGGATACACCGGAGGATTTACTAGCGCGAATCGTTGTCGCTGCAGGAGACATTCCCAACTCCGTCGGAGTTTTTCGGCGTGTTCGCCAATCTTTACGACGTCGCTGTCGGCTGTGCGATTCTGTTAATGGGCGCAACTTCGAACACCTATTATAATAATGTCCGTTCGTCTGCCTTCCGACATTGAACTGTGCAGCGCAGGCCAGAAGACTATGCTTCACATATGTCATAAAGTACGTGGAATGTAATTCTTTATTTGTCATTTTTCTTTTATTTTCAACACTTTTTGGCACAGTATTTTGTAAGTCACAGACTGTGGTGTACTCAAATTGTAAATTACAAAGTTTGTATGAATTAATTTAAAATTTAGTGTCTTTTTTAAATTTATAATTAATAAAATTATTATGCTATTTGTTATTATTATTTCCTATCATAAATTATGATGCACATATACATACAATAATTGTCCATGTGAAACATGTACTGAAACTTCTTGCATAGTTACAAATCGCAATATTTTTAATTATTTCCGAATTTTCACCACCAGTTTAATTTTAAGGAATTTAACTTAAGCTTTATATCAATAAAAGACCACTTTAAAATGTAGACTATTATTGTAAAGTTATTTTGGTTCATTCAACTCTTGAATAATTAAAAATGTTGCATCTCAGAAGAAGCATGATCGAAAATGTATAGTTGAGAGTAATTAAAAAGGCGGTGTTTCCAATCGTGATGGGCGGAGTTTAACCTTTGCTAGTGTCAAAGAAAGCGGAGTTGTAACTAAGAAACTGATTAATTTCTCTCACACAATTAAACCGATATGGTTCATTGTAAGCTTTTTCGAAAGTTTTCGGAATGGACCAAATTTTACTACATTTTCCTTGTTGTAGCTAGAGTTGTCTTTTTGGAATTAACGATTAACTATTTTGATGTATATTGGATTTCATACTTTTTTCACTGTTTCAGGGCTTGTAACTCGTCAATAAATATTGCTATTTTAATACAATTGATGTTATTTTGTAGGTTTTTTTCTGCTCTTTCTAAATATGTGCTTCGTTTTTATGTAGCGTTATCGATAGTTTAGCAATGAGGGTTCTTTTACAATTTTCCGAATTTTCATTCTATTTGCTGTAACTTGAAAACTATTGAGATCCGACCAGGCTTTATATACTGATTTATGCTCCATGTGATCTCCTCTATTACCCCTATTAATATTGGACCCCTTTAACGGAACACCCTGTATATGCATCCTTTTTTCTAAGCAAATACGACACGCAGAACGATGAATGATATGCCATATGAAAGAATTTTGAACTGGCTTTTGACATAGTACACCAGGGTTCGTACGAGTACCGTTATTTTCCAGGTGACGTACCAGTATATTTTTCTAAAAAAATACATCAAATTCACACGTGCGAAATTTCACCTTATTTAAGAAGAGATTATCTATAATAAAATACTGGTACCGAAGAATTTCCTGATCTTAAAATTCCAGGACCCGTACGAACCCTGTACACTTACGTTTCTTTAAAACATGTTTTTGATTAAAAATTGCAGTTAATTAAAAATTAAATCGGCATTGTTTTCATAGATGAAATTAAAGGTTTACCTCAAATTGTTGTGTTGCCACAAAAATAAAATACCGCAACAATGATTATCCCCTTCGCGACGAGCGTCCTTTACAAAATTTTTAATCTTTCACCACCGGTTTTTGAAAACAGAAATTTTCGCCTAATTGAATCGCAGAAATGCTAAGATTAAATAAGACAAAGCTTGCAATAAAAATTAACTGGTGGGAATAATAAAGGATTCTGAGCATCTTATGCGTCACGTATACGTATCGCTCGTCCCCAACGGGTTAAATATATGTATTAATGTTCAATAAAGGTAAAGTGGGATATTGTTGCTGCATGAGTTTGTTTTATATTTATGATTAAAAACAAAATTGAAATTCAAATGCTAAATTCATTTATCTTTGTCCCATGTTTTTTTTTCCAAAAGGCATTATGTCATCCTCTGATGCAGTTAAAATACGATTGATAATTTATTTTTTGCCTCTCCTATCTTCGATCAGTTGTTAGTGTAATTTTGATGGAATAAATTTTATGATATTCTGGCTTGACTAATGTAGTTTTCAGATATCTTTAGTCTTTAATTTTCGTTTAGAAAATTAAACATGCATCTAAAAATATTAGATATTGCTAAAAAAATATTAGACTGCAGTGCGAAATCTTTGCAAGGGTGCACTAGTATATATATATAATGTCCTTAGAATTTTCTTTTATTTTAATGACTTGTAGTTGAACGAACTCAAATTTTATTTTATAAAATATTGTGTAAAAAACAAGTTCAAAAAGCATTTATTTTAAAAGCGAATTATGAAGAATTCATTGAATAGTTAATTTTTAAAGTCACGTTATTCGATTGAAGACATAAGTAAAAACTGTTATGAAAAATATTGGTTATGGACATAAGGATTTAGCATTTTAAGATAACTTTTCCATAATATGTATTGCGTTGTTCGAAAAGTTTTTTCTGTTTGGTAAAATTGGTTCATACAAGAAAATTGTATCATTTAATTATTAGACATAATTCCGATATCTAATTTCTAATAATTGACAGCCAGGATTTTCCGGTTCGAATTGGTTTTCCCAAACGGAAGGAAGTTTCCGAATAACCCAACAGTATAATAAATTTTGACTTAATAATGCTTTCCTTATTTTATAAAATTACATATACACTTACATTCAAGAGTTTGTTGAAGTACTCGTCAATTTCACTGACGTCCTGAAACGCAGCACGATTTACACAGTCGACTCGGAATTCTTCTAAGCTGATTTTTCCATCGCCTAAAATTGTAAATGAAGAAAAAATGTCATAAGAACACGAAAAGACAAAAAACAATTGTTGAAAATTAGAAATAAAACTTAATGCGTCATCAACAGAAATTTTAATTTGCAATCATTAATCATAAAAAAAATCGCGAGCAAGATATTTTGCATTACAAAACCTAGTGATAAGTGTTTTTCATTGAAAAATAAAAACAAAATCGAGTTCAAGAGATCGATTGCTGTCTTGTTGCTCTGATATTTATTTACTGCACAGCGGTTACCTTATTTTAATGTAAGTACTTTGGCGCAACACATTGTTTTGTGGTAACCATCTATTATTATTCAAATCACTTAAAATACGATTGTTCATAATATTTCCATGGTGCGTACAGTTTTACCGCAATTTTTAACAGAGTTTTTCTTCTTATTTTAACGCAGATTATTACAAATCCTGCTATTAAAAGAGGCGCTTACGAATTCTGTGTTTTAAATATTAAATAGGAAATTTCTAACCCTATATACTGGTTAAATTCCATATATATTAAGCCTTCGCAGATGAATGGAAGAAATTTAGTGAGTTGAAAATAGTGCTTAGAGCGATCGATTGTAAAACAAATATTGCATTTTATGTCCACCTATCGTAAAATAATAATTTGTACCAGTAAAATATTAATTCTTGATAGGCTAATATTAACACCAGAACTGCCATAAGCCGTCATTTTGACGGTTACCAAATGAATATATTCCGATTCGAACAAGAAATTTCTTTTTAAAATAAATTAAATAGGAAACTCACAGAAATACGTTAAATGAGTAAGTTAAGTAGTTTTCAATAAAATTTCTGGTGTGAAATAGTTTTAAAAAACTTGAATAAAATTTCCGGTAGTTCTAGTGTTAAAATCTTCAAAAAAGAAAACAAATCTGTGTGCCTTTTTAAAATTTGAAATTTATTTTTGTTTTCGTATGGGCATTAGTATTAATACAAATTACTTCAGTAATAAGACAGCATGCAAAGGGGGAAACACGAAAATAAAATGCTGCTTCGAACGATAAAAAGCGTATGAAATACTACTAGTAGGTAGTTTCACTGCAACTTTGGTCAGTTTTTTCAGTCGGTCGCAGGAAAAGCGTTGCTAGTGTGAGCGAAAAATTTAACACAGAATGCGCACGCTCCATGTATAATGGCTATATATTATGTAGTGTTGCCAAGAAAATACAAAAAAATTACTTTGTATACCACTATTTTCTGAAAGAAATAGCCACTTTATTTAATTACAGCAATTTTGCGATTAAATCAGTCGGAAAATATTTACTCAGAGTGGTACTGAAAACAAATTTTAGTCACGGAGTTTTAGTTTTACAAATTAATTTCCTAGCAACCCTGCTTGTATACCTCATTTTGACAGGCAGTAGACAATCATACATTAACACGTTTACTGCCGGGTTAAAATTAACGGAATTCTATTTTATTTAGAAAGTTCGAATTCACACCAGAAAATACTAATAGTCAGGGCTTTACAAATTTCATAAAATCTGCTAGCCAGCAAAAAATTCCAGTCGCCAGAAAAATATATTAACCCAAATCCCTCTCCTCCGTCATTGATTTTCAAAACTACAAAAGCTTTTTAAGAATTAATTTAGAAAAAATAATAATCATAGTTTAGAAATATTAGTTAGATTTACTTCAAATGAATTACTTATAATCACTTATATGTTATTCGTTAAAATGAATGTGACAGATTAATCAATTTAAATTCTGAACACAGAAATCTGATATTAGCCTTACAAAGAAACTTGAACATTTTTTAGCATTGTATCCAATTTTAGATGCCACAGAAGCTGGATTGACACTATTTCTCAGTGTTTTATTGAATCCCTCCTCCCACCACATTGTAATCATGTGACATACTAGCTGGCTAGACCGGCAAAGAATGGCGTTTTCTGTGCATGAGATTGGAAAATGTATTTTAAATTTAATTCTTCCATTAAAAGTACGAGAGAAGAGGAAGATCACTGCTTGCCGCGTACGAGTAGGGGCAGGAAAGAGAAAAAATGCCATTTGTGCTCATTTCTTTGGTGAATATTTGTACCAAAAAATGCCCAGATTAAATAAGTTGGTCGCCAGATAAGAAAACTTAGTCGCCAATGGCGACCTGGCGACCGCTTTTGTCAAGCCCTGCTAATAGTAATATTTATTTTATTTAATTACAGGCATTTAGTGATTACTTAAAATTAAAATTCTTTTTTCGAAATTTCCGGTACGAATTCGTAATTTTAGATTGAAAAACCACGAGTATACTCGTGGTTGGCAGCGAATGGGTTAAAATGTTTGATGTGCCGCTATCAAATAAAATATACACGGTGAGACGATTATTTTAAAAACATAAAGTAGTACTGTGTTCTTTAACAATATTTTCAAATTTTGTGACGATTGGTCAATTTTTACAAACGTTAGAGCCTCTAAAATAAAATAAAAAAGACAAACATGCCATTTTAAAATTCCGATGAAACCTATATGGAACTACCAACAAAAATGACCATTTCGAGCAATAAAACATTTATGAAAATAGTAATACCCATTCGAAAATTGCGCGTGATCATGCATTAATGTAGAGGTTTTCAACCTGTAGCCCACCATGCTACCATTATTTTAATTCAGAAAAAAATTTCTTATTTAATAACGAAATCTTTAAAATTAAATGAGGAAAATTTAACATTTCGGAATATCTGGTAGGAAACGACTTTCAGGCAAAACAGTTACAGTCCCCTGCATTAATGTATATATATATATATATATATATATATCAGGGTTCGCACGCTTTTAAGCCCACGCTCCATTTTCTAAGGACTCTTCCACCAGTAATCGCATAAAACTATCTTCTACCTAATGAATCTTGAATACCATTAGGAAAAAAATGATCTTTCAATTATACTGGTGGCAGAGTCCTTACAAAATGGGCGTGGCTTAAGAGCGTCCGAACCCTGATATATATACAAACGAATTGTACAACTTTCGTCGTTGTAAGTCGGTTAAAAGCATGATTTTTTCGTATTTTTAAATATACAATTTATAAACACGTTCTAATGGAATGAAGCTAATAAATAATAATAAAAGAAGAAGTTTTTTTGTCTTTTGACAGCCTTCCGCTGTGACGGAAAGGCCCATCACTATAAAATATGGCACCGAGATAATCCAAGAAACAAACGAGAACAGCTCTAAGGGCCCGATTACCGTTGGGGCAAACTTCCACCAGTATTTTAGTACAAATAATTTCGTTTTATTTTGAAGCAGAAATGTTGTTTAAAAGGCGGCAAAAAAAATTCCCTATTTATCGTGCATTAATCAGGCTCTGATTTTGTTTTAAAAAATCAAATAAGATTTTTAAAAATTAAATTAAATTTTTTTTACTGTTGTTTTCTTTTTTTAATAAGCGAAATGCCAGATTTTATTATTTAGGCGAAAGGTTTCTGTTCTTTCGTTTAATTATTAGTAGTAGTTCTTTCTCGTTTCTCAGAAAAACGAAAGTACTGAAAAAAATATTATTTAAATAACTAAAATACACGCAAGTTTTCTTGGTTTAAGTAAATCTAAATTACATATTTCACAATGAAAAATTAAAACAAAATTTCGCAGAAATAAGAGATGCGAATACAAACTTTTTATTATGTACTAATTAATAATACAAAAAAATTTGGCATGTGATATGCAAATTTTTAAAAAGTCGAATTATGATATTATAGCTTAATTCTCATTTACAAAGGAAAAAAATAACTTAAAATAACCTTTTTTTTTTTTTGGAAACTTCAAAGATATAGGCGGTGGCCAAAAAATAGGGCAGTGGCCAAGGTTTTCAGAAAAATACTAAAATTTTATTTTGTAAGCCACTATTTTTGTACAGAAACAGTCGCTTATTTTAATTACAAAATTTCTGTGAAATTAAGTGATTAAGTAAGACGATTAATTGTGTGATTAAGTAAGACGATTAATACAATACAAAAATAGTGGTATTCAAAGTAAAATTTTAATATTTTCCTGGCAACCTTTGTCGTGGCTAAATCTATCTCCCGCGGGACACCGCGGGACACAGATTTGGTCAGCATTGTCTGGAATCTTCCGAGCCAATCAGAACGGCGCGAGATCTGAACAGAGTAGGTATTGCCCGTACTGTGATACCGATAAAATGGGAAAAGCACTGTGTAAAATACTAAAAAATAAAAACAAAATACAGTCTTATGTCAATATTTCCCTTTTTCTTATATAATGATGTAATCTTTGATGTCTACACAGATCCAAATATATAACTTGAGTGTATGCTATACTTACTGTTGAGGTCGGTAGCATTGAACTTGCAGTTGATAGCGTGTTTGAGTGACTGTGGAAATTGATCGAAACTCTTGCCAATACACACCTGCTGGACGCCTTGTTTGAACTCTTCCACCGTCACCTGACCGTCCTGAACAAAAGTGAAATTGTATTGTTAGTAAATAAATCATAGACTATTTTAAAGGTGAATAAATATTAAATGAGATAACAAGCACGTGATTATGTGAAAATTTCTCTTAAAAATTCATTATTCTACATACCTTGTTGTAATCAGCCAAATCTGCCATTTCAGTCCACAAGTCATGCATTACCTTCTTGTTGCTTTCGTGAAGTTCTTGATTGTATTTTCCTTTTCCTTCGAATATGGTGTATTTCTAAAATAATGATTCATAGCATTATTTTATGGTACAATCAAAATTACATGCCTCGGAGCGGTCTCTATTAATAGAGAGCAAATCAAAATTTTGAGCCCCACTATTTCCTTACGAAATTTTTCGTTTTAGATTAATCTTGCAGATATCATAGAAACCCGCTTGGGGGTGAGTTTTTTCTTGCAAATGTTGTAGTAATCTGCCACGGAAATAATTTTAAAAAAATAGTGGTGGCCACAAATAGTCCGCTCCGAGGCCTGAAATTATTATAATTTTTATCAACATGTAGTGTCATAAGGTATATCACGGCTGTCCAACCTTTAACACTTAAATGCCCAGTGTATCAAATTTGCAACACTTTTTATTTAACTTTTAGTAAACAATTCAAATTCTTCGCAACCACTATATTTATATCGAAATATTATGTTATAAAAATCTTATAAATATGCTACTAAATAAAGTTTAAAAATATATCTTAAAATTTCTGGTGTCTAATCCTTACCGTACACTTATATACATGATTTTTTTTTTTTTGAATTGTGTTTGCTTTCCTTATATTAAAGATTATCACCAGAAATTTTAAGATATATTTTTTAGTTTAATTAGTAGCATACTTAAGTGATTTTTACATAAGTTACATAAGCTTACAATTTTTTGTGATTGCATTAATATTTCGGTATAAATATAGTGGTTGCGATGAACTTGAATTATTTATTAAAAGTTAAACAAAAAGTGTTGCAAATTTTATAGACTAGGTATTTAAGGGTTAAATTAAAAGGGGCGCAGTTGATCTGTTAGCAAACAAAGAAGGGCGCCATTATTCACATGACTTAACCCCTTCGGGACTGGCGTCCTTTACAGTTTTTTTTAATCTTTTACCACCGGTTTTTGAAAACAGAAATTTTTGCCAAATTGAATTGCAGAAATGCTAAGATTTAATCAGGCAAAGCTTACATTAAAATATAACTCATGGGAATAATCGAGGATTCTGAGCATCTTATGCGTCACGTATACGTGTCGCTCGTCCCCAAGGGGTTAATATTATCCCAATGTCTCAGCAATTCAACAGTATTATCTCACTGTAGCAGTAGTAGAGACATACACAGGTTTTACCAGTGTTACCAATTTATAACTTTTTTTATACAAAATATCTACCACTACTTCCGAATAGCGATCTTCGCTTTTCTTATCATGGAATATCGGAAATTACACAAAGCTAGGATTACTATACAAAGAAAGTAGTAGATATTTTGAATAAAAAAGCAAGATAAAATGGCAATTATTAATCTTATATGATGCCTATGTATATCTCACAGTGGTATTCTTAAAGCCCGTACGATTCAGGAATTCCATGTAAAAATAGTTTCAGAAAATAAAAATAAATAAATCCCTGGCAAATTTAGATGTACATTTTTCCGAGAAGAGACCTATCTCAAAACTTTTTGTGGAGGAAAGGAGCCAGAAACCTTAATCGTCCTTAGCCTATAAAATGAAGAATTAATTTGAATTTTAAAAAATGGAAATATTGTAGATTCTAATGAAAACAACTTTTACAATGAATTTTTATTTTTAAGTAAAGCTAGTGAAATGAAATATTAGAAAGACTAATAGAGAAAAATACGAGTCTAATAGAGAGACTAATAGAAAATTAGGGTGCCAAGAAACTCTTCAAATGGTACCGTGGCACCCGCGGGTACAGCTTTGGATAGCCCTGGGCTATATTATCAATCAAATTTAGTATGTAAATAGATATAAATTGTACGTATAGATATGTTTAAAAGATAATATCTTAACATGGTATGCATTAACATACAAAAAAGAAATTTTCTGAATTTGGTCATTCATCCTTTATATAAATCATGGAAAAATATAATAATATTGATCTGTTTCATTGGTCGCAGCTGTCCATCTCAAAAACACAAAGTTATTCCACTTTCCTACACTTTACGTGATGTTTCTGAATTTCTTCCAAACATATGTGCGGGAATACGAATTTCAGGACATTATCAATATTGCACTTCTATACTGAAATATTTCTGACAGATCGTCAAATAAAATATTCTAATATATTTCAGATTTTCATGTTATATAAAATTTTCTATATTAAAAAAAAGTAACACCTCATGGAATGTACGTACTTGTTTACCACAAATTTCAAATAGATTTTTCTGTTTTATTTAATCGAAGAAAGATATTGCAAACACTGCGATTATACCAGGCGGCTACAGATTCAACGATTTTAATATTAAATACAAATTTTCTATACTGAAATAGTTGTGCCGCATTTCTTGGAAATTCTCGGTACATACATGAAAAGACACACAAATTTGAAATTTCTTTTTATGATTGGACCACATAAATTTAAAATCAATAATCTTATTAAAAATGCTTTTATCGGGGAGGAGGAGTTGTCAGTTTGGCGGCGATTTTTGACATTTGTAAAAGGAGTCCGGTTTCAATTTCTTAGCCCGTTATGGTAAATTTTATTCTATATGATTTTTGAAAATTTCGCGATATTTTATGCGTTTTCTCTCTTTTTTTCGACGATTTTTTGACAATTGTTTTTTTTTAAATAGAAAGAATAATCCGGTAAATGTTACTCCTTTATTGATTAAATTCAAGTAGAAATAAAACCAAATCAGTTCCTATAGCAGCGTAAACGACGATAATGAAAATTCTAATTTAATCTAGATCGATATAAAAAAATCCCAATAATTCATGGTTTGTTTGATTCGAGATCGTAACCCGCAAGGGACGAAGGCCCTTAACCCCAATTTTGTTTAACTAGAAGTTTATTTGGGAAAAACCGGCGAGTGAAGCAGACGAAGCTCTGCTAGTTTTGTAATATATGTAAGATTTTTAATAATTCAATCTTATTTGTTTTTAGTAATCCATTTTAAAAATATCTTGAGTGCAATACATGTTTTTTTATCCAGTTAAAAATCATTTATACAGGAGAAGGTTATGTTAACCCTTTCCGGCACAGTGGTCCCACTCCGGGCACACCTAATTTTAATTCCAAACTTGCATACGGCACGAAGAATATTTTACTAAAATTTTGTTTCTATAATGAAAACTTAAAATAAGGAGTTCGTATTTTCTAAAAAAGTCGTTTGTAAATTCCGGTGTCAGTCAGCAATTTCTCATTTTACGAACAGACTTTGTCTGTGCCGGAAAGGGTTAAATATAATGTAGCTATGGTATTATTAATATGACATTGATGTGTTGTAAAGTGTAAAATTCTGTACGGCAGCCTTATGTACCGCTAAAATTTTGTGACTACCTAAATACAACTTTTTTTCTAATATACTACAATATATATTTTTTTAGAATAAAGTAATTTTGTATTCAGATTCTGAACATAAATAAAATTTTGTTGCATTGAAATTAATAGAAGAGAATGTTTCTATCGTGTATAAAAAAAGTACTACACATGTTATAAAAATCACTTTAAACGTGAGACACAATTATTTATCATTATCAAGTTTCGCATAAAAATAATATAGCTACTAAACTATAATTAAATTTAAGTTCTTTTCTTATCAAGTGGCGGAAAGTCTCTCAAATTTTACCCTAATCTTTTTTGGCTTCAATCCATCGGCTGTAATTATTGGAAAAGTTATTTTTTAAACGAGTTTTTAAATGTCTTTTTCAAAGCTTAAAATAAATTATTCTTACTTACCAGAGCCAAACTGTCGAAGTCGTTTACGTCTAGGTAGCCATTATTGTCAGTGTCTAGAAAATAAATGGTGTTTTTTATAATATACGAAAAACATTGAAATTATATTACTTATATTTCACAGATTTGTTACACAAATAGATTTAACGTGACATTATATGACATAAATTAATAAAACATCAAAAGTAAGAATAAATTAAGAATATATTTTAAAAAGTGTGTGCTAATGTAAAATTGGTTAAATACCATTTAAAAGCCATTTTAAATACCATTATCCTTAAAACAAATTCTTATAATAGTAGATAATTTTATCGTTTATACATGCTACGAGGCATGAAGTTGAATTAACATTTGTGGCAGTGACAAAAGTTATCACGCTTCACACGAATTCTTCAGATTCGTCAAGTGAAGAATTCTTCAGGTGAATTCTTCAAAAAGTAAACACCAGGGCCTGATTACCAACTAGGCAAATTTCCACCACTAAAAGGAATAGATTTTTTTTCCTTCATTCATGACAGTAATAATGCATGGATAGGGCGTTTAAAAAATTCGAAAATTTCTATTACAATTTACTGATTGAAATTTGCCCGCTGGGAATCAGGCACTGGTTAACACTACTCTGGAAGTAGGCTTTTTTTATAAACATATTTATGTTAGATATCACAAATTTTAAAGAGTAATTTTTCACCTTATTTAATAGCAGACATATTAGCTGTGTCTAATTGGAAATTGTCCGCTTCCCTTTCCTACACATTTAATGTACAATAGTTAGTCTAACTACAATTCCACGTATATATTTTAACCTTTGATTACGGCTAGGACTGGCGACTATTTTTATATTAACTTGTACCACAATTTATAAATAAATTTCTTTGGAGTAGATTTCTCATAAAATTATCCTGTTATAATTGTATGGCAGAAATTAGTTTTTAGGAAGTGGTGCGAATAGAATAAAGAAATAGTGTCTGGGACGAGATATGTCCCAACACCGTAATCAAAGGGTTAATGGCTCATTTATTGGAAAGACTCGCTATTTATAAACTAGAAGTTGTTTTCAACTGAGAAGCCCTTTAACCTTTTAATTACAGGATTGGAACATATGTCGTCCCAGCGACTATTTTTAATTTTTTATTACCATTTTTTGATAAATAATATCAGCCATTCAATTATACCAGGATATTTTCAAGAGAAAGCAACGACAAAAATATTTTTGTGTAAATTGTTGTACGAATGAATATAAAAGTAACCGCCGGTCCTGGCCCATAATCAAAAGGTTAAATCTGCTCACACTTTAAAATATCATTATAAAAGGCGAATATTTTTATTTAAATGTATTTTAAATAGTGGTAACTTCGAACGGAACTCATTTATTAAAGGTTGCATTCTAAATGATTCAAATATACATCACTGCACAATGTAGGTTTTAATAAAACTCCATCCCATAATTTCCTGCGAGATGACTTACCGTTATTTGTTTTAATTTAGAGCACTTTAATGTAACAGACAAAGGATATCCGGACAGTAAACATTTAAAAGAACTTTGGGTAGACGGAACAAAAATGTCCCTCATGAGCTTTCATTATATGTGTAGGTCGCCAATTTGATAATAAATATACCCTACTTTCATTTTCCAGACAAGTGATTTTAACTCTACACTGCGCAGTGATGCATATATGAGTCAATTAAAATTTAATCATTAATAAATAAATTCAGTTCCCTGCATCCACTATTTTAAATTAAAAATATTCACCTAGGTCAATCGAAAAAGTCTGCTATAATAAGACGAACAAATACACTTTAAAACTCTGGAAACACAATTTGAATATAAACAAGAACGAAAAATCATGCGTTAAGCATAGATTATGTAACACTTTTCAACATTTCCTAAATAATTTTACAAATCTTTACCGTTTAATAAGGTGAAAGACGATATCTGAGATACACCTTTGTCTCAAAAGAGATTTAATATATGCCCATTTTTCAGGCACCTTAATCTGAATATTGACTCAACATGTACACATTTTTGATACACTCTTTTCTGAAAATTGATTGAACGTGTTCTTAATTTTGACAAACGATGAATAAATAGTTCCTTAATTTTGATGTATGTATCATTCTTCTGAAATAAAAAATAACAAAAAAATCCCTACTTAAATTATGAACGTAACGTTGATATATAAAGCCTTAATTTATTATTATTAAAATAAAATAATAATTTTAAAAACTGAGAACGAAGAATACTCATTTTCGGGTCGAATTTATTTGAAAAAAAAAAGGAGTTTTTTGTTTTAATTTTCAAGTTTATGGTTTAATGGTGCAAATATTTTGAAATAATTAATATAAATACTTGTTTCATTCTCAAAGTTATATAATAAATATTTTACTTACCGTACATGTGTCTGACGACGAATCTGACTCTGTTTTCCCACTTGAGAGGTTCCATTTCTTATTGGTTCTGAAAAAACAAAATTAAGTCGATCAGATTTATTTTCATAGAAAGGCTAAACATTTAAATGCAAATTAAAACATTTTATTAACCGTAATTCCGCACGTATGCGCCGCACCCTAGTTAAGTCTTTTTCAAACAGGAAATTTTATTGAAAATAAGAAGTCAAATAAGTGCTAAGCAGAACTAAGTCACATTTTATTTAAAATAAATTCTGGTAGGAAATCGAATTGTCTGAGGTGCGGCGTATACGCGCGAAATTACGGTAATTAGCTTTTGGTTAACCCTAAACGTACATTGGTTTCCCTGTGAAACCACAAAACTTTAATTACGAAATTCAACAATGACAGCAGAATTTTAATGAAAATGTTTTCCATTTATTATACATATGAAATAGCGCTTTATTTTTTTTTTCATATATACAAATAAATTTGTTCATAATTTCCGGTGTCAGTCATTTATTTCAACATTTTAGCAATTGAAATGCTTTATCCGTTAAAGGGTTAAAGGTAAGATTTAACTCATTAACTCTCAGAGTTTCCTGTGTGGAACAGCGGAACTCTTAAGATGTATCTCTTGTGCCGAGAGATGCTTCTTTGCAAAGGTTTGAGAATGCTATTTTATGATTGATGTTTAGCCTTTTTTTTTTTTGCACTTATAAAGAATGCTGATAGATATCATATGCCAAAATGAAAGTATTTCAATAAAAATCTGATTTTAGAGGATTTTTATTTCTGGCAAATTTATAAGTAATTGTGCATAGAAGATTCCACCGCATTCTGTAACGCTGGATTAGTGGACAACTTTATTTTCACAGTGCTGGTAGAAAAATGATTTAGTTATATTAACACATTAGCTAGACAAAGAAAGCAAAATTAAAATTTATAAACATATTAGTCGCTATGATATTCTTCTTTGGTATAATATTTACAAGTTACGTTGAGTGTTGACAATGAGCTACTTTTTATAAATTAAATTTACTTGACTGCCACCAGTTTTTAGAAAGAAAAATTTGCCGTATTTAATAAGACAGATTTAATAAGACATATTATACCATTTCATAAAAGTGGAGTCAATCAAGAAATCTGAGTATATAAAAAAGTAGCCCACTGGAAACACTGGGTACGATAACTCCTTGGAATTTTTAAGAAGTTTGGCACCAGTATTTCACATTCGCGAATTTCTATTTTATATACCAGATTTCGCAATTACCACGTTGAATAGAAGGATTTGGAATAAAGTTTTCAAAGATTAAATAAGGTTGTTTGGTTTATTTATGACGGCCGATTATCTACTCTTGGAATATAGGCCCTAGGGGGAAGTGCCCTCCGTGGGGGGTATTTCTAAGGTTTAAATAAGGCTAAACATTATATTCAAACGTTGTAGTAAAAGTGTACACACCCTGCGATTATTACATATACACTTATAAGTCAAGAATTTTTTAAAGAATGATTACAGTTATAATAGGAAAATTCAAAATTTAGAGAAACATAACTATACAAACCTTAGCTATGAAATAAAGAAATTATTTTTAAAAGGGGTATGTATACATTCGTCGCTACCATGTCAAACTATCGAATATGAAAAAATGCATTTTTCATTACTTTTAAAAATGGGCCGATCGTCAGCACTAATATTTAATATGGTTTCAGGGCTGCTACATCACCAGGGTTGCTAGTTTGACATACTTTTCCATACAGAAATGTCGAATCCATACCAGAAACTTTAAATAGAAATTTTTGCTTTACATAATGACAGCCTATTTCGTGATTACTTAAAGTAAAAAATTCTTTCAAAATTTCCGGTATGAATTCGCTTTCTCTGAAAAAAAATGGAGGCCAAATTGGTAACCCTGTTCTTCACAGGTATTTCATTAGTATTTTTACTAGGCGAAGAATTCTAATAAAATTTAGTGGTGACAATCGGTCCATTTTTAAAAGTAATGGAAAATGCATTTTTTCATATTCGATAGTTTGACATGGTAGCGACGATATTATGTTGAAGCAATTTATTATTCGGCAAATAAATCTTGCCATATTTGAGTACACTATCATTTCTTTCTTTCTTCTTTTTTTTTAAGGTAAATATGAAAGAAAAAAACAATAATTTAATATGAATTCTTCAATTTAATAAATATATTAAAAATGAAAAGTTCAATAAAGCATGGATGCATACGAATTTTAACAATATGTGGATGCATAAATATACAAACTTACTTTTGTTTGTACTTATACAGAAAATAAGGCATAAGAAATGAAATTTACAGCGAAACTTTCAATTTCCTGTTTTAGCGACATTTGCTGTTTATTGAAGCGTGCGTTTTAAATCCAAGATCCACGCCTCACCTAGTAAAAGCTTTCAGTCTCGGTTAATATTTTTCAATTTCACTTTGTGTTTTTCCTGGTTTAAACTTTTCATTTCCAACATGCAAAAAAGACAAACAGTCATAAGAGGGAACTATTTTCAACTTGTGAAATTTATTTCATTCATCTGCTCAGGTTTAATGGCTTTGCAAATCACCTGTTTAAACATACAAATAACAAAAAAGTGCTAAAATTTACAAAAAGTGCTGAAATTTACAAAATGCGCTAAAATTAAATGCACCTAGCATCTACAATTTTTGGAAACAAGAGATGATTCATTTTAGAATATGTCGAAACATGTGAAAATTGTGCACTTCAACCTTAACAATCAGTGCAAATAAATTTAAATATATAATTTTGTTGCTTATTGTAATAAGTGGTTCACATTGATGATTTACAAATCTTTCGTGACAATAATACTATTTAAAATCGGTGAAACATAATTAAGATCTGTATTGCATAAACTTTGTTTAAATAATAAATATAATCAAATTTCAAATGTAACAGTCACAATTAAATATCGACATAAATGTAAAATCTCCCATCTGTAAAATATTGGTTACTTGAACTGAAATTCGAATTTGAGATTACATTTTGAACATGAAACAGATTCTTGTACGGGAATTGAAGAAAATAGTTTCGATCGATGATTACGTTTATCTGCACAGCGTCTCAATCAATTTATTCTTAATTTTAAACTTCAGCACCTTCATCTCAAACGAAAAATAGAATAAGTGAAGCTTGAAGTCTTTTAATTTTAAAAGCATGATGAAAAGAGTTCGCGTCTTTCCAATAAAATTCTTTTCTTACAAATGTAGTTCCGTTTTACACAAATTTTCCAGATGCTGCTGATTTAATGTTGCCATGTTCGTCTCCTAAAATTAATATTTTAAGATCTTCCTGCAGATATTAATAAAAATGTTTAATCTGTAAAATATATATGACATGTATATTTTAGATTTTTCTTCTTATTTCGATAAATTAAATTTTGGGATCTGCTCAGGACCTGATAAGCAACGGGGCAAACTTCCATCAGTAAAAAAGAAAAGAAAATTTTTACTTATTTATGACAAAAATTATATATGAATAAGGCTAGAAATATACCAAACCTTATACTATATCGTCTACAGATTGATTAATTACGCTTATGACGCTGGTGAATAGATCAATTTAACTAATGTTGCAGACTTAGGAGGAAAATAGAAAAAATAATCCCATTTCTCCTCAAAATACTAATTTTGATACCGTTTATATAAATAAAAAAAATTGATAATTACAGAAATTCTCTAATTCACATACTTCGTCTACACAAGATTAGCACTAAAAATTTTACTCAAATTTTATTTAAAAAATATTTCACACCAGAATTTTTTTTAAAATTATTTAATTTTCTTATTTTTAACTTATAGCTACGAATTTTAATTTAATTTATGACATCTTTCTGGTTTAATCGAAATATTTTCACTTAATACCGGTCAAATATCAGGTTGTTGATGTATTTAATGTTTAATACATTAGTACTTAATAGCTGCCAATTTTACTGCTTTGTTTTAATGCTTTTTTTTTTAATTGACTTATTTAAACTCAATTTTCTTCGACTATGTAATGTAACTTTTGCAGATAAAAAAAAAATAGTGGTAACAAAAAGGCATAAATGTTGGCAGCTATGTTACTTTGAAATATACTTTATTTTATTCACAAGAAAAAAAATTAGTTGTTATTAAAGAATTGCATAAAACATATTTTTTAAATTTTAATGTGGACTGAAAATGTTGACAAGCCTGCTTCTTCTGTTTCTGTTTCATTCTGTTCATAAAAGGATTTTTATTTATCATAAAAAATGTCCTCATTCATCAAAAAGTAATTTCGATGCCGATGATTTAGCATTGAATTCGTTGACAATCGCTTAATCTCAATTCTAGAAATACACCAAACCTTGGAATATCTCGTCTACAAAATAATTAATTACGCTTCTGCCGCTGCTGAATAGATCCCGATTTGCACAATGCCACAAATGAATTAATGTTGCGGACTTGGGAGAAAAGGAGATAAAAGATGACAATTAGAGAAAATAAACATTTCCGCGTTCCGGATTTAAAAATAAACAATGCCCTGGATTGCAAGCAAGCCCCTTGAAATTAGTTGTTTTGTTTACTGCAGTGTAATCAAGGTTGGGAACGAAAGAGTAATTATTAGTCATTGTTCTTTGTTTTCTTTCTTTGAACTTTTGGATTTAATCCAAGAGCAAAAAATTCAATGAAACTTAAGACGAGTTTTTACGTCGTTTTACGGTTTTGGAAAAAGTATTTTAGCGGTTATTCTGGGGATTTTAAAAGGATTAAGGAAATAAAGATGTTGGATAATGGTGAAAAATGTTTATTAAATTTTATTATTATAATTTATTATTTTTATTATTTTTCGGAAATATTTTTATTAAAACTAACCTTAATTAGAGATGAAAATATTAATCAATAGAAAAAGTGCATGAAAGAAGCATTTTTGTTTTAATTAAAATAAACAACATAATTCATTTTTCGATTTAAACATTTCGTCAATGAAAAGTTAATTATTGATTTGGATGGAATTGAAATTACTTTATTTTCAATTAATTTTGCAGTAGTAGAAACATTTCAAGTAACTTTAATTTAACGACGACAGTAGCACGTCAATTTACCGTTTGGCACGAAAAGACATATTTTCATGACCAGCAACATTCGTCATTTTATCCAAAGAAGTTAACCACGTCTCCCCCCTATTAGATTTAGTCCAAATGTATTTTTCAAAATAAGAAATATTAGCTTGATTTATTTCGGAAAAAGTGAAAACATTCTGAACTATGTACTGAATACCTACGTGTGTTTAAATTATCCTACTAGTTATAAAAATCTTTAAATGATTTTCGAAAACTTAAGGCCATAACTTTAAATCACCATCACATGTTCGATATACTTTAAAGGTAAGTAAATAAAAGTAAACGCTTTTTTTAAAAAAAAATCAGCAAACAATTTTCCCATCTTCTTTTATTTTATAATGCTTCTTTTTTTTGATACATTGCCAAACGACCAAAATAAGAGAGAGCAAATCGTACGTATTGTTTCCCGTGTTTTAGAAATACTAATTGTACTATTAAAAGTAAGGTAAAATTAAAGATAAAAAATGGTATTTCTTAGATGTATTTAATATGTCAATGCAAATAATTTTTTTTATTTTAACATACTACAAACTTTGTAGAGAAAATAAATTTGTAATTTAATAAGAGAATTTGAAAAAGAAATCATTCATATTAATGCAATTAACAGTTGCAATTTACTTATGTAATAAAAGATGATTTTTAAGGATCAAAATTTATAACAGGTTTCTTTAGCCATGTTTATAAAAAAATCAGGATTTTGAGTTTTAACATATTAACTTTGTAGTGAAAAAAAAGTCATATTAATACAATTAATAGTTGTAATTTAGTTATGAAATATAAGAAAAGATGTTTTTTTAATGATCGAAGTTTATTACAGTTTTATACAGTTGAGAAATCGGACTTTGAATAATGAAATGTTTACTTTGATATAGCAGAGCCGTTTAAAAGATCAAAATTACGTAGACTGCCCAAATTACTTGAAATTTATGTTGTAAAATACTTATTTTTTGCTTTTTCTTTTATGTCGCTTAAAAATATGCAGCGCTGCCTGGTGTTAATGAAGTATTAGGTCAGTTTTGTACGAAGTTCGTATGAATTCCAGGCCCCGGTGTAATTAGGGGCCCGCTAGCGGCCGCAAGCCAGCTATTTTATTAGATGAATGCTTTCTAACATAAAATAAATAAATTCTTTATGAAACTGAATTTTCAAAAGTAAGAATTAGTGAAAAATCATCTTCGACTTCATTATTATATACCTGTCAATATTACGCATTCTACTAGAATGAGGCACAAGAAACTTTTCATATTTTAAACAAAGTAACCTGCCAACATCGCACTAAACTACCGTACAATGTAGGTTAACCCCTTAATCGTCGCGCTCTTTCAGTGTAGGCTACTTTTTAAAAAGTCAGATTGCTTGATTACCACCAGTTTTTTTAAGTAGAAATGTTCGTCTTATTTAATAGATAGATAAAATAATGCAGGAATAAAGCAAATAAGACTATTTAAAAAAAAAAAAAAACTGGTGTGAATCAAACAATCTGAATAAAACAGGCGCATACTACGCTGCCCGTGAATGTCTCGGGCACGACGATTAAGGGGTTAATTTAACCGAGGTTAAACACGATTCTAACCAGAATTTTTCTTAAGAAATGCACTCACATAAGTTCCACGTAAGAATATGAAACTAAATGTATACACTTTTTTTCCAGATATATTTTCTGGTTAGAAACGTCTTTAACCTGGATCAGATTAACTCACATTGTACAGAAGTTTAGTTGAAAGTTGGCCTGTATGAATGTACATATATATATTTTTTCAATCAATGGAAGGAAGTACATTATATGACTTTCGGGGTAAAGTAAAAAAAATAAATTAAAAAAAAATATTAATTATTAAATATAGTAAAATATTAAGTATTAAATTTGTATTAAAAAAAATGGAAATATGTTACACGATCAGTAAAAAGGACTATTTCAAAACAAAACCTAACATATCTACAGAAGCTATCAAATACACTGAGGAAAAAATTATATACTTAACCCTTTGAGGGGCGGTGGGATATATTATACCCCACTTAATTTTAATCCGATTCGAACCAGAAACTTTTAATTAAATTTTATTTTTTTAATTTTGACGGAATAAGTTGAAAAATTGCTTTTCCTTATTTTGAACTAAATTCTTTCGTAAATACTGGTGTGTGTTCGACGTTACAGGAACAAAATTGCTTGCCCCTGAAAGGGTTAATAAAAGGAAGAACCCATTGATTAAAATTAAGAGAAAAATATTCATTACATTAAATTGTTTAAAGTCCATCGATGATTTTGTTTGCTTTATACAGAATCCTCCGGGTTTGCCAGTGTGGCATCTTTATTCATTCAGAAATTGCAAATTCATATCAGAAATTCCGAACAGTATCTTTTGCTTTATTTAATGACAGTAGCAAAAATTCTCCTTCCGGGATTTCTAAATAAAAATGATGCAACCCTGGAATTATTATAAAATGTAGAATTACTTTCCCCGAATGTTAAAGCAGTTCTTCTATATTAGATTTAACAGAAATATACCTGAATCCGTATGAGTTTTACGCTTTCTAAAACAGTAATATTAGCTTAACTGCTTCGGCGAAAGTAAAAACAATCTGAACTACGTAACTGAATACATACGTGTTATTGAGTTATCCTAAAAACCTTTAATCGATTTTCTGAAACTTAGGCTATAACTTTGAATCACTATCACATTTTCGACATATTTGAAAGGTAAATTAATAAAAAAAAAAAATGTTTTCTTTTTATTATCAAGAAACAACTTTCCCTCTTCCTTTATTTCATAATGCTTTCATTTTTGGTACCTTGCCAAACAGCGAAAATGGGTCAGCGCAAATCGTATATATTGTTTCTGTGTTTTAGAAGTATTATAGAATTTTGTGACAAAATTTTGTGACATTTTATTGATTATAGTTTGCGCTACTGTAACTTTACCTTTGATAACTCTATATTGAATAGAAAAAAAATAATAAAATACCGATGCATGTTTCGACTTTCCTTTTCATAGAAACGCTGATAATGATCAGCAATGTTAAACAAACCATTAGCCTTTAAATTTATGTAATATATCAATATATTTTTTAGTACAACTAATTTCTAGTTACGTTTCATTTTTAAGGAAATAATTTTGTTAAAAAGTTATGCGTGTATTACTGTTATGAAGGAGGAAACGTCACGTTTTTGTTATTCGCGGTCTGGAATTTTAAATGAACTTTTCAAAGATAAATATTTAAACCTCGAACTAGTGGAAATTTTACTCAACCTTGATTAAAAACATTTCACACCAGAATTCTTATTTAAAGCTATTTAACTTATTTATTTACTTTAGTTTACTGCAGTTTATAATTAACTTATTTCATGAAACATATTGATTCTTGTTTGAATAGTCATTTTGAAAGTACCTGCCGGGTCTATTGGACCCGTCTGGTAGGCGGTTAATCTGTATTTACATTAAAATATGTGATAAGTTTTAAAAATTTATTTATAGTTTATTAATATGTTTATGATTTGTCAGATATTTTGTATAATTGCATACAGATTTGGTCAGATTTAGTAAAATAACTCGTTCGTTTCCTTTTGAATTGAAAGGTATTATTATTATTTTGTATTATTAATATTATTATTAATTTGTATATATTATTAAAATCATACACTAATAATGGAATAAAAATAATTATATATATATATATATATATATATATATATATATATAATTAAAAGTATATGTATTTCGAAATGCACAATTTCACTTTCAAACAAATATTTCTTTTAAAAAGACTTTGAATACATTATTATTAAGCTAGTATCACAGGACACCTATGCGACGTTGCAAAGCAGTCACAATCATTTATTCGGAAACCACGGTCACTTGCGGACACTAATAAGAAGCCGCCATGACCGATGTTTTAGTCATTTACAATTTCTTACAAAATGGGACATATCGATAAGACAGAAGCTTGGATATCTTATCTTCCTCGTCGCCTGATTAATATCGATGTCTAAAAAAAGTTGCATTTGGTCACGATGCATTCACATTTTGGTCATTTTCGTATTTTTAAAGTGAATTTGTTAAACTCAAGTTTCCAGTAAACTATATGATTAATATTTGCTTATTTTTAGCTATTCTTGGTCAGCTTGCTATGATTGGTCAGCTTTTAGCTTTTCTTGGTCTTGCTTATTTTTAGCTATTCTTGGTATTCTTTAGCTATTTTTGGTCATTTTCGTATTTTTAAAGTGAATTTGTTAAACTCAAGTTTCCAGTAAACTATATGATTAATATTTGCTTATTTTTAGCTATTCTTATTTCAAAACTAAAACTTCTTAAAACTTTTTGCATTATAAATTTTCGGCTTATTTCGCCTCTAATTTTCGCCTCTATTCAGATTACATCGATTACATTAACACCTTTTTTTATGTTTTATGAGCAAATAGTAATATTTTGGGTTCTCCATATCATTAATATGTTTCCGTTAAATGAAAAAGCAATTAGACTATATTGAATAGCTGCCAAACAGCATAAAAGAAACTCTCAAAATATTTGCGTAGACGTTAATGACTTTTCAATACCTTAATGAAACTTTAACTTAAGTAAAATACTGTCACTTTATCTACTCTTGTATGGTTTGTTAATGAGTTTATTTTTCATGAATACTATTATTCTTTAGCACTTTGCTAATGATTAGATGTTTTTGCCCGTATTCCAATGTCTGTCTTACTTCGTGTATTTATGTGACGTGCAGGATATATTACGCAAAATTAAATGAATTGAAAATTCTGAATTTCTATTATCATTTGAAATTATACCTTAAACTGCTTTTCATTTTATAATGAGTATTTTGATTAGATCTGCTAATTTCCCATTGGTATTGTTATTTATTTATTTATGATAACGACTAAACTATTATTTCATTACTAAAAAGTATTATACATATTTAATTACAATCGTAAGCTATTATGATAGGTTTTGAAACCAAAAAAAAAAATATATTTTTTTAGATAAATGCATTTTTCCTAAGGGAATATACAAAAGACAAATTACTTTTGTAAACTGTTATTTCCTCATTTTATAATGCATGACTGAAACTGCTTATAAATTAAAATAGAATTATTAAAATAGAATTAAAAAATTGTTGACAGCATGGAATTCGATGACAGATCTCAATTAATGATGTACGTTTAGAAAACTGTAGATTTCATCAATTTCAACTTACATCCATTCAACATTTTTAAAACATCCGGTGATTAATTACATACCTAATTATTCCAAGTTTATTCGGGTAAACATTATTTGACAAAATAATCATTCCGAGTTTACCCGTGCCGTAGGATCATAGATATAATTTGTTTGCCATCACAGAATTTTTATTTAATTTTATATTTTTTATATCTATTAATTTGTTTAAAACCTACCCTAGTTAATTTAGTTTTAAAAAATGACATTTCATTACGAATTATTATTATTTTTTAATTATTATTCATTTACTCCTTTAGGGCAGATGTCATGAATACGTTTCCTATCGGGTGCGTATGTTTTAATGTTTCAGTAGCAGGATATTTTAATCATTATCTTATATAATTGCAGAATTCTTATTTTTCGACTGAGCGCAGATTCGATCGTAGCTAAAAAACTTTTGATAACTGCCTCGCACTTTTCGGCAGCATATTAAATGAGTTAAAAATTCTCATTTCATTACGAATTACATTATTTTTTGTTTCATTATCTCCTTCAGTACCGGTGTCATCAATACGTTCCAGAAAAGGTGCGTATGTTTTTTATTTTTTTGACCAGAATATTTTAGTCATTATCTTATCTAACCTTAGAATACTCATCTTCGACTCCGTAAAGTTCGATGCAACTTCGAAGCCCTTGAAAACAGTGGCGTATCCAGGGTGGGGGTCCAGATGCTCTGGATACCACTACTATTGTAAAAGTTCCTTTGCCTTATCTAATCGGAGAAGTTTCTACGATAAACAAGGAGAAGAAAATGTTACAATATTACTGGTATCCAGAGCATTTGGACCCCTTCCTGGCTACGCCACTGCCTGAAAACTGCCTTGCACTGTTCGGCAACGTATTAAATAAGTTAAAAAATTGTCATTTCTTTACATATTATTTTATTTCTTGATTCGTTTATCTGTTCATTACAGGTGTTATGAATATGTTCTAAAGAGGGTGCGTATGTTTTTATTTCTTTTGTACCTTATCTATCTTTCGACTGGGCGTAAAGCTGATGGCAATGCAGAAGCCCCTGAAAGGGGCTTCCGAGTTGTGTATTCGAAACGTATTCGTGCTGTTCGGCACCGATTTAAATAAACCGAAAAATACTACACGGCATTACTGGTATTAAAAATTTAAATATAGGTAAATGACGTCCTCCCTGAAGCGGTTAAGATAGAGATTGTGATAGTAAATAAGAAATTAATGCTTTCTAGCAGTTGTGAAAATGGTAAATTAGACTTAATTTTTACCAGTCATATTAACAAAAAAAGCCCTGTAAAATACGAAAAAATTGAGAATTTATACACAGCTTATTTTATAATTAATTGCAGTATGAAACATGCTTTATTAGAAAAGCAAATGGATAACATTTGCAAGGAATTTGTAGAAAATAAAAGATTACTTACGCGGCTAAAACTTTCAACATATTACATTAAAACATCTCGATTACATTGTAATTAACAGACTCATTCAATGCTTTTGAAGTCTAAACTATCAGCTAAAATCCCATCGTTTATTTACATTTTAATATTATGCTTATACGTATATATATATATATAATAGTGACATACATGAAAGCCCCTTTACCAATTTATGTTGCGTTAATCAAAATTACTTAACGCAGTACTATATTAATTACATAATAGTAATTTACCTAAAGCAACTTAGTGTTAGCAAAAGGAAGGATGTCTTAATCATTTTACTAAAAGTAATCCTCTATATCTTTTAATTACAGGATCATGGATCTAATTTACACCCCCCAGATTATTCTTTTATTTCACAATGCTCATTTCCATTGGATATACCCGCTCCTCTCTGAGATTGTAATTTATTTATTAAGTCAACTAGCAAAGTAGTGGCAACAACAGTGAACAATACGCTTATTTAATTACAATCGTCTGCTGTTAAAGCAGTATTTAAAAGCAAAATATGCTATTGCATTATGTGACTAGAATTTCCCTGAGGGAATGTGCAAAAAAACAAATTACTTTTCTAAATTGTTGTTTCCTCGCTTTCTAATGCACATTCCTGAAACTACTCATTTTGACAGCGTGTAATTTGATGACAGATCTCAATTAATGATGCATGTTCTGGAAGCTGTTTCTAATTTCTGCAGTACTAGATTTAATTAATCTGAACGCACGTGTATGTAGCATTTTTGGTAGGATTCTAGAATTTAAATGGTTTCATGTATTGCGTAAAATATGTCTAATATTTTAGTTGTATTTTTCTTTTATTATTCATTCAACGAGTCTGAAATAAGAAAATTAATCAATGCTTAGCTAAATAATATACTTCATTCAAATCATTTCGTGATATCTTTTCCAGCTACTAGTTTTTTCAAAACTATAATCTTTGCTTTAGATTTTTCCTGCTATTACTGTAGAATTATACAACAAAAATAATTGCTTGAAAATAGTGGTGGCCAAACCAGTATAAACTCTGAGCTCTGATTTAGATTCTTCCTTGTTCAAATCAAAATATAAAACAAATATATTTTTATTATTCAAATTATAACTCATTATCGAAAATGTAAATTTTGTTATCAACAAAACAGTTCACAAAATAAATTCAGTCAAATCATCAGCAATAATTTCAGGAATAGACAATAAAATTATGAAATTTTCGGAACTATGAATTATTCATATACAATGTACTTATAAATATTCTATAATCTAATCTAAATCTAATTGTATTAGCTTTAATTATAAACGATTGTCATTGTGCATATCCAGTTTTTAAAGAAAAATTTTACATTCAAGGTTCTTTAAAAACGAAAGTATTCAAGGTTTTTAATGTATTTATTATAAATTACAGTTAGTTCTTGAAAATACGAATTGTTTAGAGAAAAAATAGTTTACAAAGAGCAAGACAGCTAAATCTTCGGAAATAAATTCACCAATGTCCGAAGACGCTATGAAACGTATGTAAATATGAATTATGTAAGTACATTGTGTTTACAAATGTATATTCTAATCTACAATATTCTCACGCACTTGGTTTTAATCATGAGGAGCAGTACGGCGAGGCAGTGTAATCTAGTTTAATCTAATAACATCTGTATCTGGAGGCGTTAGTTACGTCACAATTCACTTCCAATTTATCCGCAACCCTGAACTGTATTCATGCAGAACTAATTTTCATAATTAATAGCAAACTAATCAGAACCTCTTAATGTATCTACTTCTATGTCTATTTTTGAACACAATATTTTGAATTGTTCCATGCATTTTCTAGAAACTTCTAAAAATTACATAATTAATTCAAAGACAATTTCACAATTTAATAATTCACGGATCTACATTTTGAGTTTAAATTCCATTATATATATTGTAGCTAAGTATATTCGACGAAGATATTGAAGTAAAAAACAAAACAATAAAAATATAAACTAATAAATAAAAAATATTTTATAGTATATAAGATAGCGATTTTTATATTTGAAATCTCAATACCAGGTCCTTAGTTCTTGTAAGCAAAATATAGTCGTTGTTCTAAATATTGCCAACATATTGCGTTTTTTGAATTCGAAATAACTACCACTATTTACGTATGGTAATCTATTTACACTTTATTACTATTTATGTATGAGTATTTACGTATCATGTATTATTTTATATAAAATCCATTATAAAAAATAATGATTTTCGTCCTTATAAACAAAAACTTGCCCTTGTTCTACAAAGATAGATTAAGAAGACTTGGTAATTAAATTGAAAAAAAATAAATTCATTATTTAATTTAATTATCTTTTTTTAAAAAAAAAGGAGAAAAAAACTAAAGTTCATTTATTTCAAACCAAATATTTCATATCAGTTTTAGTTATTAATTCTGTCAAATATTTTAAAGTTTTCTTATTCAGTTAACAACTTTTCCTGTTCCCTTTCCTTTTTTCTCTCTCATTTAGAACGCGATGTAATGTGCTCGAAAACGATTTCGCGCTTGAATATTTCCCTTTTTCTTTTTCAGAATTATACTTTAAGGACACTATTTTAATTTAATACTTCTTCTCTAAATAAAATAGATTTGCACTTAAATATATTTATTTTCTGATGATTGATATCTAAGAAATAAATTACTATTGAGAAGTTTTTTCTTCTAGTAATTGTGAAAATAATACAATAGAAAAAAATAATTACTAATAATATAAATATTTAAATAAATAAACCATTCTATATGTAAAATAAAAAGATAATTATGTATAAAAAACTACAATACAAGTGACTATCATCCTTATTTAAAAAAAAAAAAAAAAAATAAAAAAAAAAAAAAAAAAAAAAAAACACTTTTTTGTTCTACAAAGACAGATTACGAAGAATTGGTAATTAAATTAACAAAAATAAATTCATTCTTTAATTTATTTATACTTTTTTAAAAAAGAGAAGAAAACTAAACTTGAGTTATTTCAAACCAAATATTCCATATCAGTTCTAGCTATTAATTCTATCGCATGCTGAAAAGTTTTGTTATTCAATTAACAACTTTTCTTTATCCTTTTTTGTTCTCTTATTTCGAAAACGATGTAATGTGTTCGAAAACGATTTCCCGCTGGAATACTTTTTTTTTTCAGAATTATACTTTGTGGAAACTCTTTTAACTTAATGCTTCTCTAAATAAAATACTTCCTACTCAAATACTTTTTTTTACGATTGTTACCCGAGACAGAAATTGCTCTTTAGCAATTTTTTTTCTTCCAATAGTCATGGAAGCACACATAAGTTGGGAAAATTAATGAACTTTTTGCGTTAAATAATTCTGTCTAATAAATCTGCCCATTTGTTTATAATAGGATACTGTGATGAATAAATTACTTCGACAAATCTCATTAGTTCTTCCGATTTAATTTTTCAACCTCCTGTGGTTCTGTATTTCTTTGGTAAATTGCAAATTTGTTACGTTGCTAACATGTGCTTAATCATTTTTTGTGAGTGTTTAGATGCATGGCGAAAAAATGATATGATTTCGAAATATGATATATATTTATTGATATATATTTATTGCTATTTTTAAATATGTATGCTACTAAAATCTGCGATTTAATTTAATTTTCGTTAATGTAAATATTTAATTTTAACACTAGAACTACCATGAGTCGTCATTTTGACGGTTACCAAATGAATATATTCCGATTCGAACCAGAAATTTCTTTTTAAAATAAATTAAATATGAAACTCAGAGAAATACGTTAAATGAATAAGTTAAGTAGTTTTAAATAAAATTTCTGGTGTGAATAGTTTAAAAACATTTGAGTAAAATTTCCGGTAGTTCTAGTGTTTCAAAATAATACAAATCGTTCGTTTCAAAATAATACAAATAGTAACATCAGTTCCTTCACTTTAAAAAAATACATACAAAAATCATGTATTTATGCTTCAAGAGTGATGTCCTTGTTTAATACAGAATGATTATACTTAAAAAGTTAGTATCCTAAAACAACTTGCATGAATTTTTATATGAAATTCTTTATAACCGCTATCTATATAAACGCATATATGATCGCTTCACGCTAATAATAATAAAATAAAAATCATCGTATTTAGCTAACTCGTTTTACTGGAATCTCGAAAAGTATTAAATACTTTATAGCCACGATCACTATAACACTTACAGGGCTCCCAAATGGTCCGCCAACTGAATACCAATAACTTTTAACAGAACATTTCATGGTAGGTTTCTACAACATTTCCGCAAAAATTTACCTCCGAACGTGATTTCTGAAAAATTTGCAAGAAAAATCTAAAAATAAAATTTTTCTAAGAAAATACCGATATTCAAAAAGCGGACCATTTGGGAGTCCTGCACTTAGAACAAAACGTATTTTTGCTATAAGTCCTCACGCACGTGTATCACGTCGGGAGTCAACATTTAAATCGCTCATCGTGGACTAATATTGCCAGTGGGCTACTTACTATATTTTAATTCCGTTTTGTTGATTGCCACCAGTTTTATTAGAAAGTAAAATTCGCCTTGTTTAATAACATATTTAAATAAATGACGAAAACAAAACGAATTCAAAACGAAATGTTTTTTTTAAATAGCCCACTGGCAACACTGCAGTAGAGGAAGGGTCTTCAACTTGTGGCTTGCGGAACTCCAAAATACCACTATTCCAGAAAAGAAAAAAAAATGATTATTTAATGACATTATCTTTTCCAGTTTGTGGAAGAAAGAAAATTCAGGTAAAAGTGGAAATACCACTCTGAAAACACTACTACAGAGAGCACAAATATACTTGAAACTTCAGTAAATAAAAATTCTGAATATAAAAATTTCAGTGACTAGTAATGATAGTTAGGGAAAATATGTTATTTTATCTAATTTATAAAACGAATTTTTTTACTGATGTTTTATACTCGGTTTTAAGATGAACAGGATTTTGATACACGAACTTCGTTGCATAATTTTTCTTTCATTTTAATAAAGATTAATATTTCATTGTTAGCTTGTTTAAAAGTCTGAAGTATGCTCTAAGTTAATCTTCTATTTACAAGCTCAGCTTTTTTATGCAATTATATAATTCTGATCTGTAAGATTATTTTTTCTTGTGAGATTTGCCATGAATAAATGTCAGTTTAAATGAAAGATAAAGGAAATAAATCCTTTTGTTGGTGTTTATATAACTATAATCGTTGATATGTTTTATCGTATTTTTGGCAACACTGCAGTAGAGGAAGGGTCTTCAACTTGTGGCCTGCGGAACTCCAAAATACTACTAATTCAGAAAAGAAAAAAAAATGATTATTTAATGACATTATCTTTTCCAGTTTGTGGAGGAAAGAAAATACAGGAAAAAGTGGAAAGACCACTCTGAAAACACTGCTACAGAGAGCACAAATATACTTGGAATAAAAATTTCAGTGACTAGTAATTATAGTTACGGCAAATATGTTATTTTATCTAATTTAAAAAACATTTTTTTTTTTACTCAAGTTTTATACTCGATTTTAAAATGAACACGATTTTGATACATGAACTTCGTTGTATAATTTTTCTTTTATTTTAATAAAGATTAATATTTCATTTTTAGTTTGTTTAAAAGTCTGAAGTATGCTCTAAATTAATCTTGTATTTACAAGTTCAGATTTTTTTATGCAATTATATAATTCTGATCTGTAAGATTATTTTTTCTTGTGAGATTTGTCATGAATAAATGTCAGTTTAAATGAAAGATAGAGGAAATAAATCCTTTTGTTGATGTTTATATAACTATAATCGTTGACATGTTTTTTTTTTTTTTTTTTTTTTTTTTTTTTTTTGCTATAGATAAATTGATAGCACAAAATTACAAAATTTGCTTTAACTTATGAAAATATCTTAATATCAAGCAATTTATTTAAGGATTTGGAAATTCTATCTAAAAATATTCTTTGAAGGTTTGTAAAATATCTTTATGTTACTATTTGCTTGCAGTGTAAATAATAGATATTTTAAAGGCAGCGTAAAGATAAAACGAAAAAAGTTAAATGTAAACGAATTTCTGAAGAGAGAAAATTGATATGTCAATACCAGTCGTATAAATCATTCAAATTTTAAAAATGTTTCATGTAAGAGCTTTTATTAAAATGATTTTCAAAAAATTTTCAGCATTACCTTACAACCGAATAGCATTTTAAAAAGCCATACTTTCGAATATATTTTCAATTTTCAGTGGAAATACATCTTTGTATATTTTTAAAGATTCAATTGACGACGAAGAAAAAAGAATCAGTGCTATAACCTAGTAATAATGTGATATAATATGCTGCAACAATTAGAGGAAAAAAACATTTATATTTAAAGAGTATATTTCCAAAATAAAAATTCAGTTAATTATTAGAACAAATGTTTTTAAATTAATATTAAAAATTTTTTTGTAAATTATCTGAAACTAAAACATATTTCACTTTTTTTTAAACTTTCACAGGATCACTGGTTTATCAAAAAAAAAAAAAATAAATAAATAAAAATAAAAGCATATACTTAAAGTAAATTTTTAAACTGAATCTGGTTTGTAGCTAAAAAAAAATGTGTAATGGTATATTTAATAGTGTTTTCTTTTTTAGATATATCATAATGACGTATTGTTAATTTTTTCTAATTTGCAGAACAATAATATTAAGGTCTATTGTGATTTACAAAAATGTTTTCAGTTCTCGATCTTGAATAATTCTTTCTGTAATATCGAGAATTTAAAATTTATTTGCAAACGTTTTCAATAAATTAATTATTATTTATAAATTTCGAGTTAAGATATATTTTAAGGCTAATATTTAAATAAGTATATTTTTCTCTTCCCAACAACGTGAAACTTTCTGACACATTTTCTGAAGCATTTTTAAACATAAAAGCACAATACTCGTAGGCATGACTGTTAAAGTGATTTGTAATTCAACAGTTTTTTTATTCACTTGTAGATAAATAATGAGTTATAAACGATAATTGTCTGAGTATGGCGGGTTTTTTTTCTTTCCCGCGCTCTCGCGTCTGGAAATTCGGTTCAAAACGAAATTTTTGACAGCATTTCCGGAAAAATGTTTTGCGTCTACCGAAAAAAGAAAAAGAAAACAGTTTGATAACATTATTCCTTAGAAAAACAAACTTTCACATGCGTTGGGAGCAAAAATGAATTAAAAATGCGTCAGAAAGTAGCCATTTTGGGTTTAAGAACAGCCTTATGCAAAGTTGAAAATACAATTACTTTATTAATATAATTTATATTTGAAATAAGATTTTAAATAAAAGTTGGAAGTACATTGACTTATTTTAAGGTTTTCCAAATGCAAATTCAAAACTTTTTTTTCCAATTCTTCATTCAATTGAATTGCTGAGTGCGTGAGATCATGGCATCGAAAATTAAATTCCGAAATTAATTTAAGTTCCAGAACATTTTGAATTCAAAATAAATATGCAAATATTGCTTATGAAAAATGTTTAATAAAAATAATGGTAATCAGTCACATTTTTCAAGAAAATTCATTCTAAAATATAATTATAATTCTTTTATTATTTAAGATGATTTTAATAAATGTAACAATGTGAGATTAGCATTTGTTAGTTTTACATGTAAAAAGAATGAGCATAATGTTATGGTAAATTAAATGCTAATGCCTTTAGAATCAATGTTGTAGCGTAGATATCATTAAATTATTATTATTTTTTGGTTAAAAAGAAATTACAGAAATTATAGCTAGTATATATTTGAATCAGGCTATTCCAATAATTATTTCAAAGAAAATAAAAAGGACTAATCCAGGGACATCCCTATGATGAGGGCATCATACCACTTTTGTTTAATAGCAATTTTTTTTCTTAATGAAAGATTAAACCAGGCGAAGCTTTCTATTAAAAAATTATATATTTTTTGTCGATTTAAAAAATGTGGTATGATAGCCTGGCCTCAACCAAACCTGAAATGTGATGGTCAATCTAGCACAGGGAGCGCAGCGGCGATTACTTTTGAATGCCGTTATTTCCAAATAGTAATCGCAGATAATTCTCGATTAGACAAGGCGAAGACTACTATTCAAAAATATTGGTATTCAAAAATAAGGACCGCTATGTACTCTCTGCATATGTCAAATTGGGACAGAAAGGGGAATGAAGGTACACAAGTGGGTGTTCTAAATATAATGAAATGTGAAATGAATTTCTGCTCTTATTTCTTATTACAGACGCTCTAGCGTGCTATGAAGTGAAACTAATAAAAGTTATCGATAAATTTTCCAGAGGTAGTGAAATGAGTAAATAAATATTGTTCATTTCTAGTGATTATAAAGTACAGTAATAGAAACTAGATCATGATTAAAATATTAAGTCAGGTGACAATAGGAGTTTTCGAAGAAAGTGCACCATGGTACCGTATCTTTTTAAATCTCTGAATTAATAGAAACAAAAATTTGACAAAAGTTCAACTTTTTCATAAACATTTCAAATGAATGACATTGAGGTAGAAATAAAAATTATTTTACGCCTCTCTCTCTCTCTCTATTCCATTTTAACACTGAATATAACTAGAATTTTACCCAAGTTTTTAAAATATATTTCACACCAGAATTGTTAATTAGAGTTATTTAACTACCGTATTTAATTTATTTCTAATCCCTTTTATTTATTCAAAAAAGTAATTTCTGGTTGGAATGAAAATAATTTCATTTAGTGCCGGTCTAATGACCAGTTGGTGGTTAAAAGATGTTATAAGATAATACAGCATACTTAAGTTATACATAATAAAGGCATACTGGTAAGTGTTTCAAATTACCAGTAACTTTAGTTATTTAAACTTAGTATTTCAAACACAGTTATAAGAAAAAATAAATAATACTTATCTGGTCCGTTTATGTTTGTGTAATCTACGATGAAGTGATAGACACACAAATAGGTCGAAAAGTATCCCAAAATTAGCTGTTTTAAAAACAGTAAAACGAATTCAAACAAATTTCTGAACTCTGATGAAAGCGTCAGTGAACAGCACCTGATTACCACCGAGGTACACTTCCACCAGTAAATTTTAATAGAAAATTTTGTTTTATTTAAGCGCCTTAATTCTACAAAAATTATGTCATAATAAGGCAAAAATTTCTATTCATTTTTACTGGTGACAGTTTTCTCCGTTGGTAATCCGGCCCATCCAGTGATAAAAGGAAAAAAATAATATACGAAAAACTTTGTCGATGACAGTAATAAAATGTTAAGTCCACTCTAGATTTAAACTATGTGCTCTAGATTTTTAACAATTACCAGTAAAAAAAAAAAAAAAACATATACTCATCTATAAATTTAACAGATCCAGAGACATAATTTTTCAAATCACAACAAATATATCAGAGAAAGACATCACTTAGACATGGTTTCTAAACTTATTATCTCTAATAAGCTCAGTGGTTTGCACTGCATCAGAATAAAATACTGACACAGAAGTTTCTGTGAAAGACATAAGGTTGTTAGTTGCACTTTTGTTAACTACCATTCTTTCAGATGGAACAATTCAGTTCAATCCAGCAATGAATACATTTGTGAAATATGCCACGGGGCTATGCATTAATCATGGGTATAGAATTTAAATCTAGGAAGAATTCTGTAGTTCCTTTGTATCAAGTCATTTAAATTTAAATCTTTTCAAATAAGTGACATTGATTAGGTTTTGTTATTATATCCTAAAATGTCTTTCAGTTGTCTTTATGACACTCTCTAAATGTGTAAGTAAGACCATCTACCTTTTGTATCCATGTTTTCTGCTTTGTTATATTTTTTAACCCTTTAACGGGTGGTGTCCACAAAAAAGGACACCTAATTTTGATTCCAAAACTGACAACCGGCACCAAGAATATTTAATTAAAATTTTCCTTTTATTAAGTACCGGAAAATAAGCAAGTTTTTATTTTGTAATAAATTCGGTAGTAAATTCCGGTGTAAGTCTATTATTTCATCATTTTACAAACAGACTTACTCCGCACCGGAAAGGGTTAAATAATAATTAGGAAAAATGTCTTTCGATAATATTAGATTTATTAGGCTAACAATCCAATGATGGAACAGTGGCACAACAGTTGGGCGATTATCACCTCTAAATTTTAATAGTATTCTTCGTCTTAAAAATATCTGAGAAAAATCTGTCCTTAAATAAGACGAAAAATACAATTAAAATTCAATGGTGTCAATTGATTATCTGGTGCGTCACTGTTCTATCACAGATTGATCTGTTAATTCAGTAACTTGATAAGATATAAATATTCGAATGTTAGGTAGCTGAAAAACCAGATTTAAATCCTTCATTAACATGATGATCAAAGAAAATTAATATGAAAAAAATATAATGTAAAACCAACTAATAATGTTTCTCCGCTGACAATTTACATGCATAATTCTGAAAATACATGTGCTCACTTATACTGAAATACAAGTATGATTGTTGATTATGGTGCATCTCAAAGATGTTACTTTTATTGGACAAAATGAAGCCTATAATGACAGATTAGGTACAATTACGAACATGAGTTGGCAGCATTTCTATTTACAATGTATGCACACGCCATCTATATGTTAGAAACCTAACTATATGTATTTATAAAGAATAGTTTGTGTTGAAACTGGAGGTCGCATTAATTTATACATCATAAGGTTGAAAGACATCAATGGATAATAAATAATACTTTTAAAACGTTATTTTGTTTATATATTAGAAAATATCGTCGGTCAGTGACCTACAATAAGGGTCTCTAATATTTTTGCCTCAAAGTTGTTAGACTCCAAAAACACCGAAACTCTTTTTTTTTTTTTCAAAGTTTCTGCCCTTAAATAAAACGAATTTTTCTAAATTAAAATAGTGGTATATTTATATATATATTAAAGCATAAACACTAAGTCTAATTACTTTATTTTACAATATTATAAGAACACACATTTTATCAGACAATTAAATACACTAAACCAACATGAGTGAAAATTGACCGGGACCCAGACTCAAACCTGGGACCTTCAGCGTACCGTGCTGATGCTCTGCAACTAAGCCACCCAGATCGATATCCTAGCCCAACAATTTCCCTCACTTATTCATGTTGGAAATAGTCATCGGCTAGCAGTTTTGCAGCTTCAGATGACATAATAAGATGAAAAACTATTACGGATCGATGAATAGTTATTCATCGTATTATGTCATCTGAAGCTGCAAAACTGCTGGCCGATGACTGTTTCCAACACGAATAAGTGAGGGAAATTGCTAGGCTAGGATATCGATCTGGGTGGCTTAGTGGCAGAGCATCAGCACGGTACGCGGAAGGTCCCAGGTTCGAGTCCTGGGCCAGAAATTTTTTTCTCTCATGTTGGTTTAGTGTATCTAATTGTCTGGTAAAATGTGTGTTCTTATAATATTGTAAAATAGTGGTAGTTTGGTGGCCCACGTGTCACAGGTTGCAAGACTCCTAATGTACAACCCCACCCCCCGAAATCCCCCTAATCTACAAGATGCTGAAATGGATTTATGAACCGTACATTTTAACACTATATGAACATATATGAACAATAAACATAAAGCAAAATGCATCTATCGTTATCCTTTACTTATTTTTCGTGAACGTGAAACAATACTACGGATTACCCATATGGATTATACTATTTATTTTAATACTTCTATCTCGAATACAGCGATTTAAGAACAAATCTATTTATGTAGCAATTCATACTCACAATACATGTCTTGAATACTACGATATAAAAGAAAAATCGACTTATGTAGTAATTTACATTTAGAAACACTTTCTTACAACTATTGTGATAATGTAGCTTTGTTTTATAGTCTGTCTGATCCTGAAACGAATAAATACATTTTTTTTATTAAATTATATCTACTACGTGACTTTTCATCTACCATAAGGCTGCAAGTGATGCTATAAAATAAAGGGAGGGAATATAATACGACATGTTGATTGAAAGCAGTGAAAACATGTACGCTTTGACGCATAATTGATTCAGTAATGGAATATGTGATCGTACAACACCATTAGAGGGAAAACAAATAAAAAGTTTGGATCTGCGGTTGACTTGTTATCGATTATATTTAGAGAGATCACCCATTTTGTCATCATAGCTCATAAAATACTTTTTCGTTTTGCATTGCTAAAGAGTAGAAACTCTCCTTTAACCCATTTGCATCCGAAGCGTGCATTTCAGGATTTTTTTTTTTTAATTCAGAAATTCCAAATTCATACCAGAAAATTTGAATAGTATTTTTGCTTTTATGTAATGACGAACGTTTAGAGATTTCCTAAAAAAACTTTTATTTCACTTCTTTATTGTTTTTCTTCTATTTCATTTTTATATTCTTAAATATTTTTATTTAATTTTTAAGTTTTTAAATTTCTCACGGCTCTTTTTGCCTCACAAGTCAAATTACCTTTATCCTGGAAGTTCAGTTGGTACGCAACTAGGTATTCCAAGCTGTTAACTACATTGTTCCATTGTGATTTCGTAAAGTAAAAATCCTTCTTTCAGAATTTCCGGTATGGATTAGGAATTTCTGGAGAAAAAGAAATTCTTGAAATGCACGCACATATGGGAAAATGATGCGAATGGATCATTAAACACAGGGCTAGAATTATTCTTAACACGTTGACGGACACTTGCGGCTATAGCCGTCAAAGCGAAGTTCTCTATGTGGCATGACGGCAATAGCTGCACAAAACGAAACGGTCGTTTTTAGACACTACGGCTATAGCAGCACAAATGTGCATTTATCGGCGTACAAGTAGAAGCCCAGTGTCATGTTTTTGGAAACAAATTTTTAGGTTGAAGTTCGTTTTCCACCTGTTATACGAGTTGCAGCTTCAGTATACACGTGCAGGGTGGCTAGTGGTCAGGGAAAAATACAGTAAAAAATGATAATAATCAGTATATTCTTATAGAAAAATTCAAATTTATTATTTGATCGAATAGCAAACATAAATTTTTCTATAAGAATATACTGGTGTTCATCACTTTTTTTTACTGTATTTTTCCCTGATAGCCACCCAGACATGGTTGTGAAGGGAGTAGTGCAACCTAATTAAAGCTGCTGAATTAATCAAAATTAAGTTTATTTAAGCAGAAAGAGTAAAACTATACTTCTAATATTCTAAAAATTACAAAAACATATAGTGTCAATTTTCGAACTTCACTTGTTCTTACTGTCCGTCAATCTGTTAATAGAAGTTATAGGAAAATAGAGGCCACATAAAAATTAAATGTTGCATTTTAACCCCTTCAGGGGCAAAGTACTCTTTTAGCTAAAATATTGAAATGATTGATTGACACCAGGATTCACGAACGAATTTATTTTAAAATAAGTAAAAGCATTTCCTCATGTATCTTATAAATTTAAAATTTGGTTATAAAATTCTGGTGTCATTATGGCATTTTGGGATTAAAATTAAGTGGTATATATTATATACCGGTGCCCTTCAAGGGGTTAATGTGTATACAACCACCTTGCAAACAAATGCCATATCTAAAAGATATGCCGTAATTTCCGGTGTATAATCCGCGGATCAAACAATCATGTTTTGACCCAGAAATTTTTTTTTTAGAAATAGAAACTTTCTAGATCGCTGTAAATATTGCGCTTCAATTATTGAATAAAATTTCTGGGTTGAAACAGAATCGTTTGATCCGCGGATTATACGTCGGAAATTACGGTAAATAATATGTTTTAATTTTGTAGTTAAAAGTATGTTTGTATCAGCAGCGGTTTAACACCTTCAAAGAATTTGCTTCATTTTTACTTGGTATGTTTGGATGAAATTTTTTCTTGTATTAAATATGAAGAAAAGGTTTTACTTATTTTCAAAAAAATTTCTTTGTAAATCCTGGAGTCCTTCAATCATTTCAACATTTTACGAATAGATTTGCTTGCCGCTGAAGGGGTTAACCCCTTAGCGACCAGCGGCACGTATACGTGCGTATAGGTTAAACAAAATCATTGAATTTAAACACCACTAGGTAAAAAATAGCCTATTTTCTACCTACTAACATAAGCATCACAAAATTTTAACTGAAATTTTCAATTTATTTAATCTCTGTATTTCAACGATTAAAATTTCTGTTCTGAAAAAGTGGTGCCGAAAAATTAAAAGAAGTGTAAAGGGTCCCCCGTTGCGAAAGGGTTAAGAGATATTCGCCCTTACAAGATAGATACATTGAATCACTCTGCAAAATATAAAATAATGTTAAATCTTCCGATGCAGAAAATACCATTACATTTCAAACTGTTTATGAATTTTAAAACTAATTCATCATGTTAAGACATATATATATATATATATATTTGTTATAAACTTTCATGTATTTGTTGAAATTTTTAATTAATTCTAACATAAAACAAGCTAAAATTAATTTTTATCTTTTGAAGCTTTAGAAGAATGCTGCTGATTTACTTAGCGAAAAAGATAAGATGCAAGTATATTTTAAGAAAGATGTTGGGTTATTTACATATTTAATATAGGATAAAATAAACATTATTTGCCTAGAAAGTTTCATATAAAAGCGAAGCTTACGTCTTGCGTTGCGGGATTTAGTTATAATAAACTTTTTGTATAACAACAAAAATATTCTGTTAGTTACGCTGTATCTTTTAAGAAAAAATTGTTTAGATACACCTCCTACATATATTACTTTTCTATCTTAGAATGTTATTCACGAGTTTGTCCATAAATAAAAATATCTTATTTAAACATTGTGTTCTAATTTAGAGAGAAATGAGGAACGTTTATGGCAAAAATTAAGAGCATTAGAATGTTAACAAAGGTTTATTAGTTGGGCAAATGTGTCAAAATTTACCTAATATATCTCCTAAGGCTAAACAATGAATGTTTAATCTACAATGTTGTATTTATAAGATAAGTTATAGTAACATGCTTTAATAAAAGCGATACGACATAGTATTAACGCATTTAACAATTTCGGTTCCTAAATTTCCCAACAGACAGGATTTTCTTTTAAATTTGTAACAAGTTACTAATATTGATCCTATTGGAATTTTCTTGAAATCTAATCGCTTTTCTATTATGTGCTATGAATAAAAAATCTAAATTACTCATAGATTAAATATACGTTTACTTATTCTGTGTATGGGCTCAACAAATGGTAAGATAAAGAAATACTGAAACAAAACCTCTCAAATTAATTCTTATTGAATTGAAGAAAAGTTTTAATAGATTACTGTTGAATTATTACGGAAAAACGTGACACACATATATTGTAATGAAGGTGTAAGTTTATTTGCATATCTAATATCGGATAAAATTAAGTTGATTAAATAAACGTTATTTGTCAAAAATATTTTGTATGTGTAGGAAAAGTTTATGTCTTGTGGGATTTAGCTATAATAAACTTTTTTATATGAACGAAAATACTTCGTTAATTTCACCGCATCTTTTATGAAAGCATTGTTTACATACCCCTAGTGGTATTATTTGTCTTAACTTAGACCAGATTATTCAATTTATGAGTCCATATATAAAACAAAACTCTTCTTAGAAGCTCATGTTTTAACTTTAGACAGAAATATAGCAAATTTATGTCCAAACATAAGAAAATTAGAAAGTTTACAAAGGTTTACTATATGAGAAAATGCAGCAATTTCTTTTCAGTTTTATGTGAAAAACAAAATATATAGGCTTAGTTAAAAATGCTTCATTTATTAATGAGTATAATATGCTTAAATTGGATTTGCATAATACATTATTTACGAACTAAATTATTAAGGTTTAAAACATTTTTGTCTTTGCAGTAATAAATAAATCAAAGCTAGTCACAAGAATAAAGGCATACACTCCTTACAATTTCAAAGAACTCAGAAACCGGTTTCTCTGATTAAAAAAGTTCTATTCATTATTTAAATTGCAGAATTTTTGGTCGTTAGTATTTTTCTGAAATAAAATAAGGCGAAAAATTCCTACTTAACACATTGACGGACAGTAGGAACAAGTGAAGTTCGAAAATTGACACTATATGTTTTTGTATTTTTTAGAATATTAGAAGTATAGTTTTACTCTTTCTGCTTAAATAAACTTAATTTTGATTAATTCAGCACCTTTAATTAGGCTGGACTACTCCCTTCATAACCACGTCAGAGTGGCTAGTGTTCAGGGAAAAATACAGTAAAAAAAGTGATAAACAACAGTATATTCTTATAGAAAAATTTATGTTGATTATTCGATCAAATAATCAATTTGAATTTTTCTATAAGAATATACTGGTAATTATCATTTTTTTACTGTATTTATCCCTGACCTCTAGCCACCCTACACGTGCATAATGAAGCTGCAACTCGTATAACAGGTGGAAAACGAACTTTAACCTAAAAAATTGTTTCCCAAACATGACACTGGGCACATTTGTGCTGATATAGCCGTAGTGTCTAAAATCGACCGTTTCGTTTTTGGCTGCTATAGCCGTCATGCCACATAGTGCACTTCGCTTTGACGGCTATAGCCGCAAGTGTCCGTCAACGTGTTAAAAATTGTAGAAAAAATTTATGAATCCTGCATGTTGAGAATAACTGGTACAATAAAATAATAAAGTAAAGAAGAATTTTTCCAACATTACAATAAAATAAACGAAAGAAGCCATAAAAAATAGCACTTATTTATGACAAAAATATTGAAAAAAAATGGATTCACTCATAACAACGATCTTATTAGCATGAAGCAGTAACGTAAACAAAAATTCGTTGGCGTAATTTAAATGAGTACACTATGACAGCTATCTGTATCAAAGACAAAACCACTTATTTAGACTGAGAATACTCTTTGCGACCAGTAATTTCTAATAAGTTTCTAGGAAGATTTTATGACTAAATAAGACTATAATAACAATTCGCGAAAGTTGGTGGGAGTAAACATACCCAGATTGGGTTGCATAATGAATATAGAGGAGGGCACAGATAGCGCAGCGTTTACCGATTGGAACCGGTGTTGCCAGTGGGCTACTTTTTTTTAATTCAGATTTCTTGATTCGCACCACTTTTTTAAAAATAGTATAATACGACTTGCATTCGCCTTATTTACTATGTCATTAATTAAGGCGAATTTTACTTTCTCAAAAAACTGGTGGGAATCAAGAAAACGGAATTTAAAAAAAGTAGCCCACTGGCAACACTGATTGGAACTGAAGTAACTGCAAATGTAGTCATAAGATCGGGGCTGTTCTTGTTTACATCGGATTCGGGTCTGATTAAAGCCGGGGAAAACTTCCACCAGTAAAAACGAATACCAATTTTTGCCTTATTTATGACAGAAATTCTAGCTGGAAAAGGCGTTTAAATAAGGCGAATATTTCTATTCGATTTTACTGGTTAGAAGTTTGCCGCAGTTGTAATTAAATTCACTAACATTGGCAGAAGGATTGTTTATGTTTTCACAAAATGGCGAACCGTAAGGCCTGACTACTGCAAGAGGAAACTTCCACCAGTAAAAACGAATAGATATTTTTGCCTTAATTATGACAGAAATTTTGTATGAATAAAGCGCTTAGCTAAGATTCAAATTTACTGGTGAAAGATTGCTCCGGCGATAATCAGGTCCTGGGAACCGGTTACAGTTAAAGCTTCATCATTTTGAGGATATGTAATCTCCTCTCCAAGACCTCCTTATCATAGTATCAGACCTCTCAATCAGCAAGCTGCCTTTGGCCGCTATACTTGTCCTGCTACTAGCGCCATCAATCGTCATTAATAGTATTTACGACACGAAATCACACGAAATTTTTTCACAGCTCCATTTGTTCTATGCATTTGCTTATGAACTAGTAGTTTTCCTACCACTAAAATTTTATACTAAATTTTATCTTATTAAATTGACAAGATCGTGCGATTACATGACGAAAAAAATTCTATTAAATTTTAGTGGTAAGAAAAAAGCGTAAGAGTTGGCAGCTATGCGGTAGCAGACCAGCTAGATTTTTCTATAGATTTTTCTATTATATTTTTGGATACCAGTTTTTTAGTAGAGACAATTTTCTTTTGTTTGATCGGAGAATTCTGGGATTTAAAATAACAACATTTTCTCTAAAAATATACTGGTGTTCAAAAAGCCCGAAACATGGCAACTGTGCGGTAGTATCCACCAGGCGGCGATACTTTCCGGAGAAAGTCAATTAATAAGTTGGCAATTACCGCGGACATTTTCTCCCATAGACTTTCTCCGGATTGTGAAGTCTGATCTATGATAAGGGAGTCTTGCTCCTCTCTATCCGTAGGTCTATATGTTGCAAGATCCGTCCCTAATACGTATTGTTTAATATATAATTTTTATTATTATAAAATAACTTTTCTTTTTTTTTTCTTTTTTTTCAAAAAAGTGAGGAAGAAACGTAGTATTTGGACTGAAAAAAATATAATTTTTTCTAACTTTAACATAAAAATGACCTTATAATATGCTGTTATCCTATGTTTTTGCGCGATTGCATTGGTTTCATAATTTCTAAAAAAATATTTTAATATTTCATTATAATAATTTACGACGGTTAGCCGAATTTGCAATGTACTAATGAAATATTCCCACTATGTTGCTTATTGTCACCAAATATTGGCTGCTAAACCAATATTTGTTTTCTCTAAAACGTAATTGAAATGTTTTAGCACTTAGAAGAACTGTTTAATCAAATATTTAGGGAAATTCTAGTTTGTTAATCGTTTTAAACAGTTTCGGGACATATGCGTCTTATTTTACCTATTTAAAAAAAATAATCTCTGCCACACACTTATACAAGGGTATTTTTAAAAGAAAAGAAAGAAACTCTACCATTAAGAAAATTTTGTGTAAATTGAGGTACAACCACAGACATCCTCTATGGGTACAACTGAATATAAAAAAAGTCGGTAGTCACGGCCCGTAATCTTAAAAGTTAAACTAGTTATAAATATTCATATTTAAAGTGAATAATATGCTAATGTAATGATAGTGCTTGCTGGGTATTTTTTCAGCAGGAACTTAAAAAAAAATATGCGCCTCAATATTAAAATATGCTAAATAAGTAAAAATGTGTATGACACAATATTTAATATGTATTTTAAAACATTAAATTGACTACAAGAAAAATGTAAATACAAATTATTATAGTCTGAAGTATGTAGTATAGGTGTACAGAAAGAGGGGGTGGGGCGGATGGAAGAAAATATAAAATTTAAAAATGCTGCATAAATAAAAATTCAAATTTGTAAAAAACTATGCAAAATGCGAAAAATTCAATTATGTATTTTATTACACCTTCATATGCAACTCTTAAAAATTAGTTTCAATGCACTTTTTCCAAGACGAGAGATTTATTTACCGATGGAACTAATTCTTAATATATATATATATATATATATATATATTAATTAAGATCGTCACGATTATTGATATTAAATAGGTATATTGATAGAAAAGGTCCCAATGACCGATTTCGGTTTTTTTTTTATAAGAGTTCATTCGGGCTTCGCACAATCCCTTCAATGTGAGTACTACAATCAAGTATAAATTTTCGCCTTATTCAATCGCATATTTCTGCTATACTTTTATACGTATGTTTTTAATATGTAAATGTGTCGTATATCAAAATAAATTATGTTTTAATTTATTTCGTAATATTAAAGAAAAACTTAACCAGCGCCTAAATAATAGTGTATTAAAATTTTTACAACTATATTAAAAAGAAATTGTGCAGTTTTATTATCGCGTAAATTCCGATACGAATATATTGTTAAAAGCATCTATCCATTAACGTACATCAATTTAAATAAAATTGATGTACGTAAAAATTGCAATTAAAACCTAATGTAATAAAACCAGCTATAAATAAATATCAGCGGCAGAACCTCCTACATAATCTGGTAATGCTCCTTTCCACCAGTTTTTGCGAAATGTTTTCATCGCTTTAATTAATCGTAAAATTTTCCTAGTAAACCTATTAGAAAAGTTACTAGAAATAACTGTTAGAAAGAGCAATACCTCCTTATCATAGTATCAGACCTCTCAATCAGCAATTTGCCTTTGACCGCTATACTTGTCCTGCTACTAGCGCCATCAATCGTCAGTAATAGTATTTACGACACGAAATCTTTTCACAGCTCCATTTGTTCTATGCATTTGCTTATGAACTAGTAGTTTTCCTACCACTAAAATTTTATAGTAAATTTTATCTTATTAAATTGACAAGATCGTGTGATTACATGACGAAAAAAATTCTATTAAATTTTAGTGGTAAGAAAAAAGCGTAAGAGTTGGCAGCTATGCGGTAGCAGACCAGCTAGATTTTTCTATAGATTTTTCTATTATATTTTTGGATACCAGTTTTTTAGTAGAGACAATTTTGTTTTGTTTGATCGGAGAATTCTGGGATTTAAAAGAACAACATTTTCTCTAAAAATATACTGGTGTGCAAAAAGCCCGAAACATGGCAACTGTGCGGTAGTATCCACCAGGCGGCGATACTTTCCGGAGAAAGTCAATTAATAAGTTGGCAATTACCGCGGACATTTTCTCCCATAGACTTTCTCCGGATTGTGAAGTCTGATCTATGATAAGGGAGTCTTGAGAAAGAGTATAATCCAGCTTGAATAAGAAGAATCGCCCTAGATAAATACTGACACGTTCACTGCCGGGTTAAAATTACCGGGATTTTATTTTATTTAGAAAGTTCGAATATATACCAGAAAATACTAATAGCAATATTTACTTTATTTAATTACAGACATTTCGTGATTACATAAAGTAAAAACTCTTTCAAAATTTCCGGTACGAATTCGTAATTTTAGATTGAAAAACCACGCGTATACTCGTGATTGGCAGCGAATGGGTTAACAGAATAATTTATAAAAACAATTAAAATGACTGGGTTTTGTTCAATAGTAAATTTCCGAATTGAATATGATACTAATATATTAATTTATCATTCCGTTAAATAAGGAAAATTTAAAATATTTCGAAATTACTGCGGATTTTTATCTTAACTTATTACATCTGTTGGAATAATTCGCAAATCATCTCAAAATGTAAGTTTTACAAATTAATTCATTTACAAGGAAAAGTATCATGCCCACTCCGCTTCCACTCATGTACTCTCTCTAAAATCTTTGTACTCTTTTCAACGAACACGAAGTTTTAAGTTAATTAGATTACGAATGTAAGCATTAAAATGTGTTTATAAAATGCATTTATTCATTCTTAGCAGTGTTTGCTGTCAACTCCTCAGGTTAGGAATGTTTAAAGAAATTTCCAATTTTTAAATCAAAATCAGTCTGGGCGTTTAAATAAATAGCTGTTTCAGAATAAATATTTAAATGGAATAACAGTTATTTTACTGTTTTGCATTTGGAATGTACTTATGGGAATTCTATTTAAATAAAAGAAAAATAGAATAATGTCCTGGATTATGAATTCGAGAACATTCTAATAATAAACTTGAAACCTTGATTACATGAATATTTTATTATGTAGAATCCTAATGTAATTACATAACATTTGTAATTATAATATTATACTTTAAGATGAGTCAGTATGTTTTTGTTTTCTAAGCATATTTAATTTTATGTTAATTTTTTTTTACTTGCAAATTTCTACCGCTACATAACCTTGAATTTATTATAATTTTATTTTGCATTAATTGGTATTGTAATTAAGACTAATTTACTAACATAAATGTTTGTCATTATGTAATTAAAATACATAATCTAACATAATCCAAAGTGCTCTTAAAGCATGACAAAATACGTAAGAGTTCTTGATATTAATAAAATCTTACTAGAATAATCAATTTGTTGACTAATATTTTTCCATTAGACATTTTTTTATATTCTTTTCATAATCAGAAGAGCTGCCAACTTTTATGCTTTTCTCCAACCACTATTTTTACTCCCAAAAAATTGTGTTAACTTGATCAAAATTTTCGGAGATTGTGTAAGATATTTTTTTGTGTTTAAAACTAGCGGTATAAAAAAGCGTAAAAATTGGAAGCTATGATATTGGCAATTAGGCGCATAGTCTTTATTCAAAAAACTTTATTTATTTAATAAGAGATGTTATGCGATTAAATAAACAGAAAATTACTATTCGAAATTTCTGGTAGGTATTTTGAATAAAAAATGGGCTAACTTTTTGCAATACTTAAATAGATTTGTATATAAAAATTTGTAATTATAAAGATTATAAAGATTCTGCGATTAAATAAAGCAAGGATTACTATTTGGAAGACGTTGTCCTTAAAAATAAATGCCTTACGTACCTTGTAATTTAAACAATTATTTTATAAACCCAAATTAAAAATATATTTAAAAAATATTGAAGAAATGTTTAAGAGTATTATAGCAGCTTCTGATCATACAAAATCTTCTAAATAAAAATATAATAAGAAGCACTTACATGCATTCTAATCATCAGTTGGTGTAGAAAAAGTTAAAACAACAACGTGGCTTGATTTTTAAACTTTGTGTAATCGTGCGAGATGATTTTTATATCAAACTTTTCTAAAGTGACAATCTCGTTCAATTCTAAATTTATACAACAAATGTAATACAATATTATTTGAATTACAAGGGTTGAGTGTCGATTTATAGGTTAAAAGAACATAGCTGTAATATAAAAGCGATCAATACATTTTTAAAACAAAATGTTTAGAAAGATACCGTTTTAACGTATTTCATTTATTATTTGTAGATGTTTGATTGTCAAAATTTATATGAATAGTTTAACATGCATTCTGTTTCAAAGTATCGAATATTATAATATTAAGTATGCCATATGAATGATAATTGTCTAAATAAGATGCAATGGTGATGAAGTATTCCTTAAAATATTTTTGAAATAAGGCGAGGTATTTAGAATAAATATTAATATTTTAAATGAGATCCCAGCTTTTCTACAGATTTAATATTAAACTGTGTAATTCTTATTAAATTATTAAATCCAAATATAAGCCCTTAATTTGGCAAATCTCGATTTTTTGAATATGTATGTGTTGTTTTCGTCATTATTAAATTTGGCTGATTTTGGTGTCAGTTGTTCCTTCACCTTAAACGTTAATGCCAATATTCCGAGCATGACTCCCTTCTCATAGATCAGACTGGACAATCCGGAAAAAGTCTATGGGAGAAAATGTCTGCGGTAATTGCCAACTTATTAATTGACTTTCTCCGGAAAGTATCGCCGCCTGGTGGATACTACCGATACTAGTTCATAAGCAAATGCATAGAACAAATGGAGCTGTGAAAAAATTTCGTGTTATTTCGTATCGTAAATACTCCTGTTACCATGCCGATCATGCCTATTACTGACGATTGATGGCGCTAGTAGCAGGACAACCATGCAGTCAAAGGAAACTTGCTGATTGTGAGGCCTGATACTATGATAAGGAGGCCTTGATTCCGAGAAGCGTTTAAATTTTGCTTTATGTTTGAACAAGAAGAAGTCTACTTACGCTACACAAAACACAACACGATTTAATGTGTAGCATAATTTGATTTTCAATCGAGACACCAACATTTATATTTAAAGAAAAAAGAACATTTTGATATAAAATATCTGGTGTTTAAATTTCTAATAAACGAACAAACTTTGTTTGAATATTTTTATGGAAATAAACATAGGAGCCGACTTGATGGCGGCAAATCAGGAAAACTACCACCATTAATTTTAAAATGTTATTTTTGTTTCAATTAATCACATTGCTTAAGATGAAAAAAACTTTTTAACATTAGTGGTACTAGTATGCCTCATTTTGTATTTCTCCTCCGTGAAGTCGGCGTATATGCAAATAAATTAAAAATTGCTCTCCTAATGTCAGAACGCTAAAGTGCATATTTCAAGCAACTCAATTCATTTCAGTATTAATCGTCATTCTCAATAAGTCTCGATTGTTTTAGTGTTATGTTTCTGTTGCTGGGTTTCTTCTTTTAGGTAGCTTTCAATACAAAAAAGTATAAAGCTACCTATTGCAGCCGTTCGGAGGAAAGCAGTTCCGGAAAATTTCAATATATTTTCACCGATCATGACCCCCAGACCCCAAAACCACCCTCCGTTCAAATGTTGATTTATATATATATATATATATATATATATATATATATCTGACCTATGTCATACGATAACGCCCGTATTTATGAATCGATTTTGATGAAACTAATTGTGTGTATTAAAGTCACTAATGTCTCGACCGAGTTCGTTGGCCAGCTTGGTCCGCCATTTTGTTTCAAGATGGCGGCCATTTAAAAATTTAAAACTAAAATAAATATACAAAAAAGTTAAAAATTCAAATTTATTTTTTAATTACGTTTTAGGCCTTGATGCAAGGATTCCAGAGCATTTTTTGGTTTACCTCTATCTTAAAAAATGGCTGAGATAGAGCAGTTTGAAATTCTAGGGTGGCTGGCATTTTGAAACAAAACAGCACATTAACGCGATTACTCGCAAATTATTTTCTTTCATTGTTGTAATAATTTTCCCAATCATACGCATAAAACTATATATTCATATCCGTTAGCGCCAAAATTGGCGACATTGGCGACAAAATTGGCAAAATTGGCGACCAAAATAAGTCTTCATAAATGAAGCCGATTTGGCTATTGCTCAATAATTTGGCGAATTTCTTATTCAAATTCAGTATTAACGAATCTTTTGTAAACGTTTCTTTGCATTTTAACTTGCTGTTTTCGTGTAACATTAGCTAAAATTTTAAAACGAAGATATAGGAAAGCTACCTTTTCCTCCCGGTACAGGCCGGAAGGACTTTTTTTGTTATGTCGGCTTAAATTGGAATCCGATAGAGTATAAATAAAGAGTCCAGAATCAGGAATCAAATTCAACATTCGTTGCTACCATGTCGAACTATCGAATTTGCAAAAATGTATTTTTCATTACTTTTAAAAATGGGCCAATTGCCATCACTAAATTTTAATAATATTCTTCAGCAAGGCTAACAATTTAGCCTCTTTTTTTCATTCAGAAATTCCGCAACGGTACCAGAAATTTGAAGCAGAAATTTTTGCTTTATTTAATGAATTTTAATTTAATTTCGTGATTACTTAAAGTAAAATTCCCCCCCCCCCAAAAATTTGCGGTATGAATTCGGTATCTCTCAATCAATAAGAAAGCCAATCTGGCAACCCAGTTATTCACAGAAATTTTAGGGGCATTCTTACTTGGCGAAGAATTCTAATAAAATTTAGAGGTGACAATCGTGCCATTTTTAAAAGTAATGAAAAATGCATTTTTTCACATTTGATAGTTTGACGTGGTAGCGACGATATCACTACTTGTAGCGAATACCCTAATTACTAAATAAAAAGAAAGTTTTTGAGTAATTTCACTTTTGGACAGCTGTTTAAAACAACGTTTGAGAATTGTACTAAGTTTCCCTATAAGATAAAGAAAAAAATTAAATTAAACCGTATTTACAAAATTCGGAAGTAAATTCTGTCTTCTCCCATTATTTGGAAGTAAAATATTTTATTGTGATACACCATGTTGATTTTAAATTTTGTTGATGTGCCTCAAGTGTACTCGTGTTTATAAAACCAAACAACGTTATTGATTAAAGGATTGTGATGATTCGTCAGTTCTGGAATGTAATTTTTCTTATATCAGGTACTGATAAGATTTCATCAGAAATAATATATATTTATATCATCATTGGCCATCCAAGACATTTCAATTAAAATACATACATTGTAAAATATTTATTGTATGCTTAATCTTGAAAAAATTTCTCCAGACAAAAATCTATTGAAAGAAGAGGGCGGTGCTTCTAATGTTTCAAAACACAGATTCCATAGAACCATGTGGTGAACAATCACTAACTATACCAGGAATTTTACTCAAGTTATATACAAATATTTTATACTATAATTTTTATTTAAAAGTATTTAACTTTTTTTAAACCTATTTTTGGGAGATTTAAATTTTATTTATTTTATATAAAAAAAAAAAATTCTGGTTCGACAGAAATATTTCTATCTGGTACGGATCATATGACCAGTTGTTGATAAATTTAATGTTACTAGAATTAGGAAAAAGGGTTCCGTACTTATTTATTGCATAAAAGTACTATATATATTTTTTCCTGTAAACTTACGTAACACCCTTTTATTTGACATAAAATAATAAAATAAAATAATTCCAACTCTTTCATTTTATACTTAAGAGTCACGGCAATTTCAGATAAACATGTAACATACTTAAACATGTCTACTTTGAAGCATTCCAGTAGTAAACATTCAACATTTATACGTTTATCGAAAAAGTAATGTACTTCAAGCAAACATTCCTTAAATATATTTTAACATCTCTTTCTAATAATTTGCTGCATTTCAAGCAACTAGGCAGTAGGTACTTGACAGGATTACTAGAAGAGAATTTCGATGTATGCCAATCCTCTGCCAGCTTTCAGATCTTAGGGTGTTTCTCTGAATGTAGGCTTAATCCATGCTGATCTCTTGTATTCCAGTTTATGTCTTAATACATTGTTGAAATGAATTACTTAATTCTGCACGTTGCTTGAATAACAAAGTGATGTTTAAATGTCGTAAACAAAGCTTAGTTTGAATTCAGTGTTTAAAATTTTAATTTTGAAAGTTTAAATAAATGTTTGCGAAAATGCAATTTATTTAAATAAGTAATTTTATTAAGAATAGAATTTTTAAACCTTTAAATGTACTATTTTAATTAAAATGATTTTTTAAAGAACATTTGTACGTGTTGTTTAATCTATAACACAATTTTTAAAACCCAATACACTTTCACAAAAACTTTGCTCAATTTTTAAAAATTCTTATTTGAAAATAAATTAATAATGAAGTTTTATATTAATTTTATTATAAAAAAAACTTTGAAAACGCTGTTAGAGTAACATTAATGAATTATAAAATGATGACTGTTAAAAAAAATGTTAATTATTCTGCGAAGATTTAAAAAAAAAAAGACACATCCTGTGTTGTGCATTAAGTTTGATATATTTTTCTGGTTTATTCATTTATCATAATTTCTGCAGATTGTATCATGAACGCTTGTTATAATTTTTATAGCAGGAAACTGAACAAGTAGGACTCTCTAGTCTTATTGATTATTTGTTTTCTAAAATAATTGGTGCATTCTGCAATAGGGAATTCGTGTAACTATGCGCATATGGCTCCAAACAATGTACAAAGAATTTCAAGAATTGTTAAAAAAAATTATGTTATTTCATCCACATTGATTGAAACAAACTGAGTTCCAGTATATAAAGTAAAACCAATCTCAATTTATCAATGAATAAATGAGTTTATTCTTGTAACAATGCATGTAACCATTTTAATAAGATAATTAATTAGCCCCTTGATTACGGGTCAGGACTGGCGGTTATTTTTATATTCAGTGTCACCAAAATTTACAATATATATATATATATATATATATATATATATTGATAGATTTCTTCTGAAAATAAACTAGTACAAGTTTATATCAGAGATTATTTTTCAAAAAGTGGTACTATAGAATAAAACAAATAGTGCACTTGGACGTATAAGTCTCAACCCGCAATCAAAAGGTTAATGCATGTTGATATTAAAATGCCTATTCGGATAAAGGAAGCTAATTAACAGTATTGTCTTTATCTTAGCAAAGCTTTTCTTAGTTGAAGACAAACCACTCTGTCGTCTGATTTGGAATACATTATGATTTTTAATAGTATAAAGAACTGAACAATGATATTTAGGAAAAAGCTATGTATGATATATGTTTCTTCTTCAACTGTTTATCTAAGAAATATTTTGTACAGTATGAAACATAATCATACTGTTTAAAATAAACGTTTCATGAAAAAAGGGGAAAATTAAAAGAGTGGTATCACCCCTTATATCTAGATTGGGTTGTTCGGAAAGGTCTTTCCTTTTGGGAAAGTTGGTTCTTACCGAATAATTCTATCATTTAATTATTAGATATTAATTTCGATTCTAATTTCTAATAATTGACGGGTAAAATTTTCCTGTATGAATTGGGTTTCCCCAACGAAAGGAACTTTCCGAACAACCCAATACTTTATCGAAGTTACGTGAACTAAAGATATTTGAGCAGCGAACTGAGAATCTCTATGCTATATTCAATGTTGGATATCAGATAGTGTAGGGTAATGTTCTATCTCTGGGGTAAAATTGACATTTTTAGAAGAATTGATAGTGACAAAATCTAAAATCTTCTAGGAGAGAAGTTCGTACAGGCCACCTCCTGAATTCACCCTTGATGATATTATTCTTATCATTCTGATACCGAATGCAGCTATGAAATATAAATATATAAGCATATGAAGTGATACTTTGAATGCGATATCAATTTTTGTTACATAATTATAATTGCATGACTTAATTTTGAAATTAGAAATACTCACTATCTTACCTACCTGACACAACGCAAAATAAAAATTATAAGAACGCGAATTTAAATTTTGGCTGTGACAGTACCCGATATACTTTGCTTTTGGTCCTAAGCCAAAAGTTCGTTGAAAACAAAAAAAATCATTAAAAAGAAAGAAATTATGCTAAAAAATTGCAGTTAGCAAGAATGGGATTAAAAGGCGATCGGATTATTTTCTAATAACAAAAAAAAAACATTGGTTCAAAAGTTACCGATAGATGGCGCTGCATGCACAATATGAAGCAGATTTATGCAAATCAGGGCAGTCAATAAAACTCTTCGATGCCCACAGATTCTTCATTCGATCCCAGCAGTATGCCATCGTTTCCAGTTCAAGCGCTGTTGGTTAAACTCTTTTACAAGAATGGGGAATCATTGCAAAAATTCTCAACGGCAAAATGACCGAAAACCAGAAAAGGGTGTGCTGGGATACTGAAGCTTGTCAGACTTTTCACAGAAATTGGTCTTTTACTATAAGCCTAATTTGCATACATCGGATTCATATTATACATGCCAGTACCATCTACCGGTAATATTTTTAACCACAACTTTTTTTGTTATTAAAAAAATCTGATATCCCTCTAATCACATTCCTTCAAACCACAATTGTTTTGCATTATTTGCTTCTTTTTAATAGAATTTTGAAGTTTAAAGAACTTCTGGCATACCCGGTATATAAAATACCATTATTGTTTTACTGGCAACTAAAGATTCTATAATAAAATATGATAACAAATATCTGACATATCATGAAAAATTCCACGTAATCGAAAATTAAAAATAAAAATAAAAAATATGTTATTTCGAACCAACTATGTAAATCAGTCTATGTACAGTCTGCCTTAATCGGTTAAACAAACACAATTTTTCATTTTTTAAATTTTTATTTAAGAGATTATTTATATACTGTTATATTTGTCCTAATGTCTTCTTCAGTTACTTGTAATACATTTTTTTCATTTACGTCTGCTTAAAAAATATTTTTTTATTAGCTGACGTACGCATATATATATATATATCTATATATAATATCCTTTTTAGGTTTTTTGAATAACAAAATAAACAGTGTAACTATTGGTTAATCTTTAAAATGCAAAGCTTCTGTTTGTGTTAGAGATTTAAGAACATTTTAGTTTCCAGTTACTAAGAGATAAAGTACTTTTATTTATAATTCACTCTTTGAAAGTGAATTGTTTTGTTTCTTTAAAGATTTTATTTTCTTAAACAAATTAATAATTTATCTTAATCCTTCAAATAAAAGTGTAAACAGATGTATTTTTTTCAAATGATTGTCTTTAGAATTGCTTAAATCCATAACATGAAGGAACACAAAGAAGTGCACTTCATTTATCTTGTCAAAACACCATGATTTGAAAACAATTTTCTTAAAATTCTAATTAGCCTTATTATTCGAGAAAGTCTAATTTTTTACGCATGCACTTTTCGAGAAAATTGAATTGTTTTCATTTTTAATTAAAATATTTAGCAAACATTTTCAGTGCTATTTTATTATACATTAAGTGTTATTTGTATTATGATAACAGTTAATTTGATTTAATTTAAAACAAAACTAAACATGAATAATCTAAAATCATTCTATTTTTATTTTATATTTTTCCAAGTTGATCTAATAACACTGGTTAACAACATTTTTGCTACTGGAGAAAATATTGGTGTTCTAGACTAATTTGAGTGCGCTGATTCCAAATCTGAATTTCTCTATCACGTCAGGATTTTGAGTTATAGAAACTACCAATGTTTAAATTTGACATTATGAGACTGTTTTACACAACTGAAACTTAAGCAATATTATTTGTTTCAGAGCAGATTCACAATATGGATATGCTATTTTAGGTTTATTTTTCTTTGAAAATCCGGATATCTTTGTCATACTGAAGTACAGTGACGTAGCGAAACGGGGCGGGGCTTTATCACTTTACTACCAGTATTTTTATACACTACATTTGGTCTTATTTTAATTCACAACGTTTAAAGATTAAATAAGGCCAAATTTATTATATAATTATACTGGTTCTAAAGTGATCGAGTCCCCCCTTACGTTACGCCACTGCAGAAGTAACAGTCTGAGAGGTGATTTTAGAGTTCACGCCATATCATGGGCACATAAAAAGAATAATTAGTCAAACAGTATTAGTGAAATTATTACAAAATGACAAATATAATTTTACATAGATACCAATCACTGTATTAAATATTTGATAAACTTACTTAAATGCACGTTAAGATGAAAATGGAAGTATTGTTTAGTTAGTACGTTTGTACTTTGATTTATGACACACTTAGTTTAACTTGATTTATCTGGCACCTACCTGCAAATAGAAAGAAAAAAGAAAATTAGTCAATAAGAACTATGGAAATTATTAACTGTTTTATTATAAAAAATGAAACAAATTTACAAGATAATGAACACTAAAGATACTAGAAATTTACTGAAGTTTTAAAAAATATTTCACACCAGAATATTTATTTAAAACTATTTAACTTTAATTAATTTATTTTTGTTTGATTTATATTTAATTTATTTTATGAAGAAATTTCTGGATCGAAAAACCGGCTGTTGGTATACTGTTAATGGACACTCTTTTAAATTTTTAAATAGAAATTATAATGTAAAAATCATCTCCATTATCATCAGCTAGAAACTTAATTATTTAAAAAGACGTCCTTTTTTTTTTTTTTTTTTTTTTTTTTTTTTTTTTAACTATAGATGCTGTTTTTTTTTTTCATTATTTTCCTTTTTTCTTCTTTGAAGTTGGATGGGGGATTGCTTCTTTAAATAAAATACAATTTTTGAAGTGAGAGGTACTACAATTAGTAAAGGCATTCAAAAACTTAATTAGAACATAATCCTAATTGGAATCAAATACAATCATTTGAAATAATATAGTTCATATAATTTAATAAAATTAATCTGTAAGACAGGTATAATTACAAGAAGAATGTAAAGAATTTAAGAATTTTAGTATCATAAAATTGTTCATAAATATATTTATATCATCGCAGATTTTATCGCTTTCGTTTGTAATTATAAAGGTAATTATAGGCAAATATTATTAGCATAAAAAAATCTCTAATTATTGCATGTCGATTACTTATTCTACGTATAACGGTAATTATTTTTTATTTTATGTAAATAGAAATTACGGTTATTATTCTGGGTATTTGATTGTATTATATATTTCTCACATATTAAAAATCAGTAAAGTAAAAGTATTTGATAAATATATTATATATTTTTTAATGATTCTACTAATAAAAGACATTTTTACTGGATTGTTTTTATTACTGAGATCATTTTAATTTGATCTTCTTAACTTTTAAAGTTGGAAAGTATTTGAAAAGTTCAATAATTTTAGTTTATTCAGATTTTTGAAGAGTTCAATTATTTTACTGGTAGCAGTTTGCTCCGTTGGTAATAAGACCATGCTGCTGAATACTTCTTAAACCTTTGAAGGGAGTTGGTATAATAACCATACCACTTAATTTTAATCCCAAAATGCCACAATTGCTGTAGCATTTTGGAATAAAAGTTTTCTTCTATAGTGTGTATAAAGAAAGGTGTTTACTTTTTTTCGTAAATTCTTATGTAATTTAATCGTTTTAATATTTTAAAAACAGGAGTACTTCGCACTTGAAAAGGTTAAGACGTTCATGACCGCTCATGTAAATTCATGCTTTTTAAATATGTTTTTACATTTCCTACGTTACATTATTTAGCAAAAATGTGTACAGTATTCCTACAGGGTTGCCAGTTTGGCATCCTTTTTTTATTTCATAAATTCAGAGTCCATACCGGAAAATGCAATTACATGGCGGCCAATGGCGACTATTGTTATATTCTACTAGTACCACTATTTTAAAAACTTTTTAACTTCTTTGTGGTACATTTCTGTTAAGCTTCATGTAAAAGTGTTATTCGAAAATTCTTATTTTTTTAAGTGGTACGAACAGAATTTAAAAAAAAAAAAGAAACCACCAGTGGCAGTTTTGAATTTGTGCGCTCTACACTATGCATACAAAAACTTCAATTAGAAATAGTACCGTAAATATACGAATTTATTTGTAATATATAAGCATGAACACAGAAAATCTTTTGGTTAAAATAAACAACATGCTATAGTACCGTAGGTGTAGCTTTAATATGGCATATTTAAGAAGATTTTATGATATCATATTATGTTTTACATCAAAGTTTTAATTATTTATTTTGATATAATGCGCCTCTTGTATCTTTATTTAATTAAGAAACTAACTGAAATTACATAATGACGAATTTCTGTTTTACATAAATAACTAAAATTAAGAAATCATAATAAATTTTTAAAGAAAAAAAAAGAATTAACTAATCTAATACTTTTACTAATTTGAAGATTTAGATACTATTAATAAAGTGAACACTTTTTTTTCTTTTGCTACGTATGTAGGTAAAATATAGTTTCCGATAAAATAATTTTTTACTTTCTACCTCTAAGATTGCTACAAGGATCTTTTGCCTCATCTTTATATATATATATATATATATATCCTTGATAATGGAAAAGGCTGCCTGAAACACAACTAGGCCGAATAAACCCGATCACAAACTCAAAAGCGTAAACCATAAAATAAGTTTCTGCATAGATTCAACAATATATTGTCTTCCGTCACCCTTTTTCTGTTAATAAAGACAGCAATTCGATATTAATTTAGAAGTAATCATCATCATAAACATTTCCTGCTCATTTTTCGAATTTATGATCACAGTTACTTTATGCTTAATTTCCTGAGTAATCTGGCGTAACAATTTTTATTATTTTATTAATAGGAATACTATATGTTTTGTAGAAAGCTATTTAAATAAAATAAAATACAACAGGATAACATGTCATTAAATTAGAAGTAGATTACATATAAGTGTTATCTATAATTTTAATGAACTTCTACCTAACATATACCCTTTTCATTAAGAAACATTACAATTACAAGTTTGAAAATCAGTTACAAATTTCTACACTTTAATAAAAGAATATTGAGTACAGAATTTCCCTGTATTCACACATTAAAAAAGAATATTCGGTGTAGAATGTCCCGTAAGATTATGATGAGAAAAATATGAATTAATTTTAATGTATAAATAATAAAACATTTCTCGTGTGTACATGATATTTTTCAGGTAAAATTTAAACAATTAAATACTTTCTTTTAAAGACCGCACAATTGCTCCTAATATTCAGTAATCTAAGCCGGCTATCACCTCAAATAATAATTTTATATAGCATATATGCCACATTGATGCAAAAAATGCAATTTTCTGCCTTACTACAATTTTATCCCATATTTCATATTTTATAGCGGATATTTAAACGTCTTTGGTCGAGCACATATAAAAATTTATAGTGCAATAAATTTTAATATGTTTTATCAGTGGTAAAATTTGAAAGGAAACCAAATTGAATGCATTCCAAAAAAGCATTAAAACGGATTTCATTCTTTTCGTTTTATATTAAGATAATCTTAATTCAAGAATTTAAAATGAGCATTTTTTAAAATAAATACTATTGTATCCAAAGTACATTTAAAAATGCTTGTGCATTCTAATTCAGTTATTAAAAGGCTTTTTTTTTATCGAGCCACAAATATTTATTAAATTCTCAAATACTGAATCTCTGATAGTCATTATTACTACATGGATTTATGTAAAAGCTAAAAGCTGAAGAATGTTAAACATTTATTTCAACATTTCAGAAAAATATGATGGGGAAAATGTTGCCACCATATGCTGATGAAAGATTCTTTTATCCTTTGGTTCTCCGGTTTAAACATAAACTTGAATAAGTTGAAACATGAATAGGTAAAATGTTGAATCACGGACTGGTGAACAAAATATTGGTAAAGTGTCGAGAAAATAAATTGTCTACAATTATAGGTGCGGAAATTGTTGCCACCAATAAGCTGATGAAAACTTGTTTAAACATAATTCAAGTTTAAACATAAATTTGAAAAAGTTGAAACAGGAACAGGTAAAATATTAAATCATAACCTGGTGAACAATAAATTGGTAAAATGTTGTAAACGCAAATTGTGTGTACAATTATGCTTTCTAAACTAGAGCTAATAATGAACGGCTGTCAGTTCAACACACGATTATATCTCTAAGATACAGTGACTTTCTTTCTGACTGCAAAGAGGTCTATGGAAACGTCAATTTGGTATATATATATATTTTGTTTTCGAGATTAAAGGCAAAAGAGCATACATTTCTATTTAATTACTATTTTCCCCCGTATCACTGTATATCACTGTATAAAGAGCCTAAATATGTAAATTACGTATTGTGATCTTTCAGATACAATGGTAGCGATAACGTAAGACCTTTTTTAAATAGTAATCGAGTATTAAGTTAAAACCTGCACACATACATCCAAGCCTGAACAGGAATTCGCAGCTGACACTTCTAGACTTGTAGTCAATGTTCTTGCAGCTGTAAAAGCAGGCGGACATCACGGTGCTCTAAAGCAGCATTTTGATTCATATTGTTCTGATTGGAGATCATGTATTGCCATAGTATAGTGAAAAGTTTAACTGCAACCCTCTAGCTTATCTGCTGTCTGATAACCAGGTGCTGTGCAGCACATCATTCTCAAACCAATTTCAAGAACTTCGGAACCTCGCTGTCCCGTGTCGCGATGGAGATCTGTTCTCTGGCAACGAGGGATTTGTTCTGTGAATTTCGGGCAATAATGGCCCAATGCATTTCACCCGCCCCCTGTCATGTTTTTCGGCGGGCTCAGCTCCAGCTGAAACTGTATTTTTTTTAAACCTTAATAAAGGTACCGGGAGGGACACCTCTGCTCTACAGACTTGGCCTCATCGTCTGAGCAGTCCCTCTTAGGCTGTGAAACACTATTGTTGATGTTCTACCATAATCAGAAATTTAATTTTTTTCCCTTACTATTAAATAATGAATAATATATTATATTCGAATCTGGATACGTATTTCTTTTATGTAAAAATTCCAAGAAACTGCATTTCACAGCGATATGTATAAATGATTGATTTTTCATATATATATATATATATATATATATATATATATATATATATATATATATATATATAAAGAGACTATATATATAAAAGACTCATAGCGGAAAAGTTTGTCCTCTGTAACCTTCTCCGGCTGAATAGACAGCTGTTTAACTATTTTAATAAATCACCGTACTATTCAGCCTTGCTTCCGTTTCGGATGCTTTATCATAGATGTTTTCTTGCAAATAAGCCATAAATAAATGTTAAATAACTCATTATGCGTTTTCTATGAAAAGTCTGTTATTTAGTATCAAGGGTAAAGTTTTCTGAGATCGTAAATTAAAACAGGAAGTACGTTTTTATTGATTTATCTTTAGACGAAATTTCAGAGCTTCAGTTTCACTTATTAAGTATTAAATTCATATTATAAATTAATATTTAATGCTGGCAACAAGCAGTTATCTTTTATATTTCGTCCAAGAAATATAAGTTTTTGAAATAAAATATTTTATTTATAACTTCTATAAACGAATATAGATATTAAAAATTGTCCTTTCTTAAAATTAATTAAACCTGTACATAAAATATATTTATTTAAGTAACCCAAAATCATAATATCAGAGGTTTTAAAAAGCAGATAAAATATAATTAAATATAGGAATAATGAAATATGTGTTTGCATTTAACTGTACTTAATTATGTGTTGAAAGAAGAAAACATGTTTAATGTTTGGCCTGTATAGTAGAATATGTGGTTACTTCTCGGCGCTAATTAATATTTATTAATGAATATTGCATAAAAAATATTTTTCCTGAAAGATGATCTTAGCTATTCAATTTTATAGGTGATAAATTTATGTTACGGCAATTTATAGAAGTTCTATTTAATTAGTTTTCTAACTTTTGCATCACTGGTAAAATACTTGAATTTTTAATTCATGTACTTATAGTTCTAAACACACTACATTTATTCAGCATCATATTCATATATTTAACTTCTATTTCAAATAGCATAAATGTTACAGAATTTAAATGACTATTCTGCATGCAATTTTAGTTAAATTTTTTCAACGAATTCCTTTTTTAGGTTTTAGAAAAAATGTAATATCAAAACGAATTAAAATTGAGGCGTATTTATCACTAAACGCATTTATATAAATATTAAGTAAACGGGATGTAATTTAATGAAAAATATTTATTATCAGTGGCGGCTCGTGATTGGATTTATTTGGATCACTAAATGCATGGCTGCCAAATTTATTATTTTCTTACCACTATTTTTCAAAAGAAAACTTTGCTTTATTTATTGGCAGAAAGTTGTGCCATTAAAGAAGTAAAAGATTTCTTTAAAAAAATAATGGTACGAAAATAATAAATTTTACAGACATGTATTTAGTGCCCCAAAAATTGCCAGTCATGAGCCACCACTGTTTATTATGTAAACTTAAAACTAAATTATCTGATTACTCAAAAATAAAAATAATACGTTATTTATTATTAAACGCATTAAATATTTATTAAATATTTATTATTAAACGCATTTATATGAATATTAAGTAAAAATAATGTAGTTTAATAAAAAAAAATATTTATTATATAAACTTAAAATTAAATTATCCGATTACACACACTCTCAAATAAAAAATAATACGTATATATTTTTGCGAAAAAATACTAAAACGGTTATTACATATTACAGTTTAATATTACAGAAATTGCACTTGTATGAAAATCTTTTATTGGCTTTCCCATAAACCTTCCTGCAACAAAACGGAGAGATAAATAGTTCACTCAAAATAACAAGAAATTCACTGCGAAAAGATTTGTCTGCTTCAGATTTCTCCAGCTGAATAGATAGTCGGCTAATTATTTTAATAAATCGCTGTACAATTCAGCTTTGTTTCCGTTTTAGTTGCATTCTCATGGACGTTTCCTTGCAAAGAAAATCATACATAAATTTTTAACAACTCATTATAAGTTATTCGTAGAAAGTCAAATATTTATTCCCACGATAAAGTTTCTGTGATCGTAAATTAAAACTACAAACTGAAATTTAAATAAGTATTCTTTAGAAGTAATTTTAGAAATTAGATTTAATTTATTATGTACAAAAGTATCTATAATATCTACTATCTACAATATCTGCAATATCTACGATAATTACGATCAATTGTAATTATAATAGATATCGTTTATATCATTTACAATATAAATACAATTGTATATATTTCTACAATATTTACAGTACGTACTATCTACAATATTTACAATATTTACTATCTAAAACAATTACATATTACTGATATAAAAAGCTTTCATCCACTTTCTTATACACCACTCTACAACTAGGTATATAAATGAATAATTCAACAAGAAATCATACCGAGTTAGTACTCTTTACCACAATTTTTAATAGATTTTTTCATCTTATTTAAATGCAGAAAAGTATTACAAATCCTACAATGAAACGAGACGTCTGCAATTTCTGCTATTTAAATATTAAATAAAAATACTGTTAAAAAATTGGGGAAAAAGCGTGTGAACCCTGCAATAATCTTAAATTAAAATTACAAACAGCAATTTTAATTATTGATTTTTAGACGTTGTTTTAGATATTAGATTTAATTTCTCATATATAAAAGTATCTTTACAATATCTAAAATATTTACGATCAATTGTAATTGATGCAGATATTGTAGTTATAATTGATATTACATGTAGCAATATCTACAATATCTGCTCTCTACAATATTTATAATATCTACTATTTACATATTTACAATATCTACAATTTACAATAATTACAATTCACAGCTATAAAAAAGTTTTCTTCGATTTCTCTTATACGGCCCTACAACCAAGTAGACAGATAATTCACGAGCAAATAGCAAGAGACTAATTGTGAAAAGATTGTGAAAAGAAAGTGATTTTTTTATTCGAACTGAATAGATAATTGTCTAATTATTATAATAAATCGATGTACAATTTAGGTTTCTTTCCGCTGTAGGTGTATTATTAGTGGATGTTTTCTTGCAAAGTAAAGTATAAAAGAATGTAAATAACTCATTATAAGTTATTTGTGGAAAGTCAATTATTTATTCAGTGATACAGTTAAGGATATTGTAAATTAAAACCGCCATATTGACGATTAAACTTTAGGACCTTTTTCAAGTATTAAATATAAAAAATTTAGAAATAGGATTGCTTGCTTATTTATAACTATCACTTACAATTAACATCTTAACCTTATAAATAAAGGATTTAGAACTACATTTTTAGGTAAAATTTAATATTATTTTTACTAAAATTACAATTCAGTACTATAAAAAAAAGTATTATTGCTTTTTTCATGTACTGTTTTACAACAAATGATTTACGACAAATAAATAATTCACTAACAAATGAGGAGATAAGAATGCCAGTGGAGTAAGTCAATATTTACTAATTTGAGAAATGATGAGTTTTGTGAAACATGTCGTATTGCCGTTGCATTAAGTGGTCCAACATGTTTTGCTCTCTAGCGACGTCTTAAGTGAACTATGACTTATTTGACTGTCGCACTTAACAGAAATTAATATATGTTCAGTAAAAATGTAATTATCTAGATTTTTCAAATTTTTGACTTACTCCACTGTCATTCTAACCACCTCAAATAAAAAGAGACTCATTGCGAAAATACTTGTCTTCAGCGACTGAATAGATTAGTTGATAAATTATTTTAATCGCTGTGCAGTTCAGATTTGTTTTCGTTTTAGATGCATTATAATGGATGTTTTCATGCAAAGTGAACCATAAATGAATGTTAAATTGCTCATTATACGTTATTTGCGGAAAGCCATTTCATTATTTATTCTAACGATAAAAGTTCTGAGTTAAATTAAAACTACAAACCGGTATTTTAACGAATAATCTTCAGACACAATTTTAAGAGATATTTTATTTAATATATTAAATATGAAAATATTTTAAATATGATGGCTTAATTTGTATGGGTAGTAGTTATTATCAATATTTTAAACTGATAAATGTGGGATTTAAAACTAGAGTTTATATTATTCGTAGTTTTATTTCTATAACATCTAATAAATACATTCATTTAATGATTAATTTCTTAGACGGAATTAAGATTTATATTTAGTTTATTACGTGCAAAAATTTCTTGAAGAGGATTGCTTAATATTTATGACTAAAAGATATCATTTATGTTTCAGACAATGTAGGATTTTAAACTATAATTTATTCATTTTTGTCTCGATATTTTTTCTAAAACATTTAATAACAACATTTCATTCATTACTATAAATTACACTTGAGAATAAAATCTACAACAAAAATTTAAGAAGCAGAATAATAGATTCATTAACATGCATATAATATGTAATAATAATAAATGTATTTTTATGTAAATGTAATAAAAAATGTAATAAAATGTAATAGTGTAATAATGTAATAATGTCCATAAAAAAGACAAAAATATTCTACTGCATTCCAAAACTAAGGAAACACATACATATATAAAAAATATTGATTAAAAATAATAAAAAATTGTTAAATGTCAATTAATATGTTTTAAAAATATCCCTTTAAAAATATCATTTGTTAAAAACAATAACCTAAAACACATATTATTTTTTTCATTAATGTGTAATCCATATTTCTTTCATAAAATTTTAATTTCAGTAATTTAATTTTAACAAATAAAATTTAACGGCTTGCGTAAAATTGCTTTCCAGCACCTTTTTATACATTTTCATTTAACAAAACATACGTTCAAAAATAGAATATTTTAAATAAAATAAATATAAAAAATAAAATAAATAAAGCAGAAGTGTAAAAAGCTCTGTAATGGAATTTACTTATGGTTTTATGGAATTAATATGGTAATAATTTACATCTCGGTAAAGTTTGTAAAGTAAATCATTTCAAACTAGAATGCTGGAATTTCATAGATTTATTAAATTGGCATGGCTTGTCATTTCACTGTTTTGCATGAAACCGGCATGACAAGCTACACTCGTCATTTTACCGCAAAGGGTTAATTTAAAAGGAGTTTTTTTACTTTATAAATCAGCTCTTGAGTAAGTAGAAAGAAAATAACGTATATAAATTACTTCCAATGAAAAAAAAAAAAAAAAACTTTTGTCGAAATATGCAAACAGACGTAGTGCATTATGTAATTTAATTTTTAAAAATATGGTATTAATTTACCGCTTGATAAAGTTTACAATAAATCATTTCAAACAAGACTGGTATTTCATAGGTTTATTAAATTCAGTTTTATATGTAAAAATACGCAGTAAAATTTCTATCAGAAAAAATATTAAATTATAAAGGAAATTATAAAAACATCTGCATGATTTTCAAAATTCAGCACTAATTTTTCCTTATCGGAAATTAATATAAAAAGGCCGTTTGCTATAATTTTATCTTGTTTTTTTATACATGTAAAAAATTTAATTTCATACTTTTAATAGTTTTTTAATTTTTTTTAAAGTCCAGAATATTGAAAAGTGCAATAATTAGTTCACTAGCATATCCAAAAGTTATATTTATGAATATAATCTATTCTATTAGCCTTAGACGTTACAGTATCTATTTTATACAACATTAAAACTTCAGATTTATGCATTTATTTTGAAGTAAAGTATAACGTTATAAGCTAAGGCATTAAAATGCATCGCTTTGCAACTCAAGATAGCATATATGTGCTTATAAAGTAAGACCAAAATCACGAGAGTCGATATTTTACTGATAAGATTGGGCATTAGCTAAGAGCAAAAACCACACTGATACACATATGAGGTAATCATCATTCTACGCATGAACAAACCGAAACTGATATCAAACTAAGCGATCTGTAAAACGATTTCTCTTTGCCTCAAAAATTGTATTACTGGGAGTTAAACACTTAATTAACAGAACGCTTTGAAGAATATCTACATAGAGTTGCTATGGTGACCGCGGAGTGATCACGTGAATGTAATAGACGTCACTAAGTGCATTTTTGTTGGTCTAATCGCATTTGAAGATCTAAGAAAATTTTAAACAAATGAAGCTGCTCTATCGATAATTTAGAAGTGGGAATACTTTGAATTGGTAGAGAAAATATTTTACCTTTCTACTCTTGTCTTTGAACCAACTATTTTTATTTCTTTGCTGTAAATAATAAATTTCCTGCAGGATTTAATGTTTTTGGAAAAATGTTTTTCTAAACATTATTTAAAACTCACGAAAGTATGCAGAACGTTACAAAACCCCCTTTCGAAAAAAGATAAAACAAAAATTAACTTTCGAACTGCTGCCTATGCCTACATTTTTTTGCTCTATATGTATTTTGATTTTTTTTTTCCGTAAATTTTGTACTACCATCATATCACATAGCTGCAGATTTTTACGATTTTGCCAACCATTATTTATGAACAGGAAAACTTGCCTTATTTAATTATTTAATTCTAAATTTTCGGTGATTAAACAAGAAAAAATTTTGTTCATAAATAGTCCGACGAAAAAGACGTAAAACGTGACAGCTATGATATCTAATTATTCCATTATTTATGAGCAGTGTTGCCAGTTCAGAACATTTTTTGCATTAAATAGATATTTTGTATACTAATACTATTAACCCTTAAGTCTGTGTCCTAAATTAAGAAATTGCTGACTGACACCGGAATTTACAAACGATTTTTTTAGAAAATATGAACTGCTTATTTTAAACTTTCATTATAGAAACAAAATTTTATTAAAATATTCTTGGTGCCTTATGCAAGTTTGGAATTAAAATTAGGTGTGCCCGGAGTGGGACCACTGTGCCGGAAAGGGTTAACAATAAGCATAAGGTATTATAATGGTATGCGAGTATTTGGTGCTACGTAAACGTCTAAAATCCCTTAATTTTTCTATTTATCTTTAAGAGAAGTGATATGTAGAGGATCAATAAACAAGTTGGAAATTGTACTCAAACGTGACGAATGAGGAGCGTTCGTACTATAACTAGTTTTATAAAGCTTGACAGCTATGATATCAAACTATTCGATTAATAACTAGTTTTATAAAGCTTGGTGTAATAGCTGTTGCACTTTTATGCAAAAATGCATGATTACAAAATTTATTTATATGCAGATTCATATTATAGATATTAATTTAATTTTATTAAATTAAGTTTCAATATACGTTTACAATAGAGTTCGCGCGATTTACCACAATTTTTCAATAGAAAATTTCTGTGTAGTATTTAAATAGAAGAAATTGCAGGATTTGTAATAATTTTCTGCCTTTAAATAACCCGAAAAATTATATTAAAAAATTGTGGTAAAAGCGTACGAACTCTGTACAAAAAATTAATTACAGTTCTGCTACATTAAAATTATACTATGCGCAAATATCCAATACAAAGACAATGCAAACAAAATCTTTGTTATTACTTCACCATAGCTGCCAACTTTTAAGCTTTTTTGTTACCACAAAAAATTGATAGAAATTTTTGCATTATTGAATCACATGATTTAGGCGATTTAATAAGTAAAAATTTACTATTCAATTTTAATGGTAGGAAAAAATCGTAAAAGTTGGCAGCTATGCTTCACTGGAAAAATGAATTACATCGTCTGCTATTATGTTATGATTAATTTCCTTAATAAAATAAGTACATTTTAAGTTGAGAACGTATTACCATTTTTTGACATTTGCTGGAAATCTCAATGGGAAACTTAAGCCTAGCTTTGAAAATTTCAGAACTTGAAATTCATATTTAGACACCTTTTCTACTTAATGTCTATTTCTCCGAAAACATCTATCCATAAAACTGCCGGTAGATTATATGATTGCTATAATTAAGCAATTTTAGAATGCAGATTAGGTTTTTTAATTCAGTAATACGGAAATAATGTGACTCCATCTTAAATAGGACGTAATCACTATGGAAATCTAGAATCATTACCTATCATGGGATATCATTGAATTAATTACGTATGATGGGATTTAATAGAATGAAGAAAACTTTTATTAATATATTTTTAAGCTTTGATTCGATTTTCACAAAATTGGAAATGACTCGACAAAATTCTGCAACGATTATATATATTAAATTTCAAACCATTCGGTTGGGTAGGTTTTGTGCTGCTATATGCGGACAGACGGACGGACCAGACGACGACTATAGGTGCTGTGTATTTATATAATTACGAACGCACCTAAAAGAAAACTAGTTATTATATTAATTTAATTAAAAAATTATAAGGAATATTTGTCTCCAAATCTCTAGCAGTTTTAAAAGTGGTATATTTTTAACGATAATCATCACCATATCATCATTTTCGATAATCATCACCATATCATCATTTTTGCAGTAATCTAGTGATAAGGTCAAAATTAAAAATTTTCTATAACTATTAACATTAAACAAACCAGGAAATTTACTCAAGTTTTATAAAATTATTTCGTACCAGAATTTTTATTTAAAACTATTTTACCTATTTCTATGTGTTTTATATTTTATTTATTCTATGAAAACATTTCTGGTTTGATTGACATATTCTCATTTGGTAATGGTGAAATGACCGGTGGTTGTTATGTTTAGTGTTAAAAAACATAACCGAGTTCAGTGTGACTGGATTGCATAAGAACTCAGTCAATTTCCTTGAAAATGTTTATTTAGTAATAATAAACAACATGGTTTTCTCTACAACCCCTTTTATCAAGTCAACAGTAACAACTTTAAACAGTAAGAAATGCTGTAAAAAATAATTGAATTTGTGACATCAATTTTTTTTTCATCTAACCCTATACAAGTCCCCGTTTCAAAGAATTCTTTTCTTTTCACGCTTAGAATAGAAATAGCAAAACCTTTTTAGCAACAGTTGAAAAATTGTCGTTTGAAAACAATTGTTTGTTTTCCAGTCTCTGGGACTTTGATACATACCCGAGCCTTGAATTTACAGGCTAAATGGCTTGCCTGTAATTCTTTTGAACAATATAAGCTCTTACAATGTGCTGCTAAATATAAATTCAATTAAGAAATTTAGGTTAATGAGAGATTTTACGACATTTTTTTTACTCTTAAATTTACACAAATGTCCATTTAACACTAAGCAATACTGGGAACTTTACTCACGTTTTATAAAAAATATTTCACACTAAAATTTTAATTTAAAACTATTTCACTTTATTTACTTAATTTATTTCTGTTTGATTTATTTTTTAAGTTCATTTTAAAAAAATTACGGTTCGAATCCACATAATTTCATTCGTTACCCATCAAATGACCGGTTGTTGGTATGTTCATTGTTAAATTATGACCTTTATAAAAATAAATTGTTGAGGGAAATCTGTAGGAAGTCTCAACAATAGAAATGCTTCTTTTTACAAGATTTCAAAATGGTCCGTTTTTTAATGCCACTAATTCTGAAAAACATATTTCGTCACAGGTTTCTACAACATTAGCAAGAGAAACAACCTTCAAAGTAGATTTCTACAGAATTTGCAAGAAAAATGTAAAAAGAAAATTATTGTATGGAAAAGGTGGTATTCAAAATATGGACCAATTGGGAGCTCAGTTTCCAACACCTCGCGAGTAATTAATTTCGCGCAATCATCAGGCGAAAAAATCGTTTTATACTATTTTTTTAAGTGAAATATAATTACTGGTTGGGTTGATTGGTTGGTGATTTATGACGGCCGCTTATTTATTCGAGGGATATAGGCCCTAGAATTATTGGTTGGGGATAGTTATAAATGAATGCGTATTTCAAACATAAGAATTTTCGATATCCGTTCACAAGATGCTGTACAAATAAGGGACATCAACTTTCAAGTGGGATACATGTTGGAAATTTGACGACAAACATGATTTTTCCGAAACTAACTTTGCTGTCACAAATGAGACCGATATTAAAATATTTTTTGTTTGTTTTACATTTGTATAATTGCTGTCTAACATCTCTAAAAAATCTTCCAGTTTTAAGTCACTTGCATTATTAGGAAATATATGAGTGCATTTCAGGAATTTATTCTTTATTAAGGAATTCCGAACGAAGAATTTTTCTTTGTGCAATACTGGAACATCTGTCATTAAAGAAAGCAAAAATCACTACTCCGAATTTCTGGTATGAATTCAGAATTTCTGAAAAGGAAGAAGAAATTTCTGAAGAGCTTGCATACATGCGCGAATGATGCAAATGGGTTAATTGTGTGACTATTAATCACAAAAAATAGGTTCTGCACCCACTCCTGCTAAACATTTTAACACACCCATTGAAAGGTAAAGTTGAGTTTTGTTTAGTTTGTTAGGTTAAGTAGCACAGCGATAGTTTTTAAGATTGCAAATACCAAATAGAGTCGACGTGTGTAGATTTCGTTTTCGATTTTACTGTTGCATAAAACCTAACCCCCCCCCCCACACACACACACACACATATATACATATATATATATCAAATAATTATACTTTCAACCACAAATTTTATGACACTTCAGAATAGCGGACACCTACGAATAACGGACAAATTCGGCTCTTCTAGAATGTCCGTTTCTTCACCCTTTGAGGGGCGGTGGTATATATTATATATATATATTATATACCACCTAATTTTAATCCGATTCAAACCAGAAACTTTTAATTAAATTTTATTTTTTTAACTTTGACGAAAAAAAGTTGAAAATTTGCTTATTCTTATTTTGAACTAAATTCTTTCCTAAATTCCGGTGGGAATTCAACGTATGTTGCTGAACAAAGTTAAAAATCTATCTTAAAATTTTTGGTGTCAAATATTTAACATATGTATAAAAAAACACAATTGTAAAAGAAAAACTCATGCAAAGAAGGGTTAAGATTTTAAATGTATCTCTTTACACTTCATACGTTATGAAAACAAAAGAAAATTACGTGTAAAAAAGTGGCTCAAATAAAATTTACAGCACAATAATTTGAAACATATTCTTAATCAACCGAAATAAATTTTGGTATAATTTAACTGGTGTCAAACTAAATTTCGTACGGTATTTTTCTACATATTTTTATATTTCTGTATATTGTTTAAATTATAAAAGTATTTTCAGCCAATCAGCCTCGTTTTCAATTTCATGGTATTTTTATTTCATTTGCTGTTTTACGGCAATGGTAATTCACTCATTAATTATTTATCATTCTTTTGAAAATTAATACGTAGTCTTTTTGACAAATATGTCAGCGTCCAATTAATTAGGAAATCAAGAACTTTTATTTCAATTATTTAAATGACAATGCTTTTTACAAAAAATAATAGTTTTTTTTAAAGCTTATTGCGTATTTTTAATCTCAAAGTTGTTGAAATATATATAATACTTTTTGCGTATTTCAATAAAATTAAAAATAAAATAAATATACAAAATTTTTAATTATAGAAATTTAATAAATACAGAAAAATAAATTGTTCTGTTTGATATCTTGTGTAATGCATTATTATAATTAAACTTTTCTTATAACATTATCCAAGATTATTTTTAATAAAATTTTATTGTTACATTCAGGGTTCTCACAGATCTACCATAATTTTCGGAAAAAGTATTTTGACTTATTTAATCGCAGAAACATGTGTTAAAATCAGCGATTAATCACTGAATGTTTTTAATATAAAGACAAATTAATATTAAAAGATTTCTAATGTGAAATAGTGGTGCCACACTCCTTGGGAAATATAAGAAGTATATGTACCTTGAATTTACATTGTCATTTATCATACGTATTATTGTACTAAGTCTCGGAGCGGTCTCATTTTTAACCACTACTATTTCCAAATAAAAATTTTCATTTTAGATTTCTTTTAAAATGTTTTAGAAATTATACTTCGTGGTAGATGTTTCTTATAAATTTTATAGAAATCTACTACGTATATTATTGTTTTGAAATAGCGGTGGCCAAAAAAATGAGCCTATCTCACTGCAGTATTCCAGTTGTGCGATTTTTAAAAATTTAGATTGTTTGATTCTACCACTTTTTGAAAGTGGTAATAATCTTCCTATTTTCGCTTTGTTTAACGTCATTAAATAAAGCATGTATCACTGCTTTATAAAAAGTGGTAATAATCAAGTAATCTGAATAAATATTAGCAATCTCACCAAACTGGCAATACTGTCACTCAGGTCTGTAAATGAAGAAAATGCAATTCATCTCTCTCTCTTTTTTTTAGTAGTAATTATTTACTATAAATTATATATTATTATAAACACATTTTTCAGGTATGATTTAAAATTGCACTTAATCCCAAAAATACATGCAACATTTTCAACGACTTTGCATTGCCCAATTTGATTACAGTACGTTCCTTTATTCTATCAAAAATTCAATTCATAAAAATGAGTTTCAATTTTCCCGTGTTGTTTCAGTTTTTCTAATATAATTTATTTCTACTCTTGATTCCAATAAATTTAGCATCATCATTATTAGTATTTAATGAATTAGATTTCCACAAATGATTTAGTGAGGATTATGTATTTCTGAATACCGTTTATTTCTGTTCACTGTTAGTGTGCAATGTATCTAAATCAGTAAAACGTGATCTAGTTTATTTTTTATGAATCAGTTTTTCCCGCGTGATTTATTTAGGATAGTGTATTTCCGAATCCCACTGTTTTCCAATGACGCTTTGTCTACAATATACACAAACCAATAAAACGTGATTCGTTCTTTTTTTTTCTTTTCTTTTAAAGAATCAGTTTTCCGCACGTGATTATTTGAGCATTATGCATCTCCAAATCCCATTGTTCTCCATTGATGCTTAATATACAATGTATCCAACTTTAATAAAACGTGATGTACTTTTTTCTGAATAAGTTTTCCAAGCAATTATTTATTAAGGCTTATGTATCTCCGAATCCCATTGTTCTCCGTTGACACTTAATAAACAATGTATCCAAGTCAATACAACGTGATGTATTTTTTTAGGAATCAGTTTTCCGAGCATGATTTATTAAGGCTTATGTATCTCCGGATTACATTGTTTTTTCTCAACTTTATTTTACATTGTTTGCCAAATTAATAAAATATGATTTTGTTTTTTTCTTCATTTTTCTTTTATGAATCAGTTTTTTGTACATGATTTATTAAGAATTATGTATCTCCGAATCCGATTGCTCTGCGCAATCTACAATTTATCCAAGTCAATAAAACGTGGTGTATTTTTTATCAATCGATTTTCCGAGCATGATTTATTAAGGCTTATGTATCTCCGGATTACATTGTTTTTCTCAACGTTATTTTACATTGTTTGCCAAATTAATAAAACATGATTTTATTTTTCTCTGTCTTTTTTTTAATGAATTAGTTTTTTTTTTCTGTTTTTTTTTGTCTATGATTTATTTTTACACTTCATTCCAATAATTTTACAATATATTTTTTCTAAATCTCTCGATTTTAGATAAAGACGACCGTTTAGTTTTATTTAACGAATAGAATAAAGTCGATTTCAAATGACTACCACATAGAAACATGATACATTTAAATAAAAAAAAAAATTGTTCCAAAGCATGGTTCTTTCAATTAAAAAAATGGAAGATTAACAAATATGACTTAGAGCTATATTAAGAATTATGCAGAGTTTCCAACCATAAGGTTTGTTATTTTACACTCAACCTAATAGCTGAAAATTGCGATAATACCAGTAAAACATTTCTTTTAAATTTTAGTGGTAATATAAATTAAAAGTTTTTTTGATACATTTCGTTACTGCACTTTATCCCACTAACACTTACAGAATTATTTAAGACTACATATATCAACGAAACACATTGTTCTCAACTTGATGTTTATTTTACAACCTGTCCAAGTCTATAAAGCGTGATTCAGTTTTCTCATAATGATTCAGTTTTCCACTAAGTGCCAGTAGAACTACACTACGTTTTTCTCGGTTAGAAAAAAAAATCGCGAATAAAATTTATTTATTTTGGTCTACTAAACAATCCTTGCTCTAGGTCGTGTTTATTTTTGCACATTGGCCCCCAGAAGCGTTAGAAATCTTTTCTTTAGCTAGCCTTAAAGCCGTTAACTCCAGTAGTGTACATTTCACTGCTAAATTTAAAAGGTATACGGAATTTAGCGAATAGTGCATTGTGTTTCGGCTGTTATATCTAAAAATAAAGGCTAATGAATGACAATGCTTAGACTTTTTTTTTCCTACTAGCTTAGAATTCTTTGAAATAAAATCAGGCCTAAAATTAATTACATTAAATTTAGACAATTAAATTTAGATGTTAATTGAAAAAATAATAAAAATAACAATAATAAAATTAATTATGTTAGTTATATTTTAGTTAGTGTTTAACATGCTTTCGGGGGAAAAAAATATTTTTTGTCTCAAATAACACTTGTTGCTCTTTTTTATTTTTATCTTTATCTCAATTGTAGGAGCTTTTATAAAAGATAACGAAGCATAGAAAACAACGGTTTAGTATAACAGTTATGGTAATTTTACCGACAATTTACTACATAAGCATTTTTAATCTAGCCATTTTTTAAATAATAGATTAATATTTTACAAATGTATAGTATATATTTTAAAATAATGATTCATTATAACATCTACTTTCCTAATTATTATAATTTTTCATTTCTGTTTTTCCTCTGAAAAATATAATTATATTGTTAAAACTGTTTAGGATGAAAAATATTTTAACTCCAATTTGAACATAAGTAAAAGAATTTATACTATATATATATTTTTTTTTTGTTCACAAAGATTAAAAATTAAAGAATGAATACATCAAAAGAACATTACTGACCTGTCTTTTGAATAAACCTATAGTAAAGCTGATGTTATTGACTTGATGAAAATATCTTAATTGTTTGAAATAGAATTATTTTCTGAAAATCTAACTTCTCAAAAAACTTCATGATAGAATTATAATAGAAATATGAAATCATAATCCTTTAAGCTTTGGTTTTCAAGGTAGGTTAAGTTACTCCTCAAGTTTAATACAGATCATTAAAATTAAATGCAACCTTATTTTTCCTATTTCTTTTCTATCAAAAATAACTTACATTAACTTAAAACTTGTATTAACATAAACATGTATTAACATAAAAGCAGTTTTGCAATATTTAACGCCATAACTTCTGATTTTAATAGCAGTTATTGGTTCTAAATATAAAATAAAATGATCCATAATGTATATGTACTTTCAAAAATATTGAATAATAACACGCCTTTCTTAAATATTGCTAGTTCATTAATCTCTAAGTTAGAGAAATGATTTTGTTGTAAACAATTTTAATATTCATAACTACTGAGGAAAATCTTTTAATATTCTATATGATTACTATGGGATATTTTCTCGAAGTAAACACGAACAAATTAAACTATTAAACAGGTGAACAACATTCAGGGCTAGTAAATAATTTGATATTTATTATTTGATAGCTTTCAGTTATTAGTAAATGTAATATGATTAGACAAACTAAAATTTCGAAATTAAACTTTTAATAGCCATACAAAAGACTACTTGACAATATTAATTATTTTATTTTAGTATACTTGATGCTTTCAATGAAATTTTATAATTTTGTTTGCTTAACATTATTCTTGGTCTGAGTATTTATTAGAGAGTTAAAAATATTTTGGTAAATTATATTTAACGTAAGTGTTATTCTAAAAAATTAGCCTTTACTGCATCGCACAAATCGTTGTGAAAATTCTGATACGGATTTAATTTCCACAATAAGCCATTCTGTATTCTTGTAGCTTTTAAATGTTAATCATAAATCATAAATAATCATAAATAGATATTAGAAACTATAATTGCACAGTTTTTGAAAATTGCATCGTGTTCTGGTTTGAAATTTGTATGAATGACAGTTGCACATAACTGTAAAGCAGAACATTGTTAGCAACTTATACTGTTTGCTATGCCAGATATAAAGTTTTCTTATGCCATGATAGAGAAAACATCCAACTGTTTTTATTATTTTATCACTGTACTTGACATGTAACATTTGAAAATTTATTATGTCGTACATGCTAGAGATGAGACGGATTAGATTTTTATACTAGTCTCTGGGCTTTGGGGGGATTGTTATTGATAGCATATAAGAAAAAAAAATCCACTTGATGCTGACGCCTTAGCACGGTCGGTGTGAGTAGCATAAATTAGCCTTGGAATATTGTTCGCTTTCTGCTTCAAGTCCTTTTGGAGAAATACTGGAAAACATAACTCATGTATTTCTGACATAGTTCTACAAGGGTATTTTGAAAGAATAAGGATTGTGACTGTTACAGATTTCAGTCAGTGGTTGGGTATAAATAACAAATTTGAGAATTTAAACTATTTTTCAGAAAGGTGAAAATCCCGATACGTTGTCATTACGGAGTATTTAGGATTAATACTTATTTCTATGTGAGAAGATATTTTAAATGAGAAAAGTAATCTCGAATGAAATTAAAAATATTATTAACAATTTTCTAGTGCCTATTTTCGTATCAGGCTTAAGCTCTGGTGACATAATATGTTTCGTGCTCGGATTTTAAATCGTTAGGCTTGGGCGGGTTTAGGCTCCGAAAAAAGGTTCTGAACTCATCTCTAGCACATGCCTACTATCTCTAAATTTTCCGTCAGAAATTTAATAGATAAATACAGAGTGTCCCATCAAGACCACCCAAACTCTGCACAGCCAGATTTCTCGCTTGGAGAACATGAAAAATGCCCTAAGAACTGTATCTCTATGACCCATAGTTTTCGAGAAAAATGCGAAAGGAAAGTATGACGTCATATCTGGTGCAAGAAAAGAAAACTTTATTGGAAAAATCGCGCGCATGCATGTCTCGATATGCACGGTAGATATTTTGCGCATCGTCGTCTCCAAACATATGCAAAAACCGCTGTTTATGTTTCCTATTGTTTTTTTTCACTTGAACCGGATATGACGTCATACTTTTTATTCGCATTTTTCTCGAAAACTATGGGTCGTAGAAGTATAGCACTTTGGGCATTTTTTATGTACTCCAAGCGAGGAATCTGGCTGTGCAGAGTTTGGGCGATCTTGATCGGACACACAATATTTTCCTATTTCCCAAAATTGCTTCATTGAGAAAAATTACATTTCTTTCCTTCATTTAAATATTCTTTCTTTTTACTTTCACCAGGTTTTTAATATGCAACAAAGAGTTATAGTGTAATATATGGATTTCTCACTATAATGAATTAAAAAAGAAATTTAATAATCAACATCAGTACAATGGATCTTAAAGGGTAATAAGAAAAGATTAAGAGTAAGTTTAAATTCTTTTAAAAATATACTTTTGCAAAAACTCGCAAAATTTGTGTAGTATGCAAAAGAGTTCTAATGAATGCGTAAAAAGACTGCAGTCAATACTTTTACAGTTTTTTTTATTCCTTTAAAATTTTGTAATTAATTAAGCTAACGTAATAATTAAACTATTGTAATTAAACTAATGTAATTTAAATTACAAACTAAAAGATAAAGCATATGGATTATAAAGCATACATAAATAAAACATGTGAATCTAAAATATATGAATTATAAAGATGAACGTGTTAATTTCTTTAACTCATTATCTGTAACGATCAAAATAAACGTGCATGCTAAATTAACTACCCACAGCCTACCTACCACATTTTTATACTTAAAAAAAAGGCCTATTTTAATGACAGATACTTTGCGATTAAATTACATGAAGATTACCTTTCGTTGTGGTGATAAATGATTTTCAGAACAAAATTAAAAACAAAAACTACCTTACCGTTTTGGCGGTTAATGGGTTAATGAAAAAAATACTTTTCAGCACAGCTTTTTATTATTTACCCTTTGATTACGGGCTTGGACTAGCGATATTTTCCACATTCAATCACACCACAATTTACCAAAAAAATTTTTTGGTATTTTTTTCTTGAAAATATCCTAGTATAAGTGCATGGCGAATATCTATATATATATTACACTATGGTACGTGGTACAGAAATTGCGATTATTTGTTAATTGATTAATGGCAACTCCCGAATGAAATGCATCTCATTGGTTGCTGCTGCCATCTACAGGAATAAAAGCGGAACACACAAGGATTTATTGATTATAGTGCAAATAAATTGTAATTATAATTTGTCAACATTAAAAATTAAATAGATATATTTTTATACATTTTCATATGAAATATTGATTTTTGTAAGCATTTAATATTTATAATTTAAAAAATACAATTAGCAATATAAAATTAAAAAGGGATTTTTAGTAAAAAGGGAAAAGTAAATGTAATAATTTTCCCTGACCGTTTCCCTTTTTAAACGTAACTGTTATACTTTTGAAATTTTAGCTTTTATTTAACTTTTTACAAGCTTTTAGTATAAATATTTATTATTCAGTCCATTTTTTATGAAGTCCACTCCACTGTTATATTTTTCAATAACTGTCTGTCCGGGCAACGCCGGGCGGGTCAGCTAGTTACGTTTAAAAAAGTGGTACGAATAATGGAATAATTAGTCCACTTGGACGTATATGTCCCATGCCGTAATCAAATGGTTAAACCTCACTAGAATTGGTCAATACTTATTACTACCTTGCTAAACTAAGCGTAAACTGACAGATTGAAAAATGTCTAAGCCCAGCATACGACAAATTATTTGTGTGTTGTCGTATGCTGGGCATTGTGTGGTTTTGTATGTCGTCTCAAATTTGCTGTGAGCTTATGATGACATTTACATCATGTGCTGCGATTGCAGCCTTAACAACTTATATCAGTGAGAGATGTCAAGCTCGGAATCGTCCTTCTAGCTCAATGATAGAGCATTGGAGCGCTATTTCAAGGGTCCGGGTTCTATTCGCGGCTTGGACATTTTTAACTCTGTCGGATTACGATTAGTTTAGCAAGGTAAAAATTCACATATTTATTATTCATTGATTTCAGGCGAAATCCACTGCTGAAAATTTAATTGAAAAATCAATTAAAAATATTTAATACAACCTTTAAATTTATTAATTACCCCCAAAATAGTTAAAAAGTAGTATATAAAATATTTCTATGTTTGCTTAACGTGACAAAACTTACAAATTTTAATCAGCATACACAAGAATGATAATGTGTTCAGAAAATGCCTACAGTTCCTTTTCTCACTTTTTTGTTTTCTTTTAAATTTGCTTTGAGCATTATGAAAGCAAACTAAGTAAATTTGCATTACAAATAAGGAAATCATAATATCAAAAGTTCTCTTCGAGTTCTCGGAAAATACTCATTTATTCTCTTTGTTTTTTTTTTAATGTAAAATTAAAATACAAAATTTCTGTAGAAAAATTGCATTTTTCTTTCTGAAGACTGACGATGTTCAAGTACTTTTTGACTAACATTTCTGCATGCGAATAGACACGAATAGCAATTTTTGCTTCATTTATGAGAGAAATTCTGCAAGAATAGGTTGTTCATGTACGGTGGAAATTTCTATTCAGATTTAGAGGTGGAAATTTGCGCAAGCGGTAATCAGGCTCTTTTACATGGTTGCAAATTCTATACTTTATGTCCTCTAACTACATATATACCAATATTTATCCATATAGCATCTGTATGTTTTTGTATATGTGTGTGTGAAGACAAAAGTCAAGGAAATAAATGGTATAAAATACATGGAATCTTTTGATCTACTGAAGATACGTCGTGTTTGGGATGTTCATGAGTTATCAATTGTTAGAAAAATAATGATTTATATACGTGCGCCCTGCTGAATAAATAAAACATGAGACGTAAAAGAAGCTTTCACTTTAAAAATTATGTTTGATTTCATTTAAGTAAGGTTTTATTTCATGTAGCACAATAATAACTACAATAAATGTTAAGGAAATTTGTGAGATACAACTATTTTTAAAACAATGCATCATAAGATTATGAAACCTACCACTACAAAAGTACGTACAAAATGAGTTTTAATAATTAGGAGATGAGCAGTATCATTTCATTTTGATTCGATTAAAGAAATGTACACCAGTGTACTTAACTTTTATAGTAAAACTGATCTAATACACTGTAATAATGCGTTTTTCAAAAAAAAAAAACTTTGCTTTAATAAACAAAATACGATCGTTGTATTAGATTGTGTTTTCAAATATTGTAATTTTATGGATGCAAAGTAAGGGAGCTATTGTCACGGACCCTCTGAGAGTTTAGTGATAAAATTTTATATTCTATAAATTTTTCATTTCTGTGGAGAAAACAGCACTTATCTTAAAAGCACAGCAGGATAATAAAACATGTGTTAAAAGATATTTACGCACTCGCAAAATTTCTTTTGCTTATCTTTTTTTCTTTCTTATCTTTTTTTTTTTTTTTTTTTTTTTGTGATTATTTAAATTTATCTGAAACACCACTGAAAATTAAACGAAATGTGTTCCGCTCAAAATGTTTTATTACTATAAAAAAAAGAACTATACAAATCTATAATGCCCCGTTTAGATATTGATATTTATCACAAAATAACTACACAACAAGTTCATATATACTTAAATTTTCTGATTTATTTACTACCGTCATAAAATTAAAATGCATAAAATGTGTACGTTTTTTTAATATTTCTGTTAAAATATCAGCATAGATTTGCCTTATATTCATATATATATATTTAATTAGTAACAGAGATAGCATGGTTCCTACTATACCACTTTTTCTGGTTAGTAATCTTTGTCTTATTTAATTGACACATTTCTATTATTCAAGAAGATTAAACTTAAAATTCCCAAAACAGTGACTATAAAAAATGGGAAATGCGCTAGCTTTGCTTGGGGTCTTTGTTTGGTCATAAAGAACTCAAATTATAGCGTACTGAAAAGCTTGAACAATAAATACATCCAAACCGGAATTGGTAAAAAAAAAAATGTCATTTGTAATGAAAAATCAAAGGGTAATACTAATAATAATATAGAGCTATTTAAGAGATTTTTTGGGACGCTTGAAAACTGGTACTAGCTAGTGTTGCGTTTTAGTGCTATGTCACGAGTTTTACAAGTAGCTCTTTGTGTTAACATGTGTAACTTGTTTTAAAATTTTCGTGACAATGATTAAAAGTACGAGCTACATTCGTCATGCAACAAAACTTAAATAAACCTTTTCAATACCACAAAATTTGAACATATTTTAATTCATAATATATTTAATTAGATTTGTGTTTTAATCAAGATCATAACAAAAGCAAACTGTGTGAATCATAAATTGAAACGTCTCTTTAATGAAAGATATGATTCTTTGATGTACAATTTTTCGCGATGAACGGTTTACGGAAAAGAGTTCATAGTTTTACTATAAAGTACAGTGAAAAATATCCAGTTTTCAAACAACAGTTTCTTTCATGGTTTGCAATATATTTAGATGCCACTTTCAAACCAAGGGTGTTTTCATTGTTTATTTCGCCAAAAAATTGATGTCAACCCATTATGCAAAGTGGCGCATGTCACTGTGTTACATTGAACTTTAAATATCCCAGTAAACTCAGTAGGTCTTTTATTTAGATTTTTCTTAGGCAGAATTTTTCATAAATATAGGTTCCAGAAAAAATGAACTGTATAAAAATTTAGTTTCGAATTTTTATACATATGCCACCTATTGCACATGTATAAAACAACAATATAGCCCTTTTTTGTAAGTCATACTTGAATTGAAGATATTCTTTTATGGATAATGTGATTTTATCACTTGCAGTTTTAAAAAATCGCTGTACCTTTTCTGTTTTGAGACACTCGATATATGGTGTAATAACTTAAAGCTTATAATTAATCAGTGTGATGGTATAAACTTAATATTAATAGTTTACATTCCTAATTGTATTGTAACATGATATAAATTTTCTGAAAATTGTTACAGGTATAATAACAGCAATTGTGACTTTTTTATATTGTTTTATTTTTGTAAAATTAATAAATTATTGCAAAACAATAATTGCAAACAGTAACGGATAACATGAAAGTCAATACTGCCTGATTTCAGAATTATTTTATTCAAAATAGCTAACGCTTTTTTTTGGGGGGGGGCGGGGGGGAATAGTAATCTTAGTTTTATTTAATTCCAGAATGTCTGTCATAAAATGAAGCAAATTTTACTATTAAAAAATCCTGAGGGGTGTTTAGTATAAAAAAAAATTTCAACTTTGGTAAAACTGATTAAATCATAACTTTTATGATGTGCGTTCTGATTAAGATTTTTAGAAGCAAAGTATTTACCTTGCTAAAATGTTGTAAACTGACAAGAATTAACGAACATATATGAAAAATAAAATAAATGATTTTATTCATGTACATTATAATATACATACATACATATATATATATATATATATATATATATAATCAGTAGCGGCTCGTCAGGGAGTTCACAATCACTTTTCTACCAGTAATTTCGTAAACTAAATTTCTCCTTCTTTAATTATAGAACGCCCATGATTAAATAAGTCAAATTTTATATACGAAAATTCTAGTAGTAAAGTGATTGTGAACCCCTGACGAACCGCTACTGTATATATAGTCGAAACATTTTGCATAAGGAGATGAATTCTGGTAAATGGCTTGAGTCCCCCACCCCCAAGTGAGCATCAAAATCACCATTAGGGATTTTATACTCATTACAGAGGTGCCAAGATCTCACTAATCTTCCGTAATCAGAGTTGCCAAGTCCCCGGATTTTTGTACACCAGTATTTTCTTCGAGAAAATGTTGTTATCTTAAAACGCAGAATGCTCCGATTTAAGAAAACAACATTTTCTGTACTAAAATACCGGTATCCAAAAAGCCGGAGACTTGGCAGCTCTGCGTAATATGTGGATTAATTTGACCCAGTTTAACAACGTTTCGAACCAGAAAAATTATTTGATTTTTTATTTAGTTAATTTCAGATATCTAAATGGAATAATTTTAATTTCATTTCATAAAAAATTTTCTGGTGCGAAACCAGGACGTATTAAACTTGGGTTAAGTTAACCAACATATTACGGAGGATTAGTGAGAGCATTAATGCGTAGAGGTGCAATATCCTTCCCGGCGCTACAAAATCCACAGTGGAGAAAAATGTCTGAATTCAAAACTGTTCATACAAATTTTGGACATGGGGATTAAAATAACTTGGTACATACCGCCGCTTATCAATAATAATCGATCATTGATTTTTTAAAATATATATTGATAAAAAAACATGTACATGTTGATTGGTTACTTATCAATCCTCAATTTAAAGTATGAAAAATTGTATTTTTTTAATCGATTATTTTTTTAATTAATTATATTTTTCATTGAGTAAGCTGATATTATTCACTGATGGAATGCAATAATTTATCCCCGCTGAACGCCCTTAATTTAATATTTCAGAAGGGATTTTAGTGTGTCTGAATTGTTAAATCATAGCAGTGTAAAAAATGAAATCCTTACATAAAACATATTTCCAGACATGTCCGATATTATAAATAACAATCATTTTGAAACTTTGTAAAACCGTAGCTAAATATTTTACAGCCTTTTTCAGAATATTAAATCTAAAAAGACAATAAATGTTTCCATAAAGATAAGGAAAAACTTTTCCTTGAAAATTTGCGATTATAACGAAGACATTCAAAAAATATCCAAGCTATAAATTTCATTCGTTTAAGATGGAATGGCTTTCTTCGAAGGATATAAAAATGTATTTATTTTTCAGTAATGTGGATTCATCTTTCAATATTTCAGAAATAAATTAAATTGATAATGCAATTTATTTTCAAAGAAAGTCGAAATGTCTAATGTTATTCCATGGTATTTCTTATATTGTTATCCTGAAATCTTAAAATATGACAGTTTAAACTTTTTATACGTAGTATGCAACAAAAGATAAATAAATACTTTTAACGCGGGATTTAAAATTTTATCTCTATGTTGTTATTTGTTTTGTCATAAATATTTTATATTAATTTTCCCTATAATATTTCCGGTATCAGACAAACTAATAATGTATATTCGTTTAGAAGGAAGTTTCGTAACATTATGTCACTATGTATATTTTCTTGAATATGAGACGAAAAATCTTACAAATGTTCGACTTTCAACGGCGGGAAATTTTACGAAGGGATTTAACCCTTTGAGGGGCGGTGGTATATATTATATACCACCTAATTTTAATCAGATTCAAACCAGAAACTTTTAATTAATTTTTACTTTTTTAATTTTGACGAGAAAAAGTTGAAAAATTGCTTATTTTTATTTTGAACTAAATTCTTTCCTAAATTCCGGTGGGAATTCAACGTTACACGAGCACAAGTGCTTGCCTCTGAAAGGGTTAAACAATAAATTCTAACTATTTCTCTCCCCCTTTTTTTTTTTTTTTTTTTGGTCGTAAACTTTGTAAGTTAGTATCTCTATTGTAAATAGTTTTTGGCTTCTATCCAAAACTATTCTGGTCATTAGACAAAAGCATAAGTTTCTACAGAAAGCAGATCTGGAGTAAAATTAGCGCTCGATTCTAATGATTCTTAGCACAATACAAATGGTTTTACCATCTGCTTGATCATTAAACTTGCACAAAGTTAAATTTACCTATGCCGGTCTTGATTCCCTTGACCTAAAAATCTGGAGTTAAACTATTTCTTTTATTCTCAAGCATTAAAACTTTTTTTAAAGACTAAACTTTACGTGAGAAAATGAGGTAATAAATTTAAAACTAATTTAAGAAGTTGAAATCATTTATTTTTAGAACTATTATAGAGCATTATACATTTCGATATTTTTGTATTGATCTCGACCTTTTGTATTATAAAAGTGATTTAAATTTTGAAATTTTACTACTTTGAATTGACCATTTTGTGTATCCTTTAAGTGGATGGCCAATGAGATCTCAGATTCTGTTTGCTAATTTTTAACCGGCCGTTGAATTCATTATTATTTTTTAAATATTTCATCAGGAAATTAATATTTTTAACTTATTTTTTCGGTGTTCTCTTCTTAAAGGATATCTCTCTGCTTTTTAGCTGCCAAAATATTTCTAAAATGTATGCTGAATTTAATATTTAATGTGTTAAAAACAGACGATCTGTGAGAAAGATTTTAACACTTCAAATAAAATTAATTATATATTTTAGAAATATTTTGACAACTGTAAATAAAGAGTAATTCTATAAGAAGGGAAAATATGGAAAAAAAGGTAAAAAATATTAAATTCCTGAGGAGATATTTTAAAAATAATAATGCATTCTACGCCCATAGGTTTAACATTAGAGAGGGTTATCTGAGATCTCACAAACCAACTCTTTAAACTAAAAGTTTTGTTCTTTTTTTTCTTTTTTCGTGAGTGAACAAAAAGTGAATGCGTTCCCCAATCCTTCAACTCGAGTTTAAACTTACCTCCTGTCATCAGCTACGCCAAGAGGGTACAGCATGGGATGATTTTAACTATTTTTTGTGTGCATCTTTGTGTGCAATTTGGTTTTAAAGACTCGGTGATCAATGTTTTGTTTTTAAAATTGACATATCTAGAAGAATAAATTTAGGCAATACCTCACAAATTGTTAAATTAGCAGTTTTATATATTTCACACAATTCATACCGGAAATATCATATAATATTATTTAATAGATAAAAATCCGCATTTTTAAGTTTATATTATACGTTACTTTTCATAAATATTCGTGCTATTCATGATTAAATAAACAGTCAACTGTTCAAGTAAATCAGTAAAATAAAAAGTTTCAAGTTATTATGTACATTTACTCGTAATATATGCAGGTATAAAGAACATATTCTTTCTGAATAATGTAGCATGGAATAGTAACTCCACTGAGAAATTTTAATTCTGCCTCTTAACACTTTCATGAATTGCAATATTGTCTTGGTAAAATCAGATTACGCAAAAAATATGTTATGCACAACACCTGCTGAAAAAAATATTTTTATTGTTTTAACAAAGTGTAGATTTTATTTAAACTAATTCGGAACAAAATATACTTATCTTTAATGTTCTGGTTGGTTTTAATTGGTGTCACTACATAAATATTTCACCGAGAGGGTTAAACAAACTTCAATGGATTTGGAAACATTTATCATGGATGATGATGATGATGTGTGCTAATGCTGTGTCAATAAGACAAAAACATTGATGCATTAGGGCTTGTGTGCTTGATCACATGACAAGAGTGCTAAAATCAATTATATTTTTCATTTACGCGTTCCATTAATATTTATACTAATATATTAATGTTTCTCTTATTCTTATCTAATATTTATTTGTAATTAAGCTTTGAAAATGTAGTGTTTAACTATACTATGTATCATTTATTACTATGTCATTAGTTCTATTTTAAAACCACGTGCTTTGCTTCTCATATTATATGAATTTTCAGCCTTTTTTTTAGGATTTTTGGGGTTATTTATCTACGAAATTCGCATTTTGCAATTATCTAATAGGCTGGTATTGGATATTGTTTTTATTTATTCACAGAGAACAAACCATAACATGAACAAGTTTTTGACTCTTAGAATTTTTACCGAGTTAACTTATTTAAACTTATTCCGATATTTTTATTACTATTCTCCAGAAATGCAAGCAAATTAAATTCAAAAACTGAAATTTTTGTCATGTAGATATATTGCGACGCTATTTATAGGCATTTTATAAACAGATGAATTCTTGAACTATCTGTTTTTAAGAAATTTCCTCGTAAAAGATAATGTTCACTTATTCATTATACCTATTTAAATTATTTGTTATAAAAACTGCAAATATATTTTAAGACTACGTATTTTGAGACACCGCCATCATTTTTCAATTTCCTCTCTTAATGAATACGACATTATTAATTAATTATTATCATGCAATTATACTAATTTGAAAACAGCCTCTTACAAAATTACCGTAAAAACATAAAAATACAAATGAATGTTCTCTGATTTGAATTGCTTCAAAATTGCCTCATTAGCGTGTCATAAATGAATGTTGAAAATGAATCTGTTTAAAAGAGATTTGTTAATAAGCAGTTGTTTGTTAAAATGAACAAATGTTTTATTATTGCATACAAGTTCTGTTCAGAATACTGTAAACCCAATTTAGTGCATTTTACATTACTTATGCATCTATTTCCAATGTAAATTGTTAAATATTGTGATTGCATCGTGTAAAATTTAGCCAAGATAAAGTTTGAAACGATTTCTTTTTCTTTTCTTTTTTCAAATTTTACGACTATCTCCTAATAAAGAAATGGTTACATAATATTACATTACCTTTACTTTTTGCAGTTTATTTTTATAAAGTAAAACTTTTTATCTTCTTTTATCAACGAAATTACGATATATTTAGCAGATAGTTATATTCCTAATTAACCCCTTAATCGTCGCGCTCTTTAAGTGTAAGCTACTTTTTAATAATTCAGATTGCTTGATTACCACCAGTTTTTTTAAGTAGAAATATTCGGTTTATTTAATAGGCAGATAAAATAATGCGAGAATAAAGCCAATTATACTATTTAAAAAAACTGGTGGGAATGAAACAATCTGAATAAAACAGGCGTAGCCTACACTGCCCGTGAATGTCTCGGGCACGACGATTAAGGGGTTAAATATTTGTTAAAAGAATACCCCCAAAAAGATAATCACGAGCTACCACTGGTTTTAACCATTGACGTAACTGCCAATTCTCCCGATTATTGAGCACTGGTATTTCCGAATATAAATATTATCTTTGTAAATAACAGAAATTTCTCATTAAATAACACGAAGATTACTATTTAGAAATAGTGGTACTAAAAAAGCAAGAGACTTCGCTGCTATACATTGACATACGAAGGAACCCTTTGGCTCCGTTCCGATTATTGATAATGACAGCCTTCGGGAAAATAATGTAAATTGTAATGAAAACTGATTTTAAACGGGGTATTCATTTATTGTTTGATTGATGAAACAGATGAGTTAGTTATAACGGTTTAACATAATATAAAAAAAATCACAGTTACTTTAATAATATATGGGAATGGCGTTTTATGCTTTAATAAGGTTATAAAAAGTAATGTAATAATCAGTAAAATTAGCCATTGGAGGGAAACGGGGTTAATGCATGGTCCTAAAGATTTACACCTTTGCTACCACTATTTTAAAACATAAGTCTTCGTTGTAGAGATATCTCTTGAAGTTAAAAAAAAAAAACTGCCACGAAGATTAATGTTTTAAATAGTGGTAGCAAAAAAAAAAAAAAAGGACCGCTACAAGTCGTGCTATTGGGACGTGTTTTCCATTTCATAAGGTAAAAATTGCAATTTCTAAAATTCCCATAGTTGTTTTTCCCTTTTTTATTTATTTATTTATTTTTTACAGATTTTTATTTTAAACTGTTTTCTAGTAAGAGATAAAAAATGTTAGTCATGGCATAAATATTGAAAGAGAAATTGCCTTAATCTGTGAAATGAAATTTTGTCAATGGGACTTGTCATAGGTCAATTGGCATATATTAATTATTTATAAATGTTTCCTAAATAGGCGAAATCAAGAGTTATATCAGCGGTATTATAAATTCAATGAACAAACTCTTACTTTAAAAATTAAATTTTCCATCTAATTTATAAAACTTACTAAAACAAAATTGATTGAGGTCTTTATTACCTTGTATTGAGGTATGTATTTATTGAAAGTTAATTTGGTAATTTGGTAAAATAGTATTAATCTAAACATCAGTAAAATAATAAGGCACATTAAGTTTTATATACACAAAATTTATTATTTAAGATAAATTTTAGATGCAATAATATGATAACATTTATATATAATAATTTTGGAGGTCCCCAAATCTGACATGTCCCATTATTCCACATAGCATTTTGAACTGCATTTAGGCTTATTGCAAATTGACTATTTATAACTAATACAAAACGAAGCTTGTTAATGAATAGCATCGACTAAAAGCTTCATAATCATGCGTAATATTGTTAAAATCAGAGTTGATACTTTATCAAAACAGGTTTTTATTAAACATAGAAAATATTCCTAACAGTTAGGCTTAGGAGCATGAATGCCAGCAAAAGGAATTTTTTTTTTCAATACCTGACATGTATAATGCTGATACTGCTATCTAATGACAAAACCCTGAACATGAAACTGATTTATTTCATGAAAAAAATCACTTGAAAAAATTGCTCCCATTTTAAATTGGGCTCCAGTCTCTCTTATTATTATAAATACCTGAATCTTTTAACTACTTCTAAAAACATAAATACAAAATGTAAAAAGTAATGATATAATTGTATTGAGAACTCAAACAAAATGATCACCAAATAATTATATAAATAAGATCAATGGTATACAATAAAAGTTTTAGATTCATCAATCCTTTGAGCATTAATCGCTAATATGACTTGTGTAAAATAAATCGAAGTTCGCAGCGTTCCTAAAAGTTTCTCAGTTTACTACCACTATTGTCAAACAATAATTTTTATTGTAGACTTAGACTTCTATTGCAGATGCTGAAGGAGTCCACAACGAAGACTTTTGGTTGGAAATAATGGTAGAAAATGTAGAAAAATTCAGAAATGCTACGAACCCTAAGTAAACATTGTTTAGTGAATCAATCCCGAGCATGATTTGTAACTAATGCATAAGGAATGGGGTTAAATAATCATTCAAAGTACATAGCTAAATTAAATAAATAAAACCACAGAGGGTTAAACAGAATCAGAAACTTCAGAAGCACTGAATTTTATTTAAAACTTATGCAATTTATGAATATATTTCTCATGAATAAATTTCACAGATAATTGAGAAAACTAATCATGGACACGGTTCATAATATCTTTGAATTTGAATACCACTATTTCCAAAATGCAATTTTCACCATATTTAATCATAGAAAGTTTATACTAATTCCGTCATTAAGGCAAAGATTATTGTTCGGAAATAATAATACTCAAATTCAAGGACCGTACGAACCTTGATAGAAACACTAATTTCTATGATCAGCCTTTTTTAGCATGGTACAGACAAACTCATCTGAAAAAATAACATTTGAACAAAAAGATTTAGCTGAAGAAATATAAAATGCCCAACCGGCTAAAAGTAGCTGTTATTAAAACAGTTTTACCAAAGTGCAAGGGCCTTTCATGAAATGATATGTCTAATTCGATATACCAGTAGCAAAAAGATTAAACAACATACTTTTGACGATAGATGGCGCTAGGAAAAAAGACGATAATTACATAAAAAACTTCTTACGCTTACAGAAGTACAAATTAATGTTTTGTTCAACATTTGAATTACATATTACAGGTAACAAAAGCAGTTTACATACCAGTATAAAGCAGTTGTAAAGCCATTTATATACAGTAGCAAAAGTATGAAACAACCTACTTTTGACGATAGATTACGCTGTGACAAAAGATAATAATTAGATAAAAAGGCTTCTGACGCTTACCTGACGCGAAAAGTTTTGCAACATTTCAATTATATATTCGTTGGAATCCGAATAACATTAACTTTGTGTCAAGTCAAAAGTAAGGACTTCAAAAAATTCCTGTTATGGTTTTGTAATTTAGGGTAAAGATGTATTATCTACAAAAATTCACTTCTTTTGATCTCAAAGTCAAAGAATATGCGTTTGAAGTTTAAGGATTGCAATAGAAGAAAAGGCTTCATCTAAACTTATGTTTGGTTGCAGACCTTCATCAACATTTTATATTGTTCATTCTAATTATTAAGTATTTGTCCTTACTACGTGGGAAATAATAATAAATATAAAACAAGGTAGATATATAGATATACTTGTATATATATCGGATAGATATATAAATGAATTTTTCAATTGCAATTAGAAAGCTTGATTAGTTGAAATACATTCAACATGTTTTAAGAAATCAATAAAAACCAACACTGTGGTACGTTCAATATATTTTACTCCATACAGAAAGAAAATGCAACTAATATTGTAAGATATATGCAGAATTATATTAACCCCTTAATCGTCGCACCCGATAAGTGTAGGCTACTTTTTAAAAAGTCATATTGCTTGATTATCACCAGTTTTTTTTAAGTAGAAATATTCGTGTTATTTAATAGATAAAATAATGCGAGAATAAAGCCAATTACACTATTTTAAAAAACTGGTGGGAATCAAACAATCTGAATAAAACAGGCATAACCTACGCTGCCTGTGAATGTCTCGGGCACGACGATTAAGGGGTTAATGCCAGCAACAACAACGATACAAAATATACGAGATTAAACCTCAAAATACACTTAGAAATAGTATATATTTACAAGATTTAGCTGACAAAACACAGAAAAGACAATTGTTCTTGAAAAATGCATTATTTATATAGAAAACAACGAAATATTGTTATTTCTTTTACGATTTTCAGAACCAAATAATTTGTATATCACAGTCCATTGCTTTTTAATCCTCTGAGCGTCTGAGAGATTTCATTTTTAGATACATGCTTTTAAAACATAAGATGTATTAAATTTCATTTCACAGTTTAATGCTAGATTATCTTTTCATATCCCTTTATCCTATATACTTCAAAAAACAAAATTCTGTTTAAAAAACTTGTCTACAGATAATTTAACTTGTTTTCCAGGAACGGGAAGTCACACGACAGCCGCTTAGAGGGTTGATGACTGTTTTCTATATTTATATTTAATCCGTTATAAAAGCTAATCAAATGTAAAAAAAAAACTATACTCTCAGTCTGTTGCAAAAAAACATCGGCACAGTAGCGGTTCGTCAGAGGGTTCAAAGACACTTTAGTACCAGTATTTTAATAAACTGAATTTCTTTTGGTTTAATCGTCGAACATTCCACTATTAGACAAGGTTAAATTTAATATAATAAAATTCTGGTTGTAAAGTGATTGTGAGCTCCTTGATGAGCCACCACTGGCTACGCATGGTAGTGTCGCCAGTCTGCTATTTTCTTTACATTCTGCCATTAATTGCTGCCGTTTATTTTAATTAGTAATATTCAAGGAATTATAGTATTTCAAAAAAAGTGGCAGCAATCAAGCAAACTGAATTATAAAAAAGTAGCGGATTGGCAATACTGAGTCACAGGAGAGATATTTCAATTGTTGCGTATAAGAAACGTTGGGAGTAAAGGAGTTAAAAACAAAAGTTTTTCTTTCAAGTTAAATAATTAACACTTTAATTAATTTGCATTTATACTAATCATAATACTATAAAAGTAAAAGCGTTAAACCAATTGTATAAAGTGCTAATGGATAAATAATTAAATATGCAATTCACTGATACGTTATTTCAATGCAGAAAAGCATAAAATTTAAAGAATCTTTTAAATAATTATCTCAGACTCAAATCAGCATAGTTACCAACGTTCCGTTTTATTCAAGTCACATATAATTATTTCGAACGAAAAATTTTACCTCATAAATGCAATCAAATAACTACCTTATAGAAACAAGACACACTTTATCAAATAAATTTTCTGAGTTTATTTGGCCGTGAAAATACCAGATGACTAGCAGCTATGCATCAATATTAACAAGTCTTATTTTAAACAAACTCCTCATTTTAATTCAGATACAACTTTTAAACCCGTATCACCACATCAAATAGCAGTTGCAAATTAATGATAATTACAGGATATTGATAACTATTAACTGCATCTAGAAGAATCATTCGTAAACAACAATCTAAAAACTAAAGAGAGAAAATGAATCGCTCAATAAATAAACTATTTGAATTCAGAATGAACTTTTAAAAATTAATCTTCATTTGAAAATCCAAAGAAAACAGACATAAGAAGCAAAAATCTAAACTCGTTCTAAATCTAAATTCTCAAGAACTATTCGCAAATAACAAAGGAAAAATTTTAAAGATCAAATTACTCACCAAGTAAAACAGTCAAGCGAAGAATAGACTATCCAAAAATTTTGAGCTGAGGACTGACGAACCAGAGCAACCTGTCAGCGTACACAGAACAAAGGAACTGATGAACACTTGCAGCGTATAGCGCACACTCACCAACAAGCAGAGGCTTCTGGGTTAGATGAGAACGGCCAATCACTTAAATAGGTCAAGAAAACGTCGATTTCATGACGAAACACGCAAACCACGCCTTCAGACCTTGTTAAATATTATAAATCTCGTCTAAACAATATAGCTTTAGCTGTCTTATCTAAAACACTTTTTACATCGTTGGTAACATAAATCTTGGAATGGATAAGCATAATTACTGGACACAGACGTCAATTTATTATGAAACCTCACAAGCAATTCTGGTTACCAAATAAAATTTTAGTTAATGGATATTGTCTTCCTAGCTAAAACAATTTTGACAACTTAACAACATAGAAAATACAGTGGAATACGCATGGATTAATAGTGCAATGAGCTCTAGCAAGCAATTCCTTTACTTTTATGATTTTTCACCTATGTTTTTAAAAATACTTTGAAAGTTTAAAATCCTTATCTGACAGTTTGGTGTTGTATATGCTCTTCCTACACATAATGGGTTAAAGAATCATCAAGAAATGGAATCTGACCTACAAAGAATTTGTTACATCTGCACAACAACTTTTTTTAACTATGCCAAAATGAAATTGTATATTGCTCATCGACTACGCAGGATTAAACAGAAATATTTCAACCAAGATATATGAAAAAATGTTATAAATTAACTTGTGAAACAAGTTATAATAAGTTTCTGCTGTGGAAAAGCTGATTGTTTTATGTTGTTTCGTGTTTTGTACATCAGACAGTTTATTTGTAAAACGAGTTGGTATATTTTTACATTAAAAAAATTTCGTTATGAACTACTTATTCCAATATTAGTTCTTTGAACAGCTGATTCAAATATTAGATTTTCTTAGGAAGATTTGAGCATAATACCGCTCAATAATGATCTAAAACTTCTGTTATTTCCAAAATTTTGTTATTAACTTAATAAATAACGATTATGAAACATGTTGAACTAATAGATTTTTATATAAACTAATTAAGATGTAATCATATTTAGAATTTGATTTTGTTAATAGAAAATAAGATATCTTTACAAAAGATTCCATTCATCGAGTGCCTTAAATTCGTATTTTAGCTTTATTTTATTAGCTTTGAATTATGGTGTAGAAATCAGCGTTTGTTATGGCAGGAAATTTTGCTAAACATTATCTGCTGCGGTTTATTCTTTGATTTAATACCGCTTTCTTATGCCCAATTTGCATATATTTTGATTTCACTAATGCAGAGTTTGTTTAAATAACCTTCCGAAATATTTTTGCATATCAAATATCTTTGAATATTATAATGAGCTATACATATTATAAAATTTAATTTTCCTTCCTTTCATAGAAAGTAGTCATATTTATCTAAAGAACTGAAATAGCTTAAATTCTACAACAAAGTAGAAACATTCAATTTATTTAGTTTACACCAGTTTATATTAAAGGAAAATAAAAAAAAAATAATGTGGTGTTACGTATTTAAAAAACTGCTGATGGTTTAGCCTCGTTCTTAACCTTATATTCTGAAAAGTAATTTTTGTTCTTATTAACAGGCTTTTCGTGATTACACGAGCCAAACATTCTTATTTCGCAATGTTCGGTGTGAAATTGGATTTTCTGAATTATAAAGGAGACCAAACATGCAACCCTTGTATAAAGTAGCGCGATTACTACTAAAGACAATTAAAGCTATTTATTCTGTATCAAATGATGCGATCCAAATATTAAAATAGTTCGAATAAGATACAATTATTCACAATTACTCTCTTCATTTATAATTTAAAAGCGGATAATTGCGGTTTAAAAAAATAATTATAAGAAATTACGGTTATTAACTAATTTAGCAAATAAGGCGTAAATCTTAAAAAAGGGAAAGATTCTGGAGCAATATAGAATCATAATTGTGTTAAGATCATTATTAAGATTTTTTAAACATAGTTGTAATCAGAACGCGTTAATCTTTCTGTTTCAAAATAAAACTTTATTTTACAGTAATATAATTTTCAAAACATATTCATTTCAAGCAGAATTTTTTTAATTGAAACAATCAGAAATACTTTTTAATACGTTAAAAACTTTTAAAAAAAAATTATTTATTACCTTTAAACATTGCATGTAAAATAAACATAAATTGAAACTTTGAAGGATGCCATTTGGTGTAGGTAGAAATAGTGTTAAATAAAACAAAAATTACTATACAGGAAGTCTGGTACGATGTTAGTTTTCTGTAAATAAAAAAGGGGTCTAACCCATATTTTACCATTGTCCTATATATAGAACGCTAAATCAAGCTGATTTTTTATTCAAAAATTCCTAATTCAGGCCAGAAAATCTTGATTAGCAATTTTATTTTATGTTATTCACAAATAACCAATAATACATAAAGCAATAGTAACTAATCAAACTTTCTGGTGAACAAACGAAATGGTAAGGACGATGATAAAATATGGGCTAAAGAAACAATACTTATGTCAGGTCACTAAAGCACGAGGAAACAAATACTATAAACACAAAGTTTGAATTCAGTGATTAAAACCCTATTTATGCCCAAATGGGTATAAATGTGTTATTCTAATAAATGTGTACAAATATTTTTCACAGTGAATAAAAGCAATAAAAGATAAAGTTTTGAAATTCGGGACTGATTATATTTGATAGCCGCAAACATTGCGGATTTTAATAGTCAGATAAAAATATCTCATACCGAAATTTACTTAGTGAATGAAATCAAATAAATATCACATTAAAAAATGAGCTACACATTATAAAATGATTTTTCTGTTTTAACACTAAATACACCAGCCGCCTCTTATTTCGCCGATGTAAAACAAAAATATTTAAATTTGAAACAGAAATTTCTTCATAAAATAAATGCTATATAATTTGCACACTAATAAGTTCAGAAAAGTTCAATAGTTTTAAATATAAAATCTGGTGTGAAATGTTTTTATGAAACTGAGTAAAATTCCCGGTTTGTTTAGTGTTAATTCCCGGCATGTTTAGTGTTAAGGTATTTTTATTGGGTTTTTCGGAAAGTTCTTTCCGTTTGGGAAAGTTGGTTTGTACCAGAAAATTCAATCATTTAATTATTATAGATATAATCCTATAGCTAATAATAATTGACAAGCAGAATTTTCCGGTGCGAAATGGTTTTCCCAAACGGAAGGAACTTCCGCAAAATCCAATATTGGAAATCCGGAGATCCGGAAGGTTATGAACTGTGTTTTTGAACTTACTATGCTTTTAGAAAAAAGTGACTGTTATAAATAAATCTAATACCTGACAATTTTTATATGTAGTTAATCATGTTCACACATTCTTAGATCTTCCTATAAATTGCTACAACTGTATAAAATTCTTAAGGTTTCTATAAAAGAAAGTCAAGGAAATGGAATGTTTCCAAATTAGCTAATTGATATTGCAAAAAGATAGCAAAACGTTACTAAAAGGTGAGCACCATTAGCCTGCATTCGACTAGTCCCTTGGTAGAACAAAAACAGAATAGCCTACTGAACAAAAAATAAAAATAGCTACCCGAAACAAAGGGTTGTAGCGTTAAAAAAAGAAATAGTAAATCTTTCTTTTTTTCTCGTTTCAAGAATCTTGTACTTTATTTTGATTCTCACGAGCTTTCGCCCTTTGTAATAAAAAATACAAGGGATTGATGGGAACATGAAACAGGGCTCATTTCACTGAATTTAAAAAAAAACAATCAAACTCATAGTAACTTTGTTTAATCAAAACTGTTTAGAAAACATTTATTGAAAAAAAAAATGCATGATATTTTTTATAATTTTTTTTCAGCAAATAAAGCATTAAAAAATAAAATAAAAGCATAAAACTTTTTGTAACATCATAAAATAAGGAATGCGCTAGGCCTTTCGAAAGAACTTTTTCTTATTTCGTCAGCCTTTTTGCGGTTGTCGAAGAAATACAAAGTTCTTTCGAAAGACCTGGCGTGGTGCATTCCTTATTTTATGGTATTATTAAGAAGTTTTTATGGTTTTATTGTATCACAACAGTTTATCAATATTTTAAAGCATTATAACTGTGTCATTTTATAACACTATAAACATACATTTTTAAAAGAAGAATTTCTATAATATTGATTGTTTATTATACATCTTACAATGAAATGTATATTTCAATATTCTCTTCGATCTAGGGGCAGGATAACGTGTAAAATTACATGTCCATGCTATACATGATATGAGGCATATATACTAAACATCTATATACCGTAATTTCCGGCGTATAATCCGCAGCTCAAACAATCGTTTTTCGACCCAGAAATTTTATTCAATAATTGTAGTTAAATATTTACAGCGATCTTTTAAGTTACATTTTATAAAATAATATTTCTGGGTCGAAAAACGACTCTTTGAGCTGCGGATTATACGCCGGAAATTACGGTAAGTTATGCACCTCATTTTTATGAATATAACTTTTTCAACAACTTAAGTATTATAACTGTCATTTTATAAAGCTATAAACATATATTTGTAATAGATGAATATCTGCAATTAAATTGTAATTGTACATTTTACAATCAATGGCGGCTCGTAACTAGCTCTTTTAGGGGTACTAAATACATGGTTGAAAATTTTATTCTTTCGTATCTCTATTTTTTTTTAAAGAAATCTTTTTATTAGTTTAATGGCAAAATTTCCTATCGACAAATAAGGCAAATATTTATTTTACAAAATAGTGGTAAGAAAATAATAAATTTTGCAATTACGCATTTAGTGCCCCAAATAAAAGCAGTCACGAGCAGACAATTGCTTACAATGATATGTATACGTAAATACTTTCTTCGATTACCTAATAATAAAAAATAGACGTTCTACATGACATGGAGCATACATACTACAGCATAGGTTATTCACCCCATTTTTCTGAATATAATAACTTTGTGCTAAACATTGTTACATTCTATCTCTTGAAATATGAAGAAAAATATTTGCTTTCAGAAAAAATGTGACATTTTTTATAGTTCTTTTTAAATGTTATTATGTACTCTCAGCATACTTTTAGAAAATTATTTAGTAGTAAATGTTAGTAAAATTAAATGAAAAAATACCTTTTCAATTATAAATGTAAATTTAATTATATAAAAATTTGAATCATGTATAGTAACCCAAAATACATTTTTACATAAGGCAATAAGATCCAGTACCTTACCAAATCAAACTTGATGGTGTTATTAAGTTCTAATATAAGTAATATAATAAGAAGCTCAAATGCATTTTCTAAACTAAAGTACTTTCACCTCTTTAAAAACCTTATTCATAGCTGCCAACTTTTATACTTTTTCACCACTAAAATTTAACAGTAATTTTCCCCGTTATTTAATCGCCAAAATCTACGATTAAGGACAATAAGAGATTCTATTAAAATTTAGTGATGACAAAAAAGCAGTAAAGTTGGCAGCTATGCCGCCCGTTTGGCAAACTTATCAGAAATCTCTCCTGTTTCTAAAAATTATATTGCCTCTTGTTAAATAATAACATTTCTAAAATTCTTACATGGCATTAAGTGTAAAACCATAAAACTCACACGTGTCAATACGTTGCACGAAATATAATAACCATCACAATCACTCGAAGCAAGCAAATTATATGCTATTGAAATAGAAGCAAAAAAAAGGGTTTATTAAACTTTTTCTTTTCGTTTCGATTTCAATAACATACAATATACTTGCTTCAAGTAAAGGTAATATTTTATTTTATATTGACAAAGTGTACTTTCATAATACTATTCATTTAGCTTTTCTAATTGAGTATTTTCCGATATTTCATCGTAGCGGCTCATAAATTAATCAAATGTATTTCATTAAGTTAATACATTAATTAATATATAAAATTACCAGATAAAATAGTAATGAAATTTAAATCACATACTTTAAAACAGTTTAAAGCATTTACAAATTACGTAAGTGTCATTTTATATTATTTATTCTATTTTCAAAAAAAAGTTATGCTATTATTATAAGAATTCTCGCTAACATATGAACCTTGAATATAAAATGAAATTTAGATTATGTTTCATATTCTAAATATATGCAATCTCAGTCGTCTTTAAATTAAATTAAACATGGTTTTATTTACCCGGCGAATTACTCCAGACAATTTTCATGTACATGAAAATTAGGAACTTATATTTATTTATGTTAAATGTCTGAATAATTTAAAACTGTACTGTTATAAACGCATTACATTAATAAAAATAACACAAAAGTTAACAACATTCTAAAAGATACTACATACTAAGTCATTTCAAGCTACATTAATAAAAATAGTGAAGATGTATATTTAAAAAGATTCTATACAAATAAAACATTCACTTCCTGTGAGGATTTAATCTTTCTTCATAATACGTATGTAGACAGATTAAATCTTTTTCTATTTACATAAAATGTAGGTATGTGTATAATATATCAGGTCAGAAAGATTTCAGTTAATCACAAAAACATAGTTTATCTTTTTTTGTCTTAGTGACGAATGAACATTCTGTTTTATTACTCGTTGTTTGATTGTGTTTATTTATTTATTTATTTTGCTGATCTTTTGATTGTATGAATAATTGAAAGCTATACTGTTACAAACGTATTACTTTTTTAAAAATAACGCAACAGTTAACGGCATTCTAAGAGATATTACATACAAAGTAATTTCAAGCTACACTAATAGAAATTGTAAAGATGAATAATTAAAAAGATTTTATACAAATAAAACCACTGCTTTCTGTAAGGATTTAATCCTTCTTCATAATACGTATCTAGACAGATTAAATCTTTTTCTATTTACATAAAATTTATGTATGTGTATCATGTATCAGAATAGGAAGGATTTCAGTTAATCACAAAAACCTAGTTTACCGTTTTTTGCCTTAGTGACGAGTGCACATTCTTTTCTCTTACTCATTGTTTGATTGTTTTATTTTTTTGCTGATCTTTTCTTGTACAGTCATCAAGGCTAATTGCCCATCTTCTCACCAGTTTCTTACTTGGCATCCACGAGATTCAAACTTTTTTTAAGAACAGCTTTGGAAACTTTATACCGTTACAATTCCCTGTTTTAACTCAAGGGCTGTTCAGCTGTTTACATAAAAATTGCATCACATCATGTAATATTATGTAATTACTTTAAGCCCACAAATGACGGAGAAGTAATTCAAACATGACTAACTTATAAAAAATTTCTTTTGATAATTATCTTAGAAACAAAGCCGAACCGTCTACCGTCAACAGTATGCATTGACTTCAGACATCATTTACAGGGCTGCCACTTGCGACTGTTTTTTAATTCTATCTCGCACACTTTCTCAAAACAATTTTTTTTTTACATACACTTTGACAACAGGTGCAAGAGAAATATACTACAAAATTTTTATCTTTTTTTAAATAGTGGTGCAAATAGAATATAAAAATAGTCGCCAGTGGCAGCCCTATATTTACGAACACCGTGAAAAAAATATTATGGGCTTTATATTGACACTATTGAACAACGGGAAATTTTTTTTCTCTTTTTTGTTACTGGATACAGTAAACTATTCCTAAAAGTCGAATGGTAAAGTACTAAGCTATCCTCACGGTAGAATTCTGAATAGCTTAGTACTTTAGTACTTTAGTATTCAGGATTCTACCGTGAGGATAGCTTAGTACTTTACCATATTACTTATGTTTTTTTTCTCTTTTTTGTTACTGGATACAGGAAACTATTCCTAAAAATCGAATGGTACATAAGTACTAAGCTATCCTCACGGTAGAATCCTGAATAGTATGTTCACGCACTGACTCAAAAACGGTGGCTGTCGTAGGTAAATTTTTTATTGAACTTTTTTACGGTCCCTTGTTTGAGTACCAGTAATTTCGAAGGATGATCTTCGCTTAGTTTTCTGCGATTAAATAAGATGAAAATAAATTGAAAATTTGAAATACACGAGTTTCGAACTTTTTTTAAGAATAGCTTTGGAGTATTTATACCGTTAGAGTTCCCTGTTTTAACCCCTTGAGGGGCACCGGTATATAATATATACCACTTTTTAATATATAACTTTGCCACCAATATTCTTAAATAAAAATATTTAGTATTGTCTTTTGCAGATTCCGAAGGTAAAAATTCATTATTTAAATTTACTGGTGTAAAAAATCGCAAAATTTAGAATTTTTAGATCACGTGCTTGCCCTCCAAGGGGTTAACTCAAGGGCTCTTCAGCTGTTTGCATAAAAAAATTGCATCATATCATGTAATATTATGTAATTACTTTAAGCTCACACATGACTAACTTAAAAAATGTTTTTAGATAATTAGAAACAAAGCAAAAACTTCTGCCGTCTACGCCACCCATTGGTATTTACGAGCACCGTGGGAAAATTGTTCTGGACTTTGTGGGTTTACATTATTAAACATAGGGGGGGAATGTTTTTTCCTTTGTTTGGTACTGGATACCACAAAGCATTGCTAAAAGTCAAATCGTAGAGTTTTTCATCATTATCTACGCTTTCCCCTGGTTACGTCTGAACACAGCCTTCTGAGTAGTATGTTTACGCACTGACTCAAAAAGGGCGGCTGCCGTAGGTAGATTTTTTTTTAAACGTTTGTTTGGTCCCTTGTTTTAGTACCAACATTTTCGAAGAATAATCTTCGTCGAGTTTTCTGCGATTAAATAAGGAGAAATATACTATTTGATAATAGTTGTACTCAAATTCAGGAGACCGTAGAAACGCTTAAAGAATCTGCCTACCAGTCAGGGTTGCCAAATTTGACCTCCTTTTTTATTCAGATATCTGAATTCATACCGAAATTTCTAATAGTAATTTTTGCTTTATTTAATAATAACCATTTCGGGATTACACAAACTAAAATTTTTATTTTGCAATTTCCGGTAAAATCATTTCTGAAAAAAAAAAATTAAAAAAGGAGGTCAAAGTTGCAACCCTACATACGACAGCCGCCATTTTTAAGGCAGCACGTAAGCCTAGTATTCAGAGGGTTGTGGTCTCAGTATGATGCATTTAGGACTGCGTTAACAGAATTTTTATGCTGTTTACAAAATTAATTTCGGTTTTTAGTTCACACATACACTTATAAAAGCCCTTAAATAGCTCAAAAAAGAGTTAAATTTATACCGTATTTGTTACTAATTTTAAGCTTATAAGCTGTTAACTTAGTTCATTATCGTCTTGGTGATACTACAATTCCTGTAAAAAAGCTACCTCTTTGCATAGCTCAATTAAGTGGAAGTTTTAACTATCTCCATTAGATGCTATAAATAGCCTATTTCTCATAGTAAAACCTTAAAATATTGCCCAGAATCAATGTTAAATGTCAGTCATTTATTGTTACTCTGATTGATATTTTAATTGAAGATGAGCTTGATTAGAGCTCAAAGCTTCTTAAGCTTCTTTATTAGCGGGCCTTCCCTTCCCATTATCGCCAGTTGAATGCCGTATATAAACGGATTTCAAACTATGTTAAATGTCAATCATTTATTGTTACTCTGATTGATATTTTAATTGAAGATGAGCTTGATTAGATCTCAAAGCTTCTTAAGCTTCTTTATTAGCGCGCCTTCCCTTCCCATTATCGTCAGTTGAATGCCGTATATAAACGGATTTCAAACTTTAAATTAAATTAATTATACAGAGTACCGGCTTTTACCACAATTTTTCAATAGAATTTTTCGCCTTATTAAATGCAGAAAAGTATTATAAATCCTGCAATTAAACGGGGCGTCCATAGATTCTTCTAGTTAAATATTAAATAGAAAATTTCTGTTAAAAAATTGTGGTAACAGCGTACGAACACTGTTTGTGCGGTAAACCATTTCAAGTCAATTTCAAGAACTTCGGCACCTCGCTTTCCCGTGTCGGGAGGGTATCTGTTCTCCGGCAGCGAGGGATTTGTTCTGTGAATTTCGGGCAATTCTGGCCCAAGGCAATTCACCCTGCCCTCTGTCGCGTTCTCCGGCGGGCTTAGCTCCAGCTGAAACTGTATTTTTTAAAACTTTAATAAAGGTACCGGGAGGGACATCTATGTTCTACAGACTTGGCCTCCTCGTCTGAGCAGTCCCTCTCAGGCTCTGAATATTTATATACTGTGTATGAAGCCTGCACCGTAGTCATACAAAATTTACTGTTCACCCATTTTCTCCTGTAATACCCGTTTAGGAAATTATTAATTTTATAAGATTGGTAATACACTGTTCTGTAGTCGTGAAAAAAACATAGAGTATACGCTATACATGGGAAACAAGGATAAGGAGCTTTTTAAAAAAAACAAAAGGGTATACTTTGTTTACTAACGTCTCCACTACACCCCTGGATTGCCTCGTTTAGATTACGGCTGTCCAAACTTTCAATAAGCTGGTGGTAAATAATTAGGAGCGCTATTATTCAAGTGGATCAAGATCAAAACATGCAACAATATTATCTCATTGTAGCAGTAGTAACAATACACATACGGCTTAAACATATACATCGCAATATATAGTGATAATCCGGAGACTTGACAACTGTGTACATGTAAAAATATATTGAACTTACTTTGCATTTATATGATTTCACTTTAAAAATACATGTCATTTTATAGCATAGAGAGATAATAAATGCAACAATCTAAATGAGGTGAAGAAAATATTCTTCGAAATATTTCGCTTGAAGCATATTTAAAAATCCAGATTTCTTTAGTTAGTAATAACTTCCACACTTTTCATTTTTTAAATTCTTTAGGATTAATTTTTATACATATGTTTACATAGGAGATATATCTCCTGGATTGTTTTGTAAATTCAAGTTGTTTTTTGGAACTTAGATTATATATTCTTTCTAAATAATAAGAGACTAATTTTAAACTTTTGAATATAATTTCAATAGTAGTGATACTGTTCTAAAGGCACAATCTTAGTAGGACTCCCAGTGTCCCGTTTTTCGAACACCTATGTTTCTGAAAAAAAAAAATCTTGTAGGCTTATCAACGTTTACAACAAAAATAACCTTCAATTTAGAATTCCACAAAATTTGCCAAGGAAATCTAAAAGAAAGATTCGTCTTTGAAATATGTGGTATTAACCCTTCTTTGCATTGTGATTGAAATTTCCATAACTGTTTATTTAACTTTTAATAAATAAATCAAGTTCTTCACCACCACTATATTTATATAGAAATATTAATCTAGTAAATTTCCCGTGAACTATGTTGCTGAACAAAGATAAAAATCTATCTTAAAATTTCTGGTGTCTAATATTTAATATATGTATAAAAAAACACTTGTAAAAGAAAAACTCATGCAAAGAAGGGTTAAAAAACAACGGACTGCAGCAGTATTCCCAGCACGCCACATTTTTAAAATTTTTATTGCTTGATTTAACCACTCTTTTGAAACAGTATAATTCTCCTTATTTTCGATTTATTTAATCTTCCATTAAATAATGCGAATTTTACTTTCACAAAAAACTGGTGGCAATCAAGAAAACTGAATTAAAAAATGTAGTCCAGTGGCAACAATGGACCGAGTGAGAGCACTGTATTAAATATTAAAATAAGTACTTTCTCACAAGCTTACGCGTATAATAAAATTGTTTTCCAATGCTATCACTTGAATAAGTTACAAAATCTCGAAGAGAAAGGTGGTATATTATTTTTACTATTTATGATTTTATTCAAAAAGTTTGCAATTTTATTTTAACCGTCTACGTGAAACAATGTTTAAAATTGTATTTATTTATCTTCAAATGAAAAATTTCGGAAATTCTGGTGTGATTACAACATTACAAGAACACAATTGCTTGCCCCGGAAAGGATTAAAATTTTTTATGTAACAAGGAAAGTGTAATTAGCCGAAAATGCTTAGGAATATACCCTGTATTATAGTAATGATTTTACTCGAGAAAATGTCCCAAAGTATCCCTCATTTATTATTTCAAAATCTTAACCCGTTGGCTACCCCTGGTACACATATGTACCACTTCTGGAAGCCAAATGTAACTATTTTTAATTACTTTTCCTATCAGTATTTACAATTAATTATTTCTATGGTAAATTTTCAATAGAAATGAATCACTAAGGTTATTAATATTTACATACAATTCGTAATCAAATTTCCTAAAACTTTTCTTATTTAGCTTCTTTTTTAAAAAAATAGCGCAGATATCTGCTGTTAAAATTTAAAAATAAGCAAAAAATTAATCTTATTTAAGTCAAAGGAATAGAAACACTTATTTACAAGAAAAACCTGCGGGATGATATTTTGAAGACAATTCTTTTTATGATTACTGACGTCATTATTCTTATGTTTAATTTTTCACCTGCATTTAAAACATTGTAAAAAACTGAAAAAAAGTAAAGTTCCGTAAGCAAAATCTATTTTTTACACGTGCATCAATCCATTGTCTGTAAATAAAAGATGCATTCGGTAGAAAATTTTAATTAGCCTAAAAAATGTTTATTTAGAAAGCTTCAGATTTATTTTTAGTATCGTGAAAATTTGTATACATTTTTTTTCCGTTTAAAATAACTATTTATTGCGATGTATTATTAAAGCTGAATTGAAATTTCATGGCTGTGTACAGTAAAGCATATTGCTAAAAATATTCTTAAAAATATTCATAGTTCATTAATTCCAATCATTTATTAATGGTATTTCTAGCAAGTATAAAAGTAAAAAGATTCACTTGAACAGTAGTATTTTTTTTTTGTATTCACAATACCACTATCTTAATCAGCAAAATATGACAGTATACTATATACCTACATAAGTAACGGTGCCAAAAAGGCAAAAAATATTAGTCGAAATTTTTTCATTTAAATTTCAGGACCCTGTCGTGCTAGAGTGATGGGCAGAATGAATGCTTTCGATATTCGAATGAATCATTTGGGTATGCGCAAAATCATAGTTGCCCACATGCGTCTATCTTTTAATCAATTACCAAAAAAAATTAAAATATATATATATATATATATATATATATATAGTTGCCAAACTTCACATTATTTTTAATCGATTACGGCCAGAAATTTTGTAAAAAGAAGGTATTTAGATTTTTGTGGCGCTTAATTTAATTTTGATGAAATAAAAAACTTCTTTTATGAAAACAAATGCATGTATCTGGTAGTAGTTGATTTTTTTTAAGTACGAAAGTTGGTAGCTACTCTTTTGCGCATTCCCAAATGATGTATTCAAATATCGAAATCACTCAATCTGCCCATCACTAGCTACACCATTGAAAATTTTCCCAGTGTTCAATTCTTTTTGTAGGCTTAAAATAAACTTATTTTTGTCTAGCCGGTAGATGGCGTGCGCGTTGGCCTTACTGCTTTAAAAGAGTGCCGAAAAACGGTGCAGAGGGGAAAAGATGAGTTAAAGAAACCGAGTACTTTCTCATTGTCCTCTGTTCTCCGATGAATGAAACAGGGGTAATTAATTTACTTTAACTAAAGGATTCATTATCATTTATTTTGCATTTTCCGTTTTTGTTCGTTTATTGGTTTGTTTTGATCAAGGCCTGATTACCGAAAAGGATAACTTTCACCAATAAAAACGAACTGAAATTTTTCCTTATACATGACAGAAACTCTGCATAAATATGATGAAAATTTCTATTGAAACTGACTGGTAAAAGTTTGCCTCGTTGTTAATCAGGCTCTGGTTGTGATCTACAATAAATGTGTTAAGAAGGAAAATTGTGTTTTTGAACTTGTTGATGTATGAATATGTGCACGATAAACAAACCTAAAAACGACACTTCTCCTCATCTGCATATAGTGATCCTTTCAGGTTTGTTTTTGTAGCAATAACATAAATATGGACCTAACTTATTCAAAGTCTTTCACACATTCGAGATTTTCTTCCAAATAAAGTGCAGTAAAGAAAGTATTATGTTTTTCCAAAATCCACTAATAAAGCTATCAAAATATTAACAAGAGATTCTTTTTCTACCAAACTTTTAATACTAATCTATGAAACACTTATTAATTACTTTATATAATTCATATATCTAAAAACATCTACGCATATTTCTTTGTTCATTTATAAATTTGTCATTTAAGGACTTATCTGCTCTTTTTGCCATTTTTCTCCATGACTGCGCTATGAAAAACGTAGGCCTGGCAGCTTTCATAATTTTTAATATCTTTGCTAGCACTATTTCAAAGAAAAAAAGCTTCGTGGTGCATTCTTTTAACATCTGCAATAAGAATGTATCACAAAGATTATCGTTTTCAGTTAGGGGGAGTAAAGGTAGAAAATTTCAGGAACGCTACAAGCCCTTAAAAACATTTTGATATTTATTTTCCGTCAATCATTGCCCATGTCCTTTTAAAAATAAATAATAGAAATTTGAAGACTTTTAATTTGCTACTAGTTTTTCTTTTGTATAATTCTAAAATCACAGGCCAATTGAATCGAATTGATGTAACAGATGTTACATCAATTGCAAAATAGTTTGCAAAATATCACGGAAAATAGAAAATTTGATCTGGTTGGTTGGTTGGTTAATGTTTTCACGAGAAATTATCAGCACGATGGATATATGCCGAAACGGGAGAGTGTTTTTTTTTTTTTTTTTTTTTTTTTTTTTTTTTTTAAGGAAATCTAACAAGTATTTTTGCAACTTTACACTGGTTCGAAAAACTCCGAATGGGTAAGCCAATGATCGCAACATGGCATCGAACCCAGCATCTCCGGTCTACGAACTTTGAGAACGGAGCCTTTAATCCGTTGGTGGAGCTAATTTGGATCTGGATATGTCAGTTAATGACTGAAAACAGCCTTATAAATGGTGCTAAATATTACCCAGTTAAGTCAAACATGGGCCAAATTAAGTAAAATTTGGTGCTAGTGTTGCAAATCGCTACTTTTTAAAAATTAATTTTGATTGGTTGCCACCACTTTTTTTAAATAGAAATATTCCGCTTATTTAATGGCAGATTGAATGACGTTAAAATACGGCGAAATGTACTATTTTGTAAAATATTGGTGGAAATTACGCAATTTGTGTTTAAAAAACAGTAGCGGGCTAGCACCACTGTTTGGTGCATGTGATATTCATAGTGAGCAATTATTCATGCATTCGTTATGTTAGTGAGCGGAGACTTTAAGTTTGTTGTCTGAGCAAACAAAGTTACCACCAGTGTGGTATAGAATGGCCTACAATCATTGTAGTTTGAGGTCTACATTTGCGGAAAGTTCTGATATTACAGGATGTCTTGGGTCCAAATTTTTTTGAAAATATTGCATGCCATATGAGAAATTTCCTCAGATGGATATAAAATTTGCGGTAATAACAGGCCTTTTTCTGTCCCAGTAGCAGTAACATTGCATGTTCAGAGAACAAACTTAAAGCTACCCCTCGCGAGCAAACGCACGCATCAACGATTGCCCACTACGAAAGTCACGTGCATGAAGTTTCACTTATCTAGCTAATATCTACCACCATATATAAGATTTTGATTCAAACATTACCCTCTGGGTCACCCTGTTCTAAATAAGTAATATAATAACAGATTCCATACCTGCCAATCTCCCATATTTTTTCAAGTCAAATAAACCTATTTTGAAAAAAAAATTTTAACCTTTTGCTTACGGGCTAGTAATGGCGACCATTTTTTTATTAACTCTCCACAATTAAAAAAAAAAATTCTTTGCTGCAGATTTCTCTTGAAAGTATCATAGTGTAAGCATATAGCAGAGATTATTTTTCAAGAAATGGTCTCTGGGACAACATATGTCCCAATCCCGTAATCAAAGAGTTAATAAATGGTACCAAAAATAAATTGTCAAATAAGTACCAAATAAAAATACAACACATTTTATTAAATACATTTTCTGACTGAAAACATTTATTTGACTTGAAAAGATTACGTGATGTCAGCAGCTATAAAATTGTCAAGCTTAACAGGCGCAACAACAAATTATCAAGCTATACCGTTAAATCGGATTAATTATACATAAATTATTCAAAACAACGCAATTGATAAAATGTTTACTTTTATTTTGGCATTTATATTTGATGTAGTATTTGAAAATGAAATGAAAAAGAATTCAATTATTTTTAAATTTTCATTTGCTAATAACTTCAATTTGCGTTTGAAAACGAATTGTAAATTGAATTTTATATTTTAAAAATGCCATTTCTTAATAACCTTACAGCATTTGTTTGTTAAATGTGACAAATAAATGCAAACACAATCGAAAAATTTAAATATAAAACAGCTCTTTCAATAATTTTTCGAAATAGCTTCATTAGATAATTGTTTGAAATGGAACAAAGGAATATCTTGCAAATTTTCGTATGCAATAGATACAACATTTCTTTATTTATTCATTGGGATGAAGTAAAGCAATACAGGATGCTTTAACGGGATTCTAGTATTGTTATAGAAATATTAATGTTTTAAAATATTAGCGTAAAAGGACACACAAATTAGAGTATAAAAGCTTTCAATATTTTGACAGAGAAAACAATTTAATTTTCTTATTCTACGTGCACTTTTAAAAGTGGATAAATGTTAGTTTAAAATAAAGTTGTATGAGGTTTTCTTGATCATTAGTTTCTTTATTAGGAAGTAAAATGGCTGTTATAAAAGTTTTTGTGTTTATTATGTGATGCGGCAAAGTTATTTTCGTTTTCTTTTTTTTTTCATTTATTAATTAGTTCCGAATTTTTAATTGATAACTATAACGGTTTTGTAGTATCAAGTTCTTGTTTTCTAAAATATTATATTATTCTGATAATGCAATAGAAGATTAAGATTTGTAAACTTGTAGCGAAATTAATGCAAATATATAAATTCCATTGAAAGCGATTTTCAGATCATGTTTGCATATTAAAAAAAAAATAGTTATGTCTAGTTAAACAAACGTTATGGACTTCAGTAATCATAACTGTTATAGGGACTATTTTTTTCTATTTGTACGAGTTTTTCCAAAGTAAAAGCTTGCTCATACACTTCTACCGTATGTGATCAAAGTCATTATATGTTAAGCCTGAGCAGATGAATGGAAGAAATTTTGTAACTTGAAAATAGTGCTCTCTCACGACGGGTATACTTTTTGCATACTGGGAATGGAAAAGTTTACACCAGAAAAATCAAAAAGTGAAATTGAAAAGTATTATTCAAAACAACAAATTCCATTTAGCAGAAGTAAAAGATTTAAAATGCCTTTCTGTCGAATTAGTTGGATGGGATGTTTAAACGGCGGTAATGGAACATACGAATAAGTAACAATTTTTTATTTTGTGAAGAGATACTGTTTTCAGAAGTCACCGCATGAAAGGAATGTGGCGCTGATACATGTGACCAAAATTGCGCACACAGCCCATTGGTTTTGGATCTCCGACAGCAGACGAGGAAAGTGGCGCTAATGAGTGACAACAAATTTAACACGTACTGCGAACGCTCTAAGTATAATCGCCCTGTGTGGTATAGTTCTATCAGTTTCTGCAACAAAAAAAATATTTGTTGGAAATAGCGGTACGAGTATAAAAATAGTCGCTAGTGACAACACAGTAATAATTGTTCAATATTACCACTAAAAGCATCAAAGAGAAGTAGATTTCTCGAATTTATATTTATATCATCATGTTCTTTAAAATTCTTAATTTTAATTCATTTACTTTGGATTTTATTTTCTATGAAAATGCAATAAGTTCTTTACTTCACTGAAAAGAAAATATACGAAATGAGTTTTTTAAAAAATTGATTACTTGACGGTTTTTAATTTAAATGTATTTATTTTCATTATCACACACTTTTGTTAAAATATTGCGTAAAAACAGATATTATAATTAAAGTTAGAATAATTATTTTTTAACTCATTAAAAGTGCTAAAGATGTGTGTGCTTAAAATGTCTGATATTGAATTATTCTTACTATATTTAAAATATTTTCTCTTTCACTTATAGTTATTAAAATTATTATATTAAATCGCTTTAAAAAGTTCATTTTTAAGTATTGTAATTTAGATAACAGAATCAAAAGAATATGAAAATCAGCTTTTAAAAGATTATTACTGAGCTTATTATAGTGACAAATAGAAACTATAATTCAAATGAAGATTTACAAATATACAGGGTACGTATACTCCTTACTTTTGAATATCATTATTTCGAAACTATTTTCCTCTTATTTAATCGCAAATTTCTGTCTTTAAATAAATCGAATATTTCTATTCGTAGACAGTTTTATTCAAAAATTGGGGGAGAGGGTTTATTATGCAAACTGTTCATAGTTTATGATATTATTCCACTAAACATATTATTTATAACAAGTGTAATATTAGTTATAATATCTTAACCAATTTTGGGATAATAAAACACATTGTAATGATTGCTCCCGTGTTTAAAATTAGCAAATTTATGCAACAAAATAATACCCTATTTTCATCATTAGCGCATGTATTCGTCATTTCAGGAATTCCCTTTTTGCTCAGAAATTCCGAAAGAAGAATATTTAATTTATGTAATCACGAAACGTTTGTCATTAACTAAAGCAAAATTACTATTCAGAATTTCTGGCATGATTTGAGAATTTCTGAATAAAAAATAAGTTTATGAAATGCCAATGATGCAAATGGGCTAAAATTGTATAAAATATTGTTTTTTGGATTTCAAGAAATATAAGAAATCGTCATTTAAAAATATTCTGAAACTGTTTGAAATAACAGCTTCATTATAAGTATTGTCTTACTCATGATATATCGTGGCCAATTATTACCCCCCCCCCCTTTTTTTTAACATAATTATTTCAAAAAGAATATATTATTATTTTTTTTAATAACAGAAACTCTGCTATAAAATTAAACAAATAATACATTTTAAAAATAGTTGTGTTCTAAAACTGTCAGGTTTATCTGTGTGTAATACAAAGAAATATATATAATGCAAAGAAAATAATATGGAGATGAAAATGTCATTAACCCTTTGACTCAAGGTTGCCACTTTGGTCTTCCAGGGCTCCCAAAAATGGTCCAATTTTTGAATACCAACATTTTCTTAGAAAAATTTTATTTTTAGATTTTTCTTGCAAATTTTGCATAAACCACCTTCGGAGGTAAACTTTTGCAGTAAAAGCTATCGGGAGGAAGGGCTCCCTATCTGAGCATTTACGGCGCATGCTCGCTGCTTGGCTTACTTTACCTTTGGCGATTCTGTGGCGTCGATTTCTCCAAATACCCTATCGGGAGCCTTTTCTCTCCTTTTGAAGAGTCACCCTTCTCGCCAAGCAAGCGATAAATTGCCAAATACATTAACGTAAATGACCTACTACGCATGTGCAGCAAACTCTGATAGGGAGCCTATCCTCCTGATAGGAGTTAGTAACTTTCGCGGACATGTCGTAGACACCTACCATGAAATTTTCTGTTAAAAAATATTGGTATTTAGTTGGCGGACCATTTCTGAGCCATGCACTTCCTGATTTGACATAATTAAAATACACTTTCCATTCAATATTTTAAATTTTCTGAATAAAAAGTGCTTACGATTCTTACTTTTCAGCACCACTATTTTCGAATAGTAAGAGTAATCCTGCTTATTTAATATTAGAATTTTTAAGATTTGTACGTACTTTCTGTGATTCAATAAGGCTTATGTTACTATTCGGAAAAAAGGGATGCTTAAAATGAAGGATTGTACTCATGCTGAAAAAAAAAATAAGGAATTGCACGATAAATATATTAAGGATGAGATTTCACCGCTTTTTTGCATACCAGTATAATCTTACAAGGAGAGTGCCAAGCTTGGTAATAACAGATTTTGATTATTTTTATATATGTTGTAGGGTAGAAGCCCCTTAGTATCAGGCTGAATGGATTTTATACAATACTCCTTAGTTCTCGAGAAATGGGGGGTCTAATATTATAACACAACTTAAATACTTAATTTGTAACAGAACGTTTGCGTTGGTCGTAGCTCAGTCAGTATGGCGTTTACTCGTTGTTCGGAGGGCCCGGGTTCTATTCCGGAACGTGCTACGTTTGTTTTTCTCACTTTTTTAAATAAATATACTTGTAATTTTAATTTAATAATCTCAATGAAAACTTTTTTTAACATAATTAAATTTTAATTTAGCATTTTTGATTTTTTTTAAATCCCTTTTAAAATGTATTCCATATATGCTTTATTAATTCAACGATATTGAACAATTGTGTCAATTCGTGATTGTAAAGAAACATCATTTATAAATTGCCTTAACAAGGGAAGTCAGTGCGATGATAATACTACTCGGTTTTTAAAGTAAAAAGCATAATTATATTAAAATTTAGCATAAGAATTTAATTACAACAAATTTGTTTTATTTTATTGTAACTAGAGGACGCCACAGCAGACTTTTTTTTTTTTTTTAGTTTGTTGCAGTTAAATGGGTTTTGTTTTCCATCTTCATCGCACAAGTGCGTATCATTCTATAACGGCTTATAATCGTATAAAAATGGAAGCAGTGTTGAATTCAGACACTTTTCTCCGGGAGGGATTTCTGTAGCTCCGGGGGGGGGACATTATAGAGTTCCGGGGGGGAAATTCCACTTTTTGACCTCTGAAAGCATAAAATTTCAAACACTCCGGGGGGGACATTTCAATGCTCCGGGGGGGACATTCCCCCCCGGGCCACCCCCTGGATTCAACACTGAATGGAAGGCGCAAGCTGTAGTTCACAAGAAGATCAATCTGAAGTGTCGGGATTCGATGAAAATCAGAAAAGTGATGTCACAAATGCGTTGAAGTACTGTAAAATGTTATTGCAGAACAATGGATTTTTAACAAATAATCCAGCATCTGAAATAGCTTCGTGTCCTATTGCGATGGGAGAAGAATTCTATAATTCGATAGTAAATATGCTGATTTTGTAAAGATATTTGAATTTTTACTAGTCAATAATTGATCGAATTATTTTAAAGCTCTTTAAATGATGAGAAATGTTTAATAATGTTTTAAAAAGTCAAAAATGCTAAATTAAAATGTAATTATGTTAACAAATTTTTTTATTGAGATTATTAAATTATAATTACAAGTATATTTATTAAAAAAGGTGAGAAAAACAAACGTAGCACGTTCTGGAATCGAACCCGGGCCCTCCGAACAACAAGCAGACGCCATACTGACTGAGCTACGACCAACGTAGTCATTTTGTTACAAATTAAGTATTTAAGTTGTGTTATAAAATTATACCCCCCATTTCTCGAGAACTAAGGAGCGTTGTATAAAATCCATTGAACCCGAGACTAAGGGGCCTCTACCCTACAACATATATAAAAATAATCAATATCTGTGATTACCAAGCTTGGCACTCTCCTTGTTAGAGAAAACGTTGTTTTCTGAAATCGCAGAATGTTCCGATTAAATAAAAAAATATTTTCTGTAAGATTATGCTGGTATGCAAAAAAGCGGAGAAATCTCATCTCTTAAATAGATATAAAATATAATAATCTGCATAGTAATAATTACAATTATCTAACTTGCTAAGTGTTATGTACTTTATGTTTACAAAAAACATAAATTGTATGCTTATATAATCATAAAGCAATAATTATACAAGTGAATTCCAATTAATTTTTCAATTAATTTGCCAAGAGCCTAATTCGCCCGAAACTAATGCATAACATACAAGTGGAATTTTCATTGCTACACTAAGCGTTTAAACCGACAGAGTTAAAAATGTCCCATGCCGGTGCCCCACCAGTGGCTGAGAGGCTCTGCTCTTGAAGCTGGTAGACGGGAGGTGCTGGGTTCGATCCCAATCGCGCCCGTCGGCCTAATCGTTCCGAGTTTTCGTGCTTTTCTTCGAGCCGTGGATTTATCCATGCGTAAATACGGGTTAGGTTCCCTTAGAAAGACCCCCCACGAAGGGCACTCCCCCCGGGCCTATATCCCAAGTGTAGATAATTGGCCGTCAATAATCAACCCAACCCAACCATGCCGGGAATCGAACCCTGGACCCCAGAATAGCGCTCTGAGGCTCTACCGACATATATAAGAGTGAGAGATGCCGAGTTGGGATATCGTTCCTTTTAGCTCAGTGGTAGAGACTCTGAGCGCTATTCTGGGATCCTGGGTTCGATTCCCAGCATGGGACATTTTTTCACTCTGTCGGTTTAAACGCTTAGTTTAGCAATGAAAAAAAACTACCTGTATGTTGCTCACTAACTATCATTAAAATACAGATTTAAATGCTTAAGTGATAAATATAGAACACAAAAAGGGTTATAAGAACCATCTAATGTAATGGTCGACATGTTTCGAACGAACAAATGGTGCCTTTATCAAGATATACACGATAAATAAACTATTCTCCCAAAATTTTTTGAAAATAAACTTGAAAAACATAATCCGCGATATCATATGTGTAATAAAAGAAGGTGCTTAAAAATAGTCATACAATATAATATAATTTATAATACAATATAATTCCAATTTTAAAAATCAATAAGGAAATATTAATATTCAAGTTTACAGTTGACTATTTTAAGCACCTGCTTTTATTACTCATATGATCGCGTTGTTTATGTTTTTCAAGTTTATTGTTTTAAAAAAATTACGAGAATAGTTTGTTTATCGTGTATATCTTGATAATGGCGTCGTTTGTGCGTTCGAAACATGTCGATCATTATATTAAAAGGTTTTTATAAGCCTTTTTGTGCTTGATTTTTATCACTTAAGCATTTAAATTTGTATTTTAAGATGCTATTTTTTCTATAATTTAGTGTCCTAGAAAATACAATTGGTTAAAATGGAGCAGCATTAAAAATAACAAATAAAGAAAAAAATATTATTTTTTTTTATTTTTTCAGAAGTAAGTAGTATTTTCTTTTAACATTCTTTTATAGTAGTAAGAAACATTATTTCTTGACTTTCTCTTGGACAGGTGAAATATGTTTCTCTTTAAAGTTTACTAAGTAGTTTTGAAACGTAAATATTCTCTTTAAATAAATTTATTGACTTAACCTATTCAAAACTGAGGAAAGAAGAAGAAAGTACTCATCTGTCAATTGTTATTTTCAAGTTTTGCTGTTTCTGAAGGAAAATGTTTTGATGAAAAGCAGCTTAAACATTAGTTTTAAACTTTTTTCATTTTATATTTGACCCGAGAAAAATAAAAACAGAAAGACATTAGGGAACGGCATCGGAGAATGTTTTAAAGGATCTAATTTATATAAGAAAATACTTCCATTTCTGTAGGTCAAAAATCAGTTGCATAAAAAACAGTGTCATTTTTTAGTCTGCTATAGATAAGGTACGTACAGAGCAACGCCTCTGAATACTAGACCTGCGAGGTGACACAAAAATGCCGGCTGTAGTAGGCGGTGTTTTTTAGGAGTTTGTACGGTCCCCTGAATATTGACACCAGTATTTTTCAAAAGTTTTCTTTGACTTATTTAATCTCAGAAAAATAAAACGGAGGAAACTTTTAGAAATTATTGGTATACAAATTCAAGGGACCGTACAAACGCTGAAAAAAATCCGCATACGACAGCCGCTATTTTTTTCTCAGCGCATAAGTCTAGAATTCAAGGGGTGGTGTACAAGAGCCTGGTTAATGCAGAGGCAAATTTCCAGCATTATTTTATAATAGAATTTTACGCCTTATTCAAAAGAGAAATTTTGCGTTCAAATAAAAAGAGATTTTCTATACTAAAATACTGTTGACAGTTAATCGGGTCGTATGTGTGCAGACTTCTTAGAATTTCAAAGGAGTGTGACACCATTTTTTCATATTAGAAACCTTTGTCTAATAATTTTTCATTAGGTTACAAATCTTTCTGCTATTAATTTCAGAATTTGTGATATTTTCCATTATTAAATAAGGCGAAAAATTATATTCAAAGATTGCGGTAGAACTGTATGCGAACTGTATGCATATGATAAAATAATTTAAAAAGAAAAATTTTATACTTTAAAGCGGGGATTAGTTAGTCTTTTATGTGAACTTTTCACCTTAGGGGATTATGCGTTTATACTACAGTAAAGATTACAATAAAGATAACAAATTTTCTAATAAGGTTCAGATATTCCAAAAGCTAATAATAATGTTTATAGTAAAGTAATACTAAAAAAAAGATTATTAAAAGTTTCACATTAAAGTTAACTACGTAGTTCAGGTACGTAAATTTCGTTTTAAATAAATTTACTGTCCAAATTATTCAAAACGTAGATAATAAGTAAAAAATACTCGTATAACAGTTATTATTATCAAGTTTTGCTGTATCTGTAAGAAAATGCTTGGATTAAAGGCAGCTTCAACTTTAGTTTTCAGCTTTTTAACTCTTTCCAACCTAGTCGAAAAGTGATTTCGGTTTGTCTAGACGTCCGCCCATCACCTAACACGCGTAAATATACTCGGATTGCCCTGAATTTTTTTTTTATGTTATTGGGGTTTACTATAGCATGATGCCTGTTTAAAATTAAGTGTGAAGCATTTATAGTTTTTTTTTTTAATTTACAGGGACAATCAAAAGTATTCCGTCACGTTATAGTCAATGGGAAAAAATTGTTTCAATTGCATTTTGATGATGCTACGCCATTTGAAACATGATGAAAATTATATACAATTATGAAGCACATTAAAACATGCTTTTTGTAGAATATAGGGGTGCAAATCATTTATTATTCATTTACAGGGTCAAACAAAATAATTCTACAGCACATTGTTCTACGGGGAAAAATCGTATGCATCTTAATTTAATGATTTTTAACTATTTCAAACATAATGAAATTTATATGCATTACTGAGGTGCACTATAAATTACTCACTTAAAAGTATGGTGTCGATTGCGTTTTCCGTTCATTTACAAGGACACACAAAATAATATATGGATTACAGTATACGTGCAATAATTACAGACAATGTGTGATAAGTGCGTTTTTAAGTTTAACTAAATTTTTGCATAGTACGTGGTGTGTATAAAATCGTTTGATCATAGACAGGGCTACACAAGTTAATTCGTAAGTATTACAGACTATGGGAGTGAATAGCTTATGGTAGTTTTTAATTGTTACGCATTTTCCTGCTGAACTATAGTTAGTAGACTTATAGAAGTTTGTGGAAAATAAATAAATTCATATACAGGACTAAGCAAAGAACAAGGTTCATTGTCGTTTTATGGTTGGGAATTGCTGGAAGTTTGTTTTAAGTTGACTTATGCGTTTTTTAACTGAATTAAACTTTAGCGTAATAGGGAGGTGTACAAAACTGTTTAGATAATATACAAAGTTGTATAAAAGATTTCGAGTGCATTTCCATCGATTAGCAAAAATTGCTAAATGGGAATTTTCGAAATGAACTAAATTTTATCATGCTATGTAGTATATATCCAAATCTATAGATCATATACAGGACTACAAAAATAATTCTACTACATATTTTACCGTGAAATGTAAATACTAAAACTGGACATTTAAATGTGTTATATGTTTCCTATACTGTTTACTTACATATCTTCTTTCAACTGTTTTAATGGTGAAGTTTTATTACAGTTTTCTGAATATGTTGGAAAGTGTTTCATAGTCTATGCTTGACGCATGATATTTCGTTATTGTTTTCACTTCATATTTGATCCAAGTTAAATAATATTAATAGAAAAATACGTTTAGGGAATTCCATCGGAGAAAGTTTCAAAGGACCTAATTTATAACAGCAAATACTTCTATTTCTGTAACTTGAAAACCAATTATTTAAAAAACGCAACCTTTTCTCTATTTTCTAATAGGATAAAATACTTTGAAGAGCACCATCGTATAGTTAAAAGCGTGGGAGGAAATGTGAGGCTCTTTGTGCACATTTGACCTTAGAAAATTATAATTTCATAGCAAATAAGGGGATATTTATTTCCCATTTCTAATTTACGGAATGCCTGATAAGGACTGTCGAACTTTAAACTTCCATAACTCATTAACAAAGTAATAGGAGCATTGGGTATTACATTACCAATTACGATCTTTACTACTGCCACCAATATTTTCGAATAGTAATTATCTATCAGGTGTTATTTTTAAGTTTCGGTATCTTTGAAGAACAACGGTTTAATGTAAGGCAGTTTGAATTTTAGTTTTCAACTTTATCACGTTGTTTTTCACCCAAATGAAAAAAAAAGAATCAAAGTATGTCAGTCGATAAAGTATTAAAGGATATAATTTAAAACTGCAAAGACCGCTATTTCTGTAACTAGAAAATCAATTACTTAAAAATCCATTTTTGGTATGTAAGGAGATAAAAGAATTTGCAGAGCATTGCTGTATAATTTTAAGTGTACCAGGGATATGTTTTTATATGCTCATCTAACCGTAAGAAATTATTAATTTATAGCAAAAACAAAACAAAAAGTTAATTTTTATTTTCTAATATACAGGATACCTAAATAAAGACTGCCAAACCCAAAATTCTGTAATTTTTTAACTATAATAAACAATGTACTCCATAATTCAAGAACTCTGCAGGGTGTTTCAAAATTGATCGTTAAAACTATCAAGTACATGAAGAAAAGATTTTACTTATTTTTGAATAAATTTGTTTCTAAATTCTGGTGTCAATCAATCATTTCAACATTTTACGAATTGAAGTATTTTTACGAGACATGCGGACGGCAAAGTGTTAATAGAACAATATATTTTTTTAAATTGTGTACATTTTTAAAAAGTGGACAAATCCGTATTAAGAACATTCGCATGTTAAACCAGAAGATGTATTACAAGATGTTTTCACACAAATAGGGAAAAATATATGTATATACCTTGCCAAATAATCTAATCAATATTCTAACTAACATCATTAATTGTGACTGGATGATTTTTTCATTTAAAGTAGTAAAAAATATAGCAATAAATTATAAGAAGAAATAATAAATAAATAGAAGAAATAATTAATAAATAATAAGAATTGTTTTTTAAACTGTATATAGAATAAGGGGTTATAAAATATATTATAGCATCAAATTGCGTTTAAAAATATATATATCCTGGGATTTACATGTATACTTATAAAAATGCAAGAAACTCCTCAAACGGAGAAAGGGTTAATGATGTTAGTAATAATATTAATTAGATTATTTGGCAAGGTATATACATATATTTTTCACTATTTCTGTGAAAATATCTTGTAATACATCTCCTGGTTTAACATACTGTTCTTAATACTGATTTGTCCATTTTTTTAAAATGTACACAATTTAAAAAATATGTTGTTCTATTAACACTTTGCCGTCCGTATGTCTCGTAAAAATACTTCTATTCGTAAAATGTTGAAATGATTGATTGATACCAGAATTTAGAAACAAATTTATTCGAAAATAAGTGAAATATTTTCTAAACGTACTTGATAAAAGGGAATTTTTCATTCCAAAATTCTGGTGCCGATGTAGCATTTAAGGATTAAAATTAAGTTACTTTACGTACGACACCACTGGGGTGTCGCCGGACGGCAAAGTGTTAACAATTTCCTCAATATTGTACTTATGTATTAGTGGAATTGCATTTTCATAATATAGCATTAATATTTCAACATTTCCCAAGTAAATACTTTAAAAGTACAGTTATATTATGCTGACACATGCTACTAATAAAACGTAAGAGTCTCACTGGTCTGTGTTTTCAATATCATCATTTTCAAACAATAACGCTCGTGGTAAATTTCATCAATATTTGGAGCAGAAACCTACCGAAATATATTGTTTGCAAATAGTGGTATTAAAAAATGGGGGTGGGTGGGTAACAATTTATGTAAGTTTAACCCATTTGTATATTTTTTTATTCTGAAATTCCGAATTCATACCAGAATTTCTGAATAGTAATTTTTGCTTTATATAATGACAGATATTTCGTGTTTATATAAAATAAAAATTATTTTAAAGAAATCGTTCAAATGCTCGAATGTAAGAGCTAATGATGCAATTGTATTAATCACTGCAAATGTGGATACAATTAATTAAAACTTGAACTACCGGAAATTTTACTCAAGATTTATAAAACTATTTCACCCCAGAATTTTTATTTATAACTATGTAACTTCTTCATTTAGCATGTTTCTGCAAGTTTTCTATTTAATTTATTTTGAAAAGAAACTTCTGGTTCGAATCGGTATATATTCATTTGATAGCCGTCAAAATGACGGCTCATGGTAGTTCTAGTGTTAAATTTACACCAGTGCTTCCAGATAATTATTAAAGAAAATAACGATATTTTTTAAAGATTCACAAATGTTTCATTAATTCTAACCAATTTATTGCCTTTGTAAATCAATAAATAGAAAAATATCGTATTTTATTCTTTCGAAACGTATCCCAATTTTTTGTGTGAATCAATTTTAAAAGTAAAGAGCTTACATTTTTAGAAATTTTCCTTTATGCTATCTTAATTTGTAATACTTTAAAGAAAATAAGATATTGATAAATGAAACAAAAAACTGATTTTAACTGATAAATTAAATTATCAAATATAATTTTGCTGTAATCACTAACCTGGTGCTTTTTTCAGGATTCTAATTATTCTGTTCGACTTCACAATTGCTAAATTTGTTACTTTATTTCAGAAAAAATGCGAATATATATTTCATAAAATTAAAAATTACAAATGTTGAAAGATATCATTGAAACTTCTGATGCTTGAAAGAATAATCTCGGTTTAATAAGATTATTTTCATTTCACTTCAGTTGCTACATTTCACATTTTTAAGATTCACTCGTGATTAATAAGTCCGAGAAAATTCATTTGTTTAATTCTGTAATTTGATTTTATTTTTGCCATAATGAAACGTGCTTCAATTTTATAAATTGGCTTTTTCTGCAAATTTCAAAAATTCTTAATTCTACAAATTAAATTTTTCATTGCGAAAATATGCATATTCATTTACAAGAAACATTGTTACCTTTGAACTGTATTATTGAATTATAATTATTTAAAAAAATACTAGGTTTAAACCAGAAAAAAATAAAGGCATTCATTTCAATGCATTTACTAAAAAGCTGTTTTTATCCACATAGAATTATTTTTATGAAGACATAGAATAGAATATTAAACTTTTTTGTAGTATGCTTAAGCTGTAATATTATGTTACAAAAAAAGAAATAAAATTTATGACTCTGGAAACTACCTTTACATTGGCTGTCGTTCTACCTAGTCTCACTTTTCCTAGCTCTATGAAAATGTGCACAGACTGTTTTCCTATTTCTGTACTGTTTTATTGAATTATAATTATTTTTTAAAAAAACTAGGTTTAAACCAAAAAACATTAAATGTATTAAATGTACAGTCCTTCAATGTATTTATAAAAAAGCTGTTTTTATACACATAGAATTATTTAATGCATTATCATTTTAACTTATTAAACTTTTTTGTAGTATTTTTAAGTTGTAATATTATATTACAAAAAAAGAAAATTTATGACTCTGGAAACTACATTTACATTGGCTGTCGTTCTACCTAGCCTCACTTTTCCTAGCTCTTAGAAAATATGCAGAGACTGTTTTCCTATTTTTTCTATATTTTTTCATTTCTTCAAATTATGAAATTTACTATTCTGTGTTTAAAATTTAATCGATAGTAACGTAAATTTTATACTATTTAACACTAGAACTACCATGAGCTGTCATTTTGAAGGCTATCAAATGAATATATTCCGATTCGAACCAGAAATTTCTTTTCAAAATAAATTAAATAAAAAACTCGCAGGAATATGATATAGGAATAAGTTACACAGTTTTAACTAAAAATTTCGTTGTGAAATAGTTTTATAACACTTGAGTAAAATTTCGGTAGTTCTAGTGGTAAAATCTCTCATTTATGTAATTAGTTTTATAAAATTTACGACTACCGTAATTTCGCGCGTATGCGCCGCACCCTAGTTAAGTCTTTTTCAAACCGGAAATTTTATTGAAAATAAGAAGTCAAATAACTGCTGAGCAGAAGTAAGTCACATTTTATTTAAAATAAATTCTGGTAGGAAATCGAATTGTCTGTGGTGCGGCGTATACGCGCGAAATTACGGTAGACTTAATTGGACTCGATCAATTGGCAAGACTGTGTCTTTTATTTTGGATTTTAAGTTGAAATGGAACTAAGTAGTCCCTTGAATTGCCCGCATTGTTCAGCACTGTTAACGCGTTTTCAGCATTAGCGAATATTAATTCAGAATTTTTTTGTTATTCAGAAATTTCGAATTCCTATAAAATATTTTGAATAATGCTTTTTGCTTTATTTAATAGCAAATGTTTCGTGATTACATAAAGCAAAAATTCTCTATTTAGAAGTTCTACAGTATTCTTTAAAATTGCTGGCGTGAATTCATATAAGATATTCTGAATAATACTTTTTGCTTTATTTAATGAAAGACGTTTCGTGATTATATAAAATAAAAATTCTTGATTCGGAATTTCTACGGTAGTCTGTATAATTGCTGGCTCGGATTCATATTAGACATTCTGAATAGCATTTTTTGATTTATTTAATAGCATATGCTTCGTGATTACATAAAGTAAAAATTCTCTATTCGGAATTTCTACAGTCGTCTTTAAAACTGCTGGCGCGGATTCATATTAGACATTCTGAATAGCATTTTTGATTTATTTATTGACAGATGTTTCGTGATTATATAAAGTAAAAATTATCTATTCGGAATTTCTACAGAAGTCTTTAAAATTGCTGGCGGGGATTGATATCTGGAATTCTGAATGGTATTTTTTGCTTTATTTAATAGTAGATGTTTCGTGATTACATAAAGTAAAAATTCTGTATTCAGAATTTCTAGAGTGATCTTTACAATTGTTGGCGCGGATTCAAAATAAGGAATTCTTTCTCTGCATTGAAATTACCGTTTAGTCGTGAAGTATGGACACGGATCGAAATCCAAGGATAAGATAAACAATATTTAAACGTTAATTAAGGGATATTTAGAGATGTAAAAGTTCCAACCACAATGCTTTAACACTAGAACTACCATGAGCCGTCATTTTGACGGTTACCAAATGAATATATTCCGATTCGAAACAGACATTTCTTTTTAAAATAAATTAAATATAAAACTCACAGAAATAACGTTAAATGAATAAATAGTTTTAACTAAAATTTCTGGTAATAGTTTTAAAAAACTTGAGTAAAAATTTCGGTAGTTCTAGTGTTAAACTACCGGGTGTCATGAACTGGACCGACTGACTTGAAAATTTCATAACTTGCAAACGGTGACAGATATTAAAAAAAATTCTGGCAGGAGAGTAATGTATGATATCAGGAGTTTTTTTTTACTACGATTCGAAGATTTAGTTTCAAATAGTAGCGATAGATGGCGCTGAAAGCAATATGCACTCAATCGAGGCTAAAACTGAAATCACCCAGTATTGATGTGAAAGAAGGAGGTTAAATATATGAAGTACACCGTATTCGACAATACAATCTTTGTGATTGAGACCCACTCCATATATTTAACCTCCTTCCTTCGCATTAGTACTGGATATTTTCTGCCTCTGTCTCAATTGGACGTCTATTGCTCACAGCGCCATCTATTGTTGGTGGTTTGAACTAAAATCAGGAATCACAGTACAAAAACTCCTGACATCTTACATAATCCAAGGTTCGTACATTTTTACCACAATTTTTTAAGAGAATTTTTCGCCTTTTTTAAATGCAGAAAAGTATAACAATCCTGCAACTAGACGAGGCGTATACAGTGTCTGCTATTTAAATATTAACATGTTGACGGACAGTAGGAAATAGTGAAGTTCAAAAATTGACACTATATGTTTTTGTAATTTTTAGAATATTGGAATTATAGTTTTACTTTTTCTGCTTAAATAAACTTAATTTTGATTAATTCAGCACCTTTAATTAGGTTGCACTACTCCCTTCACAACCACGTCGGGGTGGCTAATGGTAAGGGAAAAGTACAGTTAAAAAGTGATAAACACCAGTATATTCTTATAGAAAAATTTATGTTGATTATTCGATCAAATAATTAATTTGAATTTTTCTATAAGAATATACTGGTAACTATCATTTTTTGTACTGTATTTTTCCCTGACCACTAGCCACCCTGCACGTGCATACTGAAGCTGCAACTCGTATAACAGGTGGAAAACGAACTTCAACCTATAAAATTGTCTCCAAAACATGATACTGGGCTTCTAGTTGTACACCGGTAAATGCACATTTGTGCTGCTATAGCCGTAGTGTCTAAAAACGACCGTTTCGTTTTGGGCGGCTATAGCCCTCATGCCACATTGTGAACTTCGCTTTGACGGCAATAGCCGTAAGTGTCCGTCAACGTGTTAAACAGACAAATTCTGTCAAAAAATTCTTGTAAAACCATACGAACACTGTAACTCTCTTGTAAGAATTTTTTAAATATCTGTTACCGTTTGCAAGTTACTGAATTTTAAAAACGGTCACTCCATTTTAGAACACAATTTGGCGATTAAATTACCGTATATTACGGTGTAAAACGCGCGGCTCAATTAAACATATTCAGAAGTATTATATAATAAAATGTAACTTATTAACCCTTTCCGGCGCGGAGTAAGTCTGTTTTTAAAATGATGAAATGATGGACTAACACCAGAATTTAAAAACGAATTCATTAGAAAATAAAAACTTGCTTATTTACCCGTACTTTAAAAAAGGAAAAATTTAATTAAATATTCTTGGTGCCGTTTGTCAGTTTTGGAATTAAAATTAGGAGTCCTTTTTTGTGGACACCGACCGCTAAAGGGTTAAAACGTCGTAATTCATTCACTTTATTTATTAAAAATAGTTTGTGGTTCGAACTACATTTGTTTGGGCTGTGCATTATGCACCAAAATGTACGGTATATGTCTTTTTTCTATTGGTACAGACTGTACATAACATCCCGAAGATACACCGGCAGACGATATAAGATCGACATTTGGACCTGGTGTCAAAATATTTGAAAACTAACCAAGTTTTTTTGTTGTAGGTTTCCGTAACCTGGCTGTTGTGTATCAATGTCATTGTCCAGGAAACCGGGCTACGTACCGCGAAGTGGCCGACCATCAACCACAGCTGAAAGTGTGAATAAGTGAGACAGTCTTTTGTTCGAAGTCCCAAGAAATCAGTGCGTATGGCCTCACGTGATTTACAAATACCAAAAGGTTGTCGTGATACTAGAAGACACATTGAGCTTTTTCCTAACTTGTGAACATTTTCGGTTTCCTGGACCATGACATTGCTACACTACAGTCACGTTACGGAAACCTGCAACAATAAACTTGGTTAGCCTTTCCAACATTTTGGCACCAGTTTTGTAATCAGGGGAAATACTTTTCGGACTCCCTGTATATTGGCCATGAGTGGCGGATCCTGTTACTTAGTGTAGGTATGCTCCGTTCCACCAGTTTTTTCGTATAGTTTTCATCGTCTTATTCAATTGTAAAAATTTCCTAGAAAGCACATTACCAAAAATTACTAGAAAAAACTGGTGGGGAAGGGCATGAACAGTTTGAATACGAGGATTCGCCCCTTATATGTATGGTATACATAAGGAAAGATTTAATCTGAACTATGCTTCAAACAATTTGTTATTCTTAAATAATGAAAATGTATACAATGTTACTCTTTTTTAATTAAAACATCAAATCCGGTTCTACGATATTTTTTGGGAGGATAGGGAGGTAGTAGAGGGATATTTAAAAAAATTCAGGTCTCATAAGTGATAAATTTATTCAGAAATTATTCGCATTAAACAATAATAATAAATCAAAGAGAAACTGCATTTTTCAAATTTTTACCATTCGGGTATAAAACTCATAAAACATATCGACTTTACTCAATGGAATAATTAAAAATTTACACTTTAAATATTAACTTCTTTTTAATTATTCCTTTGAGTCAATGTTTCAAGAAATGAAAAGGTTATTAGCATAATCGATCATGACCTTTATTTAAGGATGTATTTTCATTATACGTCTCATAACATTTTTGAAAGTAAAATATTTAATCGACTTTTCTTTAAATATTCTTTCTTTAGAAGTATTTTTATGATTTAAATTTTCTACTCTTTATGAACTACTAAGAAATTATTCAGGGAAAAATCTCCGATTACATTATAAAAATTTTATAACTACTGCTGAATTTATTATATCAATGTATGTTTTATTCTTATGCATTATAATACGAACTATATATATTATATATGAAATGAGCTATTAATTTTGTCATCCATTAGACTTACAAAGTAATTTAAAATGTGTTCATTTTTTAATTTTTCAGGTATTAATTTAAAAAAATCTGTTGAATATAATTTTTCCTCTTCTTTAATGAATTTGAACTCTCTTTGTAATATATCTAAAATAGTCTAATCACTGAAATAATATGTCTACATGTTTTCAGAACGTCATCATAATAAATTTCTATTTTTACATTTTGATTTTATTTATTTATTTATTGAAATTCGAAAAAACAACAACAAATAACAACTGCAAAGTATTCAAAAAGATGTGTACAATATCATTTAAGAGCATCTTGATTTTAATATTATGATATTTTTTATTGATTAATTTGAGGTGTTACGGTTATCTTTTGCAATCGGCGACAGTGTTACAAGTAGGCAATTTTTTTTTTTTTTAATTCAGACTGTTTGATTCTCACCACTTTTTTAAAATAGTGTAATTGACCTTACTCTCGCATTAGGCGAATACGGCGATAATTAAAAATAGCGATATAAATAAGGCGAATATTTCTACTTCAAAAAAGTGGTGGCAATCAAGCAATCTGAATAATAAAAAAAAGTAACATACTGGCAAAACTGCTCGGCCACTTAAGAGACCTACAATACTCAGAAGAAAAAATATTATACATAAAAGAACCGTTGGTCGTGCTAAATCCAATATTTTTATATTAAGGTCTCCTTTTGTTTCCTTAAAAATTTCTGTTGTCTTTTTCAGAGTCTACCATTGGAACTACTTATTACGCTGTTTCTAAATTACAAAACACAGTTAAATAAACTGCATACTGTTCTACATATTGTTCAATACTTTCTTGGTAAGTTTCAAATAATTTCTTGATAGAATCTGTATTATCAAAACAATAATGGGCGAATATTGTTTATATTGACTATATTTGGGTCTATATGATATCCAGTGTTGTCTAATATTGGATTGTTTACAATTTTTCATCATAGGTGGTATATTGGCATGATATATGTAATTTCGTTCCCACTATTTTTAATGTTAATCCAATATTTAACATTTTTTTTATATTGCAATGGAGGTGTTAGCGTAGAATGTAATATTTTCCTAATAGTGGACTTCAGTATTCCAATAAAATCAATATTGACAATTTACTAGGAAGCTAAATTTTAGTCTAATCTGTAGAATTCTTGTCATAAAATGTGCTTTAATATAGTTCATGGCTATTGAAAAATATGAAGTCCCTATTTCTTTATCAATATTGCAACATACTCTTTAAAATATAAGCTTAGATTGGATAATACAAAAGGTTTATTTATTTAAAATAAACTAACTTTACACTTTAAATGCTCTGCCATCAAAACAGAGGCTTCCTCCAAACAATTTGATAATTTTAATTAAACAATGTTTCAGTGAATATCCTGACCAGTTTTAAAATAACTTTAAATTTTCCGATTATAAATATCGCAAACAGAATTAATGATATGCGGATCTTAATTAAGTAAGAATCTTCAAGAACTATACTTCGTGATCAAGAAAATGTTTGTGTTTCAGAGGTTGCTTAAAACTATAACATTATATTTCTCTAATTACCTTCGAAGGTAGTAATTAATTGTTATACGTATTCTTAGAAAATGGTTTATTTCCTCAATGGATAGATGCAGTTGCATCTCCTAATAGAAACATTTTCTAAAATAAACGTTGTGTTAATATGTTTCCATTTTTAAAATGTTTCTTACTAATGATACCAAGATATGGAATATTTTTCTGCAATTATAAAAGTCTAAAAGTTGTATTTGAAAATCGGATATATATATATATATATACATATATATATACAGGGTGTATCTGAAATGCTTCAACAAACTTTGAGGGATGATAGTACTCATGAATACGAACAAAAAATGCAATGGAACATGTGGTCGCAAATGACGTTTAACCCTTTCAGGGGCACTGGTATGTTTATGAAACCACTTAATTTTAATTCCAAAACGCCACAATTGCACCAGAATTTTGCTAAAATCTTTTCTATTTAATATGTATGTGAAATATAGCTTTTTCTTATTTACAAACAAATTTTTTTGTAAATTCCGGTGCCAGTCCATTTTCAGACGCATTTTCTCGATTTTCATCCTTTAAGCCTTTCAGGGGCAAAGTACTTTTAGTACTAAAATGTTGAAATAAATTAATGGCATTGGAATTTACAAAAAAATTTGTTTGTAAATAAGAAAAAGGCTACATTTCACATACATGTTAAATGGAAAAGATTTTAGCGAAATTCTGGTGCCATTGTGGCGTTTGGGAATTAAAATTAAGTGGTTTCATAAACATACCACTGCCCCTGAAAGGGTTAAACGTCATTTGTGACCCCATGTTCCATTGCATTTTTGTTCGTCTTCATGAGTACTATCATCCCTCAAAGTTTGTTAAAGCATTTCAGATACACCCTGTATGTATATATATATATATTACTGTACTAGTTACTAATTACTCATTATGAAGTGTGTTCCAAAAATATATTTTGATTTAGCCTAAAGCTGTAAAATAGATTGAATAAAAATGCATTTAAATTGTTTTGAAGTGTATTCAGAACAAAAGAAAAATGTATTAATATAGTTTATCATTTGATCGTATTTTAATGGGTTATGAACTTCATTAAAGTGGATCCCCATTAATTGATTTTTTTTAAAAACTTGACTGGTCATTAATGGATGTGGCCCAACTTATATCAAATCCATACGAGATGAAGAAATCAAATGATTTTTAATTGTTAGGAAAAAGATAATAATTAATTGTTTTAAACTATAATGCGGAAAATTACTCGTTTTCAGTTACAGCCTCGAGATAGCTTAAAGCTTCAATATCGACAAGTTTAAAGTGTGTTTAATTCATTTAACCCTTTGAGGGGTGGTGGTATATATTATATACCACCTAATTTAACCCGATTCAAACCCGAAACTTTTAACTAAATTTTACTTTTTTAACTTTGACGAGAAAAAGTTGAAAAATTGCTTATTCTTATTTCGAACTAAATTTTTTCCTAAATTCCGGTGGGAATTCAACGATACAGGAGCACAAGTGCTTGCACCTGAAAGGGTTAAAGTTAATCCATAATAAAAAGTAGTATTTAAAAAATTCGACTGGAATTGAGTAGGAACGTTAATACAGATCCACATTAAGAAAAAAGCCCCACAAAATGGTCTGAGAGATTCCGCTTGCAAAGCTGGTAGACAAGAGGTTTTGGGTTCGAACCCATGTTCTGCTCGTAGGTCCGACCATTCGGATTTCTGTTGATTTTTTTCTGAACTTGCTTTGCTTTCGTAAATACGGGTTGGTTTCCCTTTGAAGGAACCTAAGGAGTTAAAAATCACCCCGTTGCACGGTGGAAGATTTGACGATTCTAGCTGGCCAAAAGTCGATTTTTCAAAGTTTATCCAACTGGAATTTTTTTTTACCACATGTACCTTATATGTGCAGGTGGTGGACACTGCAGATGTTTTTGATATAAATGCAACCGTACTGCCAGTAGGTGAGTATGAAGTTGGCGTTTATTAGAGGAGAATAAATCGATGATTTCTAGTATATTCTTTTAATATGTGAATGTTGAAGAAATTGAAAGAAATTGTACATCATGAGTGCTTTAGAACAAGGCATGTACTTTATTTTTTTTTAATTTATATGTATAATTTTTTCTTTTGTCAATAGTTATTTCACATTTAATGTTTTTGATGACTTTATGTATTTTTAATAAATTTCATTTTGAAAATTCAAAAAGTTATATGATAAAGCTAGATAAATCTCAACTTTTAATTTTAGTAAATAGTTTAGAGTCTTAGATATTGGATAAACGTTTACTTGTCTGCTGCTATCTGCTTCCGTAGATTTTAAAGTTGTTTTTATCATACGAAGTCTAAAATTATTATTATATTTTTTATTCTAAGAACACATTTCTTTTTACCAGGGTCATCAGAATGTAAACCAATCACACGAATAAGCTTTTATAATATTATACAGCAGCAACAAGCTTCCACATTTAACGAAAAAATGGAATTGGCTGAAAATGTTTTGTTGACAAATGAAAATTATAACGAAGTACAAATGAAAGTTTTCAAGCAGGAAATGATTATACAGAAGACCCAGTTTAGACAAAAGTGGACTGCTGTACACAGATCACATGAGAAATTTCTGAAAAAGTATGAAACTTGGCAGCAAAGCAGTTTTGAAATACCTCGTTCAATGAGTACTCGTAACTTACTGAGGAGTGTCAGAATGAAGAACTATTAGATGGTGAATTGTCAGAAAATTTCTGCGCAATTTTCTTTTTCCTTTGTATGTATAAGTATTACTCTTTAATATTTATTTTGTATCCCAATTTCTAAAAGATTATTAAAAAAAATTACTTTTATAATTTGGTATCATATAATAAATATAATTCTATCGCTTAAATTTCAATAATATTATAAAAGTTCATAAATATTGTCCTTTTTAGTCTTTAAGTAAAAGATTAACTCATTCATTACATGTTTTAAAGCTTTAAAAAATTTAAATATTTAACTAAATGATACATCATAGTAATATAATAAAAAAATTCCCATCAGGGTGACTAATGGTAAGGGTAAAATACAGTCAAAAAAGGTGATAAACACCAGTATATTCTCATAGAAAAATTCATGTTGATTATTCGATCAAATAATTAACATGAAATTTTCTATAAAAATATACTGGTGTTTATAACTTTTTTTGACCGTATTTTTCCCTGACCACTAGCCACCCTGCACATCTAATGTACTGCATTAATAATTTTTAATTAAATATAATGATTTCTTATTAAACTACCGTTTAAATTTTCATATATTTTCTCTAAATCAGCCTAATATATCGTTTATATAAACGAAAAATAGATTTCATCAAATAGAAGTTGAAAAATAATTTTGGCCAGCTAGAATCGACAAATCTCTCACCGTGCGTTGGCCCTCCTTCTTTCGCGAAAATAATCAGTCGTAACAAAAACGGTAACATCAACACACACCACATTAAGAGAAGAAATATTTTTTGTCAGTATTTTTATTAGGTTAAGACGTTTAAATCGGATTCGCAACAGAAAAGAAAAATCAACATAATTTAAATTTTTGGAAGCAGACATAAATAAATAAATAAATTATAAATAAATAAATAAATAAATAAATAAATAAATAATCGTTCCTTTTTTTTCTTATATCCCTTGTCCTTTTAACTATATAAAATAACTATGAAAATTTCAATTTTTAGATATCAATAACGTAATATTACTCATTAGCATTTTTTATGCACTTTATTTTTCAATTCTACCTTCTTCAATTAAATCCCTTTCATTTCGATTACTTTCTTTCTTTACTATACCGAAGTGTTGTTAAAATTTATTCCGCTTATTGTCGTTGCAATCTATTTTCCCAACACTCTTAACTGATTGCATTTTAATTCTTATATATCACACTCTGCCAGTCGTATGTTAAGTAGTTTTCTTTTCAAACATAAGAATAAGATATCGTTATCAAACGATGGAATTAAAAAATGAGGAGCTCATTTTTTCTCACTGAAAATGACAGCCTTTCCATCATCAACAGATGAGACAGAACTCATCAGTTCATTCTTTTGGCACGGATTGCAAACAGCGGTGTTGGAAAAAAGAAGAAAGACAAAGAAGAGAGTATTCTTGAATTGCGAGCTTAGCGAGATTAAGATACGAGGGAAAAAACGACGGTACTAATTTTGTGTTGTAAATAAGAAATGGTAAATAAATTCTTGTACTACTAGAAAACTTTATTATTTGCTAAGCAAAAAGAAAAAAAAAAGAATTTTAGTATGTTTGGGGAGAAATTGTATGTCCTTTTGCTAAGGTTTGATTGATTTTGTTATTTAACCGATTCAGGGGCAAGTAATTGTGCTTCTGTTGAATTCACAGCCGAAATTTCGAAAAATTTTAATAGAAAATAAAGAAATATGATTTTACAGATCTTTTTCAACAAAATAATCAACGTAAACTTTTGTTCAAAAATTCAGCTACAAATCTTGATTAAAATTGAATGGGGTAAAAGGTGTCCAATCTCTCTTCAACGGGTTAACAAATTCATAACTTGTATATAGAAGTTTACTTCATGGAAATATGGTAATGAAAAACTTTCAATCAATTCTACACACGAATGTTGTGTTTCTAATATACCATCTTCATATCTATATTTTGAACGGCAATTTCGCTGAATTAGAAAAAGTATACATAATTTATAAAATTAGAAAAGTACACAGATAAACTTATCAGAAAAACAAATCATGAAAACTCTAAATTATTAAAATCTTTTATTTATGAATTTATTCCTTTTGATTTTGATTAAAATATTTGTAGGCAATTGGTCAAAATATAATATCCTAAATTGTTACGTTGATTAACTCTTTGAATACGGATCGGGACATTTACGTCCCAGTGGACACTTTTTTTTTCAGTCTATTCCTACCACTTTTTGAAAAATAATCACTCTCATACACTTATACCAGTATATTTTAAAGAGAAATCTACCACAAAGAAAATATTTTTGTAAATTATGGTACGAATGAACGTAAAAATAGTCCTTAGTCCTGCTCCGTAATCAGAGGATTTCACAAAAAAAAATAAGAGGGTAGGTTGAAACCCTTCAGAATATTAATCATGAATCAACTGTAGAAATAAATCATTTTATCAATATTATTTATTCTTATTTCAAGCTGTTCATTAACAAGTAGTTATTGAAATTTAGATGAACAAAATTTCTAAACTGTAGACATTTATAAACAAAATTTTATCAATAATTTTTGCACTAACACTAAACAACGGTGTTACCAGTGGGTTACTTTTTTTTAATTCAGTTTTCTTGATTGCGACCAGTATTTTGAGAAAGTAAAATTCGCCTTATTTAATGGTAGATTAAATAAAGTAAAAAAAGACGAATTATACCATTTCAAAAAAGTGGTGCCAATGAAGCACTCTGAATTACAAAAAAATAGACCACTAGCAACACTGCTGAAGAAACCAGGAATTTTATTTTAAATTTTATATATACAAAAAAATCATACCAGAATTTTACTGTACATTATTTAGAATAGTATTAATAATACCATTTAACTGTTTTATTTAACTTATTTTCGTGTAATTTATTTTTTATTTAATTTATGAAAGAAATTTCTGGTTTGAATCGAAATGTATTCTTTTGGCACTGGTCAAATGATTGGTATTTAGTATAAATATTAATATTATTAATCAATATATTAAAAATAATAATGTATTAAAATAATTATTAATATCATTAGTGTAAATGTTTGGTGTTAAATTATATAATAAAAAAACAACTAAATATTCCTTTCTCTTCACGGGGTGGTTAGGAAAAAGGTTAATGTGGCAAAATTATAATACAAATCATTCCAAGAATGAATTTCTTTAAATCTTAAACACACAGACATTGTTACAATCACAGGAGAACAACGTATGGAAGGATGGATAAATAAAAGCAATAAATATACTTCATAAACGTATATAAAAGTACATTTCTTTATACTTTTTATTCGAGGCCTATATAACGTCACATTCAGAAAATACCATGAATAAATTGTTTCGGTTTACATAATAGAGATTCTATTACAGATTACTGTGGAATTCCCTAGAGAAATACATCAGAAGAATCACTGGAAAATCATTTTATCTCTATACACATACGTTTAAAGTATTCCGGTTTTTCCAAGAAAATATAATGTGTAAAGCCAGAAACGTTTTTCGGAATTGAAAATATAAAACCAATGCTTAAAAAATTGCCATGTAAAAAGTTAATCGAACAAATAAATAAACGCCATACAGTAAACATTTTCAGTATCCAGTTATCTTTTATATGTGTAATAATTTTTATATCAGTAATTTTTATATGGTTAATAATCCAACAATGAATTAGTTTAAAAACACTAAAAAATATTTTGTGACAAATGATTTCATTTAATAGAAAATTAAATTGAGAGCTTCCGTAACAAATACATTTTAAACGTTCAAGTATTGTCTATAAACATGTTTTTATATTAATAAAATTAACATTAAATAAAATAAGGAAAAGCTAATTATTAAGTGCTCGGCGAAATATATATACTGTATATATATATATATATATATATATATATATATATATAAACTCAACCCGCCCCCCCCCCCTGCGAAATAAACCAAAATTTCTCCAACTCCTGCCATTTTCCGAGAATTACATTTCTACTAATAAAAAATAATGAAGGATTGTTACGTTAATTCACAAGGCTAGATAAAATTGAACACTTGAAATTGGTATTTTCACCATCTTAATCCTTTGAGGGGCGGTGGTTTAACCCTTTCAGGGGCAAGCACTTGTGCTCCTGTAACGTTGAATTCCCACCGGAATTTAGGAAAGAATTCAAAAAATGAATAAGCAATTTTTCAACTTTTTCTCGTCAAAGTCAAAAAAGTAAAATTCAATTAATAGTTTCTGGTTTGAATCGGATTAAAATTAGGTGGTATATAATATATACCACCGCCCCTCAAAAGGATATATTATATACCACCTAATTTTAATCCGATTCAAACCAGAAACTTTTAATTAAATTTTACTTTTTTAACTTTGACGAGAAAAAGTTGAAAAATTGCTTATTCTTATTTTGAACTAAATTCTTTCCTAAATTCCGGTGGGTATTCAACGTTACAGGAGCACAAGTGCTTGTCCCTGAAAGAGTTAAATGATAAATCAATAAAATATATCAATCAAATATATTTTGTTGATGTTTGTCTCCTGCATTTTTATTTTGTTTTTTCCCTCCTCTGTGGTGTAAAGCAGTATGAACTAATATAATTTAATTAATTATTTTTTTCACTGTCTCTTCGTTGAGATTATTTAAATATGTTAAAATATAAATATTTTTGTTTATGCAATTTCCACTTATGTTTTAGTAAGACATAAAATAACCTAATTTTAAAAACAATCCACCCACCGAAAAAAAATGGTACGCGATACAATAATTCCGTTGCCATATTTTGATTTAGTGAGGTAAAATCTATAAGGTTCAACCATTATTTTTACAGGGAGGATTTTAGCGCCGAGCAGTGTAATTCATTAATTATTTTTATATTATTTTTATAAGTAAGCGTATTTTATATTTCAAAAATAACATTATTAATAATTTTTAGTATTTAGCTAATGAATTTTATTTTATCAGATTTTTAATCTGATTGAAAAAAAAAATCATTTAATAAAATTACATTTTTTAACCCCCCCCCTTTTTTTTCATTTTCACAGAATACAAATAATAATAATAATAATAATAATAATAATAATAATAATAATAATAATAATAATAATAATAATTACAATTTTTTAAGCCATTTTTCTTTTTAATTTTATAAACCCAGAGTCAATAAATTTTATTTATAATTAAGAATTTTTGTTTTTGTGTTTTTTTATTATTGTTAATTATTTAAGACGTACAAAACATTTTTGTTTTCTATATCTAAAAATTACATAAGGGATTTAAAAATGTTTTTTATTGATTTGCAGTCGAAGCGTATATTTCTTTTTTATTTAGACATTCCGAATTCATACCAGAAGTTCTGAATAATAATATTTGTTTTATTTAATGACAGACGTTTCGTGAAAGAAAAAATTCTTTTGGAATTTCTGAACATAAAAGTAATTCCTGAAATGGATGCATATATGCGTCTGTCATGCAAATGAGTTAATAACATTTTACTGGTTTTGTTAAATGCAAAGTGCTTAAAAAAAAATGTATAGTATTAAGAAAATAATTATGAAATATACTGATACTATTTAAATTATTTCGGCTTTTTTTTTTTTTTTTTTTTTTTTCAAAAATGTTTTTTTTTTTTTTTTTTTTTTTTTTTGGAATTTATTTAAATATTTTACGATACAAATAAGAAATTATTACTGGAATTTAATTATATATATTTATTTATTAAATATCAAAGATAATACAAGGTGTTTATAATATAAATATCTCTATTTGGAACTGTCTGTAGCTCGAAGGAATGATCCGAATGAAACCAAAATTAGTACACTTACTACTCGAGAAGGGGGAAAAATGAAACAATAAAAAAATAATAATTGCAGTAATCACCGACAGATGGCACTACTGAGTGTGAAATGTAATGTGTAATACAAGAACAAAAAAGTAAGGCGTCAAACTGGATGGCACACCTAATTTAATAGAAAATGTCAAAGTGAGCGTGGTTACGTTTTGCATGGCGAGGCCGATCATGTTTAGGTTCTACATGGTCATTGTGCTGGAGGATACAATCCAGGCCGTGCACGACCTGATCAATTGCAGAATGTAACGCATCAGGAGTGATGTTTTGCACATGTCGTGATATGCGGTAAAGTCATTGAAGTTTGCGACACCTCCACGGTACACAATATTACACATTACATTTCACACTCAAAAGCGCTATCTGTCGGCGATTATTGGAATTATTTTTTATTGTTCCATTCTTCTTCCCCCTTCTCGAATAGTAATTGTACCGATTTGGGCTTCATTTCGGTTATTCCTTCAAGCTAAAGACAGTTCAAAATAGAGATGATTAAATTATAACCACCCGGTATTTATATTATGCTAACTTTATGCCATAATATTTATTTAATGTAAAAATAATTTTATGAAATATTAGGGCCTTTATATTATACTAAATGAAAAACGCAGTAATTGCAACTCACCTCTATATGTTTGAAAATAAAACAACTTAAATAATAGAAAAATACTATTTATATTTATTAAAATACTATTTATTTTAAATTTGATATTGATATTTTAAATGTATTTAAAAAATTAATTAGTAAAGGTTTTAACCCTTTTACATCTTTAGCATTTTTATACTATTTTTTATTCAGAAATTCTGAATTCACACCAGAAACATTTAACAGTAACTTTTGTTTTATTTAAGGACAGACTTTCGTGATTAGTTGCATTCTTCTCTCTCCAATAATAATAATAATAATAATAATAATAATAAAGAAAAAAAGAAATCTTTAGTCTAATCTTTTTAATAATGATATTATTTTGTAACTTTTATACTAAATGTATAGTCTCGGAAAAGAGTCTTTTTTTTTTTTTTTTTTTTTTTTGAGATGGGTTCGACACTCGGTAGGTTTCGTCTGTCATTTTTTTGGATCTAATGGATTTTTTTTTCATTTACTTTTTTTTTCATTTACTTTTTTTGTTATACTCCTATTTTATTATTATACTTTTAAATATTTTTATATTTAACTTTTTAAATTTCACACGGCTCCCTTTTGCCTCGCAAGTCAATTACCTTTAACCTGGAAGTTCTGTTGGTACGCAACTAGGTATTCCATGCTGCTAACTACATCGTTCCATTGTTCTATTGTGATTAGTTACAGTATAATGTTATCTTTCGAAATTTATGAATAAAAAAAAGAAATTCTTGATCTGGACGCATATATGCATACGCTTTTGATGCACTTGGGTTATTAAGCAACGTTTTATAAAATAGAAATTTATTAAATATTATAATAAAAGGTATTTTTAGTATTCTTTAAGCAGTAATAAATATTTAATATTGTAATCAAAATAAAAATAAATAAATAAAATTATTCTATTTTCTTTAAAATAAATTAATTTTGAAATAAATTATCAGATTTAGTAATTCAATTTGATAATCAAAAATAAAACCACTCTCTCGAAAACTTGTTACCTCTGTGTTAGAGAAATGATATTAAAATCAATTAATTTTGAAATAAATTATCAGATTTAATAATTTAATTTGATAATCATAAATAAACCCACACCTCTTGAAAACTTGTTACCTCTGTGTTTGAGAATTAAATCTTCAATTTTAAATATAAACATTAATTTACCTTTAAAAAATAAATAGAAAAGTAGAAATAATTATTGTCATTATATTCATTTTATAATACTTCAATGTAGCCATTTCATGTGCTTTTGTGAAATTTATTAAACTGAGTAACTAGGGTATATTTTGTATATAGACAGAGAGTAATGTATATTAATGTTATTATAAGTTTCAAAAATAATTAAATACAGCTTCTGATGAAATAAAATATCAAAACCGGAGTAATTAATCGCTGTTCATTTTTATTCTAACGATATTTTAACCATACATATAGAATTATAGCAGAAATAAAAACTTATTATCATTAAAATAAAATACATACATATGCGTTAAGTGATTACAGTAAATATAAAAAAGAGGCTTACAAAACGTTTTAATAAACAAACCAACTAGTTTCGTACACTCCATAACGGTTACATTCTCATGGTCTGTAATGATAAACAAACCATTTTCGTATAAAATTTGAACTATCTAGAAATAAACAATAAATATAATTGCGAAAATGGTTTATTTATCATTACAAACCTTGAAAATATCACCGTTATGGAGTGTACTAAACGAGTCGGTTTGTTTATTAAAAGTTATTTTTAAGCCTTTTTTATATATGTACTGTAATCACTTTTAGTACATATATGTGTTTTATTTTAAACATATAAATGCAGCCATAAAATAAATAATCACAATATTAAAAATTCCCGCTGTTTAATTATTTAATAATTTGTTTTGTGATACATTAATATTGAATTTAATCACCTTTGTTTTCGGCTATCTTCCCCAATGCAATTTGATACGCCCGTAATTAATCTATTTTTAACCACATTGCTTGGGGTGTTTTTTATACACTGAAGTAACCCTTTTCTCTCTTTACTTTATTTTGTGCCACATGTTTTCTTTCTTTCTTCTTTATTTTTTTTAGTTTTTTTTTTTTTAGTTTTTTTTTTAGTTTTCTTCATGTTAATGTGTTTATCTATCTGTATATCAATATAAAATTATAGATAGATAGATTGATATACTGTATTTATATCTAACTAATAGAAGTACAATTAATAATATTCGAATGTCATATATTTTTTTTTTATTTTTTTTTTTGTGCATTTACAGCAAGTGACCTGCCACCCTCCTACTCTTCTTCCGTAAAATGTGGGTTAATGAAACCAAGGTTAAACACGTTTCAAACCAGAATTTTTTTAAAGAAATCCAATTAAATAAGTTCCACGTAAGAACATGAAGCTAAATTTGTATTATTACATCAGGTATATTTTCTGGTTAGAAATATATTTAACATGGATCGCATTAACTTGCATTTCACAGACGTTTACTTGAAAGTTGGCTGGTTGCATGCTTATTTTCAAAATTTATTTTTTGTAGCTTGTAAAACTAAAATATTAATTAATTGCACATAGTCTGTTGAGAAATATTCTCATCGATATTTTATCTCATTATTTTTATGCACATTTTCCTATTAATTTACATATAACCTATCTTATATAACATTTATCTTATTTTTATTCTTTATAAGAAAGTATCATTTTAACAATTGAAAATTGTGTTTGAATCTTACTGTAAAAATTTTGAACATCATTACTAAATTAATTAAGAATATGCATATTCTTAATTAATTTAGTAATGAAGTTGAAATTTTAAATTATTTTTATATTTTATATTATTATATTATATAATATTATTTTTAATATTAATACCATGGTATTACATGCATCACTTTCAGGTACTATTTGCAGCGAGCTATTAAAGTAACAGTTTTTTTCTCTTTTATCGCGTTTAGCTGCGTTTACTGGAACTGGTAATTATGAAATCAACATAATTATTCAATATTTAAGTGGTCTTAATTTTATTAAAATTTATTTATATATCTTTAAGTAGTAGTAGTTATTTCTTAGAAAGAAATTATCTTGAGTTATTTGGAATTAAAAATGTAAAACTGAAACATTTCGTTAGTGGCTTTCCCATGATTATTATTATTATTTTACATTGAAGTCATGACAAAAGCAACATATAAGCAACTTAAAAGCAAGATATTTTCTCTATATCGCTTATTTAAAAAATATAAAAAAGTTTTTTCAATAAATATTTCAATTATTTTACAATTTTCTTTCTTTTCTTAATTTACTAAGTTTGTTAATTAACATAATAATTTCATTAAAATATCGTGATATATGAAAGAAACTATCATGCTATTTAAAAAAAAAAAAAAGGAATATTATTGCAAAATGCATTTTAAATATGTAGTATCATTAACAAATTATTATAATTTGTATCATCTGAGAAATTATGTTATGTTAGAATTGCAGTAATAGATTTTACGGAGCTTTTTTCTTTTTTTTTCTTTTAACTAATATAATTTAAAATTCATATTAAATATTTTGCTATAAGTGATTATATTTTATTTAAAATATTTGAATATTATAGTATAGTCTGCATCATCAGTCAAAAAATATTTTTGTTTTAATTGTTGTAAACTATGTTATAAATAACGAAATCAATTGTGCCTGTCTGCTGCTGAATTTCATAAAAAATATTGCTTAGTTATACATAACTTGAAATTTATAAATATTTATATTTTGCTTTAACTTACAAAAAGGAACATTACTGGAAGTTTTGCACTGTGTCTCAGTATACGCAACTATTAATAAATTTCAACGGAATTTAACAACATAGCAGATGCATCCAAAACACTTAAAATAAATTAATATTATTTGTTAGTATATCTGGTTAGTTAGAAAGACATTTAAAAAGTAATTTTTCCTTTTGTTTTATAAACGCCATTTTTTTTTTTGGGGGGGGGGGATACAAATTATACATTTCTAATAGCAATTATAAATAACTTCATTTTACATTCACGCGATGAAAAAAAAATCACTGAACAAACAAAACATTTGCAATTACAAACTGCAGTCATTTTTTATTTTAAACTACTAAAATTAAAAATCATATTTTATAATATTGCATAATTTAATTTCAAACTGCTTGTGAAAATATTTCATTACTCGATCAATAAAATAATTCCGTAATAAAATAAATATTTTGTTTGTTTGTTTAAGGTATTGAAAGCTGAGTTACATTCATTTCCCGCTTAATCGCAACTTAAAATTCTAATAATAACATTTTAATATAAATGAAATACAATTTTTAATGAAACTTCTTACCTGTGTTTCCCTGAGAATATCCTCTAAAATTCACAAACGGCTTTTCCTTCCTAGGAAGTTGGAGAAAAATTCCCGGTCACCTGTTGCGATGTGAAAATCCCGGGCAGAGAAACGATCTTGAGGGGGCGTGCTGAGAAGCGCTGATCGTCTGGTGACTGCCTTACCTGAGTGCGCTTTACCTACCAGGAAAAACTGAAGTGAAGAAGTCAGCCGCGGATCTGACGCATGCGCACTGTGTGCAGCGGGGTTTTTTATGTGCTAAATTAGATGGTACGAATCCTTTGTCAGCAGTTTGATGCCGATTGTCGTTTACACGTATTTTATCAAGATGATGTTGTGAATCAAAATAACATCAAAGTAGCAGTAAACATGTAAAGGATTGCTTTCCAGAAATAAACACCGAGTTCCTTTAGATAGAATCCGGCAGTATTTAGAAATTTTCTTTAAAACTTTTTTTTTAATAGTTTTGACGTATTCAATAATGACCCGGCAATACGGTGTAATAAAAGATTAGAGGGATCCAGTTACTGAAAAGTCGAACAGGACTTTCTTTTAAATTGAAGAATCTCTCTGTCTCGGTTGGGGGCAGCTTGCATGACCCCGCTGTTAGATCATCGAAATTTCAAGTTCCTAAAAATACTGATCATTGTAATTCCAATGAACTTAACTGCGGAAAAAAAACTTCGCGTGTATTTACGGAAATACAATGAGTACTCTTGTATGAGAAACTACTTTATTTCGGTTTTTAAGATTTTTTTTTTTTTTTTTTTTTTTTTTTTTAATGTATAATGCTTCACAAAACCTTTCAGTTTTTATTAAAGTCAAATAAATATGAATTGAAACAGAAAATTTTTAAAACAAGCATTTCTTGATTCTATGTGTTTATTGATTAATTATTTTTATTTAATTTTTTAAAATAAATTTTCGGGGTTTATTTGATTTGAAGAGAAACCAGAAAGATTTTCAACTAATGATATGTTTTTTTCTTCATATAAATAAATATAAATTATAAAAATGTATGGTATTTTTTATATTTTTTATAATATTATTATTTTGAAATCACAGCAAAAGATATGGTGTATTTAAAGCAAAGCAATGTGTAGCGCTTTAATTAATCTATGAAATCACGACATTTTTTATGATATTTTCTTTTAATGGGCTTCCCAGCCCCACACCCCCTTTAACTCTAAAACAAAATTTTAAATGTAATGTTGCATGCATTAAAAGCATCATAAATAAACAGCCCCAAAGACAACACTGAGTTCGTCGTTCAAGAATTTTAAGAATTACTTTCCTTCCCTTTTAATACCCCCCCCCCCCTTCATACACACACCTAAAGAAACATAAATGTAATATTGATGTATTCAGAGGATGATCTAGAAAGTACGACAACAAAGACAATAACTGTCGCAGAGACGAGATTGAGTTCATTGTTCAAATTTGTAAGGATATGCTTTCCAAATTTAACTACCGTGTTCTTTAGATATAATTCGCTAGTTTTTAGAAAAAAAAATTTAAATTAAAAAAAAAATAGTTTTGACGTATTCAATAATGGCCCGGCAATACAGAATAATAAAATATTAGAGGGATTTAGTTACTGAAAAGTCTAACAGAGCTTTATTTTAAATTGAAGAATCTCTCTGTCTCGGTTGGAGACAGCTTGCATGACCTCGCTGTTAGATCATCGAAGTTTCAAGTTCTTAAAAATACTGATCAGTGTAATTCCAATAAACTTAGCTCTGAAAAAAAAAAAAAAAAAAAAAAAACACTGTATTTACAGAAAAACAATGAGTGTTCTTTTATGAGAAACTATTTTATTTTTGTTTTTAAGGGTTTTTTTTTTTCAGTTTCTATAAAGTAAAAAAATAAAAAAAAACATAATTTGAACCAGAAAATTATTGAAAGAAATGTTTTTTGCTTCTATGTGTTTTTAAATTAATTATTTTTTAAATAAATTTTCCGGGCTAAATTGACTTGCAGAAAATCCAGGAAAATATTCAGCTAATGATAAGATTTTTTTTTCCATGTAAATAAATATTATTTATGAAAATGTATGGTATTTTCTTTTATATTTTTTATAATATTCTTATTTTGAAATCGCAAGAAAATATACGGTTTATTTAAAGATAACCAATGTTTAGTGCTTTAATTAATCTATGAAATCACGACATTCTGTATGATATTTTCCTTTAATATATCCCCCCCTCCCCCTGTTAACTCCAAAACAAAAATGTAAATGTATTGCTGCATTCATTATGAGGATGATAAAGAATTCGCCCCGAAAACAACACTGAGTTCGTTGTTCAAGAATTTTAAGAATTGCTTTCTTTCTCTTTTAATATGAATACCCCCCTTCACATACATTTATAAAGAAACAGAAATCTAATATTGATGTATTCAGAGGATGGTACGGAAAATTAAGACAACAAAGACAATATCTGTTGTAAGAATATGCTTTCCAAATGTATTCACCAAGTTCTTTAGATAGAATCCGGCAGTATTTCGAATTTTTTTTTTAAACTTTTTTTTTTATTAGTTTGACGTATTCAATAATGACCCGGCAATACTTAGTAATAAAAGTTTAGAGGGATCCAATTACTGATTCGGTTGGGGCCAGCTTGCATGAACCCGCTGTTATATCATCGAAGTTTCCAGTTCCTGAAAATACTGATATTTGTAATTCCAACAAACTTAACTGTGGGGAAAAAAAAAAAAGAACTTTCCATGTATTTACGGATGAACAAAGAATATTATTTTATGAGAAACCCTTCTATTTCGGTTTTTAAGCGGTTTGTTTTTATGTCAACCTTCCAGTTTTTATTAAGTCAGTCAAATAAACATAATTTAAACCAAAAAAAAAATTTTTTTTTTAAGAAATGCTCTTTATTTCTTCGTGTTTATTGAGTAATTGTTTTATTTAGGAATTTTTTTTAATTGATTTCAAGAAAAACCCGGGAGATTTTCAGCTATGATAATATGTTAATTAATTTATTTTTTATCATATAAATAAATATAATTTTTTTAAATGTGTGGGAATTTTATAGTTTTTATAATAATACTATTTTGAAATTACAAAGAAACTGATGATGTATTTAAAAATAAGCAATGGGTGTATGTGTTGTGCTTTAGTAAATATATATGAAGTTACTTTACATTCCTTATTATATATTTTTAAAGTGCCCACCCTCAATTTAAAAATGTAAATGTGAAGTTGCATACATTAAGAGAATGATACAAGAACTGTCCCAAAGACAATTTTGAGTTCGTTATTTAAAAATGTAAAGACTTGCTTTCCTTCTATTTTCCTTTTCTTCTCCCCTCCCACCACACACATATAAAAACAGAAATGTGTCATTGATGTATTCAGAGGATGGAAAAGAAAAGAAAGACAGCATAAACAATAACTACGACATTGAGTTCATTGTTGAAATATGTAAGGATATACTTTCCAAATTTAACCATTGAGCTCTTTAGATTATAATTCGGCAGTATTTTAAAAAAAAAAACTCTTTTTTTTTTTTTTTTTTTTGTAGTTTTGACATTTGTAATAATGACGGAGTAATAGAGAATAATAAAAAAAAGGTCGACTTGTACGAGTCTTTCGCACTGCAATCTTTAATTTTATTTTCTGATAAAAATTTTCTAAAATTTTTATTAACCCATTCGCTGCCAACCACGAGTATACTCATGGTTTTTCAATCTAAAATGACGAATTCGTACCGGAAATTTTGAAACAGGAATTTTTATTTTATGTAATCACAAAATGTCTGTAATTAAAAAAGTAAATATTGCTATTAGTATTTTCTGGTATGAACTCGAATTTTCTAAATAAAATAAAATTCCGGTAATTTTAATCCGGCAGTGAACGTGTTAACGAAATATGAGCGTACTATGTGGAAGCTTCTTCAGAAACATTTTGCAGCAAAGCTCATTCAAAGTTGTGTCCTTTTTTTTAGCATTTAAAATAGAATACAGAGCAAACAACATTACAATTTTTCCCTTTTGCTGGACAGTCAGAGGGTTAAAAAAATATGATGACAACAGGAATAGTAGATATGATTAGAGGGATCCGGTTAGTATAATGTTTGGTGAGGTATTTGTTTGTTTTTTAATCGCGTAAATTAATATTGGTTCTGAAAATTCGCGATTTTTTTATAGTTTTTGCATTAATATTATTTTTAAATTGCTTGAAAACAGTTGTTTAACTTAAAGGTAAGCAATGATTAGTGGTTTAAGCTTTTCATTACGGGCCAGGAATCGCGACTAATTTTATATTCAGTCGTACCACATTTTACTAAAAAAATTCTTTGTGGTAAATATCTCTTGAAAATATTCTAGTATAAGTTTATGGTAGAGATTATGTATTAAACAGTGGTGCGAATAGAATAAAAAAGTCCTTCCGGTCTGTACCGGTTGGAAAAGGTAGATTACCTATTTCTTGGTTCTAAGATTTTAGATTTTACTCGAAAACACGAAGCTAAACTGAGAAGAAATCGATTAGAGAAGCTTCTTCAATACTGAATTTGAAAGAAAATTTCTTTAAATTAGTCAGCTATGGTCAAATTGGCTTCATTTAGGGAGACTTATTTTGGGCCACCAAACTTAGCGATATTTCGCCAAGTTCCGCCAAGATTGGCGAGGATTTGACGCTAAACGGAAATGGATATATATTTTATGCCTATGATTGGGAAAATGATTACAACAATGAAAGATAATTTACGAGAATTTACGTTCGCTAAAACTCATAAATGAACCCTGAATTTTTTTAATCTGCTGTCTTGTTTCAAAATGTCCGCCATCCTAGAATTTCAAACTACTACATCTCAGACATTCTTTAAGATAGAGGCAAAACAAAAAACAAAAAATGTTCTGGAATATAAATACCAAGGCCTAACAGCTAAGCAAAAAATAAATTTGGATTTCTAATTTTTTTGTATATGTTTTTGAGTTTTATATATTTAAGTGGTCGCCATTTTGAAACAAGATGGTGGATGGGCTGGCCAGAAACTCGGTCGAGATCTTAGTAAGTTTAATACACATACTTAGTTACATCCAAATCGGTTTATCGGAATGCGAGTGCTATCGCATGAAAAAAATCGGATATATATATGGATATATATAAATTAGCATTTGAACGGAGGGTGGATTTATGGTCTGGGGGTCATGAGCGGTGAAATTGTATCGCAATTTTCGGGAAATGCTTTCCTCTTAACTGCTGCAGTAGGTAGCTTTTTATTTTTTGTAATGAAAGTAGCTGGGAAGTACGATTTCTTAATCCCGTATTCAAAAGATTAATTAATGTATGAAATCCCATGATATGCTTTATATTTTTTAATTTCCTCTCTTTCAGCTCAAAAAAGAAAATATTGCATAAATAAACCCTCGCCCTCACTTCTACTTAATATGATACGCATAGCTTAGATAATAAAACGTAGTGTTTTTAAATCAGTGATGGACTAAATTTTATTTTGCCTGATCTTTCTGAAGCATAGAGGCCTCATTTATTACATACATAATTTTTTAACACTTTCCAACAAAGTGGAAAAGTGTTTATAAAGTCGGTTTCTTTGTCGGTTTGTGTTCTAACTCTGGTAAACATGCTCGGCTTGTCATGTAATTTTGATATGTTATTGAAGGTTAATATAGAATTTTCGATATGGAAAATGAAGTACGTAGCTTTTATAGTTCGTTTACAGGAGCACGCAGTATAATTCCGTTACAACTGTCGTAACAATCATCTATTAGGAAAAATCGTTTACGGTTCATTTTATTGATGTTACGATATTTCAAACAAAATTATAATATTTTACATCACTGAGATGCGACTACAACATGCTTTATCAAGAGTATAGAATAATCTAGTACTTATGTTTCAATTACAGAACCGCATAAAAGAATTCCATTAAATTTTGATCTATAGGGAAAATATCGGTTGCGATGCATTTTAATGATGTTGTGATGCTTAACACATAATAAAATGAAACATAATCACTGATGTGAATTGCAGCATGTTTCTTAAATATTATGGGTGTGCACCATTTATCTTTTTTTACAGAGATGCACAAAAGAATTCTGTTACAGGAATGCTGATGATCCATAATTGCTGGAAGTGCATTTTCGGCATTGGCATGCATATATAAATCTGTCTAATTTTAGTATGTTACGCTGTGTGTATGAATTCTATAGAGATCATATACAAAGTGGCACGACAGAAATCGCACACACTATTGCATATGGACATCATTTGGAGAAAATGGATTTTTACTGAGATTTGTGGGTTTTTTTTTAATTATCTATTTAAATATCTCATTTTATCCAACGAAAAAAGAATTAATAATATTCTGTTACTTTTGGAAAGTGTTTCATAGTCTATGCCTGATGCATGATTTTTCATTCTTGTTTAAGAAAATCTAGAATAGCATTTTAATTATTCCAATTCAAAAAATATATTTCCAAATAAAAAGTAAAAGGGGGATACAGAAATTGTCATATAGACAACATTGAGTTCGTTTTTCCAAGTTTGACGGTTTAATATGTTCACTGCCAGGTTAAAATTACCGGAATTTTATTTTATTTAGAAAGTTTGAATTCATACCAGAAAATACTAATAGAAATATTTACTTTATATAATTACAGACATTTCCTGATTACATAAAATTAAAAAAATTCTTTCGAAATTTTCGGTACAAATTTGTAATTTTAGATTGAAAAACCACTATTATATTCATGTTTGGCAACGAATGGGTTAAACTAATCACTTCCTGGCTTTTAGAACGATTCGCCTCTTCTTAAGTACTTTAAGAAGGCACACTATTTACTGTTAAATGTTCAAAAAGTTTTTCTGGCCTGTAGCGGGAGGAAAAGGTAGCTTTCCTATATCTTCGTTTTAAAATTTTAGCTAATGTTACACGAAAACAGCAAGTTAAAATGCAAAGAAACGATCACAAAAGATTCGTTAATACTGAATTTGAAAAAGAAATTCGCCAAATTATTGAGCAATAGCCAAATTGGCTTCATTTATGAAGAGTTATTTTGGTCGCCAAATTTGGCGATATTTCGCCAAATGTCGTCAATTTTGGCGAGAATTTGGCGCTAACGGATATAAATATATAGTTTTATGCGTATGATTGGGAAAATTATTACAACAATGAAAGAAAATAATTTGCGAGTAATCGCGTTAATGTGCTGTTTTGTTTCAAAATGTCAGCCACCCTAGAATTTCAAACTGCTCTATCTCAGCCATTTTTTAAGATAGAGGTAAACCAAAAAATGTTCTGGAAACCTCGGATAAAGGCCTAACACTTAATTAAAAAATAAATTTGAATTTTTAATTTTTTGTATATGTATTTTAGTTTTAAATTTTTAAATGGCCGCCATCTTGAAACAAAATGGCGGACCAAGCTGGCCAACGAACTCGGTCGAGACATTGGAGAGCTTAATACACACAATTACTTTCATCAAAATTGATTTATAAATACGAGCGTTATCGTATGACATAGGTTATATATATATATATATATATATATATATATATATATATATATATATATATATGGATATATCTATATATATAAATCAACATTTGAACGGAGGGTGGTTTTGGGGTCTGGGGGTCATGATCGGTGAAAATATATCGAAATTTTCCGGAACTGCTTTCCTCCGAACGGCTGCAATAGGTAGCTTTATACTTTTTTGTATTGAAAGCTACCTAAAACTGATTTTTCGAGCAATCTATTTATGTAATACGCAAGTGTTGCAACGATTTCGGGTAGAACCACTTCATCTAACCAATAAAGTACATTTGTTATGATATTAATACATTGTTGGTACATGTAAATTTTACTTTAGATGGCTGTGTAGTGAATCGTTCCTTTTTGAGATTCATTGATAAAAAAATTTTTTAACTTCCATTGTTGCAGAGAAAAGAGAAATAAGGAAGCATACTTAGACACGTGGCTTTTTGGACGTACTTTATTTGTAAGATATATATACACGTGTACTTCATGTCTGTAAGCTAATAAAAATTCATATTTACTGTGACGTTACGAGAATATTATCCATTGGGTTCATATTAATCTTTATGCTTATTGATGCCATGTTTTTTTCATTAATATTAAATAGAAAATATATTTTTTTTTAGATACATGTTGGTTAATCATAAAAGTAGGTACATAAAGTCCGAGTGAAAAATTTACGCCGGTGAAAATGACATTGTACTTAGCTTAAAATTATTTTTTATAATTTATATTTATATCGAAAAAACTAAAGAGAAAAATTGATATGATTGTGTAAACATGCAGTAATTTTTAGATTTTTAATTTCTTAATTATAAAGATTGTGCATTTGAATGGGACCCTTTATTGATAACTTCATCATGATTGTATAGCTTTATTACATGTTACCGATAACTAACCTATAACTTTAAAAATAATTTATAGGTTAGATGAATTAATTTTTTAATAATGTATTAAAAAAAGTAAAGGGTTTCAGGAAAATGAAAAATATTGAAAGTGGTGATATGGTTTATAGGTTAGATGAATTAATTTTTTAATAAAGAAATCAGAAAAGTAAAGGATTTCAGGAAAATTAACACTTTGCTGTCCGCATGTCTCGTAAAAATACTTCTCTTCGTAAAATTGAAATGATTGATAGTAAACCAGAATTTAGAAACAAATTTATTCGAAAATAAGTAAAATCTTTTCTTCATGTACTTCATAAAAGGAAATTTTCCATTCCAAAATTCTGGTGCCAATGTAGCATTTAAGGATTAAAATTTAGTTACTTTACGACGACACCACTGTGGTGTCACCAGACGGCAAAGTGTTAAAATTATTGAAAGTGGTGTTATGGTAAAAAAAAAGGCTTGAAATAATAATTGTTTTTGGAGTTGTATTTTATTATTTTTAAAAGATCCATTAGGTATGCTACTTTATAACAGGGCCAGTAACCCCGATTGTGGAAAAGGGACAGACATCACGATTATGGAAAGGGTACAAAGAAACCAAACGAAGAAATTATCAGCTCAAAACTTTAAAAATCTGTTTGATCTGCAGATTGCATATTTTTATTGTAAAATAATTTCTCTATTTTTACATACAAATAGATTTAAAAATGTGTTGTTAAAACCACAGAGATCCATGCATTAAACAGATCTTGAGCTGCAGGTCATGACCCGTTTCAGGTCAGTTTTCCTTATTGTCGATGTATCTGAATATTTGCTATCAATTATTTCAAATTATAAATGAAAACAACGATTTCTACCTATCGTCCTAGGACGGGCATTTACACTAGTACGAATATAAAACAGCAATATTTTCTGCGCATTTAAAAACAAAACGCATAAAGAAGTACAATTTCGCCTGTTATGACTAGAAATCTATGTAATGTGATCCCTATGTAAGCAAAACTTAAAGAATATTTTAATGTCGTTCATTTAAAAATGACGAAATGTTTTTTTTTCTTTATCGCGCCCAAAATTTCTCTTGAACCAATTAATATTTTTACGTGCAATCTTCATGGATTTATAGTTCAAATCAGCATCTTAAGACTGAACCTAAATATATATGTAACTTTTATAAGGTTCGCACAGTCCGTGGAATAAGAACATTGCTATTTATTTTTTTAATCTCAGAATTTATAACCACCTCTTTTATTCATAAAACTAGTATTATTTATCTGCAGTTTTAAAGGGGGGGGGAGTAAAAAATGTGTGGTGGCAGAAGTGTGAAACCTTGCTTTTAGTTTTTAATTTTTATTTATTTTTATTACTTTTAAATTAAAGTTGAAGGTATTGCATATTTTTTACGAAGTTTATCTATTCATACTTTTTTTGTATGTGAAACAATAGACATATTTAAATTCAGTCTCAAGATATAGATACCATCTAAAACGTCTAAAAATATCATGTAAAAATATCCAGTGATTCCAAAAATATCTTGTGCGCAATTCTGAAAATCCGCATTTTTTATTTGATTATGGGATTGGGATACCGTGGTCCCAGCGACAATTTTTTTATTCTACTCGCACTGCTTTTTTAAAAAGAAAATATCTGTCATACACTTATACTAGGATATTTTTAATTATTATCTACCACAGAGAAATTGTTTGGTCAATGGTGGTACGATTCAGTATAAAAATAGTCACCAGCACTAGCCCGTAATAAAAAGGGTAGAATTTGAAATATCCACTGTTCTAGTATACATCTATTGGTCAACAATAAATATACTATATACTTTATGAAACATATTCTTTAAAAAATATATTAAGACATTCCACAGATATCTCGTATGAATGATTGTTGTCTGTGATTTTCACTGAAAACAATAGAATGTCTTTCTTTGATCATAATGAGCATGAGCTTAGTAAGATTTACCAGGGTAAAATGTCACAACATATGGATTTAATGCAAAACTTGTCTCGCTTAATGAAAAATTATAAAATTTGTGAAGTAAATGCATATATTTTCTGACAAAAACTTATAAGCATTTTATGCAAGAAAAATTACATAGGTGAAACTAAGAATTCAGAGCACGTGTTAGTCGATGGTGTTACTTACCCATCAAGGCCTCCTTATCGTAGTATCAGGCCTCGCAATCAGCAAGTTTCCTTTGACCGCTATATTCCCCTGCTACTAGCGCCATCAATCGTCAGTAATAAAAGTATTTTCGACATGAAATTTTTTCACAGCTCCATTTGTTCTATGCATTTGCTTATGAACTAGTATCGGTAGTAGCAGAGCTGCTAGATTTTTCTATTCTCTTTTTGGATACCAGTTTTTTAGTACAGACAATTTTGTTTTGTTTGATCGGAGAATTCTGGGATTTAAAAGAACAACATTTTCTCTAAAAATATACTGGTGTTCAAAAAGCCGGAGATTTCGCAACTCTGCGGTAGTATCCACCAGGCGGCGATACTTTCCGGAGAAAGTCAATTAATAAGTGGCAATTACCGCGGACATTTTCTCCCATAGACTTTCTCCGGATTGTCAAGTCTTATCTATTAAGGGAGTCTTGCTTACCCATCATACGTAGTATAGGGTAAGTCTTGTAATCGTTTTGAAAATCGAAAAAAAAATTTTGACGGATTTACAAGTTTCAGATACTGGAGATTCCGAAAAACATATTTTTAGAAAAAAAAAATTGCCGTCCGTCTGTGTGTCTGTAAACGCTCTATCTCCCAAAAAATTGAGATAGAGACTTGCAATTTGGTATGTACTTAGTATGTAATAATGGGAAGAAGCCTATTTCATTTCAATAACCTCGATTAACCGGAACAATTTTTTTTCGGACTCTCGAAATATTCGTTCTGATGAAAGATATATACGAATTTTCGAAATTGTTTATTTTAAGAAATGAGTATAAAAGACAAAAAAAAAAACATAAATTTTGCATAAAGCATGAAGTCGATCAGATAATGAGTTGCCGAGATATTTGGAATCCTATTTTCCACACTCTTCGATTTTTCATGACCCTGTATTTCAATCAAATTTCACTTCAAAGATGTATTTTAATTGGAAATTTGACGCTTAATCAGATGCAATAAACCGCTAGTTAATAGGATTATTATTTTTGGAGTTATAAGGATGTTTCTTTCAAGCAATTCAGTAATCGAGCCTTTTTGTGACGTCATCAGGCCACGATTTTATTTGAATTGCAATGCATTTTTAAGTAGTTTACACATTTTTATTTTAATATTTTACATTATGCATATCCAGGATGGGTAACTATTACGGTAGCCCCCAACGACTAGTTTGCTTAAAGTGAGAGTAAAGGACAGGGTAACGAAATGTTGTCGTATAAACCAACATCTTTCTTCATTACCGAAATTTTACAATAGGGTTCAGAATCAGTCTCTAAGAAAACCTCATTCGAGTGTATGCGTTCTGAGAGCCATGAGTGAACGTAACAATGGCATTTAGTCATTGTTAACTGAGAATAACTCATATTTTTAGTCATAACTTGCGTATAAGTGGGAATTTTTTTATGCGGTTTGTTTTACAATGCGCAGCAAATATTGCCCTTTCCTATACATATTCCTCTAAACATCGAATTTTGTGAAGACTGAGAATAGTTACGCCCTTTAAAATAGTCTGATTAATGATTAAGGCGGTATTCAAAAAAAAATATTTTTCCACGCTCAACAACTCAAAATTTTGAGACACATTCCCAGACTCATTTTTAAAAGTAACAACAGGAAACTTGGTGGCGGGATTTATAAAGACATTTATAAGGGCCCCATGTTTTTATTTTTCGTTCAATTAATTAGAAATTGATTTATAGACAATTATTTTCACAGTACGATCATTTTATTTTTGTTTCCAGCGCTATCGCTTCTCGAAATTCGGTTCAAAATGTCCACTTTGACTGCATTTTTTGACATATATTCTGCCTTTATCAAAAAATCTAGACAGTGGGGACATTAAAAAGTTTCTGAATAAGAGAACCTGCCAATTGGATGCATTTTAGAGCAAAAATGAATTTACGAATGTGTCTCAAAATAAGCAGTTTGGATTTGAATACACCCTTAAATATTAATATTAGAAGGCTCTGCCTTCTAATATTAATGATTAATTTTATATTAATGATTAAATTATATTAATGATTAAATTATATTATTGATACATTAATAAACGCTAATATTAATGATTAAATTACATTATTGATAAATTAATAAAGGCTAATCATAATGATTAAATTTTAATACTAGGGGGCTCTGCCCTTTACTAGCTACACCAGATCACACAGGTTCTAAAAACACGCTAATTTGAACTGTTTTAAAAAGATTACAACAATTACGGAAGATGAAATCATATTATCAGGAAGAGTGGCGATCTTCTGTACGTGCAATATAATGTGGTTGCCATTCATTTCTCTTTGACTTTAGGATTTGCCGGTTCCCAAGTCTGCATCCACTGCAGCCACTGGCGATGGCTGTTTTCGTGGTTGGTTAAGAAAAAACAATTACACATATGAAAATCAGCCTGTACGAAATTGTTAAGTAAAAATTTCGCTGCCTCCCGGACTTTTATAACGACGCTATGAACAATATTCTCATTTTGGAGTTGAGTCTACAAAAATTCTTCTACTCGGGAATAACATTCAGAAGTACACCATTGAGCAGCATTCTGTTTAGAAAAATTACACTTATATTTTATCTTTATATAGAGTTTTAGATATTTTCAGAAACAGGTATACGTTATAAATGAACTATACTGAATATATCTTTAAATATGCCGGTGGTGCTATATCTTGGTAATCGAGAAAGCAACGAACTGTGACATTATCCACAATTTACGCATAATATATGCCTTTATCAGAGGTTGCTAAAGAGTCTATGTATTTCAGACGGTTCTTAACCCCTTAATCGTCGTGCCCGAGACATTCACGGGCAGTGTAGGCTACGCCTGTTTTATTCAGATTGTTTCATTCCCACCAGTTTTTTAAAATAGTATAATTGGCTTTATTCTCGCATTATTTTATCTGCCTATTAAATAAACCGAATATTTCTACTTAAAAAAACTGGTGGTAATCAAGCAATCTGAATTATTAAAAAGTAGCTTACACTTAAAGAGCGCGACGATTAAGAGGTTAAATGAACTTTCTCCTGAAACAGTGTCTGCACCTACTTTAATACTCAACGACCAGTCAACGACCAGTCTGCACAGAAATTAGTAAGAAATCCAATTTATCATTCTCGCACAAAACATATACACATTCGTCATCACTTTATGCGAGAAATATATGAAAATGGAGAAATAGAGGTTAAATACCTAGCTGACATTCTAACGAAACATTTAAGTGCCTATAAACATAAGAAATGTTGTGATTTAATTAGGCTAAGTGTCTAAAAATATCATATATTCTAAAACTATATACAGGGTGTCCACGTATAAACTGACCAACCTTTATTTTCGCAACCGTTGGTCCTAGATGCATACTTCCAATTACAAGAATGGTTTAAATAAGGTAAAGAATTATTTTTAAAGTGATTTGGGTCAAGAAAAACATTTATTTAAAAATTACGAAAGTTTAATTTTTATACGGTCCCCCGGTCCTATATGTGATATTTAGTAAAAATTTACCGTGACACTAACAAGTCAGATAAAAAAAGTTCCATTCATCTACGATTAAAACTGACCGAGTAATAGCTGTTTAAATTTGGAGTATATTTTTGTTGCGAAATAGGGGCCATTCACAAATGTAGTAGAAATATAAATAATCGTCAGATATATCAAAAAATAGCTGAGAGCAAAATTAACATTGCAATCTAATATAAATGTGAAATCTATAATCATTCTGACATATTAATGCAAAATATACAATTTGTATTGAACATATAAGAGGATAAAAATAACAGAATTTTTGTTAAATAAAAGGATGAAAATCAACAGACTCAATTAAGATTTTAAAATACTGTTAGATTACACTGTCTTTCAAATTTCGGGTTGTGCCATGTTTTTTAGCTATTGAAAATTGATTCTAGAGATTTTTGTAGCGCTGAATCCGAAAATTACCTTTATTTTAAACCATCACGTCAGGATTTTTCACAAATCGAAAATTTCAAAGTTAAAAAGCTCAAAGTTAAAATTGATCCCCCCTCCCCTCCCAACCTCATCGGACCCCTGAGCTATTTAGTTGTAAAAAACCTAGTATAAGCCAAAAAATTATATGGAATAAATTATTGAATTAAATAAAATTAAACTGAATAAAAAAGTCTTACATTTATTTTATAGTATCAGATTTTTCGCTATTAACCTTGAAATTTACGATTTGCGAAAAATCTTGACATGATGGTTAAAAGTGAAGGTAATTTTTTTATTCAGCGTTAACCCCTTCAGGGGAAAAGTACTCTTGTAGCTAAAATATTGAAATGATTGATTGACACCAGGATTCACGAACGAATTTATTTTAAAATAAGTAAAAGCTTTTACTCATGTACCTTATAAATTCAAAATTTTATTATAAAATTCTGGTGTCATTGTGGCATTTTGGGATAAAAATTATGTGGTATATATAATATACCGGTGCCCTTCAAGGGGTTAAAAAATACATAAAACGTAATTATAAAAGGTAAAAAACACAACCACTGCAGGTTTATGTTATCAAATCTAAAACTTTTTCTTAAACTGATTGACGGTAATCTATCCAAATTATTTGTGTTATCCTCTAATATGAGCATTATTAAGATGGTAAGCGTCAAAAATCATAATAATATTACATTGTCATCGGATTTAAGTCAGTCTGTAAAATTTAACTTCGATCGGATATTTGAAAGTGAGTTAAAGTTCGAGTACAAATTTTAAACTGGAAAGACGATCGTTGCAAATTAAATAAAACCTTATGAAAATAATATAACTTTTGTTAAAATAAATCATAGCCTCAAATCCTTACAAAATAAAACATATGTTAAAATACAATTATTTTAACTAATCTGAAACTTAACTAAGAAAATTTAAGTTAATCGTAATAGTTGTACGATTTCTTTAAAAATGCAGATACCTTGAAATATGTTTAAGTACTTTATTGACGACCCCTAAAAGCACGGCCGAAATCATCTGTTTTGAGATGCAAAAAAGTGGTATAAGTCATGCATTTCAAAGTTTCGTAATTCGGTCAATTTTAATGTTAGATGAGTGGGACTTTTTTTTATCTTACTTGTTAGTGTCACAGTAAATTTTTACTAAATATCACTGATAGGACCAGGGGACTGTATAAAATTTAAATTTCGTAATTTTTTAATAAATGTTTTTCTTGACCGAAATGACCGATGTTTTTCTTGACTTTAAAAATGATTCTTTACCTTATTTAAACCGTTTTTGTAACTGGAAGTATGCATCTAGGACCAACGGTTGCGAAAATAAAGGTTGATCAGGTTATACGTGGACACCATTTGGGAACAGACCGTGAAGGATCCTGTTTTATTAAATAGATTGTTTTAAGGATCCCTGAATAGGTCCCAAATTTTGCCTGGATTGACCCTAGACATGAGATGATCAACTTTTAACTTTGTATAAATTTCAACAGAGATAATGAAGTATTGATCAGTTTATTGCAGCTGAAGTTAAACATTGCATTATAATTATATATGTATAGCTTTCTTTCCCCCTTTTACAAGTATGAGAATTTTTAAACTCTTTTCAGTACAATTGCTAGAGAAGGGGGGATTCTTTCTCTTGTGGGGTGCCGCTGGGCACCTTGCAGTAGAGGTGTCATTATTCGTTCCTGGGGCACCCTGGATTAGGGGTGCCATCCTTTACTCCCTAGTTAAGGTTGACATTCTATCTCTTCTAGACGTTTCTCAGTGAGATAAGCCTTTCACCGCTAGGGGGTGCCATGTGTCACCTGTAGTTTTAATCGTGCACCCTCTTTATTTCACTACATCATTTACTGAACACTTGCAAATGAAAGGTATACAGAGAGCGTACAGTATTGCTATAATTTTCGTATAAAAGTTTTCGCCTTATATTATTGAAGAAAAAACATTACAAATTCTGAGATTAATCACAAAAAGATTTTTATTGCAAAGAAAAAAATATAAGGCAAAGATTTCTAATCTCATATAGTGGTGTCATGCTCCTTGGAAATTCTAAGGAGTATACAGACATCGGGCATATGCCATATATTCCCTCCAACTATACTATGGCCCGCCGGCATACAATTAAAAATCTAAAAAAAACAATGCGTATTAGCAATATTTTAAATATTAAAATGCATCCCCTTTGCCATGCCCTAATTTGACCTATTGCCTTACAGGCACCACCACGGTTGCTATAGAAATACTATAATTTTATTTCAACACCAGTATTTTAATAGACTAGTAGTCAACTTATTTAATTACAGAATTTTTTAGATGAAATCAGGTGAATAATACTATACGAAAAATATTGGTTTTCAAATTAAAATTTTAGTGTTTCTTGCAACCCTGTATACCATAAAAGTAGACATCTACGTTTAATACAAAGTTGTTTGCTTGTAATTTTGATAGTTACGAAATATAGCAATCTAACCGAAGTTAGATTATTTACTTGAACATATCTCCAAAAACCTTATTTCATATTTCAGTGAATGTGTGAGATTTATTTTACAGTTAAATGATATATTTTTTCTGGTGTCACTTTTATTAAATTTTACATTGATTATATTGTGTCATCCGGAAAGTTCTGTGGTTTACTTTTGTTGAGATAATGTTGAAGTGATTGAATATCAGCAGAATTTACAAACGAATTTATTTGAAAATACGTAAAATCAGTTTTTTACGTACATTAAAAAAGTAAAGTTTTATTCCGAAATTCCGGCGGTAATGTGGCATTTATGGATTCAATGTGTATATATATATATATATATATATATATATATATATATATATATATAATAGGGTGGGCCGAAAAAACCTTTTTTTGATTTTTGATTCTCTATACCTCGGAAAACTTGCCTCTAGGGTAGCTTAGTATAATGCAAAAATAAAATAAATAAATTGTTACGTTTGGCGGTAGCGCATCGGTCCTAAAATTTGAGAAAATATAAGATTTTTATCATTTTCAAGGGGGAGTGCGAGAATTTTTTGTTTTGTTTTTTGATGCGCTATACCGCGGAAAACGTAGCTCTAGGAAAGCTTAGTATAATGCAAAAATAAAATAAATAAATTGTTACGTTTGGTGGTAGCGCATCAAAAAATTAAATTAAAATTTGGCCCTAAAATTTGTGAAAATATAAGATTTTTACCATTTTCAAGGGGGAGTGCCAGAAATTTTTTACCTTGTATTTTGATTCGCTATACCGCGGAAAACTTGCCCGTAGGGGAGCTTAGTATAATACAAAAATAAAATAAATAAATTGTTACGTTTGGCAGTAGCGTATTGACCCTAAAATTTGAGAAAATATAAGATTTTTATCATTTTCAAGGGGGAGTGCGAGAACTTTTTTGTTTTGTTTTCGGATTTGCTATTCCACGGAAAATGAGCCTCTAGGGTATCTTAGTAAAATGCAAAAACAAAATAAATAGATTTTCGCGCCTTGCGGTAGCGCATCGTCCCTAAAATTCGAAAAAATAATCTAAGATTTTTTAATTTTTTTCTAATAAATGGAAATAAATCAAATAACTTCTATAACAAGTAGATATAGACATATTTTAGTAGAACAAAGTATAGAAATGATAAATAAATGAAACAAAAATAGTTCATTTTACAATTTATTAGTAGAGTATTAAATTAAAAAAAACATTTAAAAAAATAACAAATTTCCATTGAAACCAAAAATCATTTTTCTGATTGTGTAATTATTTAGTATGTAATAAAATATGGTGCTTTACTTGTCTTTACTTTCTTTTGATATAATTGAATTAAGTTTGAACTAAGATTAGCTTGAAAATCTAGGCATTGACGTAATTGAAATAAGTATAGTTCTTATAAAAACTATCTCTGTAATTGGAACCGATGAGTTTTTCTGACGCCTCAGTTCTCCACCTTGAGTAGGGAAGTGTGCCAGGCTCACGAACAGTTAATTCTTCAGTACAGCTGCCTGAATTTATATCACAACTTACGTTCAGCAGGTACAGTTTATCTTTGCATAAACTTAACTTGTCCATTTCTGGAATCTCATACTCATCACTGTCAAAATTTACTACTGGGAGTTTCTCACATTTACTGATCTGTGAGCCAATCGGACAACGAAATGATTGGGACCCAGTCATTTCACCATCTAAAGTTTGAAACAAATGTCGGAATGGCAATTCATTGAAATGTAAGAGGCACACCCTGCACTGCAGTGGTCGTTTAACTTGTTCTTCAATTGTACGAATAACACGGTTTTCCACTCCATATTAGTAACTGTGCCATCACATCCAATCACGTTCGGTTAATGAAGTGAAAATCCAGCCTCAGTCAAATAAGAAAGAATGCTACTGGAAATATTTTGAGTAGAACTTGAAGAGGGTAAAAATGACCAAAGCACACAGGTCAGCAGTACATGCTGGACATAAGTTCTGCTATAAAATCATGTAGCTGGTTTCAAGATTTATCTGTTCGGCCTGACACACTTTCCCACTGAAGGTGGTTAACAACGGCGAGCAGATTTATCTGATTGTATTTAGGTATTGGAAAAACAACAGACGATAGGAAGATCTTAGTTTCATTTCTCTTAAAGTCATATATACCTCTATGGTTTTATATAAAAGAGTAAATACTTCACAAACAGACCAGAACATGTATTTGAAGTTATAAAATTTTCAAGATTCCTGCCCGAAAACTTGTTGAAAGTCATTGACCCAGTAACTGAGAGAAACGTATTTTTTGCCAGTCCAGTAAACTTGCTTTTGAGTATGATAGTAGATAAAAGGAATCATATATTAAAGTTAGGTTTAAAAAAAATTATAATGGCTAGAAACATAGCTTCTAAAAAAAGTTAATCAGGAGTTTTCAACCACCTAAAATCAATTTCCTAACTACAGACAACATTGAAATGATTCACTGGAACACTACTGCACTATCACCACCACATTTGCTGCGAAGAATCAGATTTTAGGGCCGATGCGCTACCGCCAAACGTAACAATTTATTTATTTTATTTTTGCATTATACTAAGCTAACCTAGAGGCAAGTTTTTTGCGGTATAGCGAATCAAAAAACAAAACAAAAAAATTCTCGCACTCCCCCTTGAAAATGAAAAAAATCTTATATTTTCTCAAATTTTAGGGCCGATGCGCTACCGCCAAACGTAGCAATTTATTTATTTTGTTTTTGCATTATACTAAGCTACCCTAGAGGCAAATTTTCCGCGATATAGCGAATCAAAAAACAAAACAAAAAAAATCTCACACTCCCCCATAACAATGATAAAAATCTTATATTTTCACAAATTTTAGGGCCGATGCGCTACCGCCAAACGTAACAATTTATTTATTTTATTTTTGCATTATACTAAGCTATCCTAGAGGCAAGTTTTCCGTGGTATAGCGATTAAAAAATAATAAAAAGTTTTTTTCGGCCCACCCTAATATACAAACGCAGAACTTTCCGGTTGATCCATTATATAGAGCAAATTCAAAAGTATTTAAAGCCGTCCAAAAGAAGAGTTGATAATATTGTCGAAAAATGTGATTACACTACTTTTTTTAGATAGGAACAACAGGACAAACAACTTGAAAATTAGTAAAATAAATGAACTTTACATTTTTGACATATAAACATCAGGACAAACAACTTGAACTTTTTTCTTTTTTAGATCTCACGCCCGTGTCATCTTCTTACGCAATACTGGTTCCAAAAGTGAAAATGTCCTACTGAAAACAACTGCAATCAAAATAGGAAAAGTACAAACGCATAACGAGAGATATCGATATCAGTGATACTATGCCAAAAAAACATTTGACAATTTTAAAATGCAAGCGAGAAATTTGAAAAGAACGCTCTATAAATTTAACATTAGCTTGCGAATGTCTGCGTGACCAGCGTTAGCTCTTTTAAGAGCCTACACCAGTTACGGGAAGAAACGCTCTAGCTAATGTTAAGTTTATGGGAAGGTTCTAGCGCGATTTCTCGCTCGCATTTTAATACTTTAAAATGCTTTTTTGCATAGGACACCTGAAGTCAATCTCCAACGTTGTTAGTTTTTACTCTTTCGATTTTTGTTGCAGTTTTTTTATAAGCGGGCATTTTCAATTTTGGAGCCGGTTGGAACCGGTTCTGAAAGTGAAAGTATCCTTATGTAAAATAACTGGAACCAAAATCGAAAAAGTAAAAACTAACAACGTTGGAGATTGACTTCAGCTATTCTATGAAATTTTTTTTTTAAATATTAAAAAACGAGCGAGAAATCGCGCTAGAACCTTCCTATAGACTTAACATTAGCTTGAGCGTTTTTTCGCATGACTGATGTAGGCTCTTAACCTGTTTAGTTATGTTATTGATAGAGCAACCGAAGAAACCTTCTCTGTGTATCTGTACAATTATCTCACCGTAGTTATTTTTACACAGGAGTGAGGAGTTCTAGGTAATTTTAGCTAATCAGGAATATTTTAAAATTATTTTTTTTTCAAATAAAATTTCTAGTGTGACATGGTTATTTGATCTAATACAGCAATAAAGCTACCAGACTGCAATATGTTGATATCAATTCAGTTTTTCTTCCATCATTTGTTTTTGGGTTTTGTTTTTTACTTTAATTTCAGAAGACTAATAAAACTGTAATTGTACTTAGTATAAATGTTTCATGCAATAAAAGCTTAGAATCATTCATTTTCATAGTAACCCTATCATTGTTTTTTGAGAAAATTTAATTACTTTGATATCACGGTTTTCGTCGATAATCCGTCCGAAAACAACCGGCGAAATCCGAAACCGACGAAAATTCATGCAATTATTTCCATATGAATCTATGTATCCAATTAATTCGTTCTAAACACTCCAAAATAAGTACCAAAAACACATTTTATCGAGAATAAGTATAACGTTTAATACTAAAAACAATAAGAAATTAGTATAGTGTTCTTGGCGTATGGTATATATAGCGCATGTACTATATGTAAGATCCCTTTTTGGTCTTTTGACAGTTGGGCTAGCTTCAGTGTCAGAATTGCTATCTCGCTCAAAAATCTGTCCACAATGGCCCATTTCTGTTGCCCCTTTAAGATTTTCCTAAAATGGGGCAAGACATTATAATTAAACAAGTTTCAGTCACGATTTGCAGCAGCTTTGACTGGGTGATTTTTCTCCACAAACCCCTGTACATTGCATAGTTATTTTTCACATGTTGCCTCCACATAGAGAAGATGTCCTTAATCTCTGAAGAAAGCACATTCCCACCTGTATCTTCCTCCTCATCTGAAGCTTTTTCTTCGTCTACCGTCTGTTGCACTTGTAGGTGAAGGTCTTGCAGCTCTTCAGTGTTGAGTTCTTCGCTGTGTTATTCCACCAACTCTTCTACATCTTCACCACTTTCCTCCAAGCCCATGGACTTTCCGAAATCAACAATTGATTGCATCACATGTGTAGGGTCATCAGGGAATGCTCAAACCCTTCGAAATTTCTCATATGCACACATCCTGGCCATACTTTCTTACGGGGAGAGATTATTGTCCTGTATGTCACTCCCTGCCAAGGCTTATCTATGAGACTAATGCAGCTGAGAATGTTGAAATGTTTTTTTTCAGAACTTTCTTAGAGACAATTCTGTATTTGATGTCACTTCAACGCAACTTTGAAACATTGCTTTTGTGTACAGTTTCTTGAAATTGGAAATGACATTCTGATCCATGGGATGGCTGAATGGTGTGGTATTCGGGAGCAAGTATTCACTATGATAAAATTGAACTCCTTGAACAATATGTCTTTCAAATCAGGAGGATGTGCAGGAAAATTGTCCATTACCAGGAGACACTTAAGGGCAACTGATTATCCTGAAAGCATTTTTTTACACTCGGGCCAAACACTTCATCCATCCACTCATTGAAAATTGACCTCGCTACCCATGCTTTTGTGTTTGCCCTCCACATCACAGACAATTCACTTTTAATCACATTGTTTCTGTAAAAACTCTATGAGTTTTTGAATGGTACACCAGTAAGGGCTTCACTTTACAATAACCACTAGCATTACCACACAACAAAAGAGTTAGTCTCTCTTTCGTAGGCTTTTGTCTTGCAGTGCTTTTTCCTCCCTTGAAATGAACGTCCTTTTGGGCGTTTTCTTCCGAAAGAGGTGTGTTACATCACAGTTGAAGACTTGTTGATGGATGAATCCTTCAGCCTCTACATCTTTGAATTCGGACACAGAGTTTTCGGCCCCAGACTTGTCCGAACACGCACCTTTGCCTTGTCTAGTAACACTGTGTATGCCAGTGCGCCTTTTGAATTTTTCGAACCAGCCTCTGCTGGCCTTAAAATCACTAAGAGCAGTACTCGTCCCAGACATTTCCTGAATGAGATTGAAATTCAACGGTCTGGCCTTTTCACATATGATAGCCTCTGAAACAGAACCGTCATTTAACTGTTTTTGATTGATCCAAATTAATACTAACCGTTCGACACCTTCAATTGTTTGCGATCTTTGATTAGTTAGCACATTTACCCCTTTCGCTACATTAGCCTACTTTATTGCTTCCCTTTTCGTCACAATGTAACTTATCGTGGATAGCGATTTCCCGTACAGTTGGACGATTTCAGAAATCTTAATTCTGCTCTCGTATTTTTGAATGATTTCCTTCTTCAACTCGATCGTGTCCCTGGCCTTCGTATTTGAAGGACTGCTGGCTATGGAAACTTTCTTTGGTACCATGATGAAGAACTCGCAAACAATAAAAAAAGGACAAAAAAACACTGGAAATAAACGAAATTGTTTGTCTAGATGCGCGGGGTGATAAACACACGACGAGAAATAATGCCACACTGAGCAGGACAACGCATGGGTCGCCACCTTTGTTTACGGAAAATTCACCGAGGTCACGTGGGTACTTCAACGAAATCCGAGGCAACCGACGAAAACCGAGACAAATTTTTCGCGGTAAAAAACGACGAAATAAGAAATCGATGAAAACCGAAGTCAACGAAAACCGAGGTGTATTTAATAAGCTCTGGACATGCTTAGCAAGACATAGTCTAAAATAGTGAAATCGTAAAAGTTTCGCGAAAAAAATATTTTAAAAATTGACTAAATATTTGTACGTTAGTGATGAATGATATATGTATTGTTTATAAATCATGAATAGTTTTCTTAAATATTTCTCTACCGTATGTGAATGATGATACATTATAATAAATGTAGAAAATTATGTATGAGTCATTAAAAATAATTCTATAGCATAAAATAATTTGAAAATATTACGCTTTTTATGTGTAGGACTTTATATAAAAAAAGGGCTATATAAAAATAAAAGCATGTGCATAAATAGATAAATTCTCAATATGGGATTCATATATTTATTTTTATCATATATTTATTATTTTCATATAAATATGGGATCACATATTTAGTAAAATAATGTAGCAAAAATATGTATACTAATTTCTATGTGAACAAAGCGTTTCATTCATCATTTGAAACTTTGTCAGAATATATTCAAAAAATTAAAAGGTTTAAACATGAGTCGATATAATAAAAAGAAATGAAAAAGGATATAAAAAATATTTTTACATTTAATCGACAAGTGTGAAATAATAATTAATTGATATGTTATAATGAATATCGGAACTTATTGATTAACCCTTAATTGCATAGTGATGTAAATTTCCATCACTGTTTATTTAACTTTTAATAAATAAATCAACTTCTTCGCCACCACTATATTTATATAGAAATATTAATCCACTAAATTTCCCGTGAACTATGTTGCTGAACAAAGTTAAAAATCTATCTTAAAATTTCTGGTGTCTAATATTTAATATATGTATAAAAAAAAAAACAATTGTAAAAGAAAAACTCGTGCAAAGAAGGGTTAAATGATAATACACTTCCCCCCCTCCCTCACTCTTCAAAATTAGGTCTGAGAAGTCACAATGAATCATTCGCGATGACGTGCTTAAACAAATCTTATCCATTGTAAGAAGGTGTCAATCAAAATAGTTTTTCCCGCAGAATTTGTATGAAAATGAATCAGAGAAGACGTGTAAACAGTATGTGCAAAGTAAAATATGATATTTCATGGGGGAAAAATATCAGGTAATGTGTTTTGTTTTTATAGTTATGCAAAGGTGTAAATATGTATGTATCTTAATTCATTTTTCTGTAGTCTCCATGTGACAAAATTTTGTGAACTGTTCAAAAATATGTTTCACTTTATAACTGAAAACTATTTAATATGTACTTTCCCAGCGAAAAAAATTATCGTAGCAGAACAACATTCGGAAATCTTTATATTAAGTATAAATTAATATTGTCGCATAGAATTTAATTGCTAACATGTTACATTTTAAACGTGTCCACAGTGTAGTAAAAAATTTGTATTTATAAAACATATTATTCATTTTACTTTTTTTTTACGCAATTATAAACACATCGGTGTGAACTATTTACATTAATTAAAATTATTCGCATATTTATAATACTGTAAGTTAAACGAAAATTGCAATTTTTTTTTTCTGTAAATATTCAAAATATTTCCTACTTACGCATATTTTTTTCATTCAATAAGTAAACAGAAAGTACTGGTTATGTGTGATATGAAAAAAAAATCTCCAAAGAAATAATTTCTTGCAGAAGTAATTATTTTTTCACATAGCTGTTACTGTTTGTTAGGGTTTCAATTAGTATAAATTCTTGAAAAAATATTAATGTAAAGTTGCATTAATCAAATATGTATTTTACTTAAATTGTTTTGCAAGAATAATTATTAAAATTACTGTATCAATTAGCAGAAATTCTTGAGAAAATATAAACACAAAACAGAAACTATATTTTACTTAAATTGTTTTAAAAGATAATTGTGTTTTACTAAATAATAGGTAAGGTGTTCTCGATGTAAAAATAGACTAAATATAACTCGCACAAAATTGTAAATATAAATTACAATTCTATAACAATATTTGATTTCGAATTAAAAAGTATTATTCACTCACTAGGAGTACAAAGCTCGTGAAAGTCTTTCTTATATGTTACAAGCAGATGTAATGTATATTTGAACAGTTCAGATATTTTAGTTACATGCTATATGAAAGTGCATGAAATGTGAAACATACTTGCTCTATTCATACCTTTCCAGAATGTATAAAAGAAGAAAACACATTATTTACAGTGCACACGAATTCCATGCATAAAATGAAACTCATTAATTTATCACTTGGGGAGGGGTAACATTTTATTGCCGTATGTTTAATCATCATATAGGGCACTCCGCATTTTTAGCATAACTTCTATCGAAGGACCCTCTGTGACAAAAAACGGGTGATATAATTCTTTGATGCATTGACTTCCCTGCACAATTTTTCTAGGCACTCGGCATTTTTTGAAGGACGCCCCGTATTTTTAGCATACCCTACACTCTATCAAAGAACGATTTAGAAAAAAAAGGTGATGACTCACATAAGTGTGTATTCATTAAGTAAATCATTGTCCTAATTTATTCATTAACATGGTAAAGAAATATTTAAGAAAACCAGTTAAGCATACTGCAATTCTTAAACAATTCTGCAGAAAAAAATATGTACCGTAATTTTTTTTCAATTCATTACCCTCATAGGTTCATTAGTGTCATTAAATCATTGACATAATTTATTCATTAGCATGACAGAAATATTAAATAAACTCAAAATTCACACTCATACTCTAAAACAATTCCCGCAATTTTTTTCCAAAGTTTCGAAAAAGATATATATTTTCCTACTCCAACACACTTTCGTATCTTCATCATCTCCGTATTCGACCGTCACCTCTGGCTACTACCACCTCACCACCTCACATCACTTCACACCTTCACACTGCCATCACCACTGGCCAAAACCACTGACAACCACCATCGGCCAAAACCACATGCCACCCGCCAAGTGACCTCATATCCCCATTTATACCCTACTTTTGTTTATAAGAAAAATATTTTAAAGAAGACATTATTGGGATATTCAGCATAGTTTAGTAGAATGTGGAAAACGACGGTAGTTTAATAAAACAAAAGCAAAATACTGTCAATAAAAATTTTCCCTTTTTTGAAGAGATAAATCTGGATACCATAACTGCTTCGGAAATTTTATTTCTTTCTCTGTTCATCTTTTCTGCATCGGCAATGAAAACTGTGCTGTCGATAGCTCACTTGTCGGCATTGCGCGCGCACTAATAAATAATGACCCACTAATATATAAATTAAAGCTAAATATATTTTAACAATCTCTGCTCTTAAATCCCTAATATCATTAAAAACTTTTAAGGAACTGCCGTGTATCTTAAGCGTATATTATTATACATATAAATATGAATTTTTTTCTAAGAAATAATAATAATAAGAGTGAAAATAAATCGGCTTTTATTTTCGTGAATACAAGAGAAAATGATAGATTAAAATAATATAACTTTACTCATACTCTTTTGACGACGAATTTCTGAAAACAAGGCTCTGTAATTTTGTCTATAAAATATAGTATGTGTGAATAATATGTTTCCCTTGTTGCTATTACGGTGCCAATTTTTATAGCGTGTACAAAGAAATTTTTAACAGGCTGGGGTTTCAAAAACCATAACATTGGCCTGCGATATATATACATAAATCACTTTGATTAACTTCTATATATATATATATACATATATATACATATATATATATACATATATGATTTTTAAATCAAGGTTGTTTCTGCAGTCAAACTCGTTTAATACGAACACTGTTAAAACGACGACACAGTTAAAAACAAGCAATTTTCACGTTAAGAATTGTTCATCATTTAAACTATAAGAAGATTTTCATGCTTTTTACGAGCTACAAAATCGGTACTAAATCACGGATAATACGAGCAAAACACCTGTTTATTTCAATTCGATTTTCAGGTAGAACCCTGTAGGGTAGAGTTAGGAAAGAAATCTCTTCCTTATCAAACACTGTTTTCTGCCAACGATAATATTTTTACATTACTACTGTCTGCCAAAATGTAGTAATTTATCAGTTTTGTCAGATAGCATTTCAACTTTCAAGGAAACTCCCATCCCCACCTAAAAAAAAGGCAGTGGGACGGCCTAAAATGTTGAAAGAATGTAGTATGTGTGACATTTGAAATATAGACCTTTTTAAGAATTACAACTGAGCCATAGAAAGTAAGGAGCATAGAGGAAAATATTTATTTGTTTCTTTCTTTAAATCCAGTGTAGGCTATATTAAGCAGTCTTTTCAGTGTCTCTTATTGTAGGGGAAAGTAGGGTAAAATCTGGTACCTGACTGTTTTCCTTTGTTGACAAAAGTCTATACAGGTGAAAAAATCGAAACTCCCCGCAAAGTTTTTGGGGACATCTGAATTATTAAAAACACGCTTGTTATCACACAAAAATTTTTCTAATTGGAAAAAGGCGTTTTCCTGTATCATGTCTGAAACAGATCCAAATTTTGGTGGTAGTGTAAAACCGAGTACTAATCGCCAATTCAGTCTTTACACTTACATTAACAAAAAGCTTCATTCTAAAAAAAATATTAATCAAACTTTAACCCCTTCAGGGGCAAAGTACTCTTGTAGCTAAAATATTGAAATGATTGATTGACACCAGGATTCACGAACGAATTTATTTTAAAATATGTAAAAGCTTTTCCTCATGTATCTTATAAATTTAAAGTTTGGTTATAAAATTCTGGTGTCATTATGGCATTTTGGGATTAAAATTAAGTGGTATATATTATATACCGGTGCCCTTCAAGGGGTTAAAACATATACATATTTTTAAAGGTCAGTACATTTTTTTTTTCAGGTTTTCAAGCAATTTTTAATGCTGTCATGTAATGACTTTCTCAGCTATTATTTCTCGTATCCGCTGCATTTTTTTATGTGCCCACTCTTTACAGACAGAACGTTGTATTCATCCTTCACCATCTGTTTAGTGAAGCAACAATTCATTGCAGAATTCAATGCAAAATAATGGGTACCCGGTTTTGAACCAACAGACGACCCAAAATCAACATGCTGATGGTCATTCTCCTAAATATTTGGAAGCACAGACTTCTACTAGGCATCAAAATATCGTATGAAAGCAGGGTCCGACTAACGCAGGGGCATGCGGGGCAGCTACCCCGGGCCCCCCAGATGAACCCTTCCCTTTATGGGCATCAGTGGGATTTTCGTTAAAAAGAAGCCAAATGTTAAAAATTAGCAAAAAGTGACCAAAATTCTTATTTTTGTAAAGATTTATGCAGGTGTGGAAAGCTGGTGATTAAAATTTTATTGAAGAAGCAAAGAAAATAGTAAGCTGATTAAAGCTTGAGAAAGCTAATGACTGAAAGCTGATGATTAAAATTTTATTGTAACAACTAAGTAATCCATTGTTTTCAAGGAAAAATCATTATTGATATTATCCACATAACAAGATAAAACATATACATATTTTTAAAGGTCAGTACATTTTTTTTTCAGGTTTTCAAGCAACTTTTAATGCTGTCATGTAATGACTTTCTCAGCTATTATTTCTCGTATCCGCTGCATTCTTTTATGTGTCCACTCTTTACAGACAGAACGTTGTATTCATCCTTCACCATCTGTTTAGTGAAGCAACAATTCATTGCAGAATTCAATGCAAAATAATGGGTACCCGGTTTTGAACCAACAGACGACCCAAAATCAACATGCTGATGGTCATTCTCCTAAATATTTGGAAGCACAGACTTCTACTTGGCATCAAAATATCGTATGAAAGCAGGGTCCGACTAACGCAGGGGCATGCGGGGCAGCAGCCCCGGGCCCAACAGATGAACCCTTCCCTTTATGGGCATAAGTGGGATTTTCGTTAAAAAGAAGCCAAATGTTAAAAATTAGCCAAAAGTGACCAAAATTCTTATTTTTGTAAAGATTTATGCAGGTGTGGAAAGCTGGTGATTAAAATTTTATTGAAGAAGCAAAGAAAATATTAAGCTGATTAAAGCTTGAGAAAGCTAATGACTGAAAGCTGATGATTAAAATTTTATTGTAACAACTAAGTAATCCATTGTTCTCAAGGAAAATTCATTATTGATATTATCCACATAACAAGATAAAACATATACATATTTTTAAAGGTCATTACATTTTTTTTCAGGTTTTCAAGCAACTTTTAATGCTGTCATGTAATGACTTTCTCAGCTATTATTTCTCGTATCCGCTGCATTCTTTTATGTGCCCACTCTTTACAGACAGAACGTTGTATTCATCCTTCACCCTCTGTTTAGTGAAGCAACAATTCATTGCAGAATTCAATGCAAAATAATGGGTACCCGGTTTTGAACCAACAGACGACCCAAAATCAACATGCTGATGGTCATTCTCCTAAATATTTGGAAGCACTGACTTCTACTTGGCATCTAAATATCGTATGAAAGCAGGGTCCGACTAACGCAGGGGCATGCGGGGCAGCAGCCCTGCGCCCCCCAGATGAACCCTTCCCTTTATGGGCATAAGTGGGATTTTCGTTAAAAAGAAGCCAAATGTTAAAAATTAGCCAAAAGTGACCAAAATTCTTATTTTTGTAAAGATTTCTGCAGGTGTGGAAAGCTGGTGATTAAAATTTTATTGAAGAAGCAAAGAAAATATTAAGCTGATTAAAGCTTGAGAAAGCTAATGACTGAAAGCTGATGATTAAAATTTTATTGTAACAACTAAGTAATCCATTGTTTTCAAGAAAAATTCATTATTGATATTATCCACATAACAAGATCAATTAAAATTTTTGATGGTGACCAATTGGGGACATTGTTTTCTTTTAGACATCTAATGACAGACATATGATATTATAACAAGTACACTGTAAAAAATGACCGATGTTTCTTATTTTATGAAAATATGCTATAACCACGAACGAAAATATAATATAATCTTCTGAGTTATCCGAAATTTCAAATAGCATGTTACATTGTCTTTTGAATCCCCAGAAACGAATACATCTTCAAAATTTAAAGAATAATTTATAAAAACAAATTATTTTTAGCTGCCCGAATTTTTCAGAAACGTTTCCGAAGGATTTTTATAGTGTATTAATTAGTGTCCTTAGCCTGGAATACCTGTTTTTCGAATGCTATCAATTCTGAAGTAGACATTTTCATGCTAAAAAAAATGTTTAACAGACAAACATGAAAAAATAACAGCGTTAACAATAACATTAAAATTAAGATTATTTATTTACTCTTTCATGTATAAATTAACTTATGCGGCTGAAAACGTGTACTTGAGAATGGATAACATTCGAAAAACAGGTATTCCAGCCTGAGGATACTAATTAATACACTATAAAAACCCTTCGGAAACGTTTCTGAAAAATTCGGGCAGCTAAAAATAATTTGTTTTTATAAATTATTCTTTAAATTTTGAAGATGTATTCGTTTCTGGAGATTCAAAAGACAATGTAACATGCTATTTGAAATTTCGGATAACTCAGAAGATTATATTTTATTTTCGTTCGTGGTTATAGCATATTTTCATAAAATAAGAAACATCGGTCATTTTTTACAGTGTAGCCAAGAATGACAGAAAGTCCTGTATTTACATTTCAACGGCTCGGATAAGCCCTTAGATTCCTTTACAGAAAAAATTACATTCTATCATCTCTTATGATCTTTCTTATGATACCCTGTATACAAACGTGAATAGTACCTAGTGCGAAATTTATGTGTGCAGTTTAGTCACTTCAGCATAATTCAAGAAATTTCCTATAGATAGATAGTAAAGGGGGCCCCCCGGAATAATGCTTCTACCGGGGCCCTACATACTCTAAGTCGGGCTATAGAAAACAGCGGTTTACTTACCTAAATCGATTCATCAGGCTGGATTTATTTGAAGAGCAGAAAGGACTGCGAAAAATTAAAACTTAAGATGAATTTCTTTTCAATAGCACTTTCCAACAGCACGGACACAGAGGTTAACTCGCTTCAAAATCCGATAGCACACTGCTAGAAAACAGGATTGAGCACCTACCAGGTTTCACCCCACTCTTCCCGCCCCACCAGTGGCTGAGAGGTTCTGCTCTCAAAGCTGGTAGACGGGAGGTGCTGGGTTCAAACCCCTGTCGCACTCGTCGACCGTTCGGAGTTTTCCGTGGTTTTCTTCGAACCTTGCCGTAAATACTGGTTAGGATCCCTTAGAAAGACCCCCCACTGAAGGCACCCCCCTATGGCCTATATCCCTCGTGTAGATAATCAGCCGACTTAAAATCAACCAACCAACCCTACTCTCTCCTACTGTTTAAATGAAAGGATATGTGAAATTAACAGCTCGAAAATTACAGTGTCTATTGCAGTGTCAGTCGAGTTTTTCAGCGTGAATTTTTGATATTATGTTAATTGTACCATTCAGATGATTAGGGAACTAATAGTCGTAATTTGTTTATTTATGTGTGTTTTTAGAAAATATGTATCATCTTTAAGGATATTACGAATAACGGTTAATACGAGGACATTTATAATTCTTTTTCTTCTCGTATTAAGAGAGTTCGACTAAATATTATTTTATCTCGACTTCGGAAAAAAGTACTTAAAAATTTATATCACGTATGCTTTCAGCACAGTTTGTGCGTTTCTGCTTGGTTAGTAGCTTAAAATGAGTAATAAATAATAGTATATTATTAAATTTAGTCAAAAGAACATAGGAATTTCCAATCATATATACTATTTCTGTTGTCAACATAATTTTTTATATGGATTTAAAAAACGCACAATCATGAATGAGGAATCATTCGAAAGGTTTTTGAACCAGTTTCACAGTCAGTACACTCATATTTCGTTAAAACATGTTTTTCGATTAAAAATTTCAGTTAATTAAAAATTAAATCGGCATTGTTTTTATAAATGGAGTAAAAGGTTTTTCTCAAATCCACTTTGTCACAAAAATTAAATACCGCCTCAAATGCTCACTAATGATTATACAAAAAATAAAGAGTGCAAACAAGATAAAATGGGACGTCTCTGTACGGATTAATTTTAAATTTATGATTAAAAAGCAAAATTAAAATTAAAATGTTTAAAAGAAAATGACACCATCGATCGATCGAAGCAGTGGTATTTCACGTAAAGCCGAAAATGTATGCTTTGTTATAATAAATTAAATTGTATTTTAAATTAAATTGTATTTAATATAGTCTTTTACAATATCATGACTCTCTCCTGTCTTAAAAATGCCCTTTGGCAACATAACCTCTTTCTTATTCTATCATATTTAAAGTTAATTATTGTATATCGTCGCTACCATCTCAAACTATTGAATATGAGAAAAATGTATTTTTCCTTAATTTTGAATATGGGCCGATTGTCACCACTAAATTTTATTAGAATTCTTCGTCAAGTAAAAATATTAATAAAATTTCGGCTTGAAGAACAGGGTTGCTACTTTGGTCTTCTGTTTCGAAATGTCTGTCATTAAATAAAGCAAAAATTTCCATTTGAAATTTCTGGTACGGATTTGAAAATTTTGAATAAAAATGAGGCCAAACTGGCAACTCTGGTGAAGAATACTATAAAAATTTTGCTGTGAAAATCGGCCCATATTTAAAAGTAATATAAATTACATTTTTTCGCATTCCATAGTTTCACTTGGTAGCGACGATATCTCCATTTAAAACGAAAATTATAAAGAAATATATATTCATCGCTTTCAAACTGTAACAAATAACAACAAAATATTTTATATCATTAATTAAAAAAATAGAAAAGTTAAATTTACATTTTTTTTAAGTTTTATGTACGGTGGATTGATTACGCACTGTTAACGTAAGAGCAAAAATAACAATAACCATAGCAGCCAACTTTAAGGTTTTTTTCTTACGACTGAAATTTATAATATTAAATTTTATCTTATTTAACTGCCGAAGTATGCAATTAAATAAAGCAAATATTTCTCGCAAATTTTAATGGTAAAAAAAGCGTAAAAGTTGGCAGCTATGCAATAATGTAAGAGCATAAAGTTCTTAAATGAAACTTGGCACAGAAAGTGTAACTATTTTGTAATGATGTGAAACATGAAATACTTTTTTTTTAATTGAATAAAAATGAATTGAAGGATTTGGCGTTTTGTTTTGTTTATTTCGCTTCAATTCAACAAGGTTTTAAACGAAGGTAAACATATACTTCTATGCATCATATATATATATATATACTCGCATAATTTTAAATACTTTGAGATCAAAATATGCCAAACAACATATATATATTATTTTTGCACTTAATTAATTTTTTTAAATTATTTTTTACACCGTTATATCAAAGGTAATATTGCCTTTTAGACGAAATAACCTTAACTTGTGAATGTGTGTAATGCAGATTCAAAAAGATTTATTCTTCCTGGACATAGAAAATATCTAATCGTCAGAAAATATCAAAACTTTTAACTTTTTATGAAACAAATTTAATTCTTTCCTACCAGGATTATAATACTGCGTTCCGTTTAATAATTTTTTAAGTAGCAAGTTGGTCGAGTGTCATAAAATATTTAAGTATTTAAAGTTCTTGCTGAATGTTTCACTCTTGTCTTCAGCACAAGAGTGAAACATTCTGTGCACTCATTCTATTTGGAAAGATGAAGAACTCTGCTAATTTTCAGTTAGTTCTTCATCTTTCCAAACGGATAGTTTGGAAAGATGAAGAACTAACTGAAAATTAGCTCTTAACTCTTCATTATCTTTTGACGTATGTTTGATTTCAAGATCTTCTTAGAGTCGTATTTATGAAAAAAGAATTCATATAATTTCGAAAATCTATCTCTTTTACTCGCTTATATTCTTTTTAAATAATTTTATGAGATTACTTTGAAGAACACTTAAATCATGTTGAATGTAAAAAAGATTGAAAATGATTGGCGGGGGGGGGGGGGGGGGGAGGAGTATAGGTTTTTATTTTGGGTATTAGTATTTACAAAATTTAAAAAATACATTTTTTAGACAAAATTTATTAAATAAATTTTATGGGTTTATTTTATGCAAAAAATAAATAAATAAATAAACAGAAGACTAGAACTGTTCCAGAGACAAAGTATTTCTTTTGCTAAAATATTGAAATGATCGGATAACACCAGGATTTATGAACAAAAGTATTGAAAACATGTAAAAGCTTTTTGCTTCGCCCACACTATAAAAGCAAAATTATGTTCCGAATTTATACTTTCATTTTAGCATTAACATACTTTTATAGAATAAAATTAAATAGGCTATATAATAATCTCACAACCCCTTTAAGGATTTCAGTCTTTAAACCCTTCGAGGGGTTGAAGATTTAAATAACTCTGTTAACATGCTCCAGACCCTTGACAAATAAGCATGTTTTGAATATTTTCAACATTTTCCAACCTAGTTGAAAAGTGTTCATGACTTTGGTTTGCCTGCCGTCTGACCGTCCGTCCGCGCTCTAACTCTGGTAAATATAATGGAATTTTCCTGAAAATTTTTGTATGTTATTGACATTTGTTATAATATGATCGCTAGTAGGTGATAAATACGGCTAGTAGGACACGTCGGAGTCGGAGGTGGATCTCGGAGGTGGAGCTGTGCGCGGTGGATCTTGGTGGATCTCGGAGGGTCGATCTGGGTGGATCTCGGAGGGTTGATTTGGGTGGATCTCGGAGGGTTGTTCTTGGTGGATGTCGGAGGGTTGTGGCGTAGATAAGAGGCATGCGTCACTTGGGAGGGTGGATTGGGATGACTCACGGCAGGTTGGTAGAGATAAGGAGTATTATTTTAATGAGTTTTAATTGGGGGACTTATAAAATTTCGAAGCAATTTTTTTTTTCGCGGAGAATTGTTTACTACAGTACGAGGTGAATTTCAACGGTTTTATTTTAGTGAATTAGAAATTTAATGAATTTTAATTTCAATTAATTTTAATTGGGGAACTTAGAAAGTTTCGAAGCCATTTTTTTCAACTATAGTATGGTGCTAATTATTTTTCGAAATATGCTGTGTGAATGAAATTTGTATTTAAAAATATTAATTAAAAAGGGTCATTCATTAATTTTAATGGGCGTACTTAAACATTTTTGGGGCAAACAGGCGCGTTTTAATGAATTCGATACAGGTTGTGGTAAAAAATACAGGGTCCCGCATGAGTTATACTATACTCAATTGAATAGCTCCCGCCTCCCCCTCCCCCTCCCTTTTTTGTTACCCAGAGGGGTCCTTCGATAGACTAACAATACGCACTTTCAAAAGTATAGAGTAATATAAGAAGAAGAATTTTAACGTATATGTAAATAAACAAGAATGAAAAATCATGCATAGCGTCATAATTCATGAATCACTTTCCAACATTATCGAAATGTTATGCGAACAAAATATAATTTTACCATCGAGTGCATAGTGAATTAAAAATAGTGAACCGATCCCCTTCAGAATAAAAAGGCGTCCTTCACAAAAATCCAATTATGCATAACACCCCTTCCTAAAATCAGATAATTTACACTTTACCTTTTTTTTTTAAATTCAAGTTAGGCTAAATATACAACTTACGCATCGATAGGTTCAAAATACAGGGACCCTTCAAAAGACACTTTGAAAAGTTATAGATATTGGACCCTTCACAAAAAATTGGAAAAATCCCCTTTTTAATAAAAAGGCCCCTTCACAAAAAATCCAATGAATTATTGCGGAAACCTTCAGTTCATTGATCCTTTTTTTCCCCCTTCGAAGCGTGAACTCGCATTAGACTATATGACCCCTTCATAAAATAATTTATACATGCCGTATTCGAAAAAAAATCCTTCACAAAATATTGTCCCATGTTTGAATAAAAAGGCCCCATCACAAAAAATTGAAAAGTGTGTTAGAGGAATCTTATAATATAAGAAAATAATTAATATTTTTTTAACTGAGCCCTCCTCCACCTGCTATATATAATTTATATAGCGCCCCAGCATTTTTGCAGCAAGCTCTTTATTTTTCAAGAGTATATGAAAACTATTATTCTCATACGAAAAATTCGCACTTAGGCGAAAAAATGCAAATTATGAAGAAAAAAATTATTTTTTTAACTGGGCCCTCCACCGCCCGATATATTTCTTATAGCGCCCCAGTTTTTGTGAAGAATTTAACAGCAAGCTCTTTTTTAATTCAATACTTCATATATGAAAACTATTATTCTCATATGAAAAATTCGCACGTAGGCGAAAGAAATGCAACGGAATATAATGAGTATATATATGAATTAAATAATAACTATTATTTTTTACTAAAATCATTCAGAATTAATAGTATCTAATTTTTTATATGTGAAAATTAAATTCTCTAACCTTTCCATGCTACACAAGTCCAGGCAGGCTTTCTTATTGCTATAGTCATCGGAGGTAATCCCCAACCCTGTTTGAATAAAAAGGCCCTTCACAAAAATCCAACTATGCATAAGAACCCTTCCTAAAATCAGGTAATTTATACCTTACCCTTTTTTTTCAATTCAAGTTAGGCTAAAGGTACAACTTATACATCGATATGTACAAAATATAGAAAACCTTCGAAAGAAACTTTGAAAAGTTATAGATATTAAGCTACCTTCACAAAATAATAAAACCCTATTCGAATCCCAGCGCCTTTCACAAAATAAATCCAATATATTCATGTTACATTACGGTAAAACTAATGTGCGCCGTCGGCGCCCGCACGGCGCCGAGCGAGCCCATCTCCTCATCGTCCCCAAGTCCTGAGGGACTTTTAATGCAGACCATGGCTTTGTCTCGCCAGGTCGCTACGACCGAATCAGAGGGTTCGCGTTCCAGCGACGGCTCCTCATCTTGCCCCAGTGTCGACGACAGAGGTCGTTGCGATTCGGCGGAAGTTCCCACCATCAGAGGAGACTTCCCCACGTGACACCTGATGAACCGTAGAGACTGTCGAACGGCTTCATCGCCGAGCACCCAAAAGGGAGTCGGGTCATCCACCTGATGTCCGGCATCCCTACGGCCCTTGCTTTCCCGCGGAGTCCGATCGTGAAATGCATGGAAGGGCAAGCCACTGGTCTCATCTTCCGCGGGCGTTACATTACGGTAATAGGAATACGAGAGAGGCCTTGTGAAATACCTTTCATAAAAATGCAAGGTAGGCTGTTTGAATGAAAAGGCCCCCCCTTCACAATATACCCTGTAAAAATATTATGATTCCACAGATATTTTAAGAAATAGACTGATATTTTCAAATGAGTACGTATTCATGCGATGTGAAAATAGGTTTTACACGAATGCCTTTTAGTTTAACATGTAAAATATAGATTTTAGAAAAAAGATTCATGTTTTACCAAATTTTTCATACAAATCTGTAAAATAGGTTAGAGTGTTTCCTGAAAAATAATTGAATTTTGAGTGATTATGCTTTAAAAAATATATTTTAGCATTGAAATTAAGAAAAAAAGACGGCTATCCCTTTTCCCCTCAATAGACGGATTGCTGAATCACAATGAGTCATATTAGCAGATAAGCGAAGATCTTGCTTTGAATTGATTCCTTTCTTAGATTATGAATCACTCACGATAAGAAATACCTGACACATTTTTTGTAGGCAAATGTACGAAATTAGCTATATAGTATTCCACTTATTAATCTGTTAAGTTTTAAAATGCTTCAATGAAAAATAATAACTAAGAAATAAAATTAAAAATATTCATTAATTAATTTTAATTGGTGAACTTAAACATTTTTGGACCAAACAGACGGGTTTTAAGGAAATCGAAGCATGTTATGGTAAAAAATACAGGGTCCAGTATGAATTATACTACACTATATTTAATAGCTACCCCCTCCCTTTTTTTACCCAGAGAGCTCCCCTTCGATAGAAGTTAGGCTTCACACACACAATATACACACTTAAAAAAATATAGAGTGATATAAAAAGAAGAATTTCAACGTATATATATATATATATATATATATATATATATATATATATATATATATATATATATATATATATATATATACATATATATATATAATAGTAAATTATGAAAAATCATGCAGAGTGGTATAATTTATGAATCACTTTCCAACATTATTGCAATATTATGTGAACTAAATATAATTTTACAATCTAGTGTAAGTCAGATTTTACTTTCAAATGTTTAAATTTATGAATGGAGAGGTAACATGCTTGTGAAAGGTCTATTTTTTAGACGAAACGGTGTGTGAAGGGCCCTGTTTTAAGGTTAAAAGTTTCGTGAAGGGCCCTGTTTTAAAGTTTCGTGAAGGGGTCTGTTTAAAGGACCCTGTTTTGAAATGACTTATGAACGGACAATTTATTCCTAAACATATTCACAACTACAACTTTGTATACATTATGAAAATACATGATTATATTTATACATTATCTATACATAGTTTTTGAAATATATTTCCAAAGTTAGATTCATACAATAAAGCGAGATTGATACTGTTAATGTATACGAATTCCTTCATGTTACCCTCTATAGCTTCAACTCGATTCGTTATATAAGCTTCAATGAGAAATAATAACTAAGAAATAAAATTAAAAATAGTAATTAAAAGGTAGCATTATGAATTTTTGGGATAAGAGATTGGTGTTAATTAAATAGGTTAATGAATCTAATTAGATACAAGTCTTGCTAAAATAGAGATTACACTAAAAATACAGAGTCCCTTATAATATATATGAATTACACTGTACTAAATTTAATACCACCCTCCCCTATTTTCATAGAAATGGCTTCAATATAATTTAGGCTAACAATATTCACTTCAGAAAATACATAGTGACACACAAGAAGGATATGAATTCAATATGTACTCATTCAAATACTTATGCAAAATATAATTTCTCTTATCGCATAAAATATATTAACAAGTCCTGTAAAAATATATTGAGAAGACATGAACTATTAATACATGATTTAAAATATATTGGCTATATAAAACATATATATATATATATAGAAATATATATATAAAAATTTATCGTTACCTAAAAATTTCAAACACGATTTACTAGACTTCACCCAAATTCAACTAGATTCTTCACCAATTGGTTCGATGACATCACTGATCGCGATAAGATTCTAGATAAGATTCACTGATAATTCCCTGAAAAAACACATTTCAATTCATTTCTTCTAAAGCAAGTATACGAGTTGATTGTAAGGTCTAGGTATGTAGATATATATAGTAGGGTAGTAGTAATATATTTTTAAAGTACTTTTTATTATGTGTTAAAAGAAATGGTTATTTTTTCTTTACGTAGGCAGTCAAAATTAAAACATAAAATATTAAATTTAAGCTTTAGTAATATAAAGACTTACACCTACAGAAACGCAGACATCCTTTTAGTTATATTCATGCAGACTTTAAGATATATCACATATGTTCTTTCTTTTACCATGACACATAGGGATTTTTTTAAATGTATGTCACGTGACTATCTAAAGCGAGATTGATACTTAAAACCATTAATATATGTGAATTCTTTCGTATAGCCCTGTATAGATGCTAATCACCATATATACACGTATATATTTATGTATATACTAAGTCTGTTAAGTTTTACAATGCATCATTGAATATTCAATGAAAAATAACAACTAACAAATATTAATTAAGAGATATGCTAATGTTCGGACTTATAAAATTTTTGGGTGAACAGATCGGTTTTAATTAAACATGTTAATGAATCTAATTCAATACAAGTCGTGTTAAAATAGAGATTATAGTGAAAATAGAGGATCCCCTATAATACACACTAATTATACTGCATTAATGCACTACCCCACTTATATTATCACAGAAATACCTTCGATAAAATGTAGACTATCAATACATACAAAATATATACAGAGTGCCCAGAAAAAGGGTAGGAATGAATGAAGAATTTTAACATAAATTAAAAAATAGGATCTACAGTAAGTGACTATAAATAAATATGAAGGAAAAATCATACGTCATGGTATACTTTATGAAACACTTTCCAAATGGGACTATCGTTAATACTTTGAAAACTATTGAAATATGGGAAACACCTAACACGCCAGCTAGCTAAGCACAAGGCCCTGAACAAGCATTCACTTTTCTCAGAGTCTTGGTGTGAGAGTGTTAGGTAAGAATAGTATTTGTGTATATATTTTTAATATGACTTTAATTTAATTTGATACCTACTATGTAAAACGATATGAATATGTTTTGAATATTAGAACTAGAAAATAATACTTTGAAATAATAGACTTACTAAACAGTAAAATTTAAAGCTATGTAGATAAATTTCCTAAAACTAAGTTGAAATGAAAATGGTAAAAGTATAGTCAGTCTCATGTTAGTGTTTATCATATTAAATCTACAAAAGAAATTTTTAAGTGGGAATACTAATAATCCAAGTTACCATATAGATATTATAAGTTAGTAGATTCATAAACTAATGAGAATGTATATAATTTTAATAAACTATGCTGATTTCTACAGATATTTAATAAAATAGAAGTGAGTTTTCGAGAGAAGTGTACAGAGTTTACCAATTTACTTCGCAGCTTTATTTTACCATAGGCAATGGTCTAAATCAAGTTAGGACATATACCTTGGAAATCATATTCATGCGACTAAATAACCTGGGGCTCACTCAGCCCAGTAGTTAGAGTGATGGTTATAAAATACCTGGGGTTTAATCAGCCCAGTAGTTATCGTGTTGACTATATAATAAGCGGGGGCTCACTTAGCCCTGTGGTTAGCGTGGTGACTATAAATTAAGCGGGGGCTCACTAAGCCCAGTAAGCGTGGTGTGTATAAAATAACCTGGGGCTCACTCAGCCCAGTAGTTAGCGTGGTGGGTATAAAATAGCCTGGGGCTCACTCAGCCCAGTAGTTAGCGTGGTGGGTATAAAATAGCCTGGTGCTCACTCACCCTAATAGTTCGCATGGTGACTATAAAATAAGCGGGGGGGAGGGCTCACTTAGCCCTGTGGTTAGCATGGTGACTGTAAAATAAGCGGGGGTTCACTAAGCCCAATAGTTAGCGTGGTGGGTATAAGTTAGCCTGGGACTCACTAAGCCCAATAGTCAGCGTGGTGACTATAAAATAAGCGGGGGCTCACTTAGCCCTGTGGTTAGCGTTCTGGGTATAAAATGACAAGTCTGATTATATGTTTGTGGGTTCGAAACTTGTGCGGTTTAGACGATGTGGTTTTGAATACTTAGAAAAGTTAAAGAAATCACGATATTGTTCTATATCCTTATAAATATTGTGTGTTTGAATATGGTAAGATAAGTATTCTTTATAAAGTTATAATGGAAATCATATATGCAAAGATTAGAGACCTCTAGTATAGCAAACCCAACATATATAGGCCGATTCAATAAAATACTAGTTTTCAATCTTTCCACAAGAATCAGGTCTTTATTGTAAAAGAAGCCTTATAATTATATCTAAGTGAAAAAAAAGAAAGAAACGAAATCTGTAATTTTTTTAAAATACATTTCCAGTATGAATTATTTAATCTAATTCACATATTTCAATAGTTTTCAAAGTATTAACGATAGTCCCATTTGGAAAGTGTTTCATAAAGTATACCATGACGTAGGATTTTTCCTTCATATATATTTATAGTCACTTACTGTAGATCCTATTTTTTAATTTATGTTAAAATTCTTCATTCATTCCTACCCTTTTTCTGGGCACTCTGTATATATTTTGTATGTATTGATAGTCTAAATTTTATCGAAGGTATTTCTGTGATAATATAAGTGGGGTAGTGCATTAATGCAGTATCATTAGTGTGTATTATAGGGGATCCTCTATTTTCACTATAATCTCTATTTTAACACGACTTGTATTGAATTAGATTCATTAACATATTTAATTAAAACCGATCTGTTTACCCAAAAATTTTATAAGTCCGAACATTAGCATATCTCTTAATTAATATTTGTCAGTTGTTATTTTTCATTGAATATTCAATGATGCATTGTAAAACTTAACAGACTCAGTATATATATAAATATATACGTGTATATATGGTGATTAGCATCTATACAGGGCTATACGAAAGAATTCACATATATTAATGGTTTTAAGTATCAATCTCGCTTTAGATAGTCACGTGACATACATTTAAAAAAATCCCTATGTGTCATGGTAAAAGAAAGAACATATGTGATATATCTTAAAGTCTGCATGAATATAACTAAAAGGATGTCTGCGTTTCTGTAGGTGTAAGTCTTTATATTACTAAAGATTAAATTTAATATTTTATGTTTTAATTTTGACTGCCCTACGTAAAGAAAAAATAACCATTTCTTTTAACACATAATAAAAAGTACTTTAAAAATATATTACTACTACCCTACTATATATATCTACATACCTAGACCTTACAATCAACTCGTATACTTGCTTTAGAAGAAATGAATTGAAATGTGTTTTTATCAGGGAATTATCAGTGAATCTTATCTAGAATGTTATCGCATTCAGTGATGTCATCGAACCACGTGGTGAAGAATCTAGTTGAATTTGGGTGTAGTCCAGTAAATCGTGTTTGAAATTTTTAGGTAACGATAAATTTTTATATATATATTTCTATATATATATATATATATATATATATATATATATATATATATATATGTTTTATATAGCCAATATATTTTAAATCATGTATTAATAGTTCATGTCTTCTCAATATATTTTTACAGGACTTGTTAATATATTTTATGCGATAAGAGAAATTATATTTTGCATAAGTAGTAGTACATATTGAATTCATATCCTTCTTGTGTGTCACTATGTATTTTTTGAAGTGAATATTGTTAGCCTAAATTATATTGAAGCCATTTCTATGAAAATAGGGGAGGGTGGTATTAAATTTAGTACAGTGTAATTCATATATATTATAAGGGACTCTGTATTTTTAGTGTAATTTCTATTTTAGCAAGACTTGTATCGAATTAGATTCATTAACCTATTTAATTAACACCAATCTCTTATCCCAAAAATTCATAATGCTACCTTTTAATTACTATTTTTAATTTTATTTCTTAGTTATTATTTTTCATTGAAGCATATATAACGAATCGAGTTGAAGCTATAGAGGGTAACATGAAGGAATTCGTATACATTAACGGTATCAATCTCGCTTTATTGTATGAATCTAACTTTGGAAAAATATTTCAAAAACTATGTATAGATAATGTATAAATATAATCATGTATTTTCATAATGTATACAAAGTTGTAGTTGTGAATATGTTTAGGAATAAATTGTCCGTTCATAAGTCATTTCAAAACAGAGTCCTTTAAACAGACCCCTTCACGAAACTTTAAAACAGGGTCCTTCACGAAACTTTTAACCTTAAAACAGGGCCCTTCACACGCTGTTTCGTCTTAAAAATAGACCTTTCACAAGCATGTTACCTCTCCATTCATAAATTTAAACATTTGAAAGTAAAATCTGACTTACACTAGATTGTAAAATTATATTTAGTTCACATAATATTGCAATAATGTTGGAAAGTGATTCATAAATTATACCACTCTGCATGATTTTTCATAATTTACTGATACATATATATATATATATACGTTGAAATTCTTCTTTTTATATCACTCTATATTTTTTTAAGTGTGTATATTGTGTGTGTGAAGCCTAACTTCTATCGAAGGGGGGCTCTCTGGGTAAAAAAAGGGAGGGGGTAGCTATTAAATATAGTGTAGTATAATTCATACTGGACCCTGTATTTTTTACCATAACATGCTTCGATTTCCTTAAAACCCGTCTGTTTGGTCCAAAAATGTTTAAGTTCACCAATTAAAATTAATTAATGAACATTTTTAATTTTATTTCTTAGTTATTATTTTTCATTGAAACATTTTAAAACTTAACAGATTAATAAGTGGAATACTATATAGCTAATTTCGTACATTTGCCTACAAAAAATGTGTCAGGTATTTCTTATCGTGAGTGATTCATAATCTAAGAAAGGAATCAAGTCAAAGCAAGATCTTCGCTTATCTGCTAATATGACTCATTGTGATTCAGCAATCCGTCTATTTAGGGGAAAAGGGATAGCCGTCTTTTTTTCTTAATTTCAATGCTAAAATATATTTTTTAAAGCATAATCACTCGAAATTCAATTATTTTTCATGAAACGCTCTAACCTATTTTACAGATTTGTATGAAAAATTTGGTAAAACATGAATCTTTTTTCTAAAATCTATATTTTACACGTTAAACTAAAAAGGCATTCGTGTAAAACCTATTTTCACATCGCATGAATACGTACTCATTTGAAAATATCAGTCTATTTCTTAAAATATATGTGGAATCATAATATTTTTACAGGGTATATTGTGAAGGGGGGGCCTTTTCATTCAAACAGCCTACCTTGCATTTTTATGAAAGGTATTTCATAAGGCCTCTCTCGTATTCTTATTACCGTAATGTAACATGAATCTATTGGATTTATTTTGTGAAAGGCGCTGGGATTCGAATAGGGTTTTATTATTTTGTGAAGGTAGCTTAATATCTATAACTTTTCAAAGTTTCTTTCAAAGGATTTCTATATTTTGTACATATCGATGTGTAAGTTGTACTTTTAGCCTAACTTGAATTGAAAAAAAAAAGGGTAAGGTATAAATTACGTGATTTTAGGAAGGGTTCTTATGCATAATTGGATTTTTGTGAAGGGTCTTTTTATTCAAACAGGGTTGGGGATTACCTCCGATGACTATAGCAATAAGAAAGCCTGCCTGGACTTGTGTAGCATGGAAAGGTTAGAGAATTTAATTTTCACATATAAAAAATTAGATACTATTAATTCTGAATGATTTTAGTAAAAAATAATAGTTATTATTTACTTCATAAGTTGCATTTCTTTCGCCTACGTGCGAATTTTTCATATGAGAATAATAGTTTCCATATATGAAATATTGAATTAAAAAAGAGCTTGCTGTTAAATTCTTCACAAAAACTGGGGCGCTATAAGAAATATATCGGGCGGTGGAGGGCCCAGTTAAAAAAATATTTTTTTTCTTCATAAGTTGCATTTTTTCGCCTAAGTGCGAATTTTTCGTATGAGAATAATAGTTTTCATATACTCTTGAAAAATAAAGAGCTTGCTGCAAAAATACTGGGGCGCTATATAAATTATATATAGCAGGTGGAGGAGGGCTCAGTTAAAAAAATATTAATTATTTTCTTATATTATAAGATTCCTCTAACACACTTTTCAATTTTTTGTGATGGGGCCTTTTTATTCAAACATGGGACTCCTACAATATTTTGTGAAGGATTTTTTTTTTTCGAATACGGCATGTATAATTTATTTTATGAAGGGGTCCTATAGTCTAATGCGAGTTCACACTTGGAAGGGGGAAAAAAGGATCAATGAACTGAAGGGTTTCCGTAATAATTCATTGGATTTTTTGTGAAGGGGCCTTTTTATTAAAAAGGGGATTTTTCCAATTTTTTGTGAAGGGTCCAATATCTATAACTTTTCAAAGTGTCTTTTGAAGGGTCCCTGTATTTTGAACCTATCGATGCGTAAGTTGTATATTTAGCCTAACTTGAATTGAAAAAAAAAAGGTAAAGTGTAAATTATCTCATTTTAGGAAGGGGTGTTATGCATAATTGGATTTTTGTGAAGAACGCCTTTTTATTCTAAAGGGGATCGGTTTACTATTTTTAATTCACTATGCACTCGATGGTAAAATTATATTTTGTTCGCATAACATTTCGATAATGTTGGAAAGTGATTCATGAATTATGACGCTATGCATGATTTTTCATTCTTGTTTATTTACATATACGTTAAAATTCTTCTTCTTATATTACTCTATACTTTTGAAAGTGTGTATTGTTAGTCTATCGAAGGACCCCTCTGGGTAACAAAAAAAGGGAGGGGGAGGGGGAGGCGGGAGCTATTCAATTGAGTATAGTATAATTCATGCGGGACCCTGTATTTTTTACCACAACCTGTATCGAATTCATTAAAACGCGCCTGTTTGCCCCAAAAATGTTTAAGTACGCCCATTAAAATTAATGAATGACCCTTTTTAATTAATATTTTTAAATACAAATTTCATTCACACAGCATATTTCGAAAAATAATTAGCACCATACTATAGTTGAAAAAAATGGCTTCGAAATTTTCTAAGTACCCCAATTAAAATTAATTGAAATTAAAATTGATTAAATTTCTAATTCACTAAAATAAAACCGTTGAAATTCACCTCGTACTGTAGTAAACAATTCACCGCGAAAAAAAAAAATTGCTTCGAAATTTTATAAGTCCCCCAATTAAAACTCATTAAAATAATACTCCTTATCTCTACCAACCTGCCGTGAGTCATCCCAATCCACCCTCCCAAGTGACGCATGCCTCTTATCTACGCCACAACCCTCCGACATCCACCAAGATCAACCCTCCGAGATCCACCCAAATCAACCCTCCGAGATCCACCCAGATCGACCCTCCGAGATCCACCAAGATCCACCGCGCACAGCTCCACAGAGATCCACCTCCGACTCCGACGTGTCCTACTAGCCATATTTATCATCTACTATCCCTATCGAAAATAAAATGTATAGCACATATAGTTTATTTACAGAGACAGTCAAAGATATTCCGTAACATTACAGTCAATGGAAAAAAATCTTTCAAGTACATTTTGATGATCTTACGCCATTTAAAACAAGATCAAATAGATATACAACTATGACGCGTAATAAAACATGCTTTTTATAAAGTATGGGGTGCAAAGCCTTTATTATTCATTTACAGGGTAGCACGAAATATATCTGTTACTCACCTTCTATGGGAAAAAAAATCGTTTGCAGCATAATTTAATAATATTTCACTATTTCATACATAATGAAATTTTTATGCATTACTGAGGTGCACTATAAATTGCTCACTGAAAAGTATGCTGTACATTGCGTTTATCGTTCTTTTACAGGGACACACAAAAGAATATTAGTGTCTTAGTGTCTTTGTGCGATAATTACGGTCTATGTGTGGTAAGTAATTTTACAATTTTGGTTTGCGTTTTTAAGTTTATACACATCAAGTACTATGCAAAATTTTAGTTAAATTTTGCTGATCAAATACAGGGCTACACAAAGGTATTCATGAGCATTACTCACTATAGAAGTGAATTGCTTAAAGTCATTTTTAATAGTGTTACGCATTTTCCTGCTCAACTATATTTAGTAGACTTATATAAGTTTGTGGAGTATAAATAAATTCATTTACAGAGCTACGCAAAGAACAAGATACATTGTTGTTTATGGTTGGTAATTTGTTGGAAGTAAGTTTTAAGTATCCTTATGCGGTTTTTACTTGAATTAAATTTTATCTTAATATGTGGGGTCTACAAAAGTCTTTAGATAATATACAGCGTTGTACAAAACTTTCGAATGCATTCCCATCGATTGGCGAAAATTGCTAGATGTGAATTTTCTAACTGAACTAAATTTTATCATGCTATGTAGTGTATATTCACATTTGTAGATCATATACAAGGCTGCGAAAAATAATTCAACTATTTTTTTTTTTTTTTTTTTTTTTTTTTTTTTTTTTTTTTTTAGTATGGTAGGTAATTTTTAAAACTAGATTTTTAAATGAATGTGTAATTCTAAAATTGTTCTAAATTGTTTACTACATAGCTTTTTTCATCATATTTAACGGTGAAGTTTCGTTCAGTTTTCTGGATGTGTTGGAAAGTGTTTCACAATCCATGCTTGACGTTCATGTTTTTTTTCTTTTTCTTCTTTTTCAATTCCTACTATTAGCTCACACACTCTATATATTTATATATATTGTTCAAATTTTCAATCGTTAATAAAATTCTTTTTATTCATCCACTCAAGTTCAAATACATTTCTTTAACTTGTAGTGGATGACACTTGATGTTAATACAGTTTTTCAAATATTAATTCGTTAATTAAATTAAATTAATTAATTTTAGTTTTATATTTCATTTTTGTTCAAAAGTATAGACTCACTCCATTTCATTTCTGCTGAAAAGTATAGACTCACTCCATATTTTAGTCTCCTTCGCCCGCACGCCGCCTGATCTTCGTCCGTGAACAGCCCCATTATCTTTTTACGCGTGAAGGTTTCGCTATGGTACTTCATTGTGAAGTTTGGTAATTTTTGAAATTCAATATTTGAAAAACGGCATAATCATTAGATTTGAAATTTATATCAAGAAAAATACAATGTTTCACCTATCTAACGCAGTTTGTCTAACAATTTTGTGATAAATACTTTTCGAGCTATTAATTTTTGGTATTTTAGCTATTAATTTTTTATTTAATTTTTAATACATTTAAAATTTTTCTCTTATATAAGATATTTAGCAGGATATAAATTTTGGAATAAATACCGTCAGTGGCGAAGCGTGTAGATCGCTGGAAAAAAAATTCTTTTTGACCTAAGTAGGAATTGTCTTAAAAAAAATTATATTACTTGTTTAAACGAAAGTGTAATACAATTTACATAAAAATAAATAACATGTCATTGCCTAAAATTTCTGGTTGCTGTATTTACTAATTATTATTCATAAATTAGTTAACTTTTTATAAATACGAGATTTATTTAGTGTTCCGACTGCAATGCGAGAAAAACTTCGCGTACTAAATACCTCTAGAAAATACTTATTTGAATTTGTAATGACATAAATTTAAGGTTAATGCTTTACTTTAACACAATCTTTATCACTAACTCTTACTTAATCTCAAGTTACCCTTCCTGGTCATTTTCATAGCATGCAGTAAAGTCTTTTTTAAAACGACCCCCCGAAACGTTGCTTCCAGTTATTTTAAGGTTGTCTTCAAGTTCGTTGGCATAAAAAAAAAATTCTCATCTAATGATCGTAGCGACTAAACAATAGCTAATTTAGAAAGCTGAATGTACGCAATTTTAAGTGAACTAAAAAAAGAAAATTATGTTTTTGAGTGATTTCGATCATTCGAAAGTAATTTGATGCTATGAAAAACACGGATTAAACTAATTACAATGATAGATGTAACAAAATATTTCTCATTTTTTATTTCTTTGGCATGTTATTCAAAAGTGCAGTGAGAAAATGTATATAAAAAAAAGTTTTGCTTTTGATATTTTAATTTAAAGAATTAATTCTGTAGAACAATATTGTAACTGTCATCTAGTTAGTACTGTTGTTAAGTCTGTTCTCGAATTTGTTGTTTAACACTTTCAGAATATGATACTTAGTTGGAACCAAGGTGCGATACAAAAATTCACGGAAAACATTTAGTGTAATCCGTGAATTAAAAAAAAAAAAAAAAAAAAACCTATTTAGAACCAGAAGTTTTATTTAATAAAATATAATTATTCTTTTGGAGCAGGTATTTATTATGTTAATCGAAAAGTTCTTTCTGTTTGGGAAAGTTGGTTCGCGCCGGAAATTTCTACCATTTAATCATTAGAGATTAATTCTGATATCTAATGTCTAATTATTGACGGGCAGAATTTTGCTATACGAATTGTGTTTTCCAAACAACCCGATACTTCACTTATTAAGTAAACTTTCTAGCTTGAAACAGGTTTATTTGATCGGCGGATAATATTAAACGCTGTGCAGGAACTTTTGGATGGCATTTATGTTGATCCCGAAATTCGAGAAAAATAACATGTCCTTCCGTTTAAATAGCAGTGTATTCAAGTGGTTTTATTTACCTCATTTAATTGCAGAATTCATAGTAATTTTCTACTGTTAAATAAGGTAAATATTTTTATACGGAAATACTGGAGGTAAAAGGAAAATACTTGCGGTACGAAATTTGACGTCGACTTGTACACGAGTATATATGATACACATTTTCTTTTAAATCTATAATAATTATGTTGAAAAATCTAAAAACACTAAAGTCCACAATTTCTAAAAGTTAGAACACATTGCTTAGTACGTACGGTATTTACCAAGAAATATATATGACAAAATTAGAATGTGTACATTCCCTAGAATTTCTAGGGAATATTCATTTTATCAACAGAAGTATTTTGCCTCTGAAAGGGTTAAAGAGAAAGTGGCACAAATTATCTTTTTCTTTTAAGGGAAACTTCCGCAGTCACCTGCCTAGACCTTGCTGGTTTCGAACCCGTGAACGTCGGCCCTAGCTAATCATTTTGTGGCCTTTATGGTATCCACTTTGCTGTGTGAGCCTCCGCCGGAACACGTAAACTGCTAAATGGTTAAACAATCACATTTAAGTCATCAGTAACTGCACGTGCTAACTACTGAAAAAAAAAAAAAAAAAAAAAAAAAAAAAAAAAAAACGTTGTTTTTAAATGAACGGAAAAATAAATTGCCTCCATCCAGAACTAGTAATATTACACATTTAAATTCTGAAACGGTATTTATTTCCTATGTAAGAAAATTTAAAACTCTCGAAATAGTTTAATTTTAGTAAGTTATTTGTTGGTACTTTTCCGTTATACCAACACCATTATCGCCAAGTGTACAGTTGGCCCAAAATAAAATTCACGTGATTGAAACATTTAAAATATCATAACATTGTTCATATGAAAGTGAGCATTTACAAAATATAACATTTGAAAATTACAGACTTTCATGAGCTATTTTTTTTTTTTAATCAGTACAAATATTACTTAAAATAAAACAAATAAATATTACAAAATAAAGTAATAAAATATAACTCAATTTAAACTCCAAACATGAAATTGTAAATATCTCATCATCAGGTAACTGCCAAATGTTAAAATACATCTCAGTGTCAGGAATAAATGTAAAATATAATTTAATAATACTAGGGGGCTCTGCCCCCTGCTCGCTACGCTCACCGACCCCCGTTCTGATTTCACAGCCTCTTAAAACCTCGAAATGTATCTTGTTTTAAAAATATGATGATGATGATATCACGAACGGCGACTATCTTCTGTAATCAGGTTATAATGCTTTTTCATTTAACTGATTATAAATGCTTTTTCATTTAATTCATTTAATCCATCTTTTTTTATTTTTAATATTTAGGTGTAAACACAATTTTTATGACGTAATTTTCTTTATTTCCTGCTTTCAACACGTGATCATTTAATTATTATTTTAAACTTTCATTATTGTGTTTAATAGTCTCGAGCAAATACATTTTTTATTTGAGATAAAACAATGATTTGCGCTTATTTAGAAATTGGCAACAATATAAAAAAAAATGACTTTTTCAATAAAAGATTTTTTACTCGATTTTTAAGGATTTTTTGAGTTTTTATTGTCCGACCGTGATAATTTTTTTTATTTCTAGAAGCTTGTTAAATTTCGCGTCTGGTGGTATGATTTTCAAATCCGTAGGATGGTTAGAAAAAAAGTAATCGCTCTTCAAAAAAGTCCCTAGTAAAAAAGCGGTGAGAATAACCCGGAATATCTACGCAGATTTTCATTGGTCCATTTCCAAACCATTACTTTTTTTTATATATATAGAAGGAAATTGCGATTCGAAAAATAGCAAATTCAGATGTTTGGCGATGTTACGAATAAATAATAATAACAATATTAATAAATTAGCCACGTTCAATAAATAGCAAATCACAATGTTTGGCACGGTTTGCAATAATAACAAATTTTGCACGGTCAGGGTTCAAGTAAATAACTCATTAGCATACACTTTGGCATGATGTTTGTGTAACTAACAAGTACCTTTCTTATTTCATTCTTCATTTATATATTTCTATTCTTTTATCTTATTTATTTTTATCTCATTACATTAACATTTTTCATATACAGGGTGTAACTGAAATGCTTCAACAAACTTTGAGGGATGATAGTACTCATGAAGACGAACAAAAAATGCAATGGAACATGGGGTCGCAAATGACGTTTAACCCCTTCAGGGGCAGTGGTATGTTTATGAAAGCGCTTAATTTTAATTCCAAAACGCCATAATGGCACCAGAATTTTGCTAAAATCTTTTCCATTTAATACATATGTGAAATATAGCCTTTTTTTTTTCTTATTTACAAACAAATTTTTTTTTATAAATTCCGGTGCCAGTCATTTATTTCAACATTTTAGTACTAAAAGTAGTTTGCCCCTAAAAGGCTTAAAGGATAAAAATAGAGAAAATGCGTCTGAAAATGGACTGGCAACGGAATTTACAAAAAAAATTGTTTGTAAATAAGAAAAAGACTATATTTCGCATAAATATTAAATGGAAAAGATTTTAGCAAAATTCTGGTGCCATTGTGGCGTTTTGGAATTAAAATTAAGTGTTTTTTTAGACATACCACTGTCCCTGAAAGGGTTAAATGTCAGTTGCGACCCCGTGTTCTATTGCATTTTTTGTTCATCTTCATGAGTACTATCATCCCTTAAAGTTTGTTGAAGCATTTCTGTTACACCCTGTATATATTTTTTCACATTAGAAATATTTAGGTATAAATTGTTAAACACCTTGATCTTGTATCTTTTTATAATGCATTTCAATTCAGTAAATTTCTTTACTTAAACTTGAAGCAAGGATGTCTTGATTATGCAAAAGCAGGAAGAACTGAAATGCATGTTGACATTTTTGGGACTTTTTCTCAGAAAAGTCACGGTTTCAATAATCTTTTGTTATACTAAAAGCTTTGAATACTTTATAATGAGATTCTGTGTTTCTTCCGAAATACATTACGAAACGTACCATCTTTGAAGGAAAAATTTAAAGAGCTTACAAAACTTGCAATTAATTAAAGGGAAAACTTTCAGTTTTACTTTTTTTTTCTAATAAAATAGCTTCAGTACCTTAAAAAATAATAATCAAAAAGTAAAAAAAAAAATCGTTTTCTCTTTTATAAAATAATAAAGAGTTCTAGAGATTTTTGTTTTAAGTTAATCAGATAAAATTAAAACTATCAAATTGTATAACGCTCTGAATAAAATATTTATTTTAGTCAAAGACCGATGAAATGATATGTAAATTTTCCGGATACGATGACAGATAAATATCACAGGCTAAACCAATTAGGCTTAAATTTTAACACATTACCGATCGTATATTTTTATAACATCTTTATTTTAAAACAGTAGAAGCTCCTTCCTCTTTGAAAGTCTTTCGTAAATTAGTGTTCTAGATTAGGTTCTCAAGTTTATGCATCAATAAATCTTACAATATACAGATTTAATATAAAATATGTCTTGCAATCTAAATAAATATGCACAATATGATATAAATGCATTTTCTGTAAATTAAAAGCCACGCCCTTAGTCAATGATTTTTTGTGAATAAAAACGAGAAATCATGTCTCCCGGTCGCAAATGTGCTAAGGATATAATGTAAATAGAGAAAAATTATTTTTGAATCCTGAAATCTCGAATACGTGTAATTTTAGAGCGTATGACTAGAAATTTCAATCAGGAAAGTTGGGAGATCCCGCCACCAGTATTTTTTAATTAAAAAAATATCTACCACAATTTTAGAATAGCAATCTTTGTTTTACTTAATGACAGACATTCCGTGATTAATTAAAGCAAAAACTACTGTTCGAAAATTGTGATAGATACTTTGAGTTTCTCTAGCCCAAATAAGTTGTCATTAGTGCTGCGAATTAACCGCATTTTTTATTCATAATATGTACTAGAATTTCTGAATAGTCATCTTTGTTTCAGTTAATCATGGAACGCCTGTCATTAAATAAAGCGAATGAAAACTATTCGAAAATTACGATGGGTTCTTATAATTAATACGCTCACTGCCAGGTTAAAATTACCGGAATTTTATTTTATTTAGAAAATTCGCATTGTTACCAGAAAATACTAATTGCAATATTTACTTTATTCAATTACAGACATTACTTAAAACAAAAATTCTTCTTTCAAAATTTCCGGTACGAATTCGTAATTTTAGATTGAAAAACGACGAGTATACTTGTGGTTAGCAGCGAATGTGTTAAAAACACACTGGCTGCGGGATTCTTTCCTTACGTACGGAAGATAGAGTCAAGCGCAAGGTAGGTACAGTTTTACCACAAGTTTTGAATAGATTTTTTCCTTCTTAATTAATCGCAGAATTTCTGAGATTTGACGAGGAGACTGCAAAGTGCACGATTTACATATTGGTTGCGAACATTTTTTACAATTTTTGTGAGATCTTTGATAAAATCATTACAAATTATATGATTAAATGAGGTGATTGTAATTTCTCCTATAAATATTAAACAGAAATTTTCTAATAAAAAATAATGATTCCACAATCTTTGGATATCCCAAGGAGTGTACGCATATTGTATATTAAATATAAGTTTTCTGTCCTGAAATAGTGCTGCAAGACTCCTTGGATATCCTAAGGAGTGTGCGCCTCTTGCAAGTATTCATTCTTCCACAAAAAATCCTTTTTGTAGATGTTTCTGCGAAAAAAAAAATCAGTAGTCATTTTATATATTTCCAAGGCCATTTATCTATTTTCAAGATTAATTTTAAAAAATCTACTCGTAAAATTTTAAAACTATGAATTTGTCCATGCAAGATTATACTTCTTTATTTATTTATTCTCAGTATTTGTTTTACACTTTTATTGGATGCAAGATTCATTAGATTTAATTAAGTTTTAAACTATACATAAAATTAAAGAGATTAATTTCATCATTCTGAGATTATGTTAAATATCTTTTCTTCTAAAAATTTACTGCTTTAATTTTGTAATTAGTTCAGACAGTAATAGGAGTTTCATCTTTTTTAATTAATTTGTTGAATAGAGGTTTAACAAAGTCACATTTATCGCGCCAGTACTTGACGCATACTTGTTATTGTGTCGTTTTAGATGTAGCTCAAAGAAGGCAGTTATGTAAGTATCTTTGTGATAATCTGAAAGTGTTCTTGAGATGAAAAAATATATTTTTTTTTGTTTCTTTTATTTTGTAATAAAAGGAAATTTAATTGTTTTATTTGTAATTATTACTTTAATTCGTAAAGGATTTAAGAAAAACTTTGAAATTCAAAAGTTGAATTATGTGTCATTTTACTTATTGTTTTTAGTTGTTTATTTATTTTAATGCAATTAAAATATTATTTTCAGTGATTTCATAAAAAAATGAAGTTATTTTGTAATTCCTTCGACAATCATTTGTTGTGTGAGAACGGCTTTTTAACGCAGGTTAATCAACATTGTTTTAAAGAACTTTTTTGTTCATTTTTATAGGCTCCTTATTTATGATCGATATAAACATATTTGAAATTGTTCAACTGTTAAAATATTTACAGTCAAAAACATTTACAATTTATTCTTCTCAAAATGTTGCAAAATAATAAGCCAGCGTAATACGAAACTTTACGCAAACCATTAACACTTAACACTTTGCCGTCCGAATGTCTCGTAAAAATACTTCTATTCGTAAAATGTTGAAATGATTGATTGACACCAGAATTTAGAAACAATTTTATTCGAAAATAAATAAAATATTTTCTTCATGTACTTGATAAAAGGGAATTTTTCATTCAAAAATTCTGGTGCCAATGCAGCATTTAAGGATTAAAATTAAGTTACTTTACGTACGACACCATTGTGATGCCGCCGGATGGCAAAGTGTTAATCGTCGTTTCCGATGCAGTCCTGGGTAAAATCTGTCGCGACCGTGACATTCACGGCTGAACTCGTCGTAATTTTAACCCTTCTTTGCATGAGTTTTTTTTTTACAATTGTTCTTTTTTATACATATATTAAATATTAGACATCAGAAATATTAAGACAGATTTTTAACTTTGTTCAACAACATAGTTCACGGGAAATTTACTGGATTAATATTTCTATATAAATATAGTGGTGGCGAAGAAGTTGATTTATTTATTAAAAGTTATATAAACAGTGATGGAAATTTACATCACTGTGCAATTAAGGGTTAATTCTATCTCGTACCACTTTTTCAAAACAAACAATCAATAATCCTATAAGTTTTATTATACACCAGAATAATTTAAAAAGGAAATTATTTTTTAGTATATTATCTATCAGCCATACTCAACCTGCGGCCCGCGGGCAGCATGTGGCCCGGCGACCTTTTATTTGCGGCCCGAGACACGCAATCATTAATTCATATTTATAAAAAGAAGAAAGGTATATCTAAGATATTCATCTTTGTTTTATATTTTTTAATGAGAAGACAAAATCTTCCCAGTCATTTATAATTTAAAAGTACGTCATTTGCTTAGTGAAAGCCTTCTTACATAGTCCTATTTGCATGACAGAGATGTATATATTTTTTAATCTTCACCACTAATCAAATATTATTTCAAATTAATTAAATTTCAACTACAAGTATATTTTCACATTTTAAAAAGATATGAAGATTTTGTATTGAGCAAAATCGGATTTATTAAATAAAATCTGATTTTTTTTTCATGATCTTTAGAATTTAGAAATTTTGCAGTATTTTATTATCTTGTTTTATACTTATTATATAGCTGAATGTATCTAATAAGTATGTAGTTATAGTAAGCTAATTACATTTTGTTACACTGCATTGTTATGTTACTTTGTTATGTTTCTATTTTAACTATACTGCTTACATTTTTACATAAGTATTGTGTGCTGCGGCCCGCCAAACGAAGCAAACTTATGTTTGCGGCCCGCGCGGAAAAAAGGTTGAGTATGGCTGAAACTCAAACAATCAATCAGTTCGGCGGATAAAGTTGTTATGAGCAGACGTGTTTTTAATGCGCTGCTAATATTTCTTTTCTACTGAATGTAAGTGGGGCGACGATAACGTTGTCATCTGTAACAATGATATCGTCTTTTCCGATAAAAACATCTTTTCCGAAACGTTTTACTGTTTAAGTAGTAGTTGTCGATTATTTCTAAACCTTAACAAGAACTAAATAATGCTTATTATAATTTTTACGCAAATGAAGAAGATTCAGTTAATTATTTTTCCACGATCAAAGTATGAACTTTTAATTGTTAATTGGTATAGGCAATTAAGGGGCTCTTAGTTAAAAATATTAGCCCAGTCATAAAACTTCGGTTTGAAGATCTCATCATCATCAGGAAAAAGAACCTGAACCGCCTAATTAAAGAGTGGAAGTATGTTTGTTTAGGGGGGAGAGGAAAGAAAGTGTGAAAAAATAATTTTGGCAAAAACTTGACAAGTATTTGACAAAACTAACTTGACAAAATTTTCCTGTTTTTTTTTTTTTTTTTTGCGGAATCAAATGCAACCAATATCAAATCGATAGAAACGTTAATAAATAAATTAAAATACAAGAAAGTGTGAAATATAATGATCAATGGCGATTTTTCTTCGACTGTTGTGCGTCTAAAAACAAATTAAATCACTAAGTTCGACACCGTTTTCAGAAAGACTAATTGAATAAAACATTCTATTTTATTTCTTAATATCTAAAACTTTCGTGCATTTGTTATATATATAAATGGTTTTATCTGCATCGAAAAAAATGCTCGTTAAGATCTCAGAAGAAACCTAAAGTTTTAGATCTAGGTTGGTTGATGGTTGGTTGTATTATGACGGCCGATTATCTATAGGCCCTAGGGAGGAGTGCACTCCATGTAGGTTTTTCTAAGGGATCCTAATCCGTATTTACGGCAAGGTTCAAAGAAAAACACGGAAAACTCGAACGGTTAGGTCGACGGGCACGACAGGGGTTTGAAACCAGCACCTCCCGTCTACCAGCTTTGAGAGCAGAACCTCTCAGCCACTGGTGGGGCTGTTTTATATCTAGGTCATGCTTAAATTCCCCTTATAGTAAAATACAAAAAAAATACATTATTATTTTATGAATTCGTGGGTACTCAATAAGTGACAACTTTTACGCCTTTTTAATACCACTATTTCTTAATTGTAAACTTTGTCATATTTAATCGAGAAAATCTACTATTAAATAAGACAATTTTTTCTTTAAAAATAGTGGTGAAGAAAAAGTGTAAAAGCTTACAGCTATGGTATTTATCTGAGTTCTCTTAGAAACGTAGAAAGTGATATCAGAATAATTTTTAAAATGTAATTACAATTGAAAAAAAAATATATAACGGAAATCAGTTGTGGTATAACCATAGCTGCCAATTTTTACGCTTTTGTCCTACCATTAAAATTTTATAGTAAATTTAAATTTATTAAATCGCCGAAATCATGTGATTCAATAAGGTAAAATTTTCTATTGATTTTTAGTGGTATCATAAAAACGTAAAAGTTGCAGTGTATAAGGTAAAGTGTATAGCCTATAGCTGCCAAGTTTTACGTTTTCTCTTACCATGAAATTTAAAAGCAAATTTTGAGTTATTTAATCGGCGAATTCTGCGATTAAATAAATTCAAAATAGCTTTTAAATTGTATTGCTAACCAAAAAGCGTAAAAGCTTTCAGCTATGGTATAACCGAACAATAATAATAAAAAATATTAATTTTTCAGATAAATAATGTGTTTACAGAGCCGGACAAATCATGTCTGTGGCCTGCCACAGCACTAGTTTGTACCTGGTACCTTTTGTAACTTACTGGGTCTATAAAGTGAATTTAATTTTTTATTTAGTATGATACATTATTTATTTTTTAAATCAGTGCTTTGTAAAACTAAACTAATGATAATTTTCAAAAGGTAACCTTGTTTATTTATAGTTTTATTTGACAAATAACTACTATCACAAGAAACTGATTCATGTCCAGGTACAGAAAATTAATTACTTCTAAATAGCTTAATATACGAAAAACTCGGGTAAAAAACATGCCTGTCTAATACTAATCTCATGTTCTTTTCAAAGGGTAATCTTGTTTATTTATGATTTTTATTTGATAAATATCATGTCTCAAGAAATAGATTCATGTCCGTGTACAGATAATTAATAGCTTATAAATAGCTCAATATATGAAAGGCTCGGGTGTAAAAGGTGGTTGTAATACTAATCTCATGTTCCTTTCGAAAGGGTAATCTTGTTTATTTATTGTTTTATTTGATAAATAACTACTGTCACAATAAATTCCTTCACGTCCGTATAGAGAAAATTAATAGCTTCTAAATAGCTCAACATACGAAGAGCTCGTGTGTAAAACATGGTTGTAAAACTTGTATCATGTTCCTTTTTAAAAGGTAATCTTGTTTATAGTATTATTTGATAAATAAGTATTGTCACAAGAAATTGATTCACGTCCGTGTACAGAAAATTAATAGCTTCTAAATAGCTCAATATATGAAGGTCTCGTGTGTCAAACATGGTTGTAAAGCATGTCTCATGTTCATTGTTAAAAGGTAATCTTGTTTATAGTTTTATTTATTAAATAAATACTGTCACAAGAAATTGATTCACGCCCGTGTGCAGAAAATTAATAGCTTCTAAATTGCTCAATGTATGAAGTACTCAAGTGTAAAACATGGTACATGACATTTTATTACCCCGTGTTTTCACGTAAAATTGTTTAATTATTTCCTAACAAACTTTCAAATGTACAAGGTTAATTTTTTATTCACTATGTGCGATAATATTCAAAGATAAATTCTAGATATATATTTTAACCCGTTAATAAATGCATCCGAAGTGTGCATTTGAGGAATTTTATTTCTATTCAGAAATCCCGAATATTCATAAAATTATGAATAGTAAATTTTTGCTTTATTTAATGACAGACGTTTCATGATTGCACAAAAAAAAAAAAAAAATCGGAATTTCCGGTATGGAATTGAAATCTCTCAGTAAAATGGAAATTCCTGAAATGGACGCATATATGCGCTAATAATGTAAATGGGTTAACCCTTTTAAATGCGGTGTTTGCATGGAGCAAAGACTTAATTCTTAACTGCCATCTGGCACCCTAAAGTTTTTCTCTCATAACATACGTAAATAAAAAAATTAAATATTTTCCGATAAATTTCTTCGTAAACTGTGGCACAACTTAATTATTTCCACATTTTAGAGGGAGAAGTAACTTTGCCTCGGTAAAGAGTTAACCCATTAAGTTCCTTACAGCAGATTTTAAGGTAACACCAGTCTATTTTCAGAATAAATATTCACTCTATTTCATGCAAGTAACACCATGATAAAGTAACTTTTAGGTTGCTGTAATATAAAAGTGGTATAAATTGCAATATTTGTATTTTATTGAGAAAAATAATTCGGTCTTTAATGTGTTAATAACGAAATTTCTTTGCACATAAATCCAATAAAATAAAATCCATCATACAAAAATGTGGCACATAAGTTAAGTGAAGCTGGACTTAACAAATTAGCTGTATTAGAGAAAACAATCGCAATACTTTTATTTGAAGTTTTCCTTAGAAGACTTGAATAGTGAATATCACGATACTTGCATTTTGTTAGTTACATTGTTTTATAACCAATCTTACAACAATAACAACAACAAAAAATCTTTCGTGTGAAAGAAGATATTGTTTATAGTAGCAATACATGACAAGTGTTATCTGTGTAAAATATTTACTTACTTTTTTAAACAGCAATGAAAAGAATCATGAAAGTATTGATCACTCCACCAGTTCCGCAGACAAGATAAAAATAGGCAAGAATTTAAAATAGAAAAATAAAATAGAATGACATGTATTATTAATTACACAAAAAATAATTCAGCAGCATCGTCATTTAATTCAGTCCAATACAGTGGTTTTTCTTTTTTTTTATAATCAATATTGCTTTATTGCTACCACTTTTTGAAATAAAAACATACGTCCGACTTAATGACAGATTCAATAAGGCGAATAATATAATTTCTAAAATGTGGTAGCAATCAATCTTCTAGTTCGTATGCTTGTACCACAATTTTTAATAGCATTTTTTGCATAATTGAAATGCAGAAAAGTATTGAAAATACTGCAATTAAATGAGGTGTTTACAATTTCTGCTATTTTAATATTGAATAGGTAAATTCTATCAAAAATTTGTGGTAAAAGCGGACAAATCTTGCAATCAGTCTGAATAAAAATAAGGTAGCATAACTGGCAACAGTAGTCTGTGTTCCAAAAAAAAAAAAAAAAAAAAAAAAAAAAGGTCACGTCTGTGGATATCATATCCGTGGACTTCATGGTAGCAAATATAGTATTCGGGTAAGTAGAAAGGAAATTTTAATAAAATATTTCTCACGATGTAAGAAACTACTGCTCATGATGTTAGATCATAAGCAAAAGAATATTCAGACATTTCATTTTTACTCTTAATCTTAAAATAAACAAATAAATAAATAAAAATAAAAATAAAAATAAAATTTAGCACTGAAATTGTACGTTTCTGACATCTTCATATATTATTATCAACATAAAACCATTAAAAAGCGTTATTACACACATTTTTTCTTGTAGTCAGGGGCTGATTTCTGCCTATGCAATCTCTCACTGAGTTTTTCTAAAGAGAATTTCAACTTTTTTAATCTCCAAATACTTTTAGGTAGATTTCGTAAGAAATACTACCTATTACATTCTCACCTAAGTTGGAAATTTTGAAAAATTTTTGCAGATCTACGCCGATCATGACTCCCAGAACCCAAAACCACCCCCAGTTCAAAACTTTATCTATCTATCTATCTATCTATCTATCTATCTATCTATCTATCTATGTCACTTTTTTCTGAATACGATAACTGGAAAAATTCTGCATAAATCTCTTCCAAACTGATACATAAAATCAAGGGTCATAAAATCTCGGTCAAGTTCGTTAATGGGCAAAATCGAACCAGGGGGGGGGAAATGGGGGGCTTTTTGTGAAAACAGAAAAACCTTCATAATTTCTTTATTATTATACGTATCGAATCCGTTTAAAGTTATTATTACTTCTAGGAAAAGGGCCAAAAATTTATGTATGACAGATTTTTGATATAATTAAAAATAGCCTCAAGGGGGGGGAAAAGGGGGGGGGGGTTTAGAAGAAAAAAAAATCATAGCTTCGTCAATTCACAAGATATCAAATCCGCGTAAATTTATTATTAATCCTCTTAGTATTATCTAAAACTTTTATATTGACAAGTTTTTTATAGGACCAACCGTTATAGCAAAAAAAAATTAAAAACAAAAAAATCCCTGCCGGCTCCGACTGCAAACAAGTTATTTTTCGAAGTAGGCGGTTCTAAATCCCGCATCTTTTCGAAACTGATACATAAAATCAAGGGGCATAAAATCTCGGTCAAGTTCGTTAATGGGCAAAATCGAAACAAGGAGGGGGGGATGGGGGGCTTTTTGTGAAAACAGAAAAAAACCCCATAATTTTTTAATTATGATACGTATTGAATCCGTTTAAAGTTATTATTACTTCTAGGAACAGGGCCAAAAATTTATGTATGACAGATTTTTGATATAATTAAAAATTGCCTTAAGGGGGGAGGGAAGCGGGGTTTTAGAAGAAAAAAATTCATAATTTCGTCAATTCCCAAGATTTCAAATCCGCTTAAATTAATTATAAATCCTCTTAATATTATCTAAAACTTTTATTTTGACAAGTTTTTTATAGGACCAACCGTTATAGCAAAAAAAAATTAAAAACAAAAAAATCCCTGCCGGCTCTGCCTGCAAACAAGTTATTTTTCGAAGTAGGCGGTTCCAACTCCCGCATCTTTTCGAAACTGATACATAAAATCAAGGGGCATAAAATCTCGGTCAAGTTCGTTAATGGGCAAAATTGAAACAAGGGGGGGGGGAATGGGGGGACTTTTTGTGAAAACAGAAAAAAAACCATAATTTCTTAATTATGATACATATCGAATCCGTTTGAAGTTATTATTACTTCTAGGAGAAGGGCCGAAAATTTATGTATGACAGATTTTTGATATAATTAAAAATTTTCTTAAGGGGGGGGAGGGGGGTTTTAGAAGAAAAAAATTCATAACTTCGTCAATTCCCAAAATTTCAAATCCGCTTAAATTTATTATAAATCCTCTTAATATTATCTAAAACTTTTATATTGACATGTTTTTTATAAGGACCAACTCTTATAGCAAAAAAAAAAATTCTTGCTGGCTCCGACTGCAAACAAGTTTGGTTTCGAAGTATGCGGTTCCAACTGCAGCATCATCGCAAAAAGGTCATTTCTTCCGCAATTCCCGACAAACAGGTGTACCACGGTCTGCATCTTCAGAATTTTCCTGTGCCTGTAGGCCGAGCCGTCAGAGATTTTTTTATTTAATAAGGCGAAAAATACTTAAACAACAAAAAAAAAAATAAACATAATCTCTGCCATACAGTTATAATAGGATATTTTCAACAGAAATCTACCATGAAGAAAATTTTTTGTAAATTTTGGTATGAATGAATACAAAAATAGTTGCCAATCCATGCTCGTAATCAAAGGGTTAATATCACTGATTTAACCTATATTATCTGAATAGCAGTATTTCCGGCCAAGCCGTGTTGCCAGTTGGGTAAGTTTTTTTTTCTACTTCAGATTAATGCATTGATACCAAATTTTTTATATAGATATACTCGTCTTATTTAATGTCTTAATTAATTATAGACTAAACAAGGCGATTTAAAAAAGTGATAGCAATCAATCAATTTGAATGAAAAAAGCAAGAAATAATTCTTAAAAAAAAAAAAATGAGGTAATAATTCTTACAGGCGGTGGGGGTCACACTGTGTTGTGATGCGTATATGAATGAATTAAAATTTAATTCTTTAACACGTTCGCTGCCAACTACGAGTATACTCGTAGTGCTGTGCTATCTACGTTTCTTCAATCTAAAATTAGTTATTTGCACCGGAAATTTCAAAAGAAGAATTTTTATTTTATGTAATCACGAAATGTCTGTAATAAAACAAGTAAATATTGCTATTAGTATTTTCTGGTGTGAATTTGAACTTTCTAAATAAAATGAAAATTCCGGCATTTTTAGCTTGGCAGCGAACGTGTTAATATACGTATTTGTTCAGTTCCGTTCTACCACTATATTTAAATAAAAATATTCATTTTATGTGATTACAGACTAAATTAAATTGGAATTAAATTTTATCTATTTTAAATTATGATTTTGCTATTGTAACAATATTTAGCCTGATGCTGATCTTGGTTATTATAGTTACTCATTCCTATACTATCTATATATTTATATAAAACATATATTGTAATGTTATTGATGATATTAGAAAATGTTGAGAGATAATTTTAAAATCTTCATGATTACAATAAATAGTTTTGAAAATAAACGAAATCAAAACATTAAAATGATACTACTAAATAAAGTAAGAAGTTCTCTTTAAACTTGGTGGTTTCTAACCATATGTATAATTATATATATATATATATATATATATATATAACTTTCAAAAGCAAAATTCGTGCAGTGTCAGGTTTAAAGAAACAAGCAGACATCTTAATATCAAAGTTTAAAGCAAAAAATCGCATTGTCGAATATCGATGTTAAGTCAATCGAATAAGATGCATCTTCAGCACATTTCATTATAAATAATCTGATTTTAGCAAATTTTATGTCTAAGTAATTACACTGGTTATTATGAGATTCAGCATGATATCAGATTCCACATATTTAGTGACTACATTGAAATATTTTATTTTAAATATCACATTTTCATATATAAATAAAAAATTATTATTTTAATTTCGACTCAAGCATTTTAATTGTTATTAGTTAATAATTAACTCATTTTACAAATTGTCGAGGCAAAGTAAGGCAATGAAGCCTTAAAGGCAGCATAGGACTCGTAAATTGAGTCTGCTTTTCGAATATGAACACAATTTTTGAAATAGGGGTCGTCTACATATTAAAAATTGTAATGATTCTAGCTTTACGCGTAGTGAGGGAAAAATCGATTATAAAATGCCATCTTTATCTACAAAATCCAAGATTAGTTAAATAAAAGATTGTAAAGTGAAAGGTTAGCAGCCACGTGCAAGGAAACTGATTTAATTTTACCCTTAACAAAAAATTGTAATTTAGCCAGCAGCTAAGTTGAATAGATTTTAATTTGCTTTATTAAATCAAGGCATGCAAATTGTGTCTGCTTTCCGAATATGAACACAATTTTTAAAATAGGGGTCGCCTACATATTAAAAATTGTAATTATTCTAGCTGTACGGGAAGTGAGGGAAAAATAGATTATAAAATTCCATCTTTATCTACAAAATCCAAGATTAGTTAAATAAAAGATTGTAAAGCGAAAGGTTGAACGTTGCGAAACTGATTTAATTTTGTCCTTTGAAAAGAAAACAAATTTGTAATTTAGCCAGCAGCTAATTTGAATAGATTTTAATTTCCTTTAGTAAATCAAGGCACTGAAATTGCGGTCAATAAATGTTCTTATATCATTAAGAGTACATGATGTAGGGGATGTATATATAGATCGTGGCTTTTTGCCTCTAATAAAGCGAAGAATGTTTGGAATTTGTTTCGAGAAAAAAAAAAGTCATTCTAAATTCAAGTAATCACTTAAACTGTTAATTTGTTTGAAGAGTGTAGATGTCTTGTAAAAACACAATAGTGACTTGTTAGTCGAACATATTTATCCTAAGAAAACGTCTACTTTTCGATGAAGTATAGACTTTTTGAAAGGCACTAAAAATATTTTTCTGTAATTTTTTGTTTTTTCTTTCAAGATTTTTTAAGGCGATGGTGGACTTTAAAAAGAACAAAAATACGAGTTTTTGTTTTTCTGTTAAAATTTATTGTAAAAATGTATATATATATATATATATAATTAAAATTCATTTATGTGACAAAAAGTGTATTTTCATATATCTTATGAAGGTAAACAATGAAAGCAATATATCATAATCATATGATAGATTACTTATGATAATGTACTTCAAATGCATTTTTCTCTAAACAAATTTCCCGCATTTTGTACATCTCTAACACATTTGTATCAGAGTGTATAAATGTGTACATTTCACAGATTTCTTTTTTATTCCGAAATTCCGAAAGAAGAATTTTCCTTTAAGTAATCACGAAATGTCTTCCATTAAAAAGTTACAATTCAGAATTTCTGGTATGAATTCGGAATTTCCGAATGAAAAAGAAATTCTTTAAATGCACGCTTCGAATGCAAATGGGTTAATTATATGAAGTGCTAATGAATAAATAACTAAGAAAACAATTGAATGATTAGTCATTTCAATGCAGAAACACATGATTACAGCAATATTAAAGTATATTTTAATTAATTATCAGACTCTTATCAGCATACTTACCAATATGCCCCCCCCCCTCCCCACACACACACACGCACACACTTTTTTTTTCAAATCAAATATACATATTTCGAACGAGAGATAAATATTAAGTTACACATAATATACAAAATAATTGTCTCAATATTGTTCATGAATAATCTTGATACTTAATACAATTAATGCATTTATTTATTTTATAATCTGATAGATAAATATTTTTTTAAATAATAAATAAAGAAAAAAAAACTTACACGGAAATGCATTTTCATTAATAATTCACATATTATTAAATTTTATTCCTAGTATGAGGATCTTAATAAAACAACATTCCAAAACGGACGTATAGATATCTTGATGCCTTGGAACTCAGACATGGTGTAAAAAGAGGGTGTTACCATTTGAAAACTCAAACAGGGTTCGTACGCCTCAGGATATTTGAATACCCGATTTTTGTAAACTAACATTTGTCTTATTTAATGATAAAATTCTGTGTTTAAATATGGCAACCATTACTTTATGAAAAATTTGTTATTCAAATCCCTCTAATTCCCTGCTACGCACGAATATTGTCAAAGTTGGGATAATTTTTAAGGTTACAACTGGCCACAGAGCCTTTGAAAAAGAAAGCCCAGAGAAATAATTTATGAATCATGACGCAGTTATTTCGTCTATATGCAGCCTTACGAGTCGAACGATGCAACTCGAATTTCTGCAATAATTTGGAAATTAAAATGTATGTGTTTTTTTTTTCTGTTTTTATTACGATTGTTCTTGATTTTATATATAGCTTATTTATTTGGTGATTAAATACAGTTTTACATAAAAAAATATTATTAAGTTTCTTATTTTCTGACTCTCTTTCATGTGTTGATTTAAATATTGTTTTTAAGATTCATTTTATAATTCTCAGGATACGTGACTCAGAAAATTCCATTCTAATCGATTTCTTTTCACGTTTTGGAATTCAAATTGTTTTTTGTGTATGACCATATATCTCATAATTTTCTCCACTACCACTTTTCATATTCATAAATTCATCTGGATTATTTTTAAATATTACTCTATTCAAAATTCAACTGAATATTCTTAAGGAAATTTCATGGCTTACATTTATTTCACATTACTATGCGGGCTAAATTATGATTTTTGGCGTAATGAGGAAGTCGTAAGTGCGCTTTACTTTTTATTACTGTGTTGTAAAGGAAAGTATTTGATTGAATTTCAGTAATTTTTAAATTATTATTTTTGGTTGTAATCAAATTAACGTCTTAAATTATTACAATATGCATAGTTATATTAAAAAATAATTTTCCATATTTCCCAATATCCCAATATATCCCATTATCAGATAATTTTTAAAATCAGTTACAAATAATTTTTAAATAAATTAACGTAACTCTTACTATTTAAATAAAGACAACTGTAATTAATTTAAATATCTATTTTCATGTTTAAATGTTTTCAAAATACAATCACAATGTAAATATATATAATCTAAATACCAAAAAATTTCAGTTGTTTTCTTTCAGTAACTGTATAATAAACACAAAGAGAAAACTATGAAGTCAAACAGTTAAATGATAAATTAGTAATTCAATCAGGGTGGGTTCGCGCTTACCAGAATTTTTTAATATAATATTTTGCTTTATTTAATCACTGAAAATATTCCAAATTCTACGATAAAACGTGGATCTTACAAATTCTGCTATTTAAATATTAAACAAAAAATTTCTAACCTTAAACAGTGGTACCAGATTCTTTGGAAATTTCAGGGCATGTACAGGTACACATCTTGCTCAAAGTAAAAGTCAGAAATTTAAAATCTAATTTTAATCGTAAACTTTTAACGTAACTTCATAACTTTCTTTGTGTTTTATTTTCCCTTTCTTGTTCACCCCCTTCTCTGCCTTTTTTCTCTTTTTTTAAAGTAACTGTTCAGATATTTTTTACTTTATTTTCTCAAACTTTTATGAAAGTATGTGTCCTTGAAACAAAAATTCATTGGGATATCTAAATGGAGGTTCGTCATTCAAAAGTTTTTTTTTCTTTTCCTTATACTTAAGAAGAAGATCTTCATTCCGAAAGTATTTTTTTAACTAGTACTTGTAGTATTTATATTATTTGAAAATTTATTTTTTCGTTTAACAAAAAAAAAAAAAAAAAAAAAAAAAAAAAAATCTATTTATTTGATGATTTTGTTATTTTTAGACGATATTTTTAAAATTAAATTGATTTCCTTGACTGGTTGTCCTTTTATACTGAGAATAAACTTTTAAACGTATTTTTTGCATAAAGTAATTTTAAGCTTCGAAAAATAGAAAGATATATCGAAATAATTTTTTAATAATTCTTTTTGATAAGGTAACAACTATAATTGTAATAAAATTTCAAATTTTTATTAAAGTTAAAGCTGTTTGAATTTTAAGTAAAACTAACAGCTTTATTGTGTCATGTGATTAACCTTTTAATAATGAGACTGTAATCTAATGTAACCCAAATCTATAAATCCACGTGTGGACGACCATATAATATTCCTACTTTTGAAATTAAAATATTTCATACTTATTAAAGTGTCCCTACATTTCAGGGAATTTCCAGACCAGAAAATTCCTGGGAACCAGTATTTTCTTATACAAAAAAAAAAAAAACGCCTAACTTCGCTAAACTTTGCATGATTTGAGATGGAATTTTTTTTTAGGAAAATGCTGCTACCAGGAATTTTATAGTCTGGAAAATCCCTGACCTGTAGGAACCCAGTAATAATTTAAATATTTTAAATGCATTATTAAAAGTTTCAGGAAAAAAAAAAAAACGTTTTAAGTAAAGTATTCAATCATTTCATGACAATTAGTAGGTGATTCGTATCTTGTATTTGACACAATTAATTTCTACTCGGTCATTTTCGAAGTGATTTTAGAATGCTTTCATTGAAAGTGTCACTTCTTTAAACCGCATCTTTCGGTTATTTTGGGTATTATCTTCAAGTTCGTTGGCATAAAAAGAAAATTCTTATTTAATGATCCCAGCGACTAAACAATGGATCATTTAGAAAGCTAAATGTACGTACTTTCCAGTGACCTGAAAACAAAGAAAATTATGATTTTGACCAAATTTGATCATTTGTAAGTAATCCGATATCGTAAGTCATCTGTTGTCATCTTGTTAAATTTTTATTTTTGCATTAGATTTACCCCGTTCATGAGTTTGGATTTGATTATTTTTAAACGTATTATCTCAGATGTCTCAGATTTCTAGCAGCAAACCGGAAATGCTATTTTAAACCTTTAACTAGCTTTGTTTTCGTTGCATTAAGGTATTCGAAACATTGGAAAATTGTGGAAATTCTAATTTTTTAAAATAAAGTAATTACCAATATTAAAATACAGTGCGCTTTGTACGAAATTATATCTCAGTCAAGATTATATTAGAGTGGGTGCCGCATCATGTCACACTTGCAACCAGGGTTGCCAGTTTGGCCTTTTCTTAATTCCGAAATTTCACATTCATACCAGGAATTCCCTATAATGTCATTTTCTTTATTCAATAATAGACATTTCGTGATTGCTTAAAGTAAAAATTCTTTTTTCAGAATTTCTGGTGTGAATTCGGAATTTTTGAATTAAAAAAAAGGCCAAACTCGCAACCCTGCCTGCAACACATGAAAATGCTCTTTTTAACGTATTCCAACCTAGTGAAAAAGTGTTTTTGACTTCGGTTTGTCTGGCCGTTCATCCGGGCTCTAACTCTCGTAAATATACTCGGATTGCCCTGAAATTTGTTTATGTTTTTGACGTTTACTATAGCATGATACCAATTGAAAATTAAGTATGTAGCATTTATAGTTTATTTACAAGGACATTCAAAAGTATTTTGTTACATTACAGTCAATAGGAAAAAATCGTTTCAAATGCATTTTGATGATGCTACGCCATTTGAAACATGATGAAATTGATATACAGTTATGAAGCGCTCTGAAACATGCTTTTTGTAAAATATGGGTGCAAAGCATTTATTATTCATTTACAGGGTCATACAAAAAAAAAATCTGTTACACAATATTTATCGGGGAAAAATCGTTTGCAGTTTTAATTAATTATGTTTAACTATTTCAGATATAATGAAATTTATATGCATTACTGAGTTGCACAATAAATTGCTTACTGAAAAGTATGGTGTGCATTGTGTTTATTGTTCATTTACAAGGACACACAAAAGAAGTAGTTTACACTCTTAGTGCGATAATTATTGTCTATGTGTGATAAGTGCATTTTTAACTTTGATCTGCGTTTTGTGTTTAACTAAATTTTTGCCCAGTACGTGGTGTGTATAAATTCTTTTGATCATATGCAGGGGTACACAAAGGAATTCGTAAATATTACTGACTATAGGAGGGAATTGCTTAAGGATATTTTTAATTGTGATATGCATTTTCCTGCTGAATTATAGTTAGTAGACTAATAAAAGTTTGTAGAATATAAATAAATTCATATACAAGGGTGCGCAAAGAGCACGATACATTGTCGTTTATGGTGGGAAAATGCTGGAACTGAGTTTTAAGTTGCATTAAGCGTTTTTTATCCGAATTAAATTTTAGTTTAATATGTGGTGGGTACAAAAGTGTTTATATAATATACAGGATTGTACAAAAGATTTCGTGTTCATTTCCATCGTTTGGCAAAAATTGCTAAAAGGGAATTTTCTAACTAAACTAAATTTTATCATGCTATGTAATGTATATCAAAATCTATAGATCAAATACAAGGATGCACAAAATAATTTGATTGCTTTTCTGATTATAGAAAGTAAATGCTAAAACTGGATTTTGTAATGTGTTATATGTTTCCTAAACTGTGTACTTATACTATATATCTTATTTCACCTCATTTAACAGTGAAGCGTCGTTACTGTTTTCTGGGTGTGTTGGAAAGTTTTTCATCATCTATGCTTGAGGCATGATTTTCCGTTATTGTCTAGATATGAAAATGATGTTTAAGAAAATCGATGCGGTTCTATTAGGATAGATAAATTTGAGTAGACATAAAAATCTTTAGTAAAATTTTGGTCTTTAAACCATTTGAGTAAAAAGCTACTTTATGTGTAAAAGTGCCAGACACGCCCACACCCGTACCCATGGATCGATCAGTATATAAAGAAATTAAAAATTATGAAATGCATTAAGCTTATTAAATTATTAGTTTGGCTGTTAAAGCTTATTAAATTATTAGTTAGTTGTATTTACAATTCGAGTATTGAATAATATTACGAGATATTATAAAATAAAAAAAGACTTTGACACATTTAGTCACTTATCCGTTATTGTAAGTCAGATGTCAAATTTACTCTTTGCTGAATTTCTATTGTCACGTTTGATTTACTCCGTTTAAAATTTTGAATTTCATTATATTTAACCTAATTTTTGTCCAAACGTTTCAGGTTTCTAACATGAATTGCTTTTCAATGGCGGAAAAATATATTTTGCGCTTAAAATAGACTAAAATGGATTGTAACAAACGAATAAAATTGAATTTTTTTTTATTACATTTATTTGAAAATTACACAATTAACTTTATATGAGGTTTATAAACAATAAAAAAGATATTAATAGTTTTTGCATATCTGTTTGAGATATGCAACTTTGGACTTTTATACTAAACTTTGGACACATTTTGGATACTAAACTTTGGACACATTTGTGGATACTTATTAATTAGAAATTAGATTATTAAACTGCATATAATGTGTATATGTGATAAATGTGCATTAAAAGCACAGTAAATGTGCCTTTTTTGACAGCTTCGAAGAATCTTGGGTCACAGTTGGAGTATAAAAGCAATTTAGTGGGTTTTGGTGGTTTATTTACGAACAAATGTAGTTGTAAATTAGTAAAATATTTTCTTCACGTACATTATAAAAGAATGATTTTATTCCAAAATTCTGGTGTCATTATGGCATTTGTGAATTAAGATTAAGTGGGCTGTATAATATTCCAGTGCCCTTCAAACGGTTAATGGATCGATGACTAATTTCGTGCATTAACCCTTTGAGGTACAAACTAATTCTGTTACTAAAATGTTAAAATGATTAAATGAGATGAAGTTTTACTAACAAATTTATTTGAAAATAAGTACACGCTTTTCTTCACGTGTATTTTAAAAGGCAAAATGTATTTCAAAATATTTGTTCCGTTGTGGTATTTCGGGATTAAAATTAAGTGGGACAGAATTTAACCCACCAGGCCGGAAAGGGTTAACACATTGTTGTCAGTTAATTTAAAATGAAATCTAGATTTTTAATCAACAGAAGTACTGTGATTTCCTGAAAGTTCTTGATACATTGCTTGCTTATAAAGGTTTAAAAGTTTATGCATGAGTAAATACCTTAGAATGTATGGATTTAACATAAACATTTTTAGAGTCTAACAAAATATGTCCAAATCTTTAAGTAATTTCTCAGCTTTTCCGATAAAAACATTTTATGCAAGAACAATTACATGGGTGTGATTAAGAATTCAGTATACGACATGCCCTTAGTCAATGACATATAGTTACACAAATATGAGTATACTCTTGAACAGCGTTACAAACTCAGCCCATTAAAAAAAGAACGAAAAATCATGCATCAAGCATAGATTATGTAACACTTTCCAACGCTTCCAAAATAATTTTACAAATCATACCGTTTAATAAGCTGAAAGATAACATCTAAGTAAAGAATTTGGAAAACGCATACCATATTTTTAAAAAAAAATTCAGAAATTGTCAACATATACAATATTCGAAAAAATATACGAATACTTTTATTCAGCCCTGTATATGATCTATAGATTTGTATACATACATACTAACATAGGATGCTAAATTTTAGTTCAGTTAGAAAATTCTTAGCACAGTTTAAAATTCTCCTTCTGGAGTTTCTGTCAATAAACGGAAATATGTTCGCGAACTTTTGTGCTTCCCTGTATAGGATCTACAGAATTTATACACACCACGAAATAGACAAAAAGTGCGTTAAATTTAAAATCGCGTTCAGCAACTTAAAATGCACGTCCAGGAATTATTGTTAACAGACAGTAGAGAACTCTTTTGCGTGTCCCTGTAACTGAACGATGACTGCTATACACACAATATTCTGTAGTAAGCCTCTTGTAATGCACCTTAGTGATATATATAAATTTCAGTGCGTTTAAAATAGTGAAACATTATTTAAATAAACCGCAGACGATTTTTCTACATAGACGTAATGTAACGGAATTCTTTTGAGTGTCCCTGTAAAAAAACTATAAGTGCTACACACTTCCGTTGAAATAGGGAACAGGCTATAGATAACAACAATAACATATAAAAATTGCAGAGCAATCCGAGCATATTTACGGGAGTTAGAGCACGGACAGACGGCCATCCGGCCATACGGCAGACAAACCGAAGTCATAAACACTTTTCAATTAGGTTGGAAAGTGTTAAAAAGAAAAGCATCATACCAGATTTTTTTTACAGTAACTTTTGATCACAGAATATTTGCTATTAAAGAGAGTAGAATAAAAACGACTAAAGAAAAATTCTGGTAGAATGCTTGTTTTCTTAATGAAAAGGGGACTAAGGACAGTACGCAGTTCGTGACCGGTCAACAATATATTAAACTTAAACAATTATCAACCAGTTTTCATTTTTGTTTGCATTAGGTATCTAACAAAATTTAAAGAAGATTATAAATTCTTCATCAATGAGCAGGAAAAAATATTATGTTTCAATACCAGCCATTGATGTGTTTTTGCAATACGTATTGAAATATTATGCAATTTGTTGTATTGTTATGGAATAATATTAAAAAAAAAACATATTACTTTAAAAATTGCATCTTAATCAATAAATACATTTTCGACAATCTAATATTGAATAAGATCTGTTTAAATTATTCAGATATACGTCAAAACCAGTTTTCATTATATTTCTATTTCTGCGTTTACTTTACCCCGTTTGCAATTCCGGATTTGATTATTTTTAAACATATTGTTTCTCGCGTCTCTGGTTTCTAAAAATAAACCTGAAAAGCTATTTCAGAAGTTACTTGCCATTAACCCGCTTTCTCAACATTGGGAGAATATGAAAATTCCAGTTTCATGAAAAATAAAATTTTAACACTAGAACGATGGTGAGGGGCTATTTTGGCCCCTACGAAAAGAAAAAATGTCGATTCAAACCGGAAATTTCTTCATACAATAAATTAAATATACACAGCGCACACACACACACACACACACACACACAAAAAAAAAAAAAAAAAGTTAAATAAATAAGTTAAAAGTCCTAAATAAAAATTCTGGAGTGAAACATTTTTATGAAACTTGTGTAAAATTTCCCGTCGTTCTAGTGTTAAATAATAATAAACATTTAAAGTAGTTTAATAATTAGCTAATCATAACATTTTCTAACCTAGTATTAAGTAACATTATGCGATAGCATGAAATGCAAAATAAAAAAAGATAAAAATTCAATAATTTGAAACATTAGTAGTCTTTTAACTTTTTTTTTTAAAGCTTTTTTTTCCGGCGGTGGTTTGTGACTTGATTTCTGGGTGCTACAGCTATTTTCAAAAGGGTTCCCATTAGTGTTGCAAGTGGGCTACTTTTTTTTTATTTTAGTTTTCTTTGTTGCCACCATTTTTTGTGAAAGTCAAATTTACCTTATTTATTGACTGATTATATAAGGCGCTTATAACGCGAATTAAACCATATCGAAAAAGTGGTGCCAGTCAAGCAATCTGAATTTTAAAGAAGTATCCCACTGGCAACGCTGGTTTCCTTAAAATTTAACTTTGTAAGCGCTTTAGTAATATTGTTTGAGAATAAAACCAAAGCTATTTCTACATTTTGTCTTTCATTAACAATTTTTTGCAGATTTCAGAAAATTATTGAAGTTGTAGATATACATTATATTATAATTAAAAATTAATTATATATATTTTGAAAATTTTAATTCAAATGTATAAAGAAATCTGTTAAAACAAACAATGATGAGATGTTGCCATGAAAGGGGAAAAAACTCATGTTGAAAAAAATACGTCCATTTGGGAAAAGCTAAGAGGAAGAATATTTTAGCAAATATTGAAATTAATAATTATTTACAATATTTGCTAAAGCTTTGCTGCTGCGATTTTATCACAGTTAGAGAGAGACTTTTTATCATTAATGAGTACTTTACCTTATTTAGTAAGAGGAACCCCAGCCCCCTCACCTTCGATCCAACGAATTCGATATTTCATAGTATACAAGTCATCACAGGTCAAAATAAAAACAAAATTAGAAATTGCACAAAATTAAAATAACGTCTCTGTCTTAATTATAGTGGAAACTTTATCATTAAATAAGTAGAAATTAATAATTATTTACAATATTTGCTAAAGCTTTGCTGCTGCGATTTTATCACAGTTGGAGAGAGGCATTTTATCATTAATGAGCACTTTAGCTAATTTTATACATGTGTGAGAATGTACACAACAGATTAATCGTATCTCAGATGTACACAACAAGATTAATCATATTTTCCCATTTCCCCAAGTTTTAAAATGTCGCTCCTTATTACGATCTTCATTGTTATAAACCGAAAAGTGTAACCTGCTTGTTGCGGAAACGAAGCAAATTCTATTTTACAGTAGGAAAAAAGTCAAAATTAAATAACAATGCTTTGAGCACCAAAAAGGTAGATTATTCTGTTGTTCGGAAAATTCCTTCTGTGGGAAAACCAATTCGTACAGGAAAATTCTGCCCGTCAATTATTATACAAGGTAATGAGCTCCATGGATCACCTATTTGCTAAGCAACTTAATATCCAGTATAAAGGTAATCGACTTGCAATGTAAACGGGCAGTAATAAGAAAATGTACAATTGTAGTAAAAATATGCTTTGCGAGCATTACGTTTTTGTCATCAGTGCGAAAGTAATAGTGTAGTATTTGCTCTTACATGTGGCGTAGAGCAGATTAGGGACAAAATAGTATCAACCGATGAAATAAAAGAAAAAAACAACAATAAAATTCTAGAAGTTAACATTCAATTCAACATTTCAGTATTTGAATGGCGAAATTAAATTACTAAGAAATTAAATTACTAAGAAATTAAATTACCTACTACGAAATTAAATTACCTTATAATTTCACTTATAATTTTTTGAGCTTCGAATTTATAAATACAAATAGTTTTATGAAAGACTGGCACGGAAAATATGAATCCTATTTATTTATTCCTTTAAGTATTTTTCTTAAACATTCATCTTTAAGATTTTTTTTTCTACGTCTTGCCATGTATATCTCTTTTGTTTGCTTTATTGAAGAAAATAGGAATCTCAGAAAGAAAATACCATTACAAGTGTAAAACCATCTAAGTTAATTAAGAGAAAAGACTGCATAAATGTTAATCTCTTTCAAATGTTTCACCTTATTTTATTAAAAATATAGAACAGATACGCACTTTGCTTAAGGAAAATTTGAAAAAAAATAGAAAGTTTTTTGTGCGATTGAAAAATATTTTATTGCAATATCCCGGTTTTCCTTATTATAATAGAATTTTCTGCAATGAAATTTTAAATTAGGTCAATCATTTTACTTCTCTTTAGAACTGGATTATTGCTAAACCCAGTCTCGTTAAATAAACGAGTTCGACTGTAGTGCTGCATTAAATCTTACGAAGAATTATATCTCAATCTCTAGTGTCGCATTGGAACTTTTTTCTTCATAATAGCTAATTTCAGTAATATGTCTATTCACCTTTTCCGTTATTTTTGGGGGGTTTTCTGAATTACTCATTATTTTCCAAAATTGAACTTTTTTATTTCCGATTTAGTTAAAATAATCGAGACATTATTACATACTAGAGAGGATTCCGGGCTCGAAAAATAGCCTCAGAGTCATTGTGGCATCAGAGTCCGAGCTCGATACCGAATGTACGCGATAAAAAAATTTTTATAACATCTTAAATTGTTTCAATATTAATTTTATCATTTAAAAATCTTTTCTTACATAGAAATAATGATTAATCCTAATTACTCCCTCATGACAACGTTTCGCGATTTTCATGTGCCTTAAAATCTTTTTAACCCTTTCGTGTCTGACGTACTATTAATAGGACATGTATTTTCATGTGCATTTAAATCTGTTTAACCCTTTCGGGTCTGGCTTACTATTAATAGGACATGTCTTTTCATTGAGTATTATTTCGTCTAAACAATTATTTTCATTATTATCTTTCTGTAATATTAATAACATATGTCTATACGTTTATCATTATGACTTATTTTATGTTTCATGGTTCATTAATAATAAGCCCTCTATATTAAAAAAAGTAACGATTTGGAAATGTGCCAAACGATTTGGAAATGGACCAATGAAATCTTCGTAGATCTTCCTGGTTTTTTTTTCTTTCATTTTCTCCTAAAAAATAGGGATTGCTGCGCGATACCAAACGGAATCGCAAAGCGATTACGTGAGGGTTAGAGAGCGTAGCAAACAATGTGCCCTAGTAAAAATAAAAAAAAGTTTGCTTAATTCTCTTTGCACCGTTGGCGATTCTTTTATTTCAAACATATGTTTCAGTCTTAACACTTTCAGGGGCAAACAATTTTGTTCCTGTAACTTCGAACTCACACCGGTATTTACGAAAGAGTTTAGTTCAAAATAAGAAAAAGCAATTTTTAAACATGTCCCGTCAAAGTTAAAAAAGTAAAATTTAACTAAAAGTTTCTGGTTCGAATCGGATTAAAATTAGGTGGTATATAATATATACCACCGCCCCTCAAAGGGTTAAATTTAAAATTGGGTCTACTTTTCCGCAAGAATAATTTTTGATAAAATATAAAAAATATTAGAAAATATTATGCCTGATTAATACTGTTGTAATACGACATTTTCCCAAACGTCTTCAAAATATCTTCATTTGTCTATTGTCACATGAATAGTACGCACAATATATTTTTTTGTTATATTTCAGTAAATGGTATATTCGTTAAATTTCAGGAAATTTTTAACTTTTGTGATTTGGACTGCTATTTTTAATATTATTAACGTAAACGTAAATTTTCCCAAAAACTGAAAAAAAAAAAATTCGACCCAAAAGGGTTAAAATAGCAAATTTGTTATTGATACCCAACCACAGGCATAAATATGCAAAAGTCACAATTCCTATTCTTTTAAAATATCTTTTTACTACTATGACAGAAAGACATGAGCTCTTTTCCGGTAAATCTGGAAAAGTACTTAAAACAGAAAAGGTGGATTTAAGAGGGATAATGGCTTCCTTATGGTACTAACACTAACCGTGCAAAGGCTTCAGAATCAGATAGAATATTTCTCTTTATAACCCACCAATAATAATTTAATTCCATTTCAAGCTGATTTTTAAAGAGCTATAAAACACTTTAAGAAACTTAGAGTGCATTATTGTTTCTCAAATAGAAAATCATTTTGTTTATTATTAATTTTTCCAATTTCGGAATAAATAAAATTTTTACTTTGAGCCTAGCTCGACCAAAGACTACGAGTGGTTTAAAAATCGAGCCCGTTTTATTTATACTACATGCATGGAATTCCTTTAAATATTAATACTGTATTCCACAAAACCCCTTGAATGCCTGTGGGATATTTTTTATACTACTTAATTTTAATCAATATTTGTACCAGAATTTTTTAAAGGAAATTTTACATTCACTGAAAGAAAGGTTGAAAATTGCGTTTCCATATTTAAGACAAAATTTTATGATAATTCTGGTGTGAGTTTAACATTTGAGAAACACAATAATTTTCCTTGAAACGTATTATTTCAGCTACCTCTTTCAAAGAACCACTGTATTCTTTATAAAATAAGAATTAATATTTCTACACTAACTTTTACCTTCTTAACCCTTTCCGGTGCGGAGTGAGTCTGTTTCTAAAATGATGAAATTATGGATTGACACCAGAATTTACCACAGAATTTATTAGAAAATAAAAACTTGCTTATTTTCCCGTGCTTTATAAAAGGAAAAATTCATTTAAATATTCTTGGTGCCGTTTGTCAGTTTTGGAATTAAAATTAGGTGTCCTTTTTTGTGGACACCGCCCACTAACGGGTTAATCCATTTTTCTTTTCGACATCTATCAAAATACATCAAAATAAAAGTTGTATAAATTGCGTTTCCATAGTTTAAGATAAAATTTTACGATAATTCTGGTGTGAGTTCAACATTAGAGAAACACAAAAACTTTCCCTGAAACGGATGATTTCAGCTGCCTCTTTCAAAACACCACTGTATTCTTTATAAAATAAGAATTCATATTCCTACACAAACTTTCACCTTCTTAATCCATTTTTCTTTTCGACATCTATCTAAACTTACTTACTTTCAAGGGAACTTTTCAATTTATCAAACAAATATGCATAATTTCTAACATGTTCTTTTATACTCATCTCAGTTCAAAACAAAAAATATAAAACATCGTAGACAAAATAATATGTGGAATTTCAGCACGTTCTAACAACAGAACTTGATTTTTCCATTGAAATATATGAAATGAATTGAGAGTTACCAATTACAGAATATCATCATCTGACAGCAAAATTGCATAAATCTATGTTCTAGAAATGACAAGTGTTTAAAATGGCTAAACTTTCAATTTGATGAATATACCATATCCGAAAATAAGACAATTTCTACATTAGATTACAGTATGTTTATGTTTGATGGTACGTTATTCAATGTATTCTAGGGATGGTATCGTTGAAGAACGAAAAACAACAGTAACGTCTATTAAGGAATTTAGGAGAAAGTGGTGTCAAATCGAATATCTCATTATTAATTACTTGTTCAAGCCTCAATTTTTGACAGAATAATATGAAATTATGCGTAAATACTATGTAAATAACATTGTTCACTAATACCAATATAGATACGTGATTATACAAATAAAAAATAGAAACAGTACATAACTGTACTTGTAATTTGCTAAAAGCAGTGTAAGATGGAAATATTAAAACATAGTTAAAAGTCATATTCTTCCAACAGTTTCAGCTAAACTTTATAGTCATCCTCAGGGACATCAAAAGACATAAATGGTGATGCTTACAGCTTGACGAGAGAGAAATGATAGGGAAAACCGAGACTGAAAAAAAGAAAAGGATGGGAATTAAGAATAGGACACTTTTAACTAAGTTTTATAATATTTCCATCTTACACTGCTTTTAGAAAAATACAAGTACAAAAATGTACTGTTTATATTTTTAATCTGTATATTAATCAATGGTGTAAACGTCCATCTTTAATGCTATTTTTATATATGATTAGTTTTTCATATTTTTCTTAATGGGGGATTTACTATAAAACGTCAAATCATTCTGTCAGTGAAGAGCGCATGAATATGTTCACATTGTAGGAAAAACGAGATTAGACTTTCTTGTGAAAAGAAACAGAATTTTTTTTTAAAACTTTCTACAGTGGAATAAACAATTATCAAACCAAAAACTGTATGCAAGAAAGAATGTTAATATCAAATAAGAACCTGTTATAAACATAAAATTTTGATATTTTTTCTGGTATAAAATATATTTAACAGTGATTTTATTTTTTAATCGTGTGCGAGTTTACTTCGTAATGGATGTAACTATATAAAACATATTTTAGTAATATATCAATGACTTTATTACTTTTTTTTCGTTAATTCTGAATTATTCGCAATTTTCAGATACTGACTTTTCTTTTCCGATTTGGATTTGGTTAAAATAATAGAGACGGGACTCTTTAAATCATAAAACATTTCTTAACAGTTTCTGCCAGTTTAAAAGAAGCAATCTTTTACTTAGAAAATAACTGTTCATATTTCAACACAAACTTTCGCCTACGTATTCCATTTTGCGTTTCGACATCTAGCTAAACTTACTTATTTTCAAGGATATTTTTTCAATATATCACACAAATGTGCATAAATTGTAACATGTTTCTCTATACCCTTCTGAATATAAAAAATTGAACACATCGTAAATAAAAACAGTACATAGAATCTGAACATGATCTAAATATAGAACTTTCTTTTCCATTTAAAAAACGAAAGGAATTTTGAGTTATCAATCTTAAAATTACCCAAGCTCAACATTAGGGTGGTCCTTATATGATCGATTTTAACTTTTTTAAATTTTCTTCTGTCTCACCCTCAAAATTTGTTCCAATACAGTAAAAAACAAAGTAGGAAAAGTTTGAATGAAAAAGAAATATATTTAGAGGTAGCTCAAGATTGCTAAAGTTTGGCGATTACACTTAAAAACATTATGTTATTGACAAGAGAAAAGTAAGTCAAAATGATAATTTTTATTATGATAGTAAATTATTTTCATATTTTATATAACATAAAAGCACAATACTAAGCATATAAAAAGTTTAAAGTATGAAAGTATTAGTAATTAGATTAATTTGTTAAGTCCATTTTTCTGCAGTAAGGATAAGCTTTCCAGTGTTCCTCCACAACATTCACCAATAGCTGAAACTGGGGTTCATTTCGTGCAAGGATTCTAGTGTATACTTTGGTCAAAGCAATACCTCTCTCAGCATGATCATTTACCACTTTAACAGACCGCACCATTTCTAATGCAATCTTATCAGAATTTGTGTTCCAATGTCCAGTGTCTACTTGAAAGAATCCTTGGGGTAAATTCATTTCTTTGAACAGCTTGAAAGATACTTTGGTAAAAAAAATCTTCAAACTTCTTTTCATGAAAATGTTTAAGGGCCACAGTTATCTTCTTCTCAGGATTCTAAGACAAGTACATAGCTATCGAAAAGGGACAGTCCAGAAAGATCTAACAAATATTACAGATTCTTTGAAAAATTTTCAGATGTAGCTTTTACAATTTCTTCATGTATTCTTGAATACTCTAATAAACTATTCATTAACTGAAAGTCATTGTTTGGTGACGTTTCTGTTATTGAAGCAGTAATCCAAACTTTAAAATACACTCACTATAAAAACAAACATCACGAAAACCTCTTTCTTCCTTTTTGGTAAGCATGAATTGGGACTTAAAGATGAATATCTTCAAAGAATATATCATCTTAGACATCCAAGGAGCATGATGCATTGCCCTGGGAAGCATGAAACAAATGCTCCTGACAGGTATTCTTCCAAGGAAAATAATAGTAAGTTCTGCAAATTCTTGATAATCATCTGTTGGTCCAGGTGCTGATGGTGTTGATCATGATTCTTTTCTAGTAGCAAACTCCAAAATTTCATCTTTTACATTTTGTACAAGAACTCTAATATTATCTTTCAAACCTGTTTCAAATTTGTCTCTATCTAGAAATCCCCAGTACCATTGAAAATGTTTGAATAAAGGTACTTCTGGACTTGATGACAAAGTTCACAAAGAATTATGAAATACTTTTCTAATAATTTCCATAATATGATGACGGCAGGCAAAAAAAATTTCTTCTCAAGCTTTTCTTCTAAATATACACAAGCACCTTTATCATTTGCAGTATTTGCTTATGTGGTATCAATGTTCATTCCAATCACTTTATCTGCAATATCCCATTCATTGACAACTTTGCATATAAATTGCAAGTCTTGTGCTTTGCCTGTTGCAGAAAGTAGTTTAGCAACTGAGAAACTCATTTTCTGGAAATTATAATTAGTAGTTTATCTAGTTTCTCTTTATCAGTTAATTCTGGTAAAAGTTTCCCATTTATATGGACAATGAGAGGAACATTTCTTTGTAGCCATTCTTTTAATTTTTGTGATTGTTTAATTCCATGAACAATTCTTTTTCAACGAGACTGACTTCTTTAATACATATCCTAAACTCTGCAGTTTCGATAACTACAAATACTGCCTGATACTTTTGTCCTGTCTACAGCTGTTGCTAGATATAGAGTTATAATATCCATATGCCCTCCGCTCTCTTAGCTTTGGATGGACCAGGATCTCATGCTGCATCCTGTAAAATTTTTATTTCCTGATCGCGATGTTAATTTTCATTCATTTCTATCTTCTTCATTTGAGCTATCTGTAGAAGATTCAAGTACTGCTATTTTTGTTTCTTTCTCCTGTGAACATTTCATTTTTTCTAATCTTTTCTTCAGAAGATTCTGCCTTTTTTAAGCAATCAATTCCATCCACAAGAGATTTATTTATGTCAGTACCAAAGCCATTAAATAATAAGCCCAGTCAGATAAATGAGAAACTTTTCGCAAGTTGAAAATAGCGCCATCTAGCGGTTGGGAGTGCTGCATTCGGCACCAAGAATATTTTAATAAAATTTTGCTTCTAAAATTAAAGCTTAAAATAAGGAGTTCATATTTTCTAAGAAAGTCGTTTGTAAATTCCGGAGTCAGTCAGTAATTTCACATTTTACGAACATAATTTGTCTGTGCCGGAAAGGGTTAATTGCATAGTGATGTAAATTTCCATCACTATTTATTTAACTTTTAATAAATAAATCAACTTCTTCGCCACCACTATATTTATATAGAAATATTAATCCAGTAAATTTCCACCATTTTTTTTTCATTATAGTTTTAGCTCTAATGCAGTGGTTCCCAACCTTTTTTTAGCCGCGCCCCACCAAAACATCTCTAAAATGAGGATGCCCCCCCTCCCCCTATAACATATAATTCTCATAAAATTTTAAAAGAATTTACTCCTGACAGAGTAAAAAGCATTTAACATTGATTCTGAAACGTGCCGAAGGTAATGGAAGAATCAAGTATTTTTTATAATCATCTGATGCTCCTCGTAGTTTACTGGCATACGGTCGCCACGTATGCGTGATGTATAGAGTGCTCAGAATCCTTGATTAGAAAAATCAATAATTTTGAATAAAACATTTTTGTCTTATTTAATCACGGAATTTCTGCGATTAAATTACTAATCAATTTCTAATCAGAATGAAACGTGATAAAAGATTCCGTAAAGGAAGGTCGTCAAGTAATTTTTAAATATACACTTAAATAGTTTCATGTGTAAAATTGATTTTTATGTGACATATTGCAGTGCGACTCATTCAATAAATAATCGAAAAAGTTGTTTAAAATTCTAAAATACTTGTAAATCAGAAAAATTATAAAGAATTTTTAAATATATGAAAGTATCTAAATATCCTTAAATGTTTTTTCTTATAATTATTCTGGTAGGAGTGTATTTAAAACTTTTGAATGGATACTTTTTAAAAATTCAATAAAAAACTTTTTTTTAAATTTTATTTTTGAAATTTGAATGTGTAACTTTTATTTTCAGTCTACAACATTACTATTAGAAAAAAAATTCAGAAGTCATGGGTTCACAGAAATTCTGAATTGTCCCCTTGGAAAGTTAAATTGCCCCCCTGAAAAGTCAAATTGCCCCCTTGTGGGGCGTACGCCCCCCGTTGGGAACCACTGCTCTAATGTAAAAGATCCCAATAATTAGCAAGCTCTTAACCCTTTCAGGGGCAAGCACTTGTGCTCCTGTAACGTTGAATTCCCACCGGAATTTAGGAAAGAATTTAGTTCAAATTAAGAATAAGCAATTTTTCAGCTTTTTCTGGACAGAGTTAAAAAAGGAAAATTTAATTAAAAATTTCTGGTTTGAATCGGATTAAAATTAGGCGGTATATAATAAATACCACCGCCCCTCAAAGGGTTAAAGGAAGTGCAAAAACAAAACATCGATAAAAATCGTATAAAATATCGATATAAATAAATCGTATCGTTTCTCTGCGATCCACTTCTGTTTTGTCCTCCTTCCGCAGCAGAGGTTTGGCGCTAGTGTGTCGCTAACAAATTTAACACTATCTGACTGGGCTTATTATTTAATGGCTTTGGTCAGTACCAATCATTGATGCCTGTCTGCGATCTTCTTGCTGTGCTAGCGAGAAATTTCTATCTTCAGCTATTTTGATTATGTTTAATGCATTGGCATGAGCGATATGGAATAAGTTATCTAATTCTGAAGAAAATGCATGCTTTTTAGTTTTCTTTCTTCTTCTTTAACCAGTCTTCATTCTTTAAATAATTCCAGACATTTATATCTTTATATCAATGAATTATTTTGGGATAATTAACTTAATAATTACATTCACAAATGCTTTTGTGGATTTGATAGTGTACATAAGTGACGTTTTAATCTATTAAAATAATTTTATTACAACTGGGATTAAATATATTTTTTCAAGTGAAAAGAGAAGAAAACAACAAAATGACCCCAAATTATGAAACTTATGCTTGCTTGAGCTACCTATAAATATTAGTTTTTAGTGATTATATTTTACAAGAATTATTTTTAGATATAATGGAACAAATTTAGAGGGTGAGAGCAATGAATTTTAAAACTTCAAAAATAAGGACCACCCTACTCAACATTTTTTAGACAATTTGCACAAATCTGTCTTCAAAAATGACAAATGTTTAAATAGCCATATTTTTCGTTTGATAAATATGCCGTATTCAAAAATAATCGTAAGAGATTTTTTTCTGCATTATATTACAGCTTTGTGTTTGATGGTAAGTTATGCAATTTTTTTCGACGGATGGTATCGTTGAAGTATGAAACAAAATGTAACGGCTCTTGAAGAATGTACTTTAAATATCCGATAAATAAGAGAATGTAAACTTTGCTTTAAAAGTTTTGAATCGTATTTTTATTTTAAATGTATCTCTTTTCGTGTGAGCATAATTGCCTATTCACGAAGTTTTCCATATTAAATAAAATGACGAAAACTATTTGTAAACACTGGTAGAAAAGGGCATACCCAGTTCGAGTAGCACGATTTGCCATTGGTATAAGGTAGGTGCACCAAAGTTGGCCATAATTATGCTTTGCGGATTTTTAATAGTTTTCTGGTTAGGTGTGTGAATGGCTGAATTTTTTTTGTGAGATGTTACACTTTTCTCTAACACATATCAAGTATACTTTTCTTTGTGAAATAAAATTTAATTATTTTATAATACAATTTCAAAATTGTAATTTGTGTGCCACCTTTGGCGCATAGTGCTCCAAAGGTGGACTATGCATTGAAATAACTATAGAAATGTGAAAAAATACTCGGCAAGCTATTTTCACTTCTAGAACAGTATTACAATATTCAATTAAAATATTTATTTATTTAAAGTATTTAATTACAAGGGAAAAAATACAATAAACATTTTTCAAAATATACTTTTCAATTGGATTCCATGCAGAAAGTGCAGAATTTTTTTTTGATTTTGTCTTGTTTAGTAAGTCCCTGACACTCTTCATGCACATATTGCAAGCATTGATTACACAATCACTTTCCATTATTTTGTATTTCTTCCATAAATGGCAAAGCTTACTTTTGGCCTGCAACCACTTGTACCAGGAATGATAGTATCAGATTGTTAGTCAGTCTTTTTTGGCAGTGTACCCAGGGTTCGCACGCTCTTACCATAACTTTTAATAGAATTTTTCGCCTTATTTAAATGCAGAGAAGTATTACAAATCCTGCAATTAAACGAGGCGTTTAACATCTACATTTTCTGCTATTTAAATATTAAAGAAAAAGTTTCTTATCAGAAAGAGTAGTGGCAGACTACTTCTAATATTCCAAAGGGTGTACGCGCATTGATAAGGCAAAAAATTTTATTAAAAACTGTGGTGGGGGCATACGAATTCTGAAACCGCGTTGTTGTGTTTTTAAAAAATCCAATGTTATCTATAATTATATTTTTAAAAAGGTTAAATATGGGCTCAATTGATTTGAATACTCCAAACAGCGACGGCTAAAGAAATAAATTTTCCTGTAAGAAACAATGAATTTCACATCAGTTCGAGGTGTGTGGAAGGTACATGATTCACTTAAGACTTACGGCTGTAAATTCATTTTAGGAAAATCGAGTCGTTCTTCACACGAGAAACTGAAAATTGTAAGAAATAAATTAAAGTTAGCTTTTATTATTCAAGCCTCCCAAATGGACTGTTTTTTTAAAACAACATTTTTCAAACCGTATTTTTCTCTTACAATTTTTTTTGCAAATTTTATAGAAATAATATAATTTATTAAATCTAATAAGCAAATTATGACAGAGGAACTTCATTTAATAAATTAAATTAAATTATTTGTATTGCAATTTTGTAGAAATCAACCACGAAAATATTTCAAAGGAATTATTAGTATTAAAAAAACGGACCATTTTGTAGTGTTCTTTTTTAATTGAAAAATATACTGAAAATACATACCGGAAAAAGTATAGCTTAATTATTAAATGAAATAAATTTTTTAAGTTATCGTATTGTTTCATGATATCAATTTCCATTCAAGCTACCTAATTGTGTCTTTGAGCTAATTAGTGAAGCCAAACCATAAATATGACAGAATCATCTCATGCTATTATATTTTGTAAGGTTTAGTATGTAATAAATTACGTTGTCCAAATTTATCGTGGAGTTTATATAGGATTTATGGTAAACAATGATACGGAAAAGTATGCTATTTAAAAAACTGAATAATTACAGTTTCTTAATTGTGATAAATGTGCGAACCAGATTACACATATTGAAATTACTGTTCGAAGGAATTACGTTGACACACTAAAGTTAGCATTTCTTCAATCTTTTCAGTTTTAAAGTCCAATAAACATATTTTGAACCATAAATTTCATTTAAAAAATGAAACCAAATGAGTACCATATAAAAATAAATCACATTTTATTGAATAAAGTTTGTGGTATATTTCTTTTACATGCTAAAAGGTATAAACTAAAAACATAATACAGTGACATCTCACTTATACGCGATGTTCAGTAATTATTTTTTCGTACCACTATTTTAAAACAGTAAAATTCGATTTATATATTTTGCGATTAAATAAGGCGAAAATTACTTTAAAAAGAAACTGGTGCTGAAAAATAATTACCATGTATCGCGTATAAGTGAGAGGTCAATGTATGCAGTAAAATAACTTTTATTTGATTGCTGACATGTTTCGGCTCACTTCGAGCCATTATCAAAAACAAATGAGAATATTCTACGTTGCACGATCTTTGAAGTTATTATTTGAAATGCTATCATTTAATTTCCATGTACTTTTTAAAATTACGCACGTTATTTTTTATTTTTACATGGTTGTTTATTTCCATATTTGTAACCATGGAGTAACTCGAGCCACAAATTCGTTAAGTTAAAAGATGTTGCATCGTTACATATTGTATTATGTATACAATACGTAAAAATACAATAATGTATAAGTAATGTATAAATAATGTATAAATACAATATGTAACAATGCAGCATCTTTTAACTTACCGAAATTTTGGTTCGAGTTACTCCATGGTTACAAATATGGAAATAAACAACCAAGTAAAAATAAAAAATAACGTGCTTAGTTTTAAAAAGTACATGAAAACTAAATGGCAGAATTTCAAATAATAACTTCAAAGATATTCTCATTTGTTTTTTATAATGGCTCGGAGAGAGCCGAAACATGTCAACAATCTAATAAAAGTTAATTTACTGTATATTATGTTTTTACTTTACACCTTTTCGCATTTAAAAGAAATATATTATTACAAGGTGGTATAATTTATTATATTTATATAAGAGTTTGTGGTATTATACATTTTCATTTGATTTGAAAAACTTATACATTGTGACCATTTCAAAAATTACCTTCTATATAAATCAATCGCAAGCTCGAAGAAATTGTCGTGATACACCAATCGTTTATAACTTCAGATGTAAAACACTTATCGGAAAAGTAATTTCTTATTTTAATTAGAATTAAATAAAGACCCATATGACAACAAAAAATTTCTTGCTTCTAAGAAAAAAGGCTGGGGGTAAATGATTAAAAAAAGTACGAAGGCTGGTAACTACTTTTTTTTTTTTGCCAATTTTCCAGTGGTAAATTATTAAAAAAAACGAAGGTTACCAACTATGATTTTGCGCATGCCCGAATGATTCATTTGAATGACAAAATCAATCATTTTCCCCGTCACTACTGTTAATGTCAGTGAATTCTATTACCGACGGAGCACACGTTCACCATTAAATTTGAATAGAAATTTCTGCTTTATTTAAACACCTTATTTATGCAGAATTTCTATCAAACATACTACAAAATTTCTATTCGTTTTTACTGCTGGAAGTTTAATTAGGCCCTGATCCGATGTAAACAAACAATAACCACCATCTTGTGACTCCATCCTCAGTTACTTCACTTGCAAACGGTCCAGGCTAACGAAAAATAAAGGCTATCGCAATGCTTTACACTTATCTTTTTTACAGACCGTCGGAGTCACGTGATACTTGAATGCACCAATGAAGGTGCACGAAAAGAGCACACGTCACTCTAGCGGTCTGTAAAAAAAGGTAAGTAGAATGCACCGAGGTAGCCTGTCTTTTTCGTTAGCTTCGCAAATGATAGACACTACACTAATATATGATTCTTCATCTTTATTCATAGCTCCATTATTCACAATGTACAATATTGATTGAAATGTACCTAAAGTTTTCTTACTTTGCTTCAGAGGCGTAGCGTCAAGGGGGGGGGGAGGATAACTTTATTACCAGTATTTTTATATACTATATTTGGCCTTAAATAATTCTTACCGTTGTAAGTTCTATTGATTTTGTCATTCAAATAAAGGCTATCGCAGTGCTTTACACTTATCTTTTTTACAGACCGTCGGAGTCACGTGATACTCGAATGCACCAATGAAGGTGTACGAAAAGAGCACACGTCTCTCTAGCGGTCTGTAAAAAAAGATAAGTAGAATGCACCCAGGTAGCATTCGGTTAGTATTCGGTAGCATTTAGTTATTCGGTTAAGTTTTCGGTAAAGTTGGTTTAGATTTAGTTTATTATAATATATTATATATTAAATAATAATTTATAATATATAAATATAAAATATAAATTTATTTTAATTAATTAATTAATTAATTAATAATTAATTATAATTAATTTAATCATATAAATTTATTATAATTTATAATTTTAATTTAATTATATATTATATATTATTAATATATAATTATATATATATTATATACAATATATAATTATATATATAATATTTATAATAATATATATATATATATATATATATATATATATATAAATATAAATATGTATATTATATTCATAATATATATTTATTTATTAATATATTAATATATATTAATTATTAATTATATTAATATATATTAATTATTAATTATTAATTAATAAATTAATAATTAATAATTAATAATTAATAATTAATAATTAATTAATAATTAATAATTATTAAGTAATTAATAATTAATTAATTAATTAATTAATAATTAATTAATAATTAATAATTATTAAGTAATTAATAATTAATTAATTAATAATTAATTATTAATTAATTAATTAATTAATTAATTAACTTAAAAATTAACTTAATAAAAAATAATTACTATAATTAAAATTAAATAATTAAATTAAATAATTACTATAATTACTATAATATATAATTACTTAAAAAAATATAAAACATATTACATTTGACTTAAAACATATCTGGATTAGATGGGATAATCGGGAAACTTCAAAATCATAAAATATCCTTCTATCTTACCACTGATATTTGCGTAAAAGTCGGAAAATATTCTTTATAATAAATTAATTAATATTTCTACATAGACTTTCGCATAGTAATCCGTTTTTGGTTCTTCGATCTATTTTCAAAACATATGTAATTTCAATGTTGTTCTCCAATTTATCAAAAAGATATACTAACTACATATCATAGATAAAATTTTTACATGGAATGTGAACGCAGTCTAACTATAGAATTTCCTTTTCCATTGTTAAGTAAAACCAGTTCTGAGTCTATCAATAATAAAATCATCCATGTGCAACGTGTGATAAAGAAGTTTCATAAATATGTGCTCCTTATATGACAAATGCTTAAAATGTCTGATTTTCTTTCTTTTAATAAATGTACCGTATCAAAAAATAAAAGTAGAATGATTTTTTTCCAACATTAAATTGCAGTTTTGTGTTTAATGGCATGTTAGTCATTCTATGTGAGTGATGGTAGAACAGAAGAATAAAAAGAGAATGCAATTGCTATTGAAAATACACGATACTTTAAAAAAATCCTTTAAAGTTAGAAACTCTAAATTACTTTTCACTACAGAAAAACGATATCCCACAGCAATACATCACTACAAAAACTGTTAAAGATATCAGTATAGAATATCGTTCGCACTTTATGGAAACGATTTTCACAGTTAATTTGTAATAATAAATTCCGTATTTTGTTGCAATGTTTTGACTCTATTGGATAGTCTTGATTCTTTTCTATAATTCTGGCTCAAATTTTCCATGACAGTAGACGTTTCTTAGTACATTTAAGTCAATTTTCTACCACACTTATTGGGCGGCTATTCAAAGTCTTTTCAAAGTTGTGGATAGAGTATAATTAGAGTGTTGACAGCTGATCTACTTTCTTTAATCATATTGCTTGATTGTAACCTCATTTTTGTAATTATAATTATCTCATTTATTTAATCAGTCATTAAATAAGGTAAATATTTTATTTTTAATTAAAAAAAGTGGTAGCAATTGAGCAATCAGAATGAAAAAACGTTCCCCAAGTGTCAACATTACCTACCTCATGCTCAATTTGAAGCTCCTCATCAGCCAGGTCGTAAATCCCCTTTTTAATGTTAAACCTATGGGATTTGAATACATCAGTTTTTTTCAAATTTCTCCTCTGAAAATTAAAATGTTTATCTTCTTTTTTACTGTATGCTCTTCTTGAAGGATGTTTATTTTTTATTTGACAAAATGCTTCTAATATATATATTTAATTTTATGTTTCAAATGGTAATATCTAAGTGAAGCAGATGAGTTGTAAATAAGATTTTAACACTTGAAATAAAACTAACTATGTATTTTAGAAATGTTTGGTCAAATAAAAAAGAAAGACAGATCCTTCAAAAAGAGCATACAGCAAAATAAGGTAAAAATTTCAATTTTCCGAGGAGAAATTTGAAAAATGCGGATGTTTTCCTAGACCATATGTTTAACGGGGGTTTGCTGTTTGACTGATAATAAGCCTTACCAAGAAGAAGCACAATAGTTCATGTGGAAAGCATCAGTCATTTTAAGGTATTTATTCAAATTTCTACAGATGTATTTTCGATTTATTTCTGTTTATAATTCTTTTTTCTCTAAATACACGGCAGTGGGCTTAAAAGTATCACAGGCGGCTTTGCGTGTATGAGGCAGGAATGGATCGAGGTCGTTACCACATAAAAAACTGCATCGAAAATGGGTTATAAAACATTCTGATGATGATAAAGTGAATTTACCTTAGCTTCACTTCATACTTTTCCCTTTCTTCTGTCGTTACAAGAAAGTATTGGATTCGTGAAACTTTTCGACTTCCGTTTTTCGATGGATTTATACGTTTTAGAAGGTCCTGAACACGATTTGACTGTTCATAGAAAATGTCTGCATGTGACACAAATTTTTGGGCACTGTATTTCAAGATTTAATCCATGGAATTTCATCAAACTTCATAGTCTGTTAGAGTTTACCATATTGTCGATACCATGTCGAACTATCGAATGTGAAAAAAGGCATTTTTCGTTACTTTTAAAAATAGGTCAATTGGCACCACTAAATTTTATTAGATTTCATCTCCCAGTAAAAATACTAATAAAATTTCTGGCCTTTTTATTTATTTAGAAATGCCGAATTTCCACCTTAAATTTCGGGAGAAAAATTTTACTTTAAGTTTGCAATGAATGCAAATGTCATTAAATAAAGCAAAAATTTCTGTTTAAAATTTCTGATGTGAAGTCGGAGTTTCTGAATGAAAAAGAATGCCAAACTGCAAGCCTCGTGAAAAATACTCTTAAAATTTAGTGGTGACAATCGTCGCATTCTGAAAGTAATGAAAAATGCATTTTTTTCACATTCGATAGTTTGACATGGTAGCGACGATATATAGACGCTGATTAGGTTTTGGTGTAAGTCGCACAACAAGTGGCACTGCTAAGGTGCATTTTTCACGATTTCCGCTATAGCCATACCTCAAGAACAGGGATGAGATTTCTCCGACTTTTTGCATACCAGTATAATCTTAAAGAGAATGTTGTTCTGTTAAATCGCAGAATGGTCAGATTAAATAAACAAAATGTCGGAGAAATCTCATCCCTGCAAGAAATATTACTTACGGAGTTTCATCAAACTTCCTATTTTGTTAGACCTTTACATAAACTAGGAGATACGACCAGGGCTACACTAGATACCGGGCTTGCTTATTCCTTATCATGACGTCACAAATGGTGGCTGGCCGCTATCAGCGATTGGTACAAAACGAAACGACAAAATGAAAGACATACAGCGATTGGCACAAAACGACGGGCTCGTCGCTTTGCACCCATCGCTGGCCACCTTTTGTGACGTCATGACAATGAATGAGCAAGCCTGGTATCTAGTGTAGCCTTGATACGACCCGGGCTTCCCGGGTTACAAAATACAGATAAAAACCATTCTTTTATTTGAAATTTCTAACAGATTTCTTACATTTAATATATATTTAAATTGCCCACTAACAATACCAAAAATCATTTTTATATGAAATTATGTATTCAAATAAAATTTTGAAATATTTTAAAAGCGATATTGGCTTCGTGCCAGGAGTTAATAGCCTGTTAATTCATGCTAGAAAATTACTTTAAAAAGCCATAATAAATCAGTCAATTAAGATACAGTTTTCAATGAATTGCATTCGAAAGTAGATTTTTCATAGGTGTCAATCTCTCATTAATATTCCGTAATATACGGGTTATTTTGAACCCAGTTTAACAAAGTTTCAAACCAGAAAAAATTTTGGATGAACTTTTATTTATTCAATTTCAGGTTTCTACGTGGAATTTATTTAAATTCATTTCTTAAAAAAATTTCTGGTGCGAAACATGTTAAACCTGGGTCAAATTAACCCGCATATTACGGAATATTAATAGGAGGTTGACACTTATGATTTTTTCCTCTATACAACGGTTGCAAATTGATAATGTGTGATGTATAGAAATTAAAAAAAAATTGCAGTAGCAAAACTCGCAAAACCGAAATTTCATCATCAAGTGTTGCCATTCGCAAAATGACGTCAGCGTTACGCACGGACACGTTTGTCTTTTATAATATAGATAGATCCTTATTAGTTTTGGGTGTATACCGCACAATATGTCAGGCTACTATGATCTGTTTTTGAAAATTTCCGCGATAACTGTATCTCAAGAACGAATAGATTGTCATTTCATTTTGCTTGCAGACGATTTGATTTACGTAGAAGAAAGTTTTTTGATGGTCACAACGTACTAGTTTAGTTTAGGTTACCTTTATAACAAAATCTAGCAACAATCCTGGATCCTTTTAAAAACTCTTCTTTACATTTACGAACACATTTATTTGGTTTTTTTCTACCATTGACTGATAAAAGATGCTATTCCTTTCTTCTAGCTATACAAGAAGAAATTATTGGATTCGTGAAAAATTTTGACTTCCGTTTTCAGACGGATTTATACGTTTTAGAAGATCTTGAATAAGATTCGATTGCTTTTAGAAAATTTTCTGCGACTCTGTCTGTCTGTGTGTCTGTCTGTCTGTCTGTATGCGCACAAATTTTGTGGGCATTCTAAATCCCAAACTATTGCCTAGAAATTTCGTATGAAGTTTTATCCTTAATTGAACTGGTGTTGATTAGTTTTAGGGGCAAAATCTTCCAAGAGAAAACAAAGAATTATTCACAAATTTTCCAAAAAAAAACAATTTCTCCCAAAAATTATCCACAAATCAATAATTTGTTAGATTTATATGATGCTTATTCTCTAGTTTATGTGCACTTCATCCAGTGGTACCATAAATTCCCATTTATCGACAGCTAGGCTTTTGTTAAAGCGAGCATTAGCAGTACGCCATCCAGCAGAACGATTGTACTTAAAGCGTATACAGTACGTGTTAAATATGTTAGTGCACACTAGCGCTACTTTCCTCTCATGCTGTTGGTTGACAAAACTGAAGTGCGCTGCAGGCTCACAATATGCAAATTTTGTTTGCGTACAAGAGCGCCACTTACATCCCTTGCAGCAATTTATCAAAGCAACAGATCATAGGGAAAATAATTGCAACTAGCAGTAATTCCTAAGTTCCATAATCCCCTTCACTGACTTTATAGCTGCATCTGATTTCCATCAAGAGTCCATGCTTAGGCTTACTTTAATCATTTTCCCCCAAAGCCATTAAATAATAAGCCCAGTCAGATAGTGTTAAATTTGTTAGCGGGGACACTAGCGCCACTTCATCTGTTGCGGAAGGAAGGCGAAACAGAAGTGCGTCGCAGAGAAACGATACGATTTATTTATATCGATATTTTATACGATTTTTATCGATGTTTTGTTTTTGCACTTCCTTTAAAAGCTTGCTAATTATTGGGATCTTTTACATTAAAGCTAAAACTATAATGAGAAAAAAAATGGGGAAATTTACTGGATTAATATTTCTATATAAATATAGTGGTGGCGAAGAAGTTGGTTTATTTATTAAAAGTTAAATAAAAAGTGATGGAAATTTACATCACTATGCAATTAACCGGAATTTACAAACGACTTATTTAGAAAATATGAACTCCTTATTTTAAGCTTTAATTTTAGAAGCAAAATTTTATTAACATATTCTTGGTGCCGAATGCAGACATCCCATCCGCTAGATGGCGCTATTTTCAACTTGCGAAAAGTTTGCAATTTATCTGACTGGGCTTATTATTTAGTGGCTTTGTTTTTACTCTGGTTTTAACTGGATTAATATTTCGCCATATTGGTGATTTTTCTGGTGTAAACTTTTTATTTCCCAGCATGCAAACATACTATTAGTTGTAATAACAGACATTTTATGATTATTCTCAACTTAAAGTAAAAATTCTTCTTTCGGTATTTATCGGTGTGAAAAAAGGCCAAACTTATCAACGTGACAAATATCTAAAATAAATAAATTTTTTTTCAACGCTATCGGATTCGATTACTTTGTTTTTAGAGGGGGGGGGGCATTCCGTTTCATTTAAAAGAATTAAAAGCGGCTATCCAAATTTCCAAAAATCAAGATTTACTGAAATCCACATTTTGTAGTCATTTTGCGGTTTTATTACAATCTATGGAAAATATTTTGAATACGTTTGCATCTTTACTAATTCTACTGTTTTTCACGGGAGAAAAGACATACATGGAATCAGAAAAAATATTAAAGTTTGTCTCTTTTTACTATGTGTTTCCTATTTGATTTCATTTATTTATTAAAATTTCTGGTTCAAAGTATGATTATCTCACTCAACCTTTAATTACGGATTGGGACATATACATCTCAGTGGACTATTTTTTAATTCAATTCAATCAGTTTTTTTTTTAAATATTCACTACCATACACTCATATTAGGGTAAATTAAAGAGATATTTACCACATAGAAATTTTTTCTATGTATTTGTGGTACGATTGAATATAAAAATAGTCGCCAGTCCTGGCCCACAATCAAAAGATTTAAAAAATTCGGCAGGTTGGCAAGTATGTGTTTGAAAAATGCATTATAATTGTTACAACAAGAATAAATAGGCACAACAACTTTCCAGTGATTTTTCTTCTTTAATAATAAATTATTCCTTTTGGACAAGTACACTTTTTTTTATATTTATAAAATGAAACACATGTTTAAAATAAAAGCATCAGTAACTGCGTATAAAGCTTTAAGCGAACTTCTTTTGTTATAATATTAAAGGCTGAAGCATGAATGAAGTAACAATAATAAATGCAATCATATATTACCACTACTACATGCAGATAATAGCAGTAGTATTTGTAAAGACAGAATAATAGTAAATGTAAAAGTAGGTGCTATTATTAGGAGGATAGACACAAAAGGGGTAATAAATTTTACTGATCATTAAATTAAAGTAAATTACACTTTCTACGTTTTAATGTATGTAATTAAATTTAAGAGAATAATGGTATGACAAAAGAACATAAAAATGGAGAAGAAGGCAATTTTAAGAAAGTTAGGAACTTTCTTAAACTTTTGAAATAGTGAATTACTTTTTACTTGAAGCGAAGCAATATCCTACAGCAATGCATCACGTTTGAAAACAGTTGATGATCGCGGTATAAATTTATTCAGTTTCAATTCTGTGTACATGAAATGTACATTCGTAAGGTTTTCCTAGCTTTTAACCCTTAATTGCATAGTGATGGAAACTTACATCACTGTTTATTTAACTTTTAATAAATAAATCAACTTCTTCGCCACCACTATATTTATATAGAAATATTAATCCAGTAAATTTCCCGTGAACTATGTTGTTGAACAAAGTTAAAAATCTATCTTAAAATTTCTGCTGTCTAATATTTAATATATGTATAAAAAAACACAATTGTAAAAGAAAAACTCATGCATAGAAGGGTTAAGGCCACTTATAAATGCCTGAGCAATGAATGCACTTTGGGATATTGTTTTGTGAAAGTGGACTTATCCAGCCTTCTGTTTTTCACAAATATTTATTAATCTTTTAAGAGTTAAATCATATTTTTTTACCAAAAAAAAAAAAAAAAAAAAAAAAAAAAAAAAGATATGGAGGTCGGATAAATTCGGATTGAAAATACACGGCTGATATGCGCAAATTCCACGTTATTCAAAACATGGTTTGAAATCAGAAATGCATTCTTTATATTAGTTAATATAATTTTTAATGTAATAAACCTAAAAATTAAAAAAAATACTTTTTAAAATGACAAAATGGCGGATACTTGAAATTAATGTTCATTTTTTAACCTTTTTTTTTCTTTTGGCATGCTGTAGAAAATATATTATAGATACACTTCTTGGTCTGGTCAAAAGTGTTTACTTTGCTGGGAAAATTTTGAATCGTCAGAACCTACACAGATTTGAAAAATCTTGTTCCGACAAAAACACATTTAAAGTTTACGTAAGTCTTTATACTACAAAATTTGAGCCATTTGCCCGTTTTTTGCTAAAATTATTATTATTATTTTATTATTTTATTTTGTTTTGGAAGGGGGTTGCTAAACAGGAATTTGAAGTCAGATTTTCAAAAATCAAAAGTGGGAAAGGTCTGTCACCGTTTGCAAGGAATTGAATTTTAAAATCCATCAGTCATTTTTTGGACACCCGGTTTACGCGTCATTTCAGGAATTTATTTTTTAGCCCGAAATTCCGCATTCATATCGGAAATTCCAAAAGAAGAATTTTTACAGTATGCAATCACAAAATGTGCATAATAATAAATAAATAAATAATAACTATTCAGAATGTCCTATAAGAATTCGGAATTTCTGAATTTTAGAAAAAATGCTGAAATACACGCTAATAATGCAAATGGTATAAGAGAAATTGCAACTCAGTATATGATGATACGTTATTAAATTTTTGAGAGGAATGGTACAGTTGCATAACGTAAAGTTTAAGAGTTATTTAAGAATTTATTGGATGGTATTCGATAAATAAGAACATAAAGAATTTGGGTAATAGTTAAACATCTATTCATTCAAGTCTATGTTTTCTTACCAGGAAACCACGCTTTAGTGTAATAATGAAAAAAATCTAAATAAGCCGCAATCGAAAGAGCAGAGTGAAACATGGTTTTTAAAGCATAAATCCTCGTCTGACCGTTATCGAGATATAAAGCCTTAAAGTTTGCTAATTTACTTATTTAATTTAGGGATAAAGACGTGGTTTTGATTCAGCGATTTTAATAATTAGATTAACCTCAAATAGAAAACATATTTAGATATACTAATAATAAAAAAAAAAAAATGCTATTGGTAAATATGACACTGAACCAAAAAAAATATTAAAGCGTAGAAAATCGTGGCAACAAGAACGTTTCATGAACTTAAATCTAGTATAATGATAACAATGATAAACCTCCTGCGAAAAACAAAGGGCATTTCAAATGGAAGTGGCCGAGTTTGCACTAACTCAGACTTGTACCAAGCATACCGAATCATGTCAGAGAATTGCGGCGTACTAAAGTGGAAATGGACATGCGACTGGAGTTGGATGATGTTGCTACGTTGAAAACGTTACGACTCCTCTATCCATCCTATTAAATTAATAAATTATCAAATTTTAAGACTTCATATCTCGATAACGGGGAGACGAGGGCAAATGATTTGTGCATCAAAAAACACGTTTCATAATTCTCTTTCGATTGCTGCTTATTAAGATTTTTTTTCATTATTACACTAATGGCGTGGTTTCCTGGTTAGATAAAAAATATATACATCTGATCTAATGTAGTCTTTCATTCCCTTGTGATTGTGAATATAAAAATATAATATCATTTAATAAGATCATTTGGGAGCCCTGAATATAGGGCTCCCAAATGATCCGCCTTTTGAATACCAGTAATTCCTAAAATTATTTTCCGTAAGAGATTTCTACACTTAAATGAATGAATAATCTGTGGTGTAAGTTTCTACAAAATTTGCAAGAAAAATTAAAAACAAATTCTATTAAATAAGTGGTATTCAAATAGCGGATGATTTGGGCTTTATGCATATCGCATATAGAGTGTTTAAATGAGGTCTGAACACTACCTATCCAAAATATTTTATTTTACAATTGTAACATAAAACATATTGTAAGTTATTAATCTTAATATAAGCCATGCGCAATATCTGGCAAAATAAAATAAATCTGTGCTCTTTAAATGTCAAGTATTTGAAATGGACTAGATTTCCCTTTTGATAAATATAACATTTCGAACAATAAATGTAGATGGAAGTTTTTTCAGCATTACTACAACTTTCCTTTGATAGTATGTTATTCAATTTATCTGTACAGTTGAAAAACGAAAAGGAATGTTTCAGCTGTTGAAAAGTTCACTGGATATAGCAATAAATAATACAGTATAGATTAGAAACATAAAAAATTTGGGAAATAGATATACCTCTAAACTTCTATACATTCTAGTCTACTTTTCCTTTTTTTTAAAAGATACATATATCAGTTCTAATAGAGTGTTTTATTCTCTTGTGACTATAAAAATATAAAATATGGTCTATAAACATTTTACATGGAATCTGAACACTGTCTATCAACAGAATATTCATTTTCCTGTGTAAAAAAATAATCATAATATAATGTAAATCTTAAAGATACTCATGTGTAACAGAAGTGCTTTTTAAATTGTTAAATATTTAAAATGGAATAGATTTTAATTTTGTCTATGATGATTTTTGAACGATATTAGACCAAATAGTGCCATGGGCAGATATGAGAGGATTGGCAATTTGAACAATTTTCTCATAATAAAGGTTTAAATTATTTATAATTCTAACCTTTTGCAGAGCTGCTAAGGACGCAGGACAGTCAAAGATATGTATGGTCCTCATTCACGCTATGCGGCGCCGAAGAAAAGTAAACTTGCAGCAATAAATTCGAATAGAAATTTTAGCCTTATTTAAACACCTTATTCATGCAGAATTTCTATCATAAATAATGTAAAAGTTTCTATTCGTTTCTACTTGTGGAAGTTTGCCTCCGACGGTAATCACCTGGTGTACAGGTGTCAGAATAATTATCACAGCTTCTGTTGGTTTTTCTACCATTCTTGTCGATTTTACCACAGATTAAATATATATACAGATCAACCAAAGCATGAGGTTTTTCGCCAAATTAGTCCCTACCGATACCTGGAAACTATTTCGCAGTCTTTCGATTGTCTGTTGTGGCCTGGTAACTATGGCAACAAACTTGAACCAGTTTGGCATCATCTGGGATTGATATAATTTCATTTTGGCTCATCCTTTTCTTTTGTTACAGTTCCGTTCTGTCACTATCATATTTTTATACAATACTATCAGTTAATTTTTGTTTTTTGCCAGATTGTTAAACATGGTGAATTATTAGGCTCGACGCTTTTTAACAAATATTGTAAATAGTTAGTAATATTGATTTTTCTTCTTATATTTTTAATGTAATGCGCATACTATATGTTAAGTTAATATACAGGGTTCGTATGCTTTTACCACATTTTTAGTAGAATTTTTCGCCTTATTTAACCCTTCTTTGCATGCGTTTTTCTTTTACAATTGTGTTTTTTATACATATATTAAATATTAGACACCAGAAATTTTAAGATAAATTTTTAACTTTGTTCAGCAACATAGTTCACGAGAAATTTACTGGATTAATATTTCTATATAAATATAGTGTTGGCGAAGAAGTTGATTTATTTATTAAAAGTTAAATAAAAAGTGATGGAAATTTACATCACTATGCAATTAAGGGTTAAATTTAGAAAAGTATTACAAAACCTACAACTAAACAAGGTGTCTACAATATCTGCTTTTTAAATATTAAATAGAAATGTTCTATTAAAAAGTTGTGGTAAAAGCGTACGAACCCTGATGTAGTGTGTCATAGTGATAGGCAGGATGAATGATTTTTATATTCGAATGAATCATTCGGGCATACGCAAAAGCATAGCTTTTTTCGCTTTTCATCTATTACTGCGAGAAATAAAAGAAAAAAAAAGTTCCTTATTTGAAATAATGCAAGAGCCACATAAATATCAGTAACTTCCTTTTTCATAAAAAAATTCTATTGGTACGGGATTAAAAATGATTACGAAAGTTGGTAGATATGCCTTTACTTTTTATATATTTTTTGCAAAATTTCTGGTGGTAATTGATTAAAAAAATACAAAGGTTGGCAACTATACTTTTGCTCATGCTCGAATGATTCATTCGAATGACAAAGTCATTCATTATGACCATCACTAGTGTGGCATGTACATTTAAATGTATAATATATGTATGGGATTTTTTAGTGATATGTGTTGAATTAAACTAAAAAAGTATCAAAATTATGCCTAGAATTTTTCTAATATACAGGGTGTCCATAATTAAACGACATTATTTTAAAGTTTGCTACAGACGAAACTATTGTTCAGAAAGTTGTGAAATTTTGTGTAGTACACAATGAATGGGTGGTGTGAGAACTTGAAGCTTTCCCAGCTAATAAATATAGGTTCTCGCCTAAAACAGTTCCCACGGCTCAAGTTTAGACCACCTACGCAGGGCGGGACATCAAAAGCACTGTTCGATCTTTTACTGGTGACAAGTGAGACTGCTTAGTTGAAAAGGCCAGACTCGTAGGCGACATTGCATGACACTTAAATGGATGACCCAGACCCCCATCTCGTCACGGTTGCAACCTTGCTTCCCAGAGCAATCGAGATGATGAAATCGCCGTGACCCAATAGAGGTGTATGTCGCTTATGATAGGACTAAATGTTACGGAGGTCACCGCCCATCCCCCCCCCCCCGACCGTCAGGAATTTGGAAAAATTGGCCGAAGATGGGATTCGGTTTTGAAGATCCCAGGAGAGAAGGAGGAGAAGGCTCAGCGCCGCTAAGTGAATGTGAGGGGTACCTTTAGGGCCCCATAATTTGAATGAATAGAGACTGTATTTCACAAACTCTAGGCCGTTTACGGACTCTGATGAAAACCATTACCCATGACTTTGAGGATAAAAGAAACTTTCATTGATTCATTACAACTTGTAAATTGTCAGTGAATAAAATTCTTCTAGTTTTAAATAAGAAACCTGTCTCCCGTGTTTCTACATTACCGAAATATAGAGAGATCCCGCTCGGAACACTGGAGTTATGACAGAAATGGTTACAGCTCGGAAGGGATCTAGTTTAGCAGAGTGAGGACGTGACGGAAACAGCGAGTGCAGCTGAAACCAGGGTGGATTAAACGGACTCTACACCCGCCAGTTTGGACGGGGCCGGACAGACGAGACGCACAGCCAGACTCTACACCCGCCAGTTTGGGCAGGGCCGGACAGCCGAGACGCACAGCCGGATACCACACCCGCCTGTTTCGGCAGGACAGCCAGACTCTACAACCGCCACTTTGGGCAGGGACAGACGGACGAGCAGCACAGCCGGATAACAACCGCCAATTTTGAGCAGAGACGGACAGCCGAACCGAGAGAAACTACACCCTGGTAAGCACTGTTTTGATTCCAATAGAGCCTTTGAGGTGTTGTAACAATGATATGGGCAGAAAGTGTAATTTAACTTGTTTGTAAACTCTTAAATATATAAAATTTTAAAATATTAAGGTCAGGAAAATTTTTTAGACATAGTAAATTAAAATTGTTGTGAAACTAAGTTATTTATGTCTCAAGAAAGTAAATTTCTGTAATTGTCAAAATTTTTAGAAAGAGTGAACTCTGAAAATTTTAGACCATAGAATTGTTAATATTTTCATGGAAAAAAAAAGGGGGGGGGAGAAAATCCCGTTTCTAACTAAATAAAATTTAAGTGCAGTAAATTTAATATTTGAATATTTCCTGTGAGTTCACGCATACTGTGAAAGAAATTTTCAGATACCAAGCATGTCACATGTGGAATTGGGTTTTACCGGAACTCAAAAATGCGAGAATTTAATGAGTTAATTAGCAGTTAATTTATCTGTCAAAATATTATGAATTCATGTGTATTGATTGTATATTGTGTCGATTAGAAACTACTGTATTTATTTTTATATTGTTTTGTGGGTGGAAAAAATTGTGTATTTCTTATTGTATTTATGTGCAGAAAAGTGGAATTAAATTGTGTTAGAATTTAAAATTACTGATTATGGCAGGCATATCCGGATTTCGAAAATGCGATCTGCAAACCCTTGCGATAGAATTTGAAGTAGAGGTTTTGTCAAATGATACAATTCCTAAATTGGTTTAAAAGATAACGGAGGCCCCCGATTATGATGAGACAATGGCGTTAAACCAATTAAAGTTGATTGAAGAAGACCGTGTAGAGAGATCGAAATTGGAAAAAGATAAAATTGAGAAAGAACATGAGCTCGCGAGAATTAGGGCCGAACGAGAAAATGATACTCTAACGATATCATCTAGTCAAATAGAAAGGGAACCTAAAATTCTGTTAAAAATGTGTTACCTAAATTTGAGATGGGAAAATCGGAGATTTCCTTATATCTCAACTTATTTGAGAGACAGGCACTAAACGCGCATTTAGATAAGTCGCAGTGGATAACGAATTTGTTAGGTTTGCTTCCTATAGAATTGACAGAAGTTATTCTTAGAGAACCACCAGACGAAACGGACAATTTTGATTTTGTGAAGGGTTGATTACTCGAAAGGTTTAAAATAAGTACAGAAGACTTCAGAATCAAATTCGTAACAACACCACGGTCCGAAGAAAAAAACTGGAAAGATTTTTCGTATGAAATTACGAATTATTTCGACCAATGGTTAAGCGGTATTCAGGTGTCTGAATTTAGTCAACTTAGGGACCTGATAATTACTGACCAGATCAAACGGAAGGTGCCCTCCGAAATTAGACAGCATTTTATTGACTCGTGGAGTACAATAATTACGCCATTGGATCTGACCCAAAAACTGGATCATTATGAGGCGGTCAGAAGAACGGATAGAAAACAGCCCCCCCCCTAAAAACCCAAATAATGGAAAATCGTTTGAGAGGAATAGATTCACTGAGAAACCGAAAGTGGAACAAAAAAGGCTTGAAGTAAAAAGAAACTGGCGTGATCGGGATGAACAAAAGAATAGGGACGAAATTTTTGAACGGAGAAGAGGTATGTCCTGTTTTATTTGTAATAGCCCCGACCATCTCCGATACTCTTGCCCAGAACTAAAAAGGATAAATGATAAACCCGAAATAGTGTGTCAACTGGCAGACTTGAACGATTTAGATGACAGTTTCGATCCCTATCTAAGCGAAGGGATGGTAAATGGGGAAAAAATGAAGATATTTAGGGATACGGGCAGTTCGTTGGATTTAATTAGTGCAAATGACGTAACCAAGGAACAGTATACGGGAGAGGTAGTGAGAGTAAGACAACCCCTTGATAACGAACTAAAATGTCTACCCCTCGTAGAAATAAGACTTCAGGCAGATGTGGGTGACCTTTTAATCAAAGCCGCAGTGGTAGATAAGAATACCGAAATGTCTTATTATTTATTAGGGAACAGAACGCAAAATTTGTTAGACAAAATGAAGGCGAAACTGCCTATTAGCTTTGGGAGTTTGACACCACAAAAAATCGTGAAGAGGACCATTCAATTCCCCCTAAACCCACAAACTTGTTAGCTGTGGATTACGACAATAACCCACACAGTAAACTTCCTACGGAAAAAGAAAGGAAAAGAGGAAATAAATTATCCCCCAAATCTGAGAAGTCAGAAACGACTAACATTGATAGTCAGAAAAGAAAGGGTTTTGATACTATACTCCCCTACAGTCAAAGCGGGAAAGAAAAGCATTGTGAATCTCCTCCTAGAACAATTTTAGCTAGAGAACCCGTCTTTCTATTTTCAGCGGAAAGAACAAAGGGAAGAAGTAAAAAAGGGTCTAGCGAGGTCCCTGAAAGAAGGATCTTGGGAGAAGCGAGTAGCTGACCGGTTATTAGTTGCTTTTAAAAGACGCATATTCAGGGAACTTGCCTTATACAAATCCCGTTACAAGGTTAGTCCACAGAAAGAAATAGGGCGCGCCATAACAGACTCTATTCAAATAGTATGGCTTCTGAAAAAGAGCTGGGACATTTAAAATCAAGTTCTGGAGAAAAGGGAAAAGAGTTGAAAATACCTAATTCCAATGCGAAAGTTATGGATAACTTGTTCCAGGATAGGGAGTCAGGTAGTGTAAAGACAGGCGTGAGTGAAACGGTAATAGAAAACGCATAGTTGCCAACCTAAAGATTTTTTTAATTCCAGTAAAATCATACAAAATTTTTCGCTTTATCAAATAGCAGAAATTGCACGATTACTCAAAACAAATATTTTTTGGTAAAAATATTGGTATGAATAAAATCGGGAGGTTGGCAACTATGAAAACGTAATGAACAGTAATCCCAGAGTGAATGATAGGTGTGAGATTGTCACCAAAAGATGTTCATCTTTAGAGAAGAATGAAATCCGGGAATTTAAGGATGAGGGACAAAATAAAGACACCGTCTTAAAGGCAAAAATTAAGTCTTAGGGAAGCGCCAGAGGGCGTTATTTAATGAAGTACACATTTAGCATACACTTACGATAGTTTGCAGACTGTTTTACAACAAAATATGTTCCACATGACGGCCATTATTTTCAGCTACTATCTGGAATCATAAGATTGCATGTTCCACAGTTGACCGCAGTGTATCCTGGGAAATGATAAAAACGTGTCGAGAAATGCTGCCTTTCAGATCAGGTAAAGTTCTTAATCACGACTTACCACAAGTTTCAAATTCCCACAGCCAAAGGTCGCATGGATTGAGGTTTGGCGATCGAGGAGGCCACAGATTACGAAATGGATGGCTGATGACACGTTCTTCTGTGAAGTGATTTTTAAGGTCGTCCCTTACACAAAGGCTAATGTGTGAAGGAGTTCCATCTTGCAAAAAAGTTGTGCGTGAAATGTACTAACGTGCTTGCAGGTATGGAATATTTTTACTCTGTAATAGCGATGCATATTGCTGCCCGGTGATCCAGAATGTTACTGGTCCTCTAGTACTTATTTACTCGAAAAAATACGGAACGAGGATAAATGATTCAAATATCCACACCACACCGTCCTTTCCAAAGGATAGTTTAAGACCATTTTGAATCAACCTCAAAGCGAGAAAGAAACTGAAGTGAGGACCTGTGACGAGTCTCGAAGTCATGTGGAAGCAACATTTGCACAAGTTGAAGCTTGTAAGAATAATACCGGAGGATATTCCGCATGATCTTCTGGGAACTTGACCGAGGCATATCTAATGCTTCTGCCACATGACAGACACTCGTACTAGCTTGTATGTTGGAAACTTTGTCCTCTTCCACCTGAAGCACAACCTTCTATATTGCTTCTGCGCAAACAGGTTTTCTTCCTCTTTCTAGATCGAACATTTAACGATCCCGTTTCTTCAAATTTGTCTACCATTAATTGAATATTTTTAACGATCAATGCACCTTTTCACACCCACTTCAAAGTCCGAAATTTCCGAACAGCAATTACTGAAGAATTACTGTTTTAATAAAACAATTTCACAAATAAACTCGATCTGCTACACGTAACGACATTCTGATTAGCAATAAGAAGCCCATTGACAACAAAATCTCCGCTGAAGTTTCTAGGTTTTATAACAGCTGCTCCGTGACATCAACAAAAATTTATTTGCATTTCTGACTAAATCTTTTTTGTGGGGTTTCATTCCCCCTGTAGGCGAAATTTTACCAGACGATTTCAGATGAGAGTTACCAGTTATGCCTTTAAAATTTCAGAAATTTGGAACTCAAACTCGAAATTCTGGAAGATTTTTTTTTTAAATAATCACGTAATATTCGAAATTAACTAAACCAAAACGAACTACTAAGATTTCCTGGTGCAAATTCGAAATTTCTGATTTTAAAAAAAGTTTTTTTTAACATATTTTGTTACAATAAAATTTGTAAACTATCGTAAATGTTTGCCAAATGTGTAATTCCTTAAAAAAACGCCCTCTGGCGGGGAAATACTCAGGTATTTTTTTCGCTCAAACAAATTCCCATCACTTTACTGTGTTCTCCGCAAAATTTCACAACCTTCTGAATAATAGTTTCGTCTGTAGACAACTTTAAAATATGGTGGTTTAGTTATGGACCCCCTGTATGTAGAAGGGTCCATTCAAGTCACAGTATCCTTTACTAGGCTGCCCAAAATAATAAATATTTTCTGCGCCTTAAAATACAGATATTAATTATGCCGTAAAATACAGATAAAAAATCAACCAAATTTTTTACCATAGACTCCTTTTTTTATTTTTTATTATTTAATATATTATATCAAATAATATTTTATATTATTTAATTATTTAATTTTGGTACGTCCACTCCTTGGAATTTCCACTACTTTTTTTATTCAAAATTTTCTATTTAATATTTACATTGCAGAATCTGCAATTTAGTCAGAATCCTCTTTCAGTCACATATTTTGCAACATTTTTCTACTATTAAAAAGGTACAACAATTTTGTTAATAAATTGTTATAGAACTGTACGTAGCCTGTTAATGTCAGACATTCAGTGATTAAATAAACCAAAAATTAATTGTTTGGATATTTTGCTAGATATTTTGAATAAAACATGAGGTATTCTAGGTCAAGTCTTAGCCTCCAGATTTATAAGAGATGACATCATTTTCAAAACTCGCCTTTTCCAATAAATAAAATTTTGTGAAATCGCGAAAAACCTCTAACTGCATCCACCGGTTTTTAATGTAAAACAAGTTTCACAATGCCAGAAATACATACTGAAACTAGTTTTTTGTTGATTGAAGTGTTTTTTTGGTTAAAATTTACCAATAGAGTAGATTGATAGATTCAGACCTTCTTTTGGTATTCACAAACGACTTTGACGACCGCTTATTTCATAAAAATTATTTCATTTAACCCTTTAACCCTTTCCGGCACAGACAAATTCTGTTCATAAAATGAGAAATTACTGACTGACACCGGAATTTTTAATCGACTTTCTTAGAAAATAGGAACTCCTTATTTTAAGTTTTCATTATAGAAACAAAATTTTATTAAAATATTCTTGGTGCGGAATGCAAGTTTGGAATTAAAATTAGGTGTGCCCGGAGTGGGTCCACTGTGCCGGAAAGGGTTAGCGGATAAAGCACCTTCAATTGCTAAAATGTTGAAATAAATGATTGACACTGGAAATTATGAACAAATTTATTTGTATATAAGAAAAAAAGCGATATTTCACATACGTAACAAATGGAAAACATTTGTTTTAAAATTCTGCTGTCGTTGAATTTCGTAATTAAAATTTTGTGGTTGCATAGGGAAACCAATGTCCGTTAAAGGGTTAAACTCAAAACAATTTTTAACCCATTCGCTGACAACTACGAGTATACGCGTGTTTTTTCAATATAAAATTACTAATTCGTACCGGAAATTTCAAAAAAAGAATTTTTACTTTAAGTAATCACGAAATGTCTGTAATTAAACAAAGTAAATATTGCTATTAGTATTTTCTGGTATGAATTCAAACTTTCTAAATAAAATAAAATTCCGGTAATTTTAACCCGACAGTGAGCGTGGTTAGCAAACCTTGTGAAATTATTAATAAATATCTAGATGACGAAAATTACAGAGTTCGTACGCTTTTACCACAATTTTTAATAGAATTTTTTGCCTTAGTTAAATGCAGAAAAGTATTACGAATCTTGCAATTAAACGACGCGTCTATAATTTACGCCAATTAAATATTAAATAGAAATTCTACTAAAAAATTGCGATAAGAGCGTACAAATCCTGAATTGTCATAAAAATAAATATAATAAAACCATTTTAGAACAGACAATTTTTATTGAACACATTCGCGATGGTATATTTTTGTGAAATCTGGGTATTAAAACAATAGAAACTCCTCCCTCATCTGAAAGTCTTTCATGATTTTTTCCTAGATAGTTTTTTCTAGTTTATGCATCAGTATATATCATTCAATATATGAAGTTATTATAAAATGTCTTACAATCTAAACCAAGAACGAAAAATCATGCGTCAAACATAGATTATGTAACAGTTTCAACGCTTCAAAAATTATTTTACAAATCATTACCGTTTAATAAGCTGAAAGATAACATCTAAGTAAACAATTTGGAAAACGCTTAACATACTTAAACACGAAATTTCAGGAATTCCCAACATATACAATATTCGGAAAAATATCCGAATACTTTTATTCAGCCCTGTATAGGATCTATAGATTTGTATATATACTACATAGGATGCTAAATTTTAGTTTAGTTAGTCAAACGCGTAGTACAGCTTAAAGTTCTCTATCTGGACTTTCTGTCAATAAACGAAAATGTGTTCGCGAAATTTTGTGCTTCTCTGTATATGATCTACAGAATTTATACACACCACGTAATAAACAAAAAGTGAGTTAAATTTAAAATCGCGTTCAGTAACTTAAAACGCACTTCTAGGAACTATTGTTAACAGACAGTAGAGAATTATTTTGTTGTCCCTGTAAATGAACGATGACTGCTAGACACACAATATTCTGAAGTAAGCCTTTTGTAATGCACCTTAGTGATATATATGAATTTCAATGCGTTTAAAATAGTGAAACATTATTTAAATAAACCGCAGACGATTTTTCTCCATAGACGTAATGTAACGGAATTCTTTTGACTGTCCCTGTAAATTAACTATAAGTGCTATCCACACCCTATTCAATATTAAGCTTCTTGTAATAAACCTTAATGATATATATCAATTACAATGTGTTTGCAATTGTGTAACATCATTAAAGTAAACCGCAAATGATTTTTCCCCATAGACCGTCATGAAACGGAATTCTTTTGAGAGTCCCTGCAAAAAAACTGTAAGTGCTACACACTTCAGTTGAAATAGGGAACGTGCTATAGATAACGACAATAACATTTAAAATTGCAAAGCAATCTGAGCATATTTACGGGAGTTAGAGCACGGACAGATGGCAGACGGCAGACGGCCAGACAAACCGAAGTCATAAACACTTTTCAACTGAGGTTGGAAAGTGTTAAAAATAGGGGCAACATGATCTGAATGCATTTTTTGTAAGGTAGAAGCCACGCCCTTAGTCAATGATGTTTTTTTAATAATAACGATAATTCTCGTTTTAATGTTTCTGGTTCACATTCTCTCAAATGTGTTAAAATCATTAAAAGTTTATAACAAAAATAGTTTTAACAATAAATATACGAGAAACGGTCATTTGGCCGGTACGAAATGAAAATATTTTCATTCGAGGCAGATTTTTTTTCGTAATCGTAAAAATAAATAAAATAAAAACACATAGAAGTAAATAAAATAAAGTTTAAATATTTCTAAATAAAAATTATGGTGTGAAATATTTTGATAGAACTTTAATCAAATTCCCGCTTTTTTAATATTAACAAATCGACAGGAACATAATAGATCAAGGTTCGCACACTCTTTATATTTTGTAAGGAGTCTGGCACCACTATTAATGATAAGAAAGTTTCTATTTAGTTTTTTAAACAAAGAATTCGTAACCACCGCGTTTATTCACAGAATTAGCAATATTTTTCCGCAGTTAAAAAAAGCGAAGAAAACTGTTAAAAATTTGTGGTAGAAATTGCGCGAATCCTGTAGATATACGTTTTCTTACACCATGTAACTTACATAAATGACACAGCTTTTAAGATATAATAATAGATATCACTACAATTAAATATAAAGAGAAAATGTTGTAATTTAGAAGACCTGTACTATTTGGCAATTTCCCACTATCTCATTTTCTAAAACTATAAGGTTTCAAGAATTCATTAAAATTTAAACCATTGGATTCCCATTAACGAATTTTATTCTACTAAACTATCATGAAAATAGAAATCTAAATGATTTTGTAACGCCAAGCATAGAATAAATGCTTGATAAATGACAAAAACCTGAAAACGATATCACCCAAAGTAAGCCCGAAGAATTTTCCATTTGAAAGTGATACTTTTCTGCTCGAATATTTATTTAATGTAATATATTCCGATCAGGTAGTAAATCAATATCTTGGCATTTACCCAAAAGTTTCACAGAACATCGTAGAAACTTTGGAGAATTTAACTTTTCGAAGGAGTTTATCGATTTGCTTTCATTTCAGAAAAAGAACATTTAAGAACATAAATTTTGAAATAAATCATTCTTTTTTAAATTTTCCATTTTTTATTTCAAAACTTATAGTATTAACGTTTTTAAATTTTGAAATATCCGAATATGTACTTTATCTATCTATCTATCTATCTATATATATATATATATATATTCATGCTATAGTAAATAATTAACGTTAAATATTTAAATAACAATAAACATATTGGAATTTTTACTGAAGTTTTATAAAAAGTATTTCGCACAAAAATTTTTATTTAAAACTATTTAACTTTTATATTTAGCTCCATTCTGCGTGATTTATATTTTATTTATTTTACGAAGCAATTTCTGGTTCGAATAGAAGTACGTTCATTTGTTACTGTTCAAATGTCCGGTTGTTGGTATGTACAGTGTGCCCGCTAATGTCCGTTGTCACCCCAATAATTTCTGAACGGCAAGAGCTATAGTCATAAAAGTGGGATCTAGGTATAGTAAAGTTGCCATGCGCTAAGCAAGGAAACCGCTTACAGCGTCACCTGGTGGCTAAATTTTGAGTTAGCGTTCTTATTTAAAAATGGTAAGAAATACGGGAAAAAAGTCAATTACAAAGTTGTTCAGTATCATCGATGTAGTAAGAGAAAACACCTTCTGTAAAGTAATGTTAAAAGTATTAGGCGTAAAACACGTAATTATTTGGTTCGAAACTCCCAAAATTGTAACGCGACATAATGCGGAAGAAAAGAGAAAAGATCACACTCCAGAGTTTCAATTGTCAGTAGATATACAGTATTCATCTTTACTTAAATAAATCTTCATATCAAATACCGTGAAAAAGTGTTTTTGTCCATTTCGTATAAATGGTGGGGAAACATGAAACAGCGAGAGTATGCAACACATCCTACAAGATCCTTGTAGGATGTGTTGGAGTATGCAACCACTTCACCAGCATTGCAGGAACTTCGAAACCTTATTACGGATTCTTGTGCCAACGTGTCACCTGCCATGTTGTACAATGTAAAGCAGAAATAGCAATCGCGTGTCCAGATGTGTAATGTTGCTGAAGGACACCATTTTCAGTATCACTGATAGATGAGCATCATTTCCGATAAGTACCGATAAGTCCGATTTTGTACAACGCGATCAAACACATCAGCGCTTTGTGCTTTTCATTTGTATCATTTTTGTGAGCAAGATGGTTTTTTTTTTTGTAATAAATCCATGATGCTGAACAACTCTGCAATTGACTTTTTTCCCGTATCTCGTGCCGTTTTTGAAATAAAAACGCTAACTCAAAATTTACCCACCAGGTGGCGCTGTAAGTAGTTTCTTTGCGTAGCGCATGGCAACTTTACTATACCTAGACCTCACTTTTTTTACCGTAATTTCCGGTGTATAAGCCGCAAGTAAAATAAGTCTGTTTCAAACCAGAAATATTTATAAAGAAATAAATTAAAGTAAGTACCAACATGCAAGACGTTACATTTCATTAAATACAATTTCTGGTCCAAAACAGATTTATTTTAGCCGCGGCTTATACACCGGAAATTACGGTACTATAGATTTTGCCGTTCAGAAATTATTGGGGTGGCAACGGACTTTAGCGGGCATACTGTTAAAAATAAAAAATTAATAAATTAAAACTAGCATATACACGATGATCCCGAATTCATGGTACAAACTTGAAGGGTTGGTACAGGACATTGTAACAATCATTTACTGTATAAGAAACCAGGGACAAAAATCGGGGCCTCCGAGATGACGCTGTGTGCTTTTTTATGTGTGCGTTTACGTTCATAACTTTAAAACTAGTGAAAGTATTTTAGCAAAATTTGCAACAGACTCATCTTTGTATGAATTCTAAGGATATTGTAAGAATTTCATTAAAGTATTTTCACTACTATTAAAGTTATGAACGAAAACGTGACTTTGGATTGGAGTAAGACGCCTTGTATTTTTGATTGTATAAATGAATTTCTGACCCTGTTTTCCTATATACAATAACTGATTGTTACAGTGTTCAATGCTAACCCTTAACCCCATCGTAACAAGCGTCCTTTACGGAATTTTTAATCTTTTACCATCGGTTTTTTAAAACAGAAATTTTCATCTAATTGAATCGCAGAAATGCTACCATTAAATAAGGCAAAGTTTACACTAAAATATAACTGGTGGGAATAATCGAGGATTCTGAGCATCTTATGCGTCACATATACGTGTCGCTCTATAACTGTCGCTCAATAACAGTTTTCCTATACAATAACTGATTGTTGCAGTGTTCAATACTAACCCTTAACCCCATCGTGACAAGCGTCCTTTACGGAATTTTTAATCTTTTACCACCGGTTTTTTAAAACATAAATTTTCATCTAATTGAATCGCAGAAATGCTACCATTAAATAAGGCAAAGTTTACACCAAAATATAACTGGTGATAATAATCGAGGATTCTGAGCATCTTATGCGTCACATATACGTGTCGCTCTATAACTGTCGCTCAATAACTGTTTTCCTATAGAATAACTGATTGTTACAGTGTTCAGTACCAACCCTTAACCCCTTCGCGACAAGCGTCCTTTACGGAATTTTTAATCTTTTACCACCGGTTTTTTAAAACAGAAATTTTCGTCTAATTGAATCGCAAAAATGCTATTATTAAATAAGGCAAAGTTTACACTAAAATATAACTGGTCGGAATAATCGAGTATTCTGAGCATCTTATGCGTCACGTATACGTGTCGCTCTATAACTGTCGCTCAATAACTGTTTTCCTATACAATAACTGATTGTTACTGTGTTCAATACCAACCCTTAACCCCTTCGCGGCAAGCGTCCTTTACGGCATTTTTAATCTTTTACCACCGGTTTTTTAAAACAGAAATTTTCATCTAATTGAATCGCAAAAATGCTACTATTAAATAAGGCAAAGTTTACACTAAAATATAACTGGTGGGAATAATCGAGGATTCTGAGCATCTTATGCGTCACGTATATGTGTCGCTCGTCCCCAAGGGGTTAAAGTTTGTACCATGATTTTGGGTTCACCCCGTGTGGGATTTTAAGGATTTCAAGAATGTTTCAAGGATTCTAGAATCTCATTTTTTTAAAGTTTTAAAATACACGGATCTTTTACTTAGATCCTTTCGGAGTTTGAAATATTTGAAACATTTGTTGATGACATAAGAAACATTAGTTTTAACGATGTTAAGCATTTAATAATGTCAAATTACTGTTTTGAACATGATTAGCAACATTAAACAAGATTGACAATTAGTAACCATTTTTAACGATCTATTTCCTGGCCCGGATAATACGCAGGTACCAAATATACATATATCTGCCTTTATTCGCAAACCGGTTGAGATGAAATCGCACTGAAGGTGTCATTAGACTCGGAATATTGACTTCTTTCAGAATGTGAATGCAATTTTTAAAATAATGAAACTCATATGAAAAACTGATTTGGGCTACAACATGTTTTTTTATGGAAGTTGGAGTGAGTAGCATTTATAGCTCGTTTACAGGGATACAAAATAATTCATTACATTATGGTCTATTGGGGAGGATTGTTAGTAGTGAATATAAAAAATATTACACTACTTCAAATGTAATGATATGTATATGAATCACTGAGAAGAAATACAACATGTTTGTTTTAGATTTTAGCGTGCGTAGTTTACTTATTTATTTATTTATTTATTTATATATTTTTTGTACACGGATGCGGAAATGTAATTGGTTACATTTTTGTCTGGGATGGTAACTGCATAAAATGCATATTTTGTTCTGTTACGCGTTTCCTAGCTGATTTAAATTTTTATTAACTGTTTGTGGTGTGTATAAACTCTATAGAGACAGCACTACTCAAAATGATTCTGCTTGAGTTTTATAAACGAGATTTCCAGAAACTTGTATTTTAAATTGCGCTACGTATTCATCTATACCGATTTTGGATATTGTATATGGTGTTAGTACAGTATATAATATGAATAATTTTATATACATGGTTGTTCAAAGAATATGTATATCGTCATCTATGAGACGGCGCTACTCAAAATCATTTTGATTAAGTTTTATAAACGAAATTTCCTGAAACTGTATTTTAAACTGCATTACGCATTCATCTATACCAATCTTTGCTATAGTATATACTATATAGTATTAAAAAAAGCGTTTTCTACATAAATTATATTTTTGTTACATTCTGAGGTTGTATAAAAAAATTATTATTTATTTAACTAGTATTTTTGCTATAGTATATGCTATATAGTACTAAAAAAAGCGTTTCCTACATAAATTATATTTTTGTTACATTATGAGGTTGTATAAAAAAAATATGTATCATATACAAGGCTGCACAAAAGAATTGGCATACATTACCAGCCACAGACAGTAATTGCTGAATATGAATTTGTAACAGTGTATGTGCTTATTTAGATTTCTCACTTCATTTTATAAAAAATTCACACTACGTAACAATATTCTAATAGTATTGAAATGTGTTTCATAAACTATGCCTGGTGCATGATTTCTCATTCTTGCTTTTATTTATAATACATTAATGAATTATTGATTTTTAATGGACTACCTTTTGGAATAACCTGTATTACACATGTATATACGCACAGTAGCGAAGCGAGAGAGTTAGTTAATACCAATATTTTCGAGTAGTAATTTTCACCTTAATCAATCGCAGAAATCTCTGATTAAATAAAGCAATAATTACTATTCTGGAGTAGTGGTTCCATTACCTCATCTGCAACCTCTGCTTGCGACACTGTTTACATACACAAAATTATGTGTGCAAGGATATTTGAAAAATAAAACTAATTAATTCTAAAATAAGGAAGGAAACTTTAGACATTTTTATATATTACAGAGTTATTTTTAAAATACATAAAATGCTGATTTCTCCTTTCTCATAGTTTATATTTTGCTCTCCAAAGTATTTTCTATTTAAAATCGTTCTCACGTTGCATCTAAATATAAAACGTGCAAAATCACTTTTAGCGTACTTCTACTTTCCGTAGTTCAAATCAACTATCTTAAACACTGAATAGCTAATCTTTATTCTGAAATCACTTCTAAAGCTCACTGTTTCTTTCCTTTATTACCTTAATAATCTTAAATGTCAAATTTCACCTTCGCATAGCAGACCTTACTACATATTTTCTTAAATATTCCAATTTAAGCAAATGCAAATTAGCTTCATTGTAAGTTATTTATATGCTTATAACGCCAAGAAAATATTTCTTTTGGGAAAGGTTTGCTAAAATGTGTTTTAAATTATGTCTCAGAGGCTAAAAGAGAATGTTTAATACTGATTGAATTCATTTTGTTCGCTTTCTTTATAAAGGTTTTTTTTTTTTCAAAAACATGCTTTGAACGTATTAATATTCCATTACTGTCTCTATTTCTTAACAACAATGTTATTATTTTTTTTTAATTTTTCGACCTCAGTGGAATATTGCATCAGACTATCTCATCTTTTTTTTTATATAAATTGTTAAGAATTATAATTTATTTTAAAATGGTATTAAGGTTGGTAGAGGAATTTATAACGAACAAAAATACAGAGTTTAGTTGAGAATGCAGATAAAATAAAATTTTTAACCGTGTTATGTGCTATTTCGATTTTTTATTTCGATTTTTTTTTCATTTTATTAAAAGTGTGACATTCTGTAACAAATATTCTGATAGTGTGGGAAAAGATTTTATAATATCTGTCTGATGCATGATTTTCAGATGGTTAGTTATGGATAAGAAGATTTTCGAGCAGTAATTTTCACCTTAATCAATCACAGAAATCTGTGATCAAATAAGGGCAAAAAAATCCTGTTCCGAAATAGTTGATCAATACCCCACTCCACAACCTCTACTAGCGCCTGTATACATACACGTATTTATGTGTACGAGGATATTTTTACAAGAAAATTTTAAACATTTTTATTGATTGATTTTTAAAATAGATAAAATGCTGATATCTCCCTTCTCATAATTTTTATTTTATTTTCCGAAATATTCTATTTACAATCGTTCTCACAGTGTATCTAAATATAAAACGTGCAAAATCACTTTTAGCTTACTTCTACTTTCCGTAGTTCAAATCAACTATTTTAAACGCTGAATAGCTAATCTTTATTAAGAAATAACTTATAAAGCTTACTTTTTCTTTCCTTTATTACCTTAATAATCTTAGATTTCAAAGATCTTACTACATATTTTCCTTAAATATTTCAATTTAAGCAAATGCAAATTAGCTTCATTGTAAGTTATTTATATGCTTATAACGCAAAGAAAATATTTATTTTGGGAAAGATTTGGTAAAATGTGTTTTAAATTATGTCTCAGGGGTTAAAAGAGAATTTTCAATACTGTTTGAATTCATTTTGTTAGAATTCTTTATGTAAAAGAAGGATTTTTCTTTTTTTTTACACAAACATGTTCTGAACATATTAATATTCCATTACTGTCTCTATTTCTTACCAACAATATTAAGTTTTTTAATTGTTCAACCTCAGTAGAATATCGCATCAGACTATCTCATCTATTTTCTTATATGAAGTGTTAAGAATTATAATTATTTTAAATGCATAAAGGTTGGTAGAGGAATTTGTAAAGAACAAAAATACAGAGTTCAGTTGAGAATGCAGATAAAATTAAAATTTTAACTTTGTTATACGCTTTCTCAATTTTTTATTTCGATATTTTATTTAATTTTATTAAATATGTGATATTCCGTAACAAATATTCTGATAGTGTTGGAAAGGATTTTATAATATATGCCTGATGCATGAGTTTTCGATGGTTAGTTATGGATACCGATATTTTCGAGCAATAATTTTCACCTTAATCAATCGCAGAAATCTGTGATCAAATAAGGGCAAAAAATTCCTATTCCGAAATAGTTGATCAATACCCCCCGCACCCCCCCCCCCCCCTCCACAACCTCTACTAGCGCTTGTATACATACACGTATTTATGTGTACAAGGATCTTTCTAAAAGAAAATTTTAAACATTTTTATTGATTGATTTTTAAAATATATAAAATGCTGATATCTCCTTTCTCATAATTTCTATTTTATTTATCAGAATTTTTAATACTGTTTGAATTCATTTTGTTCGATTTCTTTATGTAAAGGAATGTTTTTTTTTTCTCTTGTTTTTCAAAAACATGCTCTGAACATATTAATATTCAATTACAGTCTCTATTTCTTAACAACAATATTAAGTTTTTTTTAATTTTTCGACCTCAGTAGAATATCGCATCAGAGTATCTCATCTGTTTTCTGATATAAGGTGTTAAGAATTATAATTATTTAAAATGCATAAAGGTTGGTAGAGGAATTTGTAAAGAACAAAAATATAGAGTTCGGTTGAGAATGCAGATAAAATTAAATTTTCCACTTATTTATACGCTTTCTCAATTTTCTATTTCGATATTTTATTTAATTTTATTAAAAATATCACATTCCGTAACAAATATTCTGATAGTGTTGGAAAGGATTTCATAATATAGTAGTATATAACGCCCGTCAAAAATGACGGAATGTTGATCTGCGTTTCATTTTTATAAGACATCATACAAACAAACAGCATGAATATTTTGTTACTGAAAGGTTTGTATTGTAGAAAAGTACATTTTAAGAATGGCAAATGATTTCTATAAATACAAATGATGAGGATTTTTTTTTTTTACTCAATATTCAATTTCTGAAATGGTTCAACGATTGGACAAAACATTAAAAAATATTTTAAAAATAATTCATGTGCGAAAGTTTTTGAAAAAAAAAAATATATTAATGAGTTTCTAAAGAGCTTGACTCACAGCTCATTGTTTGGTTATATAAGAAAAAATAAATGCAAATTCTGAAATGGTTTAACGATTGTACAAAGCATTAAAATTTTGTTCGTTTTAAATAGTCTAAGTAAATTGTATAATAGAGTTGAATTTTAATATTTCTTGAAGAACAAAGTTTTCCAGTCATGAACAAACAAATACATAGCAGAAAAACTTAAAAAGAGACAGAAAATTGCATTTTCATGGATATTAGCTTCTTAATTCACAGTAGGAAAATATCCCATTTAAAATGACAGAAAAAACGAAATTTTCCAGTAATGAAGAAATAGTTAAAATAAATACAACGACAAAAATAGATAATATAACTTTAATTTTTTTAAAATATTCATCAAATTAAAACCTGATTTTGTCTTATTTTAAAAATATGCCTGAAAAAAAAATTTTTTGATCATTAAAAATCATCTTATTTTATTTCTTAAGTGAATTGAAATTATTAAATGCATTAGTATGACTGAAAAATATTTTTTCACATTCTCTTATTAAATTACATTTTTTTTTCACTGCAAAGTTAGGTTTAAACGTTACTATGTTAAAAATGAAAATATGATCTGCATTGATATAATTAACATATGTGATATGCGGTACCATATTTTCCTTATATTTTAACTGTGTTTCATATGAAATATTCATTTTATAATGCAAGCAAAATTTTAGAATTTAATTGGATATAAGCTAGGCGATTAAAATTTGATTTAACCTAGTTAGATTTTTAAGAAAGAAATGATATTAAGCTGAAGCTTTTAAAAGTTGATCTTGAAATAAATCAATACACACAGAATATTTCTTAGTTTAAAAATATTCTTATATGCATTTTATATTATTTTACAACTTTATTATTATGGTATATAATATTTTTTTCCAACAGAAAGATCTTTGTTTATATTAATTGTCCATAGATGGTGCTAAAATATGCTTATATACATTTTATATTATTTTACAACTTTATCAATATTTTATATAAAATATATTTTTCAACAAAAACTTCCTTCGTTTATATTTATTGCCAATAGATGGCGACAGACGAACGAAATGTAAAATACTACTGATGGATCATCGCAAACGCAAAGCCTCTCTATGAAAGTTACCTATCATCGCTATTTCTGAAAAAAGTTCTTACAGAAAAAAATATGCTTACAGAAATAAATTAAAGAAATCCTTTAAATTATTTAAAGACTTTAATATGCTTTCACAAATATTTTAAGAGCATAATCGGATATTTTAATGAAACATTCAAAGAGTCATTCCTTTTTTTTTCTAGATATGGGATTTGTGTTTCTGAATGACAACAGTATTCGTTTGTTTACATCAGCTAATCCGATGTTTAATCTGTTATTTTTAATTTAGAGCTTAAAACATTATAACTGGATATGATATAAATATTTTATACGAAAATATGCTGAACAGACATTATTTCAAGTCGAAGAAATTAACATTTAGTGGTCATGTGTTAGCATATGTTTTTCAGTAAGCCTAACATGGCGTTTAACAACGGTCGACTCGCAGACCAGAGTGGTCCAGCCCGGATTGGTTACAGACACTTTCTTGCCTTCGGATTTTATTATAAGTAGATGCCTGATGCATGAGTTTTCGATGGTTAGTTATGGATACCGATATTTTCGAGCAGTAATTTTCACCTTAATTAATCGCAGAAATCTGTGATCAAATAAGGGTAAAAAATTCCTATTCTGAAATAGTTGATCAACACACCCCCCCCCCCCTCCACAACCTCTACTAGCGCCTTTATACATACACGTACCGTAATTTCCGGTCTTAATCCGTGGATCAAACAATTCTGTTTCAACCCAGTGCTTTTATTCAATAATTGAAGTAAAATATTTACAGCGATATAGTAAGTTATATTTTATAAAATAAAATTTCTAGGTTGAAATAGAATTGTTTGATCCGAGGAAATTACGGTAGTTACGTGTAAGAGGATATTTCTAAAAGAAAACTTTAAACATTTTTATTGATTGATTTTTAAAATACACATAAAATGCTGATATCTGCCTTCTCATAATTTTTATTTTACTTTCCGAAATATTTTCTATTTACAATCGTTCTCATGGTGTATCTAAATATAAAACGTCCTAAATAATTTTGCGTACTTCCACTTTCCGTTGTTCAAATCAAATATTTTAAACGCTGAATAGCTAATCTTTATTCTGAAATCTCTTCTAAAGCTCACTGTTTCTTTCCTTTATTACCTTAATAATCTTAAATGTCAAATTCCACCTTCGCATAGCAGATCTTACTACATATTTTCCTTAAATATTTCAATTTAAGCAAATGCAAATTAGCTTCATTGTAAGTTATTTATATGCTTATAACGCAAAGAAAATATTTCTTTTGGGAAAGGTTTGGTAAAATGTGTTTTAAATTATTTCTCAAGGGCTAAATGGGAATTTTTAATACTGTTTGATTTTATTTTGTTCGATTTCTTTTTGTAAAGGAATTTTTTTATTTTTCAAAAACACATGCTAGAAACATATTAATATTCCATTACTGTCTCTATTTCTTACCAACAATATTAAGTTTTTTAATTTTTCGGCCTCAGTAGAATATCGCATCAGACTATCGCATCCATTTTCTTATATAAGCTGTTAAGAATTATAATTTATTTTAAATGGCATTAAGGTTGGTAGAGGACTTTGTAAAGTACAAAAATACAGAGTTCAGTTGAGAATACAGATAAAATTAAATTTTTAACTTTGTTATGCGCTTTCTCAATTTTTTATTTCGATATTTTATTTAATTTTATTAAAAATGTGACATTCCGTAACAAATATTCTGATAGTGTTGGAAAGTATTTTATAATATATGCCTGATGCATGAGTTTTCGATGATTAGTTATGGATACCAATATTTTCGAGCAGTAATTTTCACCTTAATTAATCGTAGAAATCTGTGATCAAATGGGGCAAAAAAATCCTATCCTCAAATAATTGATCAGCACCTGTTTATTGATTAGCGCCTGTATACATACACGTACCGTAATTTCCGGTCTTAATCTTAATCAAACAATTATGTTTCAACCCAGAATTTTTATTCAATAATTGAAGTAAATTATTTACAGCGATATTGTAAGTTATGTTTTATAAAATAAAATTTCTGGATTTAAATAGAATTGTTTGATCCGCGGATTATATGCCGGAAATTACGGTACTTATGTGTACGAGGATATTTCTAAAAGAAAACTTAAAACATTTTTATTGATTGATTTTTAAAATACATAAAATGCTGATATCTGTCTTCTCATAATTTTATTTTACTTTCCGAAATATTTTCTATTTACAATCGTTCTCACGGTGTATCTAAATATAAAACGTCCTAAATAATTTTGCGTACTTCTACTTTCCGTTGTTTAAATCAAACATTTTAAACGCTGAATAGCTAATCTTTATTCTGAAATCCCTACTAAAGCTCACTTTTTCTTTCTATTATTACCTTAATAATCTTAAATGTCAAATTTCACCTTCGCATAGCAGATCTTACTACATATTTCCCTTAAATATTCCAATTTAAGCAAATGCAAATTAGCTTCATTGTAAGTTATTTATATGCTTATAACGCAAAGAAAATATTTCTTTTGGGAAATGTTTGGTAAAATGTGTTTTAAATTATGTCTCAGGGGCTAAAAGAGAATTTTTAATACTGTTTGAATTCATTTTGTTCGATTTCTTTATGTAAAGGAATTTTTATATTTTTCAAAAACACATTCTCGGAACATATTAATATTCCATTACTGTCTCTATTTCTTAACAACAATATTAAGTTTTTTTAATTTTTCGACCTCAGTAGAATATCGCATCAGACTATCTCATCTATTTTCTTATATGAGCTGTTAAGAATTATAATATTTTTAAAAAGACATTAAGGTTGGTTGAGGAATTTGTAAAGAACAAAAATACAACGTTTGGTTGCGGATGCAGAGAAAATTAAATGTTTAACTGTGATATAATCTTTCTAAATTTTTTATTTAGATATTTTATTTTATTTTATAAGAGAAAAAAAAATTACATTCCGTAACAATATTCTGATAGTATTGGAAATAGTTATATAATCTATGTTTGATGCTTGAGTTTTCATTTTTTGTTTACATTTATAATTTTTAAATTATTTATGGTTAAAATTTAAAAACATATCAATATATTGTTATATGCTTAACAGAAAGTGTATTTTCATCGCTCTTATATAGGTAAGTAATTAAAATAATATACCATAATGTATTTCAAATACATTTTTCTCAAACCCTCACCACTTGTCTAAGAGAAAAATCATAATGTTATTATCATTATTTACCTTTATGAGATGTATAAAAATGCACTTTCTGCCATCGGAGTGGGCAGGTCCGGTATTTCCGTAAAAAAAAACATTCACTTTATTTCATAACATCGATTAAATAAGGCGAATATTTCCATGCGAAATTACTAGTACTTTATTAACAAATTCTCTGACAGCTTGCTACCTTGTATATAGCAATATATGGATATTGTTAAATCCCTTGATGTATCACTTATCAACTTTTGCATCTTTGGACTCTAAAAAGAATATAAACGTCCACCTACATTAATAAAAATACGTGTTGTTTTAAAAGTTTGTTGTTTTAATTTAAACAAAATTTCTCCATTTCATGTAAAGTGCAGATTTTCTCTGTTATCCTGCTACATGTCGTTTTCGCCCTCTATCGGAATATTTTAAAGTCATAAGATTCTTCATTTTTGACTGACAAACAAATTCTCGTATACAGTGATACCTCGGTTTTCGTCGATAAGCCGTCCGAAAACAATCGGTGAAATCCGAAACCGACGAAAACCGAGGCAATTATTTCCATATGAATCTATGTAAATCCAATTAATTAGTTCTAAACCCTAAAAAAAGTACAAAAAGCACATTTTATTGAGAATAAGTATAGCGTTTAATACTAAAAACCATAAGAAATGTTCTTGGCATATGGTATCAAGGCATTACATCTGGCGCCACTTTCTTTTGGTTTTTTGGCAGTAGAACTAGATTCAGAATCAGAGAACCTATGTCCAGGTGTTAAAAGACTGGGCGCCACTGTGTCGACTGCCACCACTAAATTTTTAGTTCAATAAGCTATCTAAAGTGGTCTGTTTCTGCCTCCTTATTAAGATTTGCCCAATATGGGGCAAGACATTATCATTAAACAAATTGCTTACAAGAAACTTTCTTTGGTCCCATGATGGAGCAGTCGCAATCAGTAAAAAAGCACAAAAATACACTGGAAATAAACGGAATGCAAGGCAACCGACGAAAACCGAAACAAATTTTTCCCGGAAAAAAATCGACGAAAACGGAAATCGACGATAACCGAAGTCAACAAAAACCGAGGTAGTACTGTACCATAAATACTGTAAAAGAAAATGGAAGTGAGAAAAAGAACCTTACAAAGAACCGTACTTCAATGTTACCTAACATTCTGTGAAAACAAGAACGAAAAATCATGCATCCGGCATAGATTATGAAGCACTTTCCAACGCGAAAAAAATATTATTAAGAAATTTAATTATTTCATACGATGAAATGAGATATCTAAATAAGCAATTTAAAAAATACACAACTCGGTAAAAATCCATTTTCAGCAATTGCTGCCCAAATTCGAAGTCTTTAGTATGTATATGATCTACAGAATTTGTAAGCAACACATAATACACTAAAAATTACATAAAATTGTATACCACAGCGGAGAGAGCACTTCGAGCAATTAACGATCATAGTCAGTCCTTTAATCGAATTATCTTGTGCATCTCTGTACATGAATGATAAATCCTACGCACTCCATAGTCTATAGAAAATAAGTTGTATTTAACCCTTAGTGATCCTCTTAAATTTCGTTGCGTTTCAAGTATTATAACATGTTCAAACTGCACCGCAAACGATTTTCTCCCCATGTATCATAATGATGATTTTGAATGAATGATTTTGTACGTCCTTGTAATTGAACTACAAATGCTACTAATTTTATACTCCGGCAAAAACACGCTGCAGTCCACCTCAGTAATGCATATTAATTTCAGTATGTTTGAAGCATCGTAAAATAAATAAAATGCGCCGCAAGCAATTTTTACCCATAGACCATAATGTAATATAATTCTTTTGTGTGTCCCTATAAATGAACTACTAACGCTACACACTTCATTTTCAATACCGAACATTCTATAGTAAAATATAATAATGTATAAAAATTTCATGATAATCTGAGCATACTTACGAGAGTTGGAGTACGGACAGACAGTCAGACAAACCTAATTCATAAACACATTTCAACTGTGTTGGAAAGTGTTAAAAACTGATTTCTTACAAAGAAATCTGTTATTGCCGGAACGTCAGTGAAAGCTCACTGTGGAGACGCGAAACGTTTTTGGTTTCCGTCTATCTGTCTGTCTGTGTGTTTCGCGACGACTGCCTTAAAAAAAGTCCTATTACGTTGATTTTTGGTGGGTATGTTAGTGAGGTACCCGGAATTAGCTGGATAGTTTTTAGTTGCATTTGGTTCATTCGTTCGTAAAATGTAGAACATTTCCTTTTAGGTCTTAATGCTTTCCTATGGGAATACAGACGATTTTCAAATTTCATTTAACTGAAAAGAAAATCACATATTTGAATAATGGATTTAAACATAAAATTATAGATGTTAAATTTTTGATATGGATGATTTAAATATATCCAATAGCTTTCAAAATTTGCCGATACATATATTAGAAATTATAAATTAATTGTTTAAATTATTGGAAAACGTTTTGCATCTGTTCGGGAAATATAAACATTTTTTTTCATATTTTTTTTACAAATTTTAAAATGAATTACTTTTTACTTTGGTCTTTAATTTATTAGTTGCTTGGCAACCCTATTTCAAAGAATATCAAAATAATAAAAGTCAAGTAACTCGCACTATTTTGCTGCAATATTTATGTATTTTTTTCATAAATATATTTTTTTATCTAAAAAATTACAATAATAAGAAGTTTATAAGAATGTCAGAATATGAATGTATAATCCGTGTTTACTTTAACATTTCTAATTTCTGAAACATCCGAATTATTTTATATGCCTATAAATATACATGTAATTAAAAAAAAATAATTTTCGGATTGTAAGATGTTAAATATTATGAAAAGTGAGATTAAAGGACAATGACTTTCAGAGCTGACGTTGAGGCTCCTGATCTGCAGATTTACTAGTAGTTAACGGGTCTTGTACCTTTTAAACTCGCCGAAAATCAACGCAAACTCCCAAACTTTGAATTAGTGTATCTTCAAAATTATTTGTGTATAAGCATGAAATTTTGACTATTGATTAAGCAGATTGCGCTATAATGCCATTAGAAACTGACTAGTCTTTTACAGAATTTGAGCATTGTTGCAAATAAACTTGCTCTTTTTTTTATTCCGTAAGTCATTGCGCGCATGATATCTTGAGAATTTATGACTGGATTGTTATGAAATTTGATATGGATAATAAGCACACATGTATTTTAAAAATGACCTACTCTTAGGTCAAAATTATTTCATTAACCTTGTACAAAAAATATTTTTGTAAAAAATTTCAAAATTTTACATTTTTTAATGATTAAAAATAGTCACAATTAAAAATCTTATCGCTGTAAATATTTAAAAGTAGATCATTTTAAACACACATATGTGCTTATTATTCAAATCCAATTTCATAACAATCCATGCATACGTTCTCAAGATATCATGCGCGCAATGACTTACGGAGTAAAAAAAAATAGCTATTTTAATTTCAACAATGCACAAATTCAGTAAAATATTAGTCAGTTTCTAGTAGTATTATATTAAAGAGCACAATCTATTAAGTTAATAATCAAAACTTTATGTTTATACATATAAAGGTTTTGAAAATACATTAATTCAAACTTTGATTGTTTTTCTCGATTTTCGTTACGCTTAAAAGGTACAAGACCCCTTAAACAATATTCTTGTCATGTAACACAAATAATTCTGTCCAGCAGGACTGCCTTTTTATTAAGATGGAGCAATTTCATTTCATACAAAGAAACTCTGTTTCAGTTTAAGGAGTACTCTGCCTGTCACACGAAAAAATTCTATTTCATACAGAGAAAATATGCACCAACTTAAAAAGATTTCTCTGTACTAAATATAGGGAAAAACTGATCGCACTGCTAATAGGATTTTTCTGTAAAATTTACAATACTTTTTTAGAGTATATAATCTTTCATGGGCTTCGGAAAACTGTTAAAGAGGAATTGGATAAAGTACTTCTTCCGATACTACAGAATGCATTGTTGGAAATAACAATGTAGAAATGTAATTCAGAGCAAAAGTTGTCAAACTGAACGTTTAAAACACAAAACATTAAGTATAATATAGTTCTAAAAATACCATAAAAATCACCTAAAAATATGCAAACAGAGTCTGTACTGTACTTTGAGGAGCTATATCTTAAGAAAATCAGATATGTATAAATTTAATGAGGCACTGTTTTGATGAAGAAATGTGTTTAATATTTGAATACAGTAAAACCCAGATTTTAGTTTTGCATCACCCCCCCCCCCTCCTCCGACCCCGTTTGTAAAAAACGCACGACATTAAATATTTGTAATGTTCCAATGCTTTAAACAAGTGACGTTTCGTTACTTACATCTATCATGTTGCAATAAGCTAAAACAAGCTAACGGATAAAATATATCATTATAATTAAACATATACATAAGTATATTTCTCTTTGTTTCCGTAAATGTAATGCATTGAATATCAGCATCAAATTCTACTAAAAAATATTTACGTCATATCATTAAAATTCTTTAAAGCGATAAAAGCAAGTTCATGTTTAAATTCATAAGATAGAATATATGTATGCATTACGAAATATTTAAATTCTTTATTCTGAGATTCATTGAATTCAGTAAGTCAGCTGCCAAATGCAAATATTTATGAATATGTAAAAAGAAGGGTTAAAGGAGTTTTTATAGAATACATAATTTTATGACTTCGTACTTTATTCTTGTAACAATTCAGAACTGCTTTCCAAGTATATTCCTGCGAAGCGCGGAGTATACCCAACTCGAACCCGAAAATTCTAGTACATAGCATCAACCAGAAATCCAACCCGAACACGACAAAAAATATTCGTTGACCTGAAACGGGACCCACATTCGAAAAAATTTTATTCGAAACCTGACCCAAAACCCTTAGTTCAAGAAAATTTATCCATAATTTAATACAATTATTCAAAAAGGATCAGGGTCCATATAATAAGACTAAAATTCGATTTTGTTATACTGACCTAATTATTTCACTTTTTAATAATAGAAGATTTATCCTGTACGATTTCAACATTAGTTTTTGCATTTTGTTCGGATTTATATGACTTATACAAGCTCAAAGTTCGTATTTTTCGTAGTTTTTGAGGAGAAATACGCAATTTCTCCTAATTTTACCTCAATTATTTATATGAGTGCAATCGTGCAACACTTTCTTCTTTACATATATAATAAAATACATCAAAATGTACAATATATGTAAAAATAAAAGTGTTGCAAAGCTGCGCTCATAGTAAAATATTAAAAATAGAGAGTTAAGTAACTGCATTCCTTCACGTCACTAAGAGACTTCAGGATGCGGCAACGTATTTAAACGTGCTAAAATCAGGGTTCGTACGGATCAGGGAATTTTCCAAGAGTGTCACCAGTATTTTCTTTACAGAAAAAGAAATCTAAGAAGAAATCTAAAAGAGAGAATCTAAAAGATAAGAATCTAAAAGAAACTTCTCCTTCTTTTAAGGAGCGATTTTCTGCAAGAAAATACTGGTAACGAAGAATTTCCTGGTCGTAAAATTCCAGGAGTCGTACGAACCCTGTAAAATGAATGTAACTATCGTTAATAACTGCATTTTTCACATTAGCAATAGTTACGTATATACCAACATTACATGTTATAGTATAAGAGCTCTAGTTTTACCCTACTTTTCCCTACAAATTTTATCTTTTATAAAGAAAAACTATTATATGTAGGTTCATTCATATTCAAATATATATTCTATTTCATCTGAAACCATATTTTGGACGCACTTTAAATAATCGGATTAACCCGAATTCAGCCCGCAAATGTCAAGACTACCCGAAATCGAAACAATTCAAGTCAACCCGAAACGGCCGTAACTGCGCGTCGGGTAGCGTTCGGGTAACCGGGCTCGATTACTCGACCCAGTGCAGTACTTTTAATTCAGTTCAATAAAAAATAATAATTATCTGATATAAGTAAATAACTCAATAGATTGTGTGAAAAGAAAAATATTGGAAAGTGTTTCATAATCTATGCCGAATGCATATATATATATATATATTTAAGTTCGATTTCAATATTTCTTTTTTTTCTTGCATCAAATAGAGATAAAGTTGAAGCCATCGTTCGAATTTTTTTCCGTACTCAGGGCTGCCAAATGATCCGCCAACTGAATACCAATACTTTTTAACAGCAACTTTCATGGTGGGTTTCTACAACATTTCCGCATAAATTTACCTCCGAATGTGGTTTCTGTAATATTTGCAAGAAAAACCTAAAAATGAAATTTTTCTAAGAAAATACCGGTATTCAAAAAGCGGACAATTTGGGAGCCATGGTAATGTACTTTCTTATTTAGGAAAGTGCAAGTTCCCATTCAAAAAGCGGACAATTTGGGAGCCATGGTAATGTGCTTTCTTATTTAGGAAAGTGCAAGTTCCCATTCAAAAAGAGGACAATTTGGGAGCCATGGTAATGTACTTTCTTATTTAGGAAAGTGCAAGTTCCCATTCAAAAAGCGGACAATTTGGGAGCCATGGTAATGTACTTTCTTATTTAGGAAAGTGCAAGTTCCCATTCAAAAAGAGGACAATTTGGGTTGGGTTGGGTTGGGTTGATTATTGACGGCCAATTATCGACACTAGGGATATAGGCCCGGGGGGAGTGCCCTTCGTGGGGGTCTTTCTAAGGGAACCTAATCCGTATTTACGCATGGAGAAAATCCACGGCTCGAAAGAAAACCACGAAAACTCCGAGCGATTAGGCCGACGGGCGCAATTGGGATAGAACCCAGCACCTCCCGTCTACCAGCTTCGAGAGCACAACCTCTCAGCCACTGGAGGACAATTTGGGAGTCATGGTAATGTACTTTCTTATTTAGGAAAGTGCAAGTTCCCATTTAAGAAAGTAATAGTTTTTCCAAAGAAAATTTGGAGAATGGTTTTAAAGATCTCAAAAATTGCAGAAGAAGCAAATATTTTCAGCTCATTATAAAAACTGAAAAAGAATTCTAAAAAATAAACGTATAATGCTACAAGGAATATTGTCCGATTTCGCCGGGCAGTTAATATTTCAAAAGCTGCTAAATTTCTTTTATTTTTATTTTATTTTTTATCTTTCTTTTTGTTTCATTTTTCCCAAAATTTAAAATTTTTTCTCACTGCATAAATTGTAGATTTATTTTTATTATTATTATTTTTTTCTTATACAAAATTGATGACAGTTTTTCTCTTTTCCCAGTACAAAAACAAGGATACCCCCCCCCCACCTGCATAAAATCGATGTTTTTCTCTTATCCTGTTTAAAATAGAGAATTTATTTTTGTTTTTCTTATAGGCAAATTTTATTTGTGGCTGTGTTAAAGTAAGGTGTCAGATGTTAAAAGAGAATTTTAATATCCTTGATTTTAAAGTTTACTTTAGATTAATAAGCAGCACGTTACGCAGTTTTTCTATGGATTTGAAATGAAAACTGCGTTTTACATGACTTGGAAATAACTAACACTAATCCTATAGATGCGTAAAAATTGTCCAGAATTTCTTTCTTTCACAGGTGGAAGCCAATTTGAAATTTTTAACTGTACGTGCTGAATATTATTAACATTACCCATCGTTAGTTATTAATTTATTATTGAATACTGATAAAATTTAATTTCACATACAAAGATTTCCTAAGACATTACTTTCATAGAAAAAGCCGCTAGTGCTGCCATCTATTATGAACACTTTTATCTAATTTCTTCGATTATACGTGATGAATAAATTGCCCAGAATCCTTAATTTTTCCTACCAGCAATTTCTACTTGAAAATTTCGTCTGATTTAATCAAAGTATTTTAGAGATTAAATTAGATAAAAATTTCTATTTTGAAAAACTCGTGATGGAAGACCAAAAATTCTATGATTAACGCTCGCCGCGAAACTGGTAATAGCAAAATACAAATCATTTTTGCACTCAACTCCTTCGGGACGAGGGTCTTATCAAACTTCTTCACGTATACGTGACGGATAAAATTCCCATAATCCTTGATTCTTCCTACCAGCAATTTCTACTTGAAAAATTTGTCTGATTTAATCAAATCATTTTTGAGATTAACTTAGATAAAAATTTCTATTTAAAAAAACTCTTGATGGAAGATTAAAAATTCTGTAATTGACGCGTATCGCGAAACTGGTAATAGCAAAAAACAAATCATTTTTGCACTTAACCACTTCGGGACGAGCGTCTTATCTAACTCCTTCGCGTATACGTGACGGATAAAATGCCCAGAATCCTTGATTTTTCCTACCAGCAATTTCTACTTGAAAAAATTGTCTGATTTAATCAAAGTATTTTAGAGATTAAATTAGATAAAAATTTCTATTTTGAAAAACTCGTGATGGAAGACTAAAAATTCTATGATTAACGCTCGCCGCGAAACTGGTAATAGCAAAATACAAATCATTTTTGCACTCAACTCCTTCGGGACGAGGGTCTTATCAAACTTCTTCACGTATACGTGACGGATAAAATTCCCATAATCCTTGATTTTTCCTACCAGCAATTTCTACTTGAAAAATTTGTCTGATTTAATCAAATCATTTTTGAGATTAACTTAGATAAAAATTTCTATTTAAAAAAACTCATGATGGAAGATTAAAAATTCTGTAATTGACGCGTATCGCGAAACTGGTAATAGCAAAAAACAAATCATTTTTGCACTTAACCACTTCGGGACGAGCGTCTTATCTAACTCCTTCGCGTATACGTGACGGATAAAATGCCCAGAATCCTTGATTTTTCCTACCAGCAATTTCTACTTGAAAAAATTGTCTGATTTAATCAAAGCATTTTTGAGATTAAATTAGATAAAAATTTCCATTTAAAAAAACTAGTGATGGAAGATTAAAAATTCTGTAATTGATGCTCGTCGCGAAACTGGTAATAACGAAAAACAAATCATTTTTGCACTTAACTCCTTCGGGACGAGCGTCTTATCTAACTCCTTCGCGTATACGTGACGAATAAAATGACCAGAATCCTTGATTTTCCTACCAGCAATTTCTACTTGAAAAATTTGTCTGATTTAATCAAAGTAGTTTTGAGATTAAATTAGATAAAAATTTCTATTTTAAAAAACTGGTGATGAAAGATTAAAAATTCTGTAATTGACGCTCGTCTCGAAAGTGGTTAATAGCAAAAAACAAACAATTTTTGCGCTTAACTCCTTCGGGACAAGCGTCTTATCGAACTCCTTCGCGTATACGTGACGAATAAAATGCCCAGAATTTTTGTTTTTTTCCTAACAGTAATTTTTACTTGAAAAATTTGTCTTGTTTAATCAAACTAGTTTTGAGATTAAATTAGGTGAAATTTTCTATTTAAAAAAAACTGGTGAAGAAAGATTAAAAATTCTGTAATTGACGCTCGCCTCGAAAATGGTTAATAGCAAAAAACAAACAATTTTTGCTCTTAACTCCTTCGGGACAAGCGTCATTTACGTTTCTTTTAATTCTTCGGCATCAGTTTTTTCAAATTGTAATCTTTGTATTATTTAATCGCTAAAAATATGCAATTATACAAAGCGATAATTTCTGTATACAAGTTTGCAAATTCAAGAATTCGTGCAATCTAAATAGCACGTATATGTGCAGCTCGTCACAAAGGTCTTAAATAATGAAGTTATCGTATGGTTGACAGGAATTCGGCAATTTAATAGGACGGAGATTTCTATTTGGAAATAGTGATACTCAAGTTTAATTACCAGTGAGAATCCTGTCAACTTGTTCCATTTCATTCAAATAGGAATTTCATTTGCTTTTCACCTCCATCTATTTAACTCTCTCGTCACCCTGGACCTCATATGAGGCTCCTACTTGAAATAGCAAAATTTTTAAGAAAAAAAAGACGGATTTTTTTTAATTTCGTTCAATGACACCGTTAATTCATGTAGAACACATATGATGCTTCTAAATATTTGCATAAATTTTAACTAGAGGGCAGTACTAGACAATGTCTTTCATTATTTACAATTGTTGTTTTCTTGTTTCAGAAGATAAATGAACTAATTATTTGGCTTGCTTTATTAACTTTTTTGCAAGGTAAGTAAATTTTTTCTTATTCTTTAACCTTCACTTAATATGGGCATGCTTTTAAATAAATTTTAAACATAAGAGATTCCTTAAAAAATGTGGAAGTGTATTGGACCTCATATGAGGCTTACAGTTACTAGTGGTGTCTTTCATACTTAATATTCTAAAATTAAGATTTAGAAGAATAATGAAATTGTAAGCAAATATAAATCTATATTACAGCTAAGAATTGAAAATTATTTGATTTAAACTATAAAAACTTGTGTAATTTTTTTTTTTTTTTTAAGATTAGTATATACCGTATATACTCGTGTATAAGCCGACCCCAAAATTCCTGATGAAAACACGTTTAATACCAGTATTTTACAATAATGTTCTTCGTCTTACATAATTCACAATTAAATGAGATAAAGCAAGGCGTAGAAAATTATTCTGAATTACTGGTGTTAAACTTTTTTTGCATCTCGGTTTTGGGGGTCGGCTTATACACGAGTATATACGGTATATATATATATACATATATATATATATATACATTTATGTAGATAGACAATGGGTAAAAGCGCTGATTGTTTACGAAAAGGGGAGGGGTAAAAAATAATTTATTATTAACTTTTTTTTTCGCCTTTTTTAGGATAACTAATAAGTAGAATACTGCTTACACAAACAGAGATTGGTACAATCCTTTTTGGAAGTGACTCAGAGGATGATTTGCTTTCTAAAGATGAAGATGAATTATGGGTTCCAAATACTCAAGTAGCTGAAAAAGAGGCTTCAAATGACAGTGATGAAGATAAAAGCACAATTCCTATTGCTGAAACCCAAACAGTTTCTAATCGACTTCGTAAAACTTTGAGGTTTGCCGAAAAGGATAATGAAATGAAGGATAACATTGAAATTAGGATAACATTCCTAATTTTTTAAGGCATCATAAATCTCACATCTCTGGAGAAACACAGATACATAATTCTTCTAAAATGCTTCCTGATGACTTTTTAAAATCAATTGTGTATGAATCAAATTTTTATGTAACAAGAAAAGTAATGAAAATTTTAACCTTACTGTTTCAGAATTGAAGGTGTTTTTGGGTATTAATTTTGTTATGACTTATCTTCGTTATTCACGGTTGCAACGTTATTGGACATCAAAGCATGTCATACGCCTAAGTCTAATAGCTGATCATATGACAAAAAATAGATTTGTTGAAATCAGAAAATGCTTGCATTTTGTTTCAGATAATGTTTCTAAAAAAGAAAACGACAAACTCTTTAAAATCAGACCAGTACTAAACCACTTTTCCAGAGTATTTAGCCCTTTGAAGGGCGGTGGTATATATTATATACCACCTATTTTTAATCCGATTCAAACCAGAAACTTTTAATAAAATTTTACTTTTTTAACTTTGATGAGAAAAAGTTGAAAAATTACTTATTCTTATTTTGAACTAAATTCTTTCCTAAATTCCGGTGGGAATTCAATGTTACAGGAGCACAAGTGCCCTGAAAGGGTTAAGGAAGCATGTGATCCAGAAAAATATTTATCTTTCGATGAGATGATTATTCTTTTCAAGGCTCAAGGGAAGGGCAAAAACAAAACAATATACTAGAGGTAAGCCATATCCTTGGGGTATAAAGACCTGGGCACGTGCTAGAATTTCAGGATATGTACACGAGTTTGGCATTTATGAAGAAGCGAATCAACTAGCAACTGAGTTTTCTACTAAATTTGGATCTGTTGGAAGTGTTGTACTAAACTTTGTGAACATATCAAGAACAAAAAACACAAAATGTTTTTTGATAATCTTTTTACTACGATCCCACTTCTAAATAAACTTGTTCAAAGGAAGATTTTTTTTACTGGCACAATATGGATAAACAGATTAAAAGAAGCTTCTAGCAAATTAAAGCCTATAAATGTTCTGAAAAAGAATCCAGATGTTTGATTTCTTTAGTAACAAGTAATAAGTACATAACCATTACTAGATATGGTATGATAATTCTGCAGTCCATGTAGCTTCCTCATTTTTAGGAGCAAACCCTGTAGGAAGTGTGGTGTCGAGAAGAATAATGTATTATTCAAATTGTTTAGATCTAATGGATTCTTTACTTGGCCTTTACCGACATACATTGCAACACAAAAGGTGGTATTTATGCATTTTCCATCACATATTAAACATAGCGGTAATAAATTCCTGGCTTTTGTGAAAAATCGATCCAGATAATGAGAACTTGGATTTGCTAGAGTTTAAATCCTCTATTTCCACATCACTTTATTTATCAAGGCTCGTCAAATTCAAAAAAAAAAAAAAGAGGTAACATCACAATTCTTTGGAGAAGCAGCAATGCAAAAAAAAAAAAGGGTAAAAATACAAGCTGCAACCAAAATGCGAAGAGATGGGGGTAATCACTATCCTGCCAAAACTCAAGGAAAATATGCAGCTAAATGCCATCTATATCGATGTCCTAGAAAAACGAGGTACATTTGTGTAAGGTGCAAAGAATCATTGTACCCTGAATGTTTCAAAGCTTTACAATCCCAATAAACATACATTTATCGTGAATTTTGTATTTGTAATTAATATTTTTTATTTCCATTTTGTTTAATGTATTTTTTTTAAACTTAATAATTGCCTAAAATAATAAAACAAGTATTAAAAAACAGAAAAATATTGCTATCAACATTTACTTTAATGATGTAATGAAAATGTATTTGTCTACATGTGCAACCCTTAGATACATTAAGCCTCATATGAGGCTCGTAGAAAAAAAATTAGAAAGAGCGGCATTACAAAAAAAATTCTTTTTGCACATGGTTTATAGTGGTATTTTAGAAGCATTAAATGTTAGAAAGATTTTTTTATTACTTTTATCACAATTTGGTGACGAGAGGGTTAAGACAAAAAACATTAAGAAATCTCTCATTATAGGTTTACTTAAATTAGTAAATCTGCAGATCAGAGACCCGAACGTCAGCTGTACAAGTCATTGTTAATCAATCTTACTTTGCATAATATTTAATACTCTCTAATCCGAAATTTAATTTTTTAAAGCTCTCTACATATTTATAAGCATAAATTATTCCCTTTTGGAAATTTTATAAGTGACACATTAAACATGGTTTATGCAATGGTATTCTGAAGAACTGCCTTAAAAATGAATTGAATCGGACTATTAATAAAAAAGTTATGATTTGGGAGGCAGGGGGGGGGGGGGTGGAGAGGAGGTAGTATCGATCAGAGCATTAACGCGATATTTAAATTATAACCGGACACTCCCCTCCTCCCCTCAAAATTAAACAAACGACCTTTAACATTAGAAATTATCATTAACTTTTGAAACAAAATTACGCTTTTTTTAGGTGCGTTCGTAATTATATAAATACGTAGCACCTATTGTTGTCGTCTGGTCCGTCCGTCTGTCTGTCCGTCCGTCCGCATATAACAAGGCAAAAACTACCTTTCGAATGGTTTGAAATTTAAGATATATTATCTTTGCAGAATTTTGTCGAGACATTTCAAATTTTATGAAAATCAAATCAAAACTTAAAAGGATATTAGTAAAAGTTTCCTTCATTCTATTAAATCTTATCATACGTAATTAATTCAATGATATCCCTTCATAGGGATCCTAGGGATTTTCCTAGATAGGGATATTCCTAGAAAATATTAATAAAAACATTTATTACGAAATTTGATTTTTTTTTTTTTTTTTTTTTTTTTTTGTAATCGGTGCTTTCTTGTTTAATCGTCAAGCGACCGAGATACTTATTTTGTTACAGAAATTAATCTGCAGACGATATAATTCATTTCACAGAATTAAAAATCATCAAGATCTGAATATTTATATAACTAGCTATGGTACGAACGCACGTCATTTGTCACATTTGACGTACAATTTCCAACTTTTTTTTTTTTTTTTTTTTTTTTTTTGACATACAAATACAGTAAGTTATCGTTGCCAATTTCTGAAATGAAATACATAAGTGACGTCACGCAGATGGAAAAACTCTAAAAATCGTATTAAATAAATCGCGAAAAACTCACTAATCACTGCTCGAATCGTAATCAGCTGGTCTCCTTTTCATCCACCAATCACAATTGCCCAGTTCATTTCCAGCTGTGCCTACAATTCTCTCAGCTATCAATCACAACTGTCCTCAAACGATGTTTGACTTCCAATGAGCGATTTGTGACGTCAGTTGAAACAAAAAACGCATCAAAACATGAAAAAATGTTTAAAAGCTCATAAAAATGAAATTAAAAAAAAACTAATAATAATAATAATAATAAAACCAAATCCGGATAATTAATAACCCGCCTTTCCTTTTAAAAATCATGTTTTTTTTTATCTGAAAAGAATTAACAAATCTCTCCAAGATAAAAAAAAAAAAAAAGAGAAAGAGAGGGAAAAAAAAGAAACAAAGACGATTTTATGACGGAAATGGAAGGCAACCAACGAACCAATTAAGCAAACTTGTGAAAATTTTTTAGTGTCGAAAGAAAAAAATCGCCAAAAATTCAAAAATCACTGTTCGAATTCCGAATAAACTTTATTGAAAATCTATATTGGGCTAAAAGTTTGGAACCATAATCCTGTTACTAATGTGAAAAAATTTAAAAAACGCTAAAAATCGCATAAACATTTAAATAAAAAATCTATTAAAAAATTCCCAAATCGGGCTTCGAGGTGCGAAACTACGTACATAGCGGTACCTTCCCGCCAAATTTTGTAGCTCTGCGTACAACGGTCTCTTCAGAACACAAACGATAAACACACAATCTTCCTTCTTTATTACAGCTACATAGTTGCCAACCTCCCGATTTTTTGAATACCAGTAAAATCATACAAAAATTTTAGCTTTATTAAATAGCAGAAATTGCACGGTTATATAAAACAAATATTTTTCCATAAAAATACTGGTAGGGAAAAAATCGGGAGGTTGAGAGATTAATTTATTTATGAAGCGTTAATTTCGTTAATCGGGATCCATGCAATAATAGATAGATTTAAAAAAAAAATCCTGCTTGAAGATTATTTTTTTAAACCATAAAAAAATCTTAAATTGAAATACAGTTTTTAAACAAGTTCCATTTAAAAGTATATTTTCCTGCGATTTGAATGTGTAAAAATTAAAATCATCGATGTTTAGAAGTAATTGAATTTGCGAAAAAAGGGAAATGGATTAATCAGATCGTTCCCACCGTCGATATGATTGATGCCAGTGTTACTCATGAACATATTTTTGCTTTATAATATAGATATCCTTAATATATAGGAGTACTAGACACGTAAAATTTGGAAAGGAAAGCTTTATAAGCTGTTTTTGTATAACTTGACAATTAATGTTTAAATGACAATTAATGTTTAAAATCTAAACACCTAAATTTTATTTCTTTAGAAAATTTTAAGAAGAAACTAACATGCTCGAAAAATCATTAATATTCAACACATTAGATTTTTAATTGCTATAACGTTAATTTTTATGCTATTAAATAAAAGTAGTCTTAATAGATAGCAGCATAGATAGATAGGTAGAATTTGTAAAATATTTTTTTTAAACTGTCACTTGTAAAAAAAAAAAGTCATGTTTGTTTAAAATTAATCTCTGAAACTGCTTACAGAAAGCACTCTGCGAAAATTTATACAATAAAACCTTCGTAACGGACACTCCCACATGGCGGACACCTCTATTTAGCGAACACATTTGAATCCCCAATATACAGGGTGTAACTGAAATGCTTCAACAAACTTTGAGGGATGATAGTACTCATGAAGATGAACAAAAAATGCAATAGAACACGGGGTCGCAAATGACATTTAACCCTTTCAGGGACAGTGGTATGTCTAAAAAACCACTTAATTTTAATTCCAAAACGCCACAATGGCACCAAAATTTTGCTAAAATCTTTTCCATTTAATATTTATGTGAAATATAGCCTTTTTCTTATTTACAAACAATTTTTTTTTGTAAATTCCGGTGCCAGTCCATTTTCAGACGCATTTTCTCTATTTTTATCCTTTAAGCCTTTTAGGGGCAAACTACTTTTAGTACTAAAATGTTGAAATAAATGACTGGCACCGGAATTTATAAAAAAATTTGTTTGTAAATAAGAAAAAGGCTATATTTCACATACATTTTAAATGGAAAAGATTTTAGCAAAATTCTGGTGCCATTATGGCGTTTTGGAATTAAAATTAAGCGCTTTCATAAACATACCACTGCCCCTGAAGGGGTTAAACGTCATTTGCGACCCCATGTTCCATTGCATTATTTGTTCGTCTTCATGAGTACTATCATCCCTCAAAGTTTGTTGAAGCATTTCAGTTACACCCTGTATATTTGTATAATTTTGTCCCTGAATAGAGGGAAAATATCGCTCTCCCGAATTGTCGCTGTTCAGAGGTTTTTCCGTATAATTTTTTTAATTTTGATACTGCGTGTGTATAAATTGCTCTTTGTATTTTACTATTAAATAAAAGTATCCTTAATGACAGATGTGTTATCGCGATGCCTAAATTAAAGCAATTTTAATGCGAAGATTACGAGTATGTATTTCATAAAATGTCAAATCTGTAAACTTTCATCTTTTACCCTTTAAGAACTACCGAGTGAAGGCTTTGTCTAGTAGTTACTACAGGGTTCGTAAGCTTTTACCACAATCTTTTAACAGAATTTTTCGCCTGATTTACATGCAGAAAAGTATAACAAATCCTGCAATTAAACAAGGCGTCTACACTTTCTGCTATTTAAGAATTAAATAGAAAAATTATATTAAAAATAATTGTGGTAAAAGCGTACGAACCCTGTGATAACGAACCCTGTGACGAAACCTCGCTCGGTAGTTTTTTCAAAATTCCTACATTATTTAAGTAAAGACGAAATTTTATTATTTATTTTCTGAGTAACGACAAATTTTTATTATTCATTTCTACATAAACATATAATTTCTAGTTTCCAAAAGTCACAATAACAAATGCTATCAATTCATTTTTTGCGTTCTGTGTATGTTGGTTGGTTGGTTGATTATTGACGGCAAATTATCTACACTTGGGATATAGGCCCGGGGGGAGTGCCCTTCGTGGGGGTCTTTCTAAGGGAACCTAACCCATATTTACGCATGGATAAATCCACGGCTCGAAGAAAACCACGAAAACTCCGAACGATTAGGTCGACGGGCGCGATTGGGATCGAACCCAGCACCTCCCGTCTACCAGCTTCGAGAGCAGAACCTCTCAGCCACTGGTGGGGGCGTTCTGTGTATATATATTAAAATTTATCCAATTTCTCCATGTTATCGAGATTACAGTTATGATTCTTTGTTATATATTTCCGCAGTTGTAAAATACCAAATTGGTTTATTGTCGAGGTATTCAACACATTTTTCCATACAACATCATTGGTGTCACGAGATTGGTTGATTTTATGACAGCCGATTATCTACATGAGGGATATAGGCACTAGGGGGGAGTGGCCTCCGTGGGGGGGTTTTCTAATGGATCCTAACTCGTATTTACGGCAAGGTTCGAAGAAAACCACGGAAAACTCCGAACGGTTAGGTCGACGAGCGCGACAAGGATTTGAATCCAGAACCCCCCGTCTACCAGCTTTGAGAGCAGAACCTCTCAACCAGTGGTGGGGCGGGTGTGACAAAGATTTTCTGTAGGTAGAAATGATTACTGTTTAGTCACTCAACTCTGAAAACGGCGACGTAGGACATGTCATATATAAATAGTGATGTATATAGCAGTTTACAAAAAACAACGAAGCTGGCTTCAAACAGCCGCACTCTAGTTAGATGTATTTCTTAAGCTCTTTTCTTATTTAACCCTTTCAGAGATAAAGTACTTCTATTATGGAAATGTTAAAATGATTGAATGACACCAGGATTTACGAACAAATTTATTTGAAAATAAATTAAAGCTTTTCTTCAAGTACTACTGAGCCAAGCTTTAAAAACTTGTCACGAGAGTAACAGGTCTGGGTAAGACGAGTTTATTCTTGATAATAGAGAAGTAGTTAATGATTGGGAAGTCTCCCCTATATTTGCTCTTGTTGAGGATTAATAGGAGAATTCCGCTGGTTTCGTATTTACTAGCACAAGAACAGACAGTAAAGAAATGGCATGTGATCAGATAGGTTAAACGAAACCTGAACTTTGCCTCCTCCTCATCCAATGCATCCCTTCCTTCGGAATGGTCTATTATTCTGGCAGCATGACAAGGGCCATCTTTTAAAACTGGTCAAGCAGTACATTATAAAACCAAAAATTTCCCCCAAAATCCTGATATCATTGTGGCATTTGGGGATTAAAATTAAGCGAGATATATAAAATATTCCACCGCTCTTCAAGGGGTTAAAATGTTTCATTACCATCTGCGTCTGGATGTCAGCGACATCTACGTATATTGATCCGAAAAGTTATTTGGCATGATTGGCAAGGGTTCATGGTGCACATGAAGTTTTTTACAACAGTAAAAATTTTACAGCAAAATATATTTACAGATTATATGTTAATTCAGAATTTCAATGCAATAGCCACTAACAGAAAGACAATATAGGACATTTATAGCCAAGCAAGCAGGTCCGGCGTACGATTTAACAATAAAATATAAATCGAATAAACAATAAAATATAAATCGTTTAATTAGCATCAGTTTGAAGAATAACACCTTTGTTATTTAGTTTATCAAGTATGCAGCTCAGTCGTTGCGAAGTTTTTTTTTTTTTTTTTTTTTATGTAGGTTTTAAAATCTATTGCTAAAAGAGTGAAAAAACAGTAAATTCTGGCGCTCAAACATCGGTTTATGGTTTGCGTAGATCAACGCTGGGACGCTAGTGTTTATGCACAAATGTAATGTTTGTAAGATTGCCAATTCATCTAATAAAATTGAATAAAATTAACTTTTAATTGAAAAGTGCATAGATGGGTATAAAATTAAATTTTAGTGTATAAAATTAAAACTTTTTATTGAAAAGTGCATCTAGGTCGATAACATTTTAAATATTACAAAGTTTATGACAAACATTATAAATGATACTTTTTTATAGCCTATGCATCTATGCCAGTGGTTCCCAACGGGGGGCGTACGCCCCACAGGGGGGCAATTTGACTTTTCAGGGGGGCAATTCCAGATTTGTGTGAACCCATACCCTCTGAATTGTTTTTGTAATAGTAATGCTGTAGACTGAAAATAAAAATTACACATTCAAATCTAAAAAAAAAAAAAAGAGAAAAATAAGTTTTTTATTCATTTTTTTAAAAGTGTCCATTCAAAAATTTTAAATACATCTCTACCAGAATAATTATAGAAAAAATTTTATAAGATATTTAGGTACTTTTAAGTATTTAAAAATTCTTTATAATTTTTCTGATTTATAAGTATTTTAGAATTTTAAACATTTTTTCGACTATTTATTGAATGAGTTGCACTGCAATATGTCATCTAAAAATCACTTTTACACATGAAACTATTCAAGTGCATATTTAACAATTACTTGACGACTTTCCTTTACAAAATCTTTTATCACGTTTTATTCTGATTGGAAATTGTTGCGTCATTTAATCGCAGAAATTCTGTAATTAAATAAGAGAAAAATGTTTTATTCAAAATTATTGATTGGTCTAATCAAGGATTCTGAGCACTCTACACATCACGCATACGTGACGACCGTTGCGAAGAGATTAAAAATGACTGCCTTTATGTGCCAACGAAAATTTAAACTACGAGTAGTATCAGATGATTATAAAAAATATTTGATTCATCCATTAGCTTCGGTACATTTCAGGATCAATGTTAAATGCTTTTTACTCTATCAGGATTTCATTCTTAAAATTTTTTATGAGAATTATATGTATTAGGGGGAGGGGGGGGGCATCATCATTTTAAAGATGCTTTGGTGGGGCATGGTCAAAAAAAGGTTGGGAAACACTGATCTATGCGATCTATTCTGAGTATTATTTCAATTTAAATGTATTTTTAAAGCCCTTTCATCCCTATAGTGTCAATTTCATAATTTAGTGCTGCCATCTATTGATTGTGAGAAGAAGAATCAATGCCCGATATTTTTTTTATTTTTTAAACACAGATCTAATCAATATTCTAAATACGGCTGCTGAAAAGTAAACTGCAATAGAACATCTGCTATTAAAATTTTTAGCTATGAATGCAAGTTTTGATTTCTTCTTTTTTTTTCTTTTGTGTATGTTTGTTGATTTTTCTTGACATATACAATACTGCATTTTTTATTCTATAAGAGCATACGTCAGCGATCCTCACCGTTAGCGAAAATCCATGTTTCCTATATTTTAGGTATTATTAAGAAGACAATAAAGTTGAAAATTTAGCCTAAGTGAGAATTTTGAAGTATATTGCGGTTCTAAAAATATTTAAAATTTGGTAAAATAATAATTGAGAATGTTTAGATCCATAAAACTTCAAATAGTACTATGTTTAACATAAACGTTATAAATGAAACATTTTATATCCTTTCCATTTTATCTCTGAAATTAATTTCAAAATTTAGTGCTGCCATCTGCTGGTTATGAGAAGAAGAATCAACGCCTTGCAATTCTAATTTTTTTCAAGCACAGATTTAATCAATATCTAAATAATGTATTATTAAGAAGACAATAAAGTTGAAAATTTAGCCTAAGTGAGAATTTTGAAGTTTATTGCGTTTCTAAAAATATTTACAATTTGGTAAAATAATAACTGAGAATGTTTAGATCCATAAAACTTCAAACAGTACTATGTTTAACATAAACGTTATAAATGAAACATTTTTATAGTCTATGCCTCTCTCTCTGTGCGATCTATTCTGAGTGTTATTTCAATTTAAGTGCAACATTCATGTCCTTTCCATTTTATCTCTAATTTATCTAAATTAATTTCAAAATTTGGTGCTGCCATCTACTGGTTATGAAAAGAAGAATCAACGCCTGGCATTTCTAATATTTTTCAAGCACAGATTTTATCAATATCTAAATAAGGTATTATTAAGAAGACAATAAACCCAACCTGTTGAAAAGGAAACAACAAGTTATATCAATAAAACATCTTCTAGCAAAAATTTTAGCTGTGAATGTAAGTTTTTTCATTTCTTCTTTTGCGTGCGTGTCAGTGTTTGTTGACGCCCTTTCATATCATATATGATATCGCATTTTTAACACTTTCCACCATAGTTGAAAAGTGTTTATGAATTCGGTTTGTCTGTCTGTCTGTGCTCTAACTCGCGTAAATATATAAGTATTGTCAGGTGATTGATATATGTTATTGGGGTTTCCTATGGCATCTTCGATATTGATAATGCAGTGTGTAGTACTTATAGTTTTTTTAAAGGGACACTCAAAAGAATTCCTTTACATTACGGTCTATGGAAAAATCATTTCTGGCTTATTTTAATGATGTTTCACAATTTCAAACATATTGAAATTGATATATATCACTGAGGTGCACTATAAGAGGCTCACAATAGAATTTTGTGTGTAAAGCACTTACAGTTCCTTTACAAGGTCACTCACAGCAATTCTGTTATAGTACGCTCTATGTAGAAAAATCGTTTGCGGTTTATTTTAATAATGTTTCACTATTTGAAACATATTGAAACTGATGGCAGTCAGGTGCATTACAAGAGACTTACTTCAGAATATTTATTGTGTGTATATAAATCATCGTTCATTTACAGTGACAAACAAAAGAATTTGGTACTGTCTGTTAACAAAAATTGATGGAAGTGCGTTTTCAGTTGCTGAACGCGTTTCTAAATTTAACTCATTTTTAACACTTTCCAACCTAGTTGAAAAGTGTTTATGACTTCGGTTTGTCTGGCCGTATGGCCGTCTGCCGTCTGCCGTCTGTCCGTGCTTTAACTCCCGTAAATATGCTCGGATTGCCTTGCAATTTTTATATGTTATTGTCGTTATCTATAGCATGTTTCCTATTTCAACTGAAGTGTGTAGTACTTATAGTTTTTTTACAGGGACATTCAAAAGAATTCCGTTACATTACGAACTACGGGAAAAAATCATTTGCGGTTTATTTTAATGATGTTACACAATTTCAAACACATTGTAATTGATATATATCACGAAGGTGCATTACAAGAGGCTTACTACAGAGTATTGTGTGTATAGCAGTTATCGTACATTGACAGGGACACACAAAAGAATTCTCTACTATCTGTTAACAATAATTCCTGGAAGTGTGTTTTAAGTTACTGAACGCGATTTTAAATTTAACTCACTTTTTGTCTATTACTTGGTGTGTATAAATTCTGTAGATCATATACAGGGCAGCACAAAAGTTCGCGAACACATTTCCGTATATTGGCAGAAACTCCAGAAGGAGAATTTTAAACTGTGCTACGCGTTTACTAACTAAACTAAAATTTAGCATCCTATGTAGTATATATACAAATCTGTAGATCATATACAGGGCTGAATAAAAATATTCGGATATTTTTCCGAATATTGTATATGTTGGAAATTCCTGAAATTGCGTTTTTAAATATGTTATTCGTTTTCCAAATTGTTTACATGGATGTTATCTTTCAGCTTATTAAAAGGTAATGATTTGTAAAATTATTTTGGAAGCGTTGGAAAGTGTTACATAATCTATGCTTGATGCATGATTTTTCGTTCTTGTTTGTATATTACTTGGTGCATATAAATTCTCTAGATCATATACAGGGCAACACAAAAGTTTTCGAGTACATTTCCTTTTATTTACAGAAATTCCAGAAGGGAAATTTTAAACTGTCCTACACGTTTTCATACTGAACTAAAATTAAGCATTCTATATAGTATATAGGGGAAGTTGGGGTTGCCCGGACACTTGGATAAATTGCAAATGTAAAACAAATGAATGAAATTTCTGTCTTTATTTTATACTTAAAATAGAATTACGAACTTCTTTAATGATTTTAATTAAACATTGCTAATAATATCGAATTATTTAACGGTATATACTGAAAATAGTTTGGCCTTATTTTATTGGCGTCACAAGAAACGGTGGGTAGCCCCGGACATATTAATCAATGGTGTCCCAACCGTTTTTTGGCCTTACAAACATCATAATTATAATAAAAATCCAATGCATTTATATAAACACAATCTTCATGGGCCCAGTCTTTACATTCCTGACACTGAATCCATTCTTCTTCAAACGTTTCTCCGCATATGATGCATTCAGTCACGTTTTGTCGAAAATGTATTGACGAAAACAAAACACTTACTCAAGACTAACTTACTCGGCGCCCACGTCGCAATTAAACTGTATTTGTTTCGACTCCAGAGGGCGTTCATTTACAAGAACTCTTTATTTACGCAACACTTTGAATTTCTTAGAAATTGAAATGTCCGCGGTTACCCACCGTCCGCGGCTATCTGAATTCCCCCTATACAAATCTATGGATCATATACAGGGCTACACAAAATGAATCTGATATTTTTCCGAATATTTTTGGTAATTCCTGAAATTGTGTTTTTAAATACGTTATGTCTTTTAACTTATTAAACGCTAAAGATGTGTAAAATTACTTCGGAAGTGTTGGAAAGTGCTTCTAGAGTAATCTATGCTTGACGCATGAATTTTCGTTGTTGTTTATTCTATAAGGGCATAGGTCAGCGATACTCACCGATGTCGAAATCCCATGTTAACTTATAAATAAATTTTATAAGGTCTTTTTTCATCACCTAATATAAATATAGAAAAATGGTTTCCCCATCAGTAAGAAGATATCAAATGCAAACGTAGTAGTGCGTTTTCAGAAAATATTTTCCTACATTTTAAGTATTTTTAAGGAGGACGGTAAACTTCGGAAATTTTGCCTACTTGAAAATTTTGAAATTTATTGCGTTCTTAATATAATTTAAAATGTAGTAAAATAACATTTGATCGATAGCACATCAAATATTACTAAGTTTAAATATTATTTAATACTACTTAGTTAACTAAGTTTAACGTTATAAATGGAACATTTTTGCTACACCTCTATGCAATCTATTCTGAAATATTATTTCAATTTAAATGCAATTTTCATGTCCTTTCCATGTTATCCCTGAAATTAGTTTTAAAATTTAGTGCTCCAATCTATCTATTATCAAAAGAAGAATCAATGCCAGGCATTTCTAATATTTTTAAAACACAGATCTACTCATTATTCTAAATACTCCTATTGAAAAGGAACCAACAAGATTCATGAATATCTTCTAGTAAAATTTTTAGCTATGAATGCAAGTTAATTTTTTTAATTCTGTCTTTCCTTTTTTTCTGTGTGTGTTTGATCTGTCGACATCCCTTCATATCATCTCTGATATTACATTTTGTTTTATAAGGGATTTATTTCATAAGGGATGCGTTTCTCCATACTTCAACTATTCTCAACGACATCGAAAACCCATGTACTTGTAAGGAAATTTAATATGACGTTTGCTGATCTCTTAATTATAAATATCGAAAATGATTTCGCCGTCAGTAAGAAGATATAAAATGCAAACGTAGTGCGTTTAAAAAAGAAATATTTTTCTACATTTTACGTATTTTTAAGAAGACGATAACTTTTGATAATTTCGAAGTTTTTTGCGTTCTTAAAAATATTTAAAAGGCAGTAAAATAACATTTAGGACTGATAACACTTCAAATAGTACTAAGTTGAACACAAACGTTATAAATGGAATATTTTTATGGTCTATGCTTCTGTGAGATCGAATCTGAGTGTCATTTAATTTTTTTATGCAATTTTCCTGACCTTTCCATATCTTCGCTGAAATTAATTTCAAAATTTAGTGCTGCCATCTATGTTTTATCAAAAGAAGAATCAACACCTCTCATTTCTAATATTTTAAAAGAACACATCCAATCAATATTCTAAATACTCCTGTTGAAAAAGAAACGACAAATTATGTGAATAAAACATTTTCTAGAAAACATTTTAGCTGTGAATGTAAGTTTTTTTTTTCTTTTCTTCATTTGCGGAAGTGTCCGTGTTTGTTGACTCCCCTTCATATCATATATGATATTGCATTTTTTTTATTCTATAAGGGATACCTCAGCGATACTCACCGATGGCGAAATCCCATGTTAACTTATAAATAAATTTTATAAGGTGTTTTCTCATCACCTAATATAAATATAGAAAAATGGTTTCCCCATCAGTAAGACGACATCAAATGCAAACGTAGTGCGTTTTCAAAAAATATCTTTCTATATTTTAATTATTTTTAAGAAGACGACAACGTTTGAAAATTTTGCCTATTTTAATCTTTTAAATTTTTTCCTGTTTTTAATAGTATTTAAAATATTGTTAAAATAATATTTGATCGATAGCACATTAAATATTACATAAACGTTATAAATGGGACTTTTTTACAGTCTATGCCTCTATATGCGATCTATTCTGAAATATTATTCCTATTTAAATGCAATTTTCATGTCTTTTTTTCTGTTATCTCTGAAAATAATTTCAAAAATTAGTGTTCGAATCTATTTATTATCAAAAGAAGAATTAATGCATGGCATTTCTAATATTTTTAAAACACACATCTACTCAATATTCTATATACTACTGTTGAAAAGGGAAGAACAAGTTTTATGAATATATGATAGTAAAAATTTTAGCTATAAATGCAAGTTTATTTATTTAATTCTTTCTTTCTTTTTTTCTGTGTGTGTTTGTTTGTCAACATTCCTTCATAGCATCTCTGATAATACATTTTGTTTTATAAGAGATATTTGTCTTTAAGAAATGCGTTTCTTCATACTTCAGCTATTCTCAATGACATCGAAAACCCATTTTAACTTGTAAGGAAATTTAATATGATATTTTATCATCCCTTAATATAAATATCAAAAAAGGATTTCGCCGTCAGTAAGAAGACATAAAATGCAAACGTAGTGCGTTTTCAAAAAATAATTGTATACATTTTATGTATTTTTAAGAAGACGATAAATTTTGAAAATTTCGAAGTTTTTTGTGTTTCAAAAAATATTTAAAATGTAGTAAAATAACATTTGAGATCGATAACACTTCAAATACTACTAAGGTTTATGAATATCTTCTAGTAAAATTTTTAGCTATGAATGCAAATATAAATTAATAATAATAAATATAATTCTTTAATTCTTTCTTTCCTTTTTTTCTGAGTGTATTTGTTTATCGACATCCCTTCATATCATCCCTGATAATACATTTTGTTTTATAAGGGATTTCTTTCATAAAGATGCGTTTCTCCATACTTCAGCTATTCTCAACGACATCCAAAACCCATATTAACTTGTAAGGAAATTTAATAAGATGTTTTCTCATTTCTTAATACAAATATCGAAAAAGGATTTCGTCGTCAGTAAGAAGACATAAAATGCAAACGTAGTGCGATTTCCAAAAATATTTTTCTACATTTTATGTATTTTTAAGAAGACGATAAATTTTGAAAATTTTGAATTTTTTTGCGTTTCTAAAAATATTTAAAATGTAGTAAAATAACATTTGAGATCGACAACACTTCAAATACTACTAAGGTTTATGAATATCTTCTAGTAAAAATTTTAGCTATGAATGCAAGTATAAATTAATAATAATAAATATAATTCTTTAATTCTTTCTTTCCTTTTTTCTGTGTGTGTTTGTTTATCGACATTACTTCATATCATCTCTAATAATACATTTTGTTTTATAAGGGATTTCTTTCATAAGGATGCGTTTCTCCATACTTCAGCTATTCTCAATTACATCGAAAACCCATGTTAATTTGTAAGGAAATTTAATATGCTGTTTGCTCATCTCTTAATATAAATATTGAAAAAGAATTTCGCCATCAGTAAGAAGACATAAAACGCAAACGTAGTGCGTTTTCAAAAAATATTTTTCTAGATTTTAAGTTTTTTAAAAAGACGAAAAATTTTTAGAATTTCGAAGTTTTTTGCGTTTTTAAAAATATTTAAAATGTAGTAAAATAACATTTGAGATCGATAACACTTCAAATACTACTAAGTTCAACATAAACGTTATAAATGGAACATTATTATGGACTATGCCTCTGTGATATCTAAAATGAGTATTATTCCACTTTGAATGCAGTTATCATGACTTTTCCATGTCATCTCTGAAATTAATTTCAAATTTTAGTGCTTCCATCTATTAACTATCAAAAGAAGAATTATTGCCAAGCATTTCTAATATTTTTTTTAAGCAGTGATCTAATCAATATTCTAAATACTACTATTGAAAAGGAAGCAACAATTTATATCAATAGGACATCCAGATTTTTTTTTAAATCTATGAATGTAAGTTTTTTTCCTTCTTTACCTTTTATTTTGTGTGTGTTTGTTGACTTCCCTACATATCATCCGCGATAATACATTTTAGTTCTATATAAGGTCATACGTCAGCGGTTCTGACCGACCGCGAAAACCCATGTTAACTTGTCAGGAAATTTAATTAAGTGTATGCGCATCACCTGATATAAAAATTGAACAAGAACGAAAAATCATGCGTCAAGTATAGATTATGTAACACTTTCCAACACTTCCAAAATAATTTTGCAAATCTTTACCGTAAGGTGTAAGATGATATCTAACTAAACAATTTTGAAAACGCATAACATATTTAAAAATTCAATTTCAAAAATTACCAAAAATATTAGGAACAATATACGAGCTCTTTTGTGCAGCCCTGTATATGATCTATAGATTTGTATATATACTAAATAGAATGCTAAATTTTAGTTCAGTTAGGAAACGCGTAGCACAGTTTAAGCATTTCCTTCTGCAATTTCCGACAATAAACGGAAATGTACTCGAGAACTTTTGTGCTGCCCTGCATACAATCTATACAATTTATACACACCAAGTAATACACAAAAAATGAGTTAAATTTAAAAACGCGTTCATCAACTGAAAAAGCATTCCCAGCAATTATTATTTATAAGCAGTACTTTAACCGAATTCTTTTGTGCGTCCTTGTAAATGAACGATGAAAGCTGTACACACAATATTCTATAGTAAGCCTCTTGTAATCCACGTTAGTGATGCATATCAATTTGAATATGTTTGAAATAGTGAAACATTAATAAAACAAACTGCTAACGATTTTTCTTCATAGGCCGTAATGTAGCGGAATTCTTTTGAGTATCCCTGTAAAGGAACTATAAGTGCTATGCATACCATATTCTATAATTAGTCTCTTGTAGTGCACCTCAGGAATATATATCAATTTAAATATGTTTGAAATTGTGTAACATCATTATAATAAACCGCAAATGATTTTCCTCATAGACCGCAATGTAACGGAATTCTTTTGAGTGTCCCTGTATAAACGAAAAACTATCAGTGCTACACACTTTATTTTCAATATCGAACATACCACAGTAAGCCTCAATAACATATATCAATTGCATGACGATCCGACTATGCGAGTTAGAGCACGGACAGATAGACAGACAAACCGAATTCATAAACACTTTTCAACTATGTTGGAAAGTGTTAATAAAAACGGTTTCTCAATCAGAAAGAAGACATCAAATGCAAACGTAGTACGTTTTCAAAAAATATTTTCCTACATTTTCAGTATTTTTAAGAAGACGACAAATTTTGAAAAGTTTTCCTCAGTAAAAATTTTGAAGTTTATTGGTTTTTTTTTTTTTTTTTTTTTTTTTTTTTGTAAATTTAAAAGGTAGGAAGGAGAATTTGAATTTCACATATTTAAATAATTTTTCGTTTTGTTAACAGTATGTTTTCTGATAAAAACAAATCGCACCAACACACGTGGGTCAAGAACCAAGCCAATGTACTCACTGCTTTTCTCACATTGCTTGTTGTTCCGTTCGATGCCATTATCAAAACCCCTTCCCCTATTTTCTGCAATAGCCTGTATTTGGAAACTAGCTAATTTTTTTAACCATTTCCGTTATTTTTAGCCTTTATAAGTGATGATTTCAACTGCGTACACTCCTTGGACTTTCCAAGTTGTCTGGCAGCATTATTTCCAGCCTCATAGTGGCTGAGAACTGTGGCGTAGCCAGGAAGGGGGTCCAAATGCTCTGGATACCAGTAATATTGTCAAGTTTTCTTCGTCTTGAATATTGCAGAAAGTTCTCTGATTAGGTTAAGCAAAGAAACCTTTAAAAAATTAGTGGTATCCAGAGCATCTGGACCCCCCCCCCCCCCCACCCTGACTACGCCACTGGCTGAGAGGTTCTGCTCTAAAAAGCTGGTAGACGGGAGGTGCTGGGTTCAAACCCTTTTCGCGCTCGTCGACCGAATCGTTCGAAGTTTTTAGTGGTTTTCTTCGAACCTTGCCGTAAATACTGGCTAGCATCCATTAGAAAGATCCCCTCGGAGGGCACTTCCCCCTAGGGCCTATTTTCCTCGTGTAGATAATCGGCCGTCATAAAATCAACCAACCATTATTTCCGATTAAAAAAAATTCTATTTAATATGTAAATGGCAAAATTTTAAACCGCCTCATTTAAATGCAGGATTTGTAATATTATTCTGCAAGTAATAAAACAAAAAATATTGTTAAAATTTTGTGGTATAAATATACACACTCTGTAACTTGGTCCATAAGTAGCGTTATTATTATTTTAATTGTGTATTTATTTGACAGATTGCATGTGTAGTTTATGGGAAGCTTATAAATTCAATTAATAAATGACTAGAAATAATAATGAAGAAAAAAATTAAATCACATTAACTGGTAATGAAACAATTAAAAAAAGTTTATAACTTTTGCGGGATCATTAGTTTTAGATTAATCCTCATGACTCGTAAAATGCATCAAAATTAATATGTATGTTTTCTCATTGTTTATTGTATGCCACCCCCCCTAAAAAAAAATGTTAAACTTGTCTGTTTATCATTTTCTTATGGAATTTTTTATTACTTGATATTTTCCAAATTAAAAACGTAGTTAGAATATTATACATAAACATAGTTAGAATATTTCTGAATAAAAAAAAATCTATTTAATATTTAAATCGCAAAATTTGAAATCGCCTCTTTTAAAAGCAGGAGTTGTAATATTTTCCTGCAATTAAATAAGACTAAAAATTCTATTAAAATTTTGTGGTAGAAGTACACGCTCTTTGTAATTTGGTTGGTAAGTAGCATTATTATTATTTTAATTATTTATTTATTTGACAGATTGTATACACGAACAGTTCGGAGAAACTCACAATTTCAATTAATAAACGACTAGAAATAACAATGAAGAAAAAAATAAATCACATTAACAGGTGATGAAATATTTAAAAAGAGATTATAACTTTTTCAAGCTCATTACTTTTAGATTATTTCTCATGACTCTTAAAATGCATCAAAATTAATATGTATGTTTATTGCATGTTTATTGTTTATTGTTTATTGCATGTACCAAAAAAATGCTAAAGATGCCCGTTTATCATTTTCTTATGGAATATTTTATTACTTAATATTTTCCCAAATTAAACAAAGTTAGAATATTATTTCTAGAACTGATACCAGAAAATAAATTATATTTTTAAAACTGTTCTTTAAACCATCTTCCGCCCTTTGTATTATTAAAAATAAATATATGATAGAGTTGTCATGATGTTTATAAGACTCTGTAGTCTTTTAAGGTTAAATTCAATTAGTATTTATGCTTGAACCAATATTTCTCACTTAGCCCCTTTTTATATTTTAAATTGCTATCAGTCTGCCAGGCTTTTTGTATTGCAATTTTTGTTTTACTTCATGGCAGGCATTCCACGATTAAATAAAATAAAAATTACAATATAGATATTCTGGTCGGAAGGTAATTTTCTTAAAAAGAGTCAGTACCGATGTCTCGGAGGGAAGTTTTTATGATCGGCTAATTATTTATCTAGTCCAAGTTAGCATACATGACCTAATTCTGCAAATGAGTTAATAAATTGTGTACTAAAACTGTACTTACAGTAGGAAATTTCACCTTTAACGCAGCCAAACCTAACTTATTTTTAATGTTACAAATATATTTTTAACTAATAAGAAAATTTTCTTTGGGAAAAAATCGTTTTCCAGCGTCAAAACCATTAATTTGTTAGCAGTGTTCCAAATTTAGCCACTTTCTTTTTGACTCAAAACAACTACCACTATTTCGAAAAAATAATCTTCCCTTGCTTAAAATCACGGAATGTCTGTCATTAAATCAAGCGAATATTACTATTCAGAATAAAAAACGCTCTAAATTGGCATTACTGGTTCTGCGTATTAAAAATTAAAATTTTTTTACTTATTTCGGAATGGAGGTAACCTCCTAAACTTATATTATTACCATATATATAAGTGTATTTTTTTAACATTTAATTTATCAGCATTAGAGTTTGATATATTAATTTAAAAAAAGAGAGTAGAGTAGAACCCCGATTATCCGAATCCCGGTTATCCGAAAATCGGCTTAACCAAAACACCTTTTTTTTTTAAAGAAAAATGTTATTTTTAAACAATCATAATGTTTATGAAATAATTAAAGACTCAACTTACTTATATGGACATTGCGTAAATGCAGGCATTTTATTGCATAGACACATACAATACTTCATTACTTTACAAAATAAGTTGTGTTTTGTTTTTCAACTTTGCATTGCTTCAATGCTGCCTTATCACGCTACCTTTTAAACAACAACACATCTGATGCTGTTGTTGTATCTTCCTGCCACTTCTATATATTGAAGTGCCGTTATCAACTCTTTTAACCCTTTCAGGGGCAAGCACTTGTGCTCCTGTAGCATTGAATTCCCACCGGAATTTAAAAAGAATTTTGTTCAAAATAAGAATAAGTAATTTTTCACCTTTTCCCCATCAAAGTTAAAAAAGTAAAATTCTATTAAAAGTTTCTGGTTTGAATCGGATTAAATTTAGGTGGTATATAAAGGGTTAAACGCATTGAGATCTTCACGCTTTAAAAACCCGTTTGCGCTTTAACCTTTTGATTACAGGTTTGGACTAACGACTGCTTTATATTCACTCGTACCACAGTATACAGAAGAATTTCTTTGTGAAAGATTTCTCTTGAAATTTTCTTGGTATAAGTCTCTATGGCAGGTATTGGTATTGAAAAAATGGCGATAATAGAATAAAGAAATAGTCTCTGACGACATATGTCTCAACCCTGTAATCAAAAGTTTAAAGTATTACTCATCATAAATAAAGTTTGGAGTAAATTAAAACACGTGTAAACAAAAAGGGGAAATCGCATAGAATACGGACTCTTGCTGTTACTGCAACTAAGGCTCCTATAGGAGGCAATTATAGGAGCTCTAGTTGCATCTACAGGCACGAACGTGTTACCGGACTGTACCGGAGTGAGAAGGGTGAGTAGTGCCATCTGGTAGAATAAATATAGGAAGGCTCCCAGTTATCCGAAAATTCCTATGGAACCCCGGTTAACCGAAAATCCTTTGGTTCCATGCTTTTCGGATAATCCGGGTTTTAATGTATTTTCATAAAACCCTTATGAAATGTAACAGTGATCTAAATTATTTGGCGAAATATTTCAACGATTTGTTTAGCGGGTTTCTCACATTAACGATATGTAATGTTTTATACTAAAATATATTAGTAAAATCTGTACTAAAGCTGAACATTACAATAATAACGGATTTTACTTTCAACTCTTTGAATGCACTTCTATTCATAAAATGCTAAAATAATTGATTTACACCAGAATTTAGAAACAAATTTATTTTAAAATAAGTAAAAGATTTTCTTCACGCACTTATTAAAAAAAATTTTTTTTCATTCTAAAATTCTGGTGCCAATATGACATTTAGAGATTAAAATTAACCTTTAAAGACAGAGTGGCATAGTGAACGCGCCACTCAGTGAAAGCCAGTTGCAGATTCCAAAGTACCGTAATTTCCGGCGTATAATCCGCAGGTCAAAGAGTCGTTTTTCGACCCAGAAATTTTATTCAATAATTGTAGTTAAATATTTACAGCGATCTTTTAAGTTACATTTTATAAAATATTTCTGGGTCGAAAAACGACTCTTTGAGCTGCGGATTATACGCCGGAAATTACGGTAATTTCCGAAACGTCAGTGAAGGCTTACTGTGGGGACCCGAAAAGTTTTTGGTTTCTGTCTGTCTGTCTGTCTGTCTGTTCCGCGATACCTGCCGCAAAAATGATCCGATTAGTTTGATTTTTGGTAGGTATGTTGGTGAGGTACCCGGAATTAGCTGTATAGTTTTTAGTTACGTTTGGTTCATTCGTTCGGAAAATATAAAACATTTCTTTTTAGCTCATAATGCTTTCCTGTGGGAATTCAGACGATTTTGGAAATTTTCATCCATTGAAATAAAATGGCGCATTTGATTAATGTATTTAATGTGTAAGTTATGAAGGCTAAAATTTATCAAGTCAGGTCTTAAATTATTCAAATTAATTTGAAATTTTGTTAATACATTCGTCAGATTTTTTAAATTAGGTGTACAATGTTTGGTGCAATTTTATACATCTGCTCTAATAATATAATACATTTTATTCTATCATTTTTTACAAAATTATTTTCTCATTTTTTACAAAAATTTCCGATGCATTTTTTTTCTCTCTTTCATTAAATGGTTGCTAAGCAACTATATTTCAAAGAATATCAACAAAGGAAAATTCAAGTGAATCGCATTATTTTTACGCGAAGTTTTATTAAAAATTGCCAATTTTCGGGTTTTAAGTTTTTAATATGCTTTTTTTTAATGAAATAGATGAGTATTTATTTTAACTACTAAACAATGATTACCAAATCGGTTTTCCAAATGAAAATAATAAAAACGTTGAATGCGTAAATTGAATATAGGTCAAATAAGATGAATTTAAATTTGTATAAGTATACTTTATACACGAAATCTTATTCAACTTCAGCAATATATGATGTTTAGTAGTTGAAATATAACTATTATTTTAAGGATAGGATAAAATCTCTTGTACAAAGAGATGGTTATTCTAATGAAATGAAAATTGCAAATACATTCAGACATATACTCAAGAAATGAAATAGCGCAATTACTGGAAATTGAGAATAGAATATTAAAGCGACAACGGGGGGTTCAGAGGGGCGGAGCCCCCCTGAAATAATGTATTGTTATTCTGAAAAAATACAGTAACAAGTAGTTTATCCTATCATTGCATAACATTGTGTTTAAGGGGATACTTCTAAAATTTCCGAAACTTTCGATAAATTTATATTCTTATAAATGTATAAATAACTTAAAAAGATTGAATTTTAGTGTGTCAAATATTATGCAGATAATGTTAAAAATTAGTAAGATTAATGAACAATGATTTTTTGAGCTGACGTTGAGGCCTCTGATCTGTAGATTTACTAGTTACGTGATTAATTCTAATTGCCAAAACGTCAGTTGAGGTTCACTGTGGAGACGCGAAAAGTTTTGGGTTTCTGTCTGTTTGTCTGTCTGTTCCGCGATAACTGCCGTAAAAATCGTCCGATTAGGTTGAGTTTTGGTGGGTATGTTCGTGAAGTACCCGGAATTAGCTGTATAGTTTTTAGTTACATTTGGTTCATTCATTCGAAAAATATAGAATTTTTTTTAGGTCATAACGCTTTCCTATGGGAATGCAGACGCTTTTCAAATTTTATTTTTAACTGAAATGAAAATAGCCTACATGATAATGGATTTAGATGTAAAGTTATTAATGCTAAATTTTCGACATGGAGGTTTTAAATATATCCAATAGCTTTGAAAATTTGCTGATACATTCATTAGAATTTGGAAATTAATTGTTTAAATTATTGGAAATTTTTTTGCATCTTTTCGGGAAATATAAAACATTTTACTTTCATATTTTTTTACAAATTTTCAAATGCATTTCTTTTTACTTTGCTCTTCAATTTATTAAATGCTTAGCAACCCTATTTCAAAGAATATCAAAATAATAAAATTCAAGTAACTCGCACTATTTTGCTGCAATATTTTGTTGTCAAAATAAATTGTTTTTGTATTCTATTGACATAAATAAAGAATTTACTTTAATACAAGTTTATTTTTTTTTTATCTAAAAAGTTACATGAATAAGAAGTTCATAAGGATTTCAGAATATCATTGCATAGACCGTGTTTAATTTAATACTTCTAATTTCTGAAATTTCCGAAGTATTTTATATGCCTATAAATATGTATGCAATAGAAAAAATAAATAAATTGCGGATTGTAAGGTTCTAAATAATGTGAAAAGTGAGATTAAAAAACAATTACTTTTAGAGCTGACGTTGAGGCTCCTGATCTGCAGAGTTACGAGTTAAATAAGTCTTTTTTAAACAATTTGATGTTTATTGCTTTTATACTACTACTGGGCATTACATTACACAAATATAGCATAAAAAATTATTATTTAGGCTTTAAAAGCCGATGGCGCATAGAGTGTGTCACCCGTGTCTTTATGGAGGCCCCACCAAAGGCTGAGAGGTTCTGCTCTCGAAGCTGGTAGACGGGAGGTGCTGGGTTCGATCCCAATCGCGCCCGTCGGCCTAATCGTTCGGAGTTTTCGTGGTTTTCTTCGAGCCGTGGATTTATCCATGCGTAAATACGGGTTAGGTTCCCTTAGAAAGACCCCCACGAAGGGCAATCCCCCCGGGCCTATATCCCAAGTGTAGATAATTGGCCGTCAATAATCAACCCAACCCAACCCGTGTCTTTATGTGTGTACAAATAGTCCGTATCCTTAAAGGTTTAGTGGTCCAAAAATGAACCATCACCTTTCAAGAAGCTAAAACCAACACTCCCTAAGTAGAAAATCTTCATATCAAGAGCCTGAACATCAGGTCTGCAAGTCGTTGTTTTTTAATCACACTTTGCATAATATTTAATACTGTATAAACTGCAATTTAATTGTTTTAAATTCTACATATATTTATAAGCAGAGTTGCCAAGTCTCCCGCTTTTTGCGCACCAGTATTTTCTTAGAGAAACTGTCGTTGTTTTAAATTCCAGAACTCTTCGATTAAAGACATCAACTTTTTCTGTACTAAAATACTGGTATCCAAAAAGCCGGAAACTTGGCAGCTCTGTATAAGTATGAAATATTTCTCAAAGCTTATGGAGATTTTTAAAGTGTCACATTAAACATGGTTTTATACAACGATATTCTCATAAACTGCGTATTATTGTAATATTGAAAAAGCGAAAAGTATGTTTGTACAGGGGGGCTCCGACCCCCTGAATTCCTCCTCTAGCCTTTGTCACTTTAATTTTATGTTCTCAATTTTCAGTAATTGTGTTATTTCAGAATTCCTTTATATGGATGAATGCTAGTCTAATTTCTTTACATTAACCATCTCTTTGTACGAGAGATTTTATCCTATTTTTAAAATAATGTTAACTTTTCAACCACGAAATAGCCACATCTGTTGCAGAAATTGAATAAAATCTCATGAAACTAAAATCTCCTGAAAATAAGCTATTTTGATAAAAAAAATATTTTGTGGCAAAATAGTGCAATTTACTGGAATTTTATTATTTTTATACGCTCTGAAATACAGTTGCTAAGCAACTGATAAATGAAAGAGGAAAGTAAAAAATAAATGCATTTGTAAAAAATAGGAAAATAAAATGTTTTATATTTCGTCAATAGATGCGAAAATTTTCCCAACAATTTAAGCAATTACTTTCTAAATTCTAATAAATGTATCGGTAAATTTTCAAAGCTATTGGATATATTTAAGACCTTCATACCGAAAGTTTAGCATCCATACGTTTACGTTTAAATTCATTATTCAAATGTGTTATTTTCCTTTCAGTTAACAATGAAATTTGATTATCGTCTGCATTCACATAGGAAAGCATTATGACATCAAAAGAAATGTTCTATATATTTCGAACGAATGAACCAAATTTAACCAAAATCTATACAGCTAAATCCGGGTATCCCACCAAAATTCCTTCCAAAGTTAACAATGTTAACTTCCAAGTGTCTGATTAGGTAATCAGACACTTGTTTCAGCAGTTGTCACAGAACAAACAAACAAACAAACATACACTAAAACTTTTTGGCGTCTCAACAGCGAGCCTCAACTGACGTTTCGGCAAATAATATTGAATATCCCTGGAAATATTCTCAAAATCTTCCTGAAAATTTACACATAGGCTAATTAAGGGTGTAGGCTTACTTATTATCTTGTGTCAAAACTAAGTGTTCGTATTGAAAATTATAAATTTTTGGGTATTTCGGATTGGAGATGATACTCTAAACATATTTTATTAACATAGATTTAGTAATTATAATATAGATTTAATAATTATAATATATATTTTATTTTTACAATGTACATTTAAATTATTCCAAATTGAATGTTTTTCTTTCGGCACTAATTTGGTTAGTAAATTTCATTCCGTTCTCTTTTTTTTAACTCTTTCACGGATTGTGTATACATGCGATTGGGGAACTTTTAAATTTAATAACAAAAAGACTAGTAATAACCGTGAAATATAAAATAATACAGCTTGTTTACTGATTACAAAAAATCGTAAAGAGCTCACAACTTTTCCCCAGCTCTCAATTTTTAGAAATAATAATCATGACTCATAAAATATATTTTAAAGTTAGTTCTCGTTTTCTCATTGTTGAATTGAAAGCAATTTAATTTATCATTATTAATTTATCATCTTTTATTTCATTATAGCGTCTAAAAGTAAATATGCGCAGAAAAATTATTTTAAACTCACACCCGAAAATAAAACATAAAACGAATTTATTATTAATCTATTAAATAAAACATATGAGAATCTGGTTATGGTATAAATTGTTCATATACTCACGAAATGTATGCGACTCCGCAGTCGTATATCTCGAATAAATTAACTCTTCTAGATACAGGTTTTAATTCGTCGTTAGTGTTTTCAGTTTTGCATGGTTTGTTTAACCCCTTCGCGACGAGCGTCCTTTACAGAATTTTTAATCTCTTACCACCGGTTTTTCAAAGCAGAAATTTGTGCCTGATTGAATCGCAGAAATGCTACGATTTAATAACGCAAAGCTCACAATAAAAAATAACTGGTGGGAATAATGAAGGATTCTGAGCATCTTATGCGTCACGTATACGTGTCGCTCGTCCCTAACGGGTTAAATATAATTTTCAACTTTTATGTTTTTTTTTTTTTTTTTTTTTTTTTCCTACTACTAATTTTGAACGGAAAAGTTGGCTGCTACCCTTACGAAAATAGTTCATAGAGCTGTATAGAACTCTATGGAATTCTTTACAAGTTCTATAGAATAGCCATTCTATAGAATACTTTTTCTAAAGAAAATGTTTCTATAGAATTCGTAGCATTTCTATAGATTTTTTTTCTATAATATAGGGTACTATACATCTTATAGAATTAAGTTCTATAGACTAATGATTCTATAAAAAAAATTTTATTAAAAAAATATTTCTTGTTCTTTTAAAATTTATGTGTGTAGTAATTTATTTATAACTATATATTAAAATTAAAAAAGAATAATTAATTTTGTTATACACCAGTTTAGTATATAATTGTACTCTCTAGATTTAATATGATTATATATATATGTGGGAATTATTAGAAGTAACAGCAACAATAATATGAACTCAATGAATTATTACTTTTCACGAGCAGTGATAAAAGCGATCATCACGCAAGACCAAGAAAAGCACGCCGACACGAGGAGTTGTTCCATAGATTTGAGCCATAGCGGAGGATGGATTTTTGACGCAATGCTCAGGGAAGCTTGCAAATGTTTATATTAAAATACGGAAGTTGGTACGTTCATAAATATTAATCCTGTTTGATATTTGTATTTGAATCTTCAGTTGTATATGCTGTTATTTTATTAAACCTTTTTCTTTATGTTATATTTGAAGAATCTTCTGTTGTATTGAAACTACATATTGGTTATCATAATCCCACAACAATTTTTGGGGTCTCGTTGCCGGGATATGAACATAAAGCTGTTTATTTGACATACTATATGGATATAAAGCTGTTTTGTACCGGGATAATATGAAAAATTAATATGAAAAGTTCCGTAATCAGATCTACGATACTATAATACTTTGTTCAGTTGAAGTTTAATGAAGTTAAATAATGTCAGCTCTTAATAAAGCCAGAAAAGCAGACTTATTAACGTTATGTGATGAACTAGGTCTAGTTGTACCACAGAGTGCAAGAGTTATCGATGTAATAAAGTTGATTGCCGAATCAGAAGATTATGAAGAAAATTTCAATAAAATTAGACTCGAAGTCATTGCCACTGAGAGACAAGAAACAGAAAAAGGACGATTAGAAGCAGAAAAGGAAGAAAGAAAACTAGAAGCAGAAAAGGAAGAAAGAAGACTAGAAGCAGAAAAGGAAGAAAGAAAACTAGAAGCAGAAAAGGAAGAAAGAAGACTAGAAGCAGAAAAGGAAGAAAGAAGACTAGAAGCAGAAAAGGAAGAAAGAAGACTGGAGAAAGAAGCAGATAGGAAGTTGGAGGAAAAGAAAGTTGAAATGGAATATGAATTAAGAAAAATGGAGCTTCAACGCAACTTGAAAAGTGTGAGCGACGAATCTGCAATAGCTGGTTCAGGTAAGCAACCAGATTTGTTTAAATTAATTCCTCACTTTGACGGTAAAAGTGATATTAGTCTCTATTTAGCACTATTTGAAAGACAAATTGCTCGAATGAATATAATAGAAGAAAATTGGGTCACACATTTGTTAAGTTTAATCCCGTTAGAAATCGCCAATATTATAGCTAGAGAGCCTGAAACATTGGCGAGCAATTACGATTATGTTAAAGATTTACTTCTCAAACGCTTCAAAATGACACCAGAAGAATTTAGGCAGAAATTAATGTCCCATAAAAAAGAATCTTCAGCCACTTGGCGCGATTTGGCATTTGAATTAAGAAATTATTTGGAAGAATGGATTAACGGTCTTAAAGTATCCGATTTTGAATCCTTAAAAGAATTAATCGTAGTAGATCAAATTAAGCGGAGGTTACCTATAGAAATGAAAGAGCATTTTATTGATGATCTTCCAAAAATTAAAAATGTAGACGTATTAGTAAATAAACTAGACGATTATGACGCGGCGAGACGTAATGTTAAAGCCATGAATAGAATTTCACACCACTTTGAAGATAGGAAATTAAAAATGCGGGAAAATAGCAATTTAAAACCATGGTTATCAGCTCAAGGCGATGATAATTTAAAAAAGAAACAGTTTATAGATAATACAGCTAATGCGAATGAACCTTCGTATTTAAACAAAAGGAATAAGGCACAAATTAGATGTTTTAAGTGTAACGGCCTTGGCCACGTAGCTTCGCAATGTAGTAACGGAAATAGCACTCAAATGAATAATTCCAGCCAATCTTATAGGAGCCAAAATTGGCGATCATCAAATCAGAAAGATGTGCATTGCTCAGTAATCAAAAGCAAAAATAGCGCCAAGGCAGATCGAATGATAGATATCGATATTAACGGGGAACAGGCACACGTTCTAATCTACACAGGAAGTGACGTGAGTTTAGTGAGCTATGAATATTATACAAAGATCGGATCGCCAAAATTATTTTCAGATAATATCTCTTTGTCCGGTATAGATGGAGTTGTCTACCCCAAAGGATATTTCTCATATGAATTTAGTATTGATGGTTTTCTAATAACAGCAAATTTATACGTTTTGAAATCTCTTGCATATGATATTTTAATAGGATATGATGTAATTAGCAAATTAAAGTTGGCGATAGACGAGAGAGGAATCAAAATCGTTGGCAAACGTGACGATATTCAAGTAGGTTACATTGAAGTTCTGAAGAATTCTGTTATAAAATTGAATCATGCTGCCAGAAGTAATGATGAAATGAAAGCGTCAGCGATAGATAATTCACGTGATGAAAATATTTTAGTTGCAAACGATAATAATACAAGAGGTAATTTTTTGATTAATTTAGCGAGTGTCATAGATGATGACGAAATTGAATTGAATCACGTGGGAAATTTGAAAATAAGGAAAGAAATAAAGAAATTGGTGCAGGAATACAAACCAAATAAGTCAAAAGACATAGGATTACGGATGAACATAATTTTATCTGATGATATACCTGTTTGTGAACGTCCGCGGAGATTTCCTTGGAAAGAACAAGAAGTAATAGAAAATCAAGTTCAACAGTGGTTAAGCGAAGGAATAATAAGACGCAGTTTTTCTGATTACGCTGCACCAGTGGTTTTAGTTAGGAAGAAAGATAACTCATATAGATTATGCATAGACTATCGTAAGTTGAATAGGAAGATAATCAAAGATCGTTTCCCATTACCTTTAATTGAAGATGTCTTAGATAAATTAGAAAAATCAAAAGTGTTCACAACCCTTGATTTAAAGAACGGTTTCTTTCATGTCGAAATTGAGGAGAAAAGTAGGAAATACACCGCATTCGTGACACACGAAGGAGAATACGAGTTCTTGAAATGCCCTTTTGGTTTATGTACATCAGGAAACTGGTTCCAAAGATATGTAAACAATGTGTTCAGAGATTTATTACGTGACGGCACTGTAGTTGTTTATATGGACGATTTTATCATTCCATCGCAGACTGAAGAAGAAGGTTTAGAGAAATTGAAACGAGTGCTTGAAGTTGCGGCAGAATATGGGCTAGAACTTAATTTAAAAAAATGCAAGTTTTTAAAGAAAAGAACAGAGTTCCTCGGTTATGTGATTGAAGATGGGACAATACAGCCATCTAAATTGAAGACATCGGCCGTCCGAAATTTCCCACAACCAAGAACGGTAAAACAAGTGCAATCATATTTCGGATTAACAGGTTATTTTCGTAAATTCATCCCAAACTACGCTCGAATAGCCAAACCATTGAGTGATCTATTACGCAAAAATGTCGCATTTAAGTTTGGTACAGAACAAATACAGGCATTTGAAAAATTAAAAAAAATATCGCAAAAACCAGTATTGCATTTATTCAAACAAGGATCAGCACTAGAACTACACACCGATGCCAGTAGCCATGGTTTCGGAGCAGTACTTCTACAAAAAGCGGATGATGGGAAATTCCATCCTATACAATATATGAGTAAAAAAACAACTCCACAACAAGAAAAATATTGTAGTTATGAATTAGAGGTACTAGCAATAATTGAAGCTCTAAAGAAATTCAGGAACTACTTACTAGGTACGAAATTCAAAATAGTAACTGATTGTGAAGCATTTCAAAAAACCCTAAACAAAAGAGAATTGCCTCCAAAAGTCGCAAGATGGGCTTTATTCATCGAAGAATTTGATTATGAAATTATGCATAGAGCGGGAAACAAAATGAAACACGTAGATGCTTTGAGCCGGAATACTATTTTAGTTATTACAAGATCACAAAGTGAGATGGCGACTAGAATAGCTATAGCGCAGGAGAGAGATGAGCTGCTAAAAGCAATAAAATCTTTAGTCGAGAAGGGTGAGGAAAACGAATATCTCATCAAGAATAATGTATTGTACAAGTTCGAAAATGGAAGAGATTTGCTCGTAGTGCCTGAAGAGATGCAAAGAGAGATTATTCGTAAGACACATGATGAAGGGCATTTCGCTATAGCAAAAACAGAAGAATTGGTAAAAAAAGAGTTCTTCGTCCCTAATCTTAGAAAACAAGTTGAAACAGTAGTATTAAATTGTATCGAGTGTATTCTACATAACAAGAAAAGAGGCAAATCTGAAGGTTTCCTAAAACCCATACCTAAGGAGAATATACCATTAAGTACTTATCATATTGGGCCATTGCCATCAACAAATAAAAAATATCAGCATATCTTCACTGTTGTAGATGCCTTTACTAAGTTTGCATGGTTCTATCCAGTGAAATCCACAACAGCGCAGGAAGTCATTGAAAAGTTATCCTTACAACAAACAGTTTTCGGGAATCCCAGCAGAATAATAACAGACCGGGGACCAGCGTTCAAATCAGATGAATTTGCAGAATACTGCAAGGAACAAGGGATACAACACGTCAAAATAACGGCAGGAATGCCCAGGGGGAACGGACAGATCGAAAAAATTCATAGCATCCTGATTCCTGTGCTAGCGAAACTAGCAGGTAATGAAAGCACGAAATGGTATAAGTATGTATCAGATGTGCAGAGAATCATCAATAGTACGGTTACAAGAAGTACAAAATACAGTCCATTTGAACTGATGATTGGTGTAAAAATGAAAAATAAAAATGACATAAGAATTAAAGAAATACTAGAAGAGGAACAGTTAAACCACGTGATGACAGAACGCGAAAACGTAAGAGAAGAAGCGAGAAAAAACATTTTGAAAATACAAGAAGAAAATAGAAAGCAATTTAACAAGATGAAGGAACCTAATAAATATAAGTTAAATGATCTCGTGGCAATCCAAAGAACGCAGTATGGCACAGGACTTAAATTAAAGGAAAAATTCCATGAACCGTATAAGATCACTAAAGTAAAGCCATGCGACCGTTATGATGTAGAGAAAATTGGGGACCATGATGGTCCCAACAAGACATCAACTGCTGCAGAATATATGAAGCCGTGGAGTAACACGTCTGCATAGAGTGGGATGTTTTCGTTTTATGCTTATCTGTTTGTTTGTTTGAATCTGTGTCTAAATTTTTATGAGAAGTATTGAACTGTCGAGGTCGACATAACGTCAGGATGACCGAAAATGTGGGAATTATTAGAAGTAACAGCAACAATAATATGAACTCAATGAATTATTACTTTTCACGAGCAGTGATAAAAGCGATCATCACGCAAGACCAAGAAAAGCACGCCGACACGAGGAGTTGTTCCATAGATTTGAGCCATAGCGGAGGATGGATTTTTGACGCAATGCTCAGGGAAGCTTGCAAATGTTTATATTAAAATACGGAAGTTGGTACGTTCATAAATATTAATCCTGTTTGATATTTGTATTTGAATCTTCAGTTGTATATGCTGTTATTTTATTAAACCTTTTTGTTTATGTTATATTTGAAGAATCTTCTGTTGTATTGAAACTACATATTGGTTATCATAATCCCACATATATATATATATATAATTTAATTCAATTCTAATACATTGTGATTAAATTGTCAATGTTATATTATATCAGCCAAACTACTGTATTAAATTATGATTAATTAATTTTTTTTTATAATTCATTAATTTGTTGGTTGATTTTATAATCATTTATTAATTTGCTGTTAAATTTATAAAACTATCCATCTAATTTAATAAATTTTGTTCACTAATAATATTGTAATTTTTATTCAAATATTTTAATCTGAAATATAAATATTTAAACAATTGTTTCAGTTTTAACAAATAGTAATTTATTAGACTTTAAATATTTTTACAAGACTATTATGATTGGGAATGCAAATCACAAAAGAAATAAAGTTGAAATAGTGTAATAAGAGTTCAGAGATTGTTAATGGTTGTGTCATGCAGGAAGTATTCGTTAGTAGTAAGATAATGAGAGTTCAACGGCCACAGGAGCGCTCAATTGAGCAATCAGTGAGCATTGCTTAAATGTCCAGGGGATAAACCCTCTTTTTTTTTTGCAATAATTTTTTCATATCATTTTTCTAACAAGTCTGATATATTGTTAGGAAGGTTTGTGTGTAAGAGTAAACATGTTTTAAAAAGCATATATTTCTTATAGTTATTATAAATAGTTCTCTTTGTGTGTGTGTATGTATGTGTGCATGCAAATAGTTCTCTTTGTGTATGTGTGTATGCAAATAGTTCTCTTTGTGTATGTGTGTATGCAAATAGTTCTCTTTGTGTGTGTTTATGTATGTGTGCGACAAATAGTTCTCTTTGTGTGTGTGTGTGTGTGTATGTACGTGTGCGGCAAATAGTTCTCTTTGTGTGTGTGTGTGTGTCTATGTGTGTGTGTGTCTATGTGTGTGTGCGTGTGTATGTATGTGTGCGTGACAAATAGTTCTCTTTGTGTGTGTGACTATCTGATTATTTATCAAAGTTTTACAAATATTTTTCATGTTTTTAGAAAGAAAAAAAATATGCGGTAGTTAAAAAGTTTCACAAATTAAAAAAAATATATTTTAGAAAAAGTTTCACATTACTTAAAAAATTTAAAAAACGTACTCAATAATAAAATAAACAATTTTTATTATAACAAAATAATTTACAGAAAATTATTTACAGATCAAAATATACATCACGATTTTGTGTTAGCAAGACAAATCAACATTTTTTTCTTTATTACAAATGGCATTAATGTCATAATGGCCATATGCTAAGCTGCTTATTCCATCATCCAATAAGTAACGCTTGTCGTCAAAGGGATTTAAGCTAATTTTATTTTGAGTTAACGTATATAGGCGATGGTCATCTTGGGCAATCCTTACCTGTTTCTCCATACTTGTTTTTTGTTGTTGTAGACATTCTAAGTAGTCTTCATGTTTAATTTTCTGCCGAACAATCTGCGTAGACACGCCTTTTGCACGTTTCCTTTCGTCCAGATTTTAGAGAGTACATTTTTGATTTCAGTCCGACAAACTCAAGGGCTAATTCACCATTAAGTTCATAGTTGAACTTACCGAGAACTTTCTTATTATCCTCAGAGTATAGACGATGAGATTTTGGGTATTCAGAAAAGTAAAAAAAATCACGATGCTGCTCCAAATCCTTATAAATATTATTGGTTTGAATATGATACGTTAGGGAATCTGTATCCGTAAAGAATAAAACGGCACGATATTTGTATGTTTTCTTTATAAAATTGTAATAGAAATCATACATACAAAGTTTAGATAACTCTAGTATAGAAAATCCAACATAGATGGGTCGGTTCATATGTATTCTAGTTTTTAGTCTCTCCACAGCAGTCAAGTCTTCATCATAAGTTTTAAACGATTTAAAAGTAGGCGATGCTACTAATTTTTTGGCTCTTTTTTCACCATTACAAAGCACAATATTTCTTCTTTTTCGTAGATTTTCCATGGTTTTACCAAAAACAGAATTGTTCATTAACTTAAAAAAGTCTTTCTCAAAAGAAGATTTTGCTTCTTTCCTTTTTTCGGTATTGAAATTAATATATTTCTGTAACCATGGTCCCTGTTTAAATTTTAAAGCTTTGTGCACGGCTGTAATTTTTAAACCAAGTTCTAAATAAAATTTAAGATTACGATAATGGGTTATATAATTTCGTTTATTATTTAAATTTGGTATAAGTTTAGGAGTTCCCACGAATTTTCTATTGTTAAGTAAGCTCTTGCATGAGAAGACAGCATCTGATCCTCCACAGTTACTCTCTCAGGGGCGACAGGGTATTCATTATGCAAAGGATGTAAATGTTTCGGGTATTCCAAGTCTACCTCGAAAAGATACCCAATTTCGGAGCTATCAGATAGAGATAGAACCCACTCTTCTGTGATATGACTTGTTTCACACCATTCAAAACCGCCGTAGGGTAAAAATTGGCTCATAGCCCACCCGTATAAGTTATTGGCATCCCAATACATAATGTAGCTGGGTGCCTCAGTTTTCTTATAATCGGGCGTACCAGGAATATTTGCTCGGGCATATCTTTTACTTATCATGCTAATGCCACCTCGTATTCCATTTTCAACCATAAGCAACATATCTATATCACTGAGTAACTCTAAAGGTGTATCAGACATCTTCAAACAAGCCTGCCATGCTAGCCCAGGTGCTGTAAACAGGTGAGCAGGGTCAATTTCATAATACTGCTGACATAATTTCCTAAAGTTTTGAAACACGTCAGCAAGTAGTAGAACATCTGTCTTCACATAAAGGTTGTGATAATCACCAAGAGTCTTGATATCAAATGTTTTCCATACATTCTGGGCGTGTTGATATTCCTTTTCACCTATAGGCTCATTGGTTAAACTATTAAAAAAGGCAGAAGGTGGAGGAAGCTGCTTCTCAGTAAATTTTTCAAAACATAGGGGTAAACCCCTTTCCGTATAAGTAAAGATAAATTATTATTTTGGGGAAAATTTTCTTCAAGTACAGTGAATTGATCAGGTTGAAGGTTTTTAACAAGTTTTTCCAATGACGTAGGCAAAAATTGGAAAGAGTCTATAAACACCATCTGAATATAAGATGTAGGCTTTCTGATTTTAAAGGTGATATAGTTTTCCATAGAAGTAGCAATAACATCGATTTCATCATCTTTGAATTTTCCAAGCTTTGTCATAATATGATGACCATCATAGTTTTTCAAGTTATGGAATATAACAGGAATTGTTTTACACTGCTTATAGTTCAAGTTGCATTCCACATGTGCAGCTCCTCTGTACGCACCTGACAGATGATCATGGTCACGTGTGCGTTTCTCATCTAAAGTTTTCTTACAAATATGACAAAACTCTGCTTCTCGAAATGCCTTTTCTTCCTTGGGAGAAAGCTTCATAGGTTTAATATTTTGTAACTTTTCTCCTAAAATTTCCTTTTCTTGCATCATTCGGTTTAAAAAATGATCAACACAGTTTCTACCACGATATACCTGTGCTTTCTTCACACACGTTCCATCGGGTCCAATAACCACATAGGCATAACCACATGGTAAGTGATAGGTTGGTTTCTCGGTATAGGATGCTTTAGAAGAGGGAGGGGCTGATGAAATAGGTATAAGGAGACTCTCAAAGTCCGCATAAATCGTATAGGCAACAGGATGTTGTAAATGAATACCTGTAAACTTTAATATATTATCATTTTCATTAGGCATCTTTATAGATTGCGCAACATGTTGAGAACAATATTCATTATGCTTATCCAATAGATCTTGTCTTGAAAAGCGATGCAAACATCGATAACAATAGTGTTGCACACCATTATGCTTGGTAAGATCACCTAAAAGTCTTGAAAAACTTCTTATCAAACAATAGTGTTGCTTTTCACCATCACCAACCAATAACAAATTAATCACATCATGATCTTTCTTTTCAGATATATACATGGGGCAAACTTCATCCTCTTCATAACCAAACACATTAACCCGTAAATTGTTGAGTTGTTCAATAACAGGTATCTTCTGAAGAGGTACAGGCCATTCTACATCACCTAATTTAATATCTTGTTCAAAAGGTCGATAATGTGAAACACGTTCAGGTTTTTTTGTATAATCCAAGTTCAGTTTAAAAGCCAAAAGACACCATACTAAACATTTCTTATCTTCGTTTTTTATATTTAGCATTGCTTTTTTATCATCGAGTTTTTTAGACAAAGGAATATAGGAACTCGCAGCGAGGGGTTGATATTTAGCAATCTTGAGTTCTAAATGAAGAATTTTTCTAAGTTTCCAGCCAGAACCTCTTTCTACAAATTCTTCAAAGGATTCAATAATCTTCGAAAATCCTTCCTCAATATGTTGTGAGATAGTATCTTCTATAAGTTCGGTCATACACGAACATCGAAAATAACATTGAATTTCTTCAAACTCCTCATTATCAGTCAAACGTTCAAGTGCTATTTTTTCTACCATATACCATTTAATTGCACCTTTTTCATGAATTTCACTTATTAAACGTTCTTGTATTTCAGTTTGTACATGTCTATGAAATACCTCTAAATCATTTTCCTCACGTTTATCTGGATGCAAAATCACTGTTTTAAACACATTAAGTGCATCAGAATGCTTTATGTTTTTCGACTTTGCATTAGATAAGCTCATTTTACGTTTTACACTCACTAGAGGTGTGCCAGAGTGTTGCGTGCGTACATGTTGTCTCAGTTCAAATTTTCTTCCAAACACTTTATCGCAATCAATACAAGGAAATGTTGAATTCCGATGTGATTGCAAATGATGCTTCAAATTATCCTTACGTGTAAAAACTTGATCATATTCATCACACTTTAATGTAGGCTGTCCACCAGTATTATGGGTTTCTGAATGTCTTAACAAGTTCGATCTCCTTCCAAACCACTTTCCACAGGTTTCACAGGTAAACGACTTTTCATTAATATGAATCTTAACATGTTGTTTTAAATGAAAATATGTTGCAAAGACTTTGTCACAGGTAAGACAAACATGCTTCTTTTCCACATTCGTAGGAGTCACAGTCTTTAAAGAAACATCCTCTTCAACTTACTGATTAAAATTGGAAGAACTTTGAGATACAGTATCTTTTTCTGTAAGAATTTCAGAGAAACCCTCATGCTGTATCAATCCAACACTATTATGTGTTTTTAAATGTCTTCGTAAGTCGCCCAAAAGGCTTCGAACAGATATCACAAGTATATAATTTCTCCCCAGAATGAATTTTCATATGTTGGTTCAGATTAGAAGTGTTCGAAAAATCTTTACCGCAAGTAAGACAGCTAAACATCTTCTTCACAGATACAGAATCTCTCAAAGACATGACTTCATCAATAGGCATATCAACATCCATAATATAAAATCAATAAAAAACTTTAACTCTTAATAGCAAACAACAATCTTCTGAAACGATTCGCACGGATAAAAAGCGGGAGCAATTTAAAACACGTTTAACTACTAGCGATACGAATCCTCAAAGGATTTAGGATGAAAATCCTAATTTTCCCCCGTCTATTTATACCGACCCGAAGGCAAAGTTCAGTTGTAGTATTGCTTGATATGATCGTTATCAAAACGCGTCATGCGATTTCGGGGGCCTATAAGTTTCTTTCCCCTCTTTATAATATAGCATAATTAAACAGATAAACCCGAATGTATACAAATTTAAATACGTAAATTATAATATATCACAAAATATAAAAAATCCTACAAAATAAAAATAGAATTTAGCACTTACCCCAAAAACACGTCCACTTTAGTTGTTAGTCTTCACTTAACTAATCTTTCTTCCTTATCTTTAGTAGGGGGTGCTGTCATCGCCGCGAGAGGCACTGCCCGTCTTCCGGTATGTGACGTAGTTTCCGGTTTGCGATAAGAATAAACCTTAAATACACTCGCTTAGTCATTCTTCTTTCGCGATTACTTGCTAGTAGTTGTCCGTTTCTTGTTTAGACGTGTTGGGTGACATCATTACGTGTTTGCGATAAGAACAAGATTATCCCCTCATCAACAGGTAAAAAGCCGCGCTTCAGTGACGTCATATGTCATATGACATAGCTGATAACGGTAAGATTAGCTGATAAGAATTTGTACTAATCATCTATTTCCCTTCAAGTCATTGCATAAGACGGTTGAGCTCCAACAGCTGTATATAAGGTATGAGTAATTTATATATTATAATAGGATTTTAAATTAATTTAGTAGATGTCACAATTTGATATTTAAAAAATTTTATGCTAAACGATATGATTATATGTTGTTCATCATACTAAATCCACAAATTTTAATTCGAAATAGATATTATTAAAATTATAATCTAAAATAAATTAGCGAAAATACCTAACAAATCTCAACGAAAAGAAGCTAATTATAAAAGGAAATGTATAAAGTTTATAAATTTACACATGTGTTAAACGCGTTTACAAACCTTATCATAGGCAAAAGTCTAATTCGACTAGCCTATTTGTTATAAGTTTAACTATAAGTCAACATGTAAGATATTTGTGAAAAGGAATCTTATGATTTTTAATTTTCCAAGTTCAGTTTCAATCATATTGTAAAAGGATAATTCAAACTTTGAGATGATCTATAGTAAAATACTTAAATTAAAATATATTTTTGATAGTTTAAGATTTATAAACTACAACTTCGACTACTTTTTAAAATGTTTACCCAGTAGGAAACTACAATAATATGTCTGTGCTTGAATTTTTCTGCTGACATGTCTGTGTTTAAATTTTTCTTATAACATGTCTATGTTTAAATTTTTCTTATAACATATCTTTCTTATAACATGTCTATGTTTAAATTTTTCTGTTAACATATCTTGTTTGACTATTCTCTTCTTTTGAAATACCAATTTTTAATCTCAGAATGATAAAACTCAGAATTTTTTTAGAAAGTTACTTCTAAAACATCTCATAGATGGCGCTGTTGAAAAAATCAACTCAAAGGTGTTTAAAAAACATTAATAAAATAAATCTAACTTTAAACTATCATCAAACTCCCCAAAAATCACTTCCAATTATAAATATTCTAAATTAATTAAAACTTATAAAATTCCTCATAGGGGGCGCTGCTGCTAAAAAATCATTTCGAAACTTGTTTAAAATACATTAAAAAAATATATCTAACTTTAAACTATCATCAAACTCCAGAAAAATCACTTACAATTAGAAATATTTTAAAATAATTAAAACTTCTAAAACCGTTCATAGGGGGCGCTGCTGAGAAAAAATCATTTCGAAACTTGTAAAAAATTAATCCAAAACTTATTTAAAACACTTTTACAAAAAAATTTGGCCAAAATACCGATAAACACCAAGTAGATATAAAACAAGAGTGCATCGGAAGTGGAATGACCTCTCAAGGTTAGCGGAAGTGGCAGGTGTTGACATCGGATGTAGCAGGTGCTAATAACAGGCATGTTGGAACAGGAAGTGGGGCCATGTTTAGACAGGAGTGATCCTGGAAGTAAGACCGGAAAGCTACAGGAAGTCAAAGCTGGAAGTGATCCTGAAACCGGAGGGAATTAGGAGATGCAGGATCGCTTCCAGCTTTGACTTCCTGTAGCATTCCGGTCTTACTTCCGGGGTCACTTCCGGTCTAAACATGCCCCACTTCCTGTTCCAACATGCCTGTTATCAGCACCTGCTACATCCGGTGTCAACACCTGCCACTTCCGGTGACCTTGAGAGGTCAAAGAAGGTCACCACCGCACCCACCGCTGGCGCAGAACTCTTGTTTTATATCTACTTGGTGTTTATCGGTATTTTGGCCAAATTTTTTTGTAAAAGTGTTTTAAATAAGTTTTGGATTAATTTTTTACAAGTTTCGAAATGATTTTTTCTCAGCAGCGCCCCCTATGAACGGTTTTAGAAGTTTTAATTATTTTAAAATATTTCTAATTGTAAGTGATTTTTCTGGAGTTTGATGATAGTTTAAAGTTAGATATATTTTTTTAATGTATTTTAAACAAGTTTGAGTTTATTTTTTTTCAGCAACGCCCCCTATGAGGGATTTTAGAATTAACAATTATTTTTTAAATATTTCTACCTGAAAGTGATTGTTCTACTGGTTTTTGTTAGTTTAAAGTTAGATTTAATTTTTTAAAGTCTTTTAAACAACTTTGAATTAATTTTTTTCAACAGCGCCATCTATGAGATGTTTTAGAAGTAACTTTTTAAAAAAAATTATCAGTTTTATCACTTTATGATTAAAGATTGGTATTAAGTTCATAGGTAAAGTTTCTATCTTGGGTCTTGTTGCTATGAAAATTTTAGATTTTGTTACAGAAATACTTCAAGATAAGGATTGTTTTTTAGTATTAAGATGTGAAATTGTCAATTTTTGAATGTTGAAGTATAAAATTTTTGTAAGAGTTTTATTGTTTTGCAATGTTTAGTGCGATAATATGAATTAGCTACATATATTTTTATCTGATTATCGCGTTCGTTTAAAAATATTAACATTAAAAGGGTTTGATAAAGTTGATCGATCACTTTTTTCTTCAATGAAATCGAAGACACGTATAGTAAAAGTTTATACATTTCAAAAGAAGAGAAAAATTAAACACAGACATGTTATAAGAAAAATTTAAACACAGACATGTTAGCAGAAAAATTCAAGCACAGACATGTTATCAGAAAAATTCAAACACAGACAAGTTGTCAGAAAAATTCAGGCATTGGCATGTTATCAGAAAAATTCAAACATAGACATGTTATCACAGTTTTCTATCAGGCAAACATTTTAAAAAGTAGTCAAAGTTGTAGTTTATAAATATTAAACTATCAAAAATACATTTTAATTTAAGTATTTTACTATAGATAATCTCAAAGTTTGAATTATCCTTTTATAATATGATTGAAACTGAACTTGGAAAATTAAAAATCATAAGATTCCTTTTCACAAATATCTAACATGTTGACTTATAGTTAAACTTATAACAAATAGTCTGGTCGAATTAGACTTTTGCCTATGATAAGGTTTGTAAACGCGTTTAACACATGTGTAAATTTATAAACTTTGTACATTTCCTTTTATAATTAGCTTCTTTTTGTTGAGATTTGTTATGCATTTTCGCTAATTTATTTTAGATTATAATTTTAATAATATTTCTTTCGAATTAAAATTTGTGGATTTAGTATGATGAACAACATATAATCATATCGTTTAGCATGAAATTATTTAAATATCAAATTGTAACATCTACTAAATTAATTTAAAATCCTTTTATAATATATAAATTACTCTTACCTTATATACAGCTGTTAGAGCTCAACCGTCTCATGCAATGACTTGAAAAGAAATAGATGATTAGTACAAGTTTTTATCAGCTAATCGTACCGTTATCAGCTATGTCATATGACCTATGACGTCACTGCAGCTGTTTACCTGTTGATAAGGGGTGACCTTGTTCTTATCGCAAACACGTAATGATGTCACCCAACACGTCTAAACAAGAAACTGACAACTACTAGCGAGTAAGACCGAGGGAAGAATGACTAAGCACGTGTATTTAAGGTTTATTCTTATCTCAAACCGGAAATGACGTCACACACCGGAAGACGGGCAGTGCCTCTCGCGGTGATGGCAGCGCCCCCTACTAAAGATAAGGAAGAAAAATTAGTTAAGTGAAGACTAACAACTAAAGTGGATGTGTTTTTGGGGTAAGTGCTAAATTCTATTTTTATTTTGTAGGATTTTTTATATTTTGTGATATAATATAATTTACGAATTTAAATTTGTATACATTCGGGTTTATCTGTTTAATTATGCTATATTATAAAGAGAGGAAAGAAACTTATAGGTCCCCGAAATCGTATGACGCGTTTTGATAACAATCATATCAAGCAATACTACAATTCAACTTTGCCTTCGGGTCGGTATAAATAGATGGGGGAAAATTATGATTTTCATCATTTGATGATTCATATCGCTAGTGGTTAAACGTGTTTTAAATTGCTCCCGCTTTTTATCCGTGCGAATCGTTTCAGAAGATTGTTGTTTGCTTTTAAGAGTTAAAGTTTTTTATTGATTTTATATTATGGATGTTGATATGCCTATTGATGGAGTCATGTCTTTGGGAGATTCTGTATCTGCTAAGAAGATGTTTAGCTGTTTTACCTGCGGTAAAGATTTTTCGAGCACTTCTAATCTGAACCAACATATGAAAATTCATTCTGGTGAGAAATTATATACTTGTAATATCTGTTCGAAGCCTTTTGGACGAAGATCAAACTTACGAAGACATTTAAAAACACATGATAGTGTTGGATTGTTACAGCATGATGGATTCTCTGAAGTTCTTACAGAAAAAGATACTATATCTCAAAGTTCTTCCAATTTTAATCAACAAGCTGAAGAGGATGTTTCTTTAAAGACTGTGACCCTTACAAATGTGGAAAAGAAGCATGTTTGTCTTACCTGTGACAAAGTCTTTGCAACATATTTTCATTTAAAACAACATGTTAAGATTCATCTTAATGAAAAGACGTTTTCCTGTGAAACTTGCGGAAAGTGTTTTGGAAGGAGATCGAACTTGTTAAGACATCAGAAACCCATAATACTGGTGGCCAGCCTACATTAAAGTGTGATGAATGTGATCAAGTTTTTACACGTAAGGATAATTTGAAGCATCATTTGCAATCACATCGGAATTCAACATTTCCTTGTATTGATTGCGATAAAGTGTTTGGAAGAAAATTTGAACTGAGACAACATGTACGCACGCAACACTCTCGCACACCTCTTGTGAGTGTAAAACGCAAAATGAGCTCATCTAATGCAAAGTCGAAAAACATAAAGTATTCTGATGCACTTAATGTGTTTAAAACAGTGATTTTGCATCCTGATGAGCGTGAGGAAAATGATTTAGAGGTATTTCATAGACATGTACAAACTGAAATAAAAGAACGTTTAATAAGTGAAATTCATGAAAAAGGTGCAATTAAATGGTATATGGTAGAAAAAATAGCACTTGAACGTCTGACTGATAATGAGGAGTTTGAAGAAATTCAATGTTATTTTCGATGTTCTTGTATGACCGAACTTATAGAAGATACTATCTCACAGCATATTGAGGAAGAATTTTCGAAGATTATTAAATCCTTTGAAGAATTTGTACAAAGAGGTTCTGGCTGGAAACTTAGAAAAATTCTTCATTTAGAACTCAAGATTGCTAAATATCACCCCCTCGCTGCGAGTTAATATATTCCTTTGTCTAAAAAACTCGATGATAAAAAAGAAGTGCTGAATATAAAAAACGAAGATAACAAATGCTTATTATGGTGTCTTTTGACTTTTAAACTGAACTTAGATTATACAAAAAAGCCTGAACGTGTTTCACATTATCGACCTTATGAACATGATATCAAATTAGGTAGTGTAGAATGCCCTGTACCCCTTCAGAAGATACCTGTTATTGAACAACTCAACAATTTACGGGTTAATGTGTTTGGTTATGAAGAGGATGAAGTTTGCCCCCTGTATTTATCTGAAAAGAAAGATCAAGATGTGATTAATTTGTTATTGGTTGGTGACGGTGAACAGCAACACTATTGTTTGATAAGAAGTTTTTCAAGACTTTTAGGTGATCTTACCAAACATAATGGTGTGCAACAGTACTGTTATCGATGTTTGCATCGATTTTCAAGACAAGATCTATTGGATAAGCATAATGAATATTGTTCTCAACTTGCTGCGCAAACTATAAAGATGCCTAGTGAAAATGATAATATATTAAAGTTTACAGGTATTCATTTACAACATCCTGTTGCCTATACGATTTATGCGGATTTTGAAAGTCTCCATATACCTATTTCATCAGCTCCACCCTCTTCTAAAGCATCTTATACCGAGAAAACAACCTATCACTTACCATGTGGTTATGCCTATGCGGTTATTGGACCCGATGGAACGTGTGTGAAGAAAGCACAGGTATATCGTGGTAGAAACTGTGTTGATCATTTTTTAAATCGAATGATGCAAGAGAAGGAAATTTTAGGTCAAAAGTTACTAAATGTTAAACCTATGAAGCTTTCTCCCAAGGAAGAAAAGGCATTTCGAGAAGCAGAGTTTTGTCATATTTGTAAGAAAACTTTAGATGAGAAACGTACACGTGACCATGATCACCTGTCAGGTGCGTACAGAGGAGCTGCACATGTGGAATGAAATTTGAACTATAAGCAGTGTAAAACAATTCCTGTTATATTCCATAACTTGAAAAACTATGATGGTCATCATATTATGACAAAGCTTGGAAAATTCAAAGTTCATGAAATCGATGTTATTGCTACTTCTATGGAAAACTATATCACTTTTAAAATCAGAAAGCCTACATCTTATATTCAGATGGTGTTTATAGACTCTTTCCAATTTTTGCCTACGTCATTGGAAAAACTTGTTAAAAACCTTCACCCTGATCAATTCACTATACTTGAAGAAAATTTCCCCCGAAATAATAATTTATCTTTACTTATACGGAAAGGGGTTTACCCCTATGATTATTTTACTTGCTTTGAAAAATTTACTGAGAAGCAGCTTCCCCCGCCTTCTGCCTTTTTTAATAGTTTAACCAATGAGCCTATAGGTGAAAAGGAATACCAACACGCCCAGAATGTATGGAAAACATTTGATATCAAGACTCTTGGTGATTATCACAACCTTTATGTGAAGACAGATGTTCTACTACTTGCTGACGTGTTTCAAAACTTTAGGAAATTATGTCAGCAGTATTATGAAATTGACCCTGCTCACCTGTTTACAGCACCTGGGCTAGCATGACAGGCTTGTTTGAAGATGTCTGATACACCTTTAGAGTTACTCAGTGATATAGATATGTTGCTTATGGTTGAAAATGGAATACGAGGCGGCATTAGCATGATAAGTAAAAGATATGCCCGAGCAAACATCCCTGGTACGCCCGATTATAAGAAAACTGAGGCACCCAGCTACATTATGCATTGGGATGCCAATAACTTATACGGGTGGGCTATTAGCCAATTTTTACCCTACGGCCGTTTTGAATGGTGAGAAACAAATCATATCACAGAAGAGTGGGTTCTATCTTTATCTGATAGCTCCGAAATTGGGTATCTTTTCGAGGTAGACATGGAATACCCGAAACATTTACATCCTTTGCATAATGAATACCCTGTCGCTCCCGAGAGAGTAACTGTGGAGGATCAGATGCTGTCTTCTCATGTAAGAAGCTTGCTTAACAATAGGAAATTCGTGGGAACTCCTAAACTTATACCAAATTTAAATAATAAACGAAATTATATAACCCATTATCGTAATCTCAAATTTTATTTAGAACTTGGTTTAAAAATTACAGATGTGCATAAAGCTTTAAAATTTAAACAGGGACCATGATTGCAGAAATATATTAATTTCAACACCGAAAAAAGGAAAGAAGCAAAATCTTCTTTTGAGAAAGACTTTTTTAAGTTAATGAACAATTCTGTTTTTGGTAAAACCATGGAAAATCTACGAAAAAGAAGAAATATTGTGCTTTGTAACGGTGAAAAAAGAGCCAAAAAATTAGTAGCATCGCCTACTTTTAAATCGTTTAAAACTTATGATGAAGACTTGACTGCTGTGGAGAGATTAAAAACTAGCATACATATGAACCGACCCATCTATGTTGGATTTTCTATACTCGAACTATCTAAACTTTGTATGTATGATTTCCATTACAATTTTATAAAGAAAACATACAAAGATCGTGCAGTTTTACTCTTTACGGATACAGATTCCCTAACGTATCATATTCAAACCAATAATATTTATAAGGATCTGGAGCAGCATCGTGAGTTGTTTGATTTTTCTGAATACCCGAAATCTCATCGTCTATACTCTGAGGATAATAAGAAGACGCTCGGAAAGTTTAAGGATGAACTTAATGGTGAATTAGCCCTTGAGTTTGTCGGACTGAAATCAAAAATGTATTCTCTAAAATCTGTTAAAGACGAAAAGAAGCGTGCAAAAGGCGTATCTATGCAGATTGTTCGGCAGAAAATTAAACATGAAGACTACTTGGAGTGCCTCCAACAACAAAAAACAAGTATGGAGAAACAGGTAAGGATTGCCCAAGATGACCATCGCCTATATACGTTAACCCAAAATAAAATTAGCTTAAGTCCCTTTGACGACAAGCGTTACTTATTGGATGATGGAATAAGCAGCTTAGCATATGACCATTATGACATTAATACCGTTTGTAATAAAGAAGAAAATGTTGATTTGTCTTGCTAACGCAAAATCGGGATGTATATTTTGATCTGTAAATAACTTTCTGTAAATTATTTTGTTATAATAAAAATTGTTTATTTTATTATTGAGTACGTTTTTTAAATTTTTTAAGTAATGTGAAACTTTTTCTAAAATATATTTTTTTTAATTTGTGAAACTTTTTAACTACCGCATATTTTTTTTCTTTCTAAAAACATGAAAAATATTTGTAAAACTTTGATAAATAATCAGATAGTCACACACACAAAGAGAACTATTTGTCACGCACACACACACACACACACGCACACACAAAGAGAACTATTTGTCATACACACATATATAAACATACATATATACACACACATATATATACACACACACAAAGAGAACTATTTGTCATACACATATAGAGCTATTTATAATAAATATAAGACATATATGCTTTTTAAAACATGTTTGCTCTTACACACAAACCTTCCTAACAAAATATCAGACCTGTTAGAAAAATGATATGAAAAAAAAAAAAAAAAAAAAAAAAAGAGGGTTTATCCTCTGGACATTTGAGCAATGCTCACTGATTGCTCAATTGAGCGCTCCTGTGGCCGTTGAACTCTCATTATCTTACTAAGTTCGTTATTCGTCCGATCATGGAAGTCAAGCAGCATCGAGAAATATTTGGGAGGGTGACCACCTGGATTCTATAGAATTTTTTATTATAGAAGCTGTATATTTTTTCTATAAATATTTTTATAGAAGCACTATAGACATTTCTATTGAACTTCTACAGATATTTCTATAGCTTTCGGTTTTACAAGCTTATAGAAAAACGGTCCATAATTGTATAGGATTCTAACATATGGGCTGATAAGTTCCCGGTCTGGCACACAGATGGCGTTGCAATCGCCACACCGATGTTTTTTTAGTAAATACTAACCTTTAAAAGGTAGTAGAAAAAATGTCATGAAGATTCGCCGTGTGGATAAAACGATAGAGTGGTTTTAGTTGAACGACTTTGTTGATAAACAAAAAAATGGATAACAAGAATTTCAAGAATTGTTATTTGATGGGGAAAAAATACCGTTCATACAAAAGCTTGGCTAGATAAGCGTTATCCGGACACTGCACCAGGTAAATCAACCATTATTGACTGGTTTGCTGAATTTAAACGTGGTCGTACGGACACCAGTGATGCACCACGCAAAAGAGGTGGTTACTCCGGAAAACATAAAAAAAAGTCCACAAAATCGTTTTGGGGAACGGTAAAGTAAAGCTGCAGGAGATAGCTCAGACACTGAAGATATCCAAGGAACGTGTAGGTTTTATTTTGAATGAACATTTGTCTATGAAAAAGCTGTTGTCAAAGTGGATGCCGCGCGTGTTGACTTTTGACCAAAAACAACAACGAGTTCTGAGCACTGTTTGGAGCTTTTTCGTTATAAAATTATGTTATTTATTATTAAATTATTATTATTAATCATTTATTAAATTATTATTATAAAATTTTTATTATAAAATTATTTTTAAAATTATTATTATTAAATTATTATTATAAAATGTATTACTTTTAAATTATTATTATTATTATCAAATTATTATTATTTATTATTAAAGTTCTCTTATTTATTAAAGTTATAAAGTTATAATGTCATAAAGTTATAAAGCTTTGTTAAAAAGTTGTGTTTTCTTTATTAGACTGGGAACTTATCAGCCCATGTGTTATAATGCGTTTTCTATAAATATTTTTTTATAGAATTCTATAAGAAATTTTTGTAAGGGTATGTTCAATAACAGGCATTTGATTCTGTTAAACGTAGCTTCTTTCTACAAGGTGTCTAATTGATTTTAATTGTTAATTTAAAATATTTTTTTGCGGTTCGATACAATGAAAAACTTGAAAAAGAGGAGATAAAAAAAGATAACACTGTTTTTAGGAGGGTTAAGAAAGGAAGGGCGTTGTGTTTGAGTGGACAGTTAACGTAGACTTTTACAATCGGATATTTCCCCACTGTAAATTCTTAATATAGTGGCTATTCTGCCCACTGAGAAACATAATATTAATATTAATAATATAAATATTAATACATAATACATTAGAACCTCGATCGGTCGTTTCTGAAGGGACCATTCGTTTCAAACGATAGTTACGGGAAAACGATGAATGCGGGTCAACATAAAATATTTTCGTGTGAAAAAGTATATGGCATAAATAAATTTATTACATTGAAATATATAAAATTTGAAGGAGAAAAATACTTACTACAAAACATTTACGAAGCAGAATAAAGAGGAATAGATCTATTTATTTACTGGAAATATTGGAAAATTTTAGCTTGTACACGCTGTTTTCTTCTTAACCCAAACAATAAATTTTCGACATTAGTGACATCTTTCTGTTCTCTTTCGCTTAATGCATGTGAATAAAGAAAATTTCTCGTTGTTTCAAATCCTTTAACCCTTTCCGGCACAGACAAAGTCTGTTCGTAAAATGAGAAATCACTGACTTACACCGGAATTTACAAACGACTTTTTTAGAAAATAGCAACTCCTTATTTTAAGCTTTCTTTGTACAAACAAAATTTTATTAAATATTCTTGGTATCGAATGCAAGTTTGGAATTAAAATTAGGTGTGCCCGGAGTGGGACCACTGTGCCGGAAAGGGTTAAGTGCTTCAACAAACGTTGAAACTGGTTCTGTATTGACATTTCGTCTTCATCGGTACCATCATCTATTTTTTCATCCTCTGCGATCATTTCTTGAACAGAAATAAAGCCACATGTCGCAACCTCTTCATCAATTGATGCATAATCGTCAAAGGTGAAGTTCGAGACATTTGCCCCATAAATGGCTTGTAAAACATCAATTTTGATGCTATTGCATTTTTCTTCATTCATCATAGCTCTAGAGCTTTTCTAACTAAATTCTTTCTGTAATGGCGCTTGAAACTGTGAATAACACCCAAATCCAGAGGTTGAAACCTACTAGTGCAATTAGGGGAATAAAAATGAACTGTCACATTTTTTAATGAAGATATATCCGGAGGGTGCGCTGGACAGTTGTCAATGAATAAAACTACTTTTCTGTTTTCTTTTCCAACTAACTTGTCAAAATCATTCAGAAATTCAGAGAAAAGTTCATTTATCATCCATGCTCTTGAATTAGCACAGTACGACACGGGTAAATTTTTCATGTTTTTGAAACACCTTGGCTTTTCTGACTTTCTGATTACAATCGGCATTCTTTTATCGCTTCCATCACTATTTGGGCACAATAAAACAGTCAGTCTTTCTTTAGAACTTTTGTATCCATGACAAGCCTATCCTTTTAGTGCCATAGTACGGTCCGACAAACATCTATAAAAAAGCCCCGTTTCATCCGCATTGTAAATAGAGTTGCAAAGGCTAGAAAAAACCCGGTTTAAACCTGGGAATAAACCGGTTTTTTTGGGAATAAACCAGGTCTTTTGGTAATATACCTGGGAATAAACCGATTTTTTGCAACTCTAATTGTAAATGTCACGAGAATCATATCCTTCAATTAATGCCGGTAAATTGGAAAACCAATTTTGAACCACTTTGTAATCAACAGCTGCGCTTTGACCACACAATTTTTTAAATTTTAATCCATGTCGCTCTTTAAAGCGTGAAATCCATCCATTTTAGGATGTGAAATTTTCAATACCTTTTAAAGCAGCAATTTCTAGGGCTTTTTCCCACAGAATTGTTCCATCTATTGGAATTTGTGATCCTCGAGCTTGACGATACCAGTCGCACAAAACAGTTTCTAAATCTTTGTATATTGATTCTCGACCAGTTTTTCGTTTTTCGCCGAAATACCGTATTTATCAGACTGCTTTCTAATTTCGGCTTTTTTTGAAATTATAGAAGTCAATGTTGAAGATGGTAAATTTAAACGTTTAGCAATTTGAACTCTTTTTTCAAACGGATATTTTTCTACTTCTTCAATGATACGAATTATATCCTCTGAAGTACGAATTTGTTTAGCTATGTTAGTCACAAACAAGTGAAAAATAATGAAAACAATAGACACACAACAATAGCCTATCATAGTCAAAACTGAAATGACAGCCTAACGTAAAATGACAATGTCTTGACTTCTAGAAGCTATGACGTTTCCAGCTAATCCTTGTCCTCTCTGTCAATAATTCACTCTTTCAACATTTTTCTAAAAACACACGAAGGATCTACTGCCCTCCTTAATTTCAATGGTTGAAAGGCCTTCATCCCTCCTCTCTCCCTCTCTCGCTCTTAAGGTGATTACTTTAATAAGTACAGATATCCGACGCCACGTCGTTAACAAAAACTAATTTCTTATTCTACTTTTTATAAAGACAATTCACTGCTCATCTGTTTACATTTTTTTCTATTGCAAACTTTTTTCATTCCACCTGTACACTGGAGGGTTGCCACTTACAGAATGGCACGTTTATCGCCCGTTCGGGGATTGCATTTAAAAATATCCGCACTCTCATGGAATTGCTCTCGGTTTACCAATACGCACGTGCATCCAATGTCACAATTAGAACAACTTTTTTTTTCTTAAACATGAATACCATGGGATAAATTCTCCATTTTTTTTCGAAGGTCGATAAAATTTTTGAACAATAGATGCGGGAATCTGCATGTTTCAAAAACGACCTAAGCAGGAATAATTATCATTATTTTAATAGTATTCTTGACGGGATCTTTAAAACTAGACGATACATACGGGATAACGGAAGATGCGGGAACGATGGATCGAGGTTCTACTGTATTGATAATTATGTTACCAAGTGTACAATGGTTAATGTACATGTACGATAAAAAATGGCAGAAGGTAGCACGATATTTTCAAAAAGTCGTATATGCGCAATTGTTTTTAATATTCGGAAAGAAATTTTACTTTAACATTATCATAATTTCAATTGGATAAATTTAAATCAAAGATAGCTTTCTAAAGATAAATCAATATCAGTGTTAAAGAGAAAATACTCTGTGATAGAAAGCGGAGGATTTATCATAAAAAAAAAAGAAAACAAACTGTTTAGATTTTACAGTAGACATGGAATCATTTAGTTTTTCAAATGTAGTAAACAAATAAAAACAAACTAGATGGAACCCGTCAAAACCTGACGGAAAAAAATTACTATAACAATATCAGTAAAATAAGCTTCTTTATTACATAAGAATGGGTGCGAAAGAAAGTCTATCCAAATAGTTTATTTTAAGTGATTTTTCCCCCAGTACTATTTCTGATGTAAACTCCAAACAAACAATCATTAAACAACTGTGTAATGCAAATCAGTTTGACATTATCGCCATATTCCCCCGGCAAGAAAGAAAATTTCATGGACCAATGAAGTATAATACAAATAGTATATCCCTACTTTCATCTCATATTCAGTGAATAAAAGAACACAGTAAATGAAGCACACATCCCCCCGCCCTGTGATAATGCAACCGAATGAGTTCCTATACGCATGTGAATTATTGCATCTGCCCAAAGGCACCGTCGAAATTCGACGTTAAAAAGTATTAAAATGTTTAAATTAAAAGTTTTAAAATGTCCTCTTTAACCATTGTTCGTTTCAAATCCATATCTTCTAAAACGCATCCATTGTTTTAAGCTAATCAATTTTTATGTAAAGATGAAGGTTTTTTTACAATAATAAATCAATCTGCAGATGAGGGAGATTTTGAATGTTTTCAAGTGTAAGTTTTTGTATGGTTTCTTTGGTTCCTTTACATAATCAGGATGATTATTCCTCTTCCATCACAGTCGGGGATCTTTTTCCTCTTATATAGTTAAATATCCAATGGATTTTTTTTAAAAATAATAAAATACAGTTCCTAGCATATTCTGATGCAACATAAACATCAACGAACTGGAAATAAACTGATTTTTTTTTTCAGATTTTAGTTTAGCGCCACAATACTCTATCTTATAGATAATCTGATCTTAAGATTTATCAGGGATTATTATTATTATTTTTTTAAACTTTTCATGATGGTTAGGGAAATCTATTTTCAATTGTGGCAACTTTCCAGGGGGCTATTTTACATTATTAAAGCAAACTGATGGTCATTGTGAGATAGAAATGAATATTATTTTATGCTTGGAAATTATTTTAAAAGTCCTTAAATTAAGCGGCAGTTTTCAAATAAATTTCAATCTAATTTTTTTTCTAATTGAATTGAAACTGTAAAATGTAGTAAAAAATTGAAATTTGTAGTATTTAGAAGTGATGTAAGCGCGATGAAAGCTAAAGCAATAGCGCCGTTTTTTGTCACAACCGTTATACATTTCTAAAAATTGCCACTGCGTTTTGGCTGGCGTCCAAAAGTAGACTACCATTTTTTGACATCGAAAGAGAAATTCACAGTGAAAGAAATAGGACTTTGCCGCTAATAAGGAACTGTTAAATGAACTTATAACAAACTTGCGAAAATAATTCCTATAAAATATTAGCCTTATATTGTTTATTCTAGCTAAAAATACAATAATTATTTAAAGTTTTTTTTTTTTTTTTTTTTTTTTACTGTAACACTATTTTGAATAATTTAAATTTTCCTGAAATCTTTTACTTTTGTGAATTTTTTTAAATTAAAAAATGAAATATTCTAACCTATAATTTAAAAAAGTAATTGGTAACAATCAAGGTATGCAATCAAAATTAATCAACCAATAAAGGCTACAGTTCTAATCTTTAAAATTAAAAATTGAAAAATCAGTTAAAATTACGTCATGTTGACACAATCATATAATTTTTCTTTTTAGTTTTATCAATGTTAAAATGCGTTTCAAGCTAAGCATAACATAATTTTTACTGGCGCAAACTTTTCACAACATACTTTGTATACGTTACTTTTATGCTTAAACACCAAGTATACAAATAAAAATATATTTTGTATTTAATTGTAATAAAAAATGGCATCAACAAAGTTATAATGCATAAAGATAAAATAAACCCAATGGACAATATTTCAGTGACGTCACAATAAATATGAATTTTTATTCGCTTATAAAACACGCGGATATATGTTTTTACCGAAATTTAACTTGCAAATAAAAAAATTCTGCCTACAAGCCACTTGATTTTAATATTTAATATTTCTCTTTTATCCTCGCAACCACAGAGTTCAGAGAATAAACTATGTGCCTCGCAACAGTGGGCGTTTTCCGATTGCCGACTTTATGACGTTATAAGCAGATGTAAAAGTTTAATTTAAAATTACGGCTAATTAATAACATTTTCGAACAAACGAATGTACGATAACAAATCTGTGTCCAAATATCTTTAATTTAAAAAAAGAATGATGTAATTTGATGCAGTGGTTTGTTTTCACGGATTGTCGAAAGAAATCGTTTAGCGTTTTAAATATATAGGTAGATAAATAAATAGCAGGAAAGGAAAATAAAAGGAAGTACGGTAGCTTTCGCAAAAAGTGGAAGGCCGGGAGAACATAAAGAAAAAATACATAAAATACAATTCTGAGCATAAAAACTTCATCGTCATTAAAATGATCTGAGCTTTCTGGAGCCCATAACGTGTCCGAATCCGCAAGTATAGAACCTTAAAGTGCTGATTCAATTGGCTCCGATAACTCACACATCATCCAAGCTAGTACATCCAAGCCAGAAGGACATCGCAGCTTCTTTATTACTACAAAGCCTGTACCAGCACACGAAACTTATGTAAAGTCTAATCATTACGATGAAATTCCTGTCAGATCGGTGTGGCAGCATGGTTTGAGTGCCCTGGAGTGTACGGAGGGTCAAAGTAGCAGACACCAATATTTGAACCAAACACAAAACCAATCCCTAGGTCGCCCGGTAAGCGTTTCCTAATCAGAGTTTCCGGATAAGGAAAAACCTGTAAGGAAAGAGGATTCACGGCTGGCAAAATGATGATTGGAAAATTGTCCATCCTTATGGTTGTCCTAAGAACTACAGAAACCTCTGACGACAGATTTAACCCTTAAATGCGCAGTACTGCATATATGCAAAAAAAATTCTTTAACGTTTAATAAGTAAATAGTTCCTTCAACCACTATATTTATACAGAAATATTAATGAAGTAAAAATCGCATCAATATGCTCCTAAATAATATTAAAAATCTGTTTTAAAATTTCTGGTGTGAACTCCTTAATATAAGTATTAAAAAGCGTAATTTTAAAGAAAAATTCGCGCATTTAAGGGTTAATGGTGCTATCTATCCCTATCAGGTACAAGGTAATGTTGGATACTGTTTTGTTTAAGATGTTTGTGGATGGACATTTTGTCCCGGAAACTGGCAGGAAAAATTTCAATATAATTTCCGACTAATTTTATTTCGAAATTAAGTTTGTTACCTGACGACAAGTTGTTAGTGAAGTTAATAATATTATCAACTTTGGTAAGCATAATTGGTTTGGCTTTTTTCTTAGAGATTTCCTGTACGGGAGATTACTCATCATTGACTGTATCTTCTTTCTCGAATTCCACTACAAAAGAAGTAATTTCAAACTCTTAAAACTTAAGAGGGGTAGCATTTTGTCCGGAATGCTTTCAGAATTAGCAGCTTTATGGTTTGCCGTCGCGCTCTTTGGCAAAGGGGTGTTAGTTATAGCGTCTAGTCCCTGCACTTTGGCCACGATTTCAAAAAACGGATCACTCTGCGCGCATGCGTGATACTTTAAAATTTTGTTCTAAGCCATTTCAAAATGAGTGCGTATATCTCTGTGGTATGTCATTTCTCTTCCGTTCTGTGGTCTTGAGTTCGAATCCCAGCGGCGGAAAGTTCTATTTTTCAGTATGTATTTGAGTGATAAAAAATAATTTGAAAAAAAAAAAAGTGAAGTTTCCATTTTTCAACATATAAGCGATGGAAAGTTTGAAACAAAATGGAAATAAATATGAAATTTGGTTATAAATGAATTTCGTACATTCTAGAGAATGATGTACAGCGAGTTTAATGCGTCCAGTGATGTTTTTTTCGGTTAATGTACGCGAAGCGTAGATACACAAGTTATTGACCGCGGCTTGAATGAATTTCGTGCATTCTAGAGATTGCTGCAAAGCGAGTTTCGTGTGTCCAGTGATGTTTTTTTTAATGTTAAAAATTGTTTTTTGGATGTTAAAAATTCCCTTTAAAACGCTATAAAATCGTTAAAAATCCTTAAAAATTGAAAAATCCGGAGGAAAAAAAATGTATTTTAGTAAAAGTCTGAAATTGAATTTCTTTAAGAATGTTAAAAAAAAATAATAATAATGAAAATTGTGAAAGAAAATATTTAGTTATATTATGCTAAATGTTTTAAATCAAAATCCTTTTACGAATTTAAAAAAACTGCCGCGGAATGAAATAAAATTAATATGGTTCTCGTTGAAACTGTCTAGAGCAATGCGCATGCACGCAGCACGATCCATTTTTTGAAATCGTAGCCAAAGTGCAGGGGCTAGACGCTTGTGGTGTTAGTACGAGTTGAATAAATAAGTAAATAGTTTTAAAAACAAATTCTGATTTCAAATATTTTTATAAAACTTGAATAAAATAACTGGTTGTTTCACTGCTAAAATAAACAATATATCACTTCTATTTATTCTTTCAGCATGTTGTTAATATAGATGAAATAAAAGGATCGAAAAAAAATGTCAGCTTTAGAATGCATAAAAACAAAAAAGAATTAAAGAATATATTTCCCTTTAAAACTATTGTATGAAGTTATACGTCTACAGCAAGATAGACAACAATAATAGAACACTAGATTATTTTTTAACACAATTAAAGGGAAATAAAACGGAAGGGAAATAATTCTTTTTCGTTTTTATGCATTCTAAAGCTGACATTTTTTTTCGATCCTTTTATTTCATCTATATTAACAACATGCTGAAAGAATAAATAGAAGTGATATATTGTTTATTTTAGCAGTGAAACAACCAGTTATTTTATTCAAGTTTTATAAAAATATTTGAAATCAGAATTTGTTTTTAAAACTATTTACTTATTTATTCAACTCGTACTAACACCACAAGCGTCTAGCCCCTGCACTTTGGCTACGATTTCAAAAAATGGATCGTGCTGCGTGCATGCGCATTGCTCTAGACAGTTTCAACGAGAACCATATTAATTTTATTTCATTCCGCGACAGTTTTTTTAAATTCGTAAAAGGATTTTGATTTAAAACATTTAGCGTAATATAACTAAATATTTTCTTTCACAATTTTCATTATTATTATTTTTTTTAAACATTCTTAAAGAAATTCAATTTCAGACTTTTACTAAAATACATTTTTTTTCCTCCAGATTTTTCAATTTTTAAGGATTTTTAACGATTTTATAGTGTTTTATAGGGAATTTTTAACATCCAAAAAACAATTTTTAACATTAAAAAAAACATCACTGGACACACGAAACTCGCTTTGCAGCAATCTCTAGAATGCACGAAATTCATTCAAGCCGCGGTCAATAACTTGTGTATCTACGCTTCGCGTACATTAACCGAAAAAAACATCAGCAACAATAATAGAAGCCTGATAAAACATTATCCCCCTTCTCTTAAAGTTATCGAGTAATAAAACTTTATTGATACTAGTGTACAATAATCAATGAATAATTCATTATATTAGAATATCAGTAGTGTAGACTGTAGACGATTGATTTACAGGCATTTCATTCCATCAGTCTCTGACGTTCTGATGCGTTGAGCTAAAATAGGGGATTTACTCAAATGTCTAGGTATTTTGAAAGCATAATATATTTTGTACATTCGTTATAATTATTAGATTTGTATTGACTATTCGCTACATTACTTTTTTTTCAAAATGTAGTGTGTTACACTACAAACTAATAGGAAAAGTAGCAACTACTATAGTTTCGCTATTTGTAGTGTGCTTCTTCCAACCACTGCTTGCAATTCATCCTTTACAATACGTTAATTTAGCAATATTGAAATCTCACTACTGCCATTTATGCTTAGCAGAAATTATTGAAACTATTTATAAAAGAAAAATAAATAATATTTTATGTTCAATATACAGGGTGATTTTTTTTAAAGTTGTGAAAGTAAAACCCTATAACAAAAGAACCACTGATCCATATGACCTAAAATTTCACCAGTATGCTCCCAAAGCAATGGGTATTTTTTAGGCGTGGTTAAAAAAAACTTAAAATCGCACCGACTGATGGCGCTGTACATGCAGTAAAGTCGGGAGACGAACTTGCGCCCGGCACACGCACATTGGCGATAAAAACGTGAAGTAAGCACATCTCGTGTTCATTATTCTACAAGCGTCTACACCGCGCCCCATCACAACGGCTCTTATCACAAATGCTCCTGAGAAATTCCCTTTGCTCCGAGAACTTCCCTTTTTGAAAGGAAAATACGGTAGCTTGCTCAGCTGTTTTCCCCTATTCCATATTTTGCGAACACTACACTACACGTGGTCTAAAGTTTAAAATTAAAAAAAACGAGTTTAAATAAAGAATCCCGACGATAGTACAAATAAATCCAAAAGAAAAAATAAACTTATTTTATTCTAAGATTCCTCCGGATTTTTCAATTTTTAAGGATTTTTAACGATTTTATAGCGTTTTAAAGCAAATTTTTAACATCTAAAAAATAATTTTTAACATTAAAAAAACATCACTAGACACACGAAACTCGCTTTGCAGCAATCTCTAGAATGCACGAAATTCATTCAAGCCGCGGTCAATAACTTGTGTATGTACGCTTCGCGTACATTAACCGAAAAAAAAAAACATCACTGGACGCATGAAACTCGCTGTACAGCATTCTCTAGAATGTACGAAATTCATTTATAATCAAATTTCATATTTATTTCCATTTTGTTTCAAACTTTCCATTGCTTATATGTTGAAAAATGGAAACTTTACACTTTTCTTATTCAAATTATTTTTTATAACTCAAATAAATACTGAAAAATAAAATGGAAACTTTAAATTTTTTTTATTCAAATTATTTTTTATAACTCAAATAAAACTTTCCGCCGCTGGGATTCGAACTCAAGATCACAGAACTGAAGAGAAATGACATACCACAGAGCTATACGCACTCATTATGAAATGGCTTAGAGCAGAATTTTAAAGTATCAGACAAGCACGCATGTGCGCAGAGTGATCCGTTTTTTGAAATCGAGACTGCGCGCTGTGCTAGGGAATTTCTCGGGAGCATTTGTGATAAGAGCCGTTGTGATGGGGCGCGGTGTAGACGCCAGTATTATTCTACGGAAATTCTCGCAATGACTGCGCTATTGACGGACCGTGCGTTGTTAGTGAAACTGAATTATCAGAATAATGACAGCGCAGCAACTGCTCTTAGGAGATTTAGGACACTTAAGAATTTAAGAAAAGGTCCAATGAAGACAGAGGGTCTACGGAAGATGGTTTCTCAAAGTACCGTCCATTGTTTTCCTCCCACAGACGATATTCTTTGTTTCTGCTACCTTCAGCGCCATCTGTCGGTGCGATTTTAAGTTTTTTTAACCATGCCTAAAAAATACCTATTGCTTTGGGAGCATACTGGTGAAATTTTAGGTCATTTGGATCAGTGGTTCTTTTGTTATAATGTTTTACTTTCACAACTTAAAAAAAAAATCTCCCTGTACTTACATTTTTAACAGAATTTTCAGCTATTTTATTTGTAGAAATATCATATAAAAGCCACAATTAAATGTGGGAGTTGCAAATTATGCGGTTAGAACATTAAATGGAAATTTTCAAATATTAACAGTGGTGGCAGGTTCCGTAGTAATTCCAAGGTGTGTACACAAACACACCTTCCATAGAAAATCTATACAGGGTTCATACTAATTAATATTTTCTACTTATTTTTTATCTTTTGAATGCCCATATTTATATAACGAAAATTTCGTTGTATGTAATTGTAATTTTGCAACCAAATAAGGTGAAAATTACTTTATAAAATTTATAGTGTTCAAAAGTAAGCACTTATACGAAACCTGTAATCATTGTATTTGATAAACTAAAAAAAAAAAAAAAAGCATTTGTCCAGACTCTGACGTGTCGATACATTGAATTAATAATAATAATAAAAAAAAATTACTATTTTTACGTATTCTTTCAGCATGCGTTTAATATATTAAGGAACCAAAACTATTGAGAAAAAATGTCAACTTAACTTTGGAATAAATAAATAAAAATAAAAAAATAAAATTAATATTTAACTATCCCATTAAAGGTGCTATGGATCTATCCCGGGCTTCCCAAGTCACAGAAAATAGGTGAATTTTTAAACTATAATAACCTGTTTATATTTAATGTATTTTTTTAGACTGTCCATTAGTAACTCCAAAAATAATTTTTACATGAAAAATATCGATAATTCATTCAAATGCAGTTTTAAAATTTATTAAAAGCGATATTTTAGTAATAGCCGCATGTCAGGAGTTAATAGCTGAAGAAATTGACAAACATTTCGCTACTTACTGCAGCCCTTTTTATCCTGATAATTTCAATGGTTAAAGCGCGTAGTTCGATTGCATTTCTTTTAATTTTGTATTTAATTTATATTATTTTATTTATTTGTGGAGGAAGTTTTAATTTCGTTGTGGAGTATTAGCCGAAAATAAATGCTGAACTATTTATGTTGTTTTAAGTGCAAATGGGGTAATCTTTCGCCATCGGGTAGCCTGCGTTATAGATTAAAAAGAAATTCATGCTTCAAAATTAATTTAAACACCATAAAGTATCCGTCAATTGAGATACAGTTTTCAAACAAATTATATTAAAAGAAAAAAAAAGTGTATTTTCTATTTGACAGTGTAAACATCGAAATTGTGCGACATTTAGAAATTGAAAAAATTGCAGTAAAAGAGAAATGTATTAGTCAGGTGTTGCCACCATAAATAGGACGTCATCGTTACTCACTGATATATTTTATCTTAGTAATTAAGATTCTACGAAGTCATTTGTCCAAGGAGATATACGCAATAAAAACGGATGTCTAATAAGACATTACCATAGCTTTAATCGTCCGGTTTTTTAAGTCTAAAAGCATACATGGTAACGTAATATTTATTTAATAAAATTATGTAATAATCTGACTTGTTTCTATGAGGTGTTTTTTAATTTCATTAATGAAGATAAAGTGTGTTTATTTATCTTTAAAAAAACGGATGATTGGTAGTATTAATTATTGATTATTAGTATGTACACTTCATAAACCTAACGAATAGTAAAGAATTATAGATATTCAAATACAGTTTACCGAATTCGAATGTTTATAATGCATGAATAATTCATTATTTTAGGATAGTAGCTCTTCTACGCAATTGATTTTCTGAATCTATACTCCACCAGTCACTGACGTGTTGATACATTGAACTAAGATGAATGATTTAGTTAGTGTGCAGCTTCAAGGGTTTAATATTGGGGAAATAAATTTGGCCATATATCAATGATGCAGCCCTAAAGCATCATATTCCAATGCTCACACGTATTATAATGAATAAAACTGTAATTGTTTTTAAGGGGACTAGGTGCTTTGAACTATTTGTATGGCAAAATTTGAAAATAAATAATAATAAAAGAATTTAAAATCTGACTTTTTCTAATATTTTCTATTTTTTAGAAAAAAATTATTATACTTTTCTTACATTAACTTCGAAAAAATAAATAAAATTTTATAATATATGTAAAATTACAGAAAAAAGTCTTTTTACTAAACATTTTTATTAGAAAAAAAAATAATTTTTATTATGAATCGCTACCGGATATTTTAACTAAAATTTCAATGATACAAGACCATGGTATCCACCGAAACTGTTTCGCGGAATATTCTGTTCTTTTGTATTTGCATACTAAAAACTTCGATAAATAGATTTCTGTTACAACTTTACAATGAACTTTAAAAATATATATATAATTAAAAAAATTGTTTTTAAGTGTAAATAATCCTAGTTCAAAGGGTTTCATCTTTTGTGAAAGATACAAAGGATGTAAAAAATGAGTAAAAGACAAGATATTATGACATTTCAGAAATGTACGGTTAGCACCAAAGGACATAAGCCATAGCTGCCAACTTTTTCGCTTTTATGATACCACTAAAATTTTATAGAAATTTTTATGTTATTTAATGAACTAATTGCGGTGATTTAATAAGATAAAATTTACTATTAAATTTTAGTGGTACAGTAAAAGCGTAAAAGTTGGCAGCCATGCATAAGCTCATTGTGAGACGTATATATATTGTGTTAACTGTTTTAACCCTTAATTGCATAGTGATGTAAATTTCCATTACTTTTTATTTAACTTTTAATAAATAAATCAACTTCTTTTCCCCCACTATATTTATATAGAAATATTAATCTAGTAAATTTCCCGTGAACTATGTTGCTGAACAAAGTTAAAAAACAAAGGGTATTCATATGCAAGTTAATATAATAAGAAATTATTTTCGTTATTTTACCACAGAATGTATGTTTTAAGATATTGTAAAATAATGATTATTTGTTACACCCAAGGAAAAAAAAAACACGAAAGTGTACAACATATTTTAAAAATATTTTTCTCTTGCAATTAAATAGGTAAAATGGATTTTCATATACGAATTATAAATATATATCAACGTTCCGTGTTTATAACCATTCTTACTGAATTCCAGTCAGATATATTGCAAAAAAAAAAAAAAAAAAAAAAGACAGTTTTAAGTATGTGAAATACTTTAACAATAAATCTACAGATCAGAGGCCTCAACCTCAGCTCTATAAATCATTGTTTATTAATCTCACTAATTTTTATTTTCATCTGCATAATATGAAATATCCTACAACCCGATTTTTTAAAAGTTATATTTCCATTTATAAGCATATAAAATTTATGAAAGTTTCCGGAAATTTTAAAAGTATCACGTTAAACACAAGTGTAAGCAATGATATGATAAACTACTTATTCTTGTTTTTGTTTTTTTCAGAATAAGAATATATTCCTTCAGGGATCTCACTTTAATTTTATTTTCTCAATGTCAAGTAATTGTGCTGTTTCATTATTCGAGTATATGTCTGAATGCATTTACTAATGTAATTTAATTAGATTAACCATCTCCCTGTACAGGAGATTTCACGCTATCCTTAAAAGGGTACTTATTTTTCGACCACTAAACATCATCATATGTTGCTGAAATTGAATGAAATTTCATGTAAGATCCTTACTTATTATACATATGTAAATTCCTCTTATGACACCTGTATTCAATTTACACATTCACGTCTTTATAATTTTCGTTTGGAAAACCGATTTGATCATCTTTCTTTAGCAGTTAAAATAAATCTTCATTTATTTTATTAGAAAAAAAGCATATTAAAAATTAAAATCACCCAAAAATCATGTATTTTGTTAATAAAATTTTGCGTCAAAATAATGCGATATTCTTGAATTTCCTTTTATTGATATTCTTTGAATTACTTAGGCAGCCATTTAATGAAAAAGAGGAAAGAACGAAACGCATTGAAAATTTTTCTAAAAAATGAAAATGAAAATATTTTATATCTCTGAAATTGATGCATAAAATTTTCCAATAATTTATACAATTAAGTTCGTAATTTTAATAAGTATATTGACAAATTTTCAAAGCGATCGAATTAATTTGAGATCTCCGTTTCGGTAATTTAGCAATCATTAATTTAACGTTTAAATCAATTATCCCATTCAGCCATTTTCCTTTGGATGAATCTTAAAATTTAAAAATCTTCTGATTTTAAATTGAAAAGCATTATGACTTAAAAGAATATGTTCTATATTTTTGAGCGAATGAACCAAATTTAACGAAAAACTATACAGCTAATTCTGAGTACCGCGCCAACATACCTATCTAATTACAGACTAAAAATATGATTTTTGCGGCTGTTATCGTGAGGCATACAAAAGACAGATAGACAAACAGAAAACCAAGTCTTTTCGGGTCTCCTCAGCAAAACTGAACTGAGTGTCGGCAATTAGTGATGTTTTTAACCCTGTTGCCCCAAATTATGAATCGCGAAGTTGCTCCATCTCAATAATTATCTTCCTCAATTTCTGAAAATATATTAAATATTTATGAAAAACAAACATGAAATTTAGATAAGTTTTTTCATTGAAATTGATTTAATAAATCTATATTTATAGCTCTTTTGGTACTTCTCTATTATCCCGTCGACCACTTTTTATAACAAAAAACTATCGCCAAACTGTAACGCCAAATAAATGGGAGAACGTTGCCATTGGAATATCAAAATAAATAACAAAATAAAATATAAAATTTTAAGGACACAATTGTTATTTTAATTAATGAAATAACTAATAAATCAGTAAAACATAATGAAAAATACACGCAAATGTCGAACTAAAAACCACTTAATAAATGACATAATAAACACGTATAATGCTTCTGACATCAAGTAAATGGGACTGCATTTTTGGCGTTTAATCTTACAGTTTGGTGATAGTTTTTTTATTATGAAAAGTGGTCGACGGAATAATGGAGATGTACCGCTCTGTTTTATAAAATATTTAGAAGAATGTATAATGAGATAAATAAACAAAAAATATTTTTATGGTAATCTCACAATTGTTGTAAAAACAATTAAATACTATATTGTGATCCTATCTGTAAACGAAAAAATGTTAGTAGTTGAAAAATTTTCATATAATTTTTTAAATAAGAAATAAGCTACACCTTTGTAATAGGTTGAGAAAAAACGACGTTATAAAATATTTAGCATCGACTATTTCCTCTCTGCTTTCTAAATGTGATCCAATAAAGTATTTTGTATAGAAAGTAAAATCTGTTTTCAGTAATCCTTTGATTACGAATTGGGATGGGACATATACCTCCCGATGGACTATTATTTATTCTATATTCGTAACACTTTTAGAAAAATAATCTGTACACTTGTACTAAATTATTTGCAAGAAGGAATCTACAAAAAAGAAAATTATATAAATTGTGGTACGAGTAAATATAAAAGTAGTCGTCAGTCCCGGCCCGTAAGAAAGGGTTAACAGGTGAATTAACCTCTTGGGGACGCGCGACACGTATACGTGACGCATAAGGTGCTCAGAATCCTCGACTATTCCCACCAGTAACTTTTTATTGTAAACTTTGCCTTATTTACTAACAGCATTTCTGAGATTCAATTAGGCGAAAATTTCTGTTTTGAAAAACCGGTGGCAAAATATTAAAAATTCTGTAAAAGACGCTCGTCGCGAAGGGGTTAAATAAATGGTATATTTATTTTAAATGTACTGTCGAAGATAAGAGTTAAACATGAATGTCGTATGGATGAATCATGAGTATGCAGAAATTATGACACAAACAGATTCATCAAATATAACAAGATATCTATTGTTTTAATAACCATATCAGCCTATTGTTTTAGTTTAATTTTCTTTTGCATGAGAGTAACATACAAAAAGTAACTTTTTATTCCATTTCACATTTTTAATCGCGAATTAGCTTTTTGGAACTTTCCAGAGCTGCATTCTAAAAAGGCAACATCAGGTTAGTACACCTAAAAATTCTAGAAAATGTTTCTCAAGATAAATTTTGCGCTAACAGATAGAAAATTACCAGTTTTTACGCTTTTCATTTGAATGAAAATTAAATAAAATAAAGAAATTTAGATTGTCCTTTAGAAACATGTAAAAAAATGGTTGAAGCTGAAGTTAAAAATTTTTCATTCGATTTTTTCAGCCGTTACGCATATATAATACGTGTTACGAATATATAATTATTTATATATATGTATTATATATATAACTAGCATGCTTCGCCCGCTACGCTGGTTGGTTTCTCCAAACGAATTTTGAATCAAACTAAATATACCGGTGAATTGCATTCATCCAACAATGTACTCTTTTGGTCAGACAGCTACAGGAAAATATGAAAAGAGATCGCATATCAAATTATTGCCTTGGACTACTAAGTATTTGTCTGGCTTTAATTATGATCCTCATATTGATTACTAGCAAGCTTCGCCCCTTCGCTGGTCTGTTTCTCCAAACGAATTTTGAATCAAACTAAATATACCGGAGAATTGAATTCATCCAACAATGTACGCTTTTGGTCAGACAGCTACAGGAAAAAAAAATCTGGCGATCTCTGGCACCCAGCTAACATAAAAATACCGAATAATATTCAATTCCAAATTCCTGAAGCAAACAAAAAAGTTAAAACAAAGAGCCCGAAAACTGGCATTATTGAGATTTCATCTAATCAAAATATCAGGTGATTTTTTTTTTATCCAGTATCTTATACATCGCCAAGTATTGTTTGATATTTAACAATGACGAATGTATTTTAAAAAATATCACTTGGCGATCAATGCAATAAATCTTAAGGTTTTGTCGCCAAATGCAACGCCAAATTCGAAAGTGTGCAATATAACTAACAGTGTAAATCCCACCAAAGTACGTACAGCAGAACTCAAATTATAAACTGTCGGAATGAAATACGAATTTACATTTTAAATACATAGTAGATATATCTTTCATAATTGCATTCACCTTTCCCAATCACTTTCCCATTAGCTGTATCACTAAGCAACATAGAATGATATGTTATAAGGTCATTAACGATACCTGAAAAATCACTTCCATTAAAATTTGTTCAGTAGAATTTTTTTAAAGTAATCTTTAATAATCGGGTTCACATAATTTTAGAGCTTTCCTCTTCAGCTCTATAACAAAGCAACGTAGAATAGCTATACGCTAAAACCTTTCAAAAAACATTACCTGATTAAAATGTGAATATGCGGTTTATACTCATAGTAGATGATGATATGATTTTCTGTAATAGGATTCATCATGAAGATTTCGCTTTAAACATAAACGATGCTTTCAATATTGTGGCTAATACGCCAATTGGCGGGGTATCCGATTGCAGAAAATTAGCCGGAAATCGTATGAATAACTACCCAAAGTAAAAGAGAAACATAGCTGAAGACTGAAAACAAATAAAGAAGTAATACATAATACTAATCAGACCTTCGACACTTTATTTGGTACTTCTTCGTTATTCCGTCGACCACTTTTCATAAAAAAAATTATCGTCAAACTATAAGTTTTAACGCCAAAAATGCAGTCCCATTCACTTGACGTCAGAAGTATTAAACGTGTTTGTTATGTCATGAAGCGGTTTTTAATCCGATATTTGCCTTTATTTTTCATTTTGTTTTTCTGATATTTTTGTTATTTCGTTAATTAAAATAAAAATTGCGTCCTTAAATTCTTACATTTTATTTATTTATTATTTATTTAAAATGCATTGTAAAAATGTTGCGTTTCATAGTTAAGTGCAATAGATCAATTTCAACTGACGTCACAAACATTTATTCACCAGCCGAGAAGGATAATTAAGAAAAATAATGTAAATAAATAAATATCCAAGATTTTTTTTTCCTATTTTCATTAATATATTGTAATTTTTTTGTGTTAAAACTTACTGGACACTTTGGTGAGTGGGGATTTTCCGAATTTATTTTATTTTATTTTTTTATTTTGATGTTCCAATGGCAACATTCTTCCATTTGTTTATTTGGAGTTCATGTTTGGCGATGATTTTTTTTTTTTAATGAAAAGTGGTCGACGGTATAATTGAGATGTACCCTTTATTTTAACAATCACATCTTATTTTAAATCATGGCGTTTGTAGAAATAATATTATTACACAATTACATAAATATCCGTAAGAATAATATTCAATTCCCAATTGAGCAGTTAATGTTTCTATCTGCAAAAATAAACAAAAAGATTTAATTTGAATTTCTTCCATTGCTACAGTAACGGACGTATTTTTTGAAATTATCACTTGTATTGTTAGATTTATTAGGTTTTGACGTCAAAGACTTCGCCAAATTAGAAAAATGTGCAATATCTCACGAACCACTTGACTTAGGAGTATTTAATTGATACCAATCGATTCAGCATACAAAAATACATAAAAATATGTTACCATTTGTCACGTTAACTATAATACCCGATGTTTAAGAAATTTTTTAAAAGTTTGTCCCCTTTTTACCCCCCTTAGGGGTGGAGTTTTTGAAAATCCCGTCTTAGTGTGCCTCTACATACTAAGAAGTATTTTTCCTGCAAGTTTCGTCTTTGTAGGTTCAGTACTTTTGGCTGTGCGTTGATCATCTAGCCAGAAAGGACTTTCTTATATATATATATAGATTTCAGGAATAAGGCTGTTGATCTCGGAACTCAGTTACCCTGCACCTCGGGCCGTGCCTTGAAGTGGCAGGATGAGACTCCCTGGATATGTTGCTGTGGCGGTAGTAAAGAAGATATAGTAATGGATGCATTTTTAGAAATTATAACTTGTAATGTTAGAAATATTGCTGAGTTGGTGCTAAGAGCATCACCAAATTATAGAAAATGTGCAATATCGAAACCGTACAGACCCTCAAAACTTTACTTCAGCAAGCATATTTTATTTAAAAATCACAATTACATAAATAACCGTAAGAAAAATATGTTCTTTTATATTGCTGGTGGCCAGTAAAAACTCACCAAATCTTGTTTCAATTGGCATCATTTGAATTGGAACATTTTATTTGTATTGATATGTTTGTGTTTATGTATTTTATTATGATTATATTTTAGTTATTTTAAATAAGTTTTTAAAGATATTATATCGCAATGTTAAAATAATGGCTAGTTGTAGTTGTTATTAGCTAACGTTAAAAGATTACCAAAAAAAAAAAAAAAAGATTGGCGAGATTAAAAAAAAATTTGGCGATCACTGGCACCCAGCTAACATAAAAATACCAAATAATATTCAATTCCAAATTCCCGAAGCAAACAAAAAAGTTAAAACAAAGAGCCCGAAAACTGGCATTATTGAGATTTCATCTAATCAAAATATCAGGTGATTTTTTTTCTTATCCAGTGTTTTATAAATCGCCAAGTATTGTTTGATCTTTAACAATGACGAATGTATTTTAGAAAATATCACTTGGCAATCAATGCAATAAATTTTAAGGTTTTGTCGCCAAAGGCAACGCCAAATTCAAAAATGTGCAATATCTCATGAATTGTTGGAGTTAGGATATTTTTGTTTGGTACCATTCGATTCAGCATGCAAAAATACATTGAAATATGTTATCATTTGACAAATAAATATAAAACCCGATTTTTAAGAATTTTTGTTATTGTTTGATCCCATTTTAACCCCTTTAGGGATGGAATTTTAGCAAAACTTTCTTATTGCGCCTCTACATCCTAAGAAGTATTTTTCCCGCAATTTTCATGTTTGTAGCTTCAGTAGTTTAGACTGTGCGTTGATGATCTCCCAATTCAGAACTTTTACATAATATAGAATTTTACATACAGATAAAATTCACCATTATTATTACATAGCAGGCTTTGCTCGCTACTGCTGGTCGGTTTCTCCAAAACAAAACTTGAATCAAACGAAATATATCGGTGAATTTGATTGTGTGTTTTAAAGAAACATGAACTTTTACCTTCATGTCCTTCCGCAATGGTGTTAAACGATACGAAAGCCATTACGCTGTTATACTTTCTAATGTGTTACACGAAATTTAGGCTGTTAAAGACCAACTCTTTTATTTAATCATTTACAGTATGATTTTCTAAAGAACGATATAACGATATGCAATATACTAAAACTATCCCTGAAAAATTAACAATGAAAGTTCCATAGAAATCCATTCAGCAGAATCTTTAAAAAAGTCTAATGTTTCATAATTGGGTTCAGCTGATTATAGAAATGCCCCCACCCACCTAATTGTTTAACTAAGCAACATAGAACGATATGTTATGCACTAAAACTTCCCCTCAAAATTTAGCTAACTAACAGTGCAAGTTCCAGCAAAATCCATTAAGCAGAATTCCAGGTATAAGCGGCAGGATCGAAATGCCCTTTGCACTATACATATGCAGTAGACAGATAAATGTATCTTTCATAATCATTTTCACCTGTTGATAGAACTCTCATGGATTTTGTAGAAAGTATATGCTGGTATACGCCGTCAACCTTCTGGAATTTTTAAGACGAAATTCTGTACACCGTCCGTAGCTATAATATATACTCTCTAGTATATATCCTCTGTCTATAGAGTATATGGTCTGTTTTTTTACGACTACACCACTGACAACTTCCTCCCATAGCTCCATAACTAAACAATGTAGAAAATCAATTCCTGAAATATTATCACACTGCGAAACTCCATTCAAAATCCGTTCAGAAGAACTTTAAAAAAGGTAATCTTTCATAATCGGGTAGACCTAATTTTATCTATAACTTCCTCCCGTGGCTCTATAAATAAGCAATGTAGAACAATGTGCTTTATTTTAAAACCTTTCTAAAACAAATTACCTAACTAACAGTGAAATCATATAAAAATCTGTTCGGTAGAACCTGAGTTTTAACCGATCGGAATGGAATAAGAATTTGCGTTTTATAAATATTATAGATGATTATGATATGATTTTTGTAATCGGATTCGTTGTCAAGATTTCGCTTCAGAAAACACAACGCAGACGAAAACTTTGCTCCAGATAAGTACCAACCATACCCACAAAATTGCCTAACTAACAGTGTAAATCCTACCAAAGTCCGTACAGCAGAACTCAAATTATAAACTGTCGGAATGAAATACGAATTTACATTTTAAATACATCGTAGATATATCTTTCATAATTGCATTCACCTTTCCCAATCACTTTCCCATTAGCTGTATCACTAAGCAACATAGAATGATATGTTATAGGGTCATTAACGATACCTGAAAAATCACTTCCATTAAAATTTGTTCAGTAGAATTTTTTTAAAGTAATCTTTAATAATCGGGTTCACATAATTTTAGAGCTTTCCTCTTCAGCTCTATAACAAAGCAACGTAGAATAGCTAGCTATACGCTAAAACCTTTCAAAAAACATTACCTGATTAAAATGTGAATATGCGGTTTATACTCATAGTAGATGATGATATGATTTTCTGTAATAGGATTCATCATGAAGATTTCGCTTTAAACATAAACGATGCTTTCAATATTGTGGCTAATACGCCAATTGGTGAGGTATCCGATTGCAGAAAATTAGCCGGAAATCGTATGAATAACTACCCAAAGTAAAAGAGAAACATGTCTGAAGACTGAAAACAAATAAAGAAGTAATACATAATACTAATCAGACCTTCGACACTTTATTTGGTACTTCTCCGTTATCCCGTCGACCACTTTTCATAAAAAAAATTATCGTCAAACTATAAGTTTTAACGCCAAAAATGCAGTCCCATTCACTTGATGTCAGAAGTATTAAACGTGTTTGTTATGTCATGAAGCGGTTTTAATTCGATATTTACCTGTATTTTTCATTTTGTTTTTCTGTTATTTTTGTTATTTCGTTAATTAAAATAAAAATTGCGTCCTTAAATTCTTACATTTTATTTATTTATTATTTATTTAAAATGCATTGTAAAAATGTTGCGTTTCATAGTTAAGTGCAATAGATCAATTTCAACTGACGTCACCAACATTTATTCACCAGCCGAGAATGATAATTAAGAAAAATAATGTAAATAAATAAATATCCAAGATTTTTTTTTCTATTTTCATTACTATATTGTAATTTTTTGTGTTAAAACTTACTGAACACTTTGGTGAGTGGGGCTTTTCCGAATTTATTTTATTTTGTTTATTTTGATGTTCCAATTGCAACTTTCTTCCATTTGTTTATTTGGAGTTCATGTTTGGCAAAGATTTTTTTTTCTTTTTTATTAAAACTGGTCGACGGTATAATTGAGATGTACCCTTTATTTTAGCAATCACATTTTACTTTAAATAGTGGCGTTTGAAGAAATAATAATAATACACAATTACATAAACATCCGTAAGAATAATATTCAATTCCCAATTGAGCAGTTTCTATAGTAACGGACGTATTTTTAGAAATTATCACTTGTATTGTAAGAATTGTTAGATTTTGACGTCAAAGACTTCAACAAATTAGAAAAATGTGCAATATCTCACGAACTATTTGACTTATGAGTATTTAATTGATACCATTCGATTCTGCATACAAAAATACATTAAAATATGTTATCATTTGTCACGTAACTATAACACCCGATTTTTACCCAGTGACACAACACTACATATTTTTTTAGTACAATAATCAGGGATCCCAAATGGTCCGCTTTTTGAATACCGGTATTTTCTTAGAACAATTTTACTTTTAGAATTTTCTAGCAAATTTCGCAGAACCGACCTTCGGAAGTAATTTTTTGCGGAAATGTTGTAGAAACCTACCATGAAATTGCCTGTTAAAAAATATTGGTATTCAGTTGGCGGACCATTTGGGAGCTCTGAATAATGTAAAGTTATGTTTGCGGGGGGGGGGGGGGAGGAGTTATTTATTTTTTTATTTTTTTTTTCTGATGCCTATTTAAAAAAGAAACTAAGCAAAATTAATTTTTTTAATAATAATCCATTAATTTTGAACTTTTAAATTACATAATGTGTTTTTAACTTTAATATGCAGCGTCATATAAAGAATGTAAATTTTCATTTATAACTCAAGAATTTCTAATTCGAGGTTTTTCAATTTTGATGTACTCTAATAAAAGAGTTATTTTAGAACTATTTTCGCCTTCTCATATCCAGAATAGTTTTAACACTTTCCAACATAGTTGAAAAGTGTTTGTGAATTCGGTTTGTCTGCCTGCCACCTGTCTCGTCTGTCCGTGCTCTAACTCTCGTAAATATATTTGTATTGCCATATAATTGATATAATGTTATTGAGATTTACTAAAGCGTGTTTGGTATTCAGAATGAAGTGCATAGAACTTAGTTTTTTTACAAAGCCACTCAAAATAATTAATTTTATCACGGTCTATGGGGACAATCATTTGCGGCTTATTTTAATGATGTTACACAAATTCAAACATATTGAAATGGATATATATCACTGAGTTGCACTATAAGAGGCTTACTATAGAATATTGTGTGTATAGCACTTACAGTTCCTTTGATGTTACAGTTCCATGATGTTATACAATTTTAAACATGCTGAGGTGCACTACAAGAGGCTTGCTATAGAATATGCTGGGCATGGTGCTTATATTTACCTTACAGGGACGCTTAAAAGAATTCGGTTACTTTACGGTCTATAGAGAAAAGTCGTTTGCGGTTTATTTTAATAATGTTTCAATATTTCAAACATATTGAAATTTATATATATCACCAGGGTGCATTATAAGAGGATTACTGTAGAATATTGTGTGTATAGGATCCATCGTTCATTTACAGGGACACACAAAAGAATTCGCAACTGTCAGTTAACAATAATTGCTAGAAGTGCGTTTTCAGTTGCTGGACGCGTTTTTAAATTTAACTCATTTTTCGTCTATTACTTAGTGTATATAAATTCCATAGATAATATACAGGGCACAACGAAAGTTCTCGAGTAAGGTTCCGTTTATTGTCGGATATTCCAGAAGGGGAATTTTAAACTGTGCTACGCGCTTCCTAACTGAATTAAAAATTTGCATTCTATATAGCATATATACAAATTTATGGATCATATAAAGGGCTGGACAAAAGTATTCGGATATTTTTGCGAATATTCTTGGTAATTCCTGAAACTGGGTTTTTAACCCCTTAATCGTCGCGCTCTTTAAGTGCAAGCTACTTTTTAATAATTAAGATTGCTTGATTACCACCAGTTTTTTTAAGTAGAAATATTCGGCTTATTTAATAGCCAGATAAAGCAATGCAAGAATAAACCCAATTATACTATTTTAAAAAACTGGTGGGAATGAAACATTCTGAATAAAACAGACGTCGCCTACACTGCCCGTGAATGTCTCGGGCACGACGATTAAGGGGTTAAATATGTTATGCGTTTTACAAACTTTTTACTTATATATAATATTTCACCTCATTAAATAGCAAAGATTTGTAAAAATACATTGATATTGTTGGAAAGGGTTACGTAATCTATGCTTGACGCATGATTACGGTTCAAAGCAATTACGCTTGCTTATCTGGAACTTCGAACAATATCATTTCCAGTACAGTACTTTCCAAAACACTGTTTAGCTTTAAGTTATTCACGTTTCAATTGGAACGAAACCTGGTAGCTCATATATTTTCCATTTCATAAAATATTTTAAACGTTATAATTAAAATCAATAACTTTCTGATATATATACCGAGACTATAATAGCTGCTTTCTAAATGAAGTTCATACGGTGCCAATGTAATCAATTGCTCTACTGAAAAAGGTTTCAAAATTAACTGTTCTATAATAAATGAGATATTTGTGCTTTCCAATGTATTGGATTGTTCGGAAAGTTATTTCCGTTTGGGAAAGTTGGTTGTTACCGGAAAATACTATCATATAATTAGTAGAGATCAATTCCGATATCTAACGTCGAATAATTGTATGACTCTTTTGAGTGCCCTTTTTTGTTTATGCTTTACCCGCCTTTTCACCACCTGGTTTTTATGTGCTGTTTCACGAACATCTTCCGAACCCTATTTTTTTACTTTTTCAACTTCCTTGCGAGACTATAATAACTGCTTATTTAATGACGTTCGTATGTTGCTAGACCAATTAATTTCTTTACTGAAAAATATTTTAAATTTAACTAATCTATAATAAATAGGATATTTGTGCCTTCCAACGGACATGATAGACAAAATTATAAATGACGCATTCTTTAAAAATAATAAATATTTATGAATCCATGAATGTTTCTAACAAACCAATACTACTTAAGCGTGACAGGAAATATATTTCTGCAATTTAAACAGCATAATTTAAAATGCAGAAAGTTATTTTCCTCATTTTAATAGCTTCTAAAAAAGGACTTTTGAAGGTGGGCAATACTTCCCCTTTTCATATTTTTTTTTGTTTATTAATTTAACTTTTTAGTACAACTTTTGATTATACCTATATGACCTGACTCCAGTGTCTTGTTGTGACACCACGAAATAAATGCAATGCGCTATCTTATAAAAGTAATGCAAAAAAAAAAAAAAAAAAAAAAAAAAAAAAAAGGTTTTTTAAATCGAACTTTTTATAAATCGTTTTTATTAATCAATAATAATAACTGTATCTCACAAATTCAAATGGCAACACTCTCACTTGAATTTCAACCATTTTCTACCGCCAGTTTATAAAAGAAGTTCGTGAAATGTTTTGCATTCTTCTCAAAATAATTACACCTATTTGTGCATAAAAAGTAGGTAGACTTCGAAAAGATGTTATACTTTGACTGTGCAGACTTAGAATTCTCTGGAAGATGATTTACTAACTAAGCGTTTAATTTCATTTAATTCAACGAAATAGTCTAAAGATAAATAACTTTTATTCTGCTTACCTAATAGCCAATTTGTGCAATACGTTTTAATTCTGTACAGTGATAACCTTGCAACCCAATTCCCGAGTACTATAATTTAACGGAAGCCTCGAAAAAATGGGAATTTTTGCAACGGAATGAAACGCGATTTCTATGATAATTTCACGTGTGTTAATCTCTTAAAATACTAAATTTGAAAAACCAAAATCATTTGATAAATAATTTAATAATAAGAAACTTGTCAGATTTGATGTATGCATTTGCTTTATAAATTCAGCATTTCAATATTGAAAAAAAAAAAAAACTGAATAATGCGTTTCGCATACTAAACAAAGTCAAATATTTTACAAATATTTAGCCAAAGTCAAATACTTAGCTGAAAATCATAAACTGATAGGACAAAAATGATTTCTTCTTTTAATGCTTTCTTACTTATTAGCAATTATATATCGATTATATTTAAAATCTGTTACGTTCATATATGTTTCTTAAAGGGAAACAAATAAACAAGCAATTAATACATTTTACAGCATTGATTTTATAGAGAAATAAGCAAGTTTATTTCTTCTTAAATGAAAAACTAGATGAGTACCGCTAAAGTAGTCAGATTTGGTAAATATGTTCCGAGTATACTTCTCTCCTTTCAAAATTCCCCTCACTTCTGGACTAAAATAGTGCCTTATTTTCTTTCGAATAAACGCAATCCAAATACTCAGCTGCTACTCACTCTTGAAAAATATCTTATTGTAAATACAAAAACGTTTGATAAAAGGGTTTACGTTTTAACTAATGTTTTTGATGCGGAATTTCCAAACGGTACTTCAATAGGAATGACAGACTTAATGATTCGTTCAGAAGTTGACATTTCAGTTGATGCATTCGAAATGTCTGAAAAAGAAAATGAATACGTAGATTTTGTTTATCCGTTTAGACATTCTTATTACACATTTATTACTCCAAAACCAAAATATGAAGCACAGTTATTCGGTATTTTTCAAACGCTTTCACTGAATGTTTGGATAGCTATTTTATTAGCTTTGATTATAATGATGTTAGTATCTTGTGTCATATTAAAAAAGAAACATTCGTTCGAAAAAGTTCTTTATAATGTTTTTGCAATATTCTTGAGACAGAATTCTGTTATAACACCTACATCATTTGTGGAAAAACTCCTAATCTATACATGGGTTATGGGAGCTATGTTCCTTTGTCTTGCTTATGACTCCGTATTTTTATCTTTTCTTGCATTTCCACCTGTTAGTAAAATTAAGCATATGACGGATTTGGCAACAGCAGTAGAAAAAGGAGAATATCATGGAATGGCTGACTATTCCAATGGTGTTGTAGACCTTTTGAGGAAATCAAAGGCAAAACATTTTCGAGTAATTGGTGAAGATATCTGGAAGAATAAATTTATTTACTATAGAAATGCAATAGAAATTTTCATTAGAAACAGTAGCAAGCAAAATGTTGCTTATTTCCTTGAAACTGATCAACTAGATATGATAGCTGGAAAATATTTCATCTCAGAAGATCGTTTCTTTGAGACAATGAGTACTATGAGAGTCCGAAAAGGCTTTTGTTGTAAACAGGTAGTAGATACCTTCGTACATAGAATTATGGCTTCAGGCATTTGGTCGAAATATAGAAGCCATAGTAATTTTTTGAGATCAATGGATCTTTCATTAAAATACGCTGAAGATATTTCTAATAAGAGAAAGTTAACACTTACAGATGTTGCCCCAGCATTTATCTTTCTATTAAGCGGCTATTTTATATCATTTTTAATTTTCATTGGAGAAATATTGTTGAACAGGAAAAAAAAAGAAGATAAATTATTTAAAGAAAAATAAACAAAGAAAAACGAGGAAAAGAAAGACCAATAATCCTGTGTAATTAGTGATATTTGCATTTTTCTCACTGTTATGACAATGCAGAACAGAGCACAGAATTTTGCACGAAAAATTCCTTTTTGTTAAATAATTTTGTTAAAAGGATTTGGTCTTTTTATTTTATGATATCATAGAAGCTTTTACAACCTGGAAGTAAAAAATGTCATTTAAAAATATTATTTATACAGAAATATTTAAAGGAATGGAGATCCTTAGATTAAAGAAAATATTTAATGGAAGAAAGAGGGAATCACGTGTCGATAATTCTGAACAATGTGTTTTTTTTTTTCAAATACTAACTGTTCCACTAACTGTTGAACACTTACTACAATTCAGTAACAATGCTTAAACACCAATTTTGCTTTGTGAATTGATGATTTTCGAGTATTGCTATTAAGGATTTAGAACTAATCATGAAAATATTATGTTGTTGAAACAACATGTTTCAGATGCGCACACTCTATAGAATTTCTAAAGAGAACAACACCACTTTTTAAGATTAGGAATCTGCACTTATAACTTTTCGTCCAATTAAAACTCTTTCTGTGATTCATCGTTGAATTTGTGAAATTTATCTGAGATTTAATAAAAGAAACATTCTATTCGAAAATTATAGTAGTACACTAAGCACACTGTATGTTGTGGTTATTTAAACTCTGTGTTATAAAATTTATTCAATGTTGATTATCACGAAAATTTTCTTTAGTGTATTCAATTGCCAATGAAATTTCTTTGCATTAATTATAAAAACACCATGGTCATCTTAATAAATTCTTTTCTACCATTATTTTAGTATGGAAAAAAATCTACTACAGATGTATTGCTCTGTATAGAAACGGAGTTGGTTATGGAGCAGAGGTTACCCATATCGACTCCAGTGAAACCTTTTACAAACAGCAATTTTCGCTTTATATAATTCCAGACTTTCTGATATTATATATATATTATTTCTATCTGGAAATTATGGTTGCCTTATAAACACCTGTTATCCAGAGTGTCTGGTCGATCTTGCATTTGCTCAATAGGTAATTCCTAAATTCTTTATTTTAGAGGTATACTTCTAATGTTTAAAATATTCGAAATGTTTTTCTCCGTCATGTAATTAAATTGGGTAACACACTGCCAAGCACAAACAGCCACAGTAAGAAAAGCATTTTGGATGATGGGTCAAATGGCCAAACGGGGTTGGGGATTGAAACCAAGCATCTTAAAAATATGGTATAGAACAGTAGCTGAGAAAAGACTGACTTACGCAGCATCAGTAAGTGGACATAAGCTAAATCAAAGAAGTAAAGAAGTACTAACAACATGCCAAAGGTTACATTTTGCGGCTGTAGTTAGGGCCTATAAAACTGCCCCATTAGCGGCTCTTCAGGTACTTGCTGGCCTGATTCCAATTCACCCCCAAGTTAAATATGAGGCAGAATACGGTACAATATCACGTTTAAGAGAAACGACAGAAATACACGGAACCACTATCCACCATACAGACTATATAAAAAAGATTAATGTATGGGAAACACACCCCGCGGACACAATAGAACCAATAAGACATAATTACGTGGACATAGTAATATACACTGACGGATCGAAATTGGAATCAGGCGCTATGGGTTCGGCATTCGTAGCTTTCAAAAATGAACAAAAAAAAACATTTTCAGCTCCATTAAGGAAATACAACAGTGTTTTCCAAACCGAACTACTGGCTATACTAAAAGCAGAAGAATGGGGAAATAGCACAGGGAAGGAATACAACAATCGGTTGGACTCTGTATGTCAGCCATCCAATCACTCAGTAAACCCTTCAATGTAGCAAAATTAATCGATAGGATACAAAAAACAGTAAAAGGCTCAAACCATAAATTCAAAATTAGCTGGGTCATAGCACATGTGGGCATCCAAGGAAAAGAGGATGCCGACGAATTAGCAAGAAAGGCTGCAGAAAACCAAACTAACGAAATTCCATACCATGTAGAAAGACCGATATCAAACTTAAAAAGAAAACTAAAAGAACTCACTGTCAAACAATGGCACTTCAAGTGGGATTATGGAGAAACGGGCAGGAAGACATATGAATACTTTCCAAAAGTAGACTCTCGCAGAATCATCAGCCGCAATTTACTAAGTCAAATTTACACGGGTCACGGAGCATTCCCGGATTACTTACACAGGTTTAAGCGCAAAGACGCACCAAACTGCTCATGCGGGGAGTTGGGAACCCCCAAACACTATCTAACCGGCTGCTCACTAACCTAATCCCTACATCTGATCCACATCACAGCGAACAACGAAAAAATATGGCACAAAAAGTTAGCGAACAACAAACAAGTACAAACAAAAGCAGGAGCAGTGATGAGATGGTTAGTAGAAAACATCGATCTCATAACAGAATAAATACACCTTCCCAGCAGCGAGATTCCTCAAAAGCATTTCCCACCTTCAAAAGCCATTACTTTGGTAAGTATATATTCTAATATATCTTAAAAAAAATAAATAAAATGAAAAAAAAAGTAGCATAGGAACCTCTTTGCTACGTTAAAAAAATCGATTTTTTTCTTCAGCACTAGTTAGAAGTGGAAGTCATCTGTGACGGACTGAATTTCACCAACTGATGAAGTCAAATAGCCAACAAAGAGTGAATAAAACACAACAAAATAATTAATTGGTGAATGCACAAAGCACACCTGTACCGAAAGTGAATAAGGAACAAAAAACAGTGTATCATCAATTGAATACAGCCTCATAGATATATGACAGACTAACGACCACGGAACAAGCCCCACTCCATTAGTGCGACAAGTTTCTCAAACAACAAATCAACGAGTGTCACAAAACTCAAAACCAGTGATAACAGCCATTAGGATTCAATGGACTGATCGCATTAAGCGTATTCACGAAGGAAAAAAAAATCAAAACCCCAGCTATAATGCATGGGTGAGATAAAGTGACAAAAACAACAAAAATGAGTGTGCAACATCCAGAAATATGACAACCAACAGTAACAAAAGTTACAATGTGACAACCACTAGTAACAAAAGTTACAATGTGACAAAACTCACGATAGTGACATAATAACCAATGAAACTCCCGAAACAAGACCAAGTTTCAAAACGTGACAACCAGCTCTAGCACAAGCTGGAGGTATCAATATATCAAGAAAGAGACAAAACCCAACAAATGATAACAGACAGAAACAACCCACAACAGAGGTGAGCCCATAAAAACGGTAAAAAACCCTGTCAGAGACAATTAAAAACGAAAAGTGAAATCAGCCTCCTAAAAAAGGCGATAAACACTATAGCGACAATCAACCATGAGCGTTACAGGTCAACATAGACGACAAATATGAAAATCTATGTACGTTAAAGGAGCCTGGTGCATGTAAAATCCACTGTGGGTGCAAAGCCCTCCAAGTTACCTGTGAATTATACATCTGGGGGTTCCTAGTCAGGTGAGCGTCTCGTCACCTGATCAAGGTTCTAAATTACGAGACCTATTAAATCTGTCAATTTAACAAAGTTAAACAGAAACCTTGAACCGGCAAACAAAGATAACTGTAGCAAGCCACAAAAGAGAAAGCACAGCAGCGATGTGAACAAATCTACAGTCAGGTGGATCATAGCCATGCTGTTATCAGGCGATTTCCGCCCCGCACCCAAATACGAACTCGTCAAGCTAGGCACTCATGCCGGGAAGGTCTGGTTAGCGGTATATATTAAAAAAACGTTTAATTCAAAATATTTATTTTTGCAAAAGTTATGCATTTTTATTTTTCATACTGTTCCTATATTCTACACTATATAGAAGAACATATTGAAAGCTCTGAGAAATGAAACAGCAATAATAAATTCAATATGTACCACTAAAATTTATCGGCTTATAATAATTTGAATTGTTTTAATTTTGCATAAAATGGACACATACTACCGTGCACTGATGACGGTATCTTCAATGCTGCCGAAAACGGTATGGAAAGTATGATGAATATTTTAATGCTCTAAACGGTGACTTCTACACTACATTATTAATACATTTTTTTAACCTTTGAGTCTGAAATTTACGTTTTATATTTAATTTTTCTGTGCCCATTTCATTGTATTCTTCGAACTTTTAAAAGCTACCCCCCTTGTAATGTTCAATTTCTATGTACAGAATGAAAATCTATAAATTACTTATTTTATCAGTTTCATTATTACAGTTTTTATATGAGAAATGCTCACAATGTTTATAACATTTAATATCATTTTAATATCATAACAATTTTCATGTTATATACAAAAAAAAAAAAATCTTCCAAAATGAGGGTAATATGTAGATTCTTTTTCAGCTGTTTTATTTTCTGAAATATATTATTCTTGTTCTGAAAATATGCTGCAACAACAAAAACCAAACAAGTTGGAAATTTTACGTCAAACATAACAAATGAGGTACGTTCCTACTATAACTAGTTTTATACAAAAAAATCATCGTTATTATTTCAGTGAAATGAATTATATCGTCTGTTATTATGATATGATTAATTTTCGTAATAAGATAAGTACATTTTTTAGAATTGTGTTTTTTGTATACTTTAAGGATTAGATACCAGAAATTTTAAGATAGATTTTTAAGTTTATTTAGCAGCAAATTTGTATGCTTTATGTGAATTTTACAAAGTTAAAATTTCTATATTAATATAGTGGTTGCGTAGAACTTGATTTATTTATTAAAAGTTAAATAAAAAGTGGTGTTTCAAATTTAATACACTAAGTATTTATCCCTTTCAAGGACCGTGGTTCATTTTTTGAGCACCTAATTTTAATTCCTTAACGCCGCATTGGCACCAGAATTTCGGAATGAAAATTTTACTTTTATTAAGTACGTGAAGAAAAGCTCTTACTTATTTTGAAATAAATTTGTTTGTAAAATCTGGTGTCAGTCAATCATTTCAGCATTTTACGAATAGAAGTACTTTGCTCCTGAAACGTTTAAGAGTTAATTTTATCAATTTTAACACGAAGTTTAAAAATGGACTTTGCATAAACTATTTTTCTGGATAATAAATTTTTCGTTTGTTCTAAAGGAAATAATAGCAGCATTTTAGCAGCCTACCTGATTTTCGTTTGGGAAATTTTGAAGATGATAAAGCTTCTGCAGGATGATAAAGATGATAAAGCTTCTACTTTTTAATTAATACCCAGTTCCGAATATCTACAGAGACCTCTAACGACAGCTTTAATGGTGGTATCCATATCGGGTACAAGGTAATGTTGGATATTGTTTTGTTTAAGATGTTTGTGGATGGACATTTTGTCGCGGAAACTGGCAGGAAAAATTCCAGTATAATTTCAGTCTAATTTTATTTCGAAATTTTAAACATTAAATGGAAAAAGTTTTGAACATTAAACGTAATAATAGTAGTGGTAGGTTCCTTAGTAATTCAAGGGCTGGTACATAAACATATCTTCCATAGAAAATAAATCCATGGTTCAGACTGGTTAATATTTTTCCACTTATTTTTTATCTTTTGAATACCAGTATTTCTATAACGAAAATTTGTGTTGTATGTAATTGTCGAATTTTAATTTATTACCTCAGCTGTACCACAAAAAAAAGTATAGCCCTTTCAGGCGCTTTATTTTTGTGTAAGCTAAGCTTTGCCTGCCTCTTTTACCACCTGGCATTTATGTGCTCTTTTGCGAACATGTTCCGAACCCAGTTTTTTACTTTTTCACTTTAAATAGTAGTTAGTTATAGCTACAGCTATACCATCTCACTTTTTTCCAACTTTTATACTCTATCCTTAATCTCCTGCGCTTTACATTTTTATTCCAAATTCGTTTTCATCTATTTTCTAAAATTTTAATCTATCCTTTACATTGTAATTTTCATTTTTTATGTAATTTTCACTATGTAATTTTCATTTTTTATGTAGTAAATACTAAATCTTAACTTTTTCCAACGGCCAATTTATTACAAGACGTTATACTCACTTATAGCCTGCGCGTAAAGTTGATTGCAACTCGGAAGCCCCTTAACACTAGAACGACCGGAAATTTTACTCAAGTTTTATAAAACTAATTCACACCAGAATTTTTATTTAAAACTATCTAACTTATTCATTCAACATATTTCTGAGAGATTTTTATTTAATTTATTTAAAAAATAAATTTATGGTTTGAATCGGAATATATTCATTTGGTAGCGGTCAAAATGACCGCTCATGGTTGTTCTAGTGTTAACAGGCGTCGATTGTTCGGCAATATTCGATCTCTTTCGCCGTACTTCATTATTCCAAATTTATTATCATCTCATTTCTTAATTTTACCTTTTATATTGTAATTGTTCCTTTATCATGTAGTTAATACTATATCTTAACTTTTCCCAACGGCTCAGTTTAATACACGACAGTCTACTTGCAATAGACTGGACGTTAAGTAGATTGCAACTCGGAAGCCCCTTAACCAAGATTAACAGTTCGGCAACCAAATGAGGTAAAAATTACTTTTTAAAATTTCTAGTGTTCAAAACTAAGCACTTATACGAAACCTGTTATCATTGTACTTGATAGTCTTTAAAAAAATGCATTTTTCCAGATTCTGACGTGTCGATACATTGAATTAAAATAAAAAAATTATTATTTTTACGTATTCATTCAGCGTGCATTTAATATATTAAGGAACCAAAACTATTGAGAAAAAATTTCAACTTAACTTCGGAATGAATAAGTAAAAAAAAATAAATAAATTGAGATTTAATATTTAACTATCCCATTAAAAGTACTATGGATCTATCCGGGGTTTCCTAAGTTACGGAAAATAGGTGATTTTTTTAAAAACTATAATAATCTTTTCACGTTTAATATATTTTTTTAGATTGTCCATTAGTAACTCAAGAAATAATTTTTATATGAAAAATATCTATAACTCATTCAAATGCAGTTTTGGAAATTTATTAAAAGCGCTATTTTAGTAATAGCCGCATGTCAGGAGTTAATAGCCGAAGAAATTGACAAACATTTCGCTAATAACTGCAGCCCTTTTTATTCTGATAATTTCAATGGTTAAAGCGAGTAGTTCGATTGCATTTATTTTAATTTTGTATTTAATTTATATTATTTTATTTATTTGTGGAGGAGGTTTTAATTTCGTTGTGGAGTATTAGCCGAAATTAAATGCTAATCTTTCGCAATCGGGTAGCCTGCATTATAGATTTAAAAGAAATTCATGCTTCAAAATTAATTTAAAAACCATAAAACATCAGTCACTTGAGATACAGTTTACAAACAAATTATATTTGAAAAAAAAATGTATTTTCTATTCGAAAGTGTAAACGTCGAAATTGCGCGATATTTAGAATTTGAAAAAAAAAAAAAAATGCAGTAAAAGCGGAATTTATTAGTCAAGTGTTGCCACCATCATTATGGCGTCAACATTACTCACTGATATATTTTTGCTTTGTAATTAAGATTCTACGAAGTCATTTGTCCAAGGAAAGATACGCAATAAAAACGGATGTCTAATAAAGCATTGTCGTAACTTTGTAATCGTTTTGAAAATCGAAAAAAAGAAAAAAAAAAACTTTGACAGATTTACACGTTTCAGACAATAGAAATTCCGAAAAAAAAAAAAAAATTCCCGTCCGTTTGTCTGTGTGTCTGTAAACGCTCTATCTCCCGAAAAAATTGTGATAAAGACTTGAAATTTGGTATGTACTTAGTATGTAATAATGGGCAGAAGCTTATTAAATTTCAGTAACCTCTTGTTATCAGGAACTATTTTTTTCGGACTCTTGAAATATTCGTTCTGATAAAAGGTACATAAGAATTTTCGAAATTGTTATTTTAAAAAGTAAATATAAAAGACAATAAAAAAACAAATTTTGCATTAAGAATGAAGTCGATCGGATAATTAGTTGCCGAGATATTTGTAATCTCATTTTCCAAACTCTTCGATTTTTCATGACCCTGTATTTCATTCAAATTTCAATTCAAAGATATATTTTAATTTGTAAAGAGGTGCTTGATCTGATACAGTAAGCTGTTAGTTAATATGATTATCTTTTTTAGATTTATATCATAATGATGTTTCTCTTACGCAATTCTGCAATAGAGCATTTAAAATTTATGACGTCATCAAGCCAGGATTTTATTCGAATTGCAATGCATTTTATAAATAGTTTACACATGTTTTATTTTCATGTTTTATATTGTGCATATCCATGATGGGTAAGTATTATAGTGGCCCCCAACGACTAGTTTTCAGTCTAAAAGCATACATGCATGCAAACGTAATATTTATTTAACAAAATTATGTAATAATTTGACTTGTTTCTATGAGGTGTTTCTTTGATTTCAGCAATGAAGATAAAGTGTGTTTATTATTGTTAAAAAACGGATGGTTGGCAGTTATGTATTAATCCCCTTCACAAAGATAATGAATAATAATGAATTATAGATATTGAAATATAGTCTACCGAATTCGAATGTTTGTAATGCATGAATAATTAATTATTTTAGGATAGTAGCTCTTCTACGCGATTGATTTTCTGAATATGTATTCCACCAGTCCCTGCCGTGTTGATACATTGAACTAAGATGAATGATTTAGTTAATGTGAAGCTTCAAGGGTTTAAAATATTGGGGAGATAAATTTGGCTATATATATCAATGATGCAGCTCAAACGAATCATATTCCAATGCTCACACGTATTATAATGAATAAAACTGTAATTATTTTTAAGGAGACTAGGTGCTTTGAACTATTCGTATCGCAAAATTTGAAAATAAATAATAATAAAATATTTTAAAATCTGACATTTTCTAAAATTTTCTATTTTTTAGAAAAAAAAAATATTATACTTTTCTTACATTAGCTTAGGAAAAATAAATAAAATTTTATGATATAAGGAAAATTACAGAAAAAAAGTCTTTTTACTAAACATTTTTATTAAAAAAAATAATAAATAATAATTTTTATTATGAATCGCTACCGGATATTTTAACAAAAATTTCAATGATACAAGACCATGGTATCCGACGAAACCATTTGGCGAAATCTTCTGTTATTTTGTATTTACATACTAAAAGCTTCGATAAATAGATTTCTGTTAAAACTTTACAATTAACTTAAAAATATATATATAAATTTTTATAAAAAATTGTTTTTAGTGTAAATAATCCTAGTTCAAAGGGTTTCATCTTTTGTGAAAGATACAAAGGATGTAAAAAATGAGTAAAAGACAAGATATTATGACATTTCAGAAATGTACGGTTAGCACCAAAGGACATAAGCCATAGCTGCCAACTTTTTCGCTTTTCTGTTACCACAAAAATTTAATAGAAATTTTTGCGTTATTTAATCAACTAATTGTGGTGATTTAATAAGATAAAATTTACTATTCAATTTTAGTGGTACAGAAAAAGCGTAAAAGTTGGCAGCTATGTATAAGCTCATTGTGAGACGTATATCTATTGTGTTAACTGTTTTAAGGGTATTAACCCCTTGAAGGGCACCGGTATATTATATATACCACTTAATTTTAATCCCAAAATGCCACAATAACACCAAAATTTTATAATCAAATTTTAAATTTATAAGGTACATGAGGAAAAGCTTTTACTTATTTAAAAATAAATTCGTTCGTGAATCTTGTTGTCAATCAATCAGTTCAATATTTTAGCTACAAGAGCACTTTGCCCCTGAAGGGGTTAGTAATATACAAGTTAATATAATAAGAAATGAATTTCGTTATTTTTCCACAGAATGTATGTTGTAAGATACATTAAAATAATGATTATTTGTTACACAGATTTTAAATATATATTTTCTCTTGCAAGTAAACAGGTAAGATGGATTTTCATATACGAATTATAAATATATATCAGCGTTCCGTGTTTATAATCATTCTAACAGAATTCCAGTCAGATATATGGCAAAAAAAAAGACAGTTTGAAGTATGTGTAAATACCTTAACTGGTAAATCTACAGATCAGAGGCCTCAACCTCAGCTCTATAAATCATTGTAGAATTAATCTCACTAATTTTTATTTTCATCTGCATAATATTTAACAACCCGATTTTTTTAAAGTTACATGGCCATTAATAAGCATATAAGATTTATCGAAGCTTCAGTAAATTTTAGAAGTATCACATTAAACACAAGTGTAAGCAATGATATGATAAACTACTTATTCTTGTATTTTTTTTTTTCAGAATAAGAATATATTCCTTCAGGGATCTCACTTTAATTTTATGTTCTCAATTTCAAGTAATTGTGCTGTTTCATTATTCGAGTATATGTCTGAATGCATTTACTAATGTAATTTAATTAGATTAACCATCTCCTTGTACAGGGGATTTCACCCTATCCTTAAAAGAGTACTTATTTTTCGACCACTAAACATCATCATATGTTGCTGAAATTGAATAAAATTTCATGTAATATACTTATACAAATCTAAATTCCTTTTATGATACCTGTAATCAATTTACACATTCACGTCTTTATAATTTTCGTTTGGAAAACAGATTTGATCTTCTTTCTTTGGTAGTTAAAATAAATCTTCATCTATTTTATTAGAAAAAAGCATAGTAAAAATTTAAATCCCCCGAAAATCAGCTATTTTGTTAATAAAATTTTGCGTCAAAATAATGCGAATTACTTGAATTTTCTTTTTTTTGATATTTTTAAATTACTTAGGCAGCCATTTAATGAAAATAAGGCAAGAAAGAAACGCATTGACATTTTTTGTAAAAAATGAGAAATTAAAATAGTTTACGCCTCTCAAATTGATGCGTAAAATTTTCCAATAATTTATACAATTAAGGTCGAAATTTTAATAAGTATATTGACAAATTTTTACAGCGATCGAATTAATTTGAGATCTCCGTTTCGGAAATTTAGTAACCATTAATTTAATGTTTAAATCAATTTTCCGAATGAGCCATTTTCTTTTCGATGAACCTTAAAATATGACAATCGTCGGATTTCAAATTAAATGTACTATGATTAAAAGAAAATTTTTCGAACGAAAGAACGAAATTTAACCAAAAACTATACAGCTAATTGAGAGTACCGATCCAACATACCTACCTAATTACAGACTAAAAATATCTTGAGTTTATCATACAAACAAACAGACAGACAGACAAACAGAAAACCAAACCTTTTCAGTCTCCACAGTAAGACTAAACTGAGTTTCAATAATTAGCTGATGTTTTTATCACTTTATGCCCTTAATTATGAATCGCGAAGTTGCTCTATCTAAATAATTATCTTCCTTAATTTCTGAAGATACATTGGAAAATTGATATAATAAAAATTTTAAATTTAGATGAGTTTTTTCATTGAAATTGATCAAATAAATCGGAGGTTATAGGTCTTTTTTATAAAATATTTAAAAGAGTGAATAATTAGATACATTAAATAAAAATACTTTTATGGTAATCTCGCAATTGTTATAAAAACAATTAAATAAATTTATTCTGATCTTATATAAAAACGGAAAACTTTTAGTTGTTTCAAATTTTTCATATAATTTTTTAAAATAAGAAATAAGCTACACCCCTTTGTAACAGGTTGAGAAAAAACGACGTTATAAAATATTTTGCATCGGCTATTCCGCTGTGCAATCTTAAAGTGATCCAACAAAGTATTTTGTATAGAAAGTAAAATCTGTTTTCAAAATTTTTTATTCTATTCGTAACACTTTTAGAAAAAGAATCTTTACTCTACCCTTGTACTAAAATATTTGCCAGAAGGAATCTACAAGAAAGAAAATTATATAAATTGTGGTACGATTGAATATAAATATATTGAATATAACAAAATTAGTCATCAGTCCCGGCCCGTAAGAAAGGGTTAATAAGTAAATTAAATAAATGTTATATTTGTTTTAAATGTACTGTCGAAGATAAGAGTTAAACATGAATGTCGAAAGGGTGAAACACGAATGTGCTGACATTATGATAAAAACAGTTTCATCAAATATGACAAGATTACTAGTATTTTAATAACTCTTATCAGCCTATTGTTTTAGTTTAGTTTTCTTTTGCATAGTAACATACAAAAAGTAACTTTTTATTCCATTTCACATTTTTTAATCGCGACTTAACTTTTTGGAACTTTCCAGAGCTGCATTCTAAAAAAGCAATATCAGGTTAGTACAGATGAAAATTCAAGAAATTGTTTCCCAAGTTAAATTTTGGGCTAATAGTTTGAAAATTACCAATTTTTACACTTTTCAGTTGAATGAAAATAAAATAAAATAAAGAAACAATTAGAACATTTTGTATTTTCCAGAGTCTTGTTAATCTCCACGTTCAAGGTATATAAAGGGAGTATGCTTCCTAAGAGTGCCTACTTTTTTTACAAAACAGACAACGATAATTTTCAGAATAATGAAAGGCATTTTGCGATTGTCCTATAGAAACACGCAAGAAATAGTTGAAGTTGAAGTTAAAAATGTTTCATTCGATTGCTTCATATTTATTTGTTACGCATATTTATTTATTTATAAAAGTTTTTAGTATTAATTTTTGAGTAAAAAGTAGTTTATTTTGAATTGTGCCTTTAACATCCGGTATGAATTTATTTTCATCCTTTCACCACAGGGTACGATTAAAGTTCTGTATTTATTATTGAAAATTTAACCTAAAAATTCTTTTGAGCAAAAAATTAAAAAAAAATATTTTTTGATAATAATTTATGACATTCGTGCTTAATGCGATTAACTCCATTATCGTCAGTAATCAATTTTCCAATTTATCGGAATATTGATTGTTCGTGTGGTATTCTAAAAAAAAATTAAAGTATTGATCAATTTAAGATTCAGAACATAACAAAAACCAAAATCTCCTAAAATGTGTTTTATGATGCACATTTTATCGAAGGCACATTTAATTTGAAAGAAATTGGTTCAAAGCTTACCCGTATATTTCGACTAAGGAAAAATCCAGAATATAGTCAAGTTAATTCAATTTCATTTGTGTATAAACATAATTTACGAAAATTGTATTATATAATCGATTGCAGATATAATAAAAAATACCCTAAAAAATGTCAAAAGTTTTTTGTAACATCTGGTGCTGAAAACCAAACTAAAAGTTCACTTACAGGAAAGGCCCAATTTTCAAGATGGCGTCCACAATGTTTGTCAAATAGTGTAAAGGTACCAGTGTTCAACACGCTAAGCACTCAACTACACTATTTTGCTCGTAGTTTCCCTGTACTTTTAAGTCGAAGCTCCTATTTTTTGTTTGTTATTTATTTATTTATTAACCAGAATCTTCTTTAATACGTTGAGTGCCATATGTACCGTCGGCGGTCACACTTTATTTTTATTAGAGTGTTATATGTACCACCGGCTGTCACAATATATTTTAATTAGAGTGCCGTGTGTACCGCAGGTGGTCATATGTAAATCCAAATTTAAAGCATATTAATTTTGATGGCACTTCAGTAACATACATTACTGTTGTTGTATGGCAACTAAATAAAGCATATTTCTTTTTATTTTTAAAATTAATTTCTAATCTTATATTTCTGATAAGTTAAAGTAGGAATACAAAACATAATTTTGTTATAACTCAAAATATTATTTCTTCACTTTCGCTTTTCGCATTTACGTTTCCTATAAAAAAACTTGGATCCATTTGTATTTCTAATTCTGGTTATTACTAAAATAAAAGCAATATTGGTACCGTTTTAAATTGAAAAAAGAGAAAAATCCCCGCCCCCCACCCAAAAAAACAATATTATATAAACAAATTATTTGCATGACAGCCGGCGGTGCATAAAACACATTTTTTTGTAAATTCTTCTTATACTTGTAATAAATATCAAAAGTTGTTTGTTTACCGCTAAATGTAATGACAGTATGGCTACAGATTAGGGGAAAACACAGTCGAAAAAAGGGAAATGCGCCAGTATTTTTTTTTTTTTTGAAAAATTCGACTTATTTATCGTTCAAATAAACAATAGAAATTTTTCCATAAAAAAATACTAGTGTTTCGTTCTTTTTCTGACTGTTTCTCTCTGATCTGTCGCCACTATGAATAATGCAGTGATGGAAAAGTGGCACACCCGAGAATCAATTGACACCGTTAAGTTTAAATTGTACTCTTTGATTTATTTAACCCTTTCAGGGGCAAGCACTTGTGCTCCTGTAACGTTGAATTCCCACCGGAATTTAGAAAAGAATTTAGTTCAAATTAAGAATAAGCAATTTTTCAACTTTTTCTCTTCTAAGTTAAAATAGTAAAATTTAATTAAAAGTTTCTGGTTTGAATCGGGTTAAAATTAGGTGGTATATAATACATACCACCGCCCTTCAAAGGTTTAACGGCAGAGTTTCAGAGATTTTTTTAAAATCGAACAAAACTATTAAAATTTAGTGGTATCAATCACCCAACTTTTCCATTACTGAATAATGGCATCTTATGAAAGCTTAATGGTGGCACTTAACGTGTTAAAATAACGTTACAGAAAAGTATAACATACATCGATTCAGAAAAAAACAAATTATTTAAAAGGATGTTTTTACACCTATAGTTGACACTGCCATAAAGTGAAAGAGTCTGAAATTGACAGGTTAGAAACCAGATTCAGATAATGGACCAATGAAATTGAAATAACTTAAAAAATAATTTTAAATACTTTAAAAATAGTAGGCAACTATGAAACAAATAATTTTTACAAGTTTTTACCAGTTATTTTAACAAATTTGCGAAACAAAAACTCTCTTCTTCAGCAACAGAGATGGAGATACGTTTGACAGATATCTATAAAGTATGACGCGGTTTATCCCACCCATTTCGGATCTTCCTATAAATTCGATCGTAATTTCGATTTATGACGGACATATTATTATCCTATAATTCGCATCTTCCTCCCTAATACAAGGTGCAGGTCAGGGAATTTCTCTGATTTTAGGTCAGAATAATACCAGTATTTACTTACAGAAAAAGTGGCTTTATGCAATCGCGCAATTATATAATCGAGTTTATGTATTACAAAGCACTGCCATTTTCCCTGAAACTGCAGGAACTGTATTCCTGTAATAGATATGCTATGTAATAGGCATACTGTGGAGATATCTGGTGGAATCATTATGCTTAAAATACTAGAGATAGTGGAACTAAATTACACAGCAAACAAATTATAAGAAATGCCTTTTAATAGTCAACATATTCTAATACTTATTATATTACATATATTAAAGCTTCAATAGCTGTATTCGAAAGGATAAATACCCCATTGGCAAATTGTAAATGGTTATATGATTCCTTTGACAACTGAAAATATTAAAATTCAATTCATCTTCAATATATGGAAAAGGTTTTTAATTGACTAACAATAATTGATGACCTATGTTTTCTTCTAATACATAAATAATTTTTGCTAAGAAATCACCCATTTTCGTAGACGTTATTGTTAAAATTGAAAATTCTCGGAAAGGGCTTCAAAATCTCGCTATTTGCTTCGAAATATCGAACTGTCAATAATAATTGATTGTTACTTTGATTATTGCTGTATTAAGAGTTTTGAGCAATGCATAATTTGTTATATAGTTAGAAGAAAAATGTGTTGAAAAGCAAAAAAGTAAGTATATAAAATATACAAATACTTAGAAAACTTGTGCTTGAAAATTACTATTCGGTAATAGTGTTATACAAAAATAATCACTCTACTCATCACGATAATTCATTATGTTAGAGTAGCAAGCATTCTATGCGACTGATTCTCAGAAACTATATTCCATCAAACGCTGAGATACTGTTACATTTAACTAAGATGAATGATTTAGTTAATGTTATGATGCAAACATTTAATATTGATGAAATAATCCTGGTAATATATCAATCACTCAGTCCGAGCGTATACTTTCAGGTATTTCAAGAGCATAATCTACTCTGCAGATGCATTATAATTATTAGGATATATATGAGCTGGAATTATCAATCATGTTTAAGAAAAATAAATATTTATTATCATAAATGACAATAATTGTGATTGACTTTTATAAACTGCTTTCTCTCAGTCGCTGATTTACTTATGCATTCAATTAAAATATATGATTTATCACTTTTTTATAAATTCTTTCAACATGCATTTACTATTTAAGGTATTTTTATTCAAATAAAACTATTGAATAGAAATACCGGATTTAGATTTCTTTAAAATAGCGAAAAAATAGCTTTATATATATTTTTTTTTTCAGGTTTAAATGTCTTCTTAAAAGGACATCACACAGCTACTTGTTGAAGCTCGCATAGACATAAAACAAAATATGCATAATACATCTTTACACTCCATCTTTAAAAGTTAATAATAGCAGATGCATACATTCTTTTAAATTTCCAAGGAGTAAGACACATTTATATCAGATTATAAATTTTTATTTAATATTTTTTTTAATATTTTATTAAAATTTGAATATAATATAAAATTTGAAATTTAATAAAATTGTACATCGAATTTAATCATGCAATTTGTCGCAATTTTCTAAGATTAATTAAGATGAAAAATTTTCCTATTTCTAATATTACATTTCAGGTTTAACCGTCTTCTCAAAAGTATCCCATAAAATAATGTTACCTGTCGAAGAAAGCATAGAGAATAACAAAGAATGCATAATAAATACTTACTTTCCTTTTTTTTAAAGCTAATAATAGTAGAGAATTATACATGATGCGTACACTCTTTTGAATTTCCAAGGAGTCAGGCATAATTATTTCAGATTATAAAATTTTATTTAATATTTATTTAATATTTTATTAAAATTTGAAATCGAATTTAATCGTGGAATTTGTAGCATTTTCCGAAGATTAATTAAGACGAAATATTATCTTTTTTTTAAATATATATTTCAGGTTTAACTGGTTTCTTAAAAGCATCTCATAAAGTTATTTGCCGAAGAAAGCATAGAAAATAACAAAGGATGCCTGATACACTCCTTCTTTTAAAGCTAATAATAGTAGAAAATCATACATCATGCGTACACTGTTTTGAATTTCCAATGCATAATTATATCAGAATATATATTTTTGTTGAAACTTTATTTAATATTGTAATAGAATTTTTAAAATCGAAATTAATCGCGGAATTTGTAGCATTTTTCGAAGATTAATTAAGACGAAAAATTATCCCTTTTTAAATATATATTTCAGGTTTAGCTGTCTTCTTAAATGTAAACAATAAACTTACCTGTCGAAGAAAGCATAGAAAATAACAAAGGATGCCTAATATACTCCTTTTTTTAAAGCTAATAATAGTAGAGAATCATACATCATGCGTACACTGTTTTGAATTTCCAATGCATAATTATATCAGAATATATATTTTTGTTAAAATTTATTTAATATTGTAATAGAATTTTTAAAATCGAATTTAATCGCGGAATTTGTAGCATTTTTCTAAGATTAATTAAGACGAAAAATTATCATTTTATTTACACACTGCTGTCCAAAAATTAAGGGGTGGTGACCGGACGCTTTCACTTTTTACACGTTTTGTCGGATATCTACTGAAAATCTTGAGAAATTGTTCTTGAAATTCGAGGATGTAAAGCACATGTTTGACTTCAAGAAAAGTAGAAACAGTATACTGCAATTAAAAAATTTATATATTGAATATGTGATGAGATATGGGCATATGTACGAATTAATTTATAACTGTGCATGCGCGAACTATACAAAGGGGTATTTTAATGATTTGGTAGTCAATTCTATTGAGTAACTCATATAAAAGGACTAGTCAAATATCGTGAAAACTCAGAAAGATGCTATAGCATTACAGTGAACTAATTCACAAATTCGGGGGGTGGGGATCCCATTGGATTATATGTGGCATTTGTGTGGCATTACAAAACAAGGAACGTGTCATTTCATCTTATAAAATAAAAATTGCAAATGAGTTCTGAGAGATCTTGAATCTTGTGTCGGACCAAGCAAATAGGAGGTTTTGGACCAAAAATCCATTTCAGGTATAATCAAGGATGTGCAGGTGACAAATATTAAAAATGGAGGGTAAGACTTTCATACTTTAAGAAGGAGATTAATTAAATATGCAAAGATATACATCACAGAAAGACTGTAATCTATGTCAAGAGATGTGTCAACATATCTTCATGTTTTTGGCGCTTTGGGCTATCCTCCCAAAGAAGAAATTCTTGAATTTGGGATAGAAGAAATAAAGAAGCTCTTCATCTATTTGAACCCAAGTCTTATTAATGAAAAGGTGGATATTGTATTGGCAGAGTGGGTATAATTCAAGTTTATGTTTCTTTCACTAATACTGAATAAGATGCTGGAGAAGTTTCACAGTGAAAAGTGTTTAGCAAGACTGCTCAGCTGACAATTAGCTCCAAGTTCTAACATTTTGCGCTGTTCTACCAGTGAGCGCAGCTTCGTGTGAAAGAGGCTTCTGCTGTCACAACAGATTCAAGACTGCGTACAAGAACTCTCTGAAGACTGAGACACTGGATGATTGGCAAAGAATTTCTATTAATGAACCCATTCTGACAGAGTTTGACCCTACAGCTACGATTGACAAGTGTATTTCAGTGCAGAAAGGAACACTACACAAACCTTAACCTTTTAGGACCACAGGTGCACATATGCACCTTCAAAAAGTGCTTACAGTACTTTATTTTGCCAGCAGTAAAAAATAAAAACGAAATTTGCCATGTTTAATTGACACATTTACGCGATTTATAAAGTAAAATTAACTAATTAACAAAAAGTGGTGTCAACTGAATAAAATTTGTGTGAAAGATGCTGGTTCAGAATGGGTTAAGTTCTAAAAGTACAGAAACTTTTTCTTTCATGACCTTTTAGTGGTATGTGACAATTTCTGTAAACATTAAAACCTTATTTGGAGTTATTATTATTATTTTTTTTGCAATAAATATGTTTCGATTTTTCAATTTCTATATTCTTTTATGATTACGGTCACCAAACAGTTCTTCATTCTACATCTGTTAACATTTTAAAAATTGTTAATATTTTTCATGAATTTAACAGACTGCTCCTTCTAAAAATGGTCAATTTAAATTCAGTTTGTCACAAATAGTTCATTTTTTGGGCAGGTGTGGTGGCAGACGTTGCTGTTTGAATGAATGTAAAATAGTGCCGAGCAAAAATGTTAGTCCGGTTAGTACCTTTGCATTTGAAATTTCCTGCCCTGTTCTAAATAGTATGCTACAATTTAGTTTAGAAAGAACACAATTGAACACACTTAACACAATTGAAAATTCACCTTCAACAGTTTCTACTAATAGACGGAAACATACTTGAATTATTTTGTACAGCTCTGTATATTACCTTAAGTTTTTTACACGCGCGAAATATTAAGCTAACGTTTAATTCAACAAAAACATTGCTGAAAACTACTGAAATCGCACTTCCAGAAATTATCATACATCAGCGGCCATAAATCCAGTTCTTTGCGTGGCCCTATATATGATTTTATTAATATTCAACAAACATCTCTTAGTATACTAAATTATATTCCACGTTCAAACTGCATAACCCGATTAAAAATATATTTTAAGCAATATACGCCGATGCGCAGTAATGCTTACAAATTATTTTGTGTAGCCCTGTATATGATCTATAGCATTTGTGCATATCATATAATATGAAAAAAAGTTATTTAAACGCATGCGTAACTGAAAGAGCACATCCAAAAATTTTCCAGCAATTATTACAGCAAAAGTAATTCGGATAGAGTACTGTATCCAAAATCTTTTGTGTGTCCTTGTAAATGAAAGATAAATACTATGCACATAATATCATACAACAGGTATCTTGTAGTAAACTTTATCAATGCATATCAATATCATTATATTTCAAACAGTATAAGATAATTAAAAAAAGCTGAAAACAGTTTTTCTCCGTAAACCATTATGTAAACGAATACGTTTGCGTGGCCCTGTGAATAAATGATAACTACTTTACACTCCATATTCAACGGAAAACATATTTAATTTTAAACTGTGCTACGCGCTTCCTAACTGAATTAAAAATTTGCATTATTTATAGTTTATAAATTTATGGATCATATACAGGACTGGACAAAAGCATTCGAATATTTTTCCGAATATTGTGGTAATTCCTGAAATTGGTTTTTAAATATGTCATGCGTTTTCCAAATTTTTTACTTAGATATAATATTTCACCTGATTAAACGGTAAAGATTTGTAAATATATTTTGATAGAGTTGGAAAGTAATCAATGCTTGACGCATGATTTTTCGTTCTTGTTTTTCTTTAATATTATGGTTCAACCCAATTATACTTGCGTTACCTTGAACTTCAAACAACATCATTTCAACTACAGTACTTTCCGAAACACTGCTTAGCTAAAACTTATTCACTTTTCAATCGAAACGAAACCTGGTAGGTTATATATTTTCCATTTCATAAAATATTTTAACCCTTTTTTATCCTGGCGGTACTTATAAGTACCACTTTATCCCCTTCGCGACGAGCGTCTTTTACAGAATTTTTAATCTGTTACCACCGGTTTTTCAAATGACAAATTTTCACCTAACTGATTCGCAAAAATGCTCTGATTAGATAAGGAAAACTTCACAAAAAAAAAATAATAATAACTGGTGGGAATGATCGAGGATTCTGTCATCTAAAAAGTAGCTGGAAAATTAATTCAGGATATAAAGGGTTAAACTTGATAATTAAAATCGATAACTTTCTGATGTATATACCGAAACTATTAAAGCTGCTTTCTAAATAAAGTTCATACGGTGTTAATCTTATCAATTGCTATACTGAAAATTGTTTTAAATTTAACTGTTTTATAATAAATGAGATATATGTGTTTTCCTATGTATTGGGTTGTTTGGAAAGCTTGTTCGTACCGGAAAATACGATCATTTAATTATTAGACATCTATTTCTAATAACTATTTCTATACTTTTTTCACATGGCTCCTTCAAGATGTGATATACAACAACTCATAGACAGGGAGGCACGCAACCGGGTGTCTCCTCGAAATCATCCGATGTTTCCTGTTTCATGTCTAATAATTGATGGGCAGAATTTTCCGGTACGAATTCATTTTCCCAAACGTAAGGAACTTTCCGAACAACCTAATACATGATAAACGAAATTATAATTGACGCATTCATAAATATTTCTGAATCAATAAATATTTCTAACAGAACAATACTTAAGCGCAAATGAAATATCATTCTGCTATTTAAACACCATAATTTAAAATGCAGAAAGTACTTTTTATCGTTTTAATAGCTGCTATAAACGATTTTATTAAAATCAATAATTTTCCGATGTGTTGTATTGCGAGACTATAATAACTGTTTTTTTAATGAAGTTCATACGTTGCTAGACCTATCAATTTAATTACTGAATAATATTTTAAATTTAACTGTTCTATAATAAATGGGATGTTTGTGCCTTCCAATGTACAGGATAGACAAAATTATAAATGACGCATTCTTTCAAAAATAATAAATATTTATGAATCCATGAATATTTTAAACAAACCAATACTACTTAAGCGTAACAGGAAATATTTTTCTGGAATTTACACAGCATAATTTAAAATGCGGAAAGTTCTTTTTATCGTTTTAATAGCTTCTAAAGATGTTGAAAATTATAATTCAATTCAAATAGCCAGTTTCGACAAAGCAGCATCATCTCTTTAAAACTCTTTTAAAATGATTTTTTATTTATTTCTCGCAGTTAAATATAAATGGGGACAATACTTACCCTTTTCATATAATTTTCCAACGTCTTTTTTATTTATTACTTTAACTTTTTAGTACAACTTTTGATTATACTTATATCATCTGACTCCAGTGTCTTCTTGTGACGTCACGAAATAAGTGCTTGCGCTATATTATAAGTATAATGCTAAAAAAAATATATGTTTTTAAAATCGAACTTTTTAAAAATCGTTTTTATTAATCAATAATGACAACTGTATCTCACAAATTCAAACGGTAACACTCTCATTTGAATTTCAACCATTTTATACCGCCAGTTTATAAAAGATGTTCGTGAAATGTTTTGCATTCTTCTCAAAATAATTGTAACTACTTGTACATAAAAAGTAGGTAGACTGCGAAAGGATGTTATACTTTGACTGTGCAGATTTAGAATTCTCTGGAAGATGATTTACTCGCAATGCGTTTAATTTCATTTATTTCAACGAAATAGTCTAAAGATAAATAATTTTTATTCTGCTTACCTAATAGCCACTTTGTGCAATGCGTTTAAATTTTGTACTATGATAACCTTGCAACCCAATTCCTGAGTACTATAATTTAACGGGAGCTTCGAAAACAAATGGAAATTTTTGTAACTGAATGAAACGAGATTTTACTAATAATTTCACGTATGTTAATCTCTTAAAGTACTAAATTTGAAAAAAAAAATATTTCATATCTCCATTTTAATAATAAGAAGCTTGTCAGATTTGATGTATGCGTTTGCTTAATAAATTCAGCATTTCCATATTGAAAAAAAAAAACACATTGAATAATGGGTTTCTCATACTAAACAAAGTCAAATATTTTACAAATATTTAGTCAATGTCAAATATTTTACAAATATTTAGTCAATGTCAAATATTTAGCTGAAAATCATAAACTAATAGGACAAAAACGATTTCTACTGTTAACGACTTTATAAAAAGAAGACTTTCATACTTGATAGCAATGATATATTGATTATATTTAAAATCTGTTACATTCATATATGTATTTTTAAAGGGAAACAGATAAACAAGAAATTAATATATCTTACAGCACTGATTTCATAGAGAAATAAGGAAGTTTATTTCTTCTTAAATGAAAAACAAGATGAGTAAAGTAGTAAGATTCGGGAAACATGTTCCCAGTATACTTCTCTCCTTTCAAAATTCCTCTGATTTCTGGACTAAAATAGTGCCTGATTTTCTTTCGAGTAAACGCAATCCATATCCTCAGTTGCTACTTACACTTAAAAATTACCTTGTTGAAAGTACAAAAATGTTTGACAAAAGTGTTTACGTTTTAACTGATCTTTTCGATGGGTGTTATCCAAACGGTACTTTTGAGGAATACTAGACTTAATGTATCGTTCAAAAGTTGACATTTCAGTTGATCCTTTCGAAATGTCTGAAAAAGATTATGAAATTGTGGATTTTGGTTATCCATATGGACTTGGTTATTTCACATTTATTACTCCAAAACCAAAATATGAAGCACAAATATTCGGTATTTTTCAAACGCTTTCACTGAATGTTTGGATAGCTATTTTATCAGTTTTGATTATAATGATGTTAGTATCTTACGTCATATTAAAAAAGAAACATTCTCTCAATAAAGTTCTTTTTCACGTTTTTGCTGTATTCTTGAGACAGAATTCTATTATAACACCTAGATCAGTTGTGGAAAAAGTCCTTATCTATTCATGGGTTATTGGAGCTATGTTCCTTTGCCTTGCTTATGATTCCGTATTTTTATCTTTTCTTGCATTTCCACCAGTCAATAAAATTAAGCATATGACGGATTTGGCAACAGCAGTAGAAAAAGGAGTTTATCATGGAATGGCTGACAACTACAATGGTGTACTCGACCGTTTATTGGAATCAAAGGAGAAACATTTTCAAGTAATTGGTGAAGATATCTTGAAGAATAAATTTTTTTACGCAGAGCATGCTGTACACATTTTCATTAGAAACAGTAGCAAGCAAAATATCGCTTATTTCATGGAAACGGATACTCTGGGTAAGATGGGTGGAAAATATTTCATTTCAGAAGATCGTTTCTTTGAGACAATGAGTGCTATGAGAGTACGAAAAGGCTTTTGTTGTAAACATATACTAGATACCTTTGTACACAGAATTATGGCTTCAGGCATTTGGTTGAAATATAGGAGTGATAGTAATTTTTTGAGATCAATGGATTATTCATTAAAATACGCGGAAGATATTTCTAATAAAAGAAAATTAACACTTACAGATGTTGCCCAGCATTTATCTTTCTATTAAGCGGCTATTTTATATCATTTTTAATTTTCATTGGAGAAATATTGTCGAGCAGGGAAAAAAAAGAAGATAAATTATTTAAAGAAAGGAAAACGAAGAAAAAAGAGGAAACAAAGACCAATTATCCTGTGTAATTGGTGATATTTGCATTTTTCCCATTGTAATGACAATACAGAACAGAGCACAGAATTTTGCACGAGAAATTCATTTTTGTTAAATAATTTTTTTTTAAGTCTTCTTCTTTTTTTATATCAGAGAATCTCTTTCTTTTATTATCTGGAAGTAAATAATGTCTCTTAAAAATATTATTTATACACAAATATTTTAAATAAAATGAAAACAGAGGGAATCACGTGTCGACAAGTTCTGTACAATGTATATTTTTCAAAGTTAAACTCTTACTACAATTCAATAAAACTGTTTAAACACCGAATAGTTCTTTGACAACTCATGATGTTACGAGTATTGTTATTCAGGATTTCAAACTAATTGTCATAATATTATGTTGTTGAAACAACGTGTTTCTCAGATGCCCACACTCGTTGGAATATCTAAGGAGTACGACACTACTTTTTAAGATTAGGAATCTGCACTTATAACTTTTCGTCCAATTAAAACTCTGTCTTTGATTAATCGCAGAATTTGTGAAATTTACGTGAGATTAAATAAAAGAAACATTCTATTCGTAAATTATAGTAGTTCTGTGCGTACACTGTATGTGGTTATTTAAACTCTGTTTTATAAATTTATTCAATGTTGATTTTAACGTAAATTTTCTTTAATGTATTCAATGGCTATAGAAATTTCATTGCATTAATCATAAAGACACCATGGTCATGTTAATAAATCATTTTATACCATTGTTTTAGTATGGAAAAAAAATCTTCTACAGATGTATTGCTCTCTAGAGAAACGGAATTGGTTATGGAGCAGGGGCAACCCATATCGACTCCCATGAAACTACTTTTTACTAACAGCAGTTTTCGCTTTATATAATTGCAGACTTTCTGATATTATATATTATTGCTGTCAGGAAATTACGGTTCCATTTTAAACACTTGTTATACAGAGTGTCCCGTCGATCTTGTATTTGCTCAATAGGTAATTCCTAAACTCTTAATTTTAGAGGTATACTTCTAATTTCTGAAATATTTAAAATGTTTTTCTCTGTCATGTAATAAACCATTTAATTCAAAATATTTAATTTTGTAAAAGTTATGCATTTTTTTTCATATTGTCCCTATGTTCTACATTATATTGAAGAACATACTGAATTCTTTGAATAATGAAACAGCAATAATAAATTCTTTACGTACCACTAAAATTTATCGGCTTATAATAATTTTAATTATTTTAATTTTGCATAAAATGTACACATACTACCTTGCACTGATGACGGTATCTTGAATGCTACCGAAAACGATATGGAAAGCTTGATGAATATTTTAATTCTCTAAACGAAGATTTCTAAACTACATTATTAATAATTTTTTTTAATCTTTGAGTCTGAAATTTACGCTCTATATGTAATTTTTCTGTGCCCATTCCATTGTATTCTTTGAACTTTTAAAAGCTACTCACTTGTAATGTTAAATTTCGATGTACACAATGAACATTTATAAATTATTTATATTATCAGTTTCTTTGTTACAGTTTTTATATGAGAAATGCTCACAATGTTTTTAACATTTAATATCATAAACAATTTTCATGTTATATACAAAAATATATATATATATATATATATAATAATTCCAAAATGTGTGTTATATGTAGATTTTTTTCAGCTGTTTTATTTTCTGAAATATATTGTTCCTGTCCTGAAAATATGCTGCAACAACAAAAACAAAACAAGTTGGAAATTGTACGTAAAACATAACAAATGTTGTGAGAAAAATATCATAGTTATTATTTCAGTGAAATTAATTATATCGATTGATATTATGATATGATTAATTTCCGTAATAAAATACAGTAAATTTTACGTTGGCAACATTTTATCTTTTGTTGACATTTACTGAAAATTACAATGGGAAACTTAAGCCTAACTTTGAAAATTTTAGAACTTGATATCCATATCTTGACTCTTTTTCCATTTAATATCTATTTATACGGAAACTTTTATCCAAAAAACTGTCGGTAGATTATGTAATCGCTATAATTAAACAATTTTATTATGCAAATTCGCTCTTTAAATTCAGTAACACGGAAATAATATGACTGCATCTTAAATATAACGTAATCACCATGGCAAGGTAGAATCATTACCTATTATGGGATATCATTGAATTAATGACGTATAATAGGATTTAATAGAATGAAGAAAACTTTTACTAATATCCTTTTAAGTTTTGATGCGATTTTCATAAAATTTGAAATTACTCGACAAAATTTTGCAACGATTATATATATTAAATTTCAACCCATTCGTTTGGGTAGTTTTTGCGCTGTTAAATGTGGAGAGACGGATGGACTAGATGACGACTATAAATGCTACGTACTTACCGTATATACTCGTGTATAAGCCGATCCCTAAATTCGAGATGAAAACAAGTTTAATACCAGTAATTCAGAATGGTTTTTCATAGGCTTTATTTTGTCTAATTTTATTGTACATTATAAAGGCGAAGAAAACTATTGTAAAATATTGGTATTAAACCTGTTTTAATCTCGAATTTAGGGGTCGGCTTATACACGAGTATATACGGTATATAATTACGAACGTATTTAAAAAGTAATCTTAAATACAGAGTACCCACTAATATCATGTCTCCTGAAATTGCGGAATTATCACTTCTATCACGAAAGCAGTCCAGGGAATAAAATCAATTACAAAGCTACAAAGCATTCTCGATTTACAGAGAAATGAGTATCTTACATGCAAAGATAAGATTAGTAGTACCCGAAATGTAATTTTCTTGGGATCAGATATCCCCGATGCACCGGGATTGGAGCGATTTTTTTCGGCATCTTGGCGAGAAAGGCCCGTTTTCGAATACCTGTTATGCATCAGGGGGGTGTCATTTCCCTTTAGTTCTGCTATCAAGTTTTCGGTTTTTCTGACGTCACTGAGCGTGCTATGAAGGATTGTTTCAACGGGAAAGAACGCATTTTTTCATTTTAAATTGTATTTCTGCTTTAAAAAAGTCGTTTCTTTGGTCATATGAAAGCACATTTCTTCAAAATAAAACATTTTTCATTAGCGAAAGTATTTTTTTCTAGGAATAAAGCGATTTAGAGGATTTTTTTTTTTCCATTTAAATGAAATAGTCGTGTATATTTTTTGCTAAGATATGGAGTTTTTATTGTTATTATCTTTGGTTGATCTTTGAAAGAGGAGAGTGTGAAGTAAACATTTATTGTCATTTTCTCTTTGACAGACAGTGCAGTTTTCCCTCACATGAAGCTTTAATTGCTTCTCAGAAAGAGAGACTTACAGTCACTATTGTTAAATACGTGGCAAATATTTCCCAGCTTTTGTTAGTGTAACATCTCTTGGTTTTAGCTCTTTAAAATAACACATTCTTTGCATTGATTTTCCTGAAAATACCCAGTACTCGTGCTATTGCAACATGTACTATCCGATAAAACGCAAAATGTTCTATATCATACATTTCCGAAGAAACCTGATAAAAAGAAAAGATGGATCATTGCATGCAAAAGAGCAGATAATAGCTTTAATGCTGCAAATTCGCGAATTTGTTCGGATCCTTTTCAAACGAATGATTACATGAGCAATTTGAAAGTAGAACTTTTGGGTTACGCTTCTGCTAAAAGAATATTGCATGTAAATGCTGAGCCAACTTTAAAATTGACAGGAACATGTGCTGTGAATTTTAAAAAAGAAACTTCACCTCGGAATTAATTCTTCTTGTAGCAGTTCTTCTCCAAGTATAAAAGAAACACCTAGACATACTAGGTTATATAAGGTTATATTTTAATAAGATTCACGGCAGCTCACTCTCGAAAGAATTTAATATTATCGAAAATGCGTGCAAAAAAGTTCAACTGTTTTTTTCCAAATATGCACAAAAATATAATAAAAACATTTGTGGAAACCAGAACTTTCATTCGATTGAGACATAGTAATCATATATTCATCAGAAATAAAAAAGAGATACACTGTCAAAAAATAAAAAATCTGGAGTCAATCAACTTTGATTGCACGATAAAACGAAAAATAGTAAGTTATGGAGCGCACATCTAAAATGCGTCTTCAAAATGCACTCTGGGATGAAATAAAATGCTTGATTCATTATTAAAATATTTTTATATAATTTTTTTATCATACAGCATTAAAATGTAATTTTATATAACCCTTTCGGAAGTTGTTTATAAAAGTATATGATTCTGAATTTCAAATATAATTTTTCTATATCGCATAAATCTGTCAGTTTAAAAATATAGGCAATTTAAAAATTAAAGTTTCTATTTTTATTTGTATTTTAAATCTTCCTTTTTATTCTAATTATATCAATTTGATATTCACAATCACATCAACTATCTGCATGGAAACTGAAGAAACAACGTTAAATTTTAAAATTGAGTTTTAAGACGCTAAAAAGTGATGTAATTTTAAATTTTAAATATTATTTGGAAATAAGAAAATTTGCTTAAACGTTAAACGCTCTTTCACGCTTTAATTTACCTTATTATTTTTTAAATTATTTATGTTTATTATATGCATTTATGTTTATTATATGGCATTAAAATAGTATTTTAAGTAAACTTTGTGTTTATAATATGTTTATAAAATATATTACTCTGAATTTCAAATTTTATTTCCACTAAATCATATAATTATATCGCATGAATATTTTAGTTTAAAAATATTAAATATTCAGCTGTTTACTTATTAAAATTTCTATTTTATTTGTCTTTTAAATCTAATCATGCAAAACTCAATATTGTGTATCTGTGGTGTGAAGTTAAAATCTGAGTGATTATTATTATTTTTTTTTTAACTTTTTTATACTTTTTTTTATGAAAGACAGGCCGAAATTACAATAATATTTGATTTATTATAGATTTCAAATTGAATACCGATCAAATTTTATAAATATACTATATTAAAAATTATTAACTGCAGTCATATAAACATCAAATTTGATGCTCTTGTAGGTCTTTAAGATTTTATTTATAAAAATTACTATTTTGCATTTTTATGTTTATGAAAACGAACTTTTCATATTGAGGCGCAAACGAATTGTAATGATAAAGATAGCCAATTTAACAATCAAATTTCGGCAAATTGAAAAAAATATAATAGTTTAAATTTTAGATGTGATGTAAGTCCTATGTATAAAGACTATATTTTAATTTTTAAAATTCTTTTCACATGACAATTTCGACTGATACTTTTCTATTAAAAATAGCGCGTTTCTAATTCAAATCAATTGGAAAACCGAACAGAGCACGCTGAGTGACGTCAAACAGCGAGTGGCTCCCTATTGGCTGCAGAGGGAAATGGCTCAACCTTATGGTATAGTATCAACCTTGTATAGTATAGTATAACCTTGTTATACATATATAGTATAACCTTGGTTATGCATAGCTTATGAAAGCAGCATGTTAAAATGAAACATTTCATTTTATTATAAAAATACATACAATTTTATTATAAAAATACACACAATTTTATTATAAAACACATACATTTATTGTTTTCTAAAACACACGTACCGTAATTTCCGGCGTATAATCCGCAGCTCAAAGAGTCGTTTTTCGACCCAGAAATTTTATTCAATAATTGTAGTTAAATATTTACAGCGATCTTTTAAGTTACATTTAATAAAATAATATTTCTGGGTCGAAAAACGACTCTTTGAGCTGCGGATTATACGCCGGAAATTACGGTAATTTTTTATGTTAATACACACAATTTTTTTACTATAAAGCATACATAATGTTTAATTTATTATAAAACACACACAATATTTAATTTAATATAAAACACAAACTTTGTTCTACAATATGGCCATACGAAGCAAACTCACCGGGTTGCTACGATAGCCAAACAATCGCCACATTGGCGCTAAAAAGAAATTTCAGTGCGTCTGCGACATCTGTACCTTTCTTTATATCTGCTCAGCAGCTTAAATACGCCAGGAATTGCATGCAAAAGTGTAGTATTATCAGATATATGCATATTGACTGATAAAACTAATTCATGTAAGCAAGGTAGAGTTTATTTTGATAATAAATCCCAGTTAACCCGCTCGATGTATCAATCCACTGAACACACACAAAATACATAATGCATTTCAGCCAATGCTGGACACATTGTGCAAACATAACTCGAATTATTAAAATGTACTTAGATTTGTCGATAGATGGGCAACATTTGCATAAATGTGCAATTAATGGCGTTCTTAAAGGAAACTGTGTGTGTGGGTTTGAACAAAAAATTAAAAAAATTCTATAAACTCTGAAAATTTCACTGGATGAAATTTTATCATGTTCTTAAAAATACTTAAAATTTGCAGACACAATTTTTTAAAACAACCGTCTTCGGTAACTGATGTTTACTTTCCGATCATGAAAACCTTATATTAATAACTAGTAAATCTGCAGATCAGGAGCCTCAACGTCAGCGCTGAAAGTCATTGTTTTTTAATCTCACTTTTCATTTTATTTAGCATCTTACAATATGCACTTTATTTTTCTTTATATTACATACATATTTATAAGCACATAAATTTTTCGGAGGTTTCAGAAATTAGAAGCGTTAAATTAAACACGGTTTATGCAATGATATTCTGAAATTCTTATGAACTTCATATTTTTGTAATTTTTTAGATAAAAAATACATTTCTTCAGCGGAGCCCTGCCCCCCCCCCCCCCCCCCGCCCTGAACCCCCCGTAATCGTATTAAATTTATTTATATGCATGATTTCCTATTGATTGTTTGAATAATTATAGTATATATTGGATTTCGTTTTGCACTGAGATTTTATCAAGATAAGCAACTGTTTGGGATAAGGATTTCATGTTGTCTAAATACCCAAATAGCAATATTTACTTAAAACTGCCAACCACGAAATACGTTTATCTGATGGATAAGTTGAATAAAATCTCATGTACGAAAGTAACTTATGGAAATAAGTTATTTTGCTAATAAAATATTGCAGCGAAATAGGGCGAGTTACTTGAATTTTATTATTTTGAAATTCTTTGAAATAGGGTTGCTAAGCAACTGATAAAATAAAGAGGAAAGAAAAAGAAATGCATTTAAAAATTTGCAAAAAAATAGGAAAATAAAATGTTTTATATTTCCCGAACAGTTTAATTTTTTTTTCAATAATTGAACCCATTCGGGACCATGGGTGCACATATGCACCCTCAAAAAGAGCATACAGAATTTGTTTCAGGCACCAGTAAAAAATAAGAATAATATTTGCTTTTTTTCATTCGAGCACCTTTGCGATAGTTTAAGTTAAGGTAGCTTTTTTAAAAAAAAAGTGGTGGCAACCGAATAAAACTTGTCTGAAAGCCGTCGGTCCCGAAAGGGTTAAACAATTAATTTCTGAATTCTAATAGATGTATCGGCAATTTTTAAAGTTATTAGATATATTTAAGACCATTATATCAAAAATTTAGCATGCATAAATTTACTTTTAAATCGATTATTCAAATATGTGATTTTCATTTCAGTTAAAAATGAAATTTGAAAATCGTCCGCATTCCCATAGGAAACCATTATGACCTTAAAAGAAATATTCTATAATTTTCGAACGGATGAACCAAATGTGACCAAAAACCATACAGCTAATTCCGCGTACATTGCCAACATACCTACCAAAAATCAACCTACTCGGACGTTTTTTACGGCAGTTATCGCGGAACAGACAAACAGACAGACAGACAAACAAGCAGACAGAAACCAAAAACTTTTCGTTTCTCCACAGTAAGCCTCAACTGACGTTTCGGCAATTATATTAGGTAATTAGTAATCGCGTTTTTAAATTTTCCCATAGGTTAAAATGGGATTTCGCGATTATGGAGTTTGAGCAAATCGGTCCCTTAAGCTTGTAATTGGATACAAAAAATTACCTTTTAGAGCTTCAACTCTTTTCCTTGCAGAATTCATCATTTTAATATGGCGAAGACTACCATTCTGAAACAGAGGTACATGAAATAATTACCTCTATGCACTCTGTCTTTATCATCCGTATATTTTTATGGTACTTCTCCATTATCCCGCCGACCACTTATCATAACAAAAAACTATCGCCAAACTATAGCATAGTTGCGAAGTTTTACGCTTTTTTCTTACCACTAAAATTTTTTAGATAATTTTCCCTTATTAAATCACCGAAATCATGTGATTCAATAAGGCAAACAATTTCAATTATTTTTAATGGTAACAAAAAAGCGTAAAAGTTGGCAGCTATGCTATAAGATTTAATGCCCAAAATTCAGTTTTAATCACTTGACGTCAGAATCATGATGTGTGTTTTTTATGACATCAAGTGGTTTTTGTTTCGTGATTTACCTGCATTTTTCATTATGTTTTACTAATTTATTAGACATTTCTTTAAATAAAGTAACAATTGCATCCTTAAACGGTGCTAAAACATTAAAAGAGAAAAAGCATTCAAAAAATGTTACGCTAAATAGTTATATACACTAGATAAGTTTCAACTGACGTCACAAACATTTATTCACCAACCGAGAGGGATCATTAACCCCTTAATCGTCGCGCCCTTTATGTGTAGGCTACTTTTTAAAAATTCATATTGCTTGATTACCACCAGTTTTTTAAGTAGAAATGTTCATCTTATTTAATAGACAGATAAAATAATGCAAGAATAAAGCCAATAACACTATTTTAAGAAACTGGTGGGAATCAAACAATCTGAATAAAACAGGCGTAACCTACGCTGCCCGTGAATGTCTCGGGCACGACGATTAAGGGGTTAAGAAAAATAATGTTAGGGCTTTTCAGAATTTCGTGTATTTTACTTAATTTTTTATTTATTTATTTTGATATTCTAATGGCAACATTCTTTCATTTGTTTATGTGGCGTTATAGTTTGGTGATAGTTTTCTGTGGCAGTCAAAAAAGTGGTCGACAGGATAATGGAGAAGTACCATTTTTATTTGTTTTTTCTGTATTAGTTTCCGCCCAAAAAATTAATGTATTATGAAACAGAAAAAATGTTTTTATAACCATTTCTTAAAACAATGTATCATTTGGTTGGTACAGCGATTATCATCGATTAACATTTTTCGTACGATCGACGCATTTTCGGGGACTACAATTGACAACGGTCTTCCTGTGTGAGGAAGAGTCTTCTCCATCATCCAAAAGAGAACATCGACCTCTTCGAAATTCTGTAAATTGTCTGAATACAGTGGCACGAGCTGGAGCTTCATTTCCATATGCTAATTGTAGATGTTGAAGTCATTCTTATTGATTTAGCCCCACTTTAAAATCATAGAAAATCATCAACTCCATTTTCTCTTCTTTCAAAATTTATTCTATGATAGCTAAAATGCAATTGTTGCCACAGATTATCGTTTGCGGATATAAAAGAGTTCAAATTTATATATCCGATCCTTTTTTTTTGTCACATATCGTTTACACCTGTCTCAAAACTTTCAGAGTTACTCTCGTATTACCCTGAACTTTTCATCGATCGCGCTGTTTCGAATTTTACGGATTGTTTCTTCAGAAAACTGGCTTCGAATTTTTTTTTCTCCTGCGATCTATGTCACAGGCTAATTAAGAAATCCGACTCTTTGCAAAGATCCAGGCTAATTGGAGAATCATCTACCTTCTCCAATCAGTCTGATATTTTTAGAGTGATTACAAAGATCCTATTGCAGCTTTAGGCTAATTGGAAAATGACAATTTGTTTCTAACTCAGCCTGATATTTTTCAGTCTATTTTCAATAAGGCTATGTAGTCTTAGACAAATTAGAAATAACCACTTGTTTCTACAACCAACTCCAGTAATATGGCAATAGGTCCAAGATAGTGAATAATTATGCAGAATGTAAGTATGAAAATTAGAAGCAGGGAGTTAAAGTGTTTTGCAAATATGTATGAAAAGCAAATTTGATATGAATATGTATGAAATACCATAATCAACTGTTCTATTGACAGATTTGATTAATACGCGTGAGTGTCTAAAGTTATTGAATACTACTTTTTAATTTTAAAAACACAAATTGCACAAATTGTGCCTATTAGTTGCTAAAATCAGTGTAAAAATTGTTTTAAACTCATAAAAGAGCTAAAATCCTACATGTTTCGGCTTTAAACTTAAAGCCATCATCGGGGAAGAAGAACAACACAAACGACTACGGACCTTTTAATTTTCGACACGAGAAAATTGAAATCAACAGCTTGGAAAAATGTAAATAAAATAAGCGGGCGCTCTCTGTTGCCAAAGAGCGAAAAACTAAACTATGAATTAACAAGGGGTTAAAAATGTATTACATAAACTAGGTATGTTGAAAGAAAAGTTATCATTACAAATACAATCCTTCCTAATTTTAATCTCCAATGATTCCCTAATGGCGGCTTTAAATGGGTTATTGAACCTATAGATAATTCTTGCTTTATCGAAATTAATTACAGTATCATTATTTTTAGCGCAAAACCGGAAGAGTGCAGTGGAAAACTTTCCAAATTTTATGTCGTTTTTATGCTCTTTTAACCTTTCCAAAAACTTTCTTTTAGTCATACCAATGTAAAAAATTATACTACTATTATTTAAGCTAATGGGGATTTCATAAACACCTGCGAATTGATCAGGGGGATAGGATCTAATTTATATGAAACTAAGTCAACCAATTTTCTGGGATGGACAGCAATAAGATGGATATTGTATTTAATGAGGGCCCTTTTAATCCTTTCAAATATAATAGGTATATATTAGAATTTCCGATAGTTTGGTTTATTATTGCTAGGGACAGGATGCTGAATTAAATGGCCATTGAGTTTTTCTATAATTTTCTGTACGTGATGAGCAGGGAATCCATGGTCAATGGCGATATCTCTGATAAAATTAAGTTCATCTTGGATGAATTCACTTGAACAAACCAGAAAAGCACGCTTGATGAACGAATTGAAGGCAGCAATCTTATAAGAAAAAGTTGTAGAGGCATTAAATGGGATTATTGTGTTACTTCTCATCGGTTTACGGTAGACTTTACGTTTTAAGTTGTTGCCATCTTTAATTAATTGAATATCCAGGAACGGCAGTGATGAATTTTCTTCTATTTCCAACGTAAATTTAATATTTTCGTCTATTTCGTTTATTTTTGAGAGGAAAGATAGGAGTTCCTGCTTTACATGATTCCATGTGATAAAGATATCGTCCACGTATCTTAGCCAAATTTCTGGTGTTAAATTCAAACTTTTAAAAATAAATTCCTCCATAGGTCTAAGTTTAAATTCTGCCAACAGACCGGAAATAGGAGATCCCATAGGTGCTCCTTTATTTTGTCTGTAAAATTTCTTATTAAACATGAAAACGTTATTATTAATGATAAGGTTAAGTCCTGACTTTAGAGATGTTTTTACGCTATCACTTAAATTATTTTGTTTATCAATTTCCAAATTAATATTTTGTACAACTTCATTTGTATCAATAGATGGGTAAAGAGACACAATATCTAAACTAGCTAGAATAGTTCCTTTAGAAATCTGAATATTTTATTTTTATTTTCTGGACAAAATCTTCTGTTGACTGTACAGTTTTGCTTGAACTTGGTAAAATTAATTTTAGGAATATAACGAAAGCTTTTTCAATAAAATATGTTGGGCCAGAACACTTAGAAACAATAGGTCTCATAGGGAGATTTGGTTTATTGTCTTTTAGTCTACCAATCAAACGAGGGGTAATTCCTGTATTGTTAATTTTAATAAGTTTTTGCATGTATTCTGGCCAGGCTCCTCTTCTAAGGAGTTCTTGTGTCTTCCGGAAAATCAAGGGATTCGGGTCTTTCTTTAGTTCTGTGCAGTCCATTGTGTCAATGCAATCATTCATTTTATTAATGTAGTCTGTTTTATTTAGAATAGCCTTTTTATTAGATTTATTCGTCTTAAGGAAAATAATTTGCTTGTCTTTATTTAACTTGGAAATGGTTCTAATAGGTCCGGTTTGGATTGTATTCGAACAGATTGGATATTTCTTAATTAGATTATAAATATAGTTACGTACTTCTTCTCTATTTGTGGTTGATACAGAATTAATAGTAGATTCCACTTCCGTAATCAAGTCTTTGATATCAAACCTTTCTTGAAAAATAAATTTAGGGCCTAATGATAACACTTGGTTTTCTTTATATGAAAACACTTTACTTGAATAATTAACAAATGACACTGGCTTAACTTGATAGTGATTAGGCTTCTCAACTTTGGAAATTAGACAACTTAATTTTCTATATTGGTTGACCACTTTAGATTTACGCTGAGAATGTCGAAAACCCTCTAGCAACTTCATACAAATGTCAAATATCGCCACAGGTGTAACTTTAGCAAAAATGCAATAAAGCTTGAAAGTGCGAATAGAAAGAGAATTCACAAGAGCGAATTTTTTCCTGATACATAAATTAAGACACCTTGCTTCAAACTTACGCTTAACATTAAGGTGATTACATCAGATACATTTATTTCTAATCTCCAAAAATTTGGGAATAACATTCTTACTTTTACAAGTCCGTAGAAATTCAAGATTCAAAATTTCTCTGTCGAGTCGTAGACGTACATTTATTTCTAATCTCCAAAAAATTGGGAATAACATTCTTACTTTTACAAGTCCGTAGAAATTCAAGATTCAAAATTTCTCTGTCGAGTCGTAGACGTTGGAAATAGAAGAAAATTCATCACTGCCGTTCCTGGATATTCAATTAATTAAAGATGGCAACAACTTAAAACGTAAAGTCTACCGTAATCCGATGAGAAGTAACACAATAATCCCATTTAATGCCTCTACAACTTTTTCTTATAAGATTGCTGCCTTCAATTCGTTCATCAAGCGTGCTTTTCTGGTTTGTTCAAGTGAATTCATCCAAGATGAACTTAATTTTATCAGAGATATCGCCATTGACCATGGATTCCCTGCTCATCACGTACAGAAAATTATAGAAAAACTCAATGGCCATTTAATTCAGCATCCTGTCCCTAGCAATAATAAACCAAACTATCGGAAATTCCAATATATACGTATTATATTTGAAAGGATTAAAAGGGCCCTCATTAAATACAATATCCATCTTATTGCTGTCCCTCCCAGAAAATTGGTTGACTTAGTTTCATATAAATTAGATCCTATCCCCCCCTGATCAATCCGCAGGTGTTTATGAAATCCCCATTAGCTTAAATAATAATAGTATAATTTTTTACATTGGTATGACTAAAAGAAAGTTTTTGGAAAGGTTAAAAGAGCATAAAAACGACATAAAATTTGGAAAGTTATCCATTGCACTCTCCCGGTTTTGCGCTAAAAATAATGATATTGTAATTAATTTCGATAAAGCAAGAATTATCTATAGGTTCAATAACCCATTTAAAGCCGCCATTAGGGAATCATTGGAGATTAAAATTAGGAAGGATTGTATTTGTAATGATAACTTTTCTTTCAACATACCTAGTTTATGGAATACATTTTTAACCCCTTGTTAATTCATAGTTTAGTTTTTCGCTCTTTGGCAACAGAGAGCGCCCGCTTATTTTATTTAAATTTTTTCAAGCTATTGATTTCAATTTTCTCGTGTCGAAAATTAAAAGTTCCGTAGTCGTTTGTGTTGTTCTTCTTCCCCGATGATGGCTTTAAGTTTAAAGCCGAAACATGTAGGATTTTAGCTCTTTTATGAGTTTAAAACAATTTTTACACTGATTTTAGCAACTAATAGGCACAATTTGTGCAATTTATGTTTTTAAAATTACTGGTTAACAGTGTAATGTCCAAATGGATTCAATTGTACTACTTTTTAATTTTAAAGGAATTTTTTCTTAAACAATAATAAGTATCAGTAAAATCTGCAAATGACGCAGATTTTAATATTATTCTAAGGATTCTGTAGAGAAGATGCATTGCTAAAAGCATTATACAAACAAGTGTGGTAAGTGTGATCAAAGATCGCTCTAAGGGTTTCGTTTAACCCTTTCCGGCACAGAGAAAGTCTGTTCGTAAAATGAGAAATTGCTTACTGATACCGGAATTTACAAACGACTTTTTTAGAAAATATGAACTCCTTATTTTAAGCTTTCATTATAGAAACAAAGTTTTATTAAAATATTCTTGGTGCAACATGCAAGTTTGGAATTAAAATTAGGTGTGCCCGGAGTGGGACCACTGTGCCGGAAAGGGTTTATAATTCTTTCGAACTTTATTCTTCCTTTAATAAATCCAAATAAATTTCATTTAGAAACAAAAAAAAAGTCATGTTTTTTATAAAGTAAAAATTTACCGGTCTATTTTTCTCGTTTTTTCGAATATCTAAACCAGCTCGATAGCGAGCGAAGCCCGTTATTATATTCTGCCATAATAATATCTGTCATGTGGACTAAATGTTTTGCAAGTGCAATTGGCCATTTCATTTAGCATTTGTTTTAATTTTTACACGCTTTTATTACACTCTTTTATTTAACTTCAGGTGACTCATGTGTGTGAAGATGGAAGTTTGTAAATCCATATTTCACTCACCTCCTGAAGTGCTAGAATTATAAAAATCATGTACACAGATGTCTTTTCAATAACCATACAACATTTTAATATGTTTATAATTTAATTATGAATTAATAAATGAATTTTAAACTCTTGTGACCTGAAGTTGAAAGTACACTAGGAATGCACATTCATTGCCTTTGCAGAAACAAAATGACGTCATAGATGATAGAAAGAGCCCCTTTTTCTGAAATTAATACTTTCGGTGACTGGTAATTTAGGTTCACAAATACAGGGCTCCCAATTTGTCAGCCAACTGAATACCAATATTTTTTAACACAAAATTTCATCGTAGATCTCTAGAACATTTCCGTAAAATTTTACCTCCGGAGGTGGTTTTGTAAAATTTGCAAAGAAAAATAAAATTTAAAATTAATTTTTTTAAAGAAAGTACCGGTATTCAAAAAGCAGATCATTTGGAAGCCCTGCAAATATGTATCTTATGCAAATATGTAGCCACTAAAAATATTAATTTAAGTATCAATCAATCATATATATTATTTCTCCTGTCAACATCCCTTTTTCTAAGAAAATATGAAACGCAGAACAACGAATGAGATACCATATGAAAGGTTTTTGAACCGGCTTCTGACATAGTACACTTACATTTCTTTAAAACATGTTTTAGGATTAAAAATTGCTGTTAATTAACAATTAAATCGACATTGATTTCATAAAGGAAATGAAAGGTTTTCTGAAATCAGTGTTGCCACAAAAAATAAAATACTGCATTATCGTATGATGTCATCCTCTAATGCAATTAAAATATGATTGTTAATTTATTTCTTGCGCGTGCATTTTGAAAAAATATAGAGCTTTTAATCGAGTTTTTAATTTAATTTTTACGCGTGCGTCACCTATTGTTTATTTGTTTTCTTTGTTTAATCATGGCTGTTTATATGCGTAATGTATCGGAATCGGAGCACCAGTAGATTACGTAATTTAAGGATTAACTTCCAAATATACATTTCATTTGTCAACATCCTTTTTTCTATGCACATACAAAACATACACCTATGAATGAGGTATTCGAAAAGTTTTTGAACAAGTTTCTGAGAAAGCACAACTGCATTTCGTTAAAACGCGGTGATTAAAAAAAGAATCAGTTAATTAAAAATTAGCGCTAAAACGCACCAGGAAATAATATCAAAGATTGCAGTGCGAAAACTTCGCACGGGTCCTTCTGGTTATTTAAATTCAAAATAACAAATCGGAGACCCATAAACAAGTGAATGATTTACAAACATTCAAATTTCTTTTTATTTATTTTTTTTATAAAGAGTTTAAGTTAAAATTTGATGAAAATTTCTTACTTTCTTGGCCACAATGTCTTGGAGAAATTTTGCAAACTCGGGTGACAATAGCATTTATTTTATGAGAAAATAAGAAACAGTTGGTTTGGTTAATTGGTTTTGTTCCAAAGCAAAAAATATTCAGCTATAAGTAAAACATTCACTATTCAGAAGTAAATTAAAAATGTAAAAAAAAATCAAACAGTTTAGTATTTATGAGGAAAATAATAGAGATCTACATATGTGTACCTCAGACCTGAACAGGTTATGGCATTTGTCTGTAAGTCGGGCACAGGTGATTAATTGTCTTTCTTTATGATTGCAAATATGTTGGAGAAAAGGTCCAAATACCGTTTACCAGTTTTATTTTCAATCTAGATTCTACAATTTTGAAAATTAGTTGAGGAAAAAGTAATGGTAAGGTACCTTGATATGTTTCACATCCTTTTAGAAAAAGAAAATTGAGTCTAAAAAGTGTTTTCTGTTTATATATATATATATATATATATAAATTCTGAAAGTCTGCAAATTTTGAGTTTTGAAATGTGGTACTACCATAATGACCCATGACCAAAATGACCCACTAATAAAATTTTCTCGAACATGTGACCTAGCCCAACAGTCTTCTCATGCGCAAAATATCGTCAAAACAGTCTGAGCCGTTTTTTAGATAAAATTAGCTTGACCCATAATGACCCATGACCAAAATGACCCACTAATCGAATTTTCTCGAACATGTGACCTAGCCCAATGATTTTCTAATGCTCGAAGCCCGTAAGATACAAAATTTAATCAAAACCGCTACAGCCGTTTTTTAGATGATATTAACATGACCCGCGTTGACCCAAAATGACCCACTAATCAAAAGTTCTCGAACATGCGACCCAGCCCAATACTCTTTTCGCCCAATACTCTTGCCCGAAAATGGTAGGGTACAAAATTTAGTCAAAATCGTTTGAACCGTTTTTAAGATACAATTAGCTGGACCCTAACACATGGGGACCCAAAATCACCCACTAATCGAAGTTTCTCGAACATGTGACCTAGCCCAATGCACACTGGTCAAAAATTGAAAAAAGCTGGCCGTAAGTCGAAAAATGAATGCTTCTTAATTCATTTCAGTACCTCCTTTTTACGTTCAGAGGGAGCATCTGCGCCTTATCCCGCATATCTTTTATACCTGCTTATGTATCGAAGGTCTAAGTCAGCTGCTCTGTAACGCTCGCTCGCACGTGCTCTTACGCGGTAAATGTTGCGCGCGTTCTACAGTGAATAACTTTTGTTGTACGTGTGCAAATTACATTCTGCAAAATGTGTGATCTTCCGAAAGGTAAGAAGAATATTTGCACATATTTACTTTATGTAATTCATTATAAATTATGTCTTAAAAGTGAAAAGAAAAGACACACGAAAAAATCACGTATTGATGCACAAAGTAAAAGTTAATTAACGAAATACTTTTTATCTTGCGTTATCCAGAGTTCTCACTATATTTACGTAATTCCTGATGATGTTTTTTATGAAATATAAAAAAAACAGCTGCATTGGTTTGCATTCTTGGAAGTATAGTTGTTTTTAAGTTTAACAATTTCAAACTGCTTATATGAAATACTGCACTGTATTTTTATTATTAATAATACAAAACATTTATATTTCACAAAATATAAGCTCTTTTCATTTATTTGCTTACCATATTGAATGCGCTAATGTATTTTGTTTTCATTATAATATCAAATTAGTACAAAGTAACCCCCAGAATCCCCTTAAACAAACTTCTACAGATTTTTTTTTTTATAAAAATGTCCGCCATATTGGATTTGCTATTTTGAATTTTTGAATTTTAATATCAAATACGTAATCAGCGACCTCAACAACCCCCTTAAAGAAACTTTTACAGAAAAAAAACAATTTTAAAAAAAAAAAGTCCGCCATTTTGAATTTTTGAATTTCGATATCAAATTTGTAATCAGCGACCTCAAAAACCTATATGTAAAATTTTTAGAAGGATCTACAACCTTTTTTGATTTTCGGCCAACTTTTTTCGATTTTTGACCACTGTGCAATGGTTGTTTGGTGCCCCAAAACGATAGAATACAAAATTTCGTCAAAATCGTTAAAGTCGTTTTAAAAATAAAATTTGCATATATATATATAACCACACACACACAAGATTTGCTCGCATTAGAATACAGTAGAACTCCAATTATCCGAACTCCGACTATCCGAATCGCTGATTATCCGAATCTCTTTCAGAATTTCAGAAAAAAAATTAAGACGGAAAGGTACTGCCAGGGGCGTAGCGAGCGGGGGGCAGTTGCCCCCCCCCCCAATGTTTGGTAAAAGGATTCAGTCGGCTTATCAGTAGATTTAATTAGTGTCTCTGTAGTATGTCAGTAGGCCGATTAAAAAAACAATTTTGAAAAATTCTGGTTGGCAGGACTTTAAGTCTTCAGAATGCATTTCACTGCTCCCTTACAATCATATGGCAAAAGCTAGTCGGTCTGTCAATATATAGGTTATGAGTAAAAAAAGTAATGGTTTCAATAGATCTATCTGGTCAGCCGGTATGAAAATCACGTGTTCTGTCACATTTTCGAATCACATAAATAGCTAGTCGGCCTACCCACTGAAAAAAAATTATCATGTATAAGTATAAATCTAGTCTGCAGAGCCGGAAATGTTGGACATATACTATACCTTACATACACATGGAAAAGCTAAGTCGGCCGTCGATACATAGGCCAATAGGGGAAAAATGAATCTGATCTATTGAATTGAAAATATCAGAAATTTGTCCTACAGTAATACTCGCAACTTACATAGATAAAAAATATCAATATATAAACTAGGTCGACCGAATGCGAAAGTCGCTTAATGAAATTCAAGAAATTTTATACTTGATACATAGTAGGTTCTAGCAATGATGTGATGTTTACGCCCTTTGGAACTGTTTTAGGAACGTTTGGAAAATAAAAACGAAGAATTTTTAAAACTATTTAAAAAAAGAAAATGAATAAATTAAAAAAATATCCGTGAATTTAACATTTAATACCTAAAAAACTTTTTACTTTTTTTTTTTTTTTGATAAAACTAAAACTAAATTTATATGCTTGTGCCAACAACACATAATTACATAATTTTCACTGATTTTTCACTTGTTATTATAAAAATTAGAATTGGAGCCTTTATTAATTACTTAATATTTATTGTATACCCTGATTACCGTAATTTCCGACGTATAATCCGCGGATCAAATAATTATGTTTCGACCCAGAAATTTTATTTTATATAATGGAACATACCAGATCGCTGTAAATATTTTACTTCAATTATTAAATAAAATTTCTGGGTCTAAACATAATTGTTTGATCCGCGGATTATACGCCGGAAATTACGGTACATGTTAGCGATTACTTTTTTTAAAAACTAAATCATACGTATGAGGAATTATTTTTTATATAGAATTCAGAAAGTAGAGGATTTCAGGAAAAATTAAATTATTAAAAGTAGTTTTATGGTAAAAAAACAAAAACAAAAAAACTTGAAGCGATTGCGGAACATTAACACGTTTGCACTTAAAACAATATAAATAGTTCAGCGTTTCAGGCCCGTAACTACCGCCGCCGGGCACTGCCCCGGGGTCCCAAACTGATGGTTAAAAATTATTGTATTTTAATATCTAATCTAACTTCCTATAAAATACCCAGCACCTAGCTAAAAGTTAATAATAAAAAAATCCATCAAAATGCTAGAGTAAATGTTTTTGCGTGTCCGTTAAAATACTCCATACGCTTCGGATGCAAAAGCATCTCTAGAGCAGACAGCAGAATGTCGAGTCGAATGTGTCATGTCGCGCCAGGTGCCTGCCGGGTGATGAGTCAAGTGCAGGCTAGGACGTGCAGTGAGCTAGTGCTATTCAGGATGAGTCATTCGTTTACTAACTGCTCATCAATATCGGACTGTCAGAGCAGTTGAGAGTCGCACAGTAGTGATAGTACGATAGTTTATTACTTAACCTCTTCGTGTAGAGAGCGTCTTTTACGGAATTATTTATCTTTTACCACCGGTTTTTCAAAACAGAAATTTTCGCCTAATTGAATCGGAGAAATGCAGTCATTAAATAAGGCAAAGCTTACAATAAAAATTAACTGATGGGAATAATCGAGGAATCTGAGCATCTTATGCGTCACGTGTACGTATCGCTCGTCCCCAAGGGGTTAATCGTACTTTGCTTGTGTTGAGATAATAGTTTATATTATGAAACGAATTCGGCACCAGCCAAGTGGAAATAAAACAAGACAGACTCTAAAAAGAAGGAGGCTGCAAAAAATTCGAAGAAGTTATCAACATGGCTGGACAGTGGAAACCACTCGATAGGGAATGGTGATAAGAAAGGTATGAATGGTTTGCTTTATTCAGTGTGATGTTTAATTCATGTAAAAATAGTACAGTCAAACTTGAATAATTCGAACGTGTATAATTCGAAATCGTGGATAATTCAAATGTTTCTGTCGGTCCCTTGACATTCCTATAAAACACCATCAGTGGGGATTAAGCACTCAAGAGGCCCCAGGCGCAATTAAATTTTGAGGCCCCTCCAAATATTTTCAGTACTCCTATAGTGTGCATTTTTTAGCTTTACAATTAGAATTACTGAAAGTGTATGTTGTTAATTCCATACGATATTATCTCTAATTGGAATATAAAGTTCAAATAATTTTCCATCGCATGCTAATAAAATATTGAAAGTACTTCCCATTCATTGCATTATCATAATTTGTAGAACTAAGAGATCACATTTTTATTTAGCTTTTATTTTGAAAAATAAAAGCTAAATACGTTCTATTTACTAAACAATCACTTCATTCTATCATTCTAAACAAATGTGTTTTTCACAAATATAACTGTAGGATTTTTTCTTATCAATGCATATTCTTTTTTTTTCCAGTAAAGTTCTTGGTACATCTTTTAAATAATTACTGAGTTATATCAAAGAAACATTTTAGTAATACAAAATCATATATTTTATTCTTAACTATCAGTTATAATTAATCAGTGAAAATTAATTGTAAAAACTATTAATTAAGAAATAATGCGACAGATTGACTATTTTACATTAGTCGGATTTGAAACATTTTTGAGTCGGCCAATCTTGCCTTTTGCCCCCCCCCCCCCCCCCCCCAAAAAAAAAAAAAAAAAAAAAAAAAAAAATCATTCGCTTAGGCCCTGCGTACTGTGATTCTCAAAATAATGATTCTGTCTACGCGCGCTATATTGTCCTTCCCTCCGCGAATCTAGTGTAGGCGCAGCGCTAACATTATTGGGATGATGAGTCACCGTCTCAGCGCCAGGTGGCCGGCCCGGCCCACCTGGATTTCAGACCCTGTGTCCTGTGTTTCAAATTCTAAATGATGATGAACTTATTGAAAGTGTGAGAGAAGAAAGTGTCGAGGAAGAAGATGACCTTAATGTCGAAGTTGCAGCAGAAACGGGACCATCAGCTAGTGAAGCATTTCAATATTGATATACTGATATCTATACTAATATTATAAAGGAGTAAATCTTGTTTATTTGTTTGTAGGGGGTAATCTCTGGAACTACCGAACCGATTTCAAAAGTGATGGTGGCAAATTGATGGTGACAACCCCTGCTCCAACATAGGCTATATTTTATGTCGGTGCCACTAACCCCAGGGGGTGCAGGAGCAAAAAACGTTCTAAAATTGCGATTTTTCAGTTATCACACTGGCTGTCAAGCCCTGAGAGCTTGGCAGCCGGTTCTGTATGTATGTATTTACGTACGTAATGCGATAACTCTTCATAGAAATATCCGTTTTCCTTCAAATTTTGTTTATAGGTTCACTGTGTTAAGGCGCTTCCCTGATTAGTTTTCGGGATTGATTGGTTAAGTATAAAAGGGGGGGGGGAACAAGGGGCTAATCCCCCCCCCCCCCTTAATTTATATAAATGGGTTTTTCATGCAGACTTATTCCGTTTTCCTTCAAATTTTGTTTATAGGTTCACTGAGTTAAGGCGCTTCCCTGATTAGTTTTCGGGACTGATTGGTCAAGTATAAAGGGGGGGAACAAGGGTCTAATCCCCCCCCTTAATTATATAAATGGGTTTTTCATGCAGAATTATTCCGTTTCCCTTCAAATTTTGTTTATAGGTTCACTGAGTTAAGGCGCTTCCCTGATTAGTTTACGGGTTTGATTAGTTAAGTATAAAGGGGGGGAGGGGGCTAATCCCCCCCTTAATTTATATAAATGGGTTTTTCATGCAGAATTATTCCGTTTTCCTTCAAATTTTGTTTATAGGTTCATTGGGTTAAGACGCTTCCCTGATTACTTTTCGGGATTGATTGGTTAAGTATAAAGGGGGGGAACAAGGGGCTAATTCCCCACCCCCCCTTAATTTATATAAATGGGTTTTTCATGCAGAATTATTCCGTTTTCCTGCAAATTTTGTTTATAGGTTCACTGTGTTAAGGCGCTTCCCTGATTAGTTTTCGGGATTGATTAGTTAATATATAGGGGGGGATCGGGGGGCTAATTCCCCCCCCCCCCTTAATTTATATAAATGGTTTTTTCATGCAGAATTATTCCGTTTTCCTTCAAATTTTGTTTATAGGTTCATTGGGTTAAGACGCTTCCCTGATTACTTTTCGGGATTGATTGGTTAAGTATAAAGGGGGGAACGGGGGGCTAATCCCCCCCCTAATTTATATAAATGGGTTTTTCATGCAGAATTATTCCGTTTTCCTTCAAATTTTGTTTATAGGTTCACTGTGTTAAGGCGCTTGCATGATAATTTTCGGGATTGATTGGCTGAGTATAAAGGGGGGAACGGCGGGGGTGGCTAATCCCCCCCCCTTAATTTATATAAATGGGTTTTTCATGCAGAATTATTCCGTGTTCCTTCAAATTTTGTTTATAGGTTCATTGGGTTAAGACGCTTCCCTGATTACTTTTCGGGATTGATTGGATAAGTATAAAGGGGGGGAACAAGGGGCTAATTCCCCCCCCCTTAATTTATATAAATGGGTTTTTCATGTAGAATTATTCCGTTTTCCTTCAAATTTTGTTTATAGGTTCACTTTGTTAAGGCGCTTCCCTGATTAGTTTTCGGGATTGATTGGTTAAGTATAAAGGGGGGAACGGGGGGATAATCCCCCCCCTTAATTTATATAAATTGGTTTTTCATGCAGAATTATTCTATTTGCTTCAAAATTTGTTTATAGATTCATTGGGTTAAGACGCTTCCCTGATTAGTTTTCGGGATTCATTGATTAAGTATAAAGGGGGGAAGGGGGGGGTAATACCCCCCTTAATTTATGTAAATGGGTTTTTCATGCAGAATTATCCCATTTCCTTCAAATTTTATTTATAGGTTCACTGTGTTAAGGCGCATCTCTGATTAGTTTTCGGGATTGATTGGTTAAGTATAAAGGGGGGGGGACAAGGGGCTAATTCCCCCTTATCTATACTAATATATAAAGTAGTAAAGATTGTTTGTTTGTTTGTTTGTTTGTTTGTAGGGGGTAATCTCTGGAACCACTGAAGCGATTTTAAAAGTGATGGTGGTAAATTAATGGTGACAATCCCTGCTCCAACATAAGGTATATTTTATGTCGGTGTCACCACCCCCAGGGGGGGGGCAGGAGCGAAAAACGTTCTAAAATTTCGATTTTTTGTGTACTGAAGGAGATAGAAGTATCAAATTTGGTATGGTAGTTACTTATAAGATGTAAATGCTCTCTAAGAACAAATTATAAAAACATTCGCAATTTAAAAGGGTGAGATGAGGAAGAAGCGTTCTAAAAACATTCTAAAGTACAATTTCTATGGAATCTCTGAAACTACAGAATCGATTTCAAAAGTGATGGTGGCAAATGGATGGTGACAGTCCCTGTTCCAACATATGCTAAATTTTTTGTCGGTGCCACTGGGTGCAGGAGCGAAAAACGTTCCAAAATTATGATATTTTCAATAATGAAGGAGTTAGGAACTTGACATTTTGTATGGTCGTTACTTACAAGATTTAAATGCTCTATAAGAACAAAATCTAAAAAAATTCGAAATTTAAAAGGCTGAAATAAGCAAAAAATGTTCTAAAAACATTCTAAATTACAATTTGTATGGAATGTCTGGAACTACTAAAGCGATTTAAAAAGTGATGGTGACAAATGGATGGTGACAATCCCTGCTCCAACATAGGCTATATTTTATGTCGGTGCCACTACCCCGAGGGGGCTGCAGAAGCGAAAAACGTTCTAAAATTGCGATTTTTGCGATGCTGAAGGAGCTAGAAACTTCAAGTTCGGCATGATTGTTATTTATAAGATCTAAATGCGCTCTAAGAACAATTTATAAAGAAAAATGATCTAATGATTCTGCGATTTTTCAACTATTGAATTTCTAAAATTACCAAATTTCACAATAGAGTACCATAGCGAAACCTTCACGCGTAAAAAGATAATGATAAGGGCGACGTGTCCTGACGTGTATATTGACTATAGCACGAGTCACAAATTATAGTATCCTTATTATTCTGTTAAAATATAAAAGTGAATTATGAACTGTCAATATTTTGTTTGATTAAAGGGTCGTTAAGAGAAATTGACCAGCGTAGCGGGCGTAGCTTGCTAGTACTCTAATAAAAGAGTTTTTCTTTTAAATTATTTTCATATTTTTTGTTTATATCCTGAATGTTTTTTTGTATGTTAAATTTTGGTTCAACTCAATTACGCTTTCATTATCTGGGTCTTCGAAGAACATCATTTTTGTTGCAGGGGTGATTGTGTTCCGGTATTTTGTACACCAGTAAATTTATACAGCAGTCTTTTTCCTCTTTAATCTATAAAATATGCGATGACACACTAAGAATATAGCTATATAAATTTACTGGTGTACAAAATACCGGAACACAATCACCCCTGGTTACAGTCCTTTCCAAGCCACTATTTTTCTTAAAGTATACCCGTTACAGTCGGAACAAAACTTTGTAGGTCATATATTTTCGATTCAATAAATTGTTTTGGACTTTCTGTTTTATAAACCACAAACGTGTCCGTGCGTGACGCTGACATCCTTTTGCGAATGGCAAGACTTGACGATGAAATTTCGGTTTTGCGATTTATCCTACTGCATTTTTTAAAATTTCTAATCATCGCGCTTTTTCAATTTTTTACACCGTTATATAGGGGGAAACATTACTTTCAAATGCAATTTGTTTGCAAACTGCATCGCAATTTTGTTATTTTTTATAGCATTCATATTAAATTTTAAGCCTGTTTTTTTAATTTATTTATTCGCTTGCAGACGAATAAAAAATATTAATCCGTTTGCACTTTAAACAATATAAAAAGTTAAGCATTTGTTTCCATCTAATATTTGTGGCGACTCATCCGTGCAGTGCTCTCTAGCTGTTGCTGCTGTGGACAAACTCTAGAGTCTAACTACTCTAGATTCGAGCAACGCATTCATGCAGTCACTCTAGCTGTTTCGACAGTGGACAAATTTCACCAGAGAGACCTACTGGTACTGAGATATGGAAGTACTCTACTTCTCGACACCCACTTCGATGATTCTGATTTTCGATGCGAATTTTCTGATGACAGAATCGGGCGGGTTGATAAGATGCAAGATCTCTGAAACAGGACTGGATTCATTACTACTTTTCACAATGGCAACAGTTGAATGCTCTTGTATTTAAACTGGATTTTATTGACAACACGGGTCAGGAGAGCATGACAGTGCTTTCTATGCAAAGCTGGCAATTATAGCCTCATGTGTGTCTGTAGCAGTGCAAAAAGCACGTTAATTTTATTTTATAAATTTCTTAACTTATGTTTGTTAGGTTAATAAAAGAATTGGTTAACCTCGATTGGTCTAGCTATTCGTCTACATACTTTCACACGCAACAATATTAAGCTGTCGGCGACATTGTAGGGTTAAGTTCATGTTAAAGGTATACTTACCCGTCATCGACTCTACATATTCACTAATAGACCGGGAGGCGGCAGCACAAACAACCACCTCATCGAGTTCACGGCTGAAATTCCAGAATTAGTTAAAACTCGATTCGCATATTAAAACGCAATCGGTCTGCCAAGTCATATCTTGGTGGAAAACACCCGAAAACCCGATTTTAGTGGTTGACTCGTAGGTTTGCAATTGTGTTTTCCTGCACCCAAAAGTATGAAAACATGGAGAACTGGGTGCAGGAAAACACAATGGTAAACCTACGAGTCTACCGCTAAAATCGGGTTTTCGGTTGTTTTCCACCAAGATATGACATGGCAGACCGATTGCGTTTTAATATGTGAATCGAGTTTTAACTAATTCTGGAATTTCAGCCATGAATTCGATGAAGTGACTGTCTGTGCTGCCGCCTCCCGGTCTATAACGTAATTAAAAACTTCATTAAGCAATAAATAAAATAGTTTAAATAAAACACAATTTTAACAGCGTCTGTCCGTACTCTAACTCGCGTAAATATACTCCGATTGCCCTGAAATTTTTGTACGTCATTGTCGTTTACTGTTACATGTTTCCTATTTCAATGGAAGTGTGTAGAACTTATAGTTTTTTTACTGGGACAGTCAAAAGTATTCCATTAAATTACAGTCAATGGGAAATAGTTGTGTGAAGTGCATTTTGATGATGCTATGTCATTTAAAACATGATGGAATTGATATATAATTATGAAGCGCATTAAAACATGTTTTTTGTAGAATATGAGGTGCAAAGCATTTATTATCCATTTACAGGGTCAAACAAAAGGTTTCTGTTGCATATCGCTCTATGGATAAAAATCCTTTGCAGTGTAATTAGTGATATTTCACTATTTCAAGCATAATGAAAATTATGTGCATTACTGAGGTGCACTATAAATTGCTCTCTTGTGTACATTGCGTTTATTTACAGAGACACATAAAAGATATCGGTTACAGTGCATGTACTATATTTACAGTCTCTGGGTGATAAGTGCGTTTTCAACTTTGGTTTGCGTTTTTAAGTTTAACTAATTTTTTCCCTAGTAGGTGTGTGTTTATAAACTCGGTTGATCATATACAGGGCTACACAAAGAAATTCGTAAGTGTTACAGACTAGGGGAGTGAATTGCTTAAGGGTAGTTTTTAATTGTGTTACGCGTTTTCCTGCTTAATTATATTTAGTAGACTAATATAAGTTTGTGGAATATAAATAAATTCATTTACAGGTCTACGCAAAGAAAAAGTTCTTTGGCGTTTACGGTTAATAATTGCTGCGAGTGAGTTATTAATATATCCTTATTTAATTCCTATGATCTTTCATAATGTCATTTTCTAACTTAATAATTCTTTGAACTACCTATTTTGACAGACATTATTTTAATTTTTCAGCATGTAGATAGGTATCGTACATTTTTCGAAAGTCTTAAAAATATCTCTAAAATCACATAAAACCAGTCACATGTTAAAAGTTTCACAAAAGTAATATTTTCACCTGTTGTCCCAGGCATCTTCACGAGGCTAACGAAAGAGATAGGCTACCGCGGTGCATTCCACTCATCTTTTTTTACAGACCGCTAGAGTGACGTGATGCTCTTTCCGTACACCTGCATTGGTGGATTCGAGCATCACGTGACTCTCGCGGTCTGTAAAAAAAGATACGCGTAAAGCACCGCGGTAGCCTTTCTTTTTCGTTAGCCTCGCATCTTCAATACTGATGTTATGGTTTTCTGCTCAGTCGATCGATTTATTTGAAACTCCCCTTCTGTCTTTTCCTAACAACATCTGGCGCCTTCTGGTATCAATTTTGGCGTGAGCTATGTCATTGCAAGTTTTTGAATTTGATGTATATATTTCTATTGCTTCTTTCTGTAATGCGTAGTTTAAATTATTGTAATTGGCTAATTTTTCAATTTTCTAATCAACATTCTCTATCGCAGGAAGCCCGAGTTGGATGTCCTAGTATAATTAAAATCAATGACTTTTTCATGTGTATATTGCGATACTATAATAACTGCTTTTTAAAGGAAGTTCACACGGTGCTAATCTAATCAATTTCTTTACTGAATTTTTTTAATTTAACTCCTCTATACTAAATGGGATATTTGTGCCTTCCACTGTAAAAGGTAGACAAAATTATATTTGGCGCTGTCTTTTAAAAATCATAAATATTTCTGAATTATTGAAGTCAATATAATAAATTATAACACCTTGTAATAATATAATCCTTTTAAATGCTAAAGGTGTAAATTAACCCATTTGTGCCTAGCGTCCCAATTTTGCAAATTAATTTCACTATTATTGCTTTAGTAAAATGGGAAAAAGTGCATTTCATACCACTTTTTATTTATAGAAATTTGGTATCTTATTTTGTCGAGGAGGTCTTCGATAAAATAAGACACCAAATTTCTATTTAAAAAAAAAGTGGTGTGAAATGCACCTTTTTCCATTTTACTAAAGTATCGACGCTAGGCATAAATGGGTTAACAACATAATATAAATTAAAATAACTTTTATAAGTTGTTTTACATGTTTCGATTCTTTCCGAGTCATTTTCAAAAACAAAATGAGAATATTCCAAAGTTGCACGGGCTTTGAAGTTATTATTTTCTAAAAATTACGCACGTTATCTATTATTTTTTACTTGGTTGTTTATTTTCATATATATGACCATGGAATAACTCGAGCCACAGTTTCGGTAAATTAAAAGATGCCGCGTCGTTACATATTGTATTTTTGCGTGTTAGTATCTCTATGGTTTCTCTTATTATGGATGGATTGTATAGACTGGAGGGGAATATTATTTTACTTTCATTGAAATTTATTTGGATGGTTTCTTCTTGATATAATCTTCCCAAGGCTGTAGATTTTCTATTATATTTAATATCAGTTATATGCTCTTTTTTGTGCAATTAAATTTAAAATTCTCTATCGCAGGAAGCCCGGGTTGGATGCCCTAGTATAATTAAAATCAATGACTTTTTCATGTGTATATTGCGATACTATAATAACTGCTTTTTAAAGGAAGTTCATACGGTGCTATCTAATCAATTTCTTTACTGAATTTTTTTTAATTTAACTCCTCGATACTAAATGGGATATTTGTGCCTTCCACTGTAAATGGTAGACAAAATTATATTTGGCGCTGTCTTTTAAAAATCACAAATATTTCTGAATCAACAAATATTTCTAACAAAATAATAGAATACTACGTAAGCGTAGGTGAAATATCATTTTGCAATTTAAACAGCATAATTTAAAATGCAGAAAGTTCAATTTATCGTTTTAATAGCTGTTAAAAACGACTTTACTATTAAAATCAATAACGTTCTGGTGCGTGTATTGTGAGATGACAATAATGGCTTTCTAAATGATTTAAAATTTCATAATTTAAAATGCAGAAAGTTCTTTTTATTATTTTAACAGCTGCTAAATGTTTCGAAAATTATAATTATAATTCAATTCAAATAGCCTGTTTCAACAAAGCCCCGTCGCCTCATTAAAATTTTTTCAAACAGGTTTTTATTTATTTCACGCAGTAAAATATAAATGTGGACATTACTTCCCCTTTTCATATGATTTTCTAACATCTACCAAGCACTTAATTTAGAATTATGACAATTTCAATATCAATAAATGAAAAGAACTGAACTAATTGCTTGAACCATAAATTGAGCTAGCAATTATCTAATCAATATATATATATATATATATATATATATGCATTTTTTATTTATTACTTTAACTTTTCAGTACAATTTTTGGTTATAATATATGATCTGACTCCATTGGTTTCTAGTGACAGCATAAAATATATTCATACGCTGTATTACGCAGTGCAAAATAAAATGTTTTTTAAATCGAAATTTTTAAAATCGTTTTTATCAATCAATAATAACAACTGCTTCTCTTAAATTCAAATGGCAATACTAGAAATTGAATTTCAAACAGTTTCAAAAAGACGATCGTGAAATGTGTACAGATTTAGAATTCTCTGGATGGTGATTTACTCACTATGCGCTTCATTTAATTTAATTCAACGAAATAGTCTAAATATAAGTAAATTTTATTCTGCAATAGCCTCTTTGTGTAATACGTTTTAAAATATCGATAATAACAATTGCATCTCATAAATTCAAATGGCAGCACTATAGTACTTGAATTACAACCAGTTTCTACCACCAGTTTCTAAAAGAAGGACCTAAAATGTGTCCCGATTTAGAATTCTCTGGAAGGTGATTTACTCACTATGCGTTTCATTTCATTTAATTCAACGAAATAGTCTAACGATAAGTAACTTTTATTCTGCTTACCTAATAGCCACTATGTGCAAAACGTTTTAGATTTGTACTATAGCCTTGCAACCCAATTCCCGAGAATTATAATTTAACGGAAGCCTGGAAAACGAATTTGAATTTTTGCAACTGAATGAAACACGATTTCTCTGATTATTTCCTGTGCAGTAATCTCGTAAAATAATAAATTTGAAAAAAAAAATCATTTGATATGTTCATTTTAATAATAAGAATTTTATCAAAATTGATGTATGCGTTTTCTTTATAAATTCAACATTTCCATACTGAAAAAAAAAAACTGAATTACGCGTTTCGTTATGCGTTACTAAACAAAATCAAATGTTTTACATTGTAGCTGAAAATCGTAAACTAATAGGACCAAAACGATTTCTACTTTTAATGACTGTATTAAAAGTTGATTTTCATACTTATTTTCAAGGATATATTGATTATATTTAAAATCTGTTACGTTCATATATGTTTTTTTTAAAGGGAAACAAATAAATAAGAAATTCATATATTTTATAGCATTGATTTTATAGAGAAATAACTAAGTTTATTTCTTCTTAAAAGAAAAACAAGATGAGTACCCCTAAAGTAGTAAGATTTGGGAAAATTGCTCCCAGTATACTCCTCTCCTCTGGAAATTCCTCTGATTTCTGGACTAAATTAGTGCCTGCATATTTTTCGAACAAACGCAATCCATATACTCAGTTGCTACTTACACTTGAAAATTATCTTGTTGTAAATACAAAAACGTTTGACGAAAGGGTTTACGTTTTAACTGACATTTTCGATGTTCAATTTCCAAACGGTACTCCCATAGGAATGACATCCTTAATGATTCATTCAAAAGTTGACATTTCAGTTGATGCATTCGAAATGTCTGAAAAAGCTAATGAATATGTGGATTTTGTTTATCCGTTTAGACATTCTTATTACACATTTATTACTCCAAAACCAAAATATGAAGCACAGTTATTCGGTATTTTTCAAACGCTTACACTGAATGTTTGGATAGCTATTTTATCAGTTTTGATTATAATGATGCTTGTATCTTACGTTATATTAAAAAAGAAACATTCGTTGAAAAAAGTTCTTTTTAACGTGTTTGCAATATTCTTGAGACAGGATTCTATTATAACACCTACATCGTTTGTGGAAAAAGTTCTAATCTATTCATGGGTAATCGGAGCTATGTTCCTTTGTCTTGCTTATGATTCTGTATTTTTATCTTTTCTTGCATTTCCACCTGTCAGTAAAATTAAGAATATGGCGGATTTGGCAGCAGCAGTAGAAAAAGGAGACTATCACGGAATGGCTGATAACTACAATGGTATTGTCCACCTTTTATTGGAATCAAAAGAGAAACATTTTCGAGTAATTGGTGAAGACATCTGGAAGAATAATTTTTTTTACACATATGGATTAGATATTTTCGTTAGAAAGAGTACCAAGCGAAATCTCGCTTATTTCATTGAAACTGATGTTTTGGATATAATAGCTGGAAGTTATTTCATTTCAGAAGATCGTTTCTTTGAGACAATGAGTGCTATGAGAGTCCGAAAAGGCTTTTGTTGTAAACAGTTACTAGACACCTTCGTACATAGAATTATGGCTTCAGGCATTTGGTCGAAATATACAAGCCATGCAAATTTTTTGAAATCACTGGATCGTTCATTAAAATACGCTGAAAATATTTCTAAGAAAAGAAAATTAACACTTACAGATGTTGCCCCAGCATTTATCTTTCTATTAGGCGGCTATTTTATATCATTTTTAATTTTCATTGGAGAAATATTGTTGAGCCGAAAAAAAAATAAGATCAATTATTTAAAGAAAAATGAACGAGGAAAAAAGAGGAAAACAAAGAACAATAATCCTGTGTAATTAGTGATATTTGCATTTTTCTCACTGTTATGACAATGCAGAACAGAGCACAGAATTTTGCACGGAAAATTCAATTTTGTAAAATAATTTTGTGAAAAGGATTTGGTCTTTTTATTTTTTGACATCATAGAATCCCTTTCTTTTATTATCTGGAAGTACAAAATGTCACTTACAAATGTTATTTATACACAAATCTTTAAAAGAATGAAAGAAGATGGAATTAAGTGTCGACAATTCTGTACAATGTATATTTTTCAAAGTTCAACTGTTACTACAATTCAATAACACTGCTTAACACTAGAACGGCGGGAAATTCCACTCAAGTTTCCTAAAAATATTTTACACCAGAATTTTTATTTAAGAATGTTAATTAATTTATTTATTTTTGGACGGTACATAATTAACGTATTTTATGAATAAATATCCGGTTTGAATCGATATTTTTTCATTTTGCAGGGGTCAAAATACCCCTCTTCGCCGTTCAGTGTTAAACACCGAATCTTACTTTCACAATTGATGATTTTACGAGTATTGTTATTAAGGATTTAAAACTACTCATCAATATATTATGTTGTTGAAACAACATGTTTCAGATTCGCACACTCATTAGAATTTCTAAGGTGTACGACACAACTTTTTAAGGTTAGGCATCTGCACTTATAACTTTTCGTCCAATTAAAACTCTGTCTGTGATTTATTGCAGAATTTGTGAAATTAATCTAAGATTAAAAAGAAGGAACATTCTATTCGAAAATTACAGTAGTACTGTACGCACACTGCATGTTGTGGTATTGATGATTTTACGAGTATTGTTATTGTAGTGTAATGACAATACAGACCAGAGCACATAATTTTGCACGAAAAATTCATTTTTGTTAAATAATTTTGTTAAAAGGATTTGATCTTTTTATTTTTTGATATCATAGACTACCTTTCTTTTATTATCTGGAAGTAAAAAAGTTATTTAAAAATATTGTTTATACACAAATATTTAAATAAATGAAAGACGAGGGAATCACGTGTTGTGAAATTTATTTGAGATTAAATAAAAGAAACATTCTATTCGAAAATTACAGTAGTTCTTTACGTACACTGTATTTGTGGTATTGATGATTTTATGAGTATGGTTATTGTATTGTAATGACAAAACTCTGTCTTATAAAATTTATTTAATGTTGATTTTAGCGAATTTTTTTTTCGTGTTTTCAATTGCCATAGAAATGTCATTGCATTAATGATAAAAGCGCCACGGTTATGTTAATTAATCATTTGCCACCATCGTTTTAGAATGGAAAGAAATCTACTACCGATATCTTGCTCTGTAGAGAACAGGAATCGACTCGCTTGAAACCACTTTTTACAAACAGCAATTATTGCTTTGTATAATCGCAGACTTTCTGCTAATATTTAAGATTGCTGTCTGGAATTTCTGGTTCCCTTTTAAACACTTGTTACACAGAATTGCCGTCGATCTTGTATTTGCTCAACATGTAATTACTAAACTCTTAATTTTAGGGATATACTTCTAATTTCTAAAATATTTGAAATGTTTTTTATGTCATGTTATAAACCATTTAAATCAAAATATTTATTTTAGTAAATTTATGAAATTTCAATTTTCATACTGTCCCTAATTTCTACACTATATGGAAGAACATACTCAATGCTTGGAGAAATGAAACAGCAATAATAAATTCTTCTGTACCACTAAAATTTATCGGTTTATAATAATTTGAATTATTTTAATTTTGCACAAATTGCACGCACACCACATTGAAAATGACGGTATATTGAATGCCACCGAAAACGATAGCTGAATGTATGATGAATATTTTAATGCACTAAACGGTGAGATTTACAATACATTATTGATACTGTTATGAATTTTGTATATATCTGTAAATATTCCATTTGTTTAAATTTATTTTATTTTATTATTGTGAAAATTGCAGTATTATTAATGTATTTCCTATTGAGTATCATGTAACTCAATGCTAAAGGCCTCAGATGCTTTGCAAGAAAAACAACCTTACACCCTCATCTTTATAATGGAAGTCTATGGAAATATCGCCAAGGAATGGGTTTATCGCCAAGTTGGCGATGGTTTTGGCGACTTATTTTTGTCGCCGAATTTGGCGATATATCGCCAAACGTCGCCAAGTTGGCGACGGATTTGACGACTTTTTGTGCTACCCCCCCTTATACATTTACATTGGGATCCTTTCACGTTTGGAGTACTCTATCGAGAGTTGAAGGACCTTCTGGTAATTTCTAGCATTAGAAAGCCCTGGAATAATCTGGAAAGATCTCTGAAGTCTATATAAGGGACCTCCACCAGTTCAGTTCAGTTAGTTGTCTGTCAACTGCGATTGAATTCATACGAGAGGCTTTGCATTGAGAACTGTGTTTCTCGGATCGATTTTGTCGTTGATACGTCGTATTGAACGCATTGTTTCTGTGTGAAATTTTGCTGTGCTTTTATTGAATTTGAAGATTACTGAATATTTGTATTTTGAGAAGAGATTTCTGTTCTTACCGAACTGTTTGTGGCAAATAAAGCCTGTTTATTGTTCTTATATATTGGCATCAGTCCTTTCGAACCCCGAGCTCACAACATTTTTTTTTATCTTTGAGTCGGAAATTTACTTTTTACTTTACAATTTCGATGTACACAATGAAAATTTATAAATGCTCACAATATTTTTAACATTTAATATCATAAACAATTTTATATACAAAAAGAAAGTTCTAAAATGAGTGTTATATGTACATTTTTGCAGCTGTTTTATTTTCTAAAATAAACTGCTTTTCTCCAGCAAAATATCCTGAAAAAAAATGTTGGAAATTGTAATATAACTATTGTTGTAATATAACTAGCTTTATAAAAAAAATCACCGTTATTATTTAAGTGGAAATAATTATATCGTTTGTTATTATGATGTGATTATTTTCCGCAATAAAATAAGTACATTTTAAGTTGGCAACATTTTATTTTTTGTTGACATTTATTCAAAATTCCAATGGTAAAATTAGGCCTAACTTTGAATGTATCCGAATTTGAAATTAACCATAACTTTGAAAATTTCAGAACTTGAAATCCATATTTAGACTCTCTGTCTATTTAATATCTATTTCTCTGTCATGTTATAAACTTTTTAATTCAAAATATTTATTTTAGTAATAGTTATTAAATATCAATTTTCATACTGTCCCTAGATTCTACACTATATAGACGAACATACTCAATGCTCTGAGAAATGAAACAACAATAATAAATTCTTCAGTACCACTAAAATTTATCGCTTTATAATAATAAGAATTATTTTAATATTGCAAATAATGCACGCATACCATAGTATCACATGACAGTATCTGGAATGTATGATGAGTATTTTAATGCTCTAAACGCTGATTTGTACACTAACTACATTATTAATACATTTTTTTTAAATCTTTGAGTCGGAAATTTACTTTTTATTTTACAATTTCGATGTACACAATGAAAATTTATAAATTACTTATATTATCAGTTTCATTGTTACTGTTTTTATATGAGAAATGCTCACAATATTTTTAACATTTAATATCATAAACAATTTTATATACAAAAAGCAAGTTCTAAAATGAGTGTTATATGTACATTTTTCCAGCTGTTTTATTTTCTAAAATATACTGCTCTTCTCAAGCAAAATATGCTGAAAAAATATTGGAAATTGTACTATAACTATTGTTGTATTATAACTAGCTTCATAAAAAAATCATCGTTATTACTTAAGTGGAAAGAATTATATCGTTTGTTATTATGATGTGATTAATTTCCGTAATAAAATAAGTACCGTAATTTCGCGCGTATACGCCGTACCTCAGACAATTCGATTTCCTACCAGAATTCATTTTAAATAAAATGTGACTTACTTTTGCTTAGCACTTATTTGACTTCTTATTTTCAATAAAATTTCCGGTTTGAAAAAGACTCAACTAAGCCGCGGCCGCATACGCGTGAAATTACGGTATATTTTAAGTTGGCAACATTTTATTTTTTGTTTACATTTATTACGCTTTCACTGAATGTTTGGTTAGCTATTTTATCAGTTTTGATTATAATGATGTTAGTTTCTTATATCATATTAAAAAACAAACATTCGTTCAAAAAAGTTCTTTTTAACGTTTTTGCAATATTCTTGAGACAGAATTCTGTTTTAACACCTTCATCATTTGTGGAAAAACTCCTAATCTCTTCATGGGTTATTGGAGCTATGTTCCTTTGTTTTGCTTATGATTCCGTTTTTTTTATCTTTTCTTGCATTTCCACCAGTCAGTAAAATTAAGCATATGACGGATTTGGCAACAGCAGTAGAAAAAGGAGACTATCATGGAATGGCTGACTATGCCAAAGGTGTTGTCGACCTTTTGAGGAAATCAAAAACGAAACATTTTCGAGTAATTGGTGAAGACATCTGGAAGAATCAATTTATTTACCATAGAAATGCAATAGATATTTTTATTAGAAACAGTACCAAGCAAAGTATTGCTTATTTCATTGAAGCTGATGTTCTGGATAATCTGGATGGAAAATATTTCATCTCCGAAGACCGTTTCTTTGAGACAATGAGTGCTATGAGAGTCCGAAAAGGCTTTTGTTGTAAACGGGTAGTAGATACCTTCATGCATAGAATTATGGCTTCAGGCATTTTCTCTAAATATAAAAGCTATAGTAATTTTTTGCGATTTCTAATAAAAGAAAGTTAACACTTACAGATGTTTCCCCAGCATTTATCTTTCTACTAGTATTAAAAAATGCTCTGAAGAGCACCAAAAAAGGTTAATATGTGTAAGTATGAAAAAGGGTTGAACAAGTGCTTCTAATTGAGCATGAGAAAGGAAAGGGGTTCCTTCTTGGCTGCAGCTCACTGTCAATGCCAACTTTTGAAAAAATCATAATCGCGCTTTTTCATATAAAAGAAATTTGCGGTACTGTAGTAAACCTTTCCAACTTGCTTTATATGTCAACTGCACTGTTCTACTGTTGTAGTGGGCGTGCGTCTGCAATGCAACTTTGTACAGTGCACTGTGTACCATTATTTCTCTACAGACTATACTACACTGTACACTCCTATTAGACTTTTGAGCCTCAGTGCACGTCCGCACTGTTCTTTTGTACTGCCGTATTAAAGGTATATGCGCATAATGTTCGTTTATAACTTACATATGCATTGCTGTACTGCATATTGCATTGTGCAGCCACAGCCACTTGCATATAATTTCAATCAATGAATGCATTATACTGTAATGCGTGCATATGTGAAATTGTTCCTGTTCAGAATGCTGCAACACTCTGCACTGCAATACAAATCAATTTTCTGCGCAGTTCTACACTGCAGGCATGCTTGGTAGCACTACATGAGTGTGATACGCTGCAGGAACTAAGGTTTTTGGTACTATGCCGCCTTACATTCATGTCTAATCAAGCTGCGTCTTTACTGGATATGTCTTTAAACTATACAATTTTATCGTAACTGTGAGTGATTTCATTTATATGGAAAAAGTGCGAATATGATTTTGTCAAAAGTTGGTATTGACAGTGAGCTGCTGCCAAGAAGGAACCCACTTTCCTTTCTCATGCTCAATTAGAAGCAATTGTCCAACCGTTTTTCATACTTAAACATATTAACCTTTTTTGGTGCTCTTCAGAGCATTTTTTAATACTAGTCATTTAAATTTTTTGATAAAAACTAAAGTTTTTTTAATATCTTGAAAAGAAAAAAAATTTGCTATTGTCAAAATTTTATTGTTACATTGTTTTCACAACACTCGCCAAGTCGTTGACTGTTCATCGCCAAAGTAGCATTTTTTCATGTCTACCTGATCTCTCAAATGTCAGGGGACCGTCACATCAATAATTAAATGGTGGTTTTGCATAGCTCATAAAGAAACTGGATTCTATAATTGTCTCGGTCGTATCCATGGACTGTTTCTGCAGCACTGAAGTCGCCTGCTATAGGCTGAGTTGTTCTATCAGTGGTATCTTTCCTTACTACTCTTCTTAGCCTTTCTTAAAATCGCTGAATGGGGCCGAATATTAGGTTCTGATAATTATAGTAACGATCACTTCAGTGATGATGCTATAAAAATTGAGTTTTGATTTTGCATCGTTATTTGGTGCATGAGACTGTTATTTTGGAAAGTTATGCCGCGATATATATTTTTTTATGTATATAACACAATGTATATAATTCATTGTTATCTCACTGTATTCAAATTCGTACCAAAAGTTTAATGCACCAACACCACCAAACAATTGTTTCACTTTTTTTTTAAGGGAGTTCCTGAAATCAAAATTGGGCCTTTACGGGTGCTAGCTGCAATAAATACCTAAACAAAATAATGTTTTTGCCACCAAAACAGTAATCTCGCTTGTGTTTACAACATTTGCCATATCGTTAGCTGATCATCGCTAAAGTACATTCGAAACCATACTGCACTCATCGATAATTACTAAATCCAATGATTTCCATTGTTGTTAAATAATTTCAAATCGTCAGAATTAAGCTTAAATTATTCTGCTTCATTCGCATGTTTGACGGGAAATTTGAAAAACGTGTGAATTGTAATTCTTCCAATGCTGAAGGCAGCAATTCTCGTTGGTGCTAGTACTGCAGCAGCATCATTAATGTGATTACTCATTAAACGAACTTTTTGACTGAGTAATTAAATTAGAAAGATTTTTGCTCTACCAGCAACTACGCGTACAATCAGATTTATGGGTGGAATAGACGGGTCTTTCTTTTGTTCTTCTATGTGCTTTATAATTGATTAGAATATTTTCCTTTGGTCAGCATTCATTTTTTTTGTTCAATTTATCTTCATTAATAATAATTTCCTGGTGAGTTTCAGTGTTATCAGAATCTGCGGCTATCATATCAACGTCTTCATTTGGTTCTTCGATATTTTAAAGCTGGTTGTGCAAATCACTTTCTTGTTGCAACTTTTCAGCCAAGTTGATTGCAGCTTGTAATCGTTGTTTTGTTTCGCGACATTCTTCCATCTCTGAAATTTTTTTCACATTGTGCTCAAAGAATTAACGGTAGAGTTTAAATTCTCTCAATAGGTCTTCTTCGTTTTGCCAAGGCTTGAACAACATCAGCAAAGAATGATGATAGTACAACTCAATTCCAACGTCTGTTTTCGTGTTATGATAGGGCGTTTTCAAAACAACTGGTTTCAAAAATTTTCCGAACCAACTGAGGTTCTTTTTTAATTTGTAATATTCTACAGACTTTGGTTTATTTCGTTCGTATTAGTACCTAGTGGCCAATTCGTATAAACACATGTTTTCCAATTTGTTCGGGTAATAATCATCAATAACATTACGACAGTAAATTTCAGTAAATCGTTCATCCTCTTTTGCCAATAAAACCAAATCATAGTGACTTTCAGTTTTCTTCGTCGGTCTTTTTTCATGCTGGTATTTAAGTATTGCACAGCATCCCATAAATAGAAACATTTATGGCCAAGAATTTTGTCTACGGCTTCGTAACTTCCAGTTTTTTGACTAATCAAGTTTTATCTAGCAAAAGCGCGTAATCTGGCATCGAGACTTTTGTTTTCGTCAATGGTCTTCCAAATCTCTTCCTTACGATTTTTTTTCCGGTTTGGTTATATAACGCGTAATGTAACGATTTAACACCAAACTGGATTCTCCAACAAACTGGATGTCAATATTGGCGGCTCACATGAACAAATTTGCGGGATTATAATCATTGATTCAAGTTTGTTTTTCTGATCGTTTCAAACCACATAACTTTGTAACATGGTGTCCACCTTTTCTAGATAAAATGCAGTCTTTAACAGAATTTAAAGTTCAATGTTTCACCAAACCATACATGAAAATTATGTGTAATAATATGCAGCCTGATTATGGCACATTATTCATGACCGTTTAGATGATAATAATGATAGATTTTCTAATATTCCGTAATCAAGTTTACAGACAATGTTAGCGAGAAACAAAAAAATGAGGTACTTTTCGGCTAGCTGGGAGTCAGTGAAATATATATGTATGTATGTATATATATGTGTGTGTGTATATATATACTTCACTGGCAGCTGGTTAATCGAAAAGTACCAAAAGATATTATAGCAACAATATGGATACAGTGTAAATGTGGATATGATTGAAGAATTTTCACAAGGTCGCAACAACCACATCAAACATTTATCGCCAATAAGAGCACACTAAATCTACCGGCACAGGATTTTTCCCTTTATTGTATAACAATTATTTGTTTTCTTATTTTAAGTATATATTTGTGTTTTAACTTTAATAAAATAGTGCTTAAAAGTCTGTAAGTCTGTAATTTTCAAATGTTATATTTTTCAAATGCTCACTTTCGTTTCAACATTGTTGTTTTTTTTTCAAGTGTTTTGATTCACGGGAATTTTATTTTGCGCTTACTATTACGCTTGGCGACAATGGTTTTTGTATAACGGAAAAGTACCGAAAAATATTTTACATTCAATAAATAACAAATCACAATGTTTGGCACGGTTTGCATGACAACACGATTTGTAGACAACATCTGCTCCGTCAGGGTTGAAATAATTGGCGCATTAGTAAACATTTTGGCATGGTGTTGGTATAACGGAAAAGTACCAAAATAAAAGATACAGCACAAGCTGTACAGGAACGACTTAATAACGACGACATTGAAAATTGGGTTCTTCTCTACCATCCCGTCGACCACTTTTCATAGCAAAATACTATCGCCAACTCAAAGATTAAACGCCAAAAATGCAGTCCCATTTACTTGATGTCAGAAGCATTATACGTGTTTGTTATGTCATCAAGTGGTTTTTAATTCGACATTTGCGTGTATTATTCAGTATGATTTACTGACTTATTAGTTATTTCATTAATTAAAATAACAATTGTGTCCGTAAATTCTTATATTTTATTTATTTATTTATTTTGATATTCCAATGGCAACGTTCTCCCTTTTATTTGGCGTTACAGTTTGGCGATAGATTTTTGTTATGAAAAGTGGTCGGCGGGATAATAGTACCGAAAATTGTTTGCCGCATATTTTACGTGAATTACATGAAATTATGAAACACAATTCTTTTACATAAGCATATAAAATGCTTAGTGAGTTTGAACGTAAATAGCAGGAGCCTGTCAGGCGATATAATTTTCCAATATATATATTTCCTCATTGTCGATGAATATTATATGAGTATTATTTCAAATTTAATGTGAAAACCATGACTTTTTACCTACGATTACTGTTCTATAACGGGCATTTACGCTAGTATGAAAAAAAAAAAAATAAGCATGTTTGTCACGTGATTTATTTAAATTGAATGAATTCTGTTACATAATAATCTCAATAATAAAACCGTAAGTCATGTGACTGTCATCAACAGTTCCGGAATGCCCGTTTCATTTTTTCATATGCCAGGCGGCCATTTTTATTCAAAATTATTTTTTTGAATAAAACTTCATAAATGTGACATTTTTAGAAAGATCGTTCAAAATAAAGGTACTTTTCGGTTAGCCGGGCGCCAGTGAAATGTACATATCTATATATACATATATATGTATACATACACACATATATGTATGTGTATATATATATGTATATATACATACATGCATATATAAATGTGTGTATGTATAGATATATGTATATATATGTATACATAGATATATAAATTTCACTAGCGCCCGGCTAACCGAAAAGTACCAAAATAAATTAATATTTGAGAGATGACTTAAGTTCAATTATGTATATATTCTCCAATAACTTCAGTTGAAATTAGCTTCGCAGTTCAAATTCTCTATCCATGAAAGTAAACAAAAAAAAAGATTCATTCGTCGTGAAGGTTTAAAATATTAACCCATTAGTTAAACCATGGAGATAATCGTTCGTAAAGTTAGTTTTCTCTGAAAGATTTTTTGGAGCGCTGCCTGATGTCAAAAAAATAATTCGTACCAGTGACACAATCAAAGTTTACCATAATAAAGTGCTATACAACTCAACTTCATTCTTTATCTTTTCTTGATGTAAGCTGAATGTAAACAAATATAACTCATGTAATGATATTTAATGAATCAAATTTCGAAACAAATTGTCAGTTAATTTGGTATTTATGTATTATACGTGCAAGGACGAGAGACCACCGAAAATGATTGTTAATCACCAATCATATTTACCATTATTAATGACCAATCGCTTTCAAAACAGTAATTTAATATACATTTACAAAATACATAACATCATTAAGTACTTTTGTGTTATTTGGGCGCAAATCTCGCCAATAGAATTTTTAAAATCGCCAATACCAGTTTTTATTTTTCGCGTGTGCAACTTAGAAACGATACTTTTATTTTGAAATCAAATGTTCTGATGGAACAGCTGTCATAGACGCACCGGGGCACTATATTAACTATAGAGTTGCAATATAGAGAGAAAAAACGGGTTGCTGTAATTAGAATTATAGGCGGTAATGTTGGCGTGGCGTATTTATCTGTTACGGATCTTAATAGTCAGTAGACATTAAGCAGAAATGCTAAAGTAAAGGAATTATGCAGTTATGAAAACTCCGGAACTATATCAAAATAGGAGAGCAGAGAAAAACAGAGTCGAACAGTGATCGGCATATAGAAGGAAGTTCGTGAATTTTAATCAGATTCTACGCCACGGTTCAAAAGTGCTAACAGCATATATGGTTTAAAAGGAATGAGATTATCAAAACTGGCTTCCAAAAGTTCAATGTTTTACCAAACCATACTCGAAAATTACGAGTTATAATATGCACTCCGATTATATCACATTATTCAAGACGTTTTAAATGAGAATAATGATATATTTTCTAATCTCCCGTAATCAAGTCTACAGCCAAAGTTAGCGAGAAACAAACACACAAACAAAAAAAATATTGGCAACAATATGGTTCGGTGTAAATGTGGATATCATTAAAGACTTTCACAAAATAGACTTCATTGCACCAAATCGTATTAACTAAAATACGCCATTTGGCCATGGATCCAATTACGGAAAACTACTTAATATGTTTAAAAATCTCCTCATTAGCAAACATATTGCAACTAATAAGCAAACGGATATGAAGCATAAATGCTTAAGCGGTTTTTGTCAAGAAAGATGAAATACATAACAACAAAAAATATGCGAAATGCTACCATGATCGCAAAAGTTTTTGATTTGTCTATTAGAATCTTCCGGTTTGGCGAAGGATTACGAAAAAAAAATTATGAATAAAAGTAACGTGTTACAGTGCTTGACATACATTTAAGGGAGACCAAACTGGTCGCCAGTGGCGGCTAGTAATAATAATATTTATTTAAACCAAGACTCCCTTATCATAGATCTTTCTATCCACCGTCCTATAGCGGGCATTTACGCTAGTAAGAAAATAAAAACAAATAAGCATGTTTGACACGTGATTTATTTAAGTTGAATGAATTCTGTTGCATACATAATAATAATATTTATTTAAATTTTCGTGCAAACGCGTGCGTTAGCTATGATAAAGAAAGAAAAGAAAAACCAATGTTCAACCGGAGCTTTACAACATAAATTCGATTTCCTCAACGACCCTCAAACATACAAAAAAAAAAAAAAAAACCTATTCTAAGTTTTACCAAGAGAAAAAAAATAAAACAAAAACGAAGTTAATCCTTCCAGGTAAACGTTAGCTAGACTTTGTTGAACTTTGCGTCTTCATTTTTTCGTTCGAAGTTAAATAAAAAACTACAGTAAGCAACAGTAATTTTTTCCATCCTATCATTTTTTTCGGCTCGTCGAGTTCTATCTTTTTAAAAAAAATTACTGTCGTATGTCAACTGGTTCGCCAGATATTTCAGAAAAACGTTTGCATTTTCTATTTCTTAAACATATTATAGCAAACGCTACCGCGTTTACTATGATTAAGCGGATATTTTATATCATTTTTAATTTTCATTGGGGAAATATTGTCGAGCAGAAAAAAAAGAAGATAAATTATTTAAAGAAAAGTAAACAAAGAAAAAGAGGAAAACAAAGACCAATAATCCTGTGTAATTAGTGATATTTGCCTTTTTTTCACTGTTATGGCAATGCCGAACAGAGCACAGAATTTTGCACGAAAAATTAATTTTTGTTAAATAACTTTGTTAAAAGGATTTGTTCTTTTTATTATTTGATATCATAGCTTCCCTTTCTTTTATAATCTTGAAGTAAAAAATGTCATTTAACAATATTATTTATACACAAATATTTAAAGGAATGAAAGAAGAGGGAATCACGTGTCGATAATTCTGTACAACGTATTTTTTTCAAATACTAACTATTCCACTAACTGTTGAACTCTTACTACAATCCTGTAACACTGCTTAAACACCGAATCTCGCTTTCACAATTGATGATTTTACGAGTATTTTTATTAAGGATTTCAAACTAATCATCAAAATATTATGTTGTTGAAACAACATGTTTCAGATGCGCACACTTGTTAGAATTTCTAAGGAGTACGACATCACTTTTTAAGATTAGGAATCTGCACTTATAACTTTTCGTCCAATTAAAACTCTTTCTATGATTCATCGCAGAATTTGTGAAATTTATCTGAGATTTAAAAAAAAATAAAAATAAAAAAACATTCTATTCGAAAGTTACAGCAGTATTGTATGCATACTCTATGTTGTGGTATTGATTATTTTACGAATATTGTTATTTAAATGTAATGACAATACAGAACACAACTCAGAATTTTGCAGGAAAAATTCATTTTTTGTGAAATAATTTTTGGTTATTTTACTGGTTATTTCACATAATAACCAGTGAAACTCTCGAAAGAAGACCAAGATTCAAAATGTGAAAACCAGCTCTAGCACAAGCTAGAGGTAAAAATATATCAAGAAAGAGAGAAAAAAACAATGAATGATAGACAAAAAACAACCCACAACAGGGGCGAGCCTATAAAAACGCCAAAAAGCCTTGACAGAGACAAATACAACAAGAAGTGAAATCAGCCCATAAAAGAGGCGATAAACACTACAGCGACAACCCACCATGAACGTGACAAGCCAACAGACATGGTAAATATGTAAATCTATGTACGCTAATGGCACCTGGTTCATGTAAAATCCGTCGTGGGTGCAAGGCCCTCCAAGTTACCTGTTAATAATACCTCTGGGGGTGCCTAGTCAGGTGAGGGTCTCGTCACCTGATCAAGGTTCTAAATTACGAGACCTATTAAATCTGTCAATTCAACAAAGTTAAACAGAAACCTTGAACCGGCAAACAAAGATAACGGTAGCAAATCACAAGAGAGCAAGCACAGCAGCGATGTGAACAAATCAATAGTCAGGTGGATCACAGCCATGCTGTGATCAGGCAATTTCTGCCCCGCACCCAGGTACTAACCCGTTAAGCTAGGCATTCATGCCGGGCAGCTAGGGGCCTGGTTAGCGGTATAAAAAAAACATTTAAATAAAAATATTTATTTTAGTAAAAGTCATGAAATTTCAATTTTTATATTGTCCCTAGATTCTACACTATATAGAAGAACATACTCAATGCTCTGAGAAATGAAACAGAAATAATAAATTATTTCTGTACCACTAAAACTTTTCGGCTTATCATAATTTGAATTACTTTAATTTTGCATAAAATGCACGCACGCTACCCTGCACTGATGAATAATTTAATGCTCCAAACGGTGATTTCCACGCTACATTATTAATACATTTTTTAACCCTTAATTGCATAGTGATGTAAATTTCCATCACTGTTTATTTAACTTCTAATAAATAAATCATCTTCTTCGCCACCACTATATTTATATAGAAATATTAATCCAGTAAATTTCCTGTGAATTATGTTGCTGAACAAACTTAAAAATCTATCTTAAAATTTCTGGTGTCTAATATTTAATATATTTATAAAAAACACAATTGTAAAAGAAAAACACATGCAAAGAAGGGTTAATACATTTTTTTTTAAATCTTTGAGTCGGAAATTTACTTTTCACTTTACAATTTCGATGTACACAATGAAAATTTATAAATTACTTATATTATCAGTTTCATTATTACTGTTTTATATGAGAAATGCTCACAATGGTTTTATCATTTAATATCATAAACAATTTTATGTACAAAAAAAAAGTTCTAAAATGAGGGCTATATGTAGATTTTTCCAACAGTTTTATTTTCTGAAATATACTGCTCTTGTACTGCAAATTATGCTGAAAAAAAATGTTGGAAATTGCATGTCAAACATAACAAATGATGTGCTTTTGTACTATAACTAGCTTTATAAAAAAATCATCGTTATTATTTAAGTGGAAAGAATTATGCCGTTTGTTATTATGATATGATTAATTTCCACAATAAAATAAGTACTTTTTAAGTTGGCAACATTTTATTTTTTGTTGACATTTATTGAAAATTCCAATGGTAAAATTAAGCCTAACTTTCAAAAGGTCCGAACTTGAAATTAAGCATAATTTTGAAAATTTCAGAACTTGAAATCCATTTTTAGACTCTTTTTCTATTTAATATATATTTCTCTGTCATATTATAAACTTTTTAATTCAAAATATTTATTTTAGTAAAATTTATGAAATTTCAATTTTTATACTCTCCCTAGATTCTACACTATATAGAAGAACATACTCAATGCTCTGAGAAAATAAACATCAATAATAAATTCTTTCTGTACCACTAAAATTTATCGGCTTATAATAATTTGATTTATTTTAATTTTGCTTAAAATGCACGCACAATACTTTGCACTGATGACGGTGTCTTGAATGCTACTGAAAAAGATATTGAAAGTCTGTAGCAGACAAAGTTTGTGTGGCTACTGTAATTCCGTCAGCCAACGTGACATCATGAGTATGAGGTTTCAGTGCAACACCAGTTTTTAAAAATCGCTCATACATACGTTCTCCCGCAATGGAACGATTTGCTCCTGTATCTGCACAGACTAGCACTTTCTTATTGCAGATCGTGATAGGCACATTTGGAGCTGAAACTGTTGAAGTATTTAAACTATACAACTTAAGAAGATGTGCTTGCACATTTTCTATTTTACCCAAAGGGGCACAATCTGGGCATTTCTTCTTTATAAATCCCGGTTTACCACATCCATAGCAAACAATATCGGATTCTAAGCGTCGATTACCAAACTTAGGAGGAGATCTGTCTTCTTTTGGAGGCTTACTCTGCTTCCAATTATTATCTCGAAGAGAAATCTCTTTTTTCACTTGGGGTACAACCGGATCTCTTTTTGGGAACGTACTTCGTATAATTTCATAGGCATCTAATTTTCCGTAGAGGTCGACTGGCGAATTTAAATTTTCCTACTCATCTAACATATGCTGTTTGCATTCAACAGGCACGCGCCTTTTCATTTGATCAGCTATTATCAGATCCTGGAGTGCTTCAAAAGACGTTACAGTTAACTCTTTAAGCCAGTTTTCAAAATAATCTCGAAGTTCGAAGTATTAATCTCGCCAAGAGATTGCTTTTATCTTGCGATGAGCAAAGAACAGCTGCCTGAATTTTTCGGCATTACTTTTAAACCGTTTTAGAAGTAAATCCTTAACGTGCGAAAAATTTGAAGCGTTTTCTTCCGATTCACGAGCGATAAGCGTAGAAATAGAAGATGGGACAACACTGAGTAAATACGACACCCATAAATGCTCAGGTACCTTCGAGAGCTTTAACTAGCGTTCCAGGAGAACCAAAAACAAAGTTACATCATCAGTTTCTGGCCTGAATGTAGGCAACAACCTTTGGACATCTATCATACTTCCCGCGTGAGAAATTATCCCTGTCGCATTACCACCTACTTCTCTACTGGAAGCACTTTGGCTCTGAACCTGTAGCTTGAGCTTCTCAAGCTCAAAATTCATCTGAAGCTTTTTAAACTCCATCTCTTCTGCCCTACGCTTCTCTTCTAATTCCAGCTTATGTTGTTCTAACTCTGCTTCTTTTTGTTTATCCTCTAATTCCCGCCTACGTTGTTCTTCTTCCCCAGTTACAATTTGATTCCTGACTAATGAATTCACAAAATCAACATCGAACGAGAGGGATAGGATTTGATTTTTTCCCGCAATGTGACAACGGTCATAGTGGTTTGCACATCTAAATTCATTTCTAACGCAACCTGGAACAAATCCTCTTTGCGAGCTTTATTAAGTTCAGACATTTTAAATTTTAGCAAAACAACTAGCGGAAAACCCTATAAATGCCAAAAATTCGTTTAAACCGTACCCCAGACGGGAGCTTTGTCTTTAGAAATCATATAAACTTTTAATAAAACAAAACAGTGAGCTTTAACCATAATATGAACTCTTACTACAAAACAGAACAAACATTAAATTTCTTTTATTTTAAATAAACAGAATTTCATAACGCGACACATTCAAATTTATATTTCTAATGAAATAAAAACCGTAACTGAATAGTTGTCACTTAAATAATATTCCAGATGAAAACAAAACACATAACTAAATAATTGTCACTTAAATAATATTCTAAATGAAATAAAAACCTATAACAGAATAAATAAACTTTCAACCAATATTATTTTTAAATTACTAAGACAGCTTAAAATCGGTTTTGTTAATTACAACTTAAAAAAAAAACTTTCTACCTTAATAAAATCAAAACAACAAAACTTGCATAACTTACTCATTCAGTTTTAAATTTCACAGTCAATGCTTCTTATCTCAATAAATCAAGAACTCAGAATTAAATACTTACGTTCAGCATTAAATAAGAACAAACATTTATATCGAAACTGTACTCAGTTATTTTAAAACCAATAATAAAAGAAAAACAAAAAGTAATCAATTCCTTTAAAATCAATAATAAAAGAAAAACAAAACATCTTTATGATAACTGCGATAAAACTACGAATACTTTATATTAATTTGACCTGAAACCAATAATATAATAATTTTACTTGAAACTGATATCAGTTACTTTCTGTTTTTGAATCAATAAAATATTACACAGTCACGATAAGCATTCAAGAATATAATCAAAAGTAGGGGAGGGGGGAAAGGGAAATAATGTAAGAACAAAATAGTGTAAGAAAACCAAAATGTTATGAATAATGTAACTGAATTTAAGAATAATCAAACTGAAGTTAAGAATATCCCAACGATGATAAGAATAATATTAATATCAACCAAACTTAAGTTAAGAATAAGAATAATTAAACTGAAGAATAATCCAACTGATGAAAAGAATGCATTCTTTGTTTTGTTTTTTTAATAAGAAAAAATACGGATCCGTTTTTACGAAGACACACATGAGTTACACAATTTTTAGAACTTAAAAACGAACACATCAAAATCGTATGCTGCAATGGCGACGATCGCTTGCGCCATTTTTTTTATTGTAGCTGCTGAGAAACGAAAAAGCTTCCAAAACTTAAATACGATCTTTCTGTATTTAAAATGTATCACTGGATTTCTATTTGCAGAAAAATAAATCACATAGCACTTTCACTGCGGATCTGTAGTTGTAGAAAAAGAGCACTTTGCATTTTTTCACTGGATTTGTAGAACAAAATCACACAGCATTCGAACTGCGGATTTGTAGAAATAATTCATAATACCATAATCACATTATCATAATATCACTATATAAATCCCTGTGGATTTCTAGCCCGAGTTTGGTAGCCAATTTTTCTAGCACTCATTGTAGAATAATTATAGCTTTAGTATGTCGGGGCGGATTGAATAGTTCTTTTATAAGACCAGAAATCATTCTTTACTGGCATTTTCATAAATTTTATTACTTCTTGACACAAAACACTTAACAAAACGGCACATTACACGTATATATAAGGCTGACACTTTACGTTTACATTTTTGGAGAACAAAATAACACATACGTTCTATTTACATAACCACACTTCGAAAAAAACAACTTCTCTCGGCTAAGCTCACACGCCAACTCAACTGATCAAAACTTCACGCTTCAGATCACGTGATGCGCTGCGCATTTCCCCAGGGAAGAGTCTATTTTTTCTGAAAGGGGCTTTCTGCGATACAAAGCTGTTTTATTTTCTAAAATATACTGCTCTTGTCCTGCTAAATATGCTGCAACAAGAAACACAAAACAAGTTGGAAATTGTACTTCAAACATAAGAAATGATGTTCGTTCGTACTATAACTAGTTTTATAAAAAAAAAAAAAAAAAAAAAAAAAAAAGATAAAAACAATGCTATTATTTCAGTGAAATGAATTACATTGTCTGTTATTATGATGTGATTAATTTCCGTAGTAAAATATAAGTTAGCAACATTTTATCTTTTGTTGATATTTATTGAAAATTAATGGTAAAATTAAGCCTAACATTGAAAATATCCTAACTTGAAATTAAGCTTAGCCTTGAAAATTTCATAATTTGAAATCCATATTTAGACTCTTCTCCCATTAATTTCTTCAGAAATATCTATCCAGAAATTGTCGGTAGTTTATATTATTGCTATAATTAAACAGTTTTAGTACACAAGTTCGGTTTTTAAATTTAGTAATACGGAAATAATATGACTCCATCTTGAATGTGACGTAATCAGCACGGCAACCTAGAATCATTACCTTTCATGGGATATCATTGAATCAATTACGCATGATACGATTTAATAGAATGAAAACAACTTTTATCAATATATTTTTAACTTTTGATTCAATTTCCATAAAATTTGAAATTACTCGATAAAATTTTGTAAAGATTATATGTATTAAAAATCATCCCCTTCGGTTGGGTAGTTTTTGAGCTGTTATATGTCGACAGACGGATGGACTAGATGACGAACATAAATGCTACGTATTTATATAATTACGAGCGCAGCTAAAAGTAATCTTGAATATGGGGTACCCATTAAAATAATTTCTAAAATTTCTGAATTAGCTCTTCTATCACGGAAGCAGTCCAGGAAATTGCAAATCTACAAAGCGTTCTTGATTTACAGTGAAATGAATGTCTTACATGAAAAATAAGTTTATTAGAACAAGAAATGTAATTTTCTGGGGATCAGATATCCCAGATGCACCGGGATTGGCGCGATTCTTTTTTTCTCAGCATTTTGTCGAGATAGACTCGTTTTCGAATACCTGTTATGCATAGTTGCGAAGGCAGAATATTACTTTTATTTTATTATGAAACATTTCATTTTATTATAAAAAGATCAACAATTTTATTATAAAACACACACACATTTATAGTATTCTAAACACACTCCATTTTTATTATTAATACACATAATTTATTCTACTATAAAAAACACATAACGTTTTTTTAGTATAAAACACAAACAACCTGTTCTACAATGTTGCCATACGAAGTAAAATCGCCGGGTTGCTACGCCATCCAAGAAAATCGGTATTTTGGTGCTATAAAGTAATCCCGGTGCGTCTGTGACATCTATACCTTTCTTTATATCTGCTCAGCAGCCTCAATACGCCAGGAATTGCATGCAAAAGTGTAGCATTATAAGAGATATGCATATTTACTGATAAAACTAACACATGTAAGCGAGGTAGAGTTTGCTGTGATAATAAATCCCATTTAACCATGCTCGATGCGTCCACCTACAGAAAACACTCGAAATACATTATACATTTCAGCCGATCCTGCACACATTGTGCAAACATAACTTGAATTATTATAATGAAATGTACTTACATATGTCAAGACATGCGTAACATTTGCATAAATCTGCAATTAATAGCGTTCTTAGAGGAAACTGTGTGTGTGGGTTTGAACAATAAATCCAAAATCTGCTATAATCTTTAAAATTTTCATCCATGAAATTTTGTTTCTACAATGAAAGCTTAAAATAAGGCGTTCTTATTTTCTAAAACAGTCGTTTGTAAATTCCGGTGTCAGTCAGTAATTTCACATTTTACGAACAGACTTTGTCTGTGCCGGAAAGGGTTAATGCGAATATTCTATGCTAAACACTTTCGAGCGCAGTTATTTTCATTTTTATATACTTTCTCCTTAACCACTCACTTTATCATAATTTTTGCAAATGAAAAAATGTTTGGAATTTCTGTCGATGAACGTTTCCTTTTTCATCTAATGCAGTTTACTAAAATAATAATAATAATAATATCAGGAACGAAAAATCATGCACCAAGTATAGATTATGAAACACTTTCCAACACTTCCAGAATACATTAACAAAACTTTACCCAATTAATAAGGTGAAAGTTGATGTTTAACTAAACAATTTAGAAAACACATAAGAAATTTCAAATCCCAATTTCAGCAATTACCATCCATAGTCAGAAACATATCCAAATTCTTTTGTGCAGCCCTGTATATGATCTGTATATTTATAAATATACTACATAATATGCTAAAATTTCTTTCAGTTGGGATACGGATCACACAATTAAAAATTCCTCTTAAGCAATTTCCGTCAATAAACCGAAATGTATTCGATATCTTTTGTGCTGCCTTGTATATCTTCTATAGCATTTATACACAACAAGTAATAAACAAAAAATAGTTATATCTAAAAACGTGCACCGCAACTGATAACGCACTTCCAGCAATCGTCTTCATAGACAGTACTGTAACCGAATTATTTTGTGTGTCTCTGTAAATGACCGGTAGTGCACCTCTGTGATATATATCAATATCATTACACAATTTCATTTTGAAACAGTGTAATATAATTAAAATTCATCGCAAACGGTTTTTCCCCATAAACCCTAATGTAACGAAATTCTTTTGAGTGTCCCTGTAAATAAACTATAAATCTACGCATTTTATTTTCAGTACCGAACATGCTATTTGAAACCTTAATAACATATATCAATTGCATGGAAATCCGAGTTTACTTACGTGAGTAAGAGCACAAACAGGCGGCAGACAGACAGACAAACCGAATTCATAAACATTTTTGAACTATGTTGAAAAGTGTTAAACACATGATCCAAACCGAACAGATTTCATTGAAAAAATTACACAGCTAAGCAGTAAATAGGTACTACATGATGCAACACTGAGCAGAAAAATCTGAGAAACTGCCGGAAAGAGCTGATGCTATTTTCTGTATGAGAAACTTTTTTATTAACGGTTACAGTTAAGCGACATCTTAATCTGAAAAACAACTCAACTTTACATTTATTTCAGTTAATATTTATTTCTTTTCCAGTTATTTTTTAAATACACACGTGGCGTCACAGACCACATGGGTCAGCGTTCGAGTCCTAACATGAAAGGGTCTAGTTCTAACATGAATAAACATGTCGAAAATCTCGAAACAGCACGGTCCGTAATATTAGAAAAAAATATTAAATACAACTTAATTATTAATTATAGTCGTGATTTATTTAATTGGATATCAACCATCAACAATTTTTACCACTCATAGCAAGTAAAAGTCTACTCAAGAAGTTTATCCTTGGTATCTTATGTGACAAAAAAAAAATCACATAACATCCCCACTTCCGACACTTAAACATTCAGCAACTTACTACTCAACATAAAGCAAAAAACAACTCAACTAATTTCCCTAGTTATCTTATACGAAAAAAGTCATGCAACATCCCCACTACCGACTCACTCAACCAAGCAACCCTACTTTGAATGACAGCTGGACACGCCCCTCACTTCCGCTTCTACTATGACTCTGCTTATTACTATCGAAGTAATTGATAAAATAAATGTTCCTTTTCTTTCAAAAGCAAAGATATAAAATATTTATATTCTCTAAATCGGATAAAATTAAATAATTTATTAAATAATACAGTTAACATTTTTTAAATCTTACTTTTTATCTTTTTCATCGCAAGTTGTGGTATATGGAAAGAATTTTTGCAATAAAACTCTCTAGTTATGAACCCTCGCCATATCGCGCCTGTCGGGAGACAAGAAAAATTTCGCGATATATCCGAATGCGCTATAGGGCATTAAATTTTAAGGAAGATAATAACCTAGAAGTACAAATGTTTTATATATTTTTACAAAACATTCATTTATATGCATATTCGTATATTCATATGTACAATATTCTTTACTATACAGAGTAACATTTATTTAACAAACTTTACATTAAAGCACAGTAAATTATTGTGTTCCAATATTTTGTACACCACTAAATTTATATAGCATTATTCTTGGTATCCCATCGCAGAATTTATCGACACCTCATTAACGCCGGTTGGCAAGAAACTTGCCACTTAAGGTGCATGAAACATTTAAGTTTGAAAACCAGTATATTAGCACGAAAATTTTCCCCTTACTTAATCTTAAATTTTGACAAATGAGTGACAATTGCAGCATGAAAAATCTGGTGTCAACAGGTGTTGAAGATTTAAAAAAGTGTAAAAGTTTCTCGTCGTGAATGGGTTAAAGAACAAAAAACTGCTGCTATAATTTCGCGCGTATACGCCGCACCTCAGACAATTCGATTTCCTACCAGAATTTATTTTAAATAAAATGTGACTTATTTCTGCTTAGCACTTATTTGACTTCTTATTTTCAATAAAATTTCCGGTTTGAAAAAGACTGAACGGTATTACGGTACTTTTCTAGGCGTTAATGGTCTGATTTTCACCACTAAATTTTATTAGTATTCTTCGTCAAATATTATTAGTATACTTCGCCTAAATTTTATCAATATTGTTAATAGGCGAAGAATACTAAAAATTTAGTGGTGGGAATCGGCCCATTGGCGCCTAGATTTTTGCACCCCTGCACTTACGCTAACCGTATTAACATCAATAATATTACTATTCCATGTACTAACGATACTAAATACCTGGGTGTTAACCTTGATAGAACACGTATCTCGAATAAACATTTTAGAAATATTAGAGGCAAAGTCGCTGGGATCTCTAAATGACTTTCACCCCTCCTTCTACTTTGAATCCTCCTACTTTGTACACTTTCTATTAAAAATAAAGTTATTTTATATAACGCATGCATTCGATCTATCCTTACTTATGCTTGTCCAATCTGGGTCTTCGCTAGTAACACCAATATGAATTATCTATGTAAAGCACACAATAAAAATCTTAGTATTATCAGGAATGGCCACCGCTACCTAAGAGATCTCTGCACAACATCTTTAAGAAAACGTATATGTCAACATTCCAAAAAATTTTATAAAACTATTTACAACACACCTAACGAAATCATAGCAGAATTGCCAGACTATGAGGTCTCCGATCATAATAACCGTAAACGACCTAAATACGCTTTATTAATTGATGATGAAGATTGAGTGTTCCGCTCTCTCCAATTATACTTCATTTTTTTTTTGTTCTTTGTCTTTGTATTTAAAAAAAACTTCAGTCTGCCTATTGGATTTTTTAATGTTATTATTTTGTAACATATAAACGAAATGCATGGTCTCTGAAAGGAGTCTTTTTCTTTTTTAAGATGGGTGTTTCACCCTCGGTAGGTTTTTAGTTTGTCATTTTTTGGATCTAATGGAATTTTTTTTTAATTTACTTTTTTTTACTATTTTTGTTATACTTCTATTTCTTTATTATATTTTTAAATATTTTTATTCAATTTTTAACTTTTTAAATTTGTATCGCCTTCCTTTTGTTTCTCAAGTCAATTACCTTTAACCTGGAAGTTCAGTGGCACGCAACTAGGTATTCCATGCTGCTAACTACATTGTTCCATTGCTCGATTAAAGAAGAAAAAGATTGCTATATGAATTGAGTGGTGTACAAAATACCGGAACACAATCACCCCTGATTAAAGTTTTAAAATTTTCAGTTAGGCTAAAACATTTTTTTTTTGGAACGGGGGACACACGGATAAAGTGCGATATATACGAATGAACGATGTAACGAGGCGCAATTTATCGAGCAATTGGGATTACTGTAGTTTTTTGTTAGGGAAAAATCCGCTCTTGATTCAAATGATTATGCCATTTAGATAGAAAAAGTAGTTTTTGATAGAAGTAATTTTTCTCATCGAAATAACTGTTAACCACCTTTTATCCCTAGAGTGCATAGTGTAGCCAATTGGCAACACTTTTTATTTAATTTTTAATAAATAAATTAAGTTATTTGCAACCACTTTATTCATATAAAAATATTAATTCTGTAAAAATAACATAAATATGCTACTAGATAAAGTTAAAAATCTGTCTTAAAATTTCTGGTGTCGAATTCTTAATATAAGTATAAAAAACACAATTCTAAAAGAAGAATTCATGCACTGTAGGGTTAACACTTTCCAACATATGAGAAGAGTTTATGAATTCTGTTTGTCTGTCTGTCTGTCGTCTCTCTGTCTGTCTGTCTGTCCGTGCTATAACTCTCGTAAATATATGGGATGGTTATGCAATTGATATATGTTATTGAGGTTTACTATGGCATGTTCTGTATTGAAAATTAAACGAGTAGCACACATATTTCATTTACAGGGACACTCAAAAGAATTCCGTTGCATTACGGCCTATGGAGAAAAATCGTTTGTGGTGTATTTTAATGATGTTAATATATTTCAAACATGTTGAAATTGATATAAATCATTGAAGTGTATTACAAGATGCTAACTATAGATTATGGAGTGCATAGCATTCATAGTGCATTTAACAGGGACACACAAAATAATTCGGTACAGTACTATCTATGCACAATAATTGCTGAAAGCGCGTTTTCAGTTGTAGAACGTGTTTTCAAATTTAACTAATTGTTTGCATATTTCTTTGTGCGCATATATTCTTTAGATCATATACAGAGATGCACAAAAGATGTCGAGTACATTGTCGTTCATTGATCGAAAATTCCGAATGGAAATTTACACCTGTGATTTTCGTTTCCTAACTGAACTTGCAGACTATTAGGCATTTATACAAATTTGTTGATCATATACAGGGCTGCAAAAAAAAAAAATCGGATATTTTTCCGTTTATTAAAGGTAATTACTGAAATTGTGTTTTCCAATATGTTATGCGTTTTCCAAATTGTTTACTTAGATATCACTTTTCACCTTGTTAATCTATGATGTTTTGTTAGTATTCTGGAAAAGCTAGAAAGTGTTTCATAATCTATGCTTGATGCATGCTTTTTTTTCCTTGTTTAAATTTCACTTTGTTTCTTAAATTTTACTAATATTTTCTATATAAAAAAAATCTTTAAGCAAAATTTTCTTGTAACGAATCCAAAATAAATTCACAATATAAGAGGGGTTTTTTCCGACAAAACCACGCTCTTGTCTCAATAGATTACTCCATATTATTTAATATAAAAGACATAAAAATATTTTTAAAAATCTAAATATTTTCGGATAAAATAATATGTTTTTTACATGTATACTGTTAACATTTTTCTGTAATCTCACATTGTATCGCAAATTTTTCTACACAAAGTAGTTTTTCTTAAACATAAATTTCTTGTAACGAATACAAAAACAATTCACAAAATTAGGTTTGTTAGTTTCATACATAAGCACGTTCTTGACTCATCATAATATTCCATATTATTTAAAATAAAAGTGATAATAATATGCAATTTTTCCGATTCAATTTTTCCCAATCATTTCCAATATCATAATAAAATATTGAAATACATATTGTTATCTATTTTCTATAATCTTATATTTTAATCTTATTTTAGTTTTATATTGAATATACATGGTGGATCTTATCGCAAGTTCAATATATATATATATATATATATATGTGTGTGTGTGTATCTTGCAACATAAATATCTTCTTACGAGCTCAAAATTAATGCCTAAAATTTGGTTTGCTTGTTTGTTTCAGACAAAAGCACGTTCTCGACACAAAAGATTATTCCATTTGATTGGAAAAAGAGATTAAAATGTTAGCTCTGAAACTTTATAAAAAGTTTGATCCAAGTGATTTTGTTTAGCTAAATGTTATTTGATATTCCAATTCAATCTTTATAGCATTCTTCTGTAAAGAAATGTTTACTACGTAAAAATGTTTTTCAATATATATTTTTTCAATATTGCCTTAATGTTGTTGACCAGTAGCTAATTCCTAAACCATTCTTTGTAGAGGTATTGTGTCAATTGCAAACATTTTTTAAATGTTGTTCTTCATCAATAGGCTATATTTTGTGTCGAATCAACTCGACTACCCCGAATAAGTGCAGGCGCAAAAAAAAAAAAAAAAAAAAAAAAAAAAAAAAAATTGATTTTTGTGATATTGATGGGGTTAGAAACTTTAATTTAGCACATGGGGGTTGTTACTTTTAAGATTTAAGTGCTGGCTAAGAACAGTTAAAAAAATCGAAATTTAAAAGAGTGAAAAAACGAATGTTAGCTCCGAAGCTTTATAAATGTTTGATCCAAGTAATTTTGTTTAGCTAAAGGTTTTTTGATATTCCAATTCAATCTTTATAGCATTCTTCTGTAAAGAATTTTTTTCTACGTTAATACCTTTTTCAATATACAGGGTGTTCCTTAATGTTATTGACCAGTAGCTAATTCGTAAACCGTTCTTTTTAGAGGTTTTGCTTCAATTGTAAACATTTTTCAGCTTTGTTTCACCATATTTCACCTTTGAAGTGAGCGGAAAATGTTCTAAAACTATTTTAAATTACGAGTTATACATGGAGCTATTAGGGATATAAATTTGAAGTTTGACATGACTATTATTTATTTTAAGGCGTAAATCCTAGCACAGAATAGTTTCTAAAAAATTCGAAATTTAAAATGGTTAACGAAAAGTGCTATAAAATTGCATTTTCTTTGATGTTGTTGGGGCTAGCGACATGCAATTTGGTTTAATGTTTACTTTTAAGATATAAACATTCGCTATTAACGGTTTCTAAAAATATCGAAGTATAAAAAGGGGAAATGAACAGAAATATTTCTAAATTACGATTTCTTTGGAAAGTTTACGGCTATAAACTTGAAATTTGTCTTGGCTATTATTTTTAAGACATAAAGGATCGCACAGAATAATTTAAAAAAAAAATGCAAAATTTAAAAGTATACAGTAACAAAAAAGCAAGTAACTAAAGGAAGCTTTAACATATTGTTTATATTCATGTATATAATTTATAAAGATGTATGCAAGAAAAAAGTTTTCACGCTTATAATTCTGTATTCATTAGTTTATATATAACATAAAAAATACTTGTTATATACATCAATGTATTCAATGTTATTGCTTCATTTTTTCTTAATTCTGTCTAAATATCTACGTTTAACTATAAATCTGTTAGGGATACTTTTCTAAAAAAACGTATTGCAGATAACGCTTTTCAATTCTGCAAAAATATACAAAATATATCACTTATTAATAATAATAAGATCTTTAATTTTTTTTCAAAAATAAATGAATTTAAAAATATTGACTTAAATATTCAGAAAAAGTAGAAAAAAATTAATGTATTTCGGTGTATCTTCTCTAATATTATAAATACACTCATTATGTTTTAAAGTCTTAACGAAACACATTAGTTATATGAACATCTGAAGTTTAACCTTTCGAAGGACATTGGTGTTTATGCCCTTTAATTTTAATTCCAAACTGCCAAATTGCACCTAGATTTTTTTAATAAAAGTTTTCTTTTATAATGTACGTGAAGAAAGAATTATTTTCAAATACATTTTTTCTTAACTTTTGATATCACCCAATCATTTCAAAATTTAGTAACAGAATTACTGTGTCTCTGAAAGGGTTAAATTCACTAACTATAATATATTTTACAAAAAGTGTACAGTTGTAAAAAATACACTCTGATAAAAACTGAAAATAAGATTTACATATACTACATTACGTGTTGTTGTTTGTTTACAAACTTTAGGACTTTGTTTAGGGCTTTTCATATTGTGAAACTATATCAATTAATTATTTTCGAAATTGTCAGTCTACGTTTCATTTTCAAGTGAAAGCTAGAAAAATTACAGACTTTTCTATCGTCTATCCTTAAAGAGGAAGTGGGAGAGACTTGATTTAGATACCGGGTTCAATTATGGGCCAATGGGAAAAGTTATTTAAAAATTTAGAATTTCTTACTGGTATTAACTTTGTTTTTGAGCGTTGGAATGGAAATAAATAAATTTCACATTTGTACTTCACGAATTTATGTGCAATGTTTAATGCCAACCCGTCAATGAACGCTATGTTCCTTATTACCTTTATGTTCTGAAATGAAACAAAAAACAAACTATACAGTGGGGGCCAAAAGTTTGGACAGTTTTTGAAAGTTTCATGTTTTTCAAATTTGTGTGCTTGTAGAATATAGTAATTTTCACTTAAATACAAACGTTTATATATCAAATTGAAGGTCATTTAATGTAGAATTTAACCCCTTAATCGTCGCGCTCGATACATTCACGGGCAGTATAGGCTACTTTTTTAAAATTCAGATTGTTTGATTCCCACCAGTTTTTTAAAGTAAGTGAAATTGGCTTTATGCTCGAATTATTTTATCTGCCATTAACTAATCCGAATATTTTCTACTTAAAAAAATTGGTGGCAATCAAACAATCTGAATTTAAAAAAAGTAGCCTATGTTTATCGGGCGCGACGATTAAGGGGTTAATAATAAAAACAGTATTACAATATCTGTATTACAAAAAAAGTTATGCTTATTTTAGTAGAACAAACAAACACAAATCGTTTTGAATAAGGACGTGTTTTGCAACTTGCGTACTTTGCAATAAAAGCGTACTAGCCAATCACAAACAGTTATAGTTTAGGTTATTTGGATCGTAAAAGAGTTATTGTTGTGGAAATATTTTGCGGAATGTTGCATACTAGTACAATGAAATAGAGAATTGCTGTTTTTGAGTATTTAAAGTTCTTTTTTTTAATTAAACTAAATTTAAACAATGTCATCAACAAGAAGAACTAATTGGACATCTACAAAAAGAAGCCGAATTGTCATATTGAGAGAAAATGGCCTCTCTTATGCTGAGATTGCAAGACAAGTTGGTGGTTCAGTGACTTGTTCTGGTGTACGAAAGTTCTGTTTACGTTATGAAAAAACGAAATCAGTTGGAAATAAGGCCAAACAGGCCGAAAAAAATGCACAAGTGCTACTGCCGATAGAAAAATTAAACGGCTATGCCTTCAAGATAGAAAAAAATCATCAGGTGCCATTAGATGTGAAATGAATGCAGCGGGTATTGCAATAAGTTCAAGAACAATAAGAAGAAGGTTATCAGGATTTGGACTATAAGCTAGAATTCCAAGGAAAAAACCATATTTAAATCAAAAGCAACGCGAAAAACGAGTTAAGTGGGCAAAAGAACACATTAAATGGTCAGAAAATCAATGGAAGCAAGTAATCTGGAGCGATGAGAGTAAAATATCGCTCTTTGGTAGTGATGGTAGAAAATACGTGAGACGTAGAGTAGGAGAAGCACTTCATCCTAATTGCATTGAAGCAACTGCAAAAAACCCAACAAATGTCATGATTTGGGCATGTATGTCTGCAGATGGTGTGGGCCGAATTCAAGTGATTGATGACCTCCTGAATGCCAAAAAATACATCGAAACTGTCCTGGAACCAAAATTGATACCTTCCATCACGGATATCTTCCCCAAAAACGCACTATTTATTTTTCAGCAGGATTCAGCTCCATGCCACACAGCAAAAGTATGCAAAGCATGGTTTCAAAATAAAGGCATAGATGTATTACCATGGCTAGAAAACATCCCTAATCTCAATCCAATTGAAAATTTGTGGCGACGTTTGAAAATTCTTGTACGAAAAAAAAACGTCTATCCAATAAAAGACAACTTATTGAAGCTATAATTGATTCTTGGCACCATGTGATTACGAAAGATGAACTCCAAACACTCGTTCACTCGATGAAATGACGTTGTGAAGCTGTCTTAAAAAATAAGGGTTATCCTACTAAGTATTGATTGTGTAAGTATCACTTTAAAAAAATGCAAATCTAAGATAGATCTTACTATTAGTTGCGTAACTTTTTTTGTAATACAGATATTGTAATACTGTTTTTATTATTAAATTCTACATTAAATTACCTTCTATTTGATATATAAACGTTTGTATTTAAGTGAAAATTAATATATTCTACAAGCACACAAATTTGAAAAACATGAAACTTTCAAAAAAAGTCCACACTTTTGGCCAACACTGTATAAGATATATATTTTTCTTCTAGATATACTTTCCCTGTAATCCATGAAAATGTTTCCAAAAAGTTAACTTTCTTGATACGTGTCCAAAAGTACTGCAAAAAATTATGTTATTTGTAGGCAAAGACATTTTCCTTGATTCCATGCTTAAAGAATTATTAGTAAAAAAAAAGTTTCATACTGAGATTTCGCATGAAAAAGAATATATATATATATTCATCATACATAAATTCCTCAAGTAAATTTCATTATAAGAGGATTGAACTATTCACTACACTCTTTTAAATGTAGGTCTCACAGCGTTCCTAAATATATCGGCCTTTCTAACTACTATTTTAAAACTATACTACTTATGTCATATTCTAACACTATCTGCGATAGAAATATATCACAAACAATTTTGTTTTGAAATAGTGATAGTACAGCGCCTAGAATACATAGTGTGGAATACGGCTACAAAATAGTACTAAAAAATTGAATCCGATAAATGTAGAACGATGCCAAGATAACGCGTCAATCGCAGCGCATCTTCTACCAGTGGCGTAGTCAGGGTGGAGGTCCGGATGGTTTGGATACCACTAACGTTATAAACATATTTTTACCTTATCTAATCGGAGAATTTTCTGCGATATTGAACACGAAGAAAACTTTATAATATTACTGGTTTCCAGAGCATTTTGTCCCCCCCCCACCTCTCTGGCTACGCTGTAGCTTTAGCTCTAGCTCTAGCTCTTTTCAAATCAAACATTGTATAAGAATCGAACTTAGAAAACGTTTAGCTGCAGCTGGTAGTAAATATTTTAAATAATTAAATTATCTTCTATTTCCTTTGAGTTGGATAGTGATTTTCACAAGCTTTGAAAATATGAATGATATTGATCATGGCCAAAAAACCTGATACGAATTATTTTGTGCCTGGTTACAGTACTCAATAGAAGACAGCAAACTAGAAACTATCCCTATTTAGGTTACCAAAGGATGAATCTCTGCTAGAAGTGTAGAAAAGATTAATTCCCTGATATGATAAAAAACTAACTTCAAAATTAGTTACATCTGAAATATACACTTACAAGAAGATTTTATTAACAGAAATTATGTTTATGTTGTCAATAGTAGGTTTACTTTTGCTAGAGGTAAACCTATTTTTAAAGCAGATGGCCCTGCGACCGCCCTATTATTGTACCGTTCCGTTGTACGTTTATTGGCTACAATTGTTTAGCACTTTTTAAAGCATTTTCAGTTTGGCTTTTTTTAATTTCCGATATTTCTCATTTATACCAGAAATTCCCATTAATGTTTTTCTCCTTACTTAATGGTAGATATTTCCTGACTTCTTAAAGTAAAAATTCTTGTTTCATAATTTCCGGTTTGAATTCGAAAATTTTGAATTAAAAACTTTTTCCACACTATGTATTCTAGGCGCTGTAGTGGTAGTAAAGGTATTAAAATTTAGAACAATTTTAGGAGCCTTGTATGTTTTTACCTAAAAATATCTTATAATCTATGTTATTAGTTCAAATTTATGCACAAACATTATTTTCAAAGCCAATTAAAACAGTTTTTATTTGTAAACCTGGGAACTTTCGGCTTACCAACGCCGTATGGATTTCATTTTGTCACCAATATTTCAAAATAAAAATTTTCACATTATTTAATAGAAGACAAATGATTCAAATCGTGCGATAAAATAAGCGGAATATTACTAATTCAAAAAAGGGGTTACCGGGAGCCCCATGTCTGAATATATGCCCCGTGTGCAAAATTCCACCAGTAAAAAAGACTGATAGAAAGTTTCTGTGTTAAATATCCTTACCCGAAAGAAAAATTATCGAAAGCATATGTTTTTCCTTAACATATATTTTTCCAAGCATTCATGAAAATGTTTCAGATAGATTAACTTTCTTGACACTTGCCCAAAAGAAATTTACAAAATTGCGTTATTTCTCGGTATAGGCACTTTTCTTGACTCCGTAGATAACGCCTTATCAGACAAAAAAAGGCTTTTAAATGTCTATGGAGAGTTTTCTGAATTGATTTTGTTTAGCCTAAGCTTATTAGATGTTTCCATTTATCCACAAGCGAATTCATAGATATAGAAAGCAATCATGTGTGTTTTGCTTTAAATACATTAGTATTTTTTTTGTTCGTTATTTTTTTCATCTTATATGAACTGTCTTAAAAAAATAAGGTAAAGTAATTGAAACAGAGAATTTAAAATACTTCACTCTATTAGTTTAGGTGTATAGTATACTGAATATTTTTTTGATGCGTTAGAAATGATGCAAAAATATTTCAAATATGTAGGTATGGTTGTTGTAATACAATTCTAAAGTATAAGTATGTATGGTTGTGGAATAAAGTTTCATAAAAAGAAATAAAGGCAAAGAAGAAAGAAAGACATGCGTTATGCATTGATTATAACAGGGTTCGTACGCCTCCTTGAATTTTGCGACCAGATTTTTCTTCGGTACCAATATTTTCTTACAGAAAATCTCTCCTTACATGAAAGCGAAGTTTCTCGAGTTTAAGCTAGATTTCTTTTTCTATAAAAAAAATACTGGTAACACTCCTGGAAAATTCCCTGATCCGTACGAACCCTGTTATAATGTTTTTCACACATTTAAGAAGTCAGGGTGTGATTCACTTAGGGACAACATCTATGAGTTTCTTAGTATAGAAAATTTAGCTTTATTTAAACGCATTTTTTAAAAAATTTCTTATCAGTATAGATAAAGAGAAATAGTATTCTATTATGATATACTAGTGTAAGTTTGTACCTGTCGCTGTTGCCAAATTCAACGGATGTTTTATTTAGAAATTACAAATTCATGCCAGAAAATTTGAAAAATAATATTATTTTAATTTATTTACAGTGTAACAATTTTTACCCAAAGCTCTTTCTTACCACTACCTCCTTAATACTAAATACCGATAATATTCACGTTTTCACCATACAGAAATTGGAAGCCAACATTTTCCCAGAGTACAGTGCCATCTATCGGCGACAAGATAATCTTTCAACGCATATCAGTACGCTATCTCTGTAATACATTAACGTATATATTTAGGAGGCACTGATCAGTAAATAACGTAAACAAACGCTGTATTGATAATATTTATATGGAAAGTTAAAAAATATAGCTTAAAAATAAACTTTTTGATTAATTTCTAGAATTTCACAAATGTATTTAATATCTTTTCTTTCATAAATAACAATTTAAATTACTGTAGTAACTGATATTTTTAATTTAAAATATTTGTTTTTAATATAAAAGTTCTTTTTTTAATTGATAATAATATATAAATTAATAACACTGACCTATATTTACAAATAGATTTCCATAAAAAATAACACAAACAATGTTTATGGAGCAAAAATATTTATTAACACGATAAAATTTAATTAATACATCAAAAACTATAAGTAAGTTTTAAAGAGATTAATGCAAAATACCAAAGTAGTGGATTAAATTAAAGTTACTGGTAGCAACTGATAATACATGTCCCATATGGTATTGCCTAGGTGGTGCTACTATCTGGGACATGCTGGCTTCCAATTTTGAGACAAATACGATAGACACAGTTATTACGGAGGTAGTTATCTTACTCGGAACTTGGAACGCGTTCATTAATCAGAGTTTCTGGAGCCATGGTCTACGTATCTCTAGTAAGAGCAATATGGATCGTACATTTATTACTGTAGCCGAAGTTCAGAACAACAGCTGCACTGGAGACAACACGCTGCTCTGCTGTATTTTTCACGATTTCCGCAATAGCTCTATCTTAAGAAATAATGCATCAAACTTCAGATTCATTTAACGTTGTTATAAGCGCTGATTAGGTTTTCGTGTAAATTATGTAACAAATGACATTATTATGCTGGATTTTTGGGTTCTAAAATGCTTAATTAAAAAAAAATCACGCTTTTTGAAATATTAACAGGTATGCGATAGAAGAAAGTTTTGGGATTTTCACATCCAACTAGTTTGATACATGTTTTCTTTCCTGGCAAACATATATCCTGACATATAAAAGTAATCTGTCTCCAAACAATACGATTTATTGAAAACAATATATAAGCATAACTTAAAAACATGCTCATAAGACGTTTCCTTGGTTTTAAGTAACTAATATTACTTTCGATCAGTGGCGGCTCATGAGTGTCTCTTTTTATGGCACTAAATGCATAGCTGAAAGTTTTATTCTTTTCGTACAATTATTTTTTTAAAGAAATGTTTTAATGGTTTTAATGCCGAACTTTTTTACCAACTGATAAGAAAAAGCAATCTTCGATTCAATATGGCAAACTTTCATAATAAGTATTGAATACATTTCATATCAATAGAGTTCCATGCTTCCAGAATAGCTATTTCCAAAGAGCCCTTGGACTTGATATGTCATTTGCCTGTTCTTCTGATTATATACCAAATGGTCTCAATTATATTCAAATCAGGCGATATGGCTGGCCAAGGTTTAAGTAGTTTAATTTTTTTCCTACTTGAACCAATCCTTGGACGTCTTTGACTCGGAGACCTCTGACCAGGCCCCTAACTACCGGGATTCGACCCAGTTTGACGGGTTTGAGTGCCTGGAGAGTGGTCGGACGTCTTTGACTCATGAATTTTGCAGTTTTTCCACTAAAACAGCCAATTTCTTCTGGCCATTTTCCCAGTTTCGAATAATGTGCTTACTTAGCATGTTCCGGTGATTAGAACTGTCCTTTTCTTCCATGTAGGAATTGAATATTACTTTTCTTTTTCATCCTATTGAGCCCATAGCATTATCGAATCCCCTCCTTATTTTATTGTGGAAAACACTAAAGGTTCTTTTTTATTTTCCTTTCAATAGCTCTGCATACCACAAGGACAATCCAGATTGAACTTTTTAATAATTTTTTACCTTTCAGTGCTCCAACGCATTTTACAAAATAGTGGGGAGAAAGTAATAAATTTTCCAACCATGCATTTAGTGCCCCAAATAAAGTCAACCACGAGCCGCCACAGCTTTCAATAAACACATTTTTAAAGATTTCAGTTTTATATGCTGATAACTAACATAATTTGTCACCGAACAGCTTGATTTAACTCATATAATGACGGAATGTTGAAGGAAAACACTGCTTTTTACTTAGACAGAAAATAAGTAAATACGAGTAACTCATTTAATATGTTCTTTTACCCTTTTAACTGATGTTTAATTCTTTTGACCACCTGTAAATGAACCTAACTGCAGCTGCAAATGCAATTTTGAAGCCATCAAGCCATTTTCTCTTTTTAGATGCGTTCGTAATTATATAAATACGTAGCACCTATAGTCGTAGTCTTGTGCGTCCGTCTGTCTGTCCGCATATAACAGCGCAAAAACTACCCAACCGAATGGTTTGAAATTTAATATATATAATCGTTGCACAAGTTTGTCGAGTCAATTCAAATTTTATGAAAATCGAATCGAAACTTAAAAATATATTAATAAAAGTTTTCCTCATTCAATTAAATCCTATCTAACGTAATTAATTCAGTGATATCCCATGATAGGTAATGATTCTAGGTTGCCATGATGATTACGTCCTATTTAAGATAGAGTCATATTATGTCCGTATTTCTGAATTTAAAAACCAAATTTGTATGCTAAAATTGTTTAAGTATAGCAACTGACAGTTTTTTGGACAGATGTTTCCGGAGAAATAGATATTAAATGGAAAAAGAGTCTAAATATGGATTTCAAGTTCTGAAATTTTCAAAGCTAGGTTTAAATTTCCCAGTGAAATTTTCATTAAATATCAATAAAAGATACAATGTTACCAACCTAAAATGTACTTATTTTATTACGGGAATTAATCTTACCATAATAGCAGACGATATAATTAATTTCACTGAAACTAGTTATAGTACGAACTCACCTCAATTGTCACGTTTGACGTACAATTTACAACTTTTTAATACATTATCTTATCACAAATTTACAAATTACATCTTTATTTTTTAGTGCAAAATCCAGCAATAGTGAAAATACTTTAGCGCACCCTGTTCTGCAGACAGAAGATAACAGATGTTTATCATTTGTTTATTATTTAATATGAGAGGAAGAAAACAAAGAAAAAGAAGTTAACATTCGTCGGTACCATGTCAAACTATCGAATTTGAAAATAGCTACTTTTCAGGAAGGCAAAAAAACTGTTTTAATTATGGATTTAAAATCAGCGCTTGGCGGAAGTAACTAATTCTTATATATTTCTTGTGCTGTTTAATATCCTATTTAAGCTTGCTATCGAGAAAAATCATTTGGCTAATTTTATTCGCCAAAAAATCACATTCGATACTTTGAAATGCTATGTTTATTTGTACTTTTCTCAGTTTTTGCAAAATGTTGCAACTCAAACTAGCGAATTTGCCGTATTCGATAGTTTGATTTGTAAAATTTTGTACTTTTCTCAGTTTTTGCAAAATGTTACAACTCAAAGTAGCGAATTTGCCGTATTCGATAGTTTGATTTGTAAAATTTTGTACTTTTCTCAGTTTTTTGCAAAATTTTACAAGTCAAAGTAGCGAATATACCATATTTGTATCAATATGGTTGTCAACCTAGATAGTCACTTATCAACCTAGTTGAAAAGTGTTTATGACTTATGTTTGTCGGTCTGCCGTCTGTCACTCTGTCCGTGCTCTATCTCTAGTAAATGTACTTGGATTGCCCTGAAAATTTTGTACGTTATTGTCGCTTACTATAGCATGATCTCTATTGAAAATTAAGTATGTATAATAGTTTTTTTTTACAGTGACAGTCAAAATTATTCCATTACATCACAGTCAATGGGAAAAAATCGTTTCAAGTGCATTTTGATGATGCTACGTCATTTAAAACATGATGAAATTGATATACAATTGTGAAGTGCACTAAAACATACTTTTTCTAGAATATGGAGTGCAAAGCATTTATTATAATTCATTTACAGGGTCAAACAAAAGAATTCTGTTACACATCGTTCTAAGGGGAAAAACGTTTGCAGTGTAATTTAGTGATATTTCACTATTTCAAACATAATGAAAATTATATGCATTACTGAGGTGCACTATAAATAGCTCTCTTGCGTGCATTGCGTTTATTTACAGGGACACACAAAATATATTACTTACAGTACATGTGCGATATTTACAGTCTATGTGTGATAAGTGCGTTTTCAACTTTGGTTTGCGTTTTTAAGTTTAACTAATTTTTTTCATAGTACGTGTGTGTTTATAAACTGAGTTGTTCATATACAGGGCTACACAAGGGAATCCGTAATCATTACAGACTATGGGAGTGAAGTGCTTAAGGGTAGTTTTTAATTGTGTTACGCATTTTTCTGCTGAACTATATTTAGTAGACTAATAGAAATTTGTGGAATATAAATAAATTCATATACAGGGCTACGCAAAGGAAAATATACATTGTCATTTACGGTTGGTAAATGCTGCGAGTGAGTTTTAAGTTGCATTTTAGCTTAACATGTGGTGTGTACAAAAGACTTCAGATAATATACAGGGCTGCACAAAATATTTCGAGTGATTTCAATCGATTCGCGAAAATTGCTAAATGTGAATTTTCTAACTGAACTATATTTCATCCTCCATGTATTAAATATCCACATCTATAAATCATATAAAGGGCTGCACAAAAAAATTCGATTACCTTTTTGACAATGGAAGGTATTTTTGAACACTGGATATTTCAATGTGTTAAATGTGTTCTAAACTGTTCAATTACGTATCTTCTTTCACCTTATTTAACGGCGAAGTTTCGTTAACGTTTTCTGGATGTGTTGTAAAACGTTTCATAATGTATGCTTGACGAATTATTTTTTGTTCTTGTTAGTTGATTTACAGGGGAAATGAAAGGAATTCTATTACATTACGCTCAATGGGGAAAAAGAAGTTTGCGGTGTATTTTAATGATGTTACACTATTTCAACTATAATGAAATTGATATGCACTTATAAAGTGCATTAAAATATTTTTTATGTAGAATATGTTGTGCAAATCATTTATCATTTATTTACAGGATCACTCAAAAAAATCAGTTTACATAATAATATACGGTGCAAAATTGTTTGAAGCGTATATTTATAATGTTACACTATTTGAAACATGATGAAATTATACGCATTACTGAAGTTCACTACAAAATGCTAACTGTGCAATATGACAAGGCATGACAGTTATCGTTTATTTACTGGTATACACGAGAGATATAGATTATAGTGCTCTATATTAGCGGTAATTGCTGGAAGTGCGTTTTAAGTTATGGTATGCGTTTTTAAGTTGACCTATTTGCATACTACGTGGCTTATAGCAATTCTGTGGATCATATACAGGGCTACACAAAAGAATTTGTAAGCATTACTCTGTATGGGTGGGTATGCCTTAAAAGTATTTTTTAGTTAAGTTATGCTATTTCGGGCCAAATTATATTTAGTAATTCGTAGTATATAAATAAATTCATAATATACAGCGCTACGCAAAGAACTGGATATATTGTCGGCTATAAATGGTAATTTCTGGAAGTGTGTTTTTAATAGTGTTAAGCGTCTTTCACCTGAATTAAATTTTGCCTTAGTACAGTACAGTAAGCTACATGATGTGTACTGTACATAAAGTTGCAGATAATAAACAAGTCTCTACAAAATAATTTGAGTACACTTCCGTTTAATTATAGAAATTGGTGAAGGTAAATTTTTGACTGTGCTATGCATTTTGTAACTAAGCTACATATCTATTGATCGCGTGTAAGGATAATCAAAAGATTTCGAATACTTTTCCGGATATGGACATTAATTTCCGAAATCGCGGTTTCACTTTGATATCTTCTTTTGCCTTTTTTAAATAGTGTTCCTTACAGTGTTCTGGATGCGTTAGAAAGCGTTTCATAGTCTGTTATTGACGTATGTTTTTTCTTTATTTTTTGACAGAGCAGCATTTTTAAACTCAATTCACTGTACATAAAGTTGTACATTTGCACCAATTTCCGATCAATCAGTTTGATGTTTTTTTGAAAATTAATCATCAATAATTATATCAATTAACATGACTAATTGTATAATCAATTAATATAACAATATAATATATATAACAATTTAAATTTTATAGTGAAATGCGACACTACTATGTCAAACTATCGAATAAGAATATTAAAACTTTTGTGTGGAGAGCGAGAAAATGTTTTTATTGTGGATTCAACATCAGTGGAATGCTGAAGTTGTTGATTGTTATAGTTTTCCTAATCTGTACTATTTAATATTGACACCGAAATTTACAATTTCATTGTTTTAATCGACAAAGAATACATTCGTTAGTTGAATCACTAAGCTGTTATGTACTTTTTCAAGGTTCCCTGCATCAAAGTAGCGATTGTGCCATACACGATAGTTTGAATTGATTTTTTAGTATTTTATTTATATTTACATATTCACTATCAAACGCATAACAGTTTTCCTTAGTGAATTATTTGTAAGTAAATACTAATTTAATAGAACAAAATAATTTATTTTCAAACGTTACATAAGTTTTATAAAATGTAGCAAAAATTAATATTAACTTGAATTGTGAGATTCAATTCTATCTTCAGTTCTATCAACTAAATTAATCTTAATCAATTTCTTCTTCAATGTCACTCCAATCAGGTTCTGCTAAATTATCGCGTGCAGTGGAAGAAGTTGGTAGTAAATTGTAGAAATCGTGATAGGATCTTGGTATTAAATTGTGGGTGCATAACAGCAAAAGATCTTTTTTCTTTTCGTTTGAAATTGGTAGACGTTGCTGGTATGGTTTGACTGGTTTGCTATTTAGTTTTCCTTTTCGTTTTTTAATGTATAATTCAATGAAATTTTCATCTTGTATTCGTGTTTTCATAAATATTTTGTTTTCGTTGCTTTTTCGGTACTGAAACCAAACAGCGTCACTAAATTTATATGTCTGCTCATTTTCTCTGTGATTGTTTATTTCTTTTTCCTCATTACTGTCTCCATTTTTTTTGGACTTTTTTTTATGTTGCTTTTCTATTTCAAATTTTGCCTCATGTGAATTAAAATTGAGAAAGTCATCATGAAGTAATCTAATAACATTATAAGGACTAGGTTTCGTGCGAGCCATTCTCACAAGCTGTGCCCATTCTTCAGGTGTATATATAGGAGTATTTTTTGCTTTTTTCTCTATTTTTGAGTGAATGGAATCGCATTCCATGTACGAGTGCCCGGGCTCAAAATAAACGTGATCTATGGTGGATAACGTTGGGTGTACTTTGACAGCATGAAGACACTGCAGAAAAATGGAAAATTTTTTGCTGGCCACTACAGCTGTCCGACATCATTTTTACGTGCTCTATTTCTGGATGGGCCATAATGTAATTGAATATGCAAGATGAAATTTCAATGCTGCCTCTTCTTCCTTCGGTTTCATCCCACATATAGCATTGAACACTCGAATCGTCCAAATTATAAATAGTTAAATTATAGATGGCCAATTTTCGAACATAGAAAAAAGATCCTGCAGCTCCTTTTGGAGTTGATAAAACTGACTGCAGATCAAAATTGAAAGCCAGTACTTTTTCACTTCCTAAAACGGAGAGTTTGTCTTCGTTCCTTTTCATTCTTGCGGCTTCTTTTCTTTCTTGATGTCGATCAAATTCTTCTCTGTTTGTATTTTTCTCCGCCTCTGAGCTCGCCTCAAAAGTGGCACATACTTTACATAAATCTTTTTTGGGCTGGTGGAATTTTAATTTGAAGGATTTAAATGTTTTCCTATATGATTCATAACATCGTTCTTTTCTGCCTTCTGCTTTACATTTTACCTTATACAGTCGATACATGATATTTATATTTAAATTTGCATCTAAAAATCTAAAATCAGTTGATTTGCGGCAATAATGTGACTCCACAGCAGGAAATGAAAGGATGTGCTGTTTCACATAATCTTCACCATCATTCAAGTTGATCCGTGGGTTACTTCCTGGATTTTTTTTTCTTCTGCACCCCCCTCTATTATCAGACTCTATGACACCAGTCTTGTTAATTTTTTTAAATGCTCCCTTAATTAGTCCCTCACTAATACCAAGGGTATCTGGAAAAAAGGCTCTACAAGCAATGTGTTTCTCGTTGCCATAAGTAAATGTGCATGTTTTTGTGAATTCTTTTCTAGATATTTCACTACTATGTCTTTTCGGTTTTTTCCGAGTGATGTGCCTAACAAAGAATTCTCTTTGCTTGTGTAATGAGTCAAGGGAATGAAAATTATCAAATATAATCTTTCTTTTCTCTTCTGGAAATTTTGCACAACATTGATGTTTTCTATTATTTATGCAAGTAGGTCTTCTCATTGGTTTGGCAGGAATTATTTTATGGTTTTCAGTTTCATATGCTGCACCTTTTAATCTTTTGGCTTTATTTACATTTTTTCTCCATTTATGGGGATTGGACTTGTACCGTTTCACAGGCTCGATAATTTCATCTAACGTAGAATCATGTGAACTACAGCTATTTGTAGCAGGACAGCATTCCTTGTTATTTTTGTTGGCGGAAGAGCTAAAAGTATGTTCTAAACCAATGTTTTTCACACATTTTGCAGCCTGGAAATGGTCTAGTTCTGAACGGAAATGAACTTTTTTTTTACTTATAACCTTCGTGGGTTTCTTTTTCTTATGAATTGAGATTTTAGATTTTCCAGCTCCTAAAAAAACATAAAAATTAATAATTATAATAATGAAAACAACAATCATTTACAGGGTGTTTCAAAAGTTTCTTGGCATTTTCCTTCAAAGTGCTTTTAATAAAGAACTTGTTAGTACAAATAAGAAGTACAAGGTATAATCAATACATTTCAATGTGGTTGCCCTGTAAGTCTAAGCCTAGGCTCCATCTTTCATGGGTGACGCGAAAAGCATCTGCTAGCATATGTGGTGTTATTTGTGCTGCTGCGTCAGTTATTCGTTAATTTATTTTTTCAATTGTGTGGATCTTCACTGCGTACACTTCGACTCTATAAACTCCCACACAAAAAAGTCTAAGGGATGTTAAGTCAGGAGACCGCGGCGCCCACAACCGCGACCTATCCACCTATCGGGGAATTGTTCATCCAGGTTGTCTTGAACAATTCATGCGAAATGGGATGGTGCAGTGTCTTGCTAGAAAACAATACCATCACTTTCTAATTGTGGCTGAAAAAAAAATTGCAGCATATCAAGGTCGATGTTTCCTGTAACTGTTGGCTCCGAGAAAATAAAAGGTCCATAGATCTTTGTTTTAGTTATTCCCATCCACACATTCAACTTAGGAATGTACCTTTATACATTTCTTAAATAACCTGAGAAACAAAGGAATCATTATAAAACGTTTTTACATGAAAATGTCAAGACACTTTTGAAACATACTGTAGAGTATTTAATATTATACATAAAGAAAACGAGAAAAGAGATTAAGCCGAACTCGAATTTTGTTTGAACATTAAGAAAATTTTATATTATAGAGCAAAAATATATCCGTGAGTAACACTGGCGTCATATTGACAGTGGCAACAACGGATCAATAAATGCTGATTTTACTACTTTTTTTTTAACTTCTAGGCACAGAACAATTTCAATTTTTATAACGTCGAATAGGCGAAAAAATATTCTTTTAACTACAATTTATTTGAAAACTGTATCTAAAACTGTGTCTGAAAACTCTCTCCATTTTTTATGGCTCTAAAAATAATGTCTAATGTAAGTAGTCTAAGTAAGTAGGTCTAAGTAGTCTAATTAATGTCTAATGTAACATTTGGTGATTTATTTGGCTATTAAATTCGGGCATGCGGCTAATACGAAAGTATCAGTTTTAATAAATTACAAAAATTTCTTTGAATACATAATTAATATTCTTTATATAAAAATGTATTTTCGTATTGTGTATGTAATATATATATAAGGTAAAGCCAGGAGTGATGACGCAGTCGGAGAGATTGCGCACATAGAGGTTCGGGTTGAAGGGGTAGAGTGAGCGCGCAGCGACTCCAGGTAGTTGTACAACACCAGTAGTGGAGTGTCTACTTGAAAGTGCACGTTGATTGTTTTGAGCGTCTAAGATAAGGCATTGCTATTTTGTTTTCTTTTCCCAAAGTAAGGCTTGAATATTCATAGCTATTCATCAGAATTTCCATACAATGTCAGTAGTACAAAATATTTTAAACTTAAACGATTTGTCATAAGCTACTAATCTAGACTAAAAATGTGAACATCAACGGTTCGTTTTAGAAGAGGTCATGTTTAAATAAAAGGCCGCGTAATCTCTCCTACCGAAATTGGAGAGTTTGCGCATCTGCTACTTAGGAGAGATGGCGCGGTGTTCCCATTAGTTTCAATGCTAGGAGAGATTACGCAGCTTATTGGTAAATTTGCATAAAAAAATAAAAAATGGAAAATGGACTAATTTTAAGTTAAACGTGTTATCAAGTAACATAATTTTATTTTGTAATCTTATCTGGACTTGCTTTTTCATATTCTTTATTTTTTTTTCCTTTAATTAAAATTTTTTAATCGTTTTTTAAATTATTTTCTTTTTCTGATTCTTTAATCATTAGGTTGAAATATTCACTCCTAATACAATAATATTTGTTCACAAAAACCTTACAGCAATGTCATTTAAGTGTAATTATTATTGTTAACAATTTAATTGTAGTTATTATTAGTAACAATCTCTCCTACCCATGTGCGCAATCACACCAACCCTGTAAGGACAGATTGCGTAAAATAACTTTCTTGGTTTTATTACAACTGTTCTATTAAATTGCAACATTAAAACAAAATAGCAATGGAAATGCATAAAAAACAAATGAAGTAAATAATATTCATGAATGGTTTAGCAAAAAATTAATATTTAGATGTTTTATTGCTATTCTTTTGAATTGTGCGCAGACTATCCTAGCTTTACCTTATGTATAATATATAAATTAAATATAAAAAAATCTACTAGAGTTAAAAAAAAAAATTATTTTCACCTATGTTAAGGTAAAGACAGGAGAGATGTCGCAGTCGGAGAGATTGCGCACATAAAGGTTCGGGGGGAAGGAGTAGAGTGAGAGCGCAGAGACTCCAGGTATTTGTAGAACAGCAGTAGTGGAGTGTCTATTTGAAAGTGCACGTTGATTGCTTTGAGCGTCTAAGATAAAGTATTGCTATTTTGTTTTGTTTTCCCAAAGTAAGTGCTTGAATTTTCATAGCTGTTAATCAGAATTTCTATACAATGTCAATAGTACAAAATATTTTAAACTTAAAAGATTTCTCATTAGCTACTATTCTAGACTAACAATGTGAACATCAACGGTTCGTTTTAGTAGCGGCCATGTTTAAATAAAAGGCCGCGCAATCTCTCCTACCAAAATTGGAGGGTTTGCGTATCTGCTACTTAGGAGAGATGGCGCATTGTTCCCATTAGTTTAAATGCTAGGAGAGATTACGCAGCTTATTGGTAAATTTGCATAAAAATTGAAAAATAAAAATGGACTAATTTTAAGTTAAACGTGTTATTAAGTTACATAATTTTATTTTGTAATCTTATCTGGACTTGCTTTTTCAGATTCTTTATTTTTTTTCCTTTAATTAAAATTTTTTAATCATTTTTAAAATTATTTCCTTTTTCTGAATCTTTAAGCATTAGGTTGAAATATTCACTCCCAATACAATAAACTTTGTTCACAAAAACCTTACAGCAATGTCATTTAAGTGTAATTATTATTGTTAACAATTTAATTGTAGTTATTATTAGTAACAATCTCTCGTACCTATGTGCGTAATCACACCAACCCTGTAAGGACAGATTGCGCAAAATAACTTTCTTGGTTTTATTACAACTGTTCTATTAAATTGCAACATAACAACAAAATAGCAATGGAAATGCATAAAAAACAAATGAAGTAAAAATTATTCATGAATAGTTTAGCAAAAAATTAATATTTAGATTTTTTATTGCTATTCTTTTGAATTGCGCGCAGACTCTCCTAGCTTTACCTTATGTAATGCGGGAAGCCCGGAATACATCCCCTATTTAATATACTGTAACGAAGGTATAAACGGACGGGATATTTTTGTCCTGTGAGCATTGTGATAAAATTACAAGTCAAAATAGAATCTTATTAATCAAGCAGGACGGTCGTTCTGTCAAGCCAAGCTAACAAAAAATAGTAAGCCAGCCATACAAATAAACGCCAAGAACAAGACAACAGACCGGTTCTGTTTTCTTACAGGAAACAAATTTTGAATGTTAAATCGACCAAACATGCCAGATTAAAATATCACATATAAAAAAAACCCCGAAAATTAGAAGAATTTGATGAAATCTGATGAAAAAATTCTTCAATTTGAGATCAAACTCATCATCATGAGTGATATATAAACAGAGATATATATATTTTAAAATAATGTCGAATTACTTATAATGATCACTTTTTTCTTCGTCAATTTTTTTTCCAAACAACCTACAGCTGAACTAATGCACAGAAAAAAGTAAAGATTGCATTTTTGGACAGGTAATTGCTTAATCTACGTGCTTTTATGAAATTCAGTGTCAAAAAAATAAAACGTCTATCATTAATTATTTTTATTTCCCAAAAACCATGGTGAAGGACAGGCATTTCGTTTGCAGGCAGAGAATCAAATCAGAAAATACCTTTGTCGTCATTTTAATATAAATTAATGAAATTCTGTTTTTAAATTGTTTTTGTTTTAGAAGTCAAGTTTTCATTTAAATGTATTGTAAGAGTGTGTTTAATTAAGCGTTTAATTGTGTGTTTAATTGAGCCAAGAAATAGTAGAAAAATTCTAATTTAACAATTTACAACGACCATTGGGAAAATACAGAGGGATAGCGGGGCAGTGTTCAGTCTCTACCCTAACCGTTACCTCGTACTATAAGACATTTAAAAATTTTATTAATTTAGCCCTCCTAAAATACCCCCCCCCCTTCCCGTCTTATAGCAGACTATTCGCCCCACCCTACTATAACAAAGCTTCCCCACGCTAGCTATTCTAACGACCTACTATAGTATGATCTCGGCAGAAGGCGGTATTACCGCCACCATCGCCTGCTGCTGACGCAGAAATCCCATTTCCTATCTACTGACTTCCCGTTTGGTATCCGAAGGTCGAATAAACCGAAATATTGAAATAGGATGCCAATTTTAGGTGTTAGCATTGACATTTTTAAAGTTTGGTACAATTTCTATTTGTAGACCATCCCCTAAGAAAAATTTAAGTATTGCTTTAACTGTTGTTTAGAATGATATCTGAGCTAAAAGTATTTTGAGGAAATTAAAGTTGAAGACCACATTTTTTACTTCATAAGACGATTTCTCATTCGACGTCAATTTTTGAATTCGGCTTTTTTTCATATCTGATAATTTGCATCGATCCTTTTTGTAACTTTAAAATTTTTGTAACGATTTTATGCATTTCTATTGACTATTCAGAGAAAAATTCATCTAAAGTTATAGAATTTCGTTAAAAACGCTTAAAAAATTCTTCTAAAATTACACAATTTCGTTAAAAACGCTTAAAAAATTCTTCTAAAGTTACAGAATTTCATTAAAAACGGTTTAAAGAGTAAAGTGCGTACATCATTTGGTCCATTCTCGACCGAAAGTATCAACCCTTTTCCCAATGGTTAATAAAACCTAGCAATAATAAAAAGATTACTGTCTGAGCCATAAAAAACAATATACAATTAAAATTAATTAAATAATACCTTATTCGATATAGCTGCCATCTGATTCAGTGGTGTGACTTGGAGAAAATGTTGGGTCTAAATCAGTGTTATCAGATGAGGTTGGATATAAATCTAACAGAAAAAAATGATAAAATCAATAAAAACGCGTTAAATTTATAAATAAACGTTTGTCTGGCTTAATGAGCCACTTACCATTATGCAAAGAAAAGTTTGAAGCCTGTTGATCTGTAAAAATTTTTTCAGCTGCTTTAAAAGTAACATAAAAACTATTAATATTTCTGTACTTTGTTAGATAATTTGCAGTTTTCAATACCTAAAATAAACGTAAAATATTATTAGTATTCGAAGAATACAAAACATAGCAAGATAAATAAATAAAGGAATTGTTTACTTTTTTCATTCTCCGCATTGGATATCAGTGTTGAAGGGGATGGTCTAATCCAATTTAAATCGAGTACAGGGTGAATATTCCAATCTAAATAAAGAACACACAATATACAAAATTAAAACAACATTCGAATTCAAATTAATTACGCTGAATAGCAGAATATTAAAAATAGAATAAATACCTGTGTTAAAGAGGATATCGTTTTTATCTCGGAGTCGAGATGACGACGGCGAACTCGATATACAGACGTCTTTAATTCCAATGTTAATTTCTTCTTGATATTTTTTTAATAAAATCCGTTTTGCCATTTTCGTTACATTACAGAGGATAGAAATGATTGGAATAAAATTTAACTAACTCAACCAGATTTAAGAAATAAGTTACTAACTACCGCAGACGATTTTAAATTTGATGAAATACAAGTGTATTCTAGAATTAAAGTTTCTTAAAACAAAAACCAGCAGAAAAAAAAAAAATTAAATTACCGAGTTGTCATGATTAAAGAAATCGTACTAAAAATGTAAATAAGAAAAAAAAAACATCATGCGTCAATCATAGATTATGAACCATTTTCCAACGCTTCCAGATTACTCTAACGAAACTTCAACATTTAATATGGTGAGAGAAGATATTTAAGTAAATAATTTAGTAAAAGGCATTATTATAAAATGATAACCGTCTAGCAATTACCGTCTATAGACGGAAAAATAATCGAATTCGTTTGTGAAGCCCTGTATATGATCTGTAGATTTGTATATCTTCTAGATAGTGTTTGAAAATTTAGTTTAATTTTAAAACGCATAACACAGTTCAGAAATTTCCGTCAATAGACGAAAGTTTACTCTAATTCTTTTGTACAGTCTTGTATATTATCTGCAGATTTTTATACGCGTCACATAATATGATAAAATTTAATTCAGGCAAAAATCACATAACACTGTTTAAAACACACATTCTGAAATTATCATACATAGCCCGCAATGCATCCAGTACTTTGTGTATATTATGAATTTATTTATATTCTACAAACATCTCTTAGAAAAATAAAATTCCGCTCAAAATTCCGAAAAAGAATTAAAAACCTCGTTTATGTAATTTAGCACGCATACGAATTAATGCTTACAAATTCTTTTGAGTAGCCCTGTATAGTACTATCTGTGGAACTTTTACACACCACATAGTATGCGAAGAGTTAAACTTAAGTAAGCATACCATAATTAAAAACGGTTTCCATCAATTATCGCTAATACAAAACATTGTAACCGAGTTACTTTGTGTGCCCCTGTAAATTAACGATGAGATGCATGTATGTCATATTCTACAGTAAGCATCTTGTAGTGCACCTCAATTACGTATATCAATTTCATTTTGTTTGAAATAGTATTGTAACATTATTAAATTACGCTTCAAACATTTTCCCTTACGCCATTACGTAACCGAGTTACTTTGTGTGCCCCTGTAAATTAACGATTAGAAGCATGCACGTCATATTCTACAGTAAGTATCTTGTAGTGTACCTCAATTACGTATATCAATTTCATTTTGTTTGAAATAGTATTGTAACATTATTAAATTACGCTTCAAACATTTTCCCGTACGCCATTACGTAACCGAATTCTTTTGAGTGGCCCTGTAAATAAATGATAAATGATTTGCATACTATCTTCTAAATGAAAAATGTTTTAATGCACTTTAGATATGCATGTCAATTTCTATATTGTTGAAATAGATTAACATCATTAAAATACACTGCGAACGTTTTTTCCCCAATTGAGGGTAATGTAAAAGTATTATTTTGAGTGTCCCTGTAGATGAACTATTAATGCTACACATTCCATTTTTAGTAGAAAACATTCTATACTAACATAAAAAAACATGCGTCAATTCTGTTAATTTTGAATCCATAATTAAAAGTTTTAGATCTTTGCCTTCCTACAAAGTGACTATTTTCAAATTCGATAGTTTGACATGGTACAAATGGTTAAAAAAGTAACAAAAATACAAAAATTTACGGCGAAGTATCGAATTTGCCGTATTCGACACTTTGACATGGTAATTTTTTGAAAAAATGTGCAAATTCGATAGTTTGAAATTTGCATTTTCTAAGTTTCAAGTAAGTTCTAATTAAGCTAGAAAAGTGACGATTTGGCAACGTACGCGTCATACACAATATAAAAGATTGGCATAAAATATGAAAAATGCATTTTTTCACATTCGATAGTTCGGAATGGTACCGACGAATCCACAGAGCTCTAATTGACAACAATGGACATGACATATGCATTATTGGCGATAAATCACATCGTTGGCGACAGATTTTGTTTACAGTAAAGGGGTAAATGATCGACTGGAAGAAAACAAGTTGTTCTGCTTTTTTTTTTTTTTTTTTTTTTTTGTTAAATATCCTTACGCCAAACAAAAATATTCTAAAAAGTATATTTTTATTTAGACATTTTTTACAGACATCTATGAAAATGATACCAGAAAAGTAAGTTTCTTGGTACGTTCTGCTTTTTTGTTTGTTAAATATCCTTACGTCAAACAAAAATATTCTAAAAAGTTTATTTTTATTTAGACATTTTTTACAGACATCTATGAAAATTATACCAGAAAAGTAAGTTTCTTGGTGCGTTCAGATTTTTTGTTAAATATCCTTATGTCAAACAAAAATATTTTAAAAAGTATATTTTTATTTAGACATTTTTTTACAGACATCTATGAAAATGATATCAGAAAAATAAGTTTCTTGGTACGTTCTGCTTTTTTTTTTTTTTTTTGTTGTTGTTGTTAAATATCCTTACGTCAAACAAAAATATTCTAAAAAAGTATATTTTTATTTAGACATTTTTTTACAGACATCTCTATGAAAATGATACCAGAAAAGTAAGTTTCTTGGTACGTTCTGCTTTTTTTTTGTTAAATATCCTTACGTCAAACAAAAATATTCTAAAAAGTATATTTTTATTTAGACATTTTTTACAGACATCTCTATGAAAATTATACCAGAAAAGTAAGTTTCTTGGTGCGTTCTGCTATTTTGTTAAATATCCTTATGTCAAACAAAAATATTTTAAAAAGTATATTTTTATTTAGACATTTTATTACAGACATCTATGAAAATGATATCAGAAAAATAAGTTTCTTGGTACGTTCAGCTTTTTTTTTTTTTTTTTTTTTTTTTTTTTTTGTTAAATATCCTTACGCCAAACAAAAATATTTTAAAAAGTATATTTTTATTTAGACATTTTTTTACAGACATCTATGAAAATGATACCAGAAAAGTAAGTTTCTTGGTACGTGCCCAAAAATAATGTACAGAATCATGTTGTTTCTTGGCACAATAATGTTCTTTGACTCCATAGATAATGCTTTATCAGACGTAAAAAGGATGGTCTTTTCTGAATAAGCATGGACAGATTTTCTGAAGTGATGCTGTTTACCTTACCGTCATTAGATATTTTTATTCATTCACCAGAGAATTCTTTTATAAAAGAAAGCAGTCATGTGTGTTTTGCTTTGTGTATCACTAATAGATTTTGATGTTTATTATTTCTTTCATCTTAAATAAACTTTCATAAAAAAAATAAATAGATAAGTATTGCAAAGATGAATGTACTTCGTTCTGTTAGATTAACCCTTAATCGCATAGTGATGTAAATTTCCATCACTGTTTATTTAACTTTTAATAAATAAATCAACTTCTTCGCCACCACTATATTTATGTAAAAATATTAATCCAGTAAATTTACCGTGAACTATGTTGCTGAACAAAGTTAAAAATCTATCTTAAAATTTCTAGTGTCTAATATTTAATATATGTATAAAAAAACACAACTGTAAAAGAAAAACTCACGCAAAGAAGGGTTAAATAAATATACTGAATACATTTTTAAATACTGCAGCAATGATTTATCACTAAAACTACCATGAACCGTCATTTTGACGGCTATCAAATGAATATATTCCGATTCGAACCAGAAATTTCTTTTCAAAATAAATTAAATAGAAAACTCGCAGGTATATGGTAAATGAATAAGTTAAATAGTTTTAAATAAAAATTCTGGTGTAAATAGTTTTATAAATCTTGAGTAAAATTTCCGGTAGTTCTAGTGTTAATAGGATTAATTATGTTGTTGTTAGGATAGTTTCAATACAATGCTAAAATACGTAAAGTTCTAACACAATTTTTAATAGAGAGTTGCGCATTGTTTAATCTCAGGAAAATACAGTAGGCATCCTCAAACCCGAAAAGATTAAAACCTGTAGCTGTACAGATTTTAGAATTTCTCGAATTTCTGGTACTGTTTCGTTTACCTTTTCTAACAGTAATTTGAATGTAATAATGCACTCAAAAATACCGTAATTTCCGGCGTATAATCCGCAGCTCAAAGAGTCGTTTTTCGACCCAGAAATATTATTTTATAAAATGTAACTTAAAAGATCGCTGTAAATTTTTAACTACAATTATTGAATAAAATTTCTGGGTCGAAAAACGACTCTTTGAGCTGCGGATTATACGCCGGAAATTACGGTATATTGAATGATTACAAATAAAATAAAATTTTAAAATAAAGTAAAATATTAAAACTATTAAGGAAAGTAATAAAGTAAAATAATAAAAACTAAGAAAATTAAAGAATGATTAAATATTAAAAGTAAAGGTCAAATAAATAATTAGTAATGCATGACTAAATATGTATAATAATGATAAGATAAATTTTTCTTGAATTATTCAATGAAACTCTCCTCATAAACGTGTTTTAAAAATTTACATCAAAACCGTAAAATAACAATTTTATTTCATGTTTAGTCAGATTTCATATCCAAAAATGCTTCATTAATACATACATTTATTTGATAAAAATATCACAATCACCACTGATATCAGTACTATATCGAGTTTTTTCAGAAATAAATTTATATTTCCTTCATGAGAAAGCATCAGTTCAATGATATTTACAGAATTACATAATAAATGTGTACGGAATGATATAAAAATACAAAAAATCTTAATTTTTTCCCCTACATCTTAACTGAAGTTTCACTGTTTACATCTGCAACAATGGACTTTTTTATGAGTTTGCGGATTTTAGGTTTGCGGATTTGAGAGAGTCTACTGTATTAGAAATTCTTCGATGAAACAATGCAATTACAAATTCTACTAGTTAAGTATTAAATCGAGGCTTTCTAATCTGAAATACTTGTGTCAGTTCATTGGAAATTCTATGTACCCTGTAAAGGTTACTTTTGGAATACAATTTACATAAGAAATATGTTTAATGTAAGAATTACATAAGAAATATGTTTAAGGGGAACGAAAGTCATACTTTGATTACAGTTAGGACATTTTCCAAGAGCATAAAAATTATTTTTGAAAGCGATTAAAAGAAATTATTTTATTAAATACCGTTACATCAAACAGAAATCATCAGGAAACATATACATTTCAAGACATCTATGCAAATGATTCGGAAAGCGTAACAGTTTTGATACGTGTCCAAAAAATAATGCAAAAAATTACATTATTACTTGACAAAGGATCATTCTAGACTCCATAGATAATGTATTATCAGACTAAAATAGCGCTTTTCTTATAATCTGTAGAGAGTTTTTCTGAAGTGATTTCGTTTAGCTTAAGGTTATTTGATTATTTGATATTCTCATTCATTTACGGATTTACGTATATCAAGAAATTGTATCTAAAGAAAGCAAACGTATGTGTTTGTATCTTTAGTAACTTTTGTTCTTCATCATTTCTTTCATCTTATATACACTTTCATAAACAAGTATGTGTAATGCTAAAATGAACTGAATTCACTTCGATTTGTCCAATTTAATGTATATTCTGAATATTATTTTCAATATGCTAATATTATTTTATTTCTTATGATGTTGATGCATAATGTTAGGATACAGATTAAATTGTAACATAAACATTTACTCATAGGTTATTAACCATGTTATATGTATAGGTTTCAAAATACGAGGGAAGTTCCGAAAGTAAGTTTCGTCATTTTTTTTTTTAACGAGAAGATGGTACACCAGGTCAGACAAACAAATGCTACAAGATTCCACATCTGTTGCTGGTTCAAAGACGAAAGAGCGTCAGTTGAAGAGGACTAACGCATGTGCAGAGCACCAAAGAAGAGCGAGTAGTAGCACGCAACCGGCGTACCCGAAGTTGTTCGAATACAAATATCACCAAACTCAGGTCCGCCATTCGACGAAAATGACCAGAACTCTTGGGTGGAAGGTGTTGTGCTCTTAGACCACAACGCAAAATCACATATAGAAAGGCTCACACAATATCAGATTCGTAGCTTCAGATGGGAGGGATTGGATTACCCGGCCTACAGCCCCGATCTTGCCCCATCGTTCCCTGCATTCAAATCCGCGCTGTCGGGAGTCATATTCGAAACAATACTGAGGTGGAGCAGGCTGTGCGACAGTATTGCAAGGCACCGAGTTTTACCAGAGTGGTTTCTTCAAACTGATTCCACGTTAAGACAAATGTCTCAATGTCGGTGGCGACCAAAGCCATTAAATAATAAGCCCAGTCAGATAGTGTTAAATTTGTTAGCGACACACTAGCGCGAAACCTCTGCTGCGGAAGTAGGACAAAACAGAAGTGGGTCGCAGAGAAACGATACGATTTATTTATATCGATATTTTATACGATTTTTATCGATGTTTTGTTTTTGCACTTCCTTTAAAAGCTTGCTAATTATTGGGATCTTTTACATTACAGCTAAAACTATAATGAAAAAAAAAATGGTGGAAATTTACTGGATTAATATTTCTATATAAATATAGTGGTGGCGAAGAAGTTGATTTATTTATTAAAAGTTAAATAAAAAGTGATGGAAATTTACATCACTATGCAATTAACTCTTTCCGGCACAGACAAATTATGTTCGTAAAGTGTGCAATTACTGGCTGACACCGGAATTTACAAGCGACTTTCTTAGAAAATATGAACTCCTTATTTTAAGCTTTAATTTTAGAAGCAAAATTTTATTAAAATATTCTTGGTGCCGAATGCAGCACTCTCAACCGCTAGATGGCGCTATTTTCAACTTGCAAAAAGTTTCCCATTTATCTGACTGGGCTTATTATTTAATGGCTTTGGTGGCGACTGTGTCTAAAAATAGTGCAAGGTGTAAAGTTTATGATGGTGTATGAACACACGAACGTATGAACACATACGTAGGATGGTGTATGGTATAGCACAAGGTGTATAGTTCATGATGCCATGGTGTACTTTTTTTAGCAATAAAGTTTCCATGAGAAAAAAAAATGACGAAACTTACTTTAGGAACGTCCCTTTTACTAAAAGCATATGTGGATCAATGTGCATAGGCGCCAAGAATTAAGGAATGTAATTACCAGTTTAACTTTATGGAAAAACATGGCTTCTTTAAACGACAATTTTTGCAATCAAATAAGTCATATTTTACTAAAACATAAAAGTGATATTGAAAATCCGCAACTCTTGGATATGCTATTAAAGTTTAATATTTATTTTTCGCTAATAATGTTTATTTATAATGTGGATTATAGATTAAATACTAGATTAATTTTGACACAATTATTCAAATTGGTAAAGAGATCATATGGGGGAAGGTTGCCTAAAATGATCCCCTTAAGAGAAAAAACTTGTGTAAAATAACATAACTGTTTAAATAAAACTTTGGCACTTTGCTAATATGTTTTACACTATATTTTACATTGCAGACATATTTTAATAAATATTTTAAACCCAAATTAAGTATTGAAAAAAAAAAAAATAGATTTTTTTAAAAGTGTCCAAAGGATCAAATTACCATCACCAAAGGGCAAAATGATCCTTCATTAAAAAATAATTGTAAATTGTTTTTTATTGGCAAAATAAAAGCTTTAAAAGTAATTAATACAATACATAAGTGCAATTCACATCTAAAAACATACTCCATTAAGTAAACCAAGTCATATTTCTCTACATGAAAGACTGTATACATAAATAAATATGAAAGTAAGTGCTTTACCATATAACAGATGTTATAAAATCCATTTTTTTCAAAGAATTCTATTCAGACGCCTTATAATGCGATCGCTTGAATACCGCCATTGCTTCTTTTTCCACTCATCACAACTAGTTTATGTGTTACCCAGTAGATAGCGCGACCTGTCTGACAGAAAAGATATGTGGATCGTTCTGCCCGTTAGGATAATTTTAGGCCACCGTCCCCTAAGTTGTAATTTTACCAACTGAGCGAAAAATTCCGGCAAGGAAATTCTTGGATGAAGCTGCTAATGCTCTCCCAACTGAGCAATCCCGGACAAAACTGGCGGAGCTAATTCACTCAGTTAGCTTTCTATATCAGTTCTTTCATCTGGTCTGATATCTGAATGAGCTCAACAGAATAAATCGCAGGTAAGAGAACTCTAGTAAACGCTGGATACGTGATTACACTAGATTAATTTTGACACAATTAATAACATTTGTAATGAAATCATTGATGTTGTAATTGTCCCAATTGGGCAAAAAAAGTCCAGCCAGGATTCGATCTTTAAGTATTCTCATTTGGTAGAACATTAGCAGCTTCATCCAAAAGATCCCTGGTTCGAAGTTCGAATCCTGGCCCGGATGTTTTCTCCAGTTGGGAAAATTATATTAACTTCTATTATTAACTTCTATGATTTCTTTACTAGTTTGAATAATTGTGTCAAAATTAATCTAATGTAATCACGTATCCAGTTTTTACTGAAGTTCCTTTACCTGCGATTTATTCTGTTGAGCTGATTCAGATATCAGACCAGATGCTATAATCAATAAGATTAACTAAGTGAATTAGATTCGCCAGATCTGTCCCGTATTACGCAGTTGATAGAGCATTGCAGCTCCAGCCAAGATATCCCTAGTTGGAATCCTGGCCCGGACTTTTTCGCCCAGTTGGGAAAATTACAACTTATACAGATTAAATATTCTATATGTTAATGGTTAAATTCCAATTATATCTATTAGATTAAATGTATATGAAGAAGAATTTTTCAATATTATATTAATGTTTTATTTTTCTTTCCTTATAAGCTTGATTTATATTGTTAAAATTTTTCTTAACTCGGTACATAAAGTAATGCCTTTTCGCAAAAGTGCTCTTTTTTAACATACATGGGCAGCTTTTTTTGAAGTAATTTTATTTATCTTAAGGATTTTAGATATTTCCATTCAATCACCCGAGAACTCGTTTATAAAAGGAAAAGCAATCATGCATTTTGCTTGCAGTATGATTTTTCATTTTTGTTGTTCAGTATTTCTTTCATCTTATACTAACTTACATAAAAAAAATAAAGGTATCAGTGTTGCAAAAGTGAACTGATTATATTTCGTTCTATTACATAAAATAAATACGTGAATATTTTATCAATATGTTAAGAATAATGCAAAAACATATTTAACTTGTGTAGTTGTGATATTAGTAATACAATGCAGAATCGGAAATATGGAATACAGTTTGATTAAATAAATATAAAAAATAAGCTAAAGCTGAATAAAGAATCATACTTTATGCACCGATTATGGGATACTTACCAAAGTAACGAGAATCTATTAAATTACAATATTTTGTGCATTTTCAAGTAAGATTAATAAAATTTCAACTTTTTAACACTTCTCAACGTAGTTGAAAAGTGTTTATGAATTCGGTTTGTGTGTTCGTGCTGCAATTCCCGTAAATATATTCAGATTGTCATGCAATTCATGTATGTTATTGAGGTTTACTATGGCATGTTCGTTATTGAAACTGAAGTATGTAGCAGTTATACTTTTTTTTTACATGGAAACTCAAAAAATTCAGTTACATTACGTGTTTTGGTGAAAAATCATTTGCGGTTTATTTTGATGATGTTACACAATTTAAAACATATTGAAATTGATATATATCGCTGAGCTGCACTACAAGAAATAGGTTTTATACTACTTACTATGGAATATCGTGTGCATAGCATTTATAGTTCCTTTACAGGTACACTCTAAATAATTCCGTTACCTTACGATCTATGGAGAAAATTGCTAGCGGTTTACATTAATGTTTCACTATTTCAAACATGTTGAAATTAATATATATAACTAAGGCATATTACAAGACGCTTACTATAGAATACGCTTACTATAGCATTCATTATTTATTTACAGGGATACATAAACGAATTCGGTACTGTCTGTTAACAATAATTGCTGGAAGTGTGTTTTCAGTTGCCAAACACTTTTATAAATTTAAATCATTTTTTGTCCATTACGTGGCGTGTAAAAATTCTATAGATCATATACAGGGCAGCACAAAACTTCTCGAGTAAATTGATTACTAATCCGTTACTTGACGGAAATTTCAGAATGGAATTTTAAACTGCACTACGCGTTTCCTAACTGAACTAAAATTTAGTATTCTATGTAGTATATATACAAATTTAATGATCATATACAGGGATCACAAAATAATTCGGTCGTTTTTCCGAATATTCTTGGCAATTCCTGAAATAGGGTTCTTAAATATGTTGTGCGTTTTCCAAATTGTTTATTTAGATAACATCTTTCACCTTGTTCAAGGGTAAAGATTTGTAAAATTATTTTGTAAATGTTGGGAAATGTTACATAATCTATTCCTGACGCATGAGTTTTCGTGCTTGTTTGTTATAAAGACCTGTTATAGAATATTATAGCGGTGAATTTGTGGAGAATAGTAAAATTTTGAAAAACACTTTTTGGCAACATTTAATTACATTTTAAAAACGTTATGAGATTGTTATTACTTTCTTCTATATTTATAAGAAAAAAGTATTGGATTCATGAAAATTTTCGACTTCTGGTTTTCGACGGATTTATACGTTTTAGAAGATCCTGAACACGATTTGACTATTTTTAGAAAATGTCTGTCTGTGACTCTGTCTGTCTGTTTGTCTGTATGTGACAAAAATTTGTGGGCGCTCTATCTCATGAACTAATGCTCGGAAATTAATAAAACTTTATATTCAGTTAGTCTCTGATATAAATTGGTGCTGGTTAGTTTTTGGTAAAAATCGTCCAGCAGGTGGCGCTTCTATGCAGCATTTTACAGGATTTACACGATTTTAGCGATAGTCATATCTCAAGAAATAATGCACGGAATTTAATAAAACTTCAGTTTCAGTTAGACCATGATATAAATTGGTGCTGATACTTTTCAGTACATGCGAAACCTATGTGAGATAGAAGAAAATTTTGGGATTGACACATCCGACTGGTATATTTATGAAATAACTATACATGTATCAATTGCTCAAACAATTCGTTTATGTTTACACTATTCAATACGTTTAATGAGACGAAATTTCTTTAATTCATACATGCTACATAAGCCATTTAATAATGCAACACAAAATATGTAACATAAACAATCGTATGAATTTGATTGAGTTGAATATTTGGAATCATGAAATTGTTATAATGGTTGTCATTACACTTTTGTGATAATTTAGAATATTTGACGAGAAATCGAACTTTCTTAAGAATGAGTTATGCCTAGGCCCATATAAGGGGGTTAAAATGACACACGAGTGAGTCAAAAACTTGAAAAATCTAGATAACCATATTTTCTGTTCAGTGTGATAATGAAATAAGTCATAGTTCTATTAGGGAGTCGCTAGGCGGCAAAAAAAGTTGGACCACTTATTGCAACGACGATACAACAAGTTTCACAAAACCCTTTTTTTCACAGATTACTAAATATTGACTTACTCCACTGTCATTCTAATCCCCTCACAGACCTGCCAAGTCTCCGGCTTTTTGGATATCAGAAATTTAGTACAGAAAATGTTGTTTTATTTAATCAGAGCATTTTGCGATTTAAGAGAACAACATTTTCTCTAAAAAATTACTGGTGTGCAAAAATCCGGAGACTTGGCAACTCTGCCCTCACATAACAAAGAAGTACCAAAATATATTTTACAGTATAGAAATTTTCCTGACATTCTGGTATTTTTATACAAGTTCGTATTACCTCTCAGGGAAATTGAGATTTCCATATTCCTATTATGTATTCATAAATAAAGAACAAAGGCCTGACACTTTAAAATTTCAACTTTTAATCAAATATCTACAGAAAAGTTAGACAAATTTTCTTTGAAATTCGCAGGTGTTAAGAACGTGTTTGACATCATATTTTTTCAGTGAAGATTCATTTAGTCAGGAGAGCAATTAGGGAACCAACAATGAATTAAAAAATATATATGTATATATATTTCAATTGCAATTGTTCTCGTTTCCTAACGATAACATTTGTAACGAATCCGCTTTTTTTTTAATTACCAAAAATATGTTTTACAAATTAAAAAAGCAATAACAATAAAAATAAAAATAACAATTTTCATGTTTTTCTTTTTGACCAATTTCAGCACCTACTTACATTGGACATGTGATCTCGTGATTTATGTTTATCATTTTCAAAAACTTTGCAAGAATATTTTATTTATCATTTTGATCTGAAGAAGTCGCCGTTTGAGCTCATGAAACATATGTCGTGTCATCTCTATTAAAAGGTATTTTTAAGCCTTTTGTGTTATGTTTTTTATCATTTAGGCAGTGATTACATTTTAATTTAAAGTTAAAAAGTGATTTTATCATTTTATTCGAAAGAATTTTCAAAATATAAAACTGTAATTTGAAAAAACGCGATAAAATTTCAAATAATACAAAATTTCTGTAAATCTCTGTAATTTTTGTGGTATGAGTTACTTAAAAAAAGTGTTCATAACTTACAGACATAAGATGACCTAATAAATTTTGCCTTTTATACTTTTGCCCAAACTTATTTTACACTTACCAAATAACAATATACACAATAAGCATATGTATACATAAATATAATAGAATTACAGATAAATAGGTAAGGTCAATACATTTTATTATAACAGAGAACAAATCGCTAAACCGGAATCATTAGGAACAGGTGAATAATTATGGTTTAGTCAGTATTTAAAACAGTCCGTTTTTCACTCACTGAGGTTAATCTTATGAAAATAGTTTAAACTAAAAGGATTATCAGGTTATATTTTAAAATTCAAAATAAAGTGGTTTTCGTTTATTTTATATGTAATGCAATACAAAACTAAATAAAATTTTATTTAAAAGTTTGTCATACCGTAATTTCCGTCGTATAATCCGCGGATCAAAAAATCATGTTTCGACCCAGAAATTTTATTTTATAAAATTTAATTTATCAGATCGCTGTAACGATTTCATTTCAATTATTGAATAAAATTTCTGGGTTGAAACAGAATTGTTTGAGCCGCGGATTATACGCCGGAAATTACGGTATTTAAAATTAAAATACGCTGATGGCTTCATGATAGCTGATTTACGATGTTAAATTATATTAAAAATCCATTCATATTTGTACATGAGATTATTTTTATTAGAACGAATTGGAGTTGTAGAGCTTTCGATAATGAATTTTTAGGTATTGTATAATGTGTATTAATTATAGAATACTCATGCCCAAAATTTAACCAGAAGAATTAGATAAAATTAAAAGCATGCATTTGAATTAAGCTAATATTTTAAAGGTAAATGTAACAAAAACCCAGATCAGTAAATAATGTTATGGTCCAAGTAAGCACTAATGTGAAATTATTGGCGTAAAAAAAATTCAACAGTGAAAGTATGAATTATAATGACCTATGCTAGATACAGATGCTTGACCGTCTCGGAATATTCCAAGATAAAGATAAAATATACAGAGTTGCCAACTTGCTGCTATTCTTCTGGAGTCTGACCTAAGTCAAATAACATATTTGTACCATTAAATGTATTTAATATATACATTCAAATAAATTCACAGCGAATGAATAACTATCTTCTTAAGTACATTTTCCCGTGCGAAACACGTTTATTTGTCTTAGGTCAAATTTTGTAAGGGTAGACAGAAAATTGGCAACTGTGAAGGTGGCGATTATGTATATAATATGCCTATTTAAGAAGAAGCCTTGTTCTTGTTTGAAAAGGCTCCTTGTGCTCAGGGCTGTATCTAGAAGCAAATAATAGGGGGTGCTCAAGAAAATGTAGGGGGCCTCATACTATTTCTCTCTCTCTGACAAATGCACGCAAAAACACACAGATATATATAATCAAAGTATTATATAGAAAGGTAAATTAGTGCATATTCATATTGTAGGCACTATGTTTCTTATTAAACTGTTTATAATAACTTTATTTGATGCTAAGAAACGTAAAGGTTGCAGACAGGGATGTAATGGAGGATATACGGCGGATACGCCGTATACCTTCTGAATAATTTGAAGGAATACCGTATACCCTCTTCTCAAAAACTATAGCATATGCTTTTTAGGTATACCCTATGCCTAAAGCCCTCTGGTTTTTTTAGTACTACATCACTGGCTGCAGAATGAAAATTTTCAGTGTATAATTATACTAGTGATAGTGAAATAATAAGTGATGATGTCAATAAGTAAACAAAAAGCTGACGGTTCGCCTGTTTCAAAAGAGTTGCAACCTTTTTTTCTGACTATTCCGTGTCCTTAAGGATTCTAAAGTTATGTTTTTATATGATTAAAAAACATTAGAAAAATCAATGGTGTATTTTGCATTTTTAAATTATTTTTGTGTCTGATGGAATAACTTTCCCGGGGGGGGGGGGGTCAAAAATGTTCAGGGATGCTTAGCCCCCGTGGCATCCCCCTAGCTACGGCCCTGCTTGTGCTTGTGTGGGGGTGAAAAAGGGATGGTTAACACTCTGACCGTTTATCAAGCTATTTTCGCGTGCAAGTCTGATGTAGCAAAATTTGCTCTCCTACGGCTACCACGAGTCCGGGTTTTTCCCTTTATTAAATAGCGCCTGCCGTGTTTCCACCGCTTAACCAGTAATAACACTTTAAATACAGCATTTAGGCTTTGAATTAGATCTGGGCCAACATATTATCAGTAGTTGTCCACTGATTATTTAAAATTTAAGTTATTTCATCTTTGTTCGCTGCTTTCAAATCACAAATGTCTGTCTGAGATTGTTTAGCGAGTGACAGAACATATATTCCTGATGATTTATCGGATTATGAAAGTGACATTAGTTGTATTAAAGACAGTGATAATAGTTATAGTGATTGCAATTTAACAGATTCCTCTCGAGACAGCGATGGATCTGCATACGATTCATTATCCGTGCTCATTACCCATTTTCTTAATTGTATAAATTTTACTTTTGTATTTTATGTAATAAATGGGAAAGTAACCATAAATTAAATGACAAACATTTCCAAAAAATTTATTTTTACGTGATAGTGCCTGAAATTGATTTTTCTGTTCATATCTTTTCACAAGGTCTAAAATCCATTAAAAAAATCTCTTTTCCTAAAAAATAATAGCATATTTTAATTTCGGAATAGATATAAATTTGAAATAGGGAATTAAAAAAAATACACAGTTTTTGACCTGATTTTTGTCCAAAAATTGAGCGGTAAGAGGGTTAAGCACTTTTCCAGATTTTATTTTACGGATATGTTCAATGGGATTCAAGAATGATCTGGATGGCTATCCCATATGATGCACTATTTCTCATTTCACTGAACGAGAATTTCCGTATAGCAATTTTTATTTTATTTATCGACAAACATTCCGTGATTAAATAACACATAATTTTACTCTTCCGAAGTTTTGGTATTATGGTTTGTTTATTGAATAAACAAAGGACTAAAGTGGCGACACTGATCCTCTCTATACCGCACCAGCCATGCCAACTTAACTTTCTTTTTAAACCCGAAATTTCGAATTCATAGTAGAAATTCCGAATAAAAATTTTTGATTATTTAATGGAAGGTATCTAGCGCATCTTTATAAATTTCGCATCTTTTGTACTATCGGCTTCCCCGCGTGACTTGTAGTAATCGGCCAACAAATCTTCGGTACTATTGTCGACTTCTACGCGGTGTAACTCTCGCCGAACTCCTATACTCCGCCGAATTCGCGAAGCGGTGGCCGCACAACGATCCGACGTCTCTATGCCCTTTCCCGACAATTGACTTTCTGAAAAATTTAAAAGCGGAATTCATATAATTACTTATTGGTAACTAATTAATTATTAACATTCTTAATAATAATAGTATTAATAATAATTAGGTGGCAAATATTATATACTATATATATATATTAATAATTATATATATATTAATAAACAAATATTATATATATATATTAATAATTATTAGGTCCATCAAACAGCCCTATGCCCTTTCCGACACTTGACCAGAACAGAAAAAAAAATCCTATCCGAAATTTTTTTAAATCAAAATCCAAAAAGTTGAATGCTTATTGTTCAAGTAAGTAATTATAGTAAATTTGTTTCGCCGTTATTAATTAATTATCGAATTCGAAAAGTGGCGGCCGCGCGACCGTCCAACGCCCCTACACACTTTCCCCAAACTTGACTTTCTGAAAAATTTAAAAGCGGAATTCTATACCGTCACAATTTAAATGCAAAATTCCACAAGTTTGATGCATCAAAAACTGGAAAGGTTCAGACCGAGGCTCTGCAGACCTCGAACGGCCGCTGAATATTCAGAAGCTTAATATTCCGAAACAGTAGTATTCAAAATGCCAAACCACAATCACACTTGGCAAATAGCGTTGATTATATTTTTAATCAATAAATTGAATTAGTCAGTTTTGATAAAAATATATTTTTTCACCAAACGTCTGCCATGTAATACATTTTGCATTATTTTCCAATTCCCTCTAAATAAATATTAGATTTATTAATAAATAATATTCAATTAACGTTTGAAGTTTCTGAAGCTAGGTATATATACATTCAGTTTTTCAACTTTCGAATAACGAATAAGTTATTTCAATAGTAAAATTGAAAATTAACTTGTGAAATTTCCTTCATATCTTTGCGGTTTTAATGTTCGGATAACAACATGAAATTCGTTAACACGTTCTCGGCCGAATGTCATATGTGCAGGCCTCGTAGCGGTCTCTTTTTTGTCCAACACTCATACTGTAAAATTATTTTCGTGGTTCTACAACAATTGAAAGAGAAAAATTATCACGAAGCGGGTTTTTGCGACATTTGGAAGCTAAATCTAAAATAAAAAAATTAATAAGGAAATTGCGATGGTCAAAAACGAAACCACTCTGAATCCTGTATGTGATCCAGATCAGACATATTTTGAACTTGAACAGAAATTTTATTTGATAACATGCATACACATTTTAAAATACACATTCAATTATTTTAAAGAATAATTATAAGTTAACAAAGGGTGTGAATTATCACTTACTACTCAGAGCACAACCAACATATTGAAAAATGTCCAGACTGGGGATTGAACTAAGAACACTTAGTATCACGCACCAAAGCTCTACTAATTGAAGTTTCTGAAATTAGGTTAAAGTTCCTAGAATAAATAGTATAAAAAACGGCTATAAAATAGTCATTAAAAATAGAATCCAATAAATGTACAACGATGTTGAACGATAAAAGGTCGGTCTCAGCGATATATACTAGCTCTTTTTAATGCAACTTTTCAAATACAGTGGGTGATCGGTTAAAGAACTTAATCCGTTCCAAAACAATGTTCGCTAACCGAATTGTCCGTTAACCGATCATGAGTATAGTATAGATTTGTGTGGGAATTCAATTAATTCTTTCTTAACCCCTTCAGGGGCAAAGTACTATTGGAACTAAAATACTGAAATGATTGATTCACACCAATATTCACAAACGAATTTAATTTGAAATAAGTAAAAGCTTTCCATCATGTACCTTATAAACTCAAAATTTGATTTTAAAATTCTGGTGTCATTGTGGTATTTTGGGATTAAAATTAAGTGGTATATATAATATACCAGCGAACTTCAAGGGGTTAAGAGATAAATAATATGTAAAAATTAATATAAATTCTCCCTAAATTTATTTAAATGTAATAATAATAAAACATACATTTACAGTCTTGTCCTTACTTCAGTCATGCTTTTTTTTAGTTTGTGGGACATTAAATATTTGACAAAAGCTTATTTTTTCTTTCTGGAGTTTTCAATCTTCCCATTTTAATAGGGTTAATATATGTCCTTATTTAATATGGGCAGATCGCAGTTTCAGGGCTTTGTCCATGTCTTGTCGTACTTAAAAAAATAAATGACATACCCTTTGTAAAAACTTTTAGGATCACATTCATTGACTACAGAATTAAATCCTATTAATTTATCACTTTGACCTATCAAAAACTCAATTAGTTCTCTAAAAGATCGTGTTTACTGCAGAGGCCGATAAAGTTTTAGTGGAGCCTAGAGCCTGTTAATAATTTAGGAACTAAATTTTAGTTAAAATAATTAACTTCCAATTAAAAATATTTCTGTAAAAAGGGACACAAAATATAAAAATTAATGTTTTTGTACTGTTCATTCTAATTTGAGGGCCCTAAAATGTAGAACCCGAACCCCCGGTAGCCCTTGAATTAATGAGGCCATAAGTATACAACTGTTAAAATGCTCTCTAAGTCGATAATAATAATAATAATAATAAAAAGTAGAGGCAATTAAAAACAGCATTTAAAATCTGAAACACAGCATTGCATCTTCTTGGCTTTGTTTTGTGAGATGTTCGTTAACCGAACATGTGTTCGTTATCCGAACATAAAAATCTCTCGCGAAAGTGTTCGTTAACCGATCAGTTTGTAAACCGAACAGTTGTGGAATTTTGCATTTAAATTGTGACGGTATAGAATTCCGCTTTTAAATTTTTCAGAAAGTCAAGTTTGGGGAAAATGCGTAGGGGCGTTGGACGGTCGCGCGGCCGCCACTTTGCGAAATGTTGCTTACCGATCACCAACTGTACATTCAAGAGTAGCATTTATTTGATAAATTACAAGTAATATTAATAATAATCAATTTGCAGTATCATGTATGCATACAGCGGAACTAATTCATATGCATTACTGATTCAGAAATGTCTTTTTTTTTTTTTTTTTGAGTGATAGGCTAAAGCTGTCCGGATTTTCATTTTCACATTTTTGTAAAACAAATCCTTTATTTCCGAAAGCGATTTAGCAATGACGATATATAGTTATCCTCTTAAACGACATTCTGCAACCTATTTTATGTCATTGTTTGATTATCAACTTATAACTGTTCAAAACAGATATGATATTTACTTTTGTTTTTTGCAATACAATGTTTGTGCTATAAAGAGCTAGCAAATGTCGCTATGATCGCCCTATACCGTACAGCATCGTTGCACATTTATCGACTTCAATTTTTTAGCAATTTTTAACGCTTTAGCGGGCGGTGGTCACAAAAAAAGGACACTTAACTTTAATTCCAAAACTGACAAACGGCACCAACAATATTTAATTAAATTTTTTTTTTATAAAGTAAGGGAAAATCAGCAAGTTATTCTCTTCTCTTCGGAAATCGTTTGTAAAATCTGGTGTCAGTCCATTATTTCATTATTTTACAAACAGATTTATTCCGAGGTGGAAAGGGTTAAAGCATTACTGGGATAGCCGGTTTCCGCACTATGTATTCTAGGCGCTGTAGTTAGGTATATATACATTCAGATTTTCAAATTTAGAATAACAAATTAGTTCAACCGTAAAATTTAAATTTAACTTGTGAAATTCCCTTCATGTCATTGCGGCTTACACGAACGCTATACAGTCAAGTATTTCTCAAACAAGTGTTCTCCGGTCTAGACATTTTTTGCACACTGTTGCTTGTACACACTCCAGTAAGTGATAATTCATATAATATATTAATTCATTAATTTACAGCATAATTTCATCGCTGCTGAAAAATGTAATTAGATGTGAATAATTATAAGTTCAAAACATGTTCGCGAGGTCTTGATTACAATTGCATTTTCGTCATTTGTTAACTTTCCGGTCGTTTAAATAAAACAAAAACCATACAAATAACCGGAAAAAATATTTAGTTAAATGTTTTTGATTTTATATGGTAGACATTTGAAATTACTCATCACCCATACACTCTTTACAAAATTCTTCAAACAAACATTGATGACTTCACAAGCTGGTGTACTCAATGGTGCGTTAGAATTAATGAACAAAAAACTGCTGTTATCTATTTTTCTAAAAAAAAAATCACTTATACTAACCGTATTACTATCAATAATATTACTATTCCTGGGCTAATGACACTAAATAGCTGGGGGTTACCTTTAATAGGTGACTTACCGGGTAAAAAAAAAAAAAAAAAAAAAAAAAAAAACATTTTTCAAATATTAGAAACAAAGTCGCGAGTATCTATCTTTAAGTCACTGTCACATCTCCTCAAAAGTAATACTGTTTCTATTAAAAATAAAGCTATTCCATACAATGCATGCATTTTCTCTATCCTCATTTATTCTTGTACAATCTGAGGCTCTGCTAGTAACACCAATATGAATTATCTATATAGAGCACACAATAAAAATCTTCGAACAATCAGGAATGACCACCGTTTCCTCAGAAACACTAATATCTGCAGATATCTCTGCACCACCTTAAAAAAACGTATATGCCAACTTTCTAAAAACTTTTATAAAACTATTTACAACATCCCTAACGATATTAGTGCTGAATTGCCAGACTATGAGGTCTCCGACCCCAATGACCGTAAACGCGATAAATAGGCTTTATTAATTGATAATGAAGATTGAGTTTTCGTCTGTCTTCAATTAAACGCAATTCTCTTGTCTTTTGTATTTGTATATATATATGTATATATACAGGATGTATCTGAAATGCTTCAACAAACTTAGAGGGATGATAGTACTCATAAAGATGAACAAAAAATGTAATGGAACATGGGGTCGCAAATAACGTTTAACCCTTTCAGGGGCAGTGGTATGTTTATGAAACCACTTAATTTTAATTCCAAAGCGCCACAATTGCACCAGAATTTTGCTAAAATGTTTTCCATTTAATATGTATGTGAAATATAGCCTTTTTTAAATTTACAAACTAATTTTTTTGTAAATTCCGGTGCCAGTCATTTATTTCAACATTTTAGTACTAAAAGTACTTTGCCCCTGAAAGGCTTAAAGGATGAAAATGAAGAAAATGCGTCTGAAAATGGACTAGCACCGGAATTTACAAAAAAAAAATTGTTTGTAAATAAGAAAAAGGCTATATTTCACATACATATTAAATGGAAAAGATTTTAGAAAAATTCTAGTGCCATTGTGGCGTTTTGGAATTAAAATTAAGTGGTTTCATAAAGATACCACTGCCCCTGAAAGGGTTAAACGTCATTTGTGACCCCATGTTCCATTACATTTTTTGTTCGTCTTCATGAGTACTATCATCCCTCTAAGTTTGTTGAAGCATTTCAGATACACCCTGTATATATACAAAAACCTTTCTCTTGTCTGCCTATTGGCTTTTATTTTTCCTAAATTTTATTGTTTTGTAACTTTTAAACTAAATGCATGGTCTCGGTAAAGAGTCTGTTTTGCCTTTTTTGAGATGGGTTCGACCCTCGGTAGGTTTCGTTTGTCATCTTGGACCTAATGGAATTTTTTTTAGTTCTTTATTGTTAAAATTATATTTCTTTATTATATTTTAATTTTATTTTTGTTTTAACTTTTTATATTTCGCACAGCTGCCTATTTACTTCACAAGTCGCTAATATTTATCCTGGAAGTTCAGTTGGTACGCAACCAAGTATTCCATTCAACTAATTACATTGTTCCATTGTTTGAAATCATTTTAATTCTTATATAGCCTTTCTGAATCAAACATATTTATTTAATCCAGAGTCTTCCATTAAAAACGAGAGAGTGGAGAATGTATTTGACCATCAGTGGTCAACCGCTAAAGTGTTAAATCAGTCTATAAATCATAGTGTGGTAGACTTTTGATAAAGATCTCTCATTTTGATATTTCATGTTAATAACATGAAATGAAAACAATAACATGAAACTAAAATAAAATAAAACTAAAAAATAATAACTTGAACCAACATAGTTCATGTTTATGTCATCTAAACGAGATATTCCTGAGTAAACTCTAATTTCATAAAGCAATTTCTTAAAACGAGAAGAGGTAATTTCATATTATTACGCTTTAATATACCGTCAATGTGACAAATGTTGCTCGACGACTTAGTAGATGTACTTTCTACCATCTTGCAGTTATGTGGATGTCATATAGTGTTTTTAATTTCTTTCATATTTAAACAATATCAGGGTGCGTTCCATTTTATCTATATTTTTCTAGAGGTTTTCCGCTTTATTTAATCGGAGAAAATATTAAAAATGCTGTGATTATTCTTTGAAAACCTTTTACTCTAAAGGAGAAATAAAAATAAAATATATCTAATTTGAAATAGTTGTGTTATTCCCCTTGAATAATCTAAGGCGTGTACTCATATTGCAATATTAATCGGTGTTTCGCAAAAAAATTTCTTCAATCTACTGTTATAATATCTATTATGTACACTTCTTCAAATCAATGTTAGACTTAATACTGAATAATATTCTATATGATTATCCTACAAATTTCAGAAACATGTTATATTCAGAGATTCTCCTTTGAAAATCGAATAAATATGGCCAGAGATAATGTATTTAAATTAAAAATGAACTTGGAAATTTCCCTTCAAATCTTGTGAAATTTAAATGAACAATTGAGTGAATTATATGTGTTTGCAGAGGTTTTCAAGTGACAGATTGTTAGTCTTTCGATAAAGCACTCAAGGTCATTTGATATTTGAAATAGTTAGTATACAAAACGAGTTAATCCTGTGAAAACTTGGTACATGGTTTCCCAGTTCATAAAATGGGAAAATTTCGCATCATGACCCTTTAAATTAGTAGAATATAAAATTGATAACGAAAGGAAAACTTTTGTGTATTATGAAAATGCATAAATATTCACCATACCACCATATTCAAACACTATAAGTGTTATTCTATTCGTTCTATATTCAGATTTTCCACTTTTGCAAAACGAATAAATATTGCAACAGGAAATGTATTTAAATTGAAAATGAACTTGAAAATTTCCCTTCAAATCTTTTACAATTTAAATGAACGTATGAGTAAATTATGTAAGTCTGTAGAGGTCATCAAATGAGAGACTGTTAATCTTTAGATAAAGCACTCGAGGTCATTTGATATTTGAAATAATTAGGATACAAGACGAGATAATCCTGTGAAAACTTGGAGCATGTTCTCTAATTTCCTAAAATACAGGAAGAATAAATTTCGTATCATGACACTTTAAATTAGTTGAATATAAAACTCACAACGAAAGGAATTTTTTTCTGTTTTATGTAAAATCATAATTATTCAATATAAAAGACAATAAAAAAACATAAATTTTGCATAAAGAATGAAGTTGATCGGATAATGAGTTGCCGAGAGATTTGTAATCCTATTTACCACACCCTTCGATTTTTCATGACCCTGTATTTCATTCAAATTTCAATTGAAAGATATATGTTAATTGGAAATGAGACGCTAAATCCGACTCAGTAAACCGTTAGTTAATTTGATTATCAATTTTGGAGTTATAAGGATGTTTCTTTTACGCAATTCAGTAATAGAGCATTTAATGTTTATGACATCATCAAGCCACGATTTTATTCGAATTGCAATACATTTTATAAACTGTTTACATATGCTTTATTTTCATATTTTATATTATGCATATATGTGATGGGTCAGTATTGCGGTGGCCCCCAACGACTAGTTTAAGTAACCGTTTGATTACGGTTTTGGGACAAATGTCGTCACAGCGACTTTTGTTTTATTCTATTCGCACCATTTTTTGAAAACTAATCTCTGACATATACATATTCATATACTAGGCTACTTTTAAAAGAAATCTACCACACAGAATTTTTTTAGTAACTTGTGATAGGAGTTAATATAAAAATATTCACCAGTTCTATCCCGTAATCAAAAGGCTAACAGAAATACCTAAGATTAAATTATATTACTGCTCATATTGATTATTATTTTTTAGGTATTAATTAAAAAAAAAAACACCCTATAATTGCCAACATTTTTCAACGTGCCATATAAGGTTTAAAGTATTAAATATTTGATTTACAAATAAATCATATTTTATTTACTTATTCTAGGAATTTTCTGTAACATGCTATACATGATGATATCCCAAAAGAATTAATATATTCTTTAATTATTTACTAAATGGAAATACGAAGGCAAAGCAAATTGCAAGAGCTTTTTAAACAAAATTTTAAACAAGCTTTTTAAACAAAATATTTCTGTAATTAATTTTCAAAATGTTGCACTTTTAAAATTTTTATACGGACTCTAGGTTCTATAAGATTTATTTAGAAACATCGTCTCCAGTCTTTGGCATGTAAAACAGTAAAACTGTAATCTTTTACAATTTAAATCGACGGCTGAGTAAATGAACTTCGTTTGAGCAAGTCTTTCAATCACAGATCATTAGTGTTTCCATAAAGCACTCTATGCCATTTGATATTTCAGTTAATTAGGAAACAAAATAATGTATTCATGCGAGAACTATGTTTAGTACTGACTCTGATTTTAAAACTAAATTTTAAGCTAGTCTCTGATTTTAAATAATATAGAAAGGGGAAATTTCGTACAATGTCGCTTTAAATTAGTAGAGTCAGGGATGAGATTGCTCCGACTTTATGCATACCAGTATAATCTTAAAGAAAATGATGTTCTGTTAAATCATAGACTGTTTCGATAAATTAACACATTGACAGACAGTAGGAGCAAGTGAAGTTCGAAAATTGGCACTATATGTTTTTGTAATTTTTAGAATATTAGAAGTATAGTTTTACTCTTTCTGCTTAAATAAACTAAATTTTGATTAATTCAGCACCTTTATTTAGGTTGCACTACTCCCTTCACAACCACGTCAGGGTGGCTAGTGGTCAAGGAAAAATAAAGTCAAAAAACGTGATAAACACCAGTTATCCTTATAGAAAAATTTATCTTATTCGATCAAATAATTAATTTGAATTTTTCTATAAGAATATACTGGTAGTTATCATTATTTTTTACTGTATTTTTCCCTGACCACTAGCCATCCTGCACATGCATACTGAAGCTGCAACTCGTATAACAGGTGGAAAACGAACTTCAACCTAAAAAATTGTTTCCGAAACATGACACTGGGCTTCTACTTGTACGCCGGTAAATGCACATTCGTGCTGCTATAGCCGTAGTGTCTAAAAACGACCGTTTCGTTTTGGACGGCTATTGCCGTCATGCCAAATAGTGATCTTCGCTTTGACAGCTATAGCCGCAAGTGTCCGTCAACGTGTTAACCCCTTCAAGGGCAAAGTACTCTAGGAGCAAAAATATTGAAATGATTGATTGACACCAAGATTCACGAACGAATTTATTTTAAAATCAGTAAAAACTTTCCATCATGTACCTTATAAATTCAAAATGTGATTATAAAATTACGGTGTCATTGTGCCATTTTGGGATTAAAATTAAGTGGTATACATAATATACCAGCGCCCTTCAAGGGGTTAAAACAAATTTCTCTAAGATTAACCTTCTTATTCATATGATAGAATATGTTCTAGAAATTTCGTAATTCAGAAAATTTGAATTCATACCAGAAAATTTCAGTAATAAATTGAACTTTATTTAATAACTAACCTTTTTAGCACTTTCCAACCTAGTTGAAAAGTGCTTATGACTTCGGTTTGTCTGACCGTCTGGCCGTCTGCCGTCTGCCGTCTGTCCGTGCTCTAACTCCCGTAAATATGCTCGGATTGCTCTGCAATTTTTATATGTTATTGTCGTTATCTATAGCATGTTCCTTATTTCAACGGAAGTGTGTAGCACTTATAGTTTTTTTACAGGGACACTCAAAAGAATTCCGTTACATTGCGGTCTATGGGGAAAAATCATTTGCGGTTTATTTAAATAATGTTTCACTATTTTAAACGCATTGTAATTTATATATATTACTAAGGTGCATTAGAAGAAGCTTAATATGGGACAGGGTGTGCATAGCATTTATAGTTACTTTACAGGGACAGTTAAAATAATTCCGTTACATTACGTCTATGGAGAAAAATCGTCTGCGGTTTATTTAAATAATGTTTCACTATTTTAAAAGCATTGAAATTTATATAGATCATTAAGGTGCTTACAAGAGACTTACTACGGAATATTGTGTGTATAGCAGTCATCGTTCATTTACAGGGACACGCAAAAGAATTATCTACTGTCTGTTAACAATAATTCCTGGAAGTGCGTTTTAAGTTATTGAACGCGATTTTAATTTTAACTTTCTTTTTGTCTATTACGTGGTGTGTATAAATTCTGTAGATCCTATACAGGGCAGCACAAAAGTTCGCGAACACATTTCTGTTTATTGACAAACTCCAGACGGAGAATTTTAAACTGTGCTACGCGTTTCCTAACTGAACTAAAATTATCATCCTATGTAGTATATATACAAATCTATAGATCCTATACAGGGCTGAATAAAAGTATTCGGATATTTTTCCGAATATTGTATATGTTGGAAATTCCTGAAATTATGTTTTAAAATATGTTATGCGTTTTCTAAATTGTTTACTTAGATGTTAGCTTTTAGCTTATTAAACGGTATGATTTGTAAAATTATTTTGGAAGCGTTGGAAAGTGCTATATAATCTATGCTTGACGCATGATTTTTCGTTCTTGTTTTGTTAAATAAAGCAAATATTACTATTTTAAATTTCTGGAATGAATATGGAATATCTGAATAAAAAAAATATACTTAATTGGTAGTAGTGGTGGTAGCATAATTACTACCATGTACATTAGAGGGTTATACTTGTAATGCAAAAAGTCGGAGAAATCCCATCCCTGGTTGAGTACAACATTAAAAACGAAAGTGAAAAAAATCCGTATATTATGTAAATGTACAAATATGCCTAATTTCAACCTCTTCAAAGATTTTTAATATTTATGAAGCAGACAGATCTTTGTCCAAATCTATATTACCGAAGTAATTATATATTTCAGTGTTTTATTTGATAATTTTATATATTAATTATCAAAATATATGTATTTCAAAATTAATTATTGAAAAAAAGTCTATCCTATAATTTGTTTAACTGAAATCCATTTTCAAAAGCTTCAAATGTCCAAATCCCATATTGCAGCTCATTCCGACAACTAGTTTTTAAAGTATGTTTAAAAAAGTATCCGTATTGTAATATTTTTCGCAATGATTAAAAGTTTATTCAACATGAGAATGTTCCAAACTTAAACTTCTATATTTTCTAGAGACACAAAGGTAAAATTAAACATGGAATCCTAAATTGATGCCAAAATTAATATTGAAAACTTTAAAATTTATTGCAATTTTAATATGTAGACGACCCGCTAATCAATATTTACGAATATCAATAAATATTGATGATATTATTGAACAGCATAATTTCTACTTTTACGAGCTTCTTATACCTAAGGAACTAAAATAAAGTTCCCAAAATACGTGTTACTAGTTGAAAAATTAAAGTTGGTACAATAATTAATACGTAAACGACCCCTATTTAAACGTTGCTTTGTTATTCGGAAAGTAGGCAATTGCCAGTCGACCGGCACTTCTTGCATTTCTAAACGACAATCCGGTAAAATATACCGGGTGTTCCAAAAATGACTGATGGATTTTAAAATTCAATAACTTGTAAACGGTGGCAGATATCTAAAATTTTTTTGCAGGAGGGTTATGTATGATGTCAGGAGTTTTTTAACTGTGATTCTTGATTTTAGTTCGAATTTCAAACAATAGATGGCGCTGACATCGATTGGCGTTCAGTCGAGGCCGAAACTGACGCCACTCAGAATCCATACACCGCCCCCTGAATACTAGGCCTGCGCGCTGAAAAAAATGGCGGCTGCCACAGGCGGAATCTTTTGTACAGTCCCTCGAACTTCAACACCAATAATATTTAAAAGTTATCTTTGACTTATTTGATCACCGAAAAACAAGGCGAAGAAAACTTTTAGAAATTATTGGTGTGGAATTTCGAGGGACCGTTCAAACGCTGAAAAAAAAATCGGCCTGCGACAGCCGCCATTGTTGTCAGCGCTCAGGCCTAGTACTCAGGGGGCGGTGATCGATACACCACCTCCTGAATACTAGATGGAGGCTGTCGGAGGCGGATTTTTTTTTTTCAGCGTTTGAACGGTCCCTCGAACTTCAACACCAATAATATGTAAAAGTTTTCTTTGACTTCTTTGATCTCAGAAAAACTAGGCGAAGAAAACTTTTAGAAATTATTGGTGTTGAAGTTCGAGGGACTGTTCAAACACTGAAAAAGTAATCCGCCTGCGACTGCCGGTTTTTGGTATATTTATACGTTTTAGAGCAGGAGTGTCAAACTGTGGCCCGCCTGACACCACTAAATTTTAAAAGAAATAGTCCACTTATTGAATCGCGGAAAATTCGATGATTATATAAAGCAAAGTTTACTGTCTAATTTTAGTGGTATCCGGCGGGCCACAGTTTGACACCCCTGTTTTAGAGTGTCCTGAATACAATTTGACTGTTTTTAGAAAATGTCTGTCTGTGAGTCTGTGACTTTGTCTGTCTGTCTGTGACAAAAATTTTGTTGGCGCTCTATCTCAAGAACTAATGCACGGAATTTAATAAAACTTTACATTCAGTTAGTCCCTGTTATAAATTGGTGCTGATTAGTTTTTGGTGTAATTCGCCCAACAGTTGGCGCTGCTATGCTACATTTTTCAAATTTTTCATGATAGCTATATCTCAAAAACTAATGCACATAATTTCATCAAACTTCAGATTCTCTTAGACCTTGACCTAAATAGACGATGATTACAGTTTGGTGTAAACATCCCGACAGGTGGCGCTGCTATGCTACATTTTTTTATGATTTTCATGATAGTTATGTCTGAAGAACTAATGCACAGAATTTCATCAAACTTCCGATTCTGTTAAACCTTGACTAAAATTGTTGTTAGTTAGGTTTTGGTGTAAACCTCCCAACAGATGGCGCTGTAATGATGTAATTTTCTGGATTTACACGATTTTAGCGATGGTCATATCTCAAGAACTAATGCACGGGATTTAATAAAACTTTATAATCAGTTAGACTTTGACATAAATTGCTGCTGATTCGTGTTTGGTGTATGTGAAACTTGTATCAGATAGAAGAAAGTTTTTGGGATTGGCACATCCGACTACTTTCTTCTTTCTATTCAGATTTCTTACAAAATTTCACTGATATTTCCAATGATGCATCGTTAAGACATCCTTATTTTTTCATTTTTGTTTTGCGAAATATTTTTAATTATTGTTCTACTATTTTGAAATGATTATATATTTTTTAAAATTTTTATGCAAAATCAGCTTATAAAGCAATATTTTTACTGAAATTAAGATAACACGGTGTTAAACCTTGTTTCAAATTTGCCATAAAAAGTTTAGCTCGCCAATGACAACATAGCCTTTTCTAACTTCGTGGAATATTGTGAAAAGTGTGACCAACATATAATAATTTATTTTGCAAAATATCCCACATAATCATGTTTATATGAGTCATACTAGTATAATCGTAATAAATAAATAATAAATACTACTACATATTTGTGATATGTTACATATGATTTTATATATCCTACAGTTAAATCGCAAGAAAAATATTACAGAATTTAGCTGTGATGCCAGCTGAATGCTACCACTTTTTTGAAAAAGAAGTAGTCGACTTATTAAATGAAATATTATATACGCCACAAATAAGCGAATCTTAATTTCAGAAAAGAGTTAGCAATTAAGCTCTCCGAATTAGAAAAATGTAGCCCAACTGGCAACCCTGTTTATTACAATGTTTTAATAAAATGTTTCGCCTCAGTTGATCTCAGAAAAAAATGACAGATTATAAATTCCAAAAATAAGTAAAATTCAATTTAAGAAATCTGTTAGCAGTTAAGCTTTCTGAATTAGAAAAAAGTAAACCAATTGGCAACATTGTTACATACAGGATTTGTACAGTTTTATTACAATGCTTTAATAACACCTTTCGTCTTATTTAATGTCAGATTTTTTTTTTCAAATTATTAGGTTAAATAAAGATGTTGCAAATTCTGCTATTTAAATATTAAATAGAAGATTTCTAATATGAAATAGTGGTACCATATGCGTTGGAAATTCCAATGAGTCTACTTATCTTGATGAACGATCATTACTAATACATTTTTTCAGTAACATCAAGAATTATGCATAAAATTGTGAAGGTGAATTCAACAATAATATCTTATAATACATATGAATATATAATCTATAATCCCTCACATAATTATATTTGTAAATCAATTACCCATTTATATTTTGTGTTTTAATATAACTTTTTGTTTTAACAAGATTAAAACTGAACATCTGTTTAGATTTTTGTTTTGAATTATAAAACATTGTTTGCGGAAAGATGACCTATACTCATTCCATGAAATCCATTAATATCTTTAAAATATGGATTTATCCTGTAATGACGAAACTAGAAAATACGTTGCCTTATTTATTTTCGAGTTTCGTTTCACAAAAGTATTTTTTAATTTGAAATTTTCGACTTCAAAAACTCATTATAACATGCTTGGGGCATAACTAGAAATATTCTCAAAATTTTTGTCTGAATAAAATTTTAATAAAATTGTAAACTTTTCGAGGAGATTATTATTGACTTTTATGGTGAAGATACAAAATATAAGTGAAATTTGCAAGTTAATTTTTTACTTAAAAAAAATATTTTACGGCGAATATTTTTAGTTGAAAAGCAGAAATTGTACGATGTTTTAAAAAATTACATTTCTTTTATTGCTTGTAAAAACCACTTACGATTGTCTGTTGTTAGCCATGCGACCAAGTATTTTTTTGAAAAATTGGTTTCACTGCGGGCTTTTCTTTGGAGGCGAAAGCTTTACATATATAAGAAAAAATCCTAAACTACACAAAATATTATTATATAAATTACATCTCAAAATTTGGAAATAATCATAAATTTTATAGTTTAAATTTTTTGAATAATTAAAACAGACTGCTTTGTCATAAAAATAAACCTTAAGTACTCCTGACAACATTTTAGTATTTTTAGCACTGTGCTAAAGTGCTAAAAATAATTGCTAAAATATTAATAAAATGCTAAAATATTAATATATACTAAGCTAGATTTAGGGCTTGGAGCTGAAATATTTTTGTGAGGACTAAACTAGACAAATGTGTTCTAGATTTAGCCTTAAAAGGGTTATTGGGCGGTAACTTTTTATTCTGATTGCTACAAAATGTTTTCGAATAGTAACTACCGTACATATCACGGCCCGCGGATTTCAGGGACTGCGCACTGAGAGAAAATTGGTGGCTGTCATAATGAATGCTGGCTCAAATCAAATGGTGGCTGGTTTGGAAACCAGTATTTTCCAGCAATTTTCTTTGACTTGTTTAATCTCAGAAAAAACAGGCGGAGAAAACTTTAATAAATTTTTTGTATGCAAATTCAACGGACCGTACAAATGCTATAAAAAATCTGCCTACGACAGCCGCCATTTTTGTGTCAGCACTCAGTCTTAGTATTCATGGGGCGGAAGTTGAGATACAGGCTCTGCGCTGTAGTATTAATTTTGTCATGGAAAAAGACGGACATTATTATTTCAAGACAGCGGTAACAATACAGGGATTGGAAAATACAAAAATATGCCCATTTGTTCAAAGCCGTGGTTAAATCATACTCCTCCTGTCCCAAATTAGTTGCTACATTTGAATACTTTTGTACTGATTATTGATAATGATGATTTTATGATTTTGATTGAAGATTTTTCAGAGATTTCAGGGTGCTATGCTATCAGTCACCAACATTTACTTACCCTCCGTCCCTCATTAAATCAGTACCAAATTAAAAAAAAAAAAATCCAGTGTTCGCACGCTCTTAAGCCACGCCCCATTTTGTAAGGATTCTCCCACCAGTAATCGCATAAAACTTATCTTCTAGCTAATGAATCGTGAATTCTTTAGGAAGAAAATGATCTTTCTGATATTCTGGTGGTAGAGTCCTCACAGAATGTGGCGTAGCTTAAAGCTGCTCGTCAGTTAATTTTTTTTTTTCCGTTCTCCATTTTAATCCAATGGGGATAAGTATCTTCACTTTTCTAAGGATATCTAATGAAAAAATGGAGTTTTTTTTATTTTATTTTTTGCATGCAGTTCTTAAAACTTGTCGCTCTTTACTCCAGTTTTCATTTTTTATTAAAAATAATTTTAAATACTTGATTTCATGTGGAATAATCGGAGTATGATAAAACTATTACTATGCCTCAGTAAATTGGAATTTCTGGCAGTTTTAATAGGTTGTTTGGAAATTTTAGAAAACGCGGAAACAACTAGTGTTTCTGATTTATACATTGATATAAAAATATTCGAGAACAAATAAATTGTCCAAGAGGTAGCCTGTGTCGGCCAATCCAACAATAAACAGTATAAAATAACTATTTTTTATGTTAAAATACAAGTTTTAATCCTTGCGAACAATTAGCACCAAATCTGAGAAAACCAATTTTTATTGTCCAAATGTGTTGTTCCCATGTGTACACCTATTTTTGTACAAAATGTTTCAACTTATACAGGGTGATTCATAAAAGATGGGCAGAACTTTAAGGGGTTATAGTACACTTAAAGACAAATAATATTAAATAGGAGACTAAGGGTCCCAGACGTATTCCCAAGGAGATAGGGGGCATTAAAGTTTAGGGTCCGAAATTTCAAATGATTATAAAACATGGAAAAATTGGTCGATTCGTTTGCGGTTTTTGCAAAAAATTTTCTTTATGCCAGTATTTTCTTGAAATAAAATTTTAAAGTTCAATTTCAAAAAATG